>OY728126.1:2063782294-2066182294 GCA_963277665.1 Viscum album | reverse complement strand
TATTTTAATTATATTTAACAATAATATGTTCCTTAATTTTAGAAATATACATTTCTTTTGTAGTGTGAAACTTCCACTAGAACTTCCACTGGAACTTCCACTGGAACTTCCACTGGAACTTCCACTGGAAAATATATTTAATATAAATTATAAATTATTTTATTTATAATTTCAGAAATATAATTTTATTATATATATGTGTGTGTGTGTGTAAAAATTTATTTTTGTAATTATATATTATTTAGTTAAATTTCTATTCATATATTTTATACATTTTCAAACGGATTAAATCATATTATAAAATTAATTCAATTTGCTCAAACTTAAGTTTTTTTGTTGTAGGTTGTTATAATGTTTTTGATGTTGATGTTGATGTTGTAACAGCTTCTATTAAACCATTTGTAGGGATGACATTCAAGTCACTTGATGAAGTGCAATGTTTTTATGTCACATTTAGGGGAGTAAATTGGTTCGGTGTACGCCAACAATACTCTAATAAAAGAATAAAGGATAAATCAATTTTCACGTCGAGATTTTTTTCATATAGTAAATAAGGTCGTAGTAAGGTTGAAAAACATGATAGCATGGCGAAATTTCCTCGGGCTAAGACAAGTACAGGTTGTCTTGCTAGAATGGGGGTTAGTTTATTATCTTCTAAGAAATATGCATGTACTGTCTTTGTTGAAGAGCATAATCATCCCTTGCACATCCCTAAATCAATTCATATTATGAGGTCCCAAAGAAAAATAACAGAGGCAGATGATGATGAGTTAGATGTCAATGATTCAGTAGGTATTAAACTAAATGATTCTTTCTCCTTAGCGATAGATATTGTAGGAGGTCAAGATATTATTGGGTACACACGTGTTGATTAGTTAAATTTTTAAAGGTATAAACAGGAAAGTTAATTACTTCATGTTGATCCATGTTTCATGTTAGAGTACTTGGAAAAACAAAGTCAAGAAAATCCATCATTTGTTTATACTATGCAGTTTTACATGAATGGGAAAATTAGCAATATTTTCTAGGTTGATCCAAAAATGAATACATATTATGATTTGTTTGGAGATGTTGTTGTTTTTTACACCAATTTAAACACTAATAAATATTACAAGTAATTAGGTGTCTTTTTTGGGTTCAATCGTCATTAGGAAATTATTGTTTTTGGGGCAGCTTTGTTATATGAGGAAACTGTTTTTTTTTCCTGGTTTTTTCAAAAAAATTACAAGTACATCACATGAAGCGACCTCAAAATATTTTTACTGATTAGTATATGGAAATGGTAAAACTCATTTGTGAATTTTTAGTGGGAACTCGACATTACCTTTGTTCGTGGAATTTAAATAAAAATAGCATTAATAATTTAGGTAATTATATGAAAGATGGATCTAGTTTTTTAACTAGATTTAATAAGTGTATGTTCTGATACCATAATTCAAATTATTTTGATTAGGAGTGATCTTCCCTTAGTGAAGAATATGGGGATGGAAAATCATAGTGGTTAGATGATGTATTCGTATTGAAAGAAAAATGAGACCACTGATTTTTGAAATATGATTTAATATTGGGTATTCAGAGTACTCAATTGAGTGAAATTTTTAATATATTACTTAAATATTATTTTCATCACAAGTTAAGTGTTGTTTAATTATTTATGTAGTTTGATAGACTGTTGGAAAAAAATGGTATCACAAAACAAAGGCAGAATTCAAGATACAAGAGAAGTTGCCTCGTAATATGTACCCTTATCATGCATTGATGTGCTAGGTTTCTACTAGATATACACCCAAGTTAGTTGATTTATTTTAACATGAATATAAAATGATTGGTTCTTGTTTTATGATATCATGTATTAAAATTAGAGTTCAATTTATTTATGTTATTGGAATGGTTGGTTGTGAAGATCAATTCCATGTATCATATGAAGATTCCAATGAAATTGTTGAATGTTCTTGTCAAAAAATTTATTTTTTGGGTATCTTTGTTGTCATGTTTTAAAAATTTATGATCGGATTAATGTAGGAGTAATACCTGAAAAATATATTTTGGGAATATGGACCCGATTAGCTAGAAATATTGTGATGTTGGGAGGATATTTTGTTGAAGTACTTGCTGATAGAAAATCAGTTATAGAAAAATGTTGCAAAGATTTATCATGAATGTAAGTGAAGTTAATTACCATAGCTTGTTAGATAGATGCAGGTTATGACATTGCCTTCTCTAATTTTAGTAATTTTTCAAAAGAGTTGACTATCATAAATACATCATCAGATAGAGTTAATGGTCGTGATAGTTTATACACAATTTTAAGAAAGTTTTCTCTTAAAAAGAAACCAAATAGGATAGGGGAGATAGAATGAAAATCTTTTTATACAATGGTTACTGAAAAAGGAAACAATTGAATAAAAAAAATCTACTTCTATGAAGACGGTATGTTTTCATTTTATGATGCATTTTATTTATAAGATCAGTTTTCTATTGTTAATATGCTATTTGATATCATTTTTCTTTGCACGTAGGTAATTCCAAAGCAAGTAGGATTATATTTTGGTGTTGCAGCTAGAAAAATAGTTTTAAATGTAATTTTTTTGTCAGTATTCTTTTCTATAACTGTTGTAATTGTATTGTTTTTCTATTGCAGGAAAACTTGTCAACCAATTTGGAACTTCAAATTTGGAGGTAGAGTGGTATAGCATTGGAAGAGGTCGATCAGTGTAGATAGCATTGGATGGTAGTTATTTTTTAAATTGTAATGACTGAATTGAAGTATTTATAGGATGCAATATTTCATAGTCCACTTTCAGTTTTAATGGATTGGGATTGGGATACCATTTAAATAAATTATAAATGTGTTGTATGTATTTGTGTTGTATGCAATTGTGAAAGAGACAGAAGTTAATATCATATTTTTTGTACTGAAAACGTGAACATAACAATTAATACACTTACCAATTGCAATTACCAAAACTAAATATAACAAAAAATAATAATTCCCCTCAAAATAAAATAATTCCCCTCATAAGCACATAATATTCCAACTATGATTTCCAAAACCAAATAAGATCAGATGTAATTACTAAAACCAAATAAGACCAGATTACAATTACCAATTGCAATTACCAAAACCAAATACAACCCATTGTAATTACTAAAACCAAATATGAACCATTGCAATTACTAAAACAAAAAATAACCCATTGCAATTACCAACACCAAATATCGATTGCAATTACCAAAAAAAATATAACAACAAAACCAAATAATTCCCCTCAGAAGCAAATAATTCCCCTCATAAGAATATAATATTCCCACTGCAATTACCAAAACCAAATAAGACTAGATGCAATTACCAGAACCAAATAAGACTAGATTGTAATTACTGATTTCAATTACCAAAACCAAATATAACCCATTGAAATTACAAAAAACAAATATTAACCATTAGAATTACCGAAACCAAATATAAACTATTGAAATTACCAACACCAAATATCCATTGCATTTACCAAAACCAAATATAACAGAAAAACTAAATAATTCCCCTCATAAGCATATAATATTCCCATTACAATTTCCAAAACCAAATAAAACCAGATGCAATTAGAAAAACCAAATAAGGCCATATTTCAATTACCATTTGTAATTAACAAAACCAAATATAACCCATTGCAATTACCAGAACCAAATATGAACCATTACAATTTCCAAAACCAAATATAACCCATTTCAATTACCAACAACAAATATCCATTATAATTACTATAACCAAATATAATATAAAAACCAAATAATTCCCCTCAAAAGTAAATAATTCCCCTCATAAGCACATAATATTCCCACTACAATTTCCAAAACCAAATAAGACCAGATGCAATCACTAAAACCAAATAAGACTAGATTTCAATTACCAATTGTAATTACCAAAACCAAATATAACCCATTACAATTACCAAAACCAAATATGAACCATTGAAATTTCCAAAACCAAATATAACCCATTTCAATTACCAACACCAAATATCCATTTCAATTGTCAACACTAAATATAACAGCAAAACCAAATAATTCCCCTCAGAAACAAATAATTCCCCTCATAAGCACATAATATTCCCACTGTAATTTCCAAAACTAAATAAGACCATATTCAATTACCAAAACCAAATTCCCAAACCAAATTTAACCCATTGCACATAATATTCCCTTCAACATTATATAAAATCAATATAATACCTATATAAAAAAAATATTACATCAATATTACTATTTAAATATCAATATTACAATTGGTAATTCATCAATACAATGACATTGAAGTATTAAAATAGAAATATAATATCTAATAGTATTATAGTGATGAAAATTCCATCAAATAGAAATATAAATAATTATGAACAGACAATCACTAATAATGAAATATTAATACCAATAACAACAAAACACCATTAGATAAGAGCGTATTCATAAAAATAGTCTATAACAAACTTATATCATCACATGAAATATTTACAACACCAAATATCCATTGAAATTATCATCAATTGGATCATTTATTTAGGTAATTCCTCTCATTTGAATTCATAAATATTTTTCTCTTTTGTGAGGAAAATAAAATCCCTAAAACATATCAACTTTAACTACAGTGCCTACGGAGAAAACCAAAAATATAGAACTATGGGGACAATGATGAATCAAGCTAATCTGGAAACAAATTTAGGGAGTCCAATGAATACATAAATGATGAAAACTCCACTGAAGGAACTATAGTGTTATCCCCAAGTCTACTCCAATGTAAAGGCATGATTTTTCTTCTCTGGTAACTGCCTAACTTTGGTGGTGTTTTTTCTCAATCCTAGACACTCTTTTTTGTAAAAAATAGGTACCAATGGCTAATAAAGGTGGTGTATCTTAGCTATTTTTTATGAAATATGTATTTGAAAATCTCTATTCCATTTCAGAAAAACTAAATTTTTTTTTGTTATGATTCTTTTCTAATAATTTTGTCTTATGAGCATTTTTCTGTAAATGTTGTGATTTTTATCTATAAATTTTGTCTGTCTGCCATTTTAGAATTCAAAAAACTCCAATTTTCACATTTTTAATTCACTAAAAACCATGAAAATAGAGGAAAAATAAACTACTTTTCATCTGTAATCATGAAAGGTCCATTGGGATTTCTACTGAAGCGTCCACTGAAATTTTCTTATATTGTAATCTTTGTAGGTTTGATGGGGTTTTTCTATTGTTCCCCACTAGAAATTCCACTGGAGGTTCCAATGGAACCTCCACCAAAACCTCCACTTCACTTATACTAGAGATTCGAGGAAGTTTCATTAGAACCTCCATTGGGACTTCTAGTGGACGTTCTAGTGGAACCTCCAGTGGAAGTTCCAATGGCACTTCTAGTGGAACTTGTATTTATACTCAAAAACCATAGTGTAATTTTTGGAATTCCCAAAAAAATATTTTTAGTGAAATATTATAGGATTAATAAGTGAATTTTTTGTTGTTTTATAGCACTGGAACTTCCACCGGAGGTTCCACTGCAACTTCCACTGGAGGTTCCACTGGAACTTCCACTGGAGGTTCTACTGGAACTTCCACTAGAGGTTCCACTAGAACTTCCACTAGAGGTTATAGGGTAACTTCCAATCATATTACACCTTTCAACCCTATAGTGTAATTTTTGGAATCCCCAAAAAATATTTATAGTGAAATTTTAAAGGATTCATAAGTGAATTTTGTGTTGTTTTATACAACTAGAACTTCCACTAGAGGTTCCACTGGATCTTCCACTAGAGGAAACTTCCACTGGAATTTATTCTACCAAATTATGATCAAAATCTACCTTTAAGTAAAAAAAATTGTGTGGTTATTTCCCAAGGGAACTTCCAGTGGAATTTCCATTACAACTTTGAGTGAAACATCCACTGGAAGTTCCAGTGGAAGTTCTAGTGGAACTTCCAGTCATATTATACCTTAACAACCTTGTGTAATTTGTGGAATCCCCAAAAAAATATTTGTAGTGAAATTTTATAGCATTCATAAGTGAATTTTTTGTCATTTTATACACCTCGAACTTCCACTGGAGGTTCCATTGGAACTTACACTGGTGGGAACTTCCACTAGAATTTATTCTTAAAAATATAGTACAAATCTACCTTAAGTAAAAAATCATGGTTTTATTTACTAGGGGAACTTATAGTGGAAGTTTCAGTGAAAATTCCACTTGAACTTACACTATAACTTCTACTGAAACTTTGAGTGCAACTTCCACTAGAAGTTCCATTAGAACTTCCAGTCATATTCCACCTTCCAAACCTAGTGTAATTTTTTGAATCCTAAAAAAATATTTTTAGTGAAATTTTATAGGATTCATAAGTGAATTTTGTGTCATTTTATACAACTGGAACTTCCATTAGAGGTTCCACTAGAACTTACATTGGAGGTTCCACTGGAACTTCCACTAGAGGGAACTTCCACTAGAATTTATTCTACCAAATTATAGAGCAAAGCTAACTTAAGTAAATAATCATGGTGTTATTTCCTAGGGTAACTTCCAATGGATTTTATAGTGGAACTTCCAGTCGTATTCTACCTTCCAAACCTAGTGTAATTTGTGGAATCCACAAAAAAATGTGTAGTGAAATTTTACAGTGTCCATAAGTGAATTTTGTGTTGTTTTATACAACTGGAACCTCCACTGGAGGGAACTTCCACTGGAATTCATTCTAAAAAATTTTATTACAAAAATACCTTAAGAAAAAAATCATGGTGTTATTTTTAGGGGATATTTTGGTGAAATTTACAATCATATTATACCTTCCAAACCTATAGTTTAATTTGTGGAATCCCCAAAAAAATATTTGTAGTAAAATTTAACAGGATCCATAAGTGAATTTTGTGTCATTTTATACAACTGAAACTCCCACTGTAGGTTCCATTAGAACTTAAATTATAATATATTCTATCTTATTATAACTTATAGTAAAAATTTCACTGGAAATCCCACTATAGGTTCCACTGGCACTTCCACTAGAACTCCCAATAGAGGTTCTACTAGCACTTTCACTAGAAATACCACTGGAACTTCCACTAGAACTCCCATTGGAGGTTCCACTAGCACTTCTACTGGAACTATCATTAGAGGTTTTAATAAAATTCCCATTATAATTACCACTGGAACTCCCACTAGAGGTTCCACTGGAACTTCTACTATAACTTCTACTGGAAATCCCATTGGAACTTCCACTGGAAATCCCATTGGAAGTTAGAATTATTCTACCTTATATAATATAATTTTTGGATGCCCAAAATAATTCCTTAATTTATATATTGTAGTGAATTTTTTATAGGATTCACCATGGAATTATTCTATATTTCAAGTTTTTGATTCCCAAATAAATGTCTTACTTTCAATTTTCAGGTGTTCATTTTAGGTCCAATTTGACATCTTTACAAAGAGTTATACAAGAAATCAAACCAAAACTGAAAGAAGTTCGTACAAATTATTTGTGGAATGCTCCTTTTTGGAATATGTTTTAAGAGTTTCTATGCAATACTATATCAGCATCAGATTGTAAGAAATCTGATGGTTTTATTTTTATGTATTGTATAACAATGTGCCATCAACAAATGCTTTCTGATTCAGTGGAGTAGAAAGATGTTTCTCTAAATTTGGTGTCTAAAGGATCTTTGGAATAATAGAAGGTGAAACAAAAATGGAGGACTCCTACTCTTTCAATCCAACCAATAAATCATTATATATAAGTAGATTTAAAATAGGTATTAAGTTGTTGACACAAAAGGTAATCAATTCAACTCTTTTGGAAGTACTAAAGGGAAATGAAGAAGTCGGTCATCTTGACACAACATCACTTTTATTTTTATACATGTGTGTTACTATGTTTTTCCCCTACTACAGGTGCTTAATTGAGTTGGGTTTTTATCAATTATGTGGATATTGTGAGAGACATGAGAACACTAATGTGGTATCATGAAATCCACCAACAGTTGATGAGATCTATTAAATAATTTTACAACCACCATGAAATTATTACAGGGGCGATTATCACATTATTGGTAAGGATTAATATTTATTTTCACTACTATTTATAATGTAGTCTTTATAGGATTGTTTTTTTTTTGTATTATTGGTATTGTGAGAAAAGTGGAATAGTTAAAGGAAATAAACAATCCACCAATACGCCATTCACAAAGTGAAGCCTGTCAAATTTTGATGTTGCTGTAAAAAAACTAAAGATTCATCAAGTTGTATCTATTGAGGTAAGTGTACCCATTATAGTATAAATTTAATGGTTTTCTAAACCCATGGGTATTTCAAAAAGAAAAATATTATAGATACAAAAAGAAGAAGAAATTTTTGAGGAGCCAACAATGAGTAAGGAAGTTGTTGTTGGCCAGTAGGGAAAAGTGGAACCGAAGGATGAAAAAATAATATTTCTTGAAAAAAATCATCCTTGAAAAGAAAAATGTATAAAATGGAAGCAATGGTTAGGAAACATAAAGAAAAAATTAAAAAAATGAAGTTTTTGGTAAGTGAAAATTCCAACAAAGTGGAAAGAAGAAGAGAAGGTGTCATTTCTGGCGATGAAATGAACCATTCTATAAAGGGGGGAGATTGGAAAGTGGGTAAAAATGAAGCTGAGAGGAAGGAGGAACCTACTAAAAAACCAAACCTCTCTTTGATAGTACCTAAATAGAACAGTTATAAATAAACCCTTCTCTAATTTAGGAAAACTGAAAACAATGTACCAAGGAAACAAGGATTCAAGAGGTTTCAGATCAAGTGCAAGAAGCTGATGAAAAATCCACACCTCTACCTCAAAGAAGCCAAACAGAATTACTAGAAATATAAAATCTCTGAACCAAATCAATAATTATAACTATAAAGTAAAGAGTAATAAAATAGAATAAATTGATCCAGCGTATCAGTATGAAACCCAAAATATAAGAAGAAGAACAGCAGCACCTCAAACAAAAACAGTAGAAAATCCAACTCAGCTGAAAAAACCATTGATGTAGGCAGTTTTTCAAATAAAACACAACAAAAAAATTCATTACTGGGTAGAATTTATACCTAAATGGGTCAGGCATAGTAAATGACTACAAAAAATGACTATGAGAAGCTGGAGAAGATTCTGTAGATGAACCCATCCTGGTATGTTATTAGGACCAAAGGGAATGACCACCTTAAATTTAAAAGATTTATATTAAATTCCACTGAATTTTATATGTTTTCTTATAAATTATTGTTATTATTATGTAGACAATATGTCTAGAAAGTTGAGAACAATTTGTATTTAGTTACATTAGATGATGTTTTCTCTCTTTTCATCAAAAGCATGACATGTAATAGGGTGATTATTTAAGTTGACCAAGCTTACTGTAAACTAATATTCAATTAGTGTGATATCCTCCATTCCTTTTTATTGATATTAGGTTATAGATGATTATACTTATATTATAAAAAAGAAGTGTGAAATGGTGAAAACAACTAGAATTTTCCCAGATAAATCAACTATGATTACAAGTGCTTCCATGGTGAGTGTAATGTTCTCTATATTCTTTAAGATGTAAATATATTAATTAATATTTTTTCTAACTTTATTCATTTTTACAGGGCATAATATCTGGTAAAATAATAATTTGATAGAGTTTTTATTAGAGAAACCAATAAAGGAAGAAATGCAGTTGAATAGAAAAGTGTTCATCCCCATCAACACATCAAATCTGCATTAGAAATTTCTCATGTTTTATATTGAGAAAAATATTTCAGCTACTATAACTCAATGCTGCCTCAGATGGGTGCTGCTACAGATGATTGTTATCAGAAGGATGCTTTAAAAATGGTAAATGTTATCCTCTTTGACATCAAATCTATTTTTATATAAACCAACCGAATGAAAAAAAAATCTACAACTTGCAGAAAAAAAATTATTGAAGAAATCATCAAAAAAATGGAGCCCCAAATACTTATACAAGACTCCTCCCGCACTGCCTTTCATATTAGAAGACACTCCTCGATAGGGGAATTTAATGTTGGACTATGTAATAATTGTTTGTTATCTAATAGAGAAGCTCTCAACTGATCAATAGTATAACAAGAAGATATCACAAGATTAAGTTAGTGACTTGTGCCTATATATGGAACATTGTTTCCTTATAAACCCTATATATAGCTAGACTGAAACATTATATAGAAGTAGAAGTTTCCTTTTGTAAAAAATGTCGCTGAAATCAACATAACCAGTTAAACAACCCAATTAAATTTCCGTGACATCAAAGTGGAATTGAAATGGTTTATAGGTTTTAAAAAAATTATACACCCCACTTTTATGGCTGTTACTAGAAACTGCATTTGAATGTTCTTAGGTTTTTAAACATTCATACATCCTAGTTTCATGGTTGTTTGTTAGTTTGGGTGGTGATGGAAATGACTTAATAAATATTTCATGTGATGATATAGGTTTGTTGTAGACTATTTATATGAATATTCTCTAACCTAATGGTGGTTTTTTGTTATTGGTATCAATATTTCATTATTAGTGAGTGTATATTCATAATTTTTTAGGCTGATGGTTGATATAATTTTCATCACTATAATACTATTAGATATTATATTTCTATTTTACTACTTCAATTTTATTGTATTGATGAATCCTCGATTACAATATTTATATTTAAATAGTAATATTGATGTTATATTAGTTTTATATGGGTATTATATTGATTTTATATAATGCTGAAGGAAATATTATGTGCAATGGGTTAAATTTGGTTTTGGAATTTGGTTTTGGTAATTGCATTTGGTCTTATTTGGTTTTGGAAATTACAGTGAGAATATTGTGTGCTTGTGAGGGTAATTATTTTATTTTGAGGGTAATTATTTGGTTTTGCTGTTATATTTGGTGTTGATAATTATAATGGATATTTGGTGTTGGTAATTACAATGGGTTATATTTGGTTTTCATAATTACAATGGTTCATATTTGGTTTTGGTAATTTCAATGAGTTATATTTGGTTTTGGTAATTATAATTGGTAATTTTAATATGGTCTTATTTGGTTTTGGTAATTGCATCTAGTCTTATTTGGTTTTTGCAATTGCAGTGGAATATTATGTTCTTATAAGGGGAATTATTTTCTTATGATGGGAATTATTTAGTTTTGTTGTTATATTTGGTTTTGGTAATTGCAATGGATATTTGGTGTTGGTAATTTCAATGGGTTATATTTGGTTTTGGTAATTTCCATGGTTCATATTTGGTTTTGGTAATTTCAATCGGTTATATTTGGTTTTGGTAATTTCAATTGGTAATTGCAATCTTGTCTTATTTGGTTTTGATAATTTTATCTGGGCTTATTTGGTTTTGGAAATTGCAGTGAGAATATTATGTGTTTATGAGGGGAATTATTTGCATATGAGGGGAATTATTTGGTTTTTCTGTTATATTTGGTTTTAGTAATTGCAATCTGGTCTTATTTAGTTTTGGTAATTACATCTGCTCTTATTTGGTTTTCAAAATTAAAGTGGGGATATCATATGCTTATGAGGGGAATTATTTTATTCTAAGGGGAATTATTTATTTTTGCTATTATATTTGGTTTTGGTAATTGAAATGGATATTTTGTATTGGTAATTTCAATGGGTTATATTTGGTTTTGGTAATTACAATGGTTCATATTTGGTTTTGGTAATTTTAATAGGTTATATTTGGTTTTGGTAATTTCAATTGGTAATTTCAATCTGGTCTTATTTTATTTTGGTAATTGCATTAGATCTTATTTGGTTTAGGAAATTGCAGTGGGAATATTATGTGCTTATGAGGGGAATTATTTTCTTTTGAGGGGAATTATTTGGTTTTGATGTTATATTTGGTTTTAGTAATTACATTTGGTAAGTGGATGAATTTTTATGTTCACGTTTTCAGGATAGAAAATATGATCTTCACTGTTGTCACTTTTACAGTTGCATACAACAAAAATACATAAAATACATCTAAAATTTCTTGAAATGGTATCTCAATCCCAACCCATTAAAACTAAAAGTGGACTATGAAATATTTCATCCTATAAATGCTTCAACTCATTCATTACAATTTTAAAAACAATTATCATCCAATGTTCTCTACACTGCTCGACCCCTTCCAATGCTATGTCAGTCTACCTCCAAAGATGAAGTTCCAAATTGGTTGATAAGTATTTTTGTAATGGAAAAACAACACAATTAGAATAGTTATAGAAAAGAATGCTGATAAAAAAATTACATTTAAAAATATTTTTCTAGTTGCAACACTAAAATCTGATCTTTCTTTCTCTACAATTTCCTACATGAAAATACAAATGATATCAGATACCACATTAAAAATAGAAAAATACTCTTATAAATTAAATGTATCATAAAATGAAATCATGCTGTCATCATAGTAGTAGACTTTTTTTATTCAACTGTGTCCCCTCTCGGCATCCATTGTCTAAAAATATTTTCATTCTATCTCCCCCTTTCCTATTTGGTTTCTTTTTTAAAGAATCCTTTCTTAAAATTGTGTCTGAACTATCATGAACATTAAATCTATCTGATGATGTATTTATGATAGTCAACTCTTTTTCAAAATTACTGATATTAGATAATTCAATGGCATAACTCACATATGTATCACAAACTATGGTAATTAACTTTATTCCCATTCATGCTAAATATTTATAATGTTTTACTATAACTGATTTTCTATTAGCAAGTACTTCAACAGAAGATCCTTTGAACATCACAATATTTCTAACCAATCGGGTCCATCTCCCCAAAAAATATTTTTTAGGTATTTCTCTCACATCAAGACAAATATAAAATTTTAAAACATGATAAAAAAGATACCCAAATGACTCAAACTTTCAACAAGAACATTCAACAACTTCATTGGAAGCTTCATATGATACAGAAAATTAATCTTCATAGACAACCATTCCAATAACATAAATGAATTGAACTCCAATTTCAATACATGATATCAGAAAACAAGAACCAATAATTTGATATTCATGTTGAAATAAATCAAATAACTTGCACTACTATAAAATAATCTTTTACCAATGGTTACAAACCGTTGGTAAAAGACCCAAAACCATTGGGAAATTCTATCCCAACGGTTCACTGAACTGTTGGGTTGTGAGGCATGGGGATAGCAATATCCCAATGGTTCAACTTGAACCATTGGTATAGGTTGGCAGGATTTTCAAAATACAAACAGTTTAGTGTTAACTGTTGGTAAATTTCTATCTCAACGGTTAATAATCATAGGTTTATACAACTAGACCAATGGTTTTTAACTGTTGGTATACATCAATTGCAATGGTTCACAGTGAACCGTTACTATAAATCTGGTGGTATGGGTATACACCAACAGTTGTTAAACAGTTGGTATAGCACCTATAGCACACTACTCCCAACGGTTTCATTTAAACCATTGGGATATAGGTATACCAATGGTTTGAGAACCATTGGTATATACTACTCAATATGTATACCAACGATTCATAGAACTGTTGGTATTTCATTTTCTCCACACACACAAAATAGTACGCACCTCTTCCACCCATCCCCTCTTCATCCAGAACCAGCATATAGTGGCCTCCCCTCTACAGCAAGTAGCATACAGTGGCCTCACCTCTCCAATTCTAGTACTGTAATTCCAACAAGAATCATGTCGCTGCCTCCACTCTATAATTATAGTACAAACCTTTAGAATAAGGATGAATACAAAAAACACTCATACAGAAAATATACGATGATTAATACAACACCTGATAATATAGAATTTAAAAAAAACAATCATGCAGACAATAAAATGTACATAATTAAAAAAAACTCATTAAATGGATTTTATGGTTGTGTGGTGATTTATAGGCCTTCCCATTTCATAAAAAACACCCCCCACATCCCCCTTGAACACCCCCCTTCACCCCCTAGATAGCCCCCTTGCACCCTCGTGTACCCCCATGCCCCCTGGACATCCCCCTTGCACCCACTGGACATCCCCCTTGAACACACCTAGGACAGCCCCCTTACACCACCCTAGACAGCCCCCTTGCACCCCCTAGACTCCCCCCGGACACCCCCTCCTAGACACCCCACCTGCACCCCCCCCCCCCCCCGCCCTGTAGACCCCCCATCACCCCCTTGGACAACCCCTCCTAGACACCCCACCTGCACCTTCCCCCTGCCCTGCAAACCCCCCTGTACCCCCCCCCCCCTAGACATCCCCCTTGCACCCCCACTGGACACCCCCTCCCCCCTACACACCTCCCTGGACACCCCCTCCCCCTTGCCCTACAAACCCCCCTATACACCACCTAGAACACCCCCCCCCCCCCCCCGGACACCCCCTCCCTCATAGACACCCCAACTGCACCCTCCCCCCTACCCTGTAGACCCCCCATCACCCCCCCCCCCAGACAGCCCTTGGACACCCCCCTGGACAGCCCCTCCTAGACACCCCACATGCACCCTCCCCCCTACCCTACAAACCCCCCCCCCCCCCAGACACCCCATGGACAGCCCCAGGATTCCATCCAGTACACAGCACCCTTCCTGGTTTCCCAGTACATCCAAAATTTCATTATTTTTAGTTAAGATATTAACCAATATAAAAAAAATATGAATCACCTTAATGGATTCAGTATCCCAAAGACTCCATCTAGTAGTCTAAATTGATTCATGTAACCCAATATATTCACATTTTTTAGACTCCATCTGACAGTCTAACAAAAAATACCTCTGGTGATCCTAACAACAAAGTTTCTTATGTCCCACTTATTGTCACTGATATAAAACCAAGTATTTTATCCTAGAAGAAACCGGTGAGAAAAAATATATAGTTTTTAAACCACCACTTATAGGTTCTGACATAACACTTCCTTTTTCCCTTATTGGAGATTCCTCCACCACACACAAGAATAGAAGAAATAGGAATAGAAGAAACATGAAATACCTCTGGTGATCCTACTAATCTTGCATCAACATTGATAGATTATCTCAAAACCACTCTATAGAAGTGGATTATAAAGGAATAAATAGCTAGTGACAAGTCATCAAAGACTTTACTCAAACCACTAAGTCATTAAGGAATTTTCCAAGTCTATATTAGGAATGTATGGAACCAACTAGATAAAATGATTTTTGTACTCGAACATTATTTCATCTCTTTACTAGAGCCTAGAAAAATCTATATCCATTAGTACCTTCAATTCATTATGAAATAATGCTAAATGAACTATGCCTTGAAACTTTTACAAGAATAGTCCTTGTCTGGCTTAGTCTGAATAATAGACTTCCACCACTAATAACTCGGACCCTCTAGTAGGATGGTTACAAAAATAACTATAAGAGACTCATAAATCTAAAGCTGGATAAAAATATCCTCAACCTTCAGTACCAAAACCAATTAATCCTAAGAATCTTGTTACTTAGATAAATGAGGAGGATTCAAGTTTTTGAACTCTCATAAATAATTCTCACATTAGGAAAAGAGAGGAAGAACAACAAGCTCTAAGACTGAAGCAAACAAAAAAACCATCCCAAGAAGATCTTGATCAACCAAATAATCCATTAAATCCAAATGGGGATATACTATAAAACAAGAAAAAAAACACCATCAAAATGGACTTCAAAACTCCATCCCCATGAGACATAAAATAGATCAATAAGTAATCTCAAGACATCATTTAAACTAAAATCCAATAGATTATAAATTCATAAAAATCCAACAATATGGACTTTTACTTCATTGAATAAGTTATCCAAATTTTCCTATTTAACCCAATATGGTTTTATCAAAACTTTATTTAAAAAAGAAATTTCATTCATTAAAACATCATTTTTACCCATGAGGTTTTGAAAAAACTCATCTAATAAATAGAAACATTAATTGTTTATGAAACCATTTAAACACAATTATAGATTTTGATAAAACATTTCTAACATTCAAATAGTTAAAAAGAATCTATTTTAAAAGTACATTCGGATTAAATCCTTTAAAATATTCTAATTATGCTTTATTAATATCACTTTAAAACCTTGAAAATAATTAACACTATCCCTTTTTCTAACGGAATTGAAAAAAAGTTCAAAAATAGGTTATCATTTTAAATCCAAAACATTTTAGACACTTTTCCAAATAAAAATATCATTATAAAATTATTCCCAAGTCTTCTTATTGTCCAACATGTACTATGTTGTCCCTTGAGCAGTTAGATGGTCCTTGTAGAATACAAGTAGCAAGCTTCACCCTCATCTCTAATGTTGTCTACAAGGGACTAAATATTTTTATGAGAGACTCAATCCAGATATTTTCTACCTGAGGGACTCCCTCCCCATTAACTATGGGTGGGTAATGTATCTAAAACTCTATATAGGTATCATACATCGAAGGGAAATTGTGATTAGTCAGTCTCAACATTGATCACAAACTCATGGAATACTATCACATAGATGATCATCCATCAGATTCCCTATTGTTGTAGGAAGATCTAACTACACTATATGAGGAGTGTGTTGTTTATTGTTATCACACTAAAAAAAGATAATTTATAATCATTTTCTCTACATGGGTCAAAACACTCATCAGATCATCGGGATCATAAAAATATCAAACTCTAAAGGACAAGTACAAAACAGAAAACCAGAGATAAATGGTTTCATCAACTCTTTGTTGAGAAATTTAATTAATCATATTTTAGTAGAAAATATTTTATTCTTATTTTTATCAATCATGTTATATAATTTCATATGCAATTAATGAATCCCTAGAATTGAAAAATCAGGATAGGTTTCCACTCTTATTGCACATGGAACCAAGTGGTCATGGCATGAAGTGGGGAGGACTAGTGATAAAATAGATTTTTTAAGTATTATTGAAATTATATTCTAGTTACCAATGTCTATAATAGATATCAAAATTTTTATTACTCTTTATACAGGATTCCAAATAAATACTATGTAGTTGTCTTTCACATTATAGAAACTAATCTTATGCTATAAAAAATGAACTCTTGATTTGGGATTGTGGTATGATAAAGATATATATTTAGGGTGAATATTTTATACCCAATTATAATAATATGTTATAATAAAACTTTCATCAACTTGTCAAAAATATAGTGAAATATTTTTATTCATGGAAAATTGTTATTGAGTACCACTTCATGGAGTAGAAGAGGGAACACGGAGACATGTGAGGAGGAGGTAGAATATTTATTTACATATTTATTCTCATTTAGATAACTCTTGTAATTAGAGTTTGGAAACATATTTCTACTTCATCCCTTTTTCATTTATATAATAATATTAGAATATATATAGCGGTATCACAATAGTTGAATTTCAAGGATTCACCAGATTATAAAAATGGTTTATGAACCATGTAAAAACTCTTATTCCATGGTAATTATGAAACATGTAATCAATTTGGATTCATTAATGACCCTATTTAGGCATATTACCAATATGTATCTTCAATCAATTCATTTTATACTTAATCCTTAGATTACTGAGAATAGGAAAGAGGATGATTGGTGGACCTTCGCGACTGGTGGTTTCTTAAGAGGATAGGGATTCTGATTCGGATTCCCCTATCGAGCCCAGAAAAGTGGAACTTGCAGATTATTATATCAGAGTCTCTTCAAAGAAAGGAAATAAAACCATCATTAACTCAGAGGGGTTCATTAAGCACTCTCGGAGGATGTAGAAGAAAATATACCACTTCTCCTTACCTAGCCCTCATGTCACTAGATTCTCAAGAAAAGGGAAGACCCCTCAGAAGGTTCCCAAGCAGGTGGTGAAAAATTATACAAAATATCTTGATCTAGTTGAAGGAAAATCATTGATTTGGATATTTCATATCATGTTGATTGACTATCTATTTGTGTACTCTATTAGTTTCTCACTTTTCCTTAAAAGTGTTTTCTTAATTAAAAACATATAATTGTGGTATGTTGCCCATTTAATAAAGGAAACCTCAAATTGTAGGAATTAAAGGCGTTTTTGGTTAGTTACATGTTATAACTAGGATCACAAGGAATAATTTTTATCATAGTGGATTTGTTCATACACACAATACACTGATTTTCTAAAAATAATCACTTTAAAAATATCGTGAATGATAAAAAAACTAATCACATGCAAAAAAACAAAAAGTATCCTCCCATATGGGGAAGGGAACACACTCTTAATGGTGGAATGACATATGATGTGTGAAATAGGTAGAATTATATCTCAAGAAATAAAAATGGTGCGACAAAGATGTTTTTCCTTTAACAAGTGGTATTGAGAGCTTTTATGATACTAATAGAAGATGGTACCTGAGTTAGTGTGGTGGCGAAGACTTATAAGCATAGGAAGACTAGGATTCAAGGAAAGGTCCAAGAATATCATATAGTATTTGAGGTAATAATAAGGTAATTATTTCTTTTTTGGGTATGAGACTTATTTGAGTCTCAAGGACTCTAGTAGATTCCCTAGTGTAAGATATATGAGTACCAAGAGGACTGACATTTTTCACTTGGATGATGAGACATTTTTGAGATGAGGGTATAGGTCCCTAGTGACTAGAACCTTGTACTTATCTGGTGAGATATGATATGGACCAAATTCCCTTGTTTTTATTTTATACACATGTTGGGTGACAAATTCTAAAAAGTATATTGATATATCTTAAGGAATGACAACACCTTTAGCGATAAGGTTTTGGATGGAAAATGTCATTTGAGCTAAATGAGTATGATAAACCAATTTATATTTTTCAAAAGAAAACAAAAACTAACTAGCCAAAAAACAATCACTAACAAGAGACATATGGAAAACTCAAACCAAATCTAAACATGATACAAATAACCATCACTACTCTTTGGTTGAGAAGACATCGCACCTCCGTTGTAGGGATTTTATTATAAAATCATGGAATTTATTTATCACACAATTCATTTAATTATATTTAACATTTATTCTAAAAATCATTCAATACAAATAAAATGAAATAAGTTAAGAAACTAGATCAACATAACTATCACTTTGAGTTTTCGCAGATAGCGCACCTCCGTTGGAGGGGTTTTATTATAAAAACATGACTTTATTTATTAAATTAAATGATTATATTAAAGAACAGTTATTCAAGTTATGAAATTCAACATAATTAAGAAGAATTAAGAAAGAAGCTAAATTCAATTTAAAGAAATCTTGAATTAAAGAGGCTAGGAGAGGGACCCTACCTCAAGTGGAACCAAGCCATCCACTTCGGCTCTTGGAGCTTTCTAACTAAAAGTTATTGCTCCCCCACTGGGTATATGCACCTTTTCACACATACAAGGACACATAGACCCTATGCACACACCAGCATGACCATGAGCATGTGCTAGGGGATCATTGCACATATGCTTATATTCATATACCAGTCTCCACTCACCTTCATATGCATTTATTTGAGTCTATGATTATTCTGCGGTGTCGTCAGTCTGAGGCAGAAGGCCGACATTAGTCGAAAAGACACCGGTAAATGCTGATGGGTTTTGTGGGCTTGACCAACTCTATGGAGGCACGGTGAAGGTCATTCAGTCTCTTCCAGCCTTCTTTGGCCTGTGTGTTGTGGCCATGTTCTCAAAGTACGCTTTGGGTAGTTTTTGTGGTCTCCTTGAGTAGGATTGATGGTGGCGATGGGATTTGTCTAGTTTGTGGCCGCATTCTTCTTGTAGTGATAGGTGTGGAAATTGTACATCTAGCATTTTATGAGAAAATACTTGTGATAATGGATTGGAATCTTGGTGGGTTCTTAGAGTGGGATGGTCCCTCTAAGTCTATAAAATGTATTATTAAAGTTTTTACTCCATTTAATGATTCAAGAGTTCTAACTAAAGAGATGAAGGATGAGATGCTAGTGTGGTTATTGGGTATTGTTAGACAGATTAGAATTATAATTCCAATAGGATTGGTGTGATTTATCTTAGGATGGAACCTGGTTAGTGGGGCTAGGTTATAATACATGATTTTGATGAGTTTCTTGATCAGATTATTGAGAATATAATTAAGGAATGGTCGACATGCCGAGAGAAGACTATAGTGTGTGGGATGAGGATTATGGTTAGTGAGTAGTGACTAGGACGGGATTGAGGGACCCTATAGGATTCCCATGTGGATGAGATAAGAATGTATATGGGTTTGACATGGTATGCTTTTGTGACTAGGACAATCATGAGGTTAATAATCCTCATTGTCTATTTAGATGGTGAGATGTGCATCGAGGCATGGGATAATCCTCGAGAGATGAGTCTAGACTATGTGACTGAGAGGATAGACTAGGATATGTTTGATAGGATTGGGTGAGTGGCCAACCCATGTGAGGATAATACAATGTATGGATACACTTAGAGACACTTTGGATTATTTATGCTATCTCATGGAGACACTTGGGGTTATTTCATGACTCCAACATACTCTAGAAATGTTCCCACACAATGTTTTAGAAAAATAATTCCATCTTATGGAAGACCCCGAGGCTACTCTAGCTTCCAATGTTTCATCACACTCACACCTCATGGTATTACAGTATACAAGTGATCTACGTCAACTAGTTAGGATATCATAACTAACCTCCATCCGTAGAAAGCAGTAAAATAACTAAGTGTCCAATGAAATAAATAAAATAAAATGAAAACTAAACAAAAACATACTTGTATCTTATGACTATACATGTCACCGCCCAATATATAAGAACCACAATGCCCCATGGGTCAAATCATGTTCCTGCAAGCAAGGGGGAAACAATTCCATTTAATAATCTCTTCATTTTTCATTTTGTTATTTATATAGAACGTTGTTGGAAACACCAGACTAGTACACTTATCCAATGAATATGCACCTATGCTACATTAGTTGATTTGAATATTTTTCACATAAACCTCTTCATTATGGAAAGAACCTCACAGGGACCACAATCAATGTTTAGTAGTTGATCCTTCTCTTGAACCTGGTCAGGAACCAGTCCATGAACTAGATGGTCTACTTGGTCATGAGGGTGTAAACCATTTTATTATACTATACTAAGAATAAAGGTGTTGGTATCTTTTCTACTAGCAATGGTAATTTCTCAAGGCTTGAGTGTCAATCGACTTTAGTTACTAATTTAATGGCCCCTTAACTATCAATAGATGTCAAGGGGTGTCTCCCATGGGTGTCTTGTGGTGTGTAGTTTCTATCTATGATTTATGTGGTGCTTCTGTATTGTGGGAAATGTGTATTGCATGGTCAGTTTAATAAATACATTGGTAAATTGTAAAATACACCAATAGTCAATAGAGACATACTAATTTTTGATAGAGAATACCATCCAAATAACCAACTCGGAAATCTGAGACCAACATTTTACTTTACCAATTCCAATTACTTAATATATGCAGCACCAACTTATGTTTTATAAACCAGTCAATTAAAGGGAATGAAATCCTCATAATAACCCATAAAATCTCATATAGAATAACTCACCTCCAATTAACCCACATTATTGCACATCTTAATGATGATACAACCTCATTACATATATATCATGAATAACAAAAAAATCCAACACAATATCAGGTCTAATAAGGGTCTATAGAGGAAAATATGAGGTTTTTAAAAAATCATGAACTTTTTATTGAATGCATTTTTAGAATTAATGGTTTACAACTTGTGAATCTAACCCTACATTTCTAGAAGACTCTATTTTGAAAAAAAATCACAATTTACCCAATAATTCACCACACCATGAGTTGGTTACTACCCAAAACTATAGAAAATGCACGATTAATATAAATGGTTATCCTAACTATGAACCTAATAGTTAATTCCATGTTTCCTAGTTTTTTAAAAAAGAAGAACAATTCTTACCTGGAAGTACCGATCAATAACCCTCAATAAATTTGGGAGAAATGGTGGGAGGAGAGGGAGCCGAGAGAGGGTGACGTCGCGCGGGGTGTTCGACCATGGGGGGTCTCACACGCGACTGGAGAGGGGGCCAGGGGACGTCATAGGAGGAGAGGGAGCTGAAAGGGGAGTCAATATGTCTCCAAGAGAGGGAGCCGAGAGGGGAGGGGGGAACGTCACTAGGAGCCGAGAGGGGAGGGGGACATCGTCATTAGAGAGGGAGATGATAGGGGAAGGGGGAACATCGTCGAAGGAGAGGGACCCGAGAAGGGATAGGGGCCGGGAGGCGTAGGTGGAGGCTGGTAGGCATAGGTGGAGGCCGGGAGGTTGAGGATTTCAAGGTTGGGGAGGGGAGGGGAGGGGAGGGAGGTGGAGGTGGAGGTCTGGGAGGGTTCATGTAGGGGATGAAAAATCGGGAGGGAGGGAGCCCTAAAACCTGAAATCGGGTGACTTTTTTCCCAACAGTTAATAAATACCATAGGTAATATTTATCTTTCCCAACAATTTAACAAAACCATTGGTAAAACCCAACATATAACCACCTATACCAATGGTTCTATAGAACCGTTTGTATAGCTTCTTTATCCCAACGGTTTTTTCAAACCATTGGGAAAAAGTGTTGGTATAAGCCAGCTTTCTAGTAGTGTTGGGTGTATATATAGTAGAAACCTAACACATCAATGCATAATAATGGTAAAGACTATGAAGCAACTTGTTCCATATCTCAAATTCTGCCTTTGTTTCACAATATCGATATTTTTCCAAAATTGGTCAAACTAATTAAAGAATTCAACAACACTTAACTTGTGATGAACATAATCTTTAAGCAATACATTAAAACATTCACTTAATTGAGTGCTGAAAATACCCAATGTTAAAGAATCCTTCAAAAAAAATGGTCCCACTTTTCTTGCAATACGAATACATCATCTAACCACTGTGATTTCTCATCCCCATATTCTACTCTATGAGAAGACCACTCTTAATCAAACTGATTTGCATCATGGTATTGGAACATACACTTCATAAATCTAGTTAAAAAATAGATTCATCCTTCATCCAATTACTTATATTCTTAATTCCATTTTGTATCAAATGCCACATACAAAGGAAAATGTTGAGTTCCCACTAAAACTTCACAAATTGATTTTCCCATTGTCGTATCCTGATCAGTAAAAATAGTTTAAGGTCGCTTCATGTGATGCATCTGTAAAAAAATTTGAAACAACCAAGAAAACAAAGTCGTGGTTTCATCATATAACAAAGATTCCCTAAAAATGATAATTTACCAATGATGATTGAACCCCACAAAGACACCTAACAGACTGTACTCTTTATTAGTACTGAAAGTTATGTAAAAAATAACAATATCTCCAAACAAATCATAATTTGTCTTTAGTTTTGGATCAACCTTGGAAAATATTACTAATTTTCCCATTCATGTCAAACTGTATAGTATAGAAAAATAATGGATTATTCTAACTTTGTTTTTTTAAGTACTATAACATGCAACATGAATCACCATGAAGTAATTCCCTTTCTCGTTTAGACCTTAAAAAATTCAATTGATCAACACGCATGTACCCAATAACATCTTAACCCCCTACAATAGTTATTGCTGAGGGGAAGGAATCATTTGGTTTAATACCTACTGAAGCATTGACATATAACTCAGTTGCATGTCCTTCTATTATTTTTCTTTGGGACCTCTTCATATGAATTGATTCAGGGTTGTACAAGGGATGATTGTGCTTTTCAAAAAAGACAGTACATGTATATTGCCCAGAAGATAATAAATTAACCCCTATTATAGAAAGAAAACTTGTACGTGTCACAGCTTGAGGAAATTTCACCATACTATCACATTTTTCAACCTTCTTATAACCTTCTTGTCTACATGAAAAAGTCTATACGTGACAATTGTTTTATCTTTTCCCCTTTTATTAGAGTATTGTCGACATACACTGAACCTATTTAATCCCCCAAATGTGACATAAAAACATTTTTCTTCATCAAGTAACTTGAGCGAAATCCCTGCAACTGGTTTAATAGAAGCTAATACAACATCAACATCAACATCAACAACATTTCAATAACCTGTAACAAAAAAAATTAAGTTCAAGAAAATAACATTAATTTTATAACATGGTTTAATCTATTTGAAAATGTACAAACTATATGAATATAAATGTAACTAAATAATATATAATTAAAAAAATAATTATATATGTGTGTCCGTGTGTGTGTAATAAAATTATATTTTGGAAATTATATATAAAACAATTTATAAGATATATTAAATATATTTTCTAGTGGAAGTTCCACACAAAAAAAATGTATATTTATAAAACTAAGGAATATATTATTGTTAAATATAATTAAAATAAATATTAATTTAAATTGTTACTCATAATTATTATAAAAATGATTTAATTTAGTATTTGAAATTATATAAACAATTTTAAATTGAATTTATTTTCCACTACCCACTCAAAGTTCCGGTGGAAGTTCTACACTACAATAAAAATGTATATTTATAAAACTAAGGAATATATTATTGTTAAATATAATTAAAATAAATATTAATAGAAATTGTTACACATAATTATTATAGAAATGATTTAATTTATCATTTGAAATTGTATATAAAAATTTAAATTGAATTTATTTTCCACTACCCATTGGAAGTTCTACGCTACAACAAAAAATTATATTTCTAAAACTAATGAATATATTATTTTTAACCACGAGTGGAACATCCAGTGGAAGTGGAAATTATAGGGTCGAAACTTCCACTAAAAAAACCAATGGAACTTCTGTAATGCAAAAAAACTGTATATGTATTTCAGTAAAACAACCACTACAAACTTTATCAAATGATCTTGAAAATATTTACCCCAAAACTAACAGTAAACAAACTTTAAATATAATCTCCAATACCTTTACATGATTTTGTATACAGTCATGGATATAAAATTATTCTAGATTTAAGAAAATGGTAAAAATACTTCAAATATAATCTGCAATACCTTCATCACTATCCATTATAAGGAGAACCAAAATACAAACTTCAAACTATGTTGCGAGTCCAATGAATTACACTGATCTGAAACCCACCAATAATGCCCTATGGTCCCACAATCACAAAGCCACTGAAAATGCCCCAATCCGACGAAACCCAATGAATGAAAATGTCAAACTGTGTCGCAATAATACCCACTATGACAAAACTGACTACAATGAAACCCATTTAAAATGCCAAACTATCACACAATCCCAATGAAACCCACTAAAAATACCACAATCTAGCACATATTTCCCATAATCCTTTAGAGCACACTCACCCACACCGAATGAAAATGTGAAATCATGATATCCCTATCACATGATTCATAATTTCACACATGCCACATTTTCCATGAGATGAAAATTCCCTCTAAAAAATCAAAGCAACGAGATGGTTCCATCTATAAAAATGAACACATATTAAGATCCCCACACATCACTAGAAAATACTATTGAAAAGGGAACGAGAGATGATAAAAATCACTCCTCAGCCCCCATCCTTTTGAAATCTTGGGTATTCCTTGCACTTTCATTTTGCAGTGGTTTGTTGTGCTTTGTTCTTGAGGTGGTTTGGCAGCTGACTGCATGATGATTTTGTAGTCACATCTGATGAGGAAAGCTCTACTCGACAGTAGTGAAGAACTATGTCAAGTTTGAATCTTGATGTTTCTCAGTTCAATTACACATATTGTTATTGTTAATATATATCTTTCTCTCATCACCTATCCCTTTTTTTCTACAATCTATATTCATGTTTTTCTCTCTATGGTGTATGTTTGTATAAATTATCACATTTTTATATATCCTGGAACATGTTGATTATGTGATTCCCAATCCCTTTCATTTTTCATCTAGTATCATCACATGTCTAACTATGATTTTCAATTGATGGATCAAAATTCATTGCTCTAGGTTTTTAGATTTTGTTGTCTTTTTGAGTCTCTTTATTGAAAAATTTGTTCCATATAAATGAAGGAATAAGCACGTGCATGCCATATCATCCGATGGGCTTTCAACTTTATTAGTGAGCTTCTTCCTCATTAGTGTTCATCTGTTTTCATTGAACTTTTAGAGTTCCTAAACTCCTCAATTGACACCTTAATGACCATGTTTGGTAGGTGATAATCCCTCTATGATGAAAATGGAAAAATCTTTAGGGGATAAGATTAGAAAGAGATGGGTGGTTAAAAAAATATGAATGGTCATTTCTTCACCCCCCCCCCCCCCTTTCCACCTTTGATTGGGAGGAAATTATTGTTCCCTTAAACCAGAGATTATCTTCTATGATTCTCTCCTACCAAATAGTTATACTTTCGTATTTCCTCTTTCATTCCCTTTCCTAATATTCCTCTCTCCTTCCAAACTTTAACCTCACTTTGTGTAATGGTGTTACAAAATGACATTTTGTGACTGTAATAGCTAGCACATGATGATATAAGATGGTTTCATTTTGGTTACAAATCGATTTAACAGTCTGAAAACAATTCATATTTCATCAACCATTTAGGGGTCATTACATCTCTTATAATTCCATCATGGATCATTGTTGGTACTTGGAAAATATGAGGATGCATAGAGCTTACTACATGTTTGTGCAGTCTACTTGGAAACCTATGCCTTGCATATCTCTTTATTTAGGGCTCGGATTCAGGCCCATGAGTAGCATATCTGGGTAGTTTTACATGTAGAATGAAATTATGGACATGGTTTAATCCTTTGAGATGCAATGAAAGGAAACATTATGGGTCACTTAGGTTAGAGACGTTTGGACCAACAATGGTTGGGTGAGCCTCTTGGTATATCCCTATGAGGGTACAATGTGGCACTACATCCTCGGTACAGGATTTTGATCCCCTCAATAGGATGATCTTGGATATAGTTTCATCATCCCTTCGGGAAGGTCAGGGTGGGATCCTCTATCATATCATTTTACCTAGAACGGTTTTATGGAATCATTGTGACCAACATTATATGGGCGGTGATCCCTTATCTAGAAGGATAGCCCAGTAGGGTTTGTGGAATCATCATACATACGATCCCCTACTCAGTAGATAGTTTACATAGAGTTTGTGGTATCGTTGGGAGTACGATCCCCTACTTTGTGAGTCATATCAGGTGGGGTTTGTGGAATTATTGTGACCAACACTACATGGGTGGTGATCCCCTATCTTAGTGATATGATTTATGGGATTTCAGATTGTATTTTTGGTGTCCCCTAGTGGTACTAGGTGTGATCCCCATTTTGAGAGATCTTTGAGTTACCATATTGGGTTTGTGTGTCCTCTAGCGGTCCTAGAAGTGACCACTTATCTAAGGAGGCGTGGTCTTCAGTATTACAAATTGGATTTTTAGTGTCACCCAAAAATTTTGGGAGTGATACTCTTTATGAGTGATGATACCTTTATTAGTTATAGTAGATTTAATAGCATCCCCCATCAAGGATGGGTGAGATCACCTAACTGAGTATCGAAATCCAGTGGGTTCCAATGTGACTTTCTTTGTGGAGAGATTTGATGAGTGTGTTATCTTGGATGCATGCCACTTAGGATAGATGGGATGTTCCATCATCTTTATAGTACCCAGTGGAGTAATATCTCTCAAATGTTCCATTAGGGATTGAATAATTGTACACTATGGAGTGTATCTCTCATATGAGCACCATCTGGGATGGTAGATCTCATGGAGTGTATTCTCCTGAGTGTGTGTTACTTTCGAGCCTCAATTAGAATAATATAGTTGGCTATGATTTCAGTACCTCATGAGACTTGGAGTCACGAATGAGTATATCTTGGTTTGATTTTGGGATTCCTTGCGGTGTGGCACGTGTCTTGGTTGACACCCCTTGTGGACTGAGCTAACTAGTTGTGTGTAGCCAAGGATGGGTTCGAGATGAAGTTTCTTTCTCATTTGGGCTCCCTCTGGTTGGGTCGAGAATACTGTTGCATTTTATTTTCTCCCTTTTCTTTTGGGTTTTGGGGTTCCTACTGATTATTATTATATTCATTACTACATGGGGTTTGCCCTCACATGTTGTGTATTGTGCAAATAATAGTCCTTTTTATGGAGTCCCAAGAAGACCCAGATCAGGTGGATCTTAGTGAGATCGACCGACCGAGGTCTTTTTTAGTTCTTGGACAATGATCTTTCTAAAAGTTTCTTTCGATAGTGATCCCCTCCATCTGATTAGTTTGGACACTTTTATAGTTTTTTATGGGCTTATATTTTTCCCTTTTATGCTTTCAGTACTCCTATTGAACTCTGGTTATGGGATAGATGCATGCATGCATTTCTTTTTAGTTTATATTATCTTTTAACTATTTCATGGATATGTTTGTGGGTGTGTTCATATAGGTAATGTAGGATAATGCCTCCCATTTGTGTGATATGTCTACTCGGCGTTAGACTCCAGCCCCTGACCTATTGGAAGCAGGCTAGGGGTGGTCATGGATTGAGGCTCTTTTGATTAGGTTGTTACACTCAGATTGTATTGATAATTTAGGTAAACTATTAATGAGTCATTTTGGATGTGTAAGAATCAGTCTCATGTCAAACTGACACACGATGTGACTGGTATGACTCAAAGTATGTGTTTCTAGTTTAAAATGAAATTTTAGTAAAAAATAAAAGTGACATACTCAAAATTGATCAAACACATTTATATTCTTTTTATAATTTAATACCATGTTCAAAAAGTCATTTTTGATGTGTATGAATCAACCTCACCTCAATATGACGCACTGTGTGACCGGTATGACTCCAAGTGTGTCTTTTTATTTAAAATCGACGTTAATTTTAGTAAAAAAGACAAGTGACATGCTCAAAACTGAGAAAACACATTCATATTTTTTGATAATTTAGGAAAATGATTCATAAGTCATTTTTTATGTGTGGAAATCCTCCACACCTCAATCTGATATACGGTGTGCCTGGTATAACTCAAAGTGTCCATTATCAGTTTAAATTTTATTTTCTAGTTCAAAAAGTGTGTTACTCACTGAACACTAAGAAAATGTCCTCAAATTGTCTTGATAATTTATGAAAATTATTTATGAGTAATTTTTCACATGTAGGAATCTATCTCATATCAAATAGACACATGATGTGACTGGTATGACTCAAAGTGCATGTTTCTATTTAAAATGACATTTTAGTAAAAAAAAATAAAAGTGACATATTCAAAACTGATAAAATGCATTCAGATTGTATTGATACTTTAATAAAACTATCCATAAGTCATTTTTGACATATAGGAATCATTCATACCTCAATCTGATGCACATCATGACCGGTATGACATCATGTGTGTCTTTTTATTTAAAATTGACATTAATTTTAGTAAAAAGGATAAGTGGCATACTCAAAACCAATAAAACACATTTGGATTATTTTGATACTTTAGGAAAATGATCCATAATTCATTTTTTACATGTAGGAATCATCTGCACATCAATATGATACATGGTGTGTCCAAAATAACTCAAAGTGTTCATTATCAGTTTAAAATTTACATTTTAGTTCAAAAAGTGTGTCACTCACTGGAAACTGAGAAAATGCGCTCATATTTTCTTAATAATTTAAAAACAAAGTCATAAGTCGTTTGTGATATATAGTAATCATCCTCATGTAAAACTGACACATGATGTGATTGGTATGACTCAAAGTGCATGTTTCTAGTTTAAAATGACATTTTAGTAAAAAGGACAAGTGACATACACAAAAACAAGAAAAAACATTTGCATTTTTTTGATACTTTCAGATAATTATACATAAGTCATTTTTGACATGTAGGAATCAAACTCACATCAATATAATGCATGGTATGACTGGTATGACTTCAAGTGTGTCTTTTTATTTAAAAGTGACATTAATTTTAGTAAAAAGGACAAGTGAGATGCTCAAAACTAAGAAAACATATTTGAATTGTTTTGATAATTTAGGAAAAAGATACATAAGTCATTTTTGATGTGTAAGAATTAGTTTCACCTCAATCTGATACATGGTGAGCCCGATATGACTCCAAGTGTGTCTTTTTATATAAAATTGACATTAACTTTAGTAAAAAATACAAGTGACGTACTCAAAACCTATAAAACACTTTCATATTGTTTAGAAAAATTTTTAGAATGATTCATAAGTCATTTTTGATGTTTAGGAATTGACTACCCCTTAATCCTTTATACGGTGTGCTACGATCCAACTCATGTCGGGGCTTGAGACGCAATTTCCCCAAGCCCACCTCCATAGGCCAGGGGCTAGTGACAAGCACCAAAGGCATAACAAACTTGGGGAGGCCTTTTCCTAAGTACCTGTACACATGCACACAACCAACTCAATGAAAAGGTGTAGAGGAAAAGGAAAATATACAACATTGTTATATATATAAACCACAAATATGCATCGACCTCTAAACAGTACCAGTATAGAAAAGTAAACATAAAGAAAAGGGGAGAGATGCATGCCCAACTAGAAAAGTGCCACAACCCAGTAACAGGTGAAAAGGTAAAATAGTTGGGAGAGCCCCACTCCTAAATCCCATGCTACGACCACCGCATGTGGTCACATCTCCCATCTCCCTAAGTTCCTCTGAAGTCACGGTCAACTTGTGCGCCATCTGCAAGTGCACACCAAGTGCGTGCAAATCCCAAGTAGGGGTGAGTATGAAAATACTTAGTAGGATTCCCCGAATGCTTGTGGGAGCAAAAAAAGGGTACATTGAAAAGGGGAGAAGTAGATATAACAAGGAACAAAAATAGAGTACAGCTCAACTCAACCAGATAGTGAAAGAAAACTCATCCAAACACAAGGAGCTCAAAACAGTGAGAAGATGAACTTCTTGTCGAGTCTTCACTGCCTATAGCAAGAGAGTAGACTCATCCAACCATGAGAATATAGACACGGAAATCATGCGGCATACCCCAAGCATCTTCACCTCTCTAGGAAGGAGAGTATCCAAAACCCAAGGAGTGGGTACAATGACCAGGATATATATATAATCAACCAAATAAACCTGAACAAGGGAGTATGGGGATCTCCATATCACATCTCGTGTAACGCCCCGACCCTAGTTACCCAGAGTCGGTGCATTATTACATAACATTGGCATGATCACAAGAAAGATCAAATCTCGAAAGACCGATTGGTTTAGTAGCCTTGGAAACACTAGATATATTCATAAGTTTTACATTACATCATAAAATGAAAAACTACTACAACAACATAATGTCTCCACAGTCCACACTATTATCCCCTCATAATATCCCTGCAGGTCATTCATAACTTACTTCTTCACATCCTGGGAAAAATAAAACAGAGAAAAGGGGTGAGCTCAAATGCCCAGTAAGGATAACAATATAGCAGAACATTCTAAAATAAGCATAAACATTTAAGGCAATGCATTACTAAAACAAAAGCCTTTTAAACTTGAACTTCAACATAGTATGGAAAAAGTAAAATGAAATAATGCCATTTACTTGTTCACATGGATATTCTACTAATCGAATAATCACATGAAATATCAATAACCACTTTCATAATATTGGAATGCATAATGTTGAACTTTAATTTCTTTGTCAAGGCCTCGTCCCAAGACCTAGGGGCTAACTGTAACCGGAACCCAACCCGGAGTGCCTCTAATAACAGGACACCAACCCGGAGTGCCTCTAATAACCGGAGACCAAAACGGAGTTCCTCTAATAACCGGAGACCAAACTGGAGGGCTTACTTTTACCGGTCCCCAACCCGGAACATACTTGTCTAACACATTCATCTGAATGAAAGGTTGAAATATAACTTAAACATTCAGATTAAAAATAACTTATGAAATGTAAATACTTTAAAAAAACCATGAGTGACATAAGAATAGCTTATCCACAGTCAAAAATTTCACAAAACCTTCAATACAATATAGAAGTTTTGTATCATAATAAATCAACTTCAAATAAGCTTAACATCCATCAAAGGATGTTGACATAGATGAAATCAAAACTATTTTAGAGAAATATCTCTTTTTTTTAAATCATTTTAAAAGTAACATAATTATAATACATTCAATTTGAAAATATTCTTATAATCTTGTAAGGGAAGCTTTGACGATTTTATAATGGCGGTAAATAGCCGCACCCGCCGTATAAGTTAAAAAAACATTCTTACCTTAAATTTGTCGAAAAGGTTAAAAGTGCCTTGTTTGGAAAACGACGGAAAGATTCCTTTCGAAACACATAAGGGTATAAATGAATTTAACCCATATTCTTGTAAATAGTAAAAATGTTTTGAAATACATTATTAAGAAACATGGATGTGGATGATAAAGAGATCCCAGTAGATTATTACGTATAAACAACCTCGGATAATGAAGAGATTGTGAAATAACCCTTACCAATTTGGTAACTTATGAAACATACAACCCATGAAATAGGTATCATACAATGAATATGTAAATACACATAAATTAGAGTGTATTACACAAAGAATATAATTATGGGCAGTACATACACCACACAAAAGGTAATGGTGGCAATATGGCATGAATCTCACGGGAATAAGGAGTGAGATGAAAACCCCTTACCTTGTACTTTTCCTTGGTTGGGGTAGGTTAAACTCCTGTATAATGGTGAAATAATTGTTATTAAATTATACAAGAATCATATATATTAATATGATATCATATATGATCTTTTAATATTGATTTGATAATAATATCTTAGTATTAATTATCGTTGTTTCGGGTGTTAACTTACTTGTTTTCTTTTATATGTTTGTTACGTAATCCATGTTTGTAATGGATAGGTTGTATATTATTAATATCCAGAATTATATCAAGTCCTTAAACATCATTTTTAAATCATCAAATGATAATTATACTTGAATGGATACGATGGAGAATGAATCTCATCATGTTCGTGGAGACGGTAGTCCGTACGTACGCACGAGCGACAATATCATTATTTTGAAATAATATATAAATGGTTGTTATATCATATATACAGAATCATTAACATGTTATATTTATTATTTACATGAGTTACATATCATTATTATACCCATCCAAATAATAATATATTGAATAACAATTACACCACGATGTGGAGACGGTAAGCCGTACGTACGCACGTATGGTGACATGTTATTCAAAGGGTGGATAGAATACTGAATATGGCTATACCATATTTATAATAACATCACAGTATATATATGATACTAGATTTATTATTTTATAATGGTAATAACAAAGGAAGAAGAAGTGGAAGAAGAAAGGAACTTGGAAAAGGGTGGTGAAATCATTACCTCTTCTTCGGGTTCTTCCTTTTGATTTGATCAAAAGGGCTCCTTAGGTTGGCTTTCTGATCAAACTAAGGCCTCTATGTTGTAGTGAGGAAAGTTGGGAGAGTATTTGGGCAGAGTTTTGCCGAACCAAAAGGTTTTGAAGGTGTGAAGAAATGAGAAGGAGGAGTGCCCTTTTATAAGAGGGGTGAGGGGCACCTTTGGAAAAGCTAGAAATATTAGTTTATAATAAATTTATATTCGGTTTCTAATGGCTCCAAAGTTGATTATTTAAATGTTAAGGTGGGTATGGGTCGAAAAAAACTCAACCAATAGAATTTAGACAGGTTTGGGTACTTATATTAACCTTATCTTTAAGTATTAACTCTAAGTTAATTAGTTTCACTTTTACAATGTCTCTTTGTATTTTTATATAATATGGTTAATAAACTTACTATATACAACCAAGAGACCCCCAAGTGGTCCATTAATGATGAACCTATCATGATATAAGTCTCTTGGCCGAACCTTAGATTTTTAGGAATTTAATATCAATTAATAATATAATATTTTTTTTAAGAACTCTTTTATGTCAATTTTGACACTATTCAATAGTTGATTTTTTTGAAACTCATAACAGATTGATTACTTCAAACAATATCAATTAAATCAATACTAATATATCATATTATCCTAGAAAATTATTTTAATTCCTTAAAAGTTTCATATTATATTTATTTGGGTATTATAATATCAATTATTTTAATTTTTCACTATTATAGTAATTAATTCATCATCATTGTGTCATAAATAAATTAAATTATTTAATGTCTAAAAATTATAAATAAAATATAATTATATAGGAAATATTTGTATATTTCTAATGAATATTTATAATCTAAAATCCAACATATATAACCCTATGTACAAATTGTTTTTCTAAAAGATATATGCTTGTGTCATTTTTGTATTCATTTTAACTTAATTAAAATAAAGTGTCCCTATCACCTACAAGTGGCACCATGGGGTCCCAAAATCGACCCAAAGATGCCTATGGTCGAACATGTATCAACCAATAAGGCTAGGACACATTTTAGGGTAATTTAGTATTATTATAATATTATTTTTTAACCCTTATTTACCGGATTTACCCTTAACCATGGTAAATAAAATATTTACCGCAGTAATTATTCAAAATGTCTAAAAATAAAAGTTACCTATTTACACAATTTGAACATCATGATTACAAATATGGAATCCATTTTTCTAAATTCAAAACACAGAAGTGGCAGAAATTAATTTAAAATTAATTCCCGCTGTCAAAACAAAAAGCGTGTTTTTAAGAGATGATAACTATCAAAAGATTGACACTTGTTTATGTTCGGTTTAATTGTAAAATTATGTCCAATGAACAAAATTATATTAAATGGTAAAAATATATTCTAAATATACTTTAAAACCACTCAAATTCATAATTTATCACTATTAATTATTTTGATTAAAAAAGTTGTTTTTAATTAAAATTTAGTAATTTTCACTATTCATCAAAATATGAAAGTTATCCGAAAAGTACCAAAATTTCACCTTAGGCTAAATTCGATACTCCGAATCCAAAAATGAAGTCCATTTTGAGAGATAAAATTTCTAAAATTTTAAAAGGTAGGTATTACTATTCATAACGGCTAGTTTGATTGGTTGTGGTGTGTTAGAACTCGAAGTTGCGTACAACACACGCTACTGTATTATTCAAAGGAAAGCATACCGTGGAATATTGGGATGTTTCATTTTAAATTTTTTGATTTCCCCATTTAGTAAAAAAGTTTAAAATATTGTATTTAAAAAGGTTTCACTATTAAAAGTTGATAAAAGTGCAATACTGAAAATGAATCTGTTCTTGCATTATGTTTAAGAAACTCATAATATGGATTCAAAAATTATAAGGATTATATAAAGTTTAAAATTTAGTTAATACTATTCATAACCTCTTTTGAATGGATTTTTTTTTTGGTAAGTCATGGTGTGATTGAACTCGGTGTTGCGTGTAGTGCAAGTTATTGAATTATTTTGAAGAAATAACACACTATGAAATCTTGGGGTGTTACATCTCGGCCCAAGTAAAGAGACACCAACAGTTCCAGAAGTAACCACCAATGATGCTCAGCATCTCTCACATCTTCCCTGAACACACAAGTCAAAGAGACTCAATCACCGCACCTTGATACTATCTGCTTTGGGTGGGTCTGTCTTGCCTGCACAGTTTTAGGTCATGTCACAAGGACGCATCTCGGTGGGGAAAGCACCCCTCTTAATCATGAGTCCAAAGTAACATCAAAGCGTTCCTTGGCACTGATCCATATCTAGAAAGAGTAAACCCAAAAAATAGGAACCACACCCTAGTGTGTCAAGGGGATTCCACTCTAATAGTCATCGTAGAGGACCCACACCCTCATGCATCAGGGGGATTCCACTCTTTTTCATCGAGGACCCTCTCCCTAGTGTGTCAGGGGGATTACACTTGGAAGTAGATGATAGAGGACCCACACCCATGTCGATGGGTGATTCTACTCTTATTTTCATAGAGGACCCATTCCCTGGTGCATCAGAGGGATTCCACTCTCATAGTAGTCATAGAGGACTCACACCCATATCGATGGGGGATTCCACTCTAGTTCATTGAGGACCCATGCTCTACCTGGTAGGGGGATTCCACTTGGAAGGTATCAAGGAACAACATTGGTCATCCCTATTGGATGGTACCTCTCAGAAAGCACTGATATGTCAGCACCCGATCACTACCATCATTAGACATCGCCTGAATAGGTGTCACATCTAGAATATCTCACATCATATCTCTAAATCCACTACATAGGGAACCATCACATTCTACATAGAAAAACACTCAGGATAGGCTACTTGCATGCTAAAATCTGAGTTTAAAATAAGGAGATATGAGAGGTAGAAGATTCATAGAGTGGTACACTACACATGTGGGGCCCACACGATGTGTGGCCCTGTCTTGTCTCTTATCCATGTACACATCCATGCTCGAGTACTAAACCATTTCATAAGTACCCCTAGTCATTCCCATGTACTCTCGAAGTACATGGCATCTCTGGCCCAAAAAGGATAGATGAGCGCTCGACACTCACCACTGGTCCGAAGGGAAAAAATGTCATTTACACCGATAGGCCTCCTCAAATGGCCCTAAGTAACCAAACGAATCACACTGTTGTGATCCTTTCAAAAAATCGCACCGGATCGACTATTCATTTGCCTGAATCAGACATTCAGCAGAAAAGATGCATCTCCCAACATCGCGCATGAACGGTGTTTCTTAGGGTCCACACCTCGATCCTGGAACAAGCCAAACAGAGCGCACCATTGCAATTCTCTATGGAAAACACATGAAAACAATTTCTCATTCATCCCAAATGAATACCCATTTAATAAGCTACATTTCACCATACCGCACCTGAGCAGTGCTATGTAGGACCCACGCCATGATCCCGAAACACATCAAATTGATCGCACCATTACGATTCTCTTAGAAAAGCACACGAGATCGGCTATTCTCTTATCCTAAATGGACACCTAGTGAATAAGCACCAATTTACCGCCAACACCCCAAATGGGCCTCATGGGGCCCACACCTCAATCTAGGTCTCAACACTCAGAACTAGTCTTTAAAATTCTGCCTCAACTTTAGTGTCGCAACGCCTCTAATGGCACATCAGTCGGACTTCAGATGCAAGAGATACGTCCAATGAAAGTTTCCTTAAATAATAATAATTATATTATTATTATTATTATCAAACTTTTCAATCTACTAAGACTCGAGCATGAATTATAAAAATCCCAAAATAGCCTCGAAAGGTCCTCCTCGAGGCAAGGGTCGCATTGCCACAAACGGCACGTGAATCAGACGTCCGGTTTTCAAGCTAGGTCCGAGATAAGATTTCAGAATATTAATAATTATATTATTATTAATAAACTCAGGCATTTCATGAAACCAATCCATGAAACAAAAACTTAAAATTCCAAAACTTGTCTAAAAAGATTCATATCAATGAGAGGAGCGTGCGACTGCAGTCGGCACGCAAAACGGACGTTCCGTTTAGAAGTTATCGGTGTTTGAAAGTTTTAATAATAATAATATTATTATTATTATTATTATTATTATTTTCTTTTATTTTCTTCTCTTTTTTTTATTCTAAAACCCGTAGGGGGGGATTCTCACGGTCGGCCGCTTGTCGCTGCCACCACCTAAGCCCGTCGCGCCTCCGCTTGCATGCCCCGTTGAACTCTTAACACCATGCCATCCTAGCCACCTCTAATAGTACCCCACCGCGCTATTGTGAAACTGGAGTTTCCGCCTCACTGGACCCGCATGTCCACCTACTTCCACATACCATCGGGAACACCTCGGGGTTTGGAAAATTATTTCGAGACCATATTTGGGATCCTCATATCCTAATCTGCACTACGGTGGCCACGGCTTAAAAAATCGTTGATGTTTCGACATAAAGAAAATTTAGTGGATCTTCTACTCACCTTCATGCCTCCTTTGGCACCTAAAACTCAAATCTAAGCATATATCAGGACTCCTTATGTTGAGAGCTTCACAGACATATGCCCCGCTCCACGTTTTGTCAAAGATTTGATGGATCAAAAAGTTGAAGGATGAAGAACGCAAAGAACGAGAAGAATGGGTGACCAGAAATCAAATTGTATAATGACCATTGTTAGTTTGGCCATTGTTAAAGGATTCCAAATTAGAAAAAATAGACAGAAAATATTTTCAACAACAATTTATACAATCAGGAGCTACAGAATCCGAAAATAGAAATCCTACCTAGATTTTAGATCCGCCATTATGTTCATTGCACTCTGATCTACCAATGCCTAAAGCTTTGTCTCAATCTAGCAAAGAACAAACATCGAATATCCATTGGAAGTGATAGTGGTGCTTCGCCCACGCCTGAGAGGAAATGAGCCAAACCCCTGCTCATTTCCTTAAGCTCCTATTTATAGGAAGCTGCCAGCGGTTGTGAGATCTGAACCTCCTGCTCCCTCTCACCTAAGGTCGCCTGATTCTTACTCAAATTTACCCAAGAGATGAAGGTAGAACGGTCCTTGTAGTTTAGCTTGGGTTATCGAATCCTCTGAGACCTAAGAAGAAACCTATAGACACGTACATTCTATGGACTATTTTTGGCTATGAAGTGGCCAACTTGGGTTGATTTTATATGGGTTTAAAGGATAACTAACAAATTTAAGTGAATTCAATTTAAAAAAATGAGTTGATCCTAGGTTATCGCTCGGGGTGGATTGGATGAATTCCTTTTTTAATGATTTTAATTTCTTATAATTGAGATGGGTTCATTTAAGAAGATCAAACATAATCATCACTTACTGGTTTAATGCCTACACACCCTAATACTAATCCCCCATACACTTGAAGGATCAAAGCATTGATCACTCCAAGGTAAAGGTTCGTATTAGCACTTGAGATGTGTGACCTTAAATTCAATAAGGATGAAGATGTTTTAAAATCATCAAATAAAAATCTCATTTAAAAGTAGTGATTAGCCATTAATGGAGTGAGAAATAACATAAAATACAGCCCCTTTATACTCCCTTGGATCAACCCATAAAATATTTAGCCCTCCATTGATGACATGTCTTCAACGGAAGCGGGAAGTAGACTTACGAGGGTGGAATTGAAGAAGTAAAAAAAAAACAACAAAAATCGATCACTCCACCGTTGTGTGATAAATATCACAAAGTATGGTGTGAATAAATTCACACCTTGAACCAACAGTATCAATGTGATATGTAGAACAATATAATAATATTAGAAGAAGAACTTTTATTAATAAACTAGGATAAATTAAAACAACTTACATGTGAAGGAAGAACGTTATAAAGAGAAATTGGCAGCATAACATTAAGATGAAAAGAAAGCTCAAAGATTATCAACTCCTCCACCACCACTGCCTTAAATAGGCAATTTTTAAGCCTTGGGTCGATCCTCCAATAGTCCAAGTCTTATAAATTAATTTTGGTAGGCCATAGAGTGGTGGAAAGTTTGTGGAAAGAAGACTTTCCACCCTTGACCCGAAAAGGCATCCAGCTTGCATCCACCAAACAGAGGCGCATGAAACACCTTCTATATGGAAGAATTTTGGTGGTCCATAGAATACTTAAATTAAGATACGGATGTTCCCTAACATTATGTAAAATATCATCCCAAAAGGAGTTAGTTTTTTCGAGATATGGTTTAATTGGTGGGCTGTTTTTCTGGGCCGCAGATTCTGACCCAGATTTTGATATACTATTTGGGCCGCCTAAATAACAATCATGGAGGCCGAATTAGCATTGTATCCTGAAGAGTTATTTGTTCCTATACATGTCTTCTAGAATACCAAGAAATTTGGGATTCATTGGACCTGTATTTTGGTCCCCACAGTCTCATAAGTGGACTGGTGTCCAATCTGACTTCTCCAGAATTGTTTCCTTTCATCACAAAATATCCCCATCTTCTTCCATGAATTCTCCATTGATCCCTGAATCAAAAATGTTCATATTGAAGTGTAGATAAATTTACAAAAAAATCAAATTAAAATATGTATAATCATATGAATCATTGGATACTTCAAATGATTTTCAAAAATGTACCACATAATAGTGCATTTTAAGAAGGTATTACAATCATAATGTGAAATGTTGTTCAAAGTGTAAAATGCACTAAAATGGTGTTTATGAATAATAAATCAAATGAATATTATATATATTAACAATGAATATTAGCCTCATTTAGTGGCTAATCACACCCGCTAACTTGAGTTTTTCTAGTCCCGAGCAAAATATATCTCAACAATATGAAATTCGAATTCCCTTTTTCCAAAAAACATTTTAATACACAATGATCACCAGAAACCCTTATACCAAATAATAATGAAATACATCAAAATATTTTAATACAAGATAGTCTCATAAGAAGATCCCAATCCAAAGCTCATTCCTTTGTTCAAATTCATTGTCATATTTTATCCAATATCAATTAAGTATGAGGATGTGTTGTGCATCACAATAGACATGGGGGTTCATCTTTATTCAAGGGGGAAATGACGGAAGCGCTAGGTGGAATGACATTTCAATATTAAGATGAATATTCAATTTTTTTTTGTATCATATTTTTTTGTTTTTGTTTTTGTTTTTGTTTTTTTTTTTTTGCAATTTTTCCATGGTAATTGAAATTGCACTCAAAAGAGTCAACCCCTTTAGCGAGACTTTGTCGATGACTCCCAGGCTCAAAGACCTTAGGGAACCAAGTGAAGCCCACATACTCGGGCATCATCTCGAGTTAACTCAGTCAAAAACAAATTCAAATTACCAAAAATAGAGATAAAATTACTAACTCTGGGCCAGACAACTATGGAGTCACGATCCCCAAGTGCCGAAAGCCACTCATTAGGTCATTTCATTTCTCTACGCGAAAATTTATTGTTTTTTTTTTATTATTTTTTTTATTTTTTTATTGAATACTAATATTAAAACTAAAATGATCACCAAACCTATGCTATTTATTTGGGGGACCCCATGAATTCAAACTAATACCCCACTATCCAAAGGATGTGCATTGTGATATTTTTTTTTGGATGAAAATATAAACGATGAAATATCACATTGGACAGCCACACTTTCCAAAATCTATGCTCATGAAATTATACAAGGATTAAAATCAGAATCTGGGCATGCTAAATTATTTGATATTCAATTTCAAAGTGTGCAATGTGTATTACCATGTTCAAAGTTAAATGAATTTTTCCTTCCATTTACACATTTTTTTCTTCTTCAAATCATTCATTTTTTTTGACATGAAAGAATTTTTCATTTTATCTTCCACCCCCCCCCAACTTAAAATAACATTGTCCCCAGTGTTTAAAGAAAAGAAAATTTAGAAGGGGGTAGAGGTAGAGAATTAAAGTTCAAAAAGGAAATTGAAAATGAGGATCATGGAATGAAGTCACCTGGTGGTTGAAGTTGAAATTATTGCTGCTCCCTTTTAATCCTTTGATATCCATGTCACTTGCAGAGTTCCCTAGTAGAAAAAGGAAAAACAAAACAAACAAAACAAAACAAAACAATATATATATATATATATATTAGTAAAATAAAATAAACTGACGATACATTGTCTTCTTTTTAAATTTCTGGGTAAGGTATTACTCAAGGATCACACCATGTGACACGGATGAATATGGTGCTCCCCTTTCATACCCATCCATACTCATAATAGAAGAACAGGTCAAAAGTATATTTTTTTATTATTTTTTTATTTTCATTTTTATTTTTTTTAAATATAAAAATGATTAATTAATCTTATTTGAAAAATAAAAATGATTTAGAAATATTAGAAACATGAAAACCATGGGTTGCCTACCGTGCAGTGCTTTTGTTTAACGTCGTTAGCCCGACATGGATCCTAAATCTATCAATTTTTTTCCGGTTCATAGGTTGGCTCAGTTAAATCAACCTCTATTTCTTGTTTATTGAATGATTCAATGAATGGTTTTAACCTATGACCATTGACCTTGAAAATGTAACTACTTGTGGGATCTTGAATCTCTACTGCCCCATGGGGGTACACATGATGCACTATGAAAGGACCTGGCCATCTAGACCTTAACTTTCCTAGGTGTAAATGAAGTTTTGAACTATACAAGAGTACAAGTTTTCCCGGTTCAAAATGTTTGACCTTGATATTCCTAGATTGGTAGGCTTGAACTCTAGCTTTATTGATCCCTGAATTTTCATAAGACTCCATCCTTAGTTCCTCCAGTTCATTGAGATCTAATTTCCTTTTTGTTCCAGCCAATGAGAGGTCATAATCCATTTTCTTAATTGCCCAAAAGGCCTTATGTTCAATTTCAATAGGCAAATGGCATGCTTTTCCATAAACCAACCTATATGGTGACATTCTTAGGATGGTTTTGAATGTTGTATGATATGCCCAAAGAGCATCCAAGAGTTTCTCGGACCAATATTTCCTAGAAGGATTGAAATTTTTCTCAAGAATTTATTTGATTTCATGATTGGCTAACTCAACTTGACCATTGGTCTGTGGGTGGTAAGCATTGGACACTTTGTGAGAAATTCCATATTTTTCCATGAGTGATGATAATGGACGATTGCAAAAATGAGTTCCACGATCACTAATAATAGCCCTAGGAATTCCAAATCTAGAGAAGATGTTTTCCTTGAGAAATCTAATCATAGTTTGATGATCATTGGATTTTGTAGGAATGGCCTCAACCCATTTAGAGACATAATCAATATCTAAGAGAATGTAAAGATATCCCCTAGAGTTTGGGAAGGGACCCATGAAATCAATTCCCCAACAGTCAAAGATTTCAACCACTAAGATGGGAGTGAGTGGCATTTGATTCCTTTTTGTGATGGACCCTACTGTTGACACCTAGGACAGATTTGACAAAATGTGTAGGAGTCCCTTGAGAGGGTGGGCCAGAAGAGACCACATTGAAGAATCTTAGTAGATGTTTTCTTAGAGGGAAAGTGACCTCTACATTCCTCACTATGACAAAATTTAAAGATGGACTCTTGTTCAGATTCTAGAACACACCTCCTAATGACTTGGTCAGGGCAGAACTTATAGAGGTATGGATCATCAAACACATAGTGTCTAACATCGTAAAGGAATTTCCTTTGAGCTTGAGTCCCTAAGAATTTTGGAATGACTCCTGTAACTAAGAAATTGGCTATGTCAGCATACCAAGGGAAGTCAATCATAGAGTATGGGTGTTCATCAGGAAATGAATCAGACACAGAAAGGTGATTTGAGTTGTCTTTGAATTCCATCCTAGAGATTTGATCAGCTAAAACATTTTGAACACCTTTTTTATACTTTATTGTGAGGTCAAATTCTTGTAAGAGAAGGACCCACCTAATCAGTCTAGCCTTAGCGTCTTGTTTTTGGAAGAGGTATTTTAGTGCAGAATGGTCAGTGAACACAGTGATGGGGGATCCTAAGAGGTAGGACCTAAACTTCTCTAAGGCAAACACAATAGCAAGTAACTCCTTTTTAGTGGTGTTGTAGTTGATTTGGGAATCATTTAAGGATTTTCTTGCATAAAAAATGACATAAGGAGTTTTATCACAACGTTTTCCTAACACAGCTCCTACAGCAAAGTCACTGGCATCACACATAAGTTCGAAAGTAAGGTTCCAATTTGGAGATTTCATAATGGGAGGAGAGGTGAGAGAGTATTTGAGGGTTGAGAATGAACCCTCACAGCTTTCTGTCCAAACAAATGGATCATCCTTTACTAAGAGAGCACAAAGGGGACGGGATATTAAACTAAAGTCCTTGATGAATCTTCTATAGAAACTAGCATGTCCTAAGAAATACCTCACTTACTTGACAGTTTTTGGTGATGGAAGGTGACGAATGATTTCAACCTTGGCTTTATCAACTTCAATCCCCCTACCTGAGACCAGATGGACTAGAACTAGTCCCTCTTTAACCATGAAATGGAATTTTTCCCAGTTTAGGACCAAATTCTTTTCTTCACATCTTGACAAGACTCTATCCACATTCTACAGACATCCCTCAAATGTATCCCCAAACACAGAGAATTCATCCATGAAGACCTCTAGAAAATACCCTACCATGTTTGAGAAGATTCCCATCATGCACCGTTGGAAGGTTCCCGGGGCATTGCATAACCCGAAGAGCATGCGTTTGAAGGAAAAAGTGTCAAATGGACATGTGAATATAGTCTTCCCTTGATCCTCTATGGAGACCTCAATTGGATTATACCTTGAGTACCCATCTAAGAAACAGTAGAAGGCATGACCTTCCACTCTCTCAAGGACTTGGTTAATGAATGGTAAGGGGAAATGGTCCTTCTTGGTAAATGAGTTTAGCTTCCTATAGTCAATGCAGACCCTCCATCCACTACTCACCCTTGTTGGAAGAATCTCTCCACCCTCATTGGTTATCACTGTGATTCCATCCTTTTTTGGAACCACTTGGATTGGGCTCACCCATTCACTCTCAGCTATGGGATATATGATACCAGATTTTAACAATTTCAGAAGTTCTTTCCTTACTACCTCCATGAGATTAGGATTGAGTCATCGTTGAGGTTGATGACATGGCTTTGAATTAGATTCCAGAACAATCCTATGAGTCCCAATAAGTGGGCTAATCCCAGGAATATCAGACATGGTCCAACCAATGGATTTCTTATGTTTCCTAAGGACATCTAGAAGCATCCTCTCATGATTGTCTTCAAGAGAAGAATAAATTACAATAGGATGTGTTTGATTGTCCCCTAGGAAAGCGTACTTTAGTGAAGCGGGAATTTCCTTCAATTTAAGATCAAGTTGGTTCAGAATTTCAGCATAATATTGGGACATTGAATCAAGTTCAATTTCTTTTTTTTTTAGAGTTTCAGATAGGATTGATTCCCCACATGTAGAAGTTTCAGCTACTATATTGGCTTGATCAGATTTAGGGAAGGAAGTTTGATTGGTCTCCATGAAATTGGTTTCTTGAAAGGTTTCACTAATTGTTGGACCTAAGAATTCATCATAAGATCAATTTGAAAATTATTCAAGCCAAGGAGATAAACTTCCTTCATGTGAACAAAGGAAATCAATCTCATCCTGAATTAAACATTCAGAAAATATTCCTTGATGTTCTATGGATTCATTATCAATGCTTCCTATCATGTTTACTTAATGAATGTCCTCGTCATCCCCTATTTGTGAGATTGTATTATAGATGTTCAAGTCTAGACTCATGTTCCCAAAGGTGATGGTCATGTTCCCATTTCAGACTCGGATAACAGAGTTGATTGTTGCAAGAAAAGGACAGCCAAGGATGATTGGGGTTTGTTCCTTATTTCCTAAGTTTGGATGGTTTTCAAGGACAATGAAGTTAGCAGGGTAGATGAAGTTTTCAACCTTTACCAAAACGTCCTTTAAAATCCCCTTTGGAACCCTAATGCTACGATCATCAAGTTGAAGTGTGACAGATGTGGGTTGGAGTTCTTTTAGGCTTAACTAGCAGTACACGGCATAGGGGATGAGATTGACACTAGCACCTAGATCACACAAGGCCTTTACAACTTTGCTTTAGCCTAGTTCAACATTGATGTAAGGGAAACCTGGTTCTTTAAACTTAGGAGGAATGGTCCCTTTAATGGTGGTACTCACATTAACAGCCAAAAGGACTTGGTTTTTATGTGAAAATTTTATTTTAAAAGTGCACAAGTCCTTAAGGTACTTTGAGTAGGAAGGTATGGTTTGGATGGCATCGAGAAGGGGAATGTTCAACTTGACTTGTGAGAAGATTTCCCTTAATGTTTCACTCAGTTCAGGCTTGGGTTTCCCCCTCATGCATTGAGGAAATGGTGTAGGTTGTGGGGTTTTTTGTTGAAGAGTTGTTTCTTTCACATTGTTATCAGTTTCCTCAGTTTGATCTTGTGGTTCATTTGAATTTTCATCTAAGTTTGAATCTTCAGGTGGGTTCTGAATTAGTTGTTCAGGTTTCTCAATTGATTTACCACTTCTTAAAATAGTCACAGCCTTTAGTTGTTCATGAGTTGTTTGAGCACAACTTGACTCTCCCCTTGAAGTTGAGGATGGAACCTCCTGAGTAGGCATGGGTGCCTTTCCAGTTTTTATGGTTTGAAGTTCTTGTTTTAGGGAAGAGACTTATGAGTTCATCCTCTCCATTTGTTTGCACAGTTGTTCTAGTAGGTTTTTTGGAACCGTTTGGGTTGGTGCTTGAGAAGATTGGTTTATCCCAGGGGGATATTTTGGAGGTGTGATAGTTTGTTTAAAATGGACCGATGGCTGTTGGTATTGGATAGGTTGGGTTTGGAACTGGTTATGGGTTTGGTAGTTCTAATGGGGGTAAGGATTTTGTCCCTGTGGTTGGCTAGGTTGTTGGTTATCTTTCCAATGGAATCCTGGGTGGTCATTATACCTAGGGTTGAAGTTGTTTTGGTATTGAGGCTTTTGAAAGTTCAAGTAATTTACTTCCTCTAGGGGTCCTCCTAAAAGAACATCCTTTATGGATGGAATGGTTGGGCAGTTGTCTGTTTTATGGTCATGTTTGTCACAAATTGTGCAAACAGGGTCTATAGTTTTGGATTTCATGGACTTTCCTAAGGTCTATCTCTTCAACCTTCCTAGAGAGTGTTGTGAGTTTAGCCCTAAGGCTTTCCTCTTCTCTAATTGTATGAATTCCAGTAGTTATTGGTGGCTTTTCAGAATAAGGTGTAGTTCCCCAAGTTTGTTTTTGTTCAGAAAGGCTTTCTAGATACTCGTAAGCATCATTTGGGGCTTTGTTTTTAAAGGTTCAATTACACATCATGTCAATGAATTGTTTATTCCCTAGACCCAACCCTTCATAGAAAATTCTCACTTGTTTAGGAATAGAAAAACCATGGTGTGTAACCATGTTTAGAGTGTCTTTGAACCTCTCCCATGTTTAATATAATGACTCTCCCTCTTTTTCAAAAAAGTTTTGGATACTCTTTTTAAGTGAAATTGTTTTGTGGTGGGGAAAGTATTTTTTGTAGAATTCTCTTTGTAGTTGGTACCAAGAGTTTATGGATGATGGTCTCAAATTTTTTAGCCAATTTTTAGCTCGATCCTTTAAAGAAAAATGAAATAGCCTCATCTTAGCATATTCTAGTTGATGTGGGGGACACATGGTTTCTACAATGTCATTGAACTCATTAATGTGAAGGTAGGGCATCTTGGACTCCATTCCATGGAATGTGGGAAGATGGTTTAGGACATGAGGTTTAAATATGTAGTTTGAATCTCCTAGGAAATTGTGTTTAATACATGAGGGGGCATTGGTCCAAGAAGGTGTGAGGTAGTCATTCATGGTTTGATCAATTGCATTTCCCAAGTTTGGGGCTGCCTCATTGGGGTTTCCATTTTGGTTCCCACCCGGGTTTATGAGTTGGTTTCTTTGAAGACCTTCCATTGAAATGGGCTCAATTTTTTACTCGGGGGGTGTTAGGAATATTAGGATCTAATGGAAAGATTTCCCTTGTTGTACTTGACTCCCCAACCCCAGAACTATCCACCCTAACTAGACGGTTCGATTGATCGTGGGTGTAGGCGGACATGTGCCAAAAGAAAAAAACGAGAAAGGGACAAGATAAGAGAATTTGGATGAGAAAAGAAGAAATGGGAGAGAATATAATGGGTGTTTAGATAACTTACTTGGGTCCCCAGCAATGGAGCCAAAATTTGATTCTCGCTCAAATTTACCCAAGAGATGAAGGTAGAACGGTCCTTGTAGTTTAGCTTGGGTTATCGAATCCTCAGAGACCTAAGAAGAAACCTATAGACACGTACATTCTATGGACTATTTTTGGCTATGAAGTGGTCAACTTGGGTTGATTTTATATGGTTTTAAATTATAACTAACAGATTTAAGTGAATTCAATTTAAAATAATGAGTTTATCCTAGGTTATCGCTCGGGGTGGATTGGATGAATTCCTTTTTTAATGATTTCAATTTCTTATAATTGAGATGGGTTTATTTAAGAAGATCAAACATAATAATCACTTACTAGTTTAATGCCTACACACCCTAATACTAATCCCCCATAAACTTTAAGTATAAAATCATTGATCACTCCAAGGTAAAGGTTCGTATTAGCACTTGAGATGTGTGACCTTAAATTCAATAAGGATGAAGATGTTTTAAAATCATCAAATAAAAATCTCATTTAAAAGAAGTGATTAACCATTAATAGAGTGAGAAATAACATCAAATACATTCCCTTTCTACTCCCTTGGATCAACCCATAAAAGGGTTATCCCTCCATTGATGACATGTCTTCAACGGAAGTGGGAAGTAGACTTACGAGGGTGGAATTGAAGAAGTAAAAAAAACAACAACAAAAATCGATCACTCCACCGTTGTGTGATAAATATCACAAAGTATGGTGTGAATAAATTCACACCTTGAACCAAAAGTATCAATGTGATATTTAGAACAACATAATAATAGTAGAATAACTTTTATTAATAAACTAGGATGAATTAAAACAACTTACATGTGAAGGAAGAACGTTACAAAGAGAAATTGGCAGCATAACATTAAGATGAAAACAAAGCTCAAAGATTATCAATTCCTCCACCACCACTGCCTTAAATAGGAATTTTTGAAGACTTGGGTCGATCCTCCAATATTCCAAGTCTTCTCAATTAATTTTGGTAGGCCATAGGGTGGTGGAAAGTTTATGGAAAGAAGACTTTCCACCCTTGACCCGAAAAGGCATCCAGCTTGCATCCACCAAACATAGGCGCATGAAACACCTTTTGATGGCCGAATTTGGGTGTTCCATAGAAGACTTAAATTAAGATACGGATGTACCCTAACATCCTGTAAAATATCATACCAAAAGGAGTTATGGTTTTCGAGATATGGTTTAATTGGTGGGATATTTTTCTGGGCCGCAGATTCTGGCCCAGATTTTGATATACTATTTGGGCCACCTAAATAACAATCATGGAGGCAAAATTAGCATTGGATCATGAAGAGTTATTTGTTACTATACATGTATTATAGTATTACACGAAATTTGGGATTCATTGGGCCTGTATGTTGGGCCCCACAGTCTCATCAGTGTCCTAGTGTCCAATCTGACTTCTCCAGAATTGTTTCCTTTCATCACAAAATATCCTCATATTCTTCCATGAATTCTCCATTGATCCCTGAATCAAAAATATTCATATTGAAGTTTAGATAAATTTCCAAAAATATCAAATTAAAATATGTATAATCATATGAATCATTGAATACTTCAAATGATGTTCAAAAATGTACCACATAATAGTGCATTTTAAGAAGGTATTACAATCATAATGTGAAATGTTGTTCAAAGTGTAAAATGCACTAAAATGGTGTTTATTAATAATAAAACACATGAATATTATATATATTAACAATGAATATTAGCCTCATTTAGTGGCTAATCATCGCCCCTAGGGAAAACACCATGCTACAAACTCAATGGTGCTATCAGATTTCCAATCCGAATCTTCGTTCAGGAATTATTGGATTTTACATCTAGAATAAATTAATTATTTTAATTAACTTACTTATAAAAACACCCTCGATGGCATTTTCCACAGGAATCCTATGCCCGTAAAAGTTATACCCCACCTAGGGTAAATGGTATGCTCTGGACTCAACTGTAACCTCATATTTCGGATTAGATCTACCATTTGTGAGATATCCCATTTCCTCTGTGTGCATAGTGTAAAAACACTTAAATTTTTTATAAAATTTATTCCGGGCACACCGAGCCTCAGGATTGCACTCCGTCTAATTGTCTGGATCTGGAAATATATGTAGAAATATTACAAAGTATTATGAGGTGAAAACCGGGTCTCTACATCATTTCCTCCTTCAAGATTTTCATCCCCAAAAAGAATAATTATGAAAAAAAACTCGGGATACTGAGACAGTTCTTGGATCTCCCGCTCCCAGGAACTCTCATGCATGTTCTCATGCTACCACAACATGCAACCCAAGGGACACTACTGGAAATAATATATTTACCAACGGTTGAGAAATGTTGGGAAAGGTTGGAAAACCGTTGGTATAACATATACCAACGGTTCTTCCAACCGTAGGTAAGTAAGTCGTTGGGAAAAACATTTCCCAACGGTTTGCAGCAAACCGTTGGCATAGGGTGGAGATAGGTGGGAAAAAGGTTTGCCAACGGTTTAAAACCGTTGGCACAGGGGCTTCATGTTTTTCCCAACGGTTTGGTAAACCGTTGGCAAAAACCCCACATCTACTCTTTCCCAACGGTTCTAAACCGTTGGGAAAAGTGTTTTACCAACGGTTTGATGAACCGTTGGTAAAACTAATCTACAATTTCTATGCCAACGGTTCTGAACCGTTGGCATAGCCTCTGCTGGGCAAATCACCCAGCAGCTCCCCAATTTGCCCAGCAGCTCCCAACCAGGTCTCCAATTTGACCAGCACCACATCTGGTTTTGTGGGTTCCCTCTCATTTTTCAATCCAATTATTGTACCTGCAATAAACTAACACATACATATATAATTATTGTACCTGCAGTAACCAACTAACACTTACATATAGAGAACAAATTCATACACGTTTAACATATAATGGTAGAACTATACACATCCATAATTAAATTAGAATTGATAACGTAATTATAAACATACATAATTCATTTAGATTTCAATTTAAAATGTAGATGACAATTATATGTGGAATCTGGAAGTCAATTCATAATTTGATCTGTTTTTTGTATACCATATATTTTTACCTAAAGTAATGTCTGTTTTAAACATAATACATACACCTAGAGTGCTACCGTCCACAACGTGCCTTAGATTGAGGCAGGGTTGACTCATACACGTCACATATGACCCATGGATCGTTGTGCTAATGTATCGACACAATCCGAATGCGTTTGGTCGGTTTTCCGTATGCTAGTTGATGTTTTTCAATTAAAATGACGTACTTTTGAAACAAAAGGCAGACACTTTGAGTGGTTCTGGCCACACTGCGCCTCAGATTGAGGCGGTATTGACTCGTACATGTAACATATGACCTATGGATCGTTCTCCTAAAGTTTCAATGGAAACCGAATGCGTTTGGTCGGTTTTCCGTATGTACTTAAATTGTTGTCCATTTTAAGTAAAAGAGACACAGTTGGAGCGGTGTCGGCCACACCGCTCCTCAGATTGAGGCGGGATTGACTCGTACACGTCACATACGACCCGTGGATCCTTTTCCTAAAGTATGGACACAATCCGAATGCATTTGCTCCGTTTTCCGTATGTCACTTGATGCTTTTCACTTAAAATGATGTCCCTTTGAAACAAAAGACAGACACTTTGAGTGGTGTCGGCCACACCGCGTCTCCAATTGAGGCGGGGTTGATTCGTACACGTCACATATGACCCATGGATCGTTCTCATAAAGTTTCAACAGAAACCGAATCCGTTTCGTCGGTTTTCCGTATGTACTTAAAATGGTGTCCGTTTTAAACAAAAGAGAGCCACTTAGACTGATCTCGGCCACACCATGACTTGGATTCATCCCGGGTCAGCTCGTACATGTCACATATGACCCATGGATCGTTGGGATAAATTATCAACAAATTCGGAATGCGTTTGGTCGGTTTTCCGTATGCCAGTTGTTCTTTTCACTTATAATCCTGTCCATTTTAAACAAAAGAGACACAGTTAGAACGGTGTCGGCCACACCGCTCCTCGGATTGAGGCGGGATTGACTCGTACACGTCACATACGACCCATGGATCCTTGTGATAAAGTATTGACACAGTCCGAATGCCTTTGGTCGGTTTTTCGTATATCACTTGATGCTTTTCACTTAAAATGACGTCTTTTTGAAACAAAAGACCGACACTTTGAGTGGTGTCGGCCACACCGCGTCTCCGATTGTGGCGGGGTTGATTCGTACATGTCACATATGACCCATGGATCGTTCTCCTAAAGTTTCAACGGAAACCGAATCCGTTTGGTCGTTTTTCCGTATGTACTTAAAATGGTGTCCATTTTAAACAAAAGAGAGCCATTTAGACTTATCCCGACCACACTGCGACTCGGATTCATCCCGGGTTGGCTCGTACACGTCACATATGACCCATGGATTGTTGAGATAAATTATCAACAGATTCGGAATGTGTTTGGTCGGTTTTCCGTATGTCAGTTGATGCTTTTCACTTAAAATGACATCCTTTTGACTTGAAACCACCGTGCAACATTCTAATTATTATTCGTGACGTGTACGCGCAGACGAAACGTCAATCGGATGTGCGGTTTGCGCGGTACGGCTCAATATTCGTGTTTTAAGTGATGCGCGCGCTTCGTAAACGCACGTGAGGGGGGTCCAAACGGGACGAACGATGTCGGAATGGCCTGAAATCAGACGAAAAATATGGGTGAGTGATTTCTGAAGTGGTCGAGTAGACGGCACGTCAATCGGACGTGCCCTGTGCCCGCGGTGACCGAGAACGCAGTTCGGGTGTCATAAACGGCCAGAACGGGCGTCCAACGGTCAAATTCATAGCGGACTACCTCGTATTGAGCTGAAACCACCGTGGAACATTCTAATTATTATTTGTGACGTGTACGCGTAGACGGCACGTCAATCGGACGTGCGGTTTGCGCGGTACGGCTCAATATTCGTGTTTTAAGTGATGTGCGCGCTTCGTAAACGCGCGTGAGGGGGGTCCAAACGGGCCGAACGATGTCGGAATGGCCTGAAATCAGACGACAAATACGGGTGAGTGATTTTTGAAGTGGTCGAGCAGAAGGAACGTCAATCGGACGTGCCGTGTGCCCGCGGTGACAGACAACGCAGTTCTGGTGTCATAAACGGCCAGAACGGGCGTCCAACGGTCAAATTCATAGCGGACGGCCTCGGATTGAGCTGAAACCACCGTGTAACATTCTAATTATTATTCGTGACGTGTACGCGCAGACGGCACGTTAATCGGACGTGCGGTGTGCGCAGTACGGCTCAATATTCGTGTTTTAAGTGATGCGCGCGCTTCGTAAACGCGCGTGAGGGGGGTCCAAACGGGCCGAACGATGTCGGAATGGCCTGAAATCAGACGAAAAATACGGGTGACTGATTTCTGAAGTGGTCGAGTAGACGGCACGTCAATCGGACGTGCCGTGTGCCCGCGGTGACCGACAACGCAGTTCGGGTGTCATAAACGGCCAAAACGGGCGTCAAACAGTCAAATTCATAGCGGACGACCTCGGATTGAGCTGAAACCACCATGCAAAATTCTAATTATTATTTTTGACGTGTACGCGCAGACAGCACGTCAATCGGACGTGCGGTTTGCGCGGTACGGCTCAATATTCGTGTTTTAAGTGATGCGCGCGCTTCGTAAACGCGCGTGAGGGGGGTCCAAACGGGCCGAACAATGTCGGAATGGCCTGAAATCAGACTACAAATACGGGTGACTGATTTCTGAAGTGTTCGAGCAGACGGCACGTCAATCGGACGTGCCGTGTGCCCGCGGTGACCGACAACGCAGTTCTGGTGTCATAAACGGCCAGAACGGGCGTCCAACGGTCAAATTCATAGCGGACGGCCTCGGATTGAGCTGAAACCACCATGGAACATTCTAATTATTATTCGTGATGTGTACGCGCAGACGGCACGTTAATCGGACGTGCGGTGTGCGCCGTACGGCTCAATATTTGTGTTTTAAGTGATGCGCGCGCTTCGTAAACGCGCGTGAGGGGGGTCCAAACGGGCCGAACGATGTCGGAATGGCCTGAAATCAGACGACAAATACGGGTGACTGATTTCTGAAGTGGTCGAGTAGACGGCACGTCAATCGGACGTGTCGTGTGCCCGCGGTGACCGACAACGCAGTTCAGGTGTCATAAACGGCCAAAACGGGCGTCATACAGTCAAATTCATAGCGGAAGACCTCGGATTGAGCTGAAACCACTGTGAAACATTCTAATTATTATTTGTGACATGTACGCATAGACGGCACGTCAATCGAACGTGCGGTTTGCGCGGTACGGCTCAATATTCGTGTTTTAAGTGATGCGCGCGCTTCGTAAACGCGCGTGAGGGGGGTCCAAACCGGCCAAACGATGTCGTAATGGCCTGAAATCAGACGACAAATACGGGTGAATGATTTATGAAGTGTTCGAGCAGACGGAACGTCAATCGGACGTGCCGTGTGCCCGCGGTGACCGACAACGCAGTTCTGCTATCATAAACGGCCAGAACGGGCGTCCAACGGTCAAATTCATGGCGGACGGCCACGGATTGAGCTGAAACCACCGTGGAACATTCTAATTATTATTCGTGACGTGTAGGCACAGACGGCACGTCAATCGGACGTGCGGTTTGCGCGGTACGGCTCAATATTCGTGTTTTAAGTGATGCGTGCGCTTCGTAAACGCGCGTGAGGGGGGTCCAAACGGGCCGAACAATGTCGGAATGGCCTGAAATCAGACGACAAATACAGGTGACTGATTTCTGAAGTGTTTGAGCAGACGGCACATCAATCGGACGTGCCGTGTGCCCGCGGTGACCGACAACGCAGTTCTGGTGTCATAAACGGCCAGAACGGGCGTCCAACGGTCAAATTCATAGCAGACGGCCTCAGATTGAGCTGAAACCACCATGGAACATTCTAATTATTATTCGTGACGTGTAGGCACAGACGGCACGTCAATCGGACGTGCGGTTTGCGCGGTACGGCTCAATATTCGTGTTTTAAGTGATGCGCGCGCTTCGTAAACGCGCGTGAGGGGGGTCCAAACGGGCCGAACGATGTCGGAATGGCCTGAAATCAGACGAAAAATACGGGTGACTGATTTCTGAAGTGTTCGAGCAGACGGCACGTCAATCGGACGTGCGATGTGCCCGCGGTGACCGACAACGCAGTTCGGGTGTCATAAACGGCCAGAACGGGCGTCAAACGGTCAAATTCATAGCGGACGGCCTCGTATTGAGCTAAAACCACCGTGAAACATTCTAATTATTATTTGTGACGTGTACGCGCAGACGGCACATCAATAGTACGTGCGGTTTGCGCGGTACGGCTCAATATTCGTGTTTTAAGTGATGTGCGCGCTTCGTAAACGCGCGTGAGGGGGGTCCAAACCGGCCTAACGATGTCGGAATGGCCTGAAATCAGACGACAAATACGGGTGAGTGATTTTTGAAGTGGTCGAGCAGACGGCACGTCAATCGGACGTGCCGTGTGCCCGCGGTGACAGACAACGCAGTTCTGGTGTCATAAACGGCCAGAACGGGCGTCCAACGGTCAAATTCATAGAGGACGGCCTCGGATTGAGGTGAAACCACCGTGGAACATTCTAATTATTATTCGTGACGTGTACGCGCAGACGGCACGTTAATCGGACGTGCGGTGTGCGCCGTACGGCTCAATATTCGTGTTTTAAGTGATGCGCGCACTTCGTAAACGCGCGTGAGGGGGGTCCAAACGGGCCGAACGATGTCGGAATGGCCTGAAATCAGACTACAAATACGGGTGAGTGATTTCTGAAGTGGTCGAGCAGACGGCACGTCAATCGGACGTGTCGTGTGCCCGCGGTGACCGACAACGCAGTTCTGGTGTCATAAACGGCCAGAACGGGCGTCCAACGGTCAAATTCATAGCGGATGGCCTCGGATTGAGCTGAAACCACCGTGGAACATTCTAATTATTATTCGTGACGTGTAGGAATAGACGGCACGTCAATCGGACGTGCGGTTTGCGCGGTACGGCTCAATATTCGTGTTTTAAGTGATGTGCGCGCTTCGTAAATGCGCGTGAGGGGGGTCCAAATGGGCCGAACGATGTCGGAATGGCCTGAAATAAGACGAAAAATACGGGTGAGTTATTTCTGAAGTGGTCGAGCAGACGGCACGTCAAACGGACGTGCCCTGTGCCCGCGGTGACCGACAACGCAGTTCGGGTGTCATAAACGGCCAGAACGGGCGTCAAACGGTCAAATTCATAGCGGACGGCATCGGATTGAGCTGAAACCACCGTGCAACATTCTAATTATTATTAGTAACGTGTACGCGCATAACGCACGTCAATCGGACGTGCGGTTTGCGCGGTACGGCTCAATATTCGTGTTTTAAGTGATGCGCGCACTTCGTAAACGCGCGTGAGGGGGGTCCAAACGGGCCGAACGATGTCAGAATGGCCTGAAATCAGACGAAAAATATGGGTGACTGATTTCTGAAGTGGTCGAGCAGACGGCACGTCAATCGGACGTGCCGTGTGCCCGCGGTGACCGACAACGCAGTTCTGGTGTCATAAACGGCCAGAACGGGTGTCCAACGGTCAAATTCATAGCGGACAGCCTCGGATTGAGTTGAAACCACTGTGGAACATTCTAATTATTATTCGTGACGTTTAGGCATAGACGGAACGTCAATCGGACGTGCGGTTTGCGCGGTACGGCTCAATATTCGTGTTTTAAGTGATGTGCGCGCTTCGTAAATGCGCGTGAGGGGGGTCCAAATGGGCCGAACGATGTCGGAATGGCCTGAAATCAGACGACAAATACGGGTGAGTTATTTCTGAAGTGGTCGAGCAGACGGCACGTCAATCGGACGTGCCCTGTGCCCGCGGTGACCGACAACGCAGTTCGGGTGTCATAAACGGCCAGAACGGGCGTCAAACGGTCAAATTCATAGCGGACGGCCTCGGATTGAGCTGAAACCACCGTGCAACATTCTAATTATTATTCGTAACGTGTACGCGCAGACGGCATGTCAATCGGACGTGCGGTTTGCGCGGTACGGCTCAATATTCGTGTTTTAAGTGATGCGCGCTCTTCGTAAACGCGCATGAGGGGGGTCCAAACGGGCCGAACGATGTCGGAATGGCCTGAAATCAGACGACAAATACGGGTGAGTGATTTCTGAAGTGTTCGAGCAGACGACACGTCAATCGGACGTGCCCTGTGCCCGCGGTGACCGAGAACGCAGTTCGGGTGTCATAAACGGCCAGAACGGGCGTCCAACGGTCAAATTCATAGCGGACGGCCTCGGATTGAGCTGAAACCACCGTGGAACATTCTAATTATTATTCGTGACGTGTAGGCACAGACGGCACGTCAATCGGCATCATTTCCTGTAAAAAAGAATTCATATAAGTCATTTTGTCATAAACAATTCAATAGGATTGAACTTTAATAGAAAATACATTTAAGTAAATGACAAAGGAAGAAAATAATCATGGTATCAACTACACATGTGAAAAAAACATACTAATGTGTTATTGAAAAAATGTAAAACCAACAAGAACTTAATGTGTTATCACATCAGAGCATGCCTCATCCCATAACCATATTAGTAGGGTATCCTCATATGCGATTTACCTTTTTGAATTAATATGCACTTCCTCACCAGGTACCTGAGTAGATTTCATAGATATAATCATCTCACATCCTGTAAGGCTTTATTATGTATGATCATCCCACACCCCCTGGACAGCCCCCTGAACAGCCCCGCCCACCCCCGTGGATAGCCTTTCCCACCCTCGTGGACAGCCCCGCCCACCCCCATGGACAACCCACCCCCGTGGACACCCCCTACCCCCTAGACAGCCCAACCACCCCCGTGGACAGCCCACCCACCCCCCTCGACACCCCTTCTCCCTATGGATAGCCCCCCACCCCCTTGGATAGCCCGCCTACCCCCCTGGACACCCCTACCCCCTGTGGCCAGCCCACCCACCCCCCCTGGACAGTCCGCCCACCCCTCCTTGACAGCCCGGCCACCCCCGTGGACAGCCCGTCCTCCCTTGTGGACAGCCCGCCCACCCCCGTACCCCCCTAGACACCCCGTACCCCCCCGGGATAGCCCCGCCCACCCTCCCAAACAACCCACACCCCCCTCCCCTGCAACCCCACCACCACCACCTAGACATACCAACCCCCCTGGACACCCCACACACCCATCCCCCACCAGGACACCCCACTCAGACCCCCAGGACAGCCCACACCCCCTGGACAGCCTCGCCCACCCCTGTGGACAGCCTTTCCCACCCCCGTGGACAGCCCCGCCCACCCCCGTGGACAGCCCCGCCCACCCCCCGTGGACAGCCCCGCCCACCCCCGTGGACAGCCCCGCCCACCCCCCCTGGACAGCCCGCCCACGCCTCCTTGACAGCCCGACCACCCCCGTGGACAGCCCGTCCACCCTTGTGGATAGCCCACCCACCACTGTACCCCCCTGGATAGCCCCGCCCACCCTCCCAAACAGCCCACACCCCCCTCCCCTGCAACCCCACCACCACCACCTAGACATACCACCCCCGTGGACACCCCACACACCCCTCCCCCACCATGACACCCCACCCAGACCCCCAGGATAGCCCACACCCCCTAGACAGCACCGCCCACCCCGTGGATAGCCTTTCCCACCCCCGTGGACACCCCCGCCCACCCCCGTGGACACCCACCCACCCCCGTGGACAGCCCCTACCCCCACAATCGATTATCCAAAACATATCAAATTGGTTTGAACACAATCCATAATTCCCACAATCCATTATCCAAACATAGAAAAAATCTCACATGATGCTCGACCATTGGAAAATAATTAAAAATCACCAACACCTCCTTCCAAACATAGAATACAAAAAACATTAATAGAATACAAAAACATTAAAAAATCTCACAATCCATTATCAAATTGATTTCATGAGTAATATCAAATTGGTCTTATTTACATGTTTTGAACACTCTCCTTCCAAACATAGAATACAAAAACATTAAAAATCACCAACACCTGGATAATCAATTAAACTACCAACACCTGGAAAAAATCTATTCATTAAAAAAACTACAACAATATGGTTGAGATCAAATTTCACCTATTCGTATGGGGTGTACCTGTTGGGATGGGGGTACTGGTGTTCGGATTCGCGAGAGCAGTGGAGTGAGATGGGGTTCGCGAGAGCAGCGGAGTGAATAGATTAGGGCTCTGTCCGAATGGGGAGAGGAGATCGCGGCCTGCAATTTGGGGGAAACCTTTGCCAACGGTTTATAAAAACTGTTGGCAAAGGCACACATTTCCCAACGGTTTACAGGAACCGTTGGGAATGTGTGAGTTTGAGCTGCCTTTTCCCAACGGTTCCATTGAACCGTTGGGAAAGGTCTCCTTTTCCCAACGGTTCCAGTGAACCGTTGGGGAAAGTTCTGCTGAAATTCTCTTTGCCAACGGTTTTCTTAAACCGTTGGCAAAGACTCACTATCCCAACGGTTTAAGTAAACCGTTGGTATACTGCCGTTGGGAAAAAGCTAAATTCCAGTAGTGGGAATGGCTCATCCTCATATGGTCTGCTTCTATCAATGACATGCATAGGAAATTATGTATGCATCTACTCAACTGTATCACATGGAAAACGTCATGTACCTATTTCAACTCTGAGGGTAGGGCATGGCAGTAGACGACCTCACCAACCCTCAACACGATCTTGAATAGCCTGAAGGACCCCAAGGTTTACTCGTCTCCTCAACTAAAAACCAACATGAAATCCCTTAGCATATCCTCCAACACCTAGATAGAAAACTTGGACTACCTATCGTTATGGGGATGAAATCCTATACCCATCCGCAATTGGGTCCCAAACACCTCCTGCAGGCCTCTCTATAATCATAATGTAAACTGTGTGTCACGATCGGAGACTAGCATCGAGGGTACCCCATGAAAGCAGATGATCTCCCACACATAAAACTATCCCAGACCCTCTATCGATCTCTACTCCTTGATCAAGGGAGTACACTGGCTCCTTGAGCCAGTTTACTATCACCCAGATGACGTCACGGCCCTTTACTGTGTGTGGAATCCCTGTGGCAAATTCCATGGATATACCATACCATTTTCACTCTGTGATTTCAAGAGGCTACAACAACCCACCGGAACTCAGTGCTCAACCTTAACCTACTGTCAGGTGAGGCATCATGAGATGAACTCATCTATGATTCATTTCACACCGGTCCACTAGAACTACCACGGAAGATCCATGTACATTTTCCCCACACTGGGATGTACAACTAAGGGAGAGATATAACTCTCGCATCACCTCCTCCCACATCGAAATTGGAACCATTGTTTTCCCCTGGAATAGAGTTTCATGATTCCCTCCTTCGTAATATCCATCTGGGGAAGCACCCAAGGATATCTAGTCTTACAACATTTCTTAGTCAATTTCTCACAACTGAGACTCTCTTACATGCTTAATAAGCAAAGGATTCAACACCATCGACTGAAGAAAATTTTACCCTCCTACTGCACCAGGGTTAGCTGTAGGGAATCTAACTGCTCTGAAACTTCCTACATTTGGTGAGCCTGGGACTTCTTTCTAAGGGCATCTGCTACAATTATACCACTTTTTGGATTATAGACTATCTTGAATTCGTATTCCTACAGGAATTTAAACTAGCGTCATCACCTCAAGTTCAATTCTCTCTGGGGGAAGACACACCTAAGACTCTGGTGGTCTGAACAAACCAAAAATATCTCTCCTAAAAGGTTGTGTATCCCCACTCTTAGGTAAAAGACTATTTCTACCAACACCAGGTAGTGAATCACGTGGTTCTATTCATGGGTCTCTATCACCTCGACCTCTACTTCATATGTTGTATCAAGATTGATTTTGGGCACTCAAGGTACCAATGAATAGGGAAGGTGAGTAAACTCATCTGACCATAAGAAGCTAGACATGGAAAGAATGTGGCATACCCCATGCGTCTTTGCTTCTCTTGGAAGGAGAGTGGACCCAACCCAGACACTCTACCGCACCCACTGGTGGCATTCCAAGAAAAAGGAGGTCAACCAAAAAAAACTCCACTGGAAAATCCAAAACCTGCTTTGACACTCCACTGTATAACCTCTCCATGAACGCACAAGTCAAAGGGGTTCATCCACCACACCTCGATACCATCTGCTTTGGGCGGCACCAACTCTCCCTCATGGTTTTTCTCGCATCACAAAAATGTTTCTCAATGGGGGAAAGATCCCTCTTCCTCATGCATTCAAATCTACATCGAACAAAACCAACACAGGGTTACACCAACACCCCGCATCACCTCGGTAAAACCTCAATCTTGAAGAAGGGATAAAATAGTACCTCACATAGTGTCTAAAAAGTTCTACTGCAAAAAGGTAGAAAAGACACAGAGTGTACCTCTTATCATATTGTGTGCTACAGGATTGTAGACATCTGGAACATGTAACTGGTCGCAGTCTCGGTCACTAGCTCCCCAAGCTTGATGTGGTCTAGTCGGTGGTGGTGGAAGGACCTCGTAGCATTGTCTACCAACCACAAATCCTCCTACTCCCCTACCTACACCGCCTCCCTGGGGACCACATTTTCCTCTCCTAGGAGATCCCTAATCACGATGTTGTCTCTACTATGGCGGTTCGTTTACTATCTGCTTGGGAAGCTCAACACGTATGGTCGAACAGTCTCATGCTTGGTGACCTCTCCCATCATAATAATAACACCAGACCTCCCCATGTTTTCCCCACACTATATACTGCCTCGGCCCCATATGATTATGTGCCTATGAACAATTGTGGGGAGGTCTCCTATATCAAGGTATTGTCTTCTGATGCCTGCAGCTGCGACAGACATCTTAGCTCTGTTGCACCCACTACTACAGCCTATTGTATGATTCCCCTCTGATAGAAAGCTCTCTGTCACTAGTGCCTACTCCAACACCCCTATAGGTGGGGATGCACAAGGGTATTATGATAGCATGGATCTTTTCACGGAGTCCCTGATTGAACTTCTATTCTCAGAAGTATCCTACATGAACCACATCTAAAGAGTACTGAGTAAGGTCTGTGAACCTAGTCATGTAATCTGTCACCATCATCCCTCCTTGATGAAGATCCAAAATCTCCTGAAACTAAATGGAGCATAAGTAGGAGGGAAAACACTCCTCATGGAATAACTGCTTGGAGGTCATCACATGTGAGTACTGACTCACTGTGCATCTGAGAAACCGAAACTCCACCAACACTCAACTGATCCATGGAAAAGACTGGCTATCAATGCCACTATCTGATTTTTCGGTGTCTGAAAAAACCTAAAGAGGTGGACCACCAACCCTAGCCAATCTTCTACTATCTGGGGATATATAGATCATTGTGGAACCTCAGTGTTCTCTAATGCTGGAAGTCGCAGAGTGTGCTCACCCTACACATGTCCCCAGCCTGCTCTGTTGGGACTAACTGCTTCTCAATAGGTGGAGGTGCTACTACCTACCCACCTAGAGGAAGGGGGATTGTATGATGGATCCTGAACTAAGGCCATGTGGCTCATGGAATCATCGTCATGAACCAAGGCTAGTATCCTCGATGGTTGTCATCGTGGAGGCATCCCAAATCCATCAAGGAATATCACAGTCAAATGAGAATATATATATATATATATATATATATATATATATCATTAACAAGGGGTATGTGAGTCAAGAAGGATAGTCAAAGACTCAATCTAAGATGATGCATGTACCAAAGTTTCCTAAAACAAATGTCTAAGCATGCCGAGTCGACAAGCGGGTAATCAGGGTCCCAGTGAATGGCTACGTCAGTCGCTGCACCATCACTGGACTCCTTGGCCTGAGAGATGCTCTCGAAACATGTTGATACTTTTTCTCTAAACCCAACCAATAACTTTTTAGGGAAATTCCCGAACAACATCCCAAGGGTCGAACCACCTCTGATACCACTTTGTCACGACCCGACCCATGTCAGGGCTCAAGTAAAAACTACCCCAATCCCACCTTCATATGCTAGGGACTAGAGACAAGCGTCGAAGGTATAAAAATTCAGGGAGTCCTTTGCCTAAGTACCTATATACACGCACATAACCAAATAAATGAAAAAGTATAGAGGAAAAGGAAAAGATACAACACTACTATCTATATAAACCACAAATATGTATCGACCTCTAAACAGTACCAATATAGAAAAGTAAATATAAATAAAAGGGGAAAGAAACATTCCCAACTATAAAAGTTTCACAACCTAGCAACTGGTGAAAAATTAAAACCATTGGGAGAGTCCTGCTCTTGAATCCTAAGTTACAACTACCACACACGGTCCAAGATCCTGTATCCCTAAGCTCCTTTGAAGTCACAATCAACTTGTACGTCGTATGTAAGGGAAAACCAAGTGTGGGAAGATCCCAAGAAGGGGTGAGTATGAAAATACTCAATAGGATTTCCTGAAGGCTCATGGGAGTATCAAAAGGGTACACTAAAAAGGGGATCAGTAGATAGAACAAGGAATAAAAAGAGAGCACAGCTCATCCCAACCAGATAGTGAAAGCAAACTCATCCAAACACAAGGATCTCAAAATGGTGATAATATGAACTTCTCATCAAGTATTTGCTACCAATATAAGGATAATATACTCATCTAACCATGAGAAGCTAGAAACAAAAAGCATGTGTCAAACCATGCATGTCTTTTCCTCTCTTGGAAGGAGAGTTTCCAAAACCCAAGGAGTGGGTACAATAACCAGGATATATATATGCTCAACTAAAGAATCCCAAACAAGGGAGTAAGGGGATATCCATCTCACAACTCAACTCATGGAAAGATTCATCAATAGTTTCAAAAGCAACCACCAATGATTCCCAATATCCCTCACATCTTCCCTGAACACGCAAGTCAAAGGGACTCAATCACCACACCTTGATACTATCCTCTTTGGGTGGGTCTGTCTCACCTAAATGGTTTTAGGTCGCATCACAAGGACGTGTATTAGTGGGGAAAGTTCCCCTCTTACTTGTGAGTCCAAAGTAATATCAAAGTGTGTCTTAGCATTAATCCGTAGATGAAAAGAGTAAAACCAAAGTAAATGACCCACACCTTAGTGTTTCAGGGGGGTTCCACTCTAATAGTCATCGTAGAGGACCCACACCCTGATGCATTAGGGGTATTCCACTCTTGTTCATTGAGGACCCTTGCCCTAGTGCATCAGGGGAATTACACTCAGAAGTAGCTGATAGAGGACCTAAGCTGATGTCGATGGGGGATTCCACTCTAGGTCATTGAGGACCCACTCCCTACCTAGTAGGTGGATTCCACTCAGAAGGTATCGAGGAACAACACTGGTCATCCCTGCTGGATGATACCTATCAGAAAACATTGATATGTCAATGCCTGATCACTACCATCATCAGACGTCGCCTGAATAGGATTCTGATGTTATTAATATTTTAATAATTTATTATATACTCTCTTTACTGATTTTATATGAAATGTGCATAATTTGTGTGAAATATTAATTTTTAAATATTAAATATAATTTTAGAGCACTATTTGAATTCATCCATATTCAAGTTTGTTTAATATTTTAATAATAACTCTCACCCTACTTATTAAAATTTCATTATTCCTATTTTTTAGGGTTCCTTACTCAAATTCCAACATTTAATTAGAAGTTACCTTTGTCCAAATCGTCCATTTGGAGGGTCATATGATCCACACAAGAAGACCCAAAGAATCTGTGAAGAAACTGGACCAACCACGATGATTGAGTTACTGGTCTAAATCCTGAAGCCCAAATTTTATTAAACTCCACAATATGCTCTTGATTATCCAAATTAATCATGTATAAAAATTCATTTTCCAACTACAAGAACAAGGGTCCCAACTGATGCTTTGAAATCCAGCCCATCAGTCTGGCTAGGAATTAAAATCTGGACATTATTCCTGACATTTCTCTTGATATAGTCATAACATAAATTTGGTATTTTCAGTGTTAAAGATAATATATTTTCTACAAACTTTATATAAGAAACTATTTTTATTTGAGGACATCTTTCTATTCAAAAACCCATTCACATTTCGACCTTCTGAAAAGTCTGGATTGAAACGGACAGATTACAATTGTTTACTCCAACCACCATAAATTTGGTTACATAGGTCCAAATGGATCAAAATTTTGAGAGTAGTCAAACAAAATTATTATATAAAATTTTTAAGATTAAGATATCTCTAGATTCAGCTGTTTGAATGGGAAAACCGAGGAGACAAGTGGAGGGACAGATTTGGAATGAAAACAGTCCAACTCCTTGGGCTATAAATATATCCCCCTCCTTTCCTTCAAAAGAGTTGGCATTTCAGAAGATAGAAGAATACATTGGCACTACCAAAGCCTTGAAAAAATCTTTGAAGGGCCTTCCATACTCAATTTTTCACTTGATATACCCTTCCTTCTCTCTTTGATTTCATTTACTTTTGTGTTCTTCATTTGTAATTTTGTAAGTGTTATTTTTGTAATTCTCTTTTAATGCAAGTTTTTTCTTCATATTGTCTTTTAATAACCCAACCTATGTTATTAAATATTAATTATCTTAAAATATATTAAATATAGTTGAAAACCCTTCCCTTATTTTTCTTTATCATTCAATCTAATGTTTTTTTAAATATCACCATCGTTCGTGTGTGTGTGTTCGATGTGAAACTCTTTTCTTATCCCTTTTTTCCTTATTTTTATAATTAATAATCATAAATATAATAAACCAGATTTCTAATCATCTTAGTGGATGAGTAAATATCTCATTTTGGTGAGTCATTATTTAGAGATGTTAAGCGATTGAGAGCTTTTGCTCGATGAGTATTCTTTATTTTAACATTGTGTATGTTGGAATTAACATGTTATGGATTAATGACATATTTTGTTTAACATATGGATTACATGGATTATTGGAACCATAAATACATTACCACAAATCAAGTACTGATTGATATTAGAATCCTAATTAAGTTAAGGCTTGGATTAAAGCCTTACCACTTTGGAATTCCGATCAACATAATCTTGTGAAGTGGGTGTTAATTTAATGAAATATAAAGAAAAGATCAAGGATATCACAAGCTTAACTCCATAATAATGAACTCGCCACAATCTTTATCAAATTGTTAAATCAAACACCAATCATTAATCACTTCATTTAATATCTACAAAAAAACCTCCAATCAAAATACAATCAACTAAAAACAATCAACTATTAAAAAGTATCATCGCCGAGGATTCGACCCGAGTTCTGCTATACACATTAATATAGTATCGAAACCTTGAATGGTTGATAGGCAACAATCATCTGTGCTTTAAAATGGCGTTGTTTTCAGGGATGGTGCAATTAAATAGTCATTAGTTTCTTGTTATTGTAAAAAAACAAAAAATTGAAAAATTGAAAAAAAATTGAAAAAAAAACACAAAGAAAAACTCACCTTCCTCTTTCTTCCAAAATTTATCTGAATTCCCTATAGCCTCCCAAACAATCCTTTGGATTTGTTTGACCCTAAAATTGAGCGAACACTTCTAAAACATAGGAGGAACATTAGGTATAATCAAATAATTCAAGAACCAGCCCCCATCCAACCAGTTGGATTAGAAATGGCCAATCCTAGGGAACAAACACTTAAAGAACTCGCTGCCCCTGATATGAATTACCAACCCCTTGGTATTCAATATTCAAACATAGAGGCTGACTTTGAACTCAAATCTGGTTTGATTCATCTTCTTCCTCATTTACACGGGCTAGCTGGTGATGATCCACATCCTCATCTTAAAGAGTTCCAAGTGGTGTGCTCTACCATGAAGCCTCAAGGAGTTTCTGAGAAACAAATCAAACTATGAGCATTCCCTTTCTCCCTAGATAACACTACCAAGTCATGGATCTACTACCTCCCTCCTAGTTCCATAACCACATGGAATGACATGAAGCAACTCTTCTTAGAGAAATTTTTTCCTACTTCTCATACTACTTCCATCCAAAAGGAAATTAGTGGTATCTATCAATTCTAGAATGAATCACTCCATGAGTACTAAGAGAGGTTCAAAAATCTTGTTTCAACCTTCCCAAACCACCAAATCCCTAACCAAATCTTTATACAATACTTCTATGAGGTGTTATTGGCTATGGAGAGAACTCTCATTGATGCCACAAGTGGCAGTGCTCTTGTTGATAAAACTCTTACAGTTGTAAGAGATCTTATAAGCAACATGGCTACAAACACACAACAATTCCATACTCGAGAACATTCTCAATTCAAACAAGCCCAAGATAGTCAATCGATAAAGCTGAACAAGATGAAAAAGTGGATGAGTGAACTTACAGGTCTTGTGCGACAACTAGATATGGCTACCAAAGCCCCAACCTCATCTTCTTCACAATCTCTGTTCCCTAGACCTATCAAGAACTGTAGAATCTACAGCTCCCCATCTCATCCAACTAAAACATGTCCAAAAATTCAAGAGGATCCATCTGATTCATCCAGACCAATGGATCTCAATGCAATATATTCTCAGCGGAACCCCAACACTCAACAATCAGGTCAATTTGTTAGAAACTTCAACCAACCCCATTTTGAGCCCTTCTCTTCTATATATAACCCTAACTTGAGGTATGGGAATCCCATTTCTCATCCCCCTCAATTACCTCCTCAAAACCCAAACCAATTTAAATATGGTCAAGGTGTTGGTAACTTCCAACAACCTTATCCTTTTGTTCCTCAACCTCAAAGGACCAATCCTCCTCTTCCTCCTCCTAGATTCCACTATTCTAGTGATCCTTCTCAATTCCCAACCCAATAAAATCACTTTACCAAGAACCAAAATCAAGGTAATCCCAATCCGGGACAAGACTCTTATTCCAAGAAATCATGGGAAAGTGTAGTGGAAGATCTTGCCTCCTTCACCCATTCTATAGCCTTAAAAACAATGAAACACAAATTGGTCAACTTGCATCCCACCTGAGCTAGCAACAACAATCAAATTTTTCCCAACTCTCAGCTCAACCATTACCCAACCCCAAGGGTAATGTAAGTTAAATTGCACTTAGATTGGGGAAGAAAATTTCTATGCCTCAAGATAATCACTCAAAATCCACTTTAAATGTTGACCTAGAAAATGAAAAAGAAAAAAAACTTGAAAAGGAATCTGAATCCATTCCCTTGACTCCTTTCATTCCACTTAGGAACTCAATTCTTTTTCCTCAAGCTGTTTCTAAGCCAAAGAATTCCTTTTAACCTGATCCTAAAATGCTCGACATGTTTAGATGTGTTGAATTCAACATTCCCCTCCTAAATGCCATAAAACAAATCCCTAAGTATGCCAAGTTTATTAAGGAAATTTTCACCCATAAGAGGAAACTTAGGACCTTTTAAAATGTTTCCACCCAACACTCTATTCCCATAAAGTGAAAAGATTCATGGAACTTTACAGTTCCATGCGAAATTGGAAGTTCCAACTTTGATGATGCACTCATAGACCTACGAGACTCAATTAATGTCATGCCCAAATCCATCTTCTCCAACCTTGGTCTTGGTCTCTTACATCCAATGGGTGTTTTCATTCAATTGTCCAATCGAAGAACTTCTAGTCCTAAGGGCATAATCGAGGATGTCCATGTTCGTGTGAATGATCTTATCTTCCCTACTGATTTTTATGTCCTTGACATGGAAGGTGAGAGGAACTCTTCTCGATCTACCCTAATTCTAGGAAGACCATTCCTAATGACAATGAGAACCAAGATTGATGTCCATTCAGGCATCTTATCCATGGAATTTGGTGACCAACTGGTCAAGTTCAACATTTTCCAAGCCATGCAATACCCATATGAGGATCACTCTGCATTCTCAATCCATGCTTTCGAGAACACTTCTGATAGTCAATTGAACCCCAATCCATCATGTTCATTATGTTATAGTGATAAAGGATCTTGTAAAATATTCACCATGATTAACAAAGTCATAAATGGTGAAGTTTATGTGGACCTCTCATTCATAGACTCCATTAATCTAGAAGAACTTGAAAACTCTCTTGAATCCCACATAAACTCTGATATCTACTGCTCAACCTTGGAAAATATTAAGAAAAATGAATCTGAAGTGACTGAAGTCCCTTCCTCCATTCCTGAGTTGTCTAACCCACAAATGAAAGATGAGATTGATCTAAAACCTCTCCCTGAACACCTGAAATATGCATTATTTTTCCATGATCTCTCTTATCTTGTCATTATATTTGCTTCACTTACCGAAACTGAGGAGTCCAAACTTATTCAGGTGTTAGAGGAAAGCAAAAAAGGCCTTGGGTTGGACCCTAGATGACATACCAAGAATCAACCTTACTCTTTGTATGCGTCACATCCATCTTGAGGAATCATCCAAACCAATTAGATGACCACAAATAAGACTCAATCCACTCATACTTGAGGTAGTTAGGGAAGAGATCACCAAGATTCTTCATGCTGGTATTATCTACCCAATTTCCGATAGTGAATGGGTTATTCTAATTCAAGTTGTACCTAAGAAAGGTGGGATAACTTTTGTCACAAATGAACATGGAAAGATAGTCACAATCCGAGTGAAGAACAAATGGTGTGTGTGCATTGATTACCAAAAATTGAATGTTGAGACACAAAAATATCACTACCCTCTTCTATTCTTTGATCAAATTCTAGAACAATTAGCTGGAAAGTCACACTATTTCTTTCTTAATGGATACACCAGTTACTTTCAAATCCCAAATGAACATCAGGACCAAGAAAATATTACTTTCACTTGCCCCTTTGGAACATATGAATATAGGAGAATGCCTTTTGGCCTTTGAAATGCTCCTACAACATTCTAGAGGTGTATGATGAGTATCTTTTCTGAATTCATTAAACACTACATGGAAGTCTTCATGGATGACTTCACCATTTATGGTGAGTCATTTGAATCTTACTTGAATTCACTCTCTCTAGTCCTTCAAAAGTGTGTCAAGTGTAACCTTGTGTTAAATTTTGAAAAATGTCACTTCATGGTTGCAAATGGGATTTTTCTAGGGCACATAGTTTTACAAGATGATATTGAAGTTTATCATGCCAAAATCAAAGTAATCCAATCACTTTCAGAACCCACATCTATTTGAGGCATCCATTCATTCCTCGTTCATACTAGTTTCTATCGTCGATTCATCCATAACTTCAGTATGATTTCTCTTCCACTCACTTGGTTTCTCCAAAATGATTTCACTTTCCATTTCAATGTGGTTTGCAAGAGATCCTTCGTTGAACTCAAAACTGCTCTTACATCTGCCCTGATAATTCAACCCCCAGATTGGTCCTTACTCTTTGAGTTGATGTGTGATTATTTTGATAGAACCATTGGGGTTGTTCTTAGTTAAAGAAGAGAAAAAATTCCTCATGTCGTCTATTATGTCTCAAAAACATTGGATGGATGTAACACCCCAAGATTTCATAGTGTGTTATTTCTTCAAAATAATTCAATAACTTGCACTACACGCAACACCGAGTTCAATCACACCATGACTTACAAAAAAAAAATCCATTAAAAGAGGTCATGAATAGCATTAACTACATTTTTAACTTTATATAATCCTTATAATTTTAGAATCCATATTATGAGTTTCTTAGTCATAATGCAAGAACAGATTCATTTTCAGTATTGCACTTTTATCAACTTTTAATAGTGAAACCTTTTTAAATACAATATTTTAAACTTTTTGACTAAATGGGGACATCAAAAAATTTAAAATGAAACATCCCAAGCTTACACGGTACGCTTTCCTTTGAATAAAACAGTAGCGTGTGTTGTACGCAACTTCGAGTTTTAACACACACCACAACCGATCAAACTAGCCGTTATGAATAGTAATACCTAATTTTTGAAATTATATATATTTTATATTTAAAAATGGACTTCATTTTTGGATTCGGAATATCTAATTTATCCTAATGTGAAATTTTGGTACTTTTCGGATAACTTTAATATTTTGATGAATAGTGAAAATTACTAAATTTTAATTAAAAACAACTTTTTTAATCAAAATAATTAATAGTGATAAATTATGAATTTGAGTAGTTTTAAAGTATATTTAGAATATATTTTTACCATTTAATATAATGTTGGTCATTGGACATAATTTTACAATTAAACTGAACATAAACAAGTGTCAATCTTTTGATAGTTATTATCTCTTAAAAACACGCTTTTTGTTTTGACAGCGGGAATTAATTTTAAATTAATTTCTGCCACTTCTGTGTTTTGAATTTAGAAAAATGGATTCCATATTTGGAATCAGGATGTCCAAATTGTGTAAATAGGTAACTTTTATTTTTAGACATTTTGAATAATTACTGCGGTAAATATTTTATTTACCATGGTTAAGGGTAAATCCGGTAAATAAGGGTCAAAAAAAATAATATTATAATAATACTAAATTACCCTAAAACGTGTCTTAACCCTATTGGTTGATACATGGTCGACCATGGGAATATTTGGGTCTATTTTGGGACCCCATGGATCCACTTGTAAGTGATAATGACACTTTATTTTAATTAAGTTAAAATGAATACAAAAATGACACAAGCATATATCTTTTAGCAAAACAATTGTTACAAAGGGTTATATATGTTGGATTTTAGATTATAAATATTCATTAGAAAGATAAAAAGATTTCCTACATAATTATATTTTATTTATAATTTTTAGACATTAAATAATTTATTTTATTTATGACACAACGATGATGCAGTAATTACTATAATAGTGAAAAATTAAAATAATTGATATTATAAATACCCAAATAAATATAATATGAAACTTTTAATGCATTAAACTAATTTTATAGGATAATATGATATATTAGTATTTATTTAATTGACTTTTTTCGAAGTAATCAATCTGTTATGAGTTTCACAAAAATCAACTATTGAATAGTGTCAAAATTGACATAAAAGAGTTATTAAAACAAATATTATATTATTAATTGATATTAAATTCCTAAAAATCTAAGGTTCGGCCAAGAGACTTATATCATGATAGGTTAATAATTAATGGACCACTTGGGGGTCTCTTGGATGTATGTGGTAAGTTTATTAACCATATTATATAAAAATACAAAGAGACATTGTAAAAGTGAAACTAATTAACTTAAAGTTAATACTTAAAGATAAGGTTAATATAAGTACCCAAACCTGTCTAAATTCTATTGGTTGGGTTGTTTTCGACCCATCCCCACCTTAACCTTTGAATAGTAAACTTTGGAGCCATTTTAAACCGAATATGAATTTATTATAAACTAATATTTCTAGCTTTTCCAAAGGTGCCCCTCACCCCTCTTATAAAAGGGCACTCCTCCTTCCCATTTCTTCACACCTTCAAAGCCTTTTGGTTCGGACAAACTCTGTCCAAATACTCTCCCAACATCCCTCACTAAAACCTAGAGGCCTTAGTTTGATCAGAAATCCAACCTAAGGAGTCCTTTTGATCAAATCAAAAGGAAGAACCCGAAGAAGAGGTAATGATTTCACCACCCTTTTCTAAGTTCATTTCTTCTTCCACTTCTTCTTCCTTTGTTGTTACCATTCTAAAATAATAAATCCAGTATCATATATATACTGTGATGTTATTATAAATATGGTACAACCATATTCAGTATTCTATCCACCTTTTGAATAACATGTCACCATGCGTGCGTACGTACGGCTTACCGTCTCCACGTCGTGGTGTAATTGTTATTCAATATAATATTATTTGGATGGGTATAATAATGATGTGTAACTCATGTAAATAATAAATATAACATGTTAATGATTCTATATATATGATATACCATCCATTATATATTATTTTAATATCAAAATAATGATATTGTCGCTCGTGCGTACGTACGGACTACCGTCTCCACGAACGCGATGAGATTCATTCTCCATCGTATCCATTCAAGTATAATTATGATTTTATGATTTAAAAATGATGTTTAAGGGCTTGATATCATTCTGGATATGAATAATATACAACCTATCCATTACAAACATGGCTTACGTAACAAAACATATAAAAGAAAACAAGTAAGTTAACACCCGAAACAACGATAATACTAAGATATTATTATCAAATCAATATTAAAAGATCATATATGATATCATATTAATGTATATGATTCTTGTATAATTTAATAACAATTATTTTACCATTATACAGGAGGTTAACCTACCCCAACCAAGTAAAATTACAAGGTAAGGGATTTTCTTATCTCACATTCAATTCCGTGAGATTTCCATTATTCGCCACTAAATTATTGAAAGTGGTGTATTGTGTACTGGAATTTGATATATATATTATCATGATTATCATTATATTCATGTTATTCTGTAAATAATTTGGTGGTTATTAACTTTTGTCCATACGACTCAGTTGATTAACGTGGTAAGGGGTTTTCATCTCACTCTTTATTTCCGTGAGATTCATGCCATATTTCCACTATTATCTTTTGTGTGGTGTATGTACTGCCCATAATTGTATTCTTTGTGTAATACACTTTACCTTATGTGTATTTACATTTTCATTGTATGATACCTCTTTCATGGGTTGTATGTTTCATAAGTTACCAAATTGATAAGGGTTTAATTCACAATCTCTTTAATATCCGAGGTTGTTTTTACGTAAGTATCTACATGGACATATTTACTATCCATGTCCATATTTCATAAAAGAGTTTTCAAGGGGATTCTTTCTAAGGGAACTTTTACTAAAACATCATTTTAAATGTTTTAAATATTTATTCTTTTAAATCATTCTCATTTATGTCCATGTTTTCAAAATGGTTTGTAAGGATTTATTTATATGAAAATGAATGTTTTAAAAGTGTTAATTCCATTCAAAAGTTTCAAAGTGGTATGGGACACTTTGATTCAAAAATGTATTTAAATGCCTTACTTTATAAATTGTGTAACATTAAAATGTTTTCATGAAAAAGGGATATTTCTCTCAATAATTTAAAAAAAACATTTTCATCTATGTCAACATCCTTTGATGGATTTTAAGATTATTTGAAGTTGATTTATTATGATTTAAAACTTTCATATTGTAATGAAGTTTTGTGATATGTTTGACTGTAGATGTGTCATTTATATAGCATTCATGGTTTATGAGTAAAGTATTGACATTTCGTATGCTAGTTCCAATAAGAATGTTTATGTTATATTTCAATCTTTACTTCATATGAATGTGTTCGACAAGTATGTTCCAGGTTGGGGACTGGTTAAAGTAAGCCCTCCAGGTTGGGGACTGGTAAAAGTAAGCCCTCCAGGTTAGGGACTGGTAAAAGTAAGCCCTCCGGTTTGGTCTCCGGTTATTAGAGGCACTCCGGGTTGGTGTCCGGTTATTAGAGGCACTCCGGGTTGGTGTCCGGTTATTAGAGGCACTCCGGGTTGGGTTCCGGTTACAGTTAGCCCCAAGGTCTTGGGACGAGGCCTTGAAATGAAATTAAAGTTTAGCATTATGCATTCCATCATTATGAAAGTGGTTATTGATTTTTCATGTGATTATTCGATTAGTAGAATATCCATGTGAATAAGTAAATGGAATTATTTCATTTTACTTTTGCCATACTATGTTGAAGTTCAAGTTTAAAAGGCTTTTGTTTTAGTAATGAATTGCCTTAAATGTTTATGCTTATTTTGAATGTTCCGCTATATTGTTATCCTTACTGGGCATTTGAGCTCACCCATTTTCTATGTTTTATTTTCCCCAGAATGTAAAGAAGTAAGTTATGAATGACCTGCAGGGATATTATGAGGGGATAATAGTGTGGACTGTGGAGACATTATGTTGTTGTAGTAGTTTTTCATTTTATGATGTAATGTAAAACTTATGAATATATATAGTGTTTCCAAGGCTACTAAACCAATCGGTCTTTCGAGATTTGATCTTTCTTGTGATCATTCCAATGTTATGTAATAATGCACCGACTCTGGGTAACTAGGGTCGGGGCGTTACAGTTGGTATCAGAGGAAGTTTAGTACAAACCTTGGAAGCTAGATTTAGATAAACTCTGATTAGAGCACGTAGACCTAAGATGAACTTTGAGGATTAGTATAGAAGAACTTACTATAATTTTGGTATTGTAGAGATTTTGTGAGTTTTCCGAGCAATACATCTCTGTCTAGATACGAGCTGGTAGAGGCGGCTCTGGCATAGATGTACCTAGGGGTAAAACCCGAAAACACCGCTTTGAGCTAGACTCGAACGGGAACTGGTGCACGACAACGGGCCTTGCTGCACTCTTGGTTACGACACTCCCGGGGGATATGCTGAGGATAACTCTCATTTTCTTTACAAATCATTATGAAGGGTTTATGAGTATATACTTCCTCAAAGGAGACATTTTTATGATTATGGATTATATCCATAAATAGTTCAATTTATGTTAAGTGTTTTATAAGTATGGGATTATGTATTTTGATTCATAAACTGATCTAGTGTATGCCATTGTTTAGAAATGGCGCCCAGTAGAAGGAATGAGAACTCCAGAAATGCACATGATCCAAAGAGAAGGAAGGATCATATCTTTCATGGTCTTAAGCTAGAATTTATAAGAGAAATAGTCTCCCATGTATTATCATCATATGAAGACATAATATCATGTGTTGATAAGATAAGTAAAGAGTTTACTGAGTCCTATGGCTTTGAAGGGAAGCAAGAGAGGAAAAGGATGGAAGAGAGAAAGATGGATAAAGGGAAGAGGGAAAAGAAGAATTTTCCCATATGTGGTAACTGTGGAAAGAAACACCCTGGAACTTGCCTGAAAGGAATGGGAGTTTGTTATAAGTGTGGAGGAAAAGGGCACAAAGTACATGACTGCAAGGGTAAGAAAATGGTTTCAAATGTACAATGCTTCATTTGCAAGGAGTTTGGACACTACGCGAACCTATGTCCCAGTCATCAGACTATTCTACAAATGATGTTATTGGATAATAATCAAGTTATGATACTACCACAGATGAAGAGGAATGATTAGAGTTCTTATGTTGATTATGTCAATTGAGTGTTGTATCAACAATGTAATTGTTATAATAATTATGGAGTATATAAGGATTGTACTGCAGTACTATTTCATTAAGGACTTGAGATTGTGTGGAAAAATGAAAAGTGACTCAATAGCAGGATAAATTTTTGGAAAATATATGGTTGAGAGAATGATAAATCATAATATAGTTCTGATACTGAGGTAGTGATTTTGGAATAATATGTGATTGTTTTGGATAAATTATATTGGATATTCTTGACTACCTTGGAACTGATTAATGATTTGTATATTCCATAATTGTTGGGGTTTAAAACATTTTTGGATTAATGAAGTGTATCCAGCATTCTATATGGAATAAGGGAGCATGAATGTAATCAATAAGGAATATGGTAATACATGATGAAGGTATTCATATGCTATTAAGGGGTAAAAAGGATCTATATTATGTTTACCTTCCTTATAAATGTTGGACTGTGAGTTTGGACAGAAGTATTTTGGATAGTTCTAGTTTGGATTATTTTGGATTGCTATAAAAGGACAACCCAGAGGTCGGGCGGCAACCCGTCGCGACCGGAAAGGTCGCAAGACTTGAACCCGCAACCGAAGGGCGACAAGGGTGTATCACCTACCACTATCCCACGAGATGTCCTGGATTAAATAAAGTAGTTTTTTAAAAGATCTGGTAGATGAATTATAAATTCGTTTATTTTGGAACCCTCTATGAATAGTATAAATAGAATTTTTTTTACAAGTGAATGATGAGTTTTTGGTAGAAATTTATTAATGGATAAAACTCTAATTATAAAGTAAGTATATCTCCTTATGATCTTAGCCAATCTCATAAATAAATTCCTCATCATTAAGAAAAGGAACTTAGAACAAAAATGTTGTCCTAGATGGTACCTTAAATCATCACTAATTTATGGCTTTGGGATTGTTGGCCTTTTCATAGCCATGTTCTCTACCACTCTCCATCAGATAATTGATGGTTAGATTTCTCTTCCATATCCATATTTTCCTACATGGAACCCTAGTATGTGTTATTTTCGGTAATCTTCATACTTTCCACTCTTTATTTTAAATAGAGGCCTCATTAATTCATTTTTCGATGTGGGATTTCAACTAAGATATTTTGAAACGTCAAAAATGTGTTATCCCAATACCCTATATTTTGTTGAACCGATGGTACTTCAAATCATCATAGATTGATGAGTTTAAGGACCTAAATTTTATACTTGTTTGTGATTGATGACCTCAATCACTACCTATAAATATTTACGTTTTTCCTCCAATTATATGTCTCTAATTTCCACCAATGTTCTCCTAATCAAGATCATAATTTGGTGGTGACCCTTTCATTTCTCTTTTCCTCATATTAAGACTAAATTTTAGTAACCCAATTTCCGATGTGGGTTTTCCCACAAATATATTTTATATTTTCAACCTTTTATTTTCAAAGAACAATTTCAAATTGCGAGGACGCAATTTATTGTAGGAGGGGAGAATGTAACACCCCAAGATTTCATAGTGTGTTATTTCTTCAAAATAATTCAATAACTTGCACTACACGCAACACCGAGTTCAATCACACCATGACTTACAAAAAAAAATCCATTAAAAGAGGTCATGAATAGCATTAACTACATTTTTAACTTTATATAATCCTTATAATTTTAGAATCCATATTATGAGTTTCTTAGTCATAATGCAAGAACAGATTCATTTTCAGTATTGCACTTTTATCAACTTTTAATAGTGAAACCTTTTTAAATACAATATTTTAAACTTTTTGACTAAATGGGGACATCAAAAAATTTAAAATGAAACATCCCAAGCTTACACGGTACGCTTTCCTTTGAATAAAACAGTAGCGTGTGTTGTACGCAACTTCGAGTTTTAACACACACCACAACCGATCAAACTAGCCGTTATGAATAGTAATACCTAATTTTTGAAATTATATATATTTTATATTTAAAAATGGACTTCATTTTTGGATTTGTAATATCGAATTTAGCCTAATGTGAAATTTTGGTACTTTTCGGATAACTTTAATATTTTGATGAATAGTGAAAATTACTAAATTTTAATTAAAAACAACTTTTTTAATCAAAATAATTAATAGTGATAAATTATGAATTTGAGTAGTTTTAAAGTATATTTAGAATATATTTTTACCATTTAATATAATTTTGGTCATTGGACATAATTTTACAATTAAACTGAACATAAACAAGTGTCAATCTTTTGATAGTTATTATCTCTTAAAAACACGCTTTTTGTTTTGACAGCGGGAATTAATTTTAAATTAATTTCTGTCACTTCTGTGTTTTGAATTTAGAAAAATGGATTCCATATTTGGAATCAGGATATCCAAATTGTGTAAATAGGTAACTTTTATATTTAGACATTTTGAATAATTACTGCGGTAAATATTTTATTTACCATGGTTAAGGGTAAATCCGGTAAATAAGGGTCAAAAAAAATAATATTATAATAATACTAAATTACCCTAAAACGTGTCTTAACCCTATTGGTTGATACATGGTCGACCATGGGAATCTTTGGGTCTATTTTGGGACCCCATGGATCCACTTGTAAGTGATAATGACACTTTATTTTAATTAAGTTAAAATGAATACAAAAATGACACAAGCATATATCTTTTAGAAAAACAATTGTTACAAAGGGTTATATATGTTGGATTTTAGATTATAAATATTCATTAGAAATATAAAAAGATTTCCTACATAATTATATTTTATTTATAATTTTTAGACATTAAATAATTTATTTTATTTATGACACAATGATGATGCAGTAATTACTATAATAGTGAAAAATTAAAATAATTGATATTATAAATACCCAAATAAATATAATATGAAACTTTTAATGCATTAAACTAATTTTCTAGGATAATATGATATATTAGGATTTATTTAATTTACTTTTTTCGAAGTAATCAATCTGTTATGAGTTTCACAAAAATCAACTATTGAATAGTGTCAAAATTGACATAAAAGAGTTCTTAAAACAAATATTATATTATTAATTGATATTAAATTCCTAAAAATCTAATGTTCGGCCAAGAGACTTATATCATGATAGGTTCATCATTAATGGACCACTTTGGGGTCGCTTGGATGTATGTGGTAAGTTTATTAACCATATTATATAAAAATACAAAGAGACATTGTAAAAGTGAAACTAATTAACTTAAAGTTAATACTTAAAGATAAGGTTAATATAAGTACCCAAACCTGTCTAAATTCTATTGGTTGAGTTGTTTTCGACCCATCCCCACCTTAACCTTTGAATAGTCAACTTTGGAGCCATTTTAAACCGAATATGAATTTATTATAAACTAATATTTCTAGCTTTTCCAAAGGTGCCCATCACCCCTCTTATAAAAGGGCACTCCTCCTTCCCATTTCTTCACACCTTCAAAGCCTTTTGGTTCGGCCAAACTCTGTCCAAATAATCTCCCAACATCCCTCACTACAACCTAGAGGCCTTAGTTTGATCATAAATCCAACCTAAGGAGCCCTTTTGATCAAATCAAAAGGAAGAACCCGGAGAAGAGGTAATGATTTCACCACCCTTTTCTAAGTTCATTTCTTCTTCCACTTCTTCTTCCTTTGTTGTTACCATTATAAAATAATAAATCCGGTATCATATATATACTGTGATGTTATTATAAATATGGTACAACCATATTCATTATTCTATCCACCCTTTGAATAACATGTCACCATGCGTGCGTACGTACGGCTTACCGTCTCCACGTCGTGGTGTAATTCTTATTCAATATAATATTATTTGGATGGGTATAATAATGATGTGTAACTCATGTAAATAATAAATATAACATGTTAAGGATTATTTATATATGATATACCATCCATTATATATTATTTTAATATCAAAAGAATGATATTGTCGCTCGTGCGTACGTACGGACTACCGTCTCCACGAACGCGATGAGATTCATTCTCCATCGTATCCATTCAAGTATAATTATGATTTTATGATTTAAAAATTATGTTTAAGGGCTTGATATCATTATGGATATGAATAATATACAACCTATCCATTACAAACATGGCTTACGTAACAAAACATATAAAAGAAAACAAGTAAGTTAACACCTGAAACAACGATAATACTAAGATATTATTATCAAATCAATATTAAAAGATCATATATGATATCATATTAATGTATATGATTCTTGTATAATTTAATAACAATTATTTTACCATTATACAGGAGGTTAACCTACCCCAACCAAGTAAAATTACAAGGTAAGGGATTTTCTTATCTCACATTCAATTCCGTGAGATTTCCATTATTCACCACTAAATTATTGAAAGTGGTGTATTGTGTACTGGCATTTGATATATATATTATCATGATTATCATTATATTCATGTTATTCTGTAAATAATTTGGTGGTTATTAACTTTTGTCCATACGACTCAGTTGATTAACGTGGTAAGGGGTTTTCATCTCACTCTTTATTTCCGTGAGATTCATGCAATATTTCCACTATTATCTTTTGTGTGGTGTATGTACTGCCCATAATTGTATTCTTTGTGTAATACACTTTACCTTATGTGTATTTACATTTTCATTGTATGATACCTCTTTCATGGGTTGTATGTTTCATAAGTTACCAAATTGATAAGGGTTTACTTCACAATCTCTTTAATATCCGAGGTTGTTTTTACGTAAGTATCTACATGGACATATTTACTATCCATGTCCATATTTCATAAAAGAGTTTTCAAGGGGATTCTTTCTAAGGGAACTTTTACTAAAACATCATTTTAAATGTTTTAAATATTTATTCTTTTAAATCATTCTCATTTATGTCCATGTTTTCAAAATGGTTTGTAAGGATTTATTTATATGAAAATAAATGTTTTAAAAGTGTTAATTCCATTCAAAAGTTTCAAAGTGGTATGGGACACTTTGATTCAAAAATGTATTTAAATGCCTTACTTTATAAATTGTGTAACATTAAAATGTTTTCATGAAAAAGGGATATTTCTCTCAATAATTTAAAAAAAACATTTTCATCTATGTCAACATCCTTTGATGGATTTTAAGATTATTTGAAGTTGATTTATTATGATTTAAAACTTTCATATTGTAATGAAGTTTTGTGATATGTTTGACTGTAGATGTGTCATTTATATAGCATTCATGGTTTATGATTAAAGTATTGACATTTCGTATGCTAGTTCCAATAAGAATGTTTATGTTATATTTCAATCTTTACTTCATATGAATGTGTTCGACAAGTATGTTCCAGGTTGGGGACTGGTTAAAGTAAGCCCTCCAGGTTGGGGACTGGTAAAAGTAAGCCCTCCAGGTTAGGGACTGGTAAAAGTAAGCCCTCCGGTTTGGTCTCCGGTTATTAGAGGCACTCCGGGTTGGTGTCCGGTTATTAGAGGCACTCCGGGTTGGTGTCCGGTTATTAGAGGCACTCCGGGTTGGGTTCCGGTTACAGTTAGCCCCAAGGTCTTGGGACGAGGCCTTGAAATGAAATTAAAGTTTAGCATTATGCATTCCATCATTATGAAAGTGGTTATTGATTTTTCATGTGATTATTCGATTAGTAGAATATCCATGTGAATAAGTAAATGGAATTATTTCATTTTACTTTTGCCATACTATGTTGAAGTTCAAGTTTAAAAGGCTTTTGTTTTAGTAATGCATTGCCTTAAATGTTTATGCTTATTTTGAATGTTCCGCTATATTGTTATCCTTACTGGGCATTTGAGCTCACCCATTTTCTATGTTTTATTTTCCCCAGAATGTGAAGAAGTAAGTTATGAATGACCTGCAGGGATATTATGAGGGGATAATAGTGTGGACTGTGGAGACATTATGTTGTTGTAGTAGTTTTTCATTTTATGATGTAATGTAAAACTTATGAATATATCTAGTGTTTCCAAGGCTACTAAACCAATCGGTCTTTCGAGATTTGATCTTTCTTGTGATCATGCCAATGTTATGTAATAATGCACCGACTCTGGGTAACTAGGGTCGGGGCGTTACAATGGAACTCAATCTCACTACACTGTCACTGAAAAGGAACTTTTAGCAGTGGTTTTTGCCTTAGATAAATTCTGGCCCTATCTCTTAGATTCCAAAATCATCGTCTTTACAGACCATTCTGCTATAAAGTTCTTACTCAAGAAAAGTGATTCCAAACCAAGGGTAATAAGATGGATCCTAATGCTCCAAGAGTTTGACCTTGAAATCAAAGATAGACTAGGAAAAGAAAACTCTGTGGATAATCACCTGAGTAGAATTTATAATTCTTCTCATTCTGGAATCATTGATATTGAATTCCCCACTGAGCGCCTTTCATCTCTCACTCCAAAAATACCATGATATTTCCCAATTGTAAATTACTTGTTTTCTGGTGTTTTTCCTAAAAAAATCAAAAGAACAAAAAATGAAGTTGAAAAGTGATTCAAAATACTATTTTTGGGAAGAAAATAAACTTTAGAAAACTGGGGCTGACATGGTAATAAGGAGATGTGTTGATGAAGATGAACATTCGTCCATCTTAGAATTTTTTCACTCACTTCCTGGAGGTGGCCACTTTTGACCATAAGGGACCTCCCGAAAGGTCCTAGACTCTGGATTCTTCTGGCCTTCACTCTTCAAGGACTCACGTGAGTTTTTTCAATCATGTCCCACTTGCCAAAAGTTGGGCGTAATTTCAAATAGAAATGAAATGCTCCAAGAGCCTTTAATTTTCTGTGATATCTTTGATGTTTGGGAAATCGATTTCATGGGACCATTTCCCCCTTCAAATGGATTATCATACATCCTTCTTGCGGTCAATTATGTTTCTAGGTGGGTCAAGGAAAAATCCACTAGAAAGGATGATTCATATATTGTTAGTGAGTTCCTAAAGACGCACATCTTTCACCGATTTGGCACACCACATGCCTTGATAAGTGACTTAAGAACCCATTTTTGTAATAGAACCATGGAAATATCATTTGAAAAATAACGGGGTTGTACATAAAACTTCAACTGCATATCACCCCCAGACAAATGGAATGGTTGAACTTTCTAATAGAGAAGTGAAAATAGTGTTTGAGAGAATTGTAAAACCCACCAGAAAAGACTGGCTTGAAAGACTTGGTGAAGCACTTTGGGCTTATTGAACTGCCTATAAAACACCCATTCAGATGTCTCCTTTTAGGCTAGTTTTTGGTAAATCATGTCATTTTCCAGTTGAAATCCAACATAAGTCTTTTTGGGCTATGAAAACTTGTAATTTTGATTGTGAAAAATCTGGTGAAGAAAGATTGTTGCAATTGGATGAATTAGAGGAGCTTCGACTTGAATCCTATGAGAATTACAATCTATACAAAGAAAAGGCTAAGGCACTCCATGACAAACACATCCTAAGAAAGGTATTTTATGAAGATGAAAAGGTAATGCTCTTCAATTCTCGATTTCTACTTCACCTGGGTAAGCTTAATTCTTGTTGGGAAGGTTCTTTTGTTATTACTAATGTTTACCCATTTGGTGTAGTGCAAGTCCATGACCCCTCTTCAAAAAGGACATTCAAAATTAATGGACATCAGTTAAATCATCACCATGATAGGACACACAATCCTGGAACAACATCAACTTCCACCAGATCCACAACTTCTATAGTAAACACACCACTGGATGGAGACGGCGACCAACCAAATCTAAACCAGGGACACCTCTTTCCCTTTAACTCCCTCTTTCTCTCTTCTTCCTCCTCTCTCTCTACCTCTTTCTTCTTCTTCCTCTCTCTTTCGTTTTTTACCACTTTCCTCTTCACAATTTTTATTTACTATTTTGTGTGGGTGTGTATTTATAAAAAAACTAAAAAAAACCTCAAAACTGAAAAACAATAATAAAAATCACTTAAAAAATATGGAAAATAAATATTCATGATTAATCACCTTAAACTTTTTAAATTTTGTCTAACCATTTTGGGGAGTCAAAATACATGGTTTCATCTAAAAAATATTGTGTTTTCATCATATATTTGGATAAATAATTTTGTGTCAAAACCAACAAATTTTGAATTCTCAATTTTTTATTTGAAAAATAATTTTCCCCAACCTTGAGGAACAACACTAGATTTCATTCCAAGGCCACCTATGTACATCTTTTCAAAATGTGTATTTTTTCACCCCCATTTGTGAGTCTTGAGTTTGTGGACCTTCAAGCTGAATTTCCTACTTTAGTGTGCATTAATATGATAGAGGCATTTTCTGAACCCCATGAGAGTTATAATAGCCAAATAGCCTCCCATTAACCATACATTAATCCTCCTTTTGAAAGCCCCTTCGAGCCTATGAGAACCTTTTCTTTGATAGCCACAATACAGGCCCAATACCTTATCCCACCCAATATCAACATGGATTTTCATTGCATAATTTCTTGAAATTTAAGTGTGGGGGGAATGGATTTAATTTTGGATACCCTTTTGTTGATTTTCACCATGTTATCATATACTTGAGGGAAAGCATCAATTTAAGTATGGGGGGGAGGTTTTCCTTTAGTGGGGTTTGGGAATGTATGTATGTTTATCTTGTACAAATGATACTGAAGAGTGTTCAAAAAAAATATCAAAAAAATGGAAATAAGAATGGATTGTGTCTTGGGTGGGTCAAAAATCACTCTTCCTCTACCTTTGATCTTGTTATAACTATTACAATTAGTGTCATGAGGAGATCAATCATGGGTTGGGAGATGATTGTGAGATCTATTTCAAGTTCAACTTTCAAAAAGTGAAAAAACAAAATGAACACTTATGTCATTGGGAGAAGTTTTGTGGTTTGTAAATATTTCATCTTCTCATCCACTTCAAATTTCATTCCTCTTTTGTGTCTTATTTTACATTTTAATTCCCTCTTAATTATGTGTTTCCATTTCCTTTCATGTCTCGTTTCAAAAAAAATGTGCATTTCTTTTTCCATGTTGGTGTTTTACCCCCTTTTTCCTATCTTTTGGATATCATCTTCCCTATCGTCCCATAGCCATAGAAAACCCCCTAAAAAGAGATCTTTATTTTTGAGCACTTTAGGATAGGGAGTGGAAGCTGAGATCTCTTAAAAACTCTAATATTTTCACTTTTTGTTGGTGAATGAGTGAAGTTCCATAAATTAATTTTATCATCTTGAGAGGAGTAAGTTTTGTGTGCCACCATTTTCTATTTATAAATTTGAGCATGAAAAAAAATTGTATTTTGAACATTGTTTCTGTAAAAACTTGTGATGGAATTCAATATGGATGATTGAAATTTTATAAACCTCCCCTGATTGGGGAAAACAAAATTTTAATATTTATTGGTGAGTAAAAATAATTTTGTTATGTTTTTATATCTATTGCACGTGAGGACATGAACAAGACTAACTGTGGGGAGTTGATGTTATTAATATTTTAATAATTTATTATATAATCCCTTTATTGATTTTATATGAAATGTGCATAATTTGTGTGAAATATTAATGTTTAAATATTAAATATAATTTTAGAGCACTATTTGAATTCATCCGGATTCAATTCTGTTTAATGTTTTAATAATAAATCTCACCCTACTTATCTAAATTTAATTATTCCTATTTTTTAGGGTTCCTTACTCAAATTAAAACATTTAATTAGAAGGGACCTTTGTCCAAATTTTCCATTTGGAGGGTCATATGGTCCACACAAGAAGACCCGAAGAATCTGTGAAGCAACTGGACCAGCCATGATGATTGAGTTACTGGTCTAAATCCCAAAGCCCAAATTTTATGAAACTCCGTCATATGTTCGTTATTATCCAAAGGAATCATGGATAAAAATTTGAAGGTCTAAATACAAGAACCAGGGGCCCAACTGATGCTTTGAAGTCCAGCCCACCATTCTGGCTGGGAATTAAAATCTGGACACTATTTATGACATTTATCATAATCTAATCATCAAATAAAGCTGGTATTTTTCAGTGTGAAAGATAATATATGTGCGTCCAACTTGATAGAAGAAACTATTTTTATTTTAGGGCATATTCTTATTCAAAAACTCATTCACATTTGGACCTTCTGAAAAGTTTGGATTGAAATGGACAGATTACAATTGTTTACTCCAACCACCATAACTTTGGTTATATAAGTCCAAATGGCTCCAAATTTTGAGATTAGTCGGACAAAATTATTATATAAACCTTTTAAGAAGAATATATCTCGATATTTAGCTTTCTAAATGGTAAAACCAGAGAGACAAGTGGAGGGACATATTTGGAATGCAAACAGTCTAACTCCTTGGGCTATAAATACATCCCCCCTCCTTTCCTTCAAAAGAGTTGTCATTTCAGAAGAGAGGATCATACATTGGCATTACCAAATAATTTAAAAATTCTTTTTAGGACCTTCTATACTCAAGCTTTCAATTGAGATACCCTTCCTCCTCTCTTTTATTTCATTTACTTTTGTGTTCTTCTTCATTTGTAATTTTGTAAGTGTTGTTTTTGTAATTCTCTTTTAATGAAAGTTTTTTATTTATATTGTCTTTTAATAATATACCCTCTATTATTAAATATTAATTTTCTTAAAATTGATTAAATACATTTGAAACCCATTCCCTTCTTTCACTTTCTCATTCAATCTAAAGTTTGTTTTTAAATCTCATCATCGTTCGTGTGTGTGTGTTCGACCCACAACTCTTTTCTTATCCCTTTCTTTTCCTTTTTTTTATAATTCATAATCATAAATATAATAAACCATATTACTAATAATATTAATGGATGAGTAAATCTCTCATTGGGGTGAGTCATTATTTAGAGATGTTGAGCGATTGAGAGCTTTTTCTCGATGAGTATTCTTTAATTTAACATTGTGTATGTTGGACTTAACATGTCATAGATTAATGACATATTTTGTTTAAAATTTGGATTCCATGGATTATTAGAACCATAAATACACTACCACAATCAAGTACTAATTGATATTATAATCCTAGTTAAGTTAAGGCTTGGATTAAATCCTTAACACTTGGAAATTCCGATCAACGTCATCTTGTGAAGTGGGTGTAAATTTAATGCAATATAAAGCAAAGTTCAAGGATATCACAAGCTTAACTCCCAAATAATTAACTCAACTAAATGTTTATCAAATTGTTAAATCAAACATCAATCATTAATCACTTCATTTAAGCTTTGAAAATAAACCCCCCAATCAAAATACAATCAACTAAAAACAATTGACTGTTAAAAAGTATCATCGCTGAGGATTTGATCCGAGTGCTGCTATACACGTTAGCAGAGCATCAAAACCTTGAACGGTCGATATGCGACAATTGATTGTGCTTTCAACATCACATCCAAAACATCTTGCATCATATCTCAAAAGCCACTATAGAGGGCACCATCATGTTCTACGCAGAAAAACACTCAGGATAAGCTACTCGCATGCCAAAATCTGAGTTCAAAAGAAGGAGATACGAGAGGTAGAAGATTCATAGAGTGGTACACAATGCATGTGGGTCCCACACGATGTGTGGCGCTATCTCATCTCATAGCCATGTACATAGCCATGCTCTGGTACTAAACTACTACACAAGTACCTTTAGGCATGCCCATGTACTCCCGGAGTACATGGCATCTTTGGACCAAAAAGGGCAGACGAGCGCTCGACACTCGCTGCTGGTCCGAAGGGAAAAAACTTCATTTCCACCGAAAGGCCTCCTCAAATGGCCCCGGGTAACCAAACGAATCGCGTCATTGTGATCCTTGTGAAAAATTTCATCGGATCAACTATTCATTCGCCCAAATCAGACATTCGGTGGAAAATTTGCATCTCCCAACATCGCAAGTGAACGGTGCTTCATAGGGTCCGCACCTCGATCCCAGAACAAGCCAAATGGAGTGCACCATTGCAATCCTCTCTGGAAAACACATGAAAACAATTGCTCATTCATCCCAAACGAACACCCAATGAAGAAGCTGCATTTCACCGCACTGTACCCAAGCGTTGCTACGTGGGACTCACGCCATGATCCCAAAGCACATCAAATGGATCACACCATTGTGATCCTCTCAGAAAATCACACAGGATCAGCTATTCACTTGCCCTAAACGGACACCCGGTGAAGAAGCTCCAATTCACCGTCAACGCCCCAAATAGGCCTCATGGGAGCCACACCTCGATCACAGTCTCAACACCCGGAGCTAGTCTTGAAAATTCCGCCTCAACTCCAGGGTGAAAATGCCTCTGACGACGCGTCAATTGGACTTCGGATGCAAGAGATACGTATAATTAAAGTTTCCTCGAATAATAATAATTATATTATTATTATTATCAGACTTTTCTTTCCACAGAGCCTTGAGCATGAATTATAAAAATCCCAAAATAGCCTCAAAAGGTCTGCCTCGAAGAAAGGGTTGTGTTATCACAAACAACACGTGAATCAGACATTCGGTTTGCATGCTAGGTCCGAGACAAGATTTCTGAATATTAATAATTATATTACTATTATTAAATTCAGGCGTTTCATGGAACCGAGCCATAAAACCAAAACTTAAAAGTCACAAACTGCTCTAAAAAGATTCATCTTGATAAGAGGAATGTGTGGCCACAGACGACACACAAAACGGACGTTCTGTTTAGGAGTTATCGATGTTTGAATGTTTTGATAATAATAATTATTATTGTTGTTGTTGTTGTTGTTGTTGTTGTTGTTGTTGTTGTTGTTATTCTTTTCTTTTCTTTTTCTCTCTTTTTTTTTATTTTGAAACCCATGGGGGGGATTCCCGCGGCCGGCTGCCCGCCTCCGACAACAGCCTGCTGCGTCGCCGCGAAACCGGAGTTGTCGCCTCGCCGGACCCGCCGCTCGTTAGACCCGCACAGTTTCCTGCTTCCACAGACCATTGAGAACACCTCGGGGCTCAAAAAATTATTTCGAGACCAAGTCTGGGATCCTCAGATCCCGATCTACACTACGGTGGTCTCCGCTCGAAGAATCGTCAATGTTTTGACGTGAAAAAAGTTGGGGAATCTTCTGCTCGCCATCGCACCTCCTCCGGTGTCCGAAACTCAAATTCGAGCATAGATCGAGACTCCTCATGCTTAGAGCTTCACAAACACATGTCTCGCTCCACGTTTCGTCGAAGATTTGATGGACTAAAAAGTTAAAGGACAAAGAACGCGAAGAACAAGCGACTAGAAATTGAATCAAATGATGGTCATTGTTAGTTTGTTCATCGTTAAAGGATTCCAAAGTAGCAAAAATAGACAGAAAAGATTTTCGACAACAATTTCTACAATCAGGAGCTGCAGAATCCGAAAATATAAATCCTACCTGGATTTTGGATTCGTCGTTACATTCGTTGCGCTCTGATTTACCAGCACCTGAAGTTTCATCGCGATCCGACTAAGAACAAACGTCGAATCTCCATTGGAAGGGAGAGTGGTGCTTCACTCATGCCTAATAGGAAATGAGCCAAACCCCTGCTCATTTCTTTAAGCTCCTGTTTATAGGAAACTGTCAGCGGTCGCAGGATCTGAACCTCTCGCGCCCTCTCGCCTATGATCGCCCATAGGGCAAACACCACACTATGAACTCAACGGTACTCTTAGATTTCCAATCTGAATCTCCGTTCAGAAGTTATTCGATCTGACGTCCAAAATAAATAAATTATTTTAATTTATTTATTTATAAAAACGTTCTCGATAACGTTTTCCATAGGAAGTTTGCGCCCGCAAAAGTTATACCCCGCCTAGGGTAAACGACATGCTCCGGACTCAACCGTGACCTCAGATTTTTTTATCTAATCTACCATTTGTGAGATATCCCGTTTCCTCCGCGTGCACAGAGTGAAAACACTTAATTTTTTTATAAAATTTATTCTGAGCACATCGGGTCTCAGAATGGCACGTCGTCTCAGCGCCTGACTCTGGAAATATATGTAGAAATATTCCAAAGTCTTATGAGGTGAAACCCGGGTCTCTACATTGTGTTCCTGGTACAACTCAAAGTACCCGTTATGAGTTTAAAATTGACATTTTAGTTTAAAAAGTGTGTCACTCACTAAAAACCGAGAAACGTTCTCGGATTATCTTGATAATTTAGAAAAATGATTTATAATTCATTTGTGACATGTGACAATTAGTCTCATGTCAAATTCACACACTATGTGACCGGTATGACTCAAAGTGTGTGTTTCGAGTTTAAAATGACATTTTAGTTAAAAACACAAGTGACATACTCAAAACTGAACAAATATATTTGTATTGTTCTGATACGTCAAGACAGTGATTTATAAGTCATTTGTGATGTGTAGGAATCAACCGCACCTCAATCTGACGCACGGTATGACCGATATGACTCCAAATGTGTCTTTTTATTTAAAATTGATATTAAATTTAGTAAAAAAGACAAGTGGCATACTCAAAATTGAACAAACGTATTCAGATTGTTTTGATACTTTAAAACAATGATTCATAAGTCATTTGTGATGTGTAGGAATCAGTCACACCTCAATCCGATACATGATGTGTCTGATATGACTCAAAGTGTCAGTTATCAATTTAAAATTGATATTTTAGTTTAAAAAGTGCATCACACACTCAAAATCGAGCGAACACGCTCAGATTGTCTTGATAATTTAGGACAATGATTTATAAGTCATTTGTGACGTTGTAAGCATCAGACTCACGTCAATCTGACACACGATGTGACTGGTATGACTTAGAATGTGTGTTTTCAGTTTAAAATGACATTTGAGTAAAAAACACTAGCGACATACTTAAAGCTTAGAAAACACAATTAAATTGTTTTGATACTTTAGACTAATGATCCATAAGTCACTTGTGACATAAAGAAATTGATTTTACGTCAATCTGATACGTGATGTGGTCGGCATGACTCGAAGTGTGAGTTTTCAATATATAAGTGTCATTTTAGTTTAAAACGCACACCATATTTCCAAAACCGAGCAAATGAACTCAGATGTTTTCTCAACATTTTATCTGCTATTATTTAATTAATTTCTTTATCATTTTTATCTTATGCTTATTTACTTAATTTTTACAGAGATAATGCTTGAAGACAAACAAGAAATGGTATGACGTGCAAAAATCAACCGCAACTCAATTCGGTACACCGTGTTCCTGGTATGACTCAAATATGTTTTTAGTTTAAAATTGATAATTTGTGTCTAATTTATTTTTTATAGTACTACTAACATGAGAATTGTTTTATTATTCAGGTGCATTCTTTTGCTCGAACTAATGTGGTTTGTTCGGCAATAGCAGGACCAGTAGTCAGAAGCTAAAGACAAAGAATGTTTGTGATAATTTATATTTACTCATGCAATTGTACAAATCATTATTTGTAACGTCTATAATATAGTGTTTTTTTCTTGTTTTTTTGTTGTAAAATTTATTTCATTTAAATTCTGTATTTGCAACGTGTATTTTATGTTTTTTGGTGTTGCAGACTAAGAGTTTCCTTTATCAGCGTTAAAAGAAAACGTTGATAAAGGGGGGTCATTTATCATCACTTAAAGAAACACTGATAAATGAACCTTATATGGACGTTTTTTAGCACAGAGAAGACGTGTTTTTATCAGCGGTTTTCAAGTGATGACAAAAGCCTAGAGCTTTTAATTATGCTCCGATAATCAACACTTTTTTTTCAGCGACAAAGGTCAATTTTTGTGCTATTAAAGATCGTATTTATAGTATTGCAATTTTATATTACATATCCCCATCATACAAACCGATGAATGATACGATAAACTGTACAATTAATTAAATTGATCATTCAAATCCAACTTCGCCAGAGGTGCATAGATGGTTGAGCAAATTAAGTCCAATCTAGATTTAAAAAAAATATTTTTTAATCAATAAAAAATAATAAATGATTAATTACAAATCCATGCCGGGTCAGGACCGCGAAGAGACCCGGCAAACTCCCCGACGGACTCCTCCTCCATTGTCCGTCCGATGAACCACTCCCCGCACCCCCCTCCTTTTGAAATCTGGGGTCATCCTTACGCCGTCGTTTTGCCGTGGTTTGCTGTGCTTTGTTCTCGAGGTGGTTCGGCAGCTGACTGCGCGACGATGCCATGGCTGGGCTACGATTTTGCAGTCGCATCTGACGAGGAAAGCTCTGCTCGACAGTAGCGAAGAACGATGTCGAGTTTGAATCTTGACGTTTCTCAGTTCAATCACACATCTTGTTACTGGTAATCTATATCTTCCTCTCATCACCTCTCCCTTTCTGTCTGTAATCTATATTCATGTTTTGCTCTCTACGGTGTCTGTTTGTATAAATTCTCACATTTTTATATATCCTGGAACGTGTTGATTATGTGATTTCCCAATCCCTTGCATTTTTTCATCCAGTATCATCACATGTCCAACCGTGTTTTTCAATTGACGGATCAGAAGTCCTTCCTGTTCTAGGTTTGAAGAGCTTGTTGTCTTGTTGAGTCTCGCTATTGACAAATTCGTTCCATATAAATGTAGAAATAAGCGCGTGCGTGCCATATCGTCCGATGGGCTGTCAACTTCGTTGGTGGGCTTCTGCCTTGTTGGTGTTCATCCGTTTTCATTGAACTCTGTGCGTTCCTGAATTCCTCATTTGACACCTTAAAAGACCACGTTTGGTAGGGGACAAGCCCTCCATGATGAAAATGGAAAAAGCGTCCGGGGAGCGGATTAGAAAGAGATGTGTGGTTAAAAAATACGAATTCTCATTTCTTCACCCCCTTTCCACCTTTGATTGGGAGGAAAGTCTTGTTCCCTTAAACCAGGGAGTCTCTCCTCCCATTCTCTCCTACCAAACAGCTATACTTCAGTTTTTCCTCTTTCATTCCCTTTCCTAAGATTCCACTCTCCTTCCAAACTTTAGTCGCACTTTGTGTCATGGTGTTACAAAATGGCATTTTGTGACTGTAATTGCCAGCACATGATGATATAAAATGGCTTCATTTTGGTCACACATCGATTTAACAGTGTGAAAACGATTCACATTTCATCAACCATTTAGGGGCCATTACATCTCTTCCAGGGCCGACATGGATCGTTGTCGGTCCTTGGAAAATAGGAGGACGCATAGAGCTTGCTACATGTTTGTGAAGAATAAAATTTGTGTTAGCATTCATAAAAAAAATTCCAGACTAGTACGCATGCTTCCCATTACATAACCCCCTCTACTATGCCTTGAATCATATCTTCTTTTAATTGAAATTTAAATGATCTATAACAATGACCAGTGCAAGCTAGTCAAAGGCGAAAGACGCCCTTATGGCGCCAAGCCTTTAAAATGCCTTAAGCGAGAGGCGTTATAATGACACATGCCTGAATAAAGTAACATACCGCAATAGGGTAAAATATATATGATGTTAGGAACGCAGGGAGATGAGAAGGATTTCTATTTAGAAAACCGGAATTTCAATTTAAAATTACCTTTCCCCAATGACTTGCAGAGTCCGATATCCACTTTTCCTGGGAGACACTCCTACGCAGGTCCCTTGACTGGCAAGTCGAACCTTCCACCCGAAAAATAACCAAATCCACATCCTTGGGAACGATCTCCCTTCTATCCTCTCCCCCACTATCTAACAAACTAATAAGGCTGTAATTACATCACTACCCTTGGGGCGACTGATTAACAACCCCCCCTCCCCGTGCGTGCACCCCTCTGTTGGTAAGTACAAAGAATAGGAGGCTTGGGGCAACTGCCTAGCAAACTCCTATCACTGACGTCCCTTGAGAACCCACCTCATCCCCAAGGTGGAAAACATGGAACTGTGTTTGAACCACATCTGTAGCCTCCCTGGCCGCTTCAATAGCTGGTCGGCTATGGCACTGCACCAACCACATAGGTGTACGACCCCGAGTATTGGAGGCCAAAACAGCCTCCGGGAAATCATCCTCAATAACAAATTCACGAGGTAAGGTATCCTCAACCAAATGGTGGCCAATGACAACCTTCAACTGAGACACATGAAAGACCAGATGGATCCTATTGTTGCGCGGAAGTGTAAGTCGGTACACAACAATGCAAACCCCACCAGCCACAACAAATGGACCATAATACCTGATAATGAGTTTATGATTGATTTCAGAATGAACCCGAGGCTTATTTGGGCGCAACTTAACCCAAACTAAATCTCCAAGGTTGTAAGAAACTCCCTTCGATGCCGATTAGCAAATTGGACCATTATCCATTGGGCGTGCTCTAGAGTCACGCAGAGCTCGTGTAAATTCTGATCTCTGTCAACAAGCGCAATGACCACATCCTCCACAACAACCTTTCCCAGGGAATAGTGTAAAACACGCAGAAGTAGATGACCGTAGGCAATCTCGAAAGGTGTCATCCCAATTGAGGTGTGAAAAGATGTATTGTAATGAAATTTGGCCCAAGACAATCAAAGTAGCCAATGCTTCAGGTGATCTAAAGAAAAACATCACAAATACATTTCCAAACACCAACTCAACACCTTAGTTTGACCATCGCCCTAATGATGATAAGAGGAACTCATCTTACGCATAGTGCCCTGCAATTTGAAAAGTTCCTTAAAAAAATGGATGGTGAAAAGGGATATCGGTCACTGACAATAACACTCAGTATGCCATGCAACCTGATGACCTCCTTAACAAACATGTCAACAATTGTCCTGGCTGTATAAGGATGCTTGAGCGGCAAGAAATGAGCATATTTTCTCAAGCAGTTAACGACGACAAACACAACTACATAGCGTTGGGACTTAGGTAACCCAGAGATAAAATCCATAGACACCTCCTCCCGAATCAATGTCGGTAAAGGTAGGGATTGAAGAAGACCAATCGAACTCATGGCCTCATACTTATGCTGCTGGCAGACCTCACATTCACAGACAAAGCGCTGCACCGCTCGGGTCATCCCAGTCCAATAAATACCATTGGTAAGATGTTTATACGTTTTTAAGAAGCCAGAATCCCCCCCCACTAGTAGAATGGAGGCCTTTAGCGACCGTTAAAAGCTGTTGCTAAAGGTCTTTAGCGGCCGCCTAGCGTCTGTTGGAGTTGGTGACCTAGAACCAACTACTTTGTACTTTATTCATTAATAAATACCTTATCACATCACGATTGTTCTTCTGCGTGACAATGCATGTGATAATGTCCTAAGGACAACTGTTGCATTAAAGGGTCATAGCGGATCCCTGCTATGATGAGAACTCGGAAGTGCCATAACACTGTTCTTGAATATATGTTCTATGGCCGGATGATGTTATTTGAAGGACACAAATAATACAGGTCATTAGGGGTGATGACTCATAAAACTTTGAGACATCTTCTCATGGTGTGCGCCCTTGGTAATATCCAGGAGGATATTATGAGAACGAGACCCGCCAGTAGGAAACCCACATTTCATAGTGTCATTGGATGTTCCTATCTGCGGACGTGTGTATTGATCCTTAAACTTTAAGATTATTATTAATGAGTAGTACAACTCGCGCACTTAGATGTATTGACAAAAATTGTGATGACACACTGTTTGCAACGAGGTAGGATACGTTGGGTGCATCACGAGTAATATTGCATTAATAGATAATGCAAGAAAGGATTTATCCCTTCTATTCCATAACGGAAGTAGATATCTCAGACCCTTTGATGGAATTGATATAGCCAAATAAATCCATGGCCATGGTAAGCTATGAGCGAGTTCAATTCCAGAAAGTCAAAGAAAGAACAATTGAACACATGAGTTGATGACACTAGCATGCAACCCGCTTGATTCGAGATATCGTGACAAAGAGATTATATTACACGGTAAACGTTCGTAGGAGGTGACACGTCATTGCGACGTTAACTTCTTTCTCTATGGGTGCCTTGACGTGTTGCTAGACGCTAACCTTGAACTTTAGGCAGGCTTCGCCTAATGCCATTGAGAAAGGGGCCTAGAGGGTCACACACTATGTGTGTCCATGTATCTCAGTTAAATATTAATTTAATAAGTTAAATAAATATTATTCCCGACTGTGGTTTAATAATTATTTAAAGATGTCTGATTGCATTTATTTCGACACTAGTTATTCGAGAGAATATATTGTGGATGAAATAATATATATTTATTAGCGAGTAATGCAGTTACATTTATTTAAGAAATAAATAGCCATTACTCAAGGTCTAATAAATGTGGTGGAGGAAATAAAGGAAAATGGAAAATAAAAGTACACGCCGTGTATATTAAATATACACGCCGTGTAGTTTTATGGAAAACGAGTACACACCGTGTATTAATGATTACACGCCGTGTAGTTTTTCCAGTCGGGATTTTGAGGATGTAATATTGTTTTATTAAATGATATTTATTATAATCAGCGTGGGTGCATGTTAAAGAATTAATAATTCGACATGGACGTTTTTAATAAGTTAATGAAATAAATAAAACGCGTAACGTGTTTATTTATTGTCATAACTCTATAACCTCAAACCCGATTATAAATATCCTCACAACCCCAACACTTTTCCCCAATCGTTGTGCACAACAATTCTGGAGAGTTCTCTCAAGACCGAAAGAACTCATTCCTCCAAGAACGCTCTCAAGACCGAGAGAGATCCACCACCACCGGATCAAGGCGATCGAAGATAGACATCGCAAACGAAGGTTCTTCCGCGCTAGCACCCGAAGATCCCTTTGACACGTCCAGAGATACGTGGAGCACGTGTGGATCACCGCTAGAGGAATCCTACACTTGGATTCTATGACGCAACGACAGATCACACCGGATCGTGACCGGAGATATCAACGAAGAAAGAATTCCATCAAGGTAATTTTTGTGAATTAATTAAATTAATTATAACCAACATATGATGATCCTATCTCTATGGTTCCAAGACTCCCTCTTTTGTTTTTCGTTCTTCGTTCTATTCCGAAGATCCGACGTTTTATATCGTGACGAATCTCGGTTTGAACGTTGTTTAACGCTAAAATCAAAGTTGGGCACTCCTACTAACGCGCTTCCGCTGCGCCCGGAACCTACAAGTGGTATCAGAGGGGTCATATCGTTGATTATAATTATTTAGTTTTTCATTGGTGATTTACGCATTTAATAATTTAGTTGTTTCAATTCAAGTTAATCGTTCTTTAAATCTGAATCTCGAGATCTGTTCCTCCTCTATCGTTTCTCGTTCACCATACGGAAACAACATTTTCTTTTAATTTTTGATTAAAATAAAATGGAGGATCTCATCCGGAGGAGCCAAACGTTCCTGGCCGTACAACACGAGAATACACGGCGTGTATTCGGAAGTACACGCCGTGCAGTCTAGGTTCATGCATCGGACTGTTCTGCCAAATCAGGCCGTGTATTGATCCTATCTAAGTCATTTATGACACCGTGTGTTGACCAAGAACAGGTGACACACGGTTTCCGGATTACACGCCGTGTGGTCCAACAGAACACGACGTTTAGTCCCTTCAGGTTAGGGTTGTACAGTGTACCCCATACACGGCTTGCCCGGTTGGAAACCGTGTAACGCAGAAACTATACGGCGTGTGTCCCACTGAACACGCCGTGTACTCCGAAAATTTCTGAAGTACATTAACACGCCATGTCCCCGGGCGTGTACTTCGGATGGACGATGAAGAAAAATACACGCCGTGTAGTCGGAACTACACGCCGTGTACTCACCCAAATTACGCAGATTTTTTAAAATTTATTATTATATTATACAAACCCTTGAGATGTGTACCATGGTGCAGACGTAAAGGTGAGGCACAACACGTGATAGGTGTTTTATATATATGTGTTTGATTTAACATCTGCGTAATGAACGAGAATTCACCGGATTGCCTCAAAGGTACAAGTTACGTACAAAGATAATTTTAAATAAATTTATTTGTTTAAAATTATGATGAATGAGAATCTTAAAGAAATTCAGAAAAGGGTTTAAGATAAAAGGGTTGATTAATTAAAGATAATTAATTGATTCGAGCGTGATTTATCTTAAACAAGAACGATTAAAGAATTGAATGCTAGTTTTATTTATGCGTAAATATCGTTGCATGTATGGATGATCATGAGCTATACCAAGACCTTTGTATGTGAATGATTTTCTTTAATTTATTTATTTAAATTAAATTTGTTGGCCTGCGAGTCTTCTCCTCATTAATATGTAGGGCCTGCGCGCCCAAAGATTCTTTTATGTAAAAACCCCTTTTTACCCCACCTGCGTATGAGATACATGCATATGTAATGGATGGAGCTCCCAAGCTAGTGGAGGCGGCTCAAGTCAGGAGCCAAGGCGAAACCAATCCAAGGAGATACAAATGTGGACAGGTGGAAAGCTGTAAACACGAATCCGAAAGGTTCAAGGTGTTTCTCCTCTAGGTCTTTGGGTTAGTTTATCAACCGCTAGATAAACTAACAAATAAAACAAAGCTCATGATCATGCCATTTATTTTATTTCTGTCGGTTGCATGGTTTATTTATTGTGGGTGTGTTGTCACGATCACACAATTAATGAATTAAACAAGCATGCAAGATGAAACTAAAATAAAACTGGCTTATACGTAAATATTATCTTAGACATGGTTAATCACTTAAGTATATCCCACTTAATATTAACAAGCATGTAATAAAAGATAATAAATTGGAAATTTATGTATAAGGATAAAATCCCTCAAAGAAATATTAAGTCGGTATAGCCTTCCATAATCTTGGTTAGAATCGAACCATAGTTCAAAGTGCTTGACCAACCCTAGTTGGGGTGCTTTTAATTATTGGGGAATTCTAATTCAAGGTTTTAGGTTGACTTGACTCGGTTCGCATCAAGGGTTGACTGCCACAGTAGGACTTGGTGTGACCAAGAGGCAAAGGTTGAGAAAATCCAAAATAAAAGGATTTCAGGATTGGGGAGTCCATTCAATGGATCAAGGAGCTGTGAGTTAATGTAGTTGGCATTTGGAATGCCTACCTAAAACCCTTCAAGTTGCTTGACCAACCCTAGTTGAGGTAATGCAAAGAGCAATATGGATCCTTGCCACTAGAATATTTGGGCAACAAAATATTTCGAAGTCAATGGTGAGGGCTATTGGATTTTGATAAAATAGTGGGAGACTAATAAGTATTAATTTATTTATTTGTCTTATTTTTTTAATAAAGTACTAAACCTTTGCTCATCTTAATTTGTAGAAATGACAAGAAAAATGACTTCAAACATATCATTGCGAACCATACTCGAGAAGAAAAACCTTCTCACCAGCACCAATTTTCAAGAGTGGCAGAGACGTTTACGCGTTATCCTTCGCTACGAAAGGAAATTGTATGTGCTGGAAGAGCCTGTTCCAGTTGCGCCTGAAAAGGAGGCCAGTGATGGGGAACTATCTCTCTACATGAAACACATGGATGATGCCACAAATGTCCAGTGTTTCATGCTATCGTCCATATCTAATGAGCTCTTGAAGCAACATGAAAACATGGATGCGTATAACATGATGTCTCACCTTACGGATCTCTACCAAGAGAAGACGAGACATGAGAGATATGAGATCTCCAACTCTTTGTTTACAACTAAGCTTGGAGAGTCTGCGTCAGCTGGGCCTCATGTAGTCAAACTCATTGGCTACATTGAACGCCTGGATATCTTAGGGATTAAGTTCCCGGATGAGTTGCGTACAGATCTCATCCTATCATCACTGCCCAAGGCATTCTCAAGCTTTATTGTCAACTACAACATGAGCAATAATGAGAAGAGTCTATCAGAACTTCTGACCTTAATTCGCTAGGTAGATAAGGACATGGGGCGTGACAAACCCGCAGTTCTTATGATGAATAAGAAAAGGAAGGATAAGGCAAAGGGACCAAAGACTTATAAACGGTCCGAAGCCCCTGAGTGTCGTCCTTCCAAGAAGGGAAAGATCTAGAGGCAGGGCAAAGAACGAGAGGCAATATGTTTTGCATGTGGCAAGCAAGGTCACTGGAAGAGGAACTGCACCCAAAAGCGTGAGGACGCTAAAGGTGCGTTCGTTATCGAGTGTAATCTTTCTATTTCTACACATTGAGTATTATATACAGCTTGTGGGGCTCACATCTGTATTCAAATGCAGGAACCAAGTAGATTTAGAAAGATTGCCAGAGGAGAAGTGGATCTTCGAGCTGCCAATGGCGCAAAGCTGACTGCGTTGGCTATTGGCGATTACCACCTCTCATTGCCGACTGAGATGATTTTGGTTTTGCATAACTGTTATTATGTGCCTAGTGTTACCAAGAACATAATTTCTGTATCTTGTTTGGATATGGATGGATTTATTTTCAAGTTTGGAAATAAGGGTTGTCTCTTTTATAAGAACAACACATGTTATGGTATGACACATTTAAATAATGTTTTGTATGTATTAAATTACGAAAACCAAGTGTTGGAAATCGATACCGAAACAAACTCACATGACTCATACATCACCCAGTTGTGACATCACCGTCTCGGTCATGTAAATGAGAAGCGCTTGACAAAGCTATGCCAAGATGGCTATTTAGACTTTACTGAGCTAAAACCACTTGATAGATGTCACGCTTGTTTACAAGGTAAAATGACCAAGCCGCCTTTTGGTGGACATGGTGAAAGGGCCACATAGCTTCTAGGATTGGTGCACACGGATGTATGTGGACCATTTCCAGTAGAAGCTAGAGGTGGACATTCTTACTTCATTACTTTTACTGATGATTTAAGTAGATATGACTATGTCTACTTAATGAGGTATAAGTCAGTGTCCTTAGAAAAATTTAAGGAATTCAAGAATGAAGTGGAGAATCAGCTTGGTAAGAAGATAAAGAAACTTCGATCGGATCGAGGTGGAGAATATCTGAACCAAAAGTTCATCGATCTTCTACGGGAGTCTGGGATTCTATCTCAGCTCACTCCTCCTTATACACCACAGTGGAATGATGCTAGTGAAAGCATGAACCGCACCTTGTTGGACATGGTGAGGTCGATGATGAGTCATGCAGATCTTCCATTATCCTTTTGGGGATATGCATTACAAACTGCAACATACACATTAAACCGAATACCAACTAAGGCGGCAAATGGAATTCCATCCGAGTTAGGGAATGGAAAGAAACCCATTTTGTCGCACACACGTGTATGGGGATGCAAGACATTTGTTAAGGTCTTCTCAGGCAACAACCTAGCACCCTGGGGCACAAAGTGTATCTTTATAGGATATCCCAAGGAAACGAAAGGATATTACCTATATAACCCTTCAGACAAGAAAGTGACTATCGTCAGACAAGCCGTCTTTCTCGAGAGGGAGCACATTCTCAAAAAGGATAATGAGATCAAGATTGACTTCGATGAATTTGATGCTCAAGATACACATGAGTTGGTATAGGAACAAGTTCCACAGGTCCCCGTGGAAGAGGTTCCGGAAACACAAGTACTGCATAGGAGCTCAAGAGAGGTAAGAGAACCAGAGAGATTTGGTTTCCTAGTCACCGAGGATGGTGAATCATTATTGTTGGACAATGATGAACCTCTCTCCTACAAGGAAGCAGTAGAAAGCTCAGAAGCTACAAGATGGGTAGAAGCTATGAATTCTGAGATGGATTCCATGTATCAGAACCAAGTCTGGGTTCTGGTTGATGAACCAGTTGATGTAAAGCCTATTGGATGCAAATGGGTATTCAAGAGAAAACTAGACATGGAAGGTCAAATTAGCACCTATAAAGCAAGGCTAGTGGCTAAAGGATTCAGACAGCGTCAAAGAATTGACTATGATGAAACATTCTCGCCAGTTGCCATGTTTAAATCCATAAGAATCATACTTGCCATAACAGCTTACCATGACTTCGAGATTTGACAAATGGATGTCAAAACAGCATTCCTTAATGGGAACTTTCAGGAAGATGTCTATATGACACAACCAAAAGGGTTTGTGACACCAGGTGAAGCCAAACAGGTTTGCAAGTTGCATAAATCCATTTATGGATTAAAGCAAGCATCCAGGTCATGGAACATTCGATTTGATGAAGCCATAAAGGAATTTGGGTTCATTAAGAATGAATGTGAGCCATGTGTTTATAAGCGATTTAATGAGAATGCGATCGTTATCCTAGTAGTATATGTTGACGACATATTGCTTATTGGAAACAATGTACCAGTCTTACAGTCAGTTAAGGACTGGTTGAATAAGTGTTTCTCCATGAAGGACTTGGGTGAAACAACCTACATTCTAGGGATCAAGATCATTCGTGATAGATTCAAGAGGCTGCTTGGACTAAGTCAGGGTACATACATTGACCAGATACTAAAGAGATTTAGTATGGAACAATCCAAGAGGGGATTGGTTCCAGTGTCACATGACTTACATCTTTCTAAGAAAATGTGTTCCCAGACACAACAGGAGAAAGATAGAATGAGTAAGATTCCATACGCTTCGGCTATAGGATCCATCATGTATGTCATGTTATGTACCAGGCTTGATGTTGCCTATGCACTGAGCATGGTAGGCAGATATCAAGCAGATCCAGGAGAACAACATTTGACTGCTGTTAAGACTATCCTTAAGTATCTGAGAAGAACTAATGATATGTTCCTGGTGTATGGAGGAGACGAGGAGCTTGTCATCAGAGGGTATGCTGATGCTGGTTTTCAGACAGATCAGAACGATCTGAAGTCGCGATCTGGATATGTTTTCTGTCTCAATGGAGGAGTTGTGAGCTGGAAGAGTTCAAAACAGTCAGTTGTCGCCGATTCTACAGCGGAGTCCGAATATATAGCGGCTTCTGATGCAGCCAAGGAAGCCGTCTGGATTCGGAACTTTGTCCAGGAGCTTGATGTGGTGCCTAGCAGTAAAGATCCTATCACTTAGTATTGTGATAATACTGCAGCAGTGACTCTTGCAAAAGAACCAAGGTCACATCAACGGACAAAACACATACTCTGAAAGTATCACCTCTTGAGAGATTTGTATCAGAGAGGTGAAGTTGCAGTGAGCAGAGTGACCACTGAAGAGAACGTAGCGGACCCCATGACTAAAGACCTATCTCAGCAGAAGCATTAATATCATGTGAGAGCTAGCGGGTTAAAGGTTGTTAGCAGTTGACTCTAGTCCAAGTGGGAGTCTGTTGGAGTTGGTGGCCTAAAACCAACTACTTTGTACTTTATTCATTAATAAATACCTTATCACATCATGATTGTTCTTCTGCGTGACAATGCATGTGATAATGTCCTAAGGACAACTGTTGCATTAAAGGGTCATAGCGAATCCCTGCTATGATGAGAACCCAGAAGTGCCATAACACTGTTCTTGAATATATGTTCTATGACCGAATGATGTTATTTGAGAGACATAAATAATACAAGCCATTAGGGGTGAGGACTCATAAAACTTTGAGGCACCTTCTCATGGTGTGCGCCCTTGGTAATATTCAGGAGGATATTATGAGAACGAGACCCGCCAGTAGGAAATCCACATTTCATAGTGTCATTGGATGTTCCTATCTGCGGACGTGTGTATTGGTCCTTAGACTTTAAGATTATTATTAATGAGTATTATAACTCGCGCACTTCGATGTATTGACGAAAACTGTGACGACACACTGTTCGCAGCGAGGTAGGATACGTTGGGTGCGTCACGAGTAATACTGCATTAATAGATAATGCGAGAAAGGATTTGTCCCTTCTATTCCATAACGGAAGTAGATATCTCAGGCCCTTTGATGAAATTGATATAGCCTAAATAAATCCATCACCATGGTAAGGTATGAGCGAGTTCAATTCCAGAAAGTCAAAGAAAGAATAATTAAACACATGAGTTGATGACACTAGCATGCAACCCGCTTGATTCAAGATATCGTGAGAAAGTGATTATATTACACGGTAAACGTTCGTAGGAGGTGACACGTCATTGCGACGTTAACTTCTTTCTCTATGGGTGCCTTGGCATGTTGCTAGACGCTAACATTTGACTTTAGGCAGGCTCCGCCTAATGCCACTGAGAAAGGGGCCTAGAGAGTCACACACAAGTGTGTCCATGTATCTCAGTTAAATATTAATTTAACAAGTTAAATAAATATTATTCCCGACTGTGGTTTAATAATTAAGGATGTCTGATTGCATTTATTTCGACACTAGTTATTCGAGAGAATATATTGTGGATGAAATAATATATATTTATTAGCGAGTAATGCAGTTACATTTATTTAAGAAATAAATAGCCATTACTCAATGTCTAATAAATGTGGTGGAGGAAATAAAGGAAAATGAAAAATAAAAGTACACGTCGTGTATATTAAATATACACGCCGTGTAGTTTTATGGAAAACAAGTACACGCCGTGTATTAATGATTACACGCCGTGTAGTTTTTCCAGTTGGGATTTTGAGGATGTAATATTGTTTTATTAAATGATATTTGTTATAATCAGTGTGGACGCATGTCAAGGAATTAATAATTCGACATGGTGGTTTTCAATAAGTTAATGAAATAAATAAAACGCGTAACGCGTTTATTTATTGTCATAACTCTATAACCTCAAACCCGATTATAAATATCCTCACAATCCCAACACTTTTCCCCAATCGTTGTGCACAACAATTCTGGAGAGTTCTCTCAAGGCCGAAAGAACTCCCTCCAAGAACGCTCTCAAGACCGAGAGAGATCCACCACTACCGGATCAAGGCGATCGAAGATAGACATCGCAAGCGAAGGTTCTTCCGCGCTAGCACCCGGAGATCCCTTCGACGACGTCCAGAGATACGTGGAGCACGTGTGGATCACCGCTAGATGAATCCTACTCTTGGATTATACGACGCAACGACGGATCACACCAGATCGTGACCGGAGACATCAACGAAGAAAGAATTCCATCAAGGTAATTCTTGTGAATTAATTAAATTAATTATAACCAACATATGATGATCCTATCTCTATGGTTCCAGGACTCCCTCTTTTGATTTTCGTTCTTCGTTCTATTCCGAAGATCCGACGTTTTATATCGTGACAGATCTCGGTTTGAACGTTGTTTAATGCTAAAATCAAAGTTGGGCACTCCCATTAACGCGCTTCCGCTGCGCCCGGAACCTATAACGTCCGCCATTTGGCGGACGCTTTAGGCCCGTCGCTTTTGCTAAAAGCGTCCGCCAAATGGCGGACGCTGTAGACGAGCCGACATGGATTATAGTGATTGCCAAGTAGCGGTCGCTATAGGCGATATCGACGACACCTATAACGTCTGCCAAATAACGGATGATATAGCCCAGTTCGGATTTGGCCACAGCGTCCGCCAAATGGCGGGCACTCTAGGTGTTGTCGATATCACCTATAGCGACCTCCAAATGGCGGTTGCTATAGGCTTTTTTTTTTTAAAAAATGCCAGTAATACAATAAAAAACCTATATTTCAAAATAAAAAAAAACTTTTCCAAAATATCTAAACTCATACGCGCGTAAATCTCTTCAACTCGTCATCTTCCAAACTTCCACATCCATCATCAAATATAATTGCATGAAAAAATTTAATAAAAAAATTAATACCGAAAAAATATCCAAACAAATAATTGAAATGCAATAACATATATTTCAATTCAAGCTCACTATAATAGATCAAAAGTATTTGATTTTGAAAATATATTAATAATTTCGAATAACTTTTTAAAAATATAAAATCGTTAATTTTATGGTTCTAATCAGACCACATTTCCGATTTATGTGTCCTATGCTGACACACGTCACAGATAATAATTAGACCGTTGTCCTGTGATTTCAAGTCATTCCGATGTCGTTCGGTATGCATTTGACCGTTAAACGTGTGTTTTGGTTGTTTATGGCACGGGAAGTGCGTTTCGGTCACCGCCGTCACATGACTTCTCTAATTGGTGTGTCGTTTGTTGGATCATTTCCCAATTCACTCGCCGGTTGTTGTCGTTTGATTTCATGGCATTCTGAGGTCGTTCTGCCGGTTTTGACCACCTCACGCACTTTTTTCAAGCGCACCAAACACCGAAAAAACACATATTTAGCCGTACCGCGCAAAGCGCATGTTTGATTGGCGTGCTGTCTCCACGTACACGTCACGAATAATAATTAGAATGTTGTCCTATGATTTCAAGTCATTCAGATGTCGTTCGGTATGCATTTAACCGTTAAACGCATGTTTTGGTCGTTTATGGCACTGAAAGTGGGTGTTTTTGGTCACCGCGGTCACACGACACCTCCGATTGACGTGTTTTATGCCCGCCATTTCACAATTCACTCACCGGTTGTTGTCGCCTGATTTCATGGCATTCCGAGGTCGTTCGGCCGGTTTTGACCACCCCACGCACCTTTCTCAAACGTGTCAAACACCTAAAAAACACATGTTCAACCGTACCGTGCAAACCGCACGTCCGATTGACGTGATGTCTCCGCGTACACGTCACGAATAATAATTAGAATGTTGTCCTATGATTTCAAGTTATTTCGATGTCGTTCGGTATGCATTTGACCATTAAACGCCTGATTTGGTCGTTTATGGCACCAGAAGTGCGTTTTTGGTCACCGCGGTCACAAGACATCTCCGATTGACGTGTCGTCTGCCCGAACATTTCACAATTCACTCGCCGGTTGTTGTCGTCTGATTTCATGGCATTCTGAGGTTGTTCGGTCGGTTTTGACCACCCCACACACCTTTCTCAAGCGCGTCAAACACCAAAAAAACACATATTCCGTCGTACCGCGCAAACCGTACGTCCGATTGACGCGCCGTCTCCGCGTACACGTCATGAATAATAATTAGAATGTTGTTCTGTGATTTCATGTCATTCCGATGTCGTTCAGTATGCATTTAACCGTCAAACGCCTGTTTTGGTCGTTTATGGCACCAGAAGTGCGTTTTCAGTCACCGCGGTCACACGACACCTCCGATTGACGTGTGGTCTGCCCGACCATTTCACAATTCACTTGCCGGTTGTTGTCGCCTGATTTCATGGCATTCTGAGGTTGTTCGTCCGGTTTTGACCACCCCACACAACTTTATCAAGCGCGCCGAACACCTAAAAAACACATATTCAGCTGTACTGCTCAAACTGCACGTCCGATTGATGTGCCGTCTCCACGTACACGTCATGAATAATAATTAGAATGTTGTCCTATGATTTCATGTTATTCCGGTGTCGTTCGGTATGCATTTGACTGTTAAACGTCTGATTTGGTCGTTTATGGCACCAGAAGTGCGTTTTCGGTCACCACGGTCACACGACACATCCGATTGACGTGTCGTCTACCAGACCATTTCACAATTCACTCGCCGGTTGTTGTCGTCTGATTTCATTGCATTCCGAGGTCATTCGGCCGGTTTTGACCACCCCACACACCTTTCTCAAACGCGTCAAACACCTAAAAAACACATATTCAGCCGTACCGCGCAAACCGCACGTCCGATTGATGTGCTGTCTCCGCGTACATGTCAAGAATAATAATTAGAATGTTGTCATATGATTTCAAGTTATTTCGATGTCGTTCGGTTTGCATTTGACCGTTAAACGCCTGATTTGGTCGTTTATGACATCAGAAGTGCGTTTTCGGTCACTGCGGTCACAAGACACCTTCGATTGACGTGTCGTCTGCCCGAACATTTAACAATTCACTCGCCGATTGTTGTCGTCTGATTTTATGGCATTCCATGGTTGTTCGACCGGTTTTGACCACCCCACACACCTCTCTCAAGCGCGCCAAACACCGAAAAAACACATATTCAGCCGTACTGCGCAAACTGCATTTGACCGTTAAACGTCTGTTTTGGTCGTTTATGACACCAGAAGTGCGTTTTCGGTCACCGCGGTCACACGACACCTCCGATTGACGTGTGTTCTGCCCGACCATTTCACAATTCACTCGCCGGTTGTTGTCGTCTAATTTCATGGCATTCCAAGGTCGTTCGACTGGTTTTGATCACTCCACGCACCTTTCTCAAGCACGCCAACACCGAAAAAAACATATTCAGCCGTACCGTGCAAACCGCACGTTTGATTAATGTGCTGTATCCGCGTACACGTCACGAATAATAATTAGAATGTTGTCATGTGATTTCAAGTCATTCCGATGTCGTTCGGTATGCATTTGACTGTTAAACGTCTGTTTTGGTCGTTTAGGGCACTAGAAATGCGTTTTCGGTCACCGCGGTCTCACACGACACCTTTGATTGACGTGTCGTCTGCCCGACCATTTCACAATTCACTCGCCGATTGTTGTCGTTTGATTTCATGGCATTCTGAGGTCGTTCGACCGGTTTTGACCACCCCACACACCTTTGTCATGTGCGCCAAACACCGAAAAAACAAATATTCAGCTGTATCGCGCAAATCGCACGTCCGATTGGCGTGCCGTCTCCGCGTACACGTCACGAATAATAATTAGAATGTTGTCCTATGATTTGAAGTCATTCCGATGTCGTTCGGTATACATTTGACTGTTAAACGTCTGTTTTGGTCGGTTATGACATCAGAAGTGCGTTTTCGGTAATCGCGTTCACACGACACCTCCGATTGACATGTGGTTTGCCTGACCATTTCAAAATTCACTCACCGGTTGTTGTCGCCTGATTTCATGACATTTTGAGGTCGTTCGACCGGTTTTGACTACCCCACGCACCTTTCTCAAGCGTGCCAAACATCGAAAAAACACATATTCAGCCGTACTGTGCAAACTGCACATTTGATTGTCGCGCCGTCTCGCGTACACGTCACAAATAATAATTAGAATGTTGTTCTGTGATTTCAAGTTATTCCAATGTCATTCGGTATGCATTTGACTGTTAAACGCATGTTTTGGACGTTTATGACACCGGAAGCACGTTTTCAGTCACCACGGTCACACGACACCTCCGATTGACGTGTCGTTTGCCCGAACATTTCACAATTCACTCACCGGTTGTCATCGTCTGATTTCATGGCATTCTGAGCTAGGTCGGTCGGTTTTGACCACCCCACGCACCTTTCTCAAGCGCGCCAAACACTGAAAAAAGACATATTCAGCCGTACCGCGCAAATCGCACGTCCGAGTGACGTGCCGTCTCCGCGTACACATCACGAATAATAATTACAATGTTGTCTTGCCATTCAAGTAATTCCGATGTCGTTCGGTATCCATTTGACCGTTAAACGCCTCTTTTGGTCATTTTTGGCACCAGAAGTGCGTTTTCGATCACCGCGGTCACACGACACCTCCGATTGACGTATTGTCTACCCGACCATTTCACAATTCACTTGCCGGTTGTTTTCGTCTGATTTCATGGCATGCCTAGGTCGTTCGTCCGGTTTTGACCACCTCACACACCTTTCTCAAACACGCCAAACACCGAAAAAACACATATTCCGCCGTACCACACAAACCACACGTCCGATTGACGTGCCGTCTCATCGTACATGTCACAAATAATAATTAGAATGTTGTCCTGTGATTTGAAGTCATTCCGATGTCGTTCGGTATCCATTTGACCGTTAAACGCCTGTTTTGGTCATTTATGGCACCGGAAGTGTGTTTTCGGTCACCGCGGTCACACGACACTTCCGATTAACGTTTGGTCTGCCCGACCATTTCACAATTCACCCGCCGATTGTTTTCTTCTGATTTAATGACAATCCAAGATCGTTCGGCCGGTTTTGACCACCCCACACACCTTTGTCAAACACGTCAAACACCGAAAAAACACATATTCAGCCGTACCGCGCAAACCGCACGTCCGATTGACTTGCTATATTCGCGTACACGTCACAAATAATAATTAGAATGTTGTCCTGTGATTTCAAGTCATTTCGATGTCGTTCGGTATGCATATGACCGTTAAACACATGCTTTAGTCGTTTATGGCACCAGAAGAGTGTTTTCGGTCACCGCAGTCACACAACACCTCCGATTGACGTGTCATCTGCCCAAACATTTTACAATTCACTCGTCGATTGTTGTCACCTGATTTCATGGCATTCCGAGATCGTTCGGCCGGTTTTGACCACCCAACGCACCTTTCTCAAGCGCGCCAAACACCGAAAAAACACATATTCGGCCCTACCGCGCAAACCGCACGTTCGATTGACGTTTCGTCTCCGCGTACACGTCACAAATAATAATTAGAATGTTTTTCTTTGATTTCAAGTCATTCCGATGTCGTTCTGTATCCATTTAACCGTTAAACGTATGTTTTGGTCGCTTATGACACCAGAAGTGCGTTTTCAGTCACCGCGGTTACACGACACCTTCGATTGACGTGTCGTCTGCCCGATCATTTCACAATTCACTCGCCGGTTGTCGTCTGATTTCATGACATTTTGAGGTCGTTCGACCGATTTTGACCACTCCACGCACCTTTCTCAAGCGCGCCAAATACCGAAAAAACACATATTCAGCCGTACCGTGCAAACCGCACGTCCGATTGACGTGCCGTCTCCACGTACATGTCATGAATAATAATTAGAATGTTTTCCTATGATTTCAAGTCATTTCGATGTCATTTGATATCCATTTGACCGTTATGTTTTTGTCGTTTATGGCACCAAAGTGCATTTTCGATCACCGCGGTCACACGACACCTCCGATTGTTGTGTCGTCTGCTCGACCATTTTACAATTCACTCGTCGGTTGTTTTCGTCTGATTTCATGGCATTCCGAGGTCGTTCGGTCGGTTTTGATCACCACACACACCTTTGTCAAGCGCGCCAAATACCGAAAAAACACATATTCAGTCGTACCGTGCAAACCGTACGTTCGATTGACATGCTGTCTCCTCGTACATGTCACAAATAATAACTAGAATGTTGTCTTGTGATTTCAAGTCATTCCGATGTCGTTCGGCATGCATTTGATCGTTAAACGCCTGTTTTGGTCGTTTATGGCACCGAAAGTGCGTTTTCGGTCAACGCGGTCACACGACACCTCCGATTGACGTGTCGTCTGCCCAAACATTCACAATTCACTCGTCGGTTGTTGTTGTCTGATTTCATGGCATTCTGAGATCCTTCGGTCGGTTTTGACCACCCCACACACATTTCTCAAGCGCGCCGAACACTTAAAAAACACATATTTAGCCGTACCGCATAAACCACACGTTCGATTGACGCGTCGTTTGCCCGACCATTTCACAATTCACTCGCCGGTTGTCGTGTTAATAAATTGAAGTGTTATGTAATATATTATAATTAACAATCAGGTAAACTTTAAAAGAATGAATTAAATCACAAGAATTAAAACAATAAAACACATAGGTGTAAATAAACCTGAAGGTTCGAGAATAATTATTAATTCCTAATTCATGTATGATATTAAAATGGTAATGTAAATTAACTCATGCATGTTCATCCTCATTTGGATCACCAATATCACTACGATGTCCACCAGCTATATCCGGAGCCTATAATATATATCAATATTATGTATCTTAAACATATCAATAGAAGTCAATATGAGTATGGTTTGTTTTATTGTTTACCTGTGATGTCACTTGTGTACCATCAACATGACGTTGCGTCGTCACTTCATCGATACGTCCTGACATCTGTGATAATCTCTCCTCATACTCTGCATGTAAATGCTGAAACCACACATCCATATTGTGTTGCATAGCCTGCATGGCAGCATCTATCTCAGTCTGTGTGCGCATCCTTGCATCTCTGCTTGCACCCATCGCCTCTGCTCTAACAACTGCACGTCGTGGGATACCACCACCATAAGTCAAGGAATAACCATGACCGTCACGCCCCACGACACGCTGAAATATCTCGTCTCTACGCACAGTACTACGACGTTGTTCCTTTGACAACTCTGCTAACTGGGCGTCAAACTGAGCATGTAGCATATAATGAATCAATGAACAAATATGAATAATTTTTATAAAATAAAAATGCATTTATTAGGAAATAATTTGCTTACTATAACACCGACAACATCGGGATCTCTCGCCCTACAAGTCCTCACCCATATGGACATCTGATCGATCGACTCACCTCGTTGGTGTAACTATAATAAAGGGATTCACCATGTTATACTACAATATTTTTAATATACGAATGAATAGTAAATTCTAAACTTACATCATGTCTGAGCTGTGACACATGTCGAATGCCAAGTTTGGAAGGCGTGCTCTGCATCGCCCGATTACGTGAATGACAAGCAGACTCTGTCTACATTCAACGTATTCAGTTAATAAACATGAAAAATTAGTCATTTATAGATTAAAAGCAATAAATCTTACCATCGTCGCCTCACTCGGTCAAAACACAACCAAATCCTGCCACTGCACGAGAAGAATGCCCGGAAGGACTCACTGTAGAATGTCTGACACACCCACAAATGGTATCCAGTGATCTCTCTTCACCATTCCCTTGTAATCCTTAATTTTCAGCATTTGGCCATACATACGGCCCGAAACTCATCTGGACAGGATGTCAAATTATCTTGTTAAAAAAATAGTCAGTAGATGCAACAATAATAAAAACAATATCATGAAAAATTAAACATTGAATTTATCTGAACCTCCCTCCATAATCTGTCAATCGTATCCTGGGGGAAAGAAGTCCAATCATGAGTTGTCAGGGGGAATCTATGTGGGTCTCATATCATATGCCCAAACTGACGAATCAATACAGCAGCACCTTCTCCGACTGGGTGAAATGTGTCATCAAATAACACATCCAATCAGGCTCAAGAGTTCCAGGATTGAACCCCTCTACCAAGACCCCTGCGTTTGCTGGAAGACGCACTAGATCCTAATAAACATAAATTCATAATTCAATTACAATATAACTGAATTTTTAATTAAAAATTAGAAACAGTTAGGGAAATAAACACAAAAATTACAATCAATTAATTTAGAAAAATGAACACATACATACCGACAACATCAGGTGAACCACTTTGATCACCCCGTGACATACCTACATTAAAAAAATTATAGTTAAATCAAGCAATTTTTATACATATATAACTCATAAATATTTTTACAAACAATATGGGGAAATAATTACAATTTTCACTAATCATGTAAGTCTATCGTATCTCCTTCAATTGTCTCTCTGACCCATTGTATATCTTCATCTCGTACAACTACTGTTGTTTGGTCAAGTGTTTGATCAGTAAATGCGACAATGTCTGGTTCCTCTTGATCAATCAGAAACACCCATCTTCTAGACATTTTCACCAGAACTTTCCAATTAGAATCAATGCCGAAAAAGTAAACTTGCTTTGCTTGCGATGCTAATATGAATGGCTCATTACTTACTCGGTCATCTTTATATAGCATATTTTTAAAGTTTACTGACGTAAATTGGAAGTTATCAACTTTCGTTCCACGAATCGGATCGACCCAATCACACCTTAACAATATGTGTTTTAAGCCACGACCATAAATAACCTTAATAATATCATTCAACAATCCATAACAATAACCCGTACCAATAAAAGAACAACCAACACCACTATTTTGTGTGACTCGATTCATGTCAACATCGCTAATACGAAATCAGAATCCGTTAGCAACCAAAGACTTATAGTGGCGAGTTGTAATAAATGGGCCATCAGCTAGTTGGTTGAGTTCTTCGCTCACAGTATGAGTACTTAAATCACGTGTCTTTTGAATATGCAAATTTCACAGAGTTCAATGGATAAAGGATCGTGAAAATACAACTAAAGTTGCACTATAAAAATATTAAATCAATTATTTATACGTACATGAGACTCACGTTTCAACTCAGCGATATGCATCCTAAATCACAACACAATAAAAGGTAAGTAATAAAATAAATATAGAAACAGAAGACACATCAACTATGAAACTTACTGTATCAATGACATAACTGATGGAGTGTTGAACAACACATATCAATGAGCTTGAACCCACTCATCGTTGTGCATATCAAACGTTATTTCTTCTCCAATTGGACCCTTGTCATTCTGGGAGGTTTTATCTATCTTTGTTTCAACCTCATCAATATATGAAGTACAAAAATTAGTACACTCATCCATTAAATATCCCTTGACAATTGAAGCTTCTGGACGAGCTTTGTTGCGCACATATCGTTTCAATGTATTTAAGTATCGCTCCATTGGATACATCCACCTGAATTGCATGGAACCGCCAGCAATGACTTCACCAGTTAAATGCACAGTCAAGTGAACCATGACATCAAAAAAAGACGGTGAAAATAGTTTCTCTAGGTGACATAGTGCAAGTACAATCTTATCCTGCTGTTTTTTCAAATCACTCATGCAGTGATTTCTTGAACAAAGCTGTCTAAAAAAAATTAGAAACTTCAATCAACGGCTCAGTAACCTGGGTAGGTAAGCAATCACGAATTTCTATAAGAATTAACTGTTGAAGCATAATATGAATATCATGACTTTTCAACCCCTGTAATGTCATCCTTGTCATATTGACACACTTGGAAATATTAGAGCAATAACCATCTGGCACCTTAACGGTCTTCAAAATTGATAGAAATGTTTGTCTCTTTTTTACTCATTGTGTACTGTGCAACAAACATGTATGCCCGATTACCTTCACCCAGTTGTAAATGTAAAGGTTTTCTCAATCCCATTTCTTACAAATCACGTCGAGTATTAACATTATCCTTTGATTTCCCCTTGACGCCTAAAATGGTGCACAATATATTATCACATACATTTTTTTCAATGTGCATCACATCTAAATTATGTCTTAAAATATTATATTTTCAATAAGACAATTCAAAAAAAATACTCCGTTTCTTCCAATTATAACCGCGCTGTCTATTTGCGGCAGGAATAGAAGGCAATGCATGATCCAATAAATCTTGAAAATCATACATTGTACGAGCATTTTCTTGATCAAGTTGTGCACAAATTTGAACCCCAGACAGTATTTGTGGTGATGGGTCATACTCTATATTCCCATCAAACGACACACGGTCTTTTCTGAACCTGTGCAATGGAGGAAGAAAACATCTGTGACCAAGATATGCCCACTTTCTACAGTGCTTAAGCCATATAGATTTCTTACTCTTATTACAACAAGGGCGGGTGAATTCTCCTTTTGTACTCCAACCTGATAAGTTAGCATACGCTGGGAAATCATTAATTGTCCATAACAAAGTGGCCCAGAGTTTAAACATTTCATTAGTTGTCGAGTCAAAAGTCATTACATCATCGACCCAAAATTCTTGCAGCTCATCAATCAAAGGTTGCATATAAACATCGATTTTATCGCCAGGTTCTCTCAGTCCATCAATTAGAATCGACAATAACAAAAATGGTTGCTTCATACATACCCATGGGGGAAGGTTGTATGAAACCAACACCACTGGCCACGTGCTATGTGTTACACCAACCATGGACCTAAATGGGTTAAAACCATCTGCTGCCAAACCCAGTCGAACATTACGATCATCTCGGGAAAAGTTTGGGTGTCTTTAATCAAACTCTTTTCATGTCAAAGAATCTGCCGGGTGAGTTAATTTATCAACCTCTTTGTTTCTCTTTGAATGCCAAGTCATCAATTTAGCAATTTTAGTTGACATGAAGAATCTCTTCAGTCTCAGTTTCAGTAGGAAATAACGCATCTGCTTAGCGGCAACTTGTTTCCCTTGATTCAAGACTCTGCCAGGAAGAATCTGACTACCTTGATGAATCTCATTGGCCTTCCATCTGGATGTATAGAAAATAGTACAATTATTTAATTGCACACTCTTTTCTGAACAACATACAATTATTGCGGCACTCATCAATGATATCATATGTAAAACCAAGATCATCGGTCAACTTGCGAGCTTGATAGAATGACTCTGGAATCTTCGCTCCAGCAGGGAGTACCTTCTTCAACAATACCAACAACATGTCGAATGAGGTGTCTGACCACTGGTTCAAGGCCTCCAGGTGTAACAATTCAATGATGAACGACAATTTACTAAATTTAGTGCATCTATGATATAATTCAGTACGCGCATCGTCAAGAATCTCAAAGAATTTCAATGTTTCTCCATCTGCAGAAGAACGAGGATTACTCGATCCAACGTCGTCATTTGCGACATTACTGTCTTCAGGTTGAAACTGACGCATCATATCATTGAGCATTATGTTCATCGGATCAACTGTTCTCGAATCAACATCCATATGAATATTTTATGATTGATGACATGAAACAGACTCTTCTCCATGACGTGTCCATGTCTTATAGTTTTTAAAAAACCCATTCAAAAACAGATGTTCTCTAACACTATCTCGTTTGAAGAGATATCTATTTGCACATTTTCTGCATGAACAACTAATCAAATCGCTTGGAAATCCGTTGGTGAAATCCATAAATCGCTTAATCCCCTCATAATATTCAGCAGAAAACCTATCTTGCATATCAATCCAGCTCTTATCCATATCTGTATTTAATAGAAAGCAAATAATTGAAATATCTAATTTAAATTCTAAAAAAACTCATATCATTAAAACTTAAAAACCAACGAGTTCAAAGCTATTTTTAAGGACAAAAAACCTATCTTGCAGGTTCAGTCATGAATAAAAAAAATATTCCCTCTGAGAGGTCTCTCTGGGCAATACAATTTTCATAAATAACCTGCATAATGGATTGCGGAAGTCAAAAAATGACTTACCTGCATAGGACTCGACTGCGGGTAATGGGGTGCGACTCGATGCCGGAGAGGATTTGTTTGGGGGGAGGCAGTTGTACGACGTCGGGAGGGGGTGTTACACTGTGATGGGTAGGGGGATGGAAGTAGGGGGTGGTGGTGATGGCGTGGATCACGTGGAGTCGCCAAGGGCGGTGTGTCTCTGTATGGCGTGAGACAGACATACAAGATGGCAGTGATGGCGTGGATCACGTGGAGTCGGCAAGGGTGGTGTGTCCCTGTATGGCGCAGGACAGACATACAAGATAGCAAAGGGCAAAAGGCAAAGGGCACATGACTGGGATGGAGGAGGCGACTCACGGGTGCATCGGTACTTGCAAACGCCTCTTGAAAAATAGGCTTATTATTATTAAAAAAAAATTAAAATGACTCGCGGGCCAACTCGTATCCGTGCGGGTTGTTCATATAAACCTGTTTTAGATATAAGTTTTTTTTAATAAACCCGCCCCACCCCAAACCCGCTCCAAGCTTCCGGGCCCGCAACTTGTTTTGCATTGCTATTGACAACAAAATTCAACTTCTCGGGTTTCTAAACCGCTTTCAAGTCACAACTCATGAGTTTGGCAATCCGACATTGTTGATTCATTGTCACCATCCACTAGCTAAGCATATGTTTAAGGCTTCAGTTGTCCAAAAAAACGACAAACCACCGACCTAACAAGTATTATCGTCAATGTTGGATAGAAAGCACCGACGCCATGAGTTTTTTCTCATAGACAAACTTGGCCAGTTTGAAATTGGAGAGAGGCATGCTGAAATAAGCAAGCGGCCGACCCTCTTGCATCAAGAGTGTCCCAATGCCATTCCCGAAGGCGTCACACTCCACAACAAACTCCTGAGAAAAATCTGGCATACACAGAAGTGGAGTGGAAGTCATGCATGCTTTTAAATGGTCAAAGGTGTGTTGAATCTCCAGAGTCCAAGAAAAACCCTCGCGTTTGGTAAACGCTGTGAGCGGTCGGACAATCATGCCATAATCCTTAATAAACTTCTAGTAGTAGTCGATTGGTCCTAAAAAACCTCGAATCTCACAAACATTCCGTGGTACCGGCCACACACAGATGACCTGGAGCTTCTGAGGATCCATGGAAACCCCTTGTGCCGAAATAATATGGTCCAAGTAGTCCATTGACTGACGCCCAAAAGAACACTTTTTATGATTGGCAAATAAGTGGTTGTCGCGTAGTACCTGCAATACCCGGTGCAAGTCCGCTAAGTGCTTGTCCCATGTTCATGTATAAACTAAAATATTGTCGAAGAACACCAAGACAAACTTGCGAAACATGGGGTAGGAGATGGCATTTATTATAGCCTGAAAAGTAGCAGGAGCATTCACTAAGTCGAAGGACATAACTAAATATTTATAATGGCCTTCATGGGTTTTGAAGACAGTTTTCTCGATGTTGTTTTCCTTCATGCGAACTTGATGGAACCCTGACTTCAAGTGAATTTTAGCGAAGTAGGTTGCCTCATAGAGCTCATCCATATCCTTGATGACTGTGATAGGTATAACACTCCAAACCCGTACAACCAGATCCGATGCTAAAAATATACTTTTTACCATTCTGGCTTTCATACCAACATATGCGATTCAATTTTAACCATTCATAATTACACCATCAAAAAGAAATATTGAGTCACATACTCAAGATCTTTTAGGCTTAGAGTTTTAGAGAAATAGGAAAACCCTTTATGTAACTAAGCACATATCTTTCTATCCAAATGAGAATTTTTCCCATTATATTCAAATTTTCTTATTTCATGATAAGTCTTCAACATCTCTCATAAAATTCTCCAGACATGAAACTTTTCTAGACTTAACTTATATATTATTATTCTTCATAACCCGGAGAAATGAAAACATAAGAAAGACGAGCTCAAACACTCAGTAAGGCTAAACATAGTCATCAATCGAATATCATCGGTGAGCATAAGATGATAATAAGGGCATATGAACATAGTCAAAGTGCATGAGCATAACATAAGAGGATTCATACCCATAAAAACCCGGATCATAAAACATGATCCATGGCATAAGACAAGAGCCATATGAGTTAACAATCATGAACCGTGTGAAATCAATCTTGTTTAAAGGAACTATCTCATAGTAAGCATAAAGAAACCATGTTGTTATCTTGGGACATCATACTTTTAACATGGAATTATTCCAACACTCTTAGGAGGAACTTTCATCTAGTTAAATCCGTCGTCTCTTTGGAGTTACTTCTATCCAATTAATTGTGTCACATTACCCAATGCATTAGAGAGCTATATCGGACTCACCTTGTAATGTCCTCAGGCTTGACACTCTCTCACGTGGTCAAACCGGGTTGGTTACTACTGTAACATCATGACTCGGGAGCCACTAAACGGTGCCCCGAGCCGGTGAGTCACATGACCTCAAGCGCGCCTCTCGTACGTCAGAAGCTGCCCACTGACATTGAGTGTCTATAGTGGTACGATGAGGAGACTATACTATCTGTTATCAGAGCAGCACGACGGTAATAATAAATAAACAATGTTAAAATGGAAGAGAGGTGAACCTAATTCTCAAGATACCTCTTAAGAGAGGCCTTGAAGTTTATTTATAGAGAATTATAATGACAACAAAACACCCAAGTCTGATATGGGGCACACACTCCAACACTCCCCTTCAAGCTAGGTGTACCTAGATTGAATACATAAGAAAACACAAAGAAACATCCCCCAACACTCCCCCTCAAGCTGGACATGCCCAACTTGAATACATGACAAAACAAAGCATAAGAAAAGATCATCTGCCATCGTTGCTCCCCTCAAGATGAAGTAGATTGATGATGCTGCCGCTGAAAAAAGATGTGCCATCCGAGAAACATCCCCCATCATGCGGAAACCAGGAATAACTAGAAATGGAATACATTGGTAGGAAGAGCTGGATTGAGCCCCAACACGAATAGTTGGGTTAGGATCATCTTGGCGTGCAGGAACAACACACGATGAGACACTAAACGAATGTCCGATAGGAATAAATGAATTATATCAATGGTGCAGTGATGTATAATGGGCGGACAAGAGGGATGAACATAAGAAGAGTGGTGGTTGCGTAGAAATACAACATGGTGAGCAGACAGGAGCGCACTAGGTGGTGCTCGCACTACTGGAAATTAAGCCTTTACCAACGGTTTAAAACTGTTGGTAAAAGCTGCCAAACCGTTGGCAAGTAAGGCGTGGCAGTAGCCCATTACCAACGGTTTTTGTATAACCGTTGGTAAAGGCAGTGTAATTGGAGTATTTCCAACGATTTTACAAACCGTTGGCAATACTGAGTGTAAATGTTTTTACCAACGGTTTGACAACCATTGGTATATATTTAACACTATACCAACAGTTTAGAACCGTTGGTATAGTTTTTAAATTTCTATTTCGACAACTATTATACCAACAGTTTAAAACCGTTGGTAATGTGTTTTTCAAGAACTTTTATACCAACGGTTTAAAACCGTTGGTAATGTGTTTTTCAAACTGTAGCACACCAGCCCTCCAGTAGCCCCTCCAGTACACCTGCATAAAAAATATCACGAAAACCACATACAAACTTAAAACAGCATAAAAAACACCTAAAATAGCACAAAAAAAAACACATTAAACCATCAAACTCTTTCAACCATGTCATGTACTACAATTTTCTATTTCAATCTTCATATGACAACAATCATCCTGTAGAGTTAATAATAGTTTCAATAACTCAAACATTATTTACACCCATTTCTATCTTCAAATGACAACCACTCTTCCAGTAGTAATTCACCTCACCTCTGCACAACCCCCCCACATCCCCATCAAATTTTAATAGGCAGAATAGTGTGAGAAATACTTATTAGAGTTGAATAAGAGTTTGAAATTGGATCAAATCCCAAATTTTTTTCTTCTGATCCTAGATTTGGGTATGTAATGATTTGTGATGCTTTTTGCATTGAACTTGTATTTTTTATAATATATGGTGGAAAGGTATTTTCTTAGGAGACTCGTCACTTATGACCCCATGAGTGAAACTACCCAACTCATGAAAAAGAGTTTGCGACTATAGTTGATGAGTGTAAATTTCAGTTGTTGTATTCACTTAAAATGATGTCATTTTGAAACAAAAGAGAGACACTTTGAGTGGTGTCGGTCACACCGCGCCTTGAATTGATACGGGGTTGACTCGTACACGTCACAAATGACCCATGGATCATTTTCCTAAAGTATCAACACAATCCGAATGTGTTTGGTCAGTTTTCCGTATGCCGGTTGTTTTTACTTAAAAGCGTATCCATTTTAAACAAAAGAAAGACACTTTGAGTGGTACCGTCCACATCGTGCCTCAGATTGAGGCGGGGTTGACTCGTACACGTCACAAACGACCCATGAATCGTTTTCCTAAACAATCAACACGATCCGAATGCGTTCACCCGGTTTCGACCACCCCACGCACGCTTTTCAAGCGCGCCGAACACCTAAAAAACACATATTCAGCCGTGCCGCGCAAACCGCGTGTCCGAATGACGTGTCGTCTCCTTGTATACCTCACGAATAATAATTAGGGTGTTTTCGTGTGATTTCAAGTCATTCTGATGTCGTTCGACATGCATTTGACCGTTAAACGCATGTTTTGGCCATTTACGACACACGGAGTGCGTTTTCGGACAACGCGGTCCCACCACACCTCCAATTGACGTGCCGTCTGACCGACTATTTCACAATTCACCCACCCTTTATTGTCGTCTGATTTCATGACATTCCGAGGTCGTTCGACCAGTTTCGACCACCCCACGCGCGCTTTTCGAGCGCGCCGAAAACCTAAAAAACATATATTGAGTCGTGCCGTGCAATCCGTGCGTCCGAATGACGTGCTGTCTTCTCGTACACCTCACAAATAAAAATTAGGGTGTTTTCGTGTGATTTCAAGTCATTCTGATGTCGTTCGACATGCATTTGACTGTTAAACGCATGTTTTGGCCATTTACGACAGACATAGTGCGTTTTCGGCCAGCGTGGTCACACGACACCTCCGATTGACGTTCCGTCTGGACGACCATTTCACAATTCACCCACCCTTTGTTATCGTCCGATTTCATGGCATTCTGAGGTTGTTCGGTCGGTTTCGACCACCCCACGCGCGCTTTTCGAGCGCGCCGAACACCTAAAAACCACATATTCAGCCGTGCCGTGCAATCCACGCGTCCGAATGACGTACCGTCTCCTTGTACACCTCACGAATAATAATTAGGGTGTTTTCGTGTGATTTCAAGTCATTCCGATGTCGTTCGGCATGCATTTGACCATTAAACGCATGTTTTGGCCATTTACGACACGCAGAGTGCGTTTTCGGCCACCGCGGTCACACGACACATCCGATTGACGTGTCATCTGGCCGATCATTTCACAATTCACTCACCCTTTGTTGTCGTCCGATTTCATGGCATTCCGAGGTCGTTCGGCCGGTTTCGATCACCCTACGCGCGCTTTTCGAGTGCGCCAAACACCTAAAAAACACATATTCAGCCGTGCCGTGTAATCCGCGCATCCGAATGACGTGTCGTCTCCTCGTACACCTCACGAATAATAATTAGGGTGTTTTCGTGTGATTTCAAGTCATTGCGATGTCGTTCAACATACATTTAACCATTAAACACATGTTTTGGCCATTTACGACACGCAGAGTGCGTTTTCGGCCAGCGCGGTCACACGACACGTCCGATTGACGTGCCATTTGGCCGACCATTTCACAATTCAACCACCCTTTGTTGTTGTTCGATTTCATGGCATTCCGAGGTCGTTCGGCCGGTTTTGACCACCCCACGCGCGCTTTTCGAGCGCGCCGAACACCTAAAAACCACATATTCGGCCGTGCCGCGCAATCCACGCGTCCGAATGACGTGCCGTCTCCTCGTACACCTCACGAATAATAATTAGGGTGTTTTCGTGTGATTTCAAGTCATTCCGATGTCGTTCGACATGCATTTGACCATTAAACGCATGTTTTGGCCATTTACGACACGCGAAATGCATTTTCGGCCACCGCGGTCACACGACACCTCCGATTGACGTGCCGTCTGACCGACCATTTCACAATTCACCCACCTTTTGTTGCCGTCCGATTTCAAGGTATTCCGAGGTCGTTCGGCCGGTTTCGACCACCCCACGCGCGCTTTTCGAGCGCACCGAACACCTAAAAACCACATATTCAGCCGTACCGCGCAATCCGCGCGTCGGAATGACGTGTCGTCTCATACACCTCACGAATAATAATTAGGGTGTTTTCGTATGATTTCAAGTCATTCTGATGTCGTTCGGCATGCATTTGACCGTTAAACACATGTTTTGACCATTTACGACACGCGAAGTGCGTTTTCGGCCACCGCGGTCACACGACACCTCCGATTGACGTGCCGTCTGGCCGACCATTTCACAATTCACCCACCCTTTGTTTTCGTCCGATTTCATGGCATTCCGAGGTCGTTCGGCCGGTTTCGACCACCCACGCGCGCTTTTCGAGCACACCGAACACCTAAAAAACACATATTTAGCCGTGCCGCACAATTCGCGTATCCGAATGACGTGTCGTCTCCTCGTACACCTCACGAATAATAATTAAGGTGTTTTCGTGTGATTTCAAGTCATTGCGATGTCGTTCGGCATGAATTTGACCGTTAAACGCATGTTTTGGCCATTTACGACACGCGGAGTGCGTTTTCTGCCACCGCGGTCACACGACACCTCTGATTGACGGGCCGTCTGACCGACCATTTCACAATTCACCCACCATTTGTTGTCGTCCGATTTCATGGCATTCCGAGGTCGTTCGGTCGGTTTCGACCACCCCACGCGCGCTTTTCGAGCGCGCCGAACACCTAAAAAACACATATTCAGCCGTACCGCGCAATCCGCGCGTCTGTATGACGTGCCGTCTCCTCGTACACCTCACGAATAATAATTAGGGTTTTTTCTGGTGATTTCAAGTCATTCCGATGTCGTTCGGCATGCATTTGACCGTTAAACGCATGTTTTGGCCATTTACGACATGCGAAGTGCGTTTTCGGCCAGCGCGGTCACACGACACCTCCGATTGACGTGTCGTCTGGCCGACCATTTCACAATTCACCCACCCTTTGTTGTCGTCTGATTTCATGGCATTCCGAGGTCGTTCGGCCGATTTCGACCACCCCACGTGCACTTTTCGAGTGCGCCGAACACCTAAAAAACACATATTCAGCTGTGTCGCGCAATCCACGCGTCCGAATGACGTGTCGTCTCCTCGTACAGCTCACAAATAATAATTAGGGTGTTTTCGTGTGATTTTTAGTCATTCTGATGTAGTTCGGCATGCATTTGACCGTTAAACGCATGTTTTGGCCATTTACGACACACGAAGTGCGTTTTCGGCCACCACGGTCACACGACCCCTCCGATTGACGTGTCGTCTGGCCGACCATTTCACAATTCACCCACCCTTTGTTGTTGTCCGATTTCATGACATTCCGAGGTCGTTCGGCCGGTTTCGACCACCCCACGCGCGCTTTTCGAGCGCACCGAACACCTAAAAACCACATATTTAGCCGTGCCGCGCAATCCACGCATCCGAATGACGTGTCGTCTCCTCGTACATCTCACGAATAATAATTAGGGTGTTTTTGTGTGATTTCAAGTCATTCCGATGTCGTTCGGCATGCATTTGACTATTAAACGCATGTTTTCGCCATTTACGACACGCGGAGTGCGTTTTCGGCCAGCGCGGTCACACGACACCTCCGATTGACGTGCCGTCTGGCCGACCATTTCACAATTCACCTACCCTTTGTTGTCGTCCGATTTCATGGTATTCCGAGGTCGTTCGGCCGGTTTCGACCACCCCACGCGCGCTTTCGAGTGCGCCGAACACCTAAAAACCACATATTAAGTCGTGCCGCGCAATCCGCGCGTTCGAATGACGCATCGTCTCCTGGTACACCTCACAAATAATAATTAGGGTGTTTTTGTGTGATTTCAAGTCATTTTGATGTCGTTCGGCATCCATTTGACCGTTAAACGCATGTTTTGGTCATTTACGACACGCGAAGTGCGTTTTCGGCCACCCAGTCACACGACACCTCCGATTGATGTGCCGTCTGGCCGACCATTTCACAATTTACCCACCCTTTGTTGTCGTCCGATTTCATGGCATTCTGAGGTCGTTCGACCGGTTTCGACCACCCCACGCACGATTTTCGAGCGAGCCGAACACCTAAAAACTACATATTTAGCCGTGCCGCGCAATCCGCCCGTCCGAATGACGTGTCGTCTTCTCGTACATCTCACGAATAATAATTAGAGTGTTTTCGTGTGATTTCAAGTCATTCCGATGTTGTTCGGCATTCATTTGACCGTTAAACACATGTTTTGGCCATTTACGACACGCATAGTGTGTTTTCGGCCACCGCGGTCACACGACACCTCCGATTGACGTGCCGTCTGGCTGACCATTTCACAATTCACCCACCATTTGTTGTCGTCCGATTTCATGACATTCCGAGGTCGTTCGGCCGGTTTCGACCACCCCACGCGCGCTTTTCGAGCGCGCCGAACACCTAAAAAACACATATTCAGCCGTGCCGTGCCATCCACACGTCCGTATGACATGCCGTCTTCTCGTACACCTCACGAATAATAATTAGGGCGTTTTCTGGTGATTTCAAGTCATTCCGATGTCGTTCGGTATGCATTTGACCGTTGAACGCATGTTTTGGCCATTTACGACACGCGAAGTGCGTTTTCGGCCACCACGGTCACACGACACCTCCGATTGACGTGTCATCTGGCCGACCATTTCACAATTCACCCTCCCTTTGTTGTCGTCCGATTTTATAGCATTCCGAGGTCGTTCGGCCGGTTTCGATCACCCCACGTGCACTTTTCGAGCGTGCCGAACACCTAAAAACCACATATTCAGCCGTGTCGCGCAATCCGCGCGTCCGAATGACGTGTCGTGCAATCCGCGCGTCCGAATGACGTGTCGTCTCCTCGTACACCTCACGAATAATAATTAGGGTGTTTTCGTGTGATTTCAAGTCATTGCGATGTCGTTCGGCATGCATTTGACCGTTAAACGCATGTTTTGGCCATTTACGACACGCGAAGTGTGTTTTCGGCCACCGCGGTCACACGATACCTCCGATTGACGTGCCATTTGGCCGACCATTTCATAATTCACCCACCCTTTGTTGTCGTCCGATTTCATGGCATTCCGAGGTCGTTTGGCCGGTTTTGACCACCCCACACACGCTTTTTGAGCGCGCCGAACACCTAAAAACCACATATTCAGCTGTGCCGTGCAATCCGCGCGTCCGAATGATGTGTCGTCTCCTCGTACACCTCACGAATAATAATTAGGGTGTTTTTGGGTGATTTCAAGTCATTTCGATGTCGTTCGGCTTGTATTTGACCGTTAAACGCATGTTTTATCCATTTACGACACGCAGAGTGTGTTTTCGGCCACCGCGGTCACATGACACCTCCGATTGACGTGCCGTCTAGCCGACTATTTCACAATTCACCCACCCTTTGTTGTCGTCTGATTTCATAGCATTCCGAAGTCGTTCGACCGGTTTCGACCACCCCACGCGCTCTTTTCGAGCGCGCCGAACACCTAAAAAACACATATTCAGCTGTGTCGCACAATCGACGCGTCCGAATGACGTGTCGTCTTCTCGTACAACTCACGAATAATAATTAGGGTGTTTTCGTGTGATTTCAAGTCATTCCGATGTCGTTCGGCATGTATTTGACCGTTAAACGCATGTTTTGGCCATTTACGACACGCGAAGTGCGTTTTCGGCCACCGCGGTCACACGACCCCTCCGATTGACGTGCCGTCTGGTCGACCATTTCACAATTCACCCACCCTTTGTTGTCGTCCGATTTCATGGCATTTCAAGGTCGTTCGGTCGGTTTCGACCACCCCACGCGCGCTTTTCGAGCGCGCCGAACACCTAAAAACCACATATTCAGCCGTGCTGCGAAATCCGCGCATCCGATTGACGTGCCGTTTACTCGTACACCTCACAAATAATAATTAGGATGTTTTTGTGTGATTTCAAGTCATTCTGATGTCGTTCGACGTGCATTTGACCGTTAAACGCATGTTTTAGCCATTTACGACACGCGGAATGCGTTTTCAGCCAGTGCGGTCTCATGACACCTCCGATTGACGTGCCGTCTGACCGACCATTTCACAATTCACCCATGGATCGTTGTGTTGAAGTATCAACACAATCCAAATGCGTTTGGTCGGTTTTCTGTATGCCAGTTATTGTTTTCACTTAAAATGTTGTCCATTTCAAATAAAAGTGAGACACTTTGAGTGGTGCTGGCCACACCATGCCTCGGATTGAGGCGGTGTTGACCCGTACACGTCACAAATGACCCATGAATCATTTTCCTAAAGTATCAACACAATCCGAATGTGTTTGGTCAGTTTTCTGTATGCCAGTTGTTTTTACTAAAAAGAGTATCCATTTTAAACAAAAGAAAGACATTTTGAGTGGTACCGGCCACACCGTGTCTCGGATTGAGGCGGGTGGGGGGGCTGTCTGGGAAGGAGGGTGAGTAATGTATCTAAAACTCTATCTAGATATCATACATTGAATTCCGACAGGACTGCGAACCGCCGCAGGGTTTCGTCCTGGAGCAGAGCCAAATCACGACATTACTGCGGCGTGACTGCGGCGTGACCGCGACGTGTTGGCCCGGTCCAACAACATTCGCAGAGCAACATCTTTTGACCATGATTCCGAATAAATCCTATGTAGTTGTCCTTCACATTATATAAACTGATCTTATGTTATAAAAAACAAACTCTTGATTCGGGATTGTGGTATGATAAAGATATATATATTTTATATTTTCTGTTTTTAAAAGTGGTACTAGGTAGTTGAAACTACTAATTGAGAGTCAAATTATCACACCCTAAACTATCACTGTGAGTTTTCGCAGACAGCGCACCTCTGTTGGAGGGGTTTTATTATAAAAACATGACTTTATTTATCAAATGAAACAATTATATTAAAGAAAACTTATTCAAGATATGAAATTCAATATAATTAAGTATAATTAAGAAAGAAGCTAAATTCAATTTAAAGCATTCTTAAATTAAAGAGGCTTCCATATTTGGTCGAAAATAAAGAGTTATATTGAATTCAAAAATATTCATACCAGAGTGAAAAATCAGGTTCAAAAATAGAGTTATACATAATTCAAAAATGTAATGGATCAATTTGCCCCTGATCACCATCACCATCACCACTGTCATCATCAGCCTCATCCTCACCGCCATCTCTGTCCTCGTCGTCGTCCTCATCATCGTCCACATACTCATCGTCGGCCTCATCCTCACCCTCGGCCCCATCCTCGCCCTTGGCCCCATCCTCGCCCTCGGCCCCATCTTCGCCCTCGTCCTCATCCTCATCCTCACCCCCGTCCTCTTCAGCATTCTCATCATCACCAAGAACATCATCATCTCGGCCGCCACTAGAACTGCCGCCTGGTGCATTGGATAATGCACCCATCGACGACATAAATGTCTGACAAGATACGCTGGCCTCTGGTGGAAGTGATGTAGATAAAGTTTTCATCAGTTTCATAAATTCTTTGTCCCTCATTTGAACTTGTACTTCCAACTCTGTGACCCTTTTATCAGACTGTCTTGCATGCTCCTTTACCTGTTCCAACTCGGTGGTACTAGAATGGATACCTGGAGAGGACCAATACCTCGTCGGGACTATATTCTTACCAGGTCGGTAGCGTACTCGACCAGAGTGCTCCTCTCCCAAAACCTGATATAAATGATCGTGTGACCCTAAATTGTCAGGTTCCTGGGCATCAAGGGCCTCTAAAGCAGCCTGTTAAAAATATTAATAGATTATTAAATTTCAAAATAGATATTAAACTTTGAAATAAACAAATTAAAACTTACAATCTTTTCTTGTGTCGGTGCATTAACCGCAGTTCCATCTTTTTTCCTTCTACTCGAGCAAAACAATTTTGCTCGAGGGATACGTCCTTCAATATTCAATTTGTGCTTTTGTAATGACATTGAAACAATATAAAGTGCAAGTATAATCATATATTCAATATTCAATAAATCACATAATTTAAGTAGGAAACAATAAAAAGGGCAAGTCCTAAGGAAAAATTATAAACTATATCGTACCAGCTGCCTCTCATGATCTGACATAGTCATGCGCCCCAAAGTGTGGAGGTATTGTTTTGAATCAATGTTTTTTTTGTTTTTTTTCAGAAGATTCCTAAATAATGTTTAATAATAAATTATATAATATTAATGCAAAATATGAAAGTTGTCATTTAAATACCTCAAATGGGATTTATACCTTAAATTTGGCAGTCGCCCAATGGGTAATCATTTGGCGATATTGCTCTATCGGGCAGTCATCCACGATAGGTAATGTCTTCAACTCCGTGCCCACTCTATCACACCAACCAACATACAACTCATGCTTATAAGCTCTCCAAAGCCCTCTTAGCTTCTTTAAACGCGCTGGTCGTGCACCTTCGCCATCAGGGAAGTTATACCGAAGCTGACACCCAATAGATTAATTCATATACATACAAAAAAATACTACATTAAATTCAATAGATTTTTTACCCATATTTGTGCCCACACATTATCCTTGACTTTGTGTGGCAAATGTCTCCAAAAGAGAGGGCTGACCGGAATGATGTCGGAGTATTTGGCTAGCGTCGCCAAAAAACTCTGACATTCCTGCCCAGATTTATCAATCATCTGTCCATCGTCATTGTATTCAACCATCGACTGTGTCTGACGGTTCCATACCGCACGCAAGCGAGTACACCCCCTCCCCCGCCTCCTATCAGTAGATGAATCTGTTATTAAAGAAAAAAAATATCAGTACAAGTTATAATAAAAATAAATTTTGGTATAAAAATTTGTTAGAATTATATAAATATACCTGTGGTAGTCAGATCAATGGGCGTCACTGGATGTGCAGAAGCCGAAGGAATATCCTGTACAGGTGGAGTGTCCCTCAGTGTACGCTCCTCAGCCACATACGATGTCGGAGCAGGAGTCGAAGAATGTGGAATATAATAGCCCGAAGATAATGAACCAGAAGCAAAAGATGATGGCACAAATGTCTGACCAACTGGTAGTGTAAACATCGGAGGCCTAAATATCCCATGTGTCCCTAAAGACACACCATGATCAAAATGGGGCGTAGAAGATACGTCTGTGGTAGGGGCATTATCCAATCTGGTACGACCAGTGGATCGTCTAACTCTCTCACCACGAGCCCTCGTACCACCTGCCTCAGTACCGGGACCACCAGATGGTCGTCTAACTCTGACACCACCCCCCTCCTACCACCAGCCTCTGTACTGGGAGCAATATCAGGCTCCTCGTCGGATATCTCTCGTCTAGGGGGTGGATCCTGAAAAAAAGTTTAACACAAAAGTAAACACGTGATATTATAAGTTATTGAAATATATATATTTGAAATAAAATACTCACAACGGGGATGAGTGGAGAAATGCCCATCTGTGTCATGCGACGATTATTTTCTGTCATCTTTTTCCGCCGCCTCTTTTCAATGAGTGTCATTTCCTGCAATGAAAACAAATATGGAAGTAATTATTCCAGGAATACATTACATTATTTAAGCAAGGAAAAACATTCAAGTGACTATTAGATTTCTAAGACATCCTTGGAAGACATTAATGAAGGAAGAAGTGAACTCATTAAAAAATCTAATGAGATGTACACAATCTAAAAATGGTATTAAGTTATGGGCTATTAGTGGTAATGCTCAAACATGGATCCAAACTTATAAAGGATCCACTAAGTATAAATATGTTTAATGAGATTTTAGAATACAATAAAAATGGGATCTGTCTTTGTACAGTTCCAAATAAACCACTTAGATTTTTTTTACCTATTTTATAAACATATATTTAAAAACCACTCATTTATATCATTAAAATATAAATTGGTTTCATTATTAAAAAAAATCAAACGTTGGCATCATAAAAAAATAACCAACACCTACAAAAAAATTAGGCACACTTTATGAATACAATGATCTCTAAGAACTTAAGAATAACTCACCCGAAATTCATGACCAAAGGAACTCAATACATAATCACTATAAATCCATAATAAAATAAAATACATTAAAAACCAACACTACAAATGAGTGGTTTAAAGAGTCTTACCTGGATAGGGGAGTTGCAGCCGATTGGATGGAAGAACTCGGGTTAGGGTTCACTGCCGCCTTTTGGAAATTGGGGGAAACGATTTCTCTGCTGTTCTGCGGGGGTTTCTGGAAATCGGGCAGTGCTTCTCGAGTTGGGCAGTGTTTCTTGAGTTGCGGCTTCTCAAGGGATTCTCGGAGTCGGGCAGTGCTTCTGGAACGACTTCTGGAATTGGGGTCTGCTTCTGTCAGGGTCTGCCTCTGGAATCGGGGTGGGGGTCGCCTGCTTTGTCGAATTTGGGGGCAAATTTTCCCAACGGTTGTTAAAAACCGTTGGGAAAAGTCAATTTCTAGCCATCTTTCCCAACGGTTTCAGAAAACCGTTGGGAAAACTCAATTTCTACACATCTTTACCAACAGTTTATTCAAACCGTTGGTAAAGAACACCTATACCAACGGTTCCTTTGAACCGTTGCAATACAAGTGTTGGGAAAAGCCGGGATTCCAGTAGTGTCACGTAAAGGGATGTCGCAGATCAAGGAGGGGGATGCAGTCGACGACGTAGGAGGGAGGAGCGCTACGCCAAAGTGGTCACGCCTGGAAGAGAGATCTACGCCTGTTGCTGCGGCTAGGAGTAGCAAAGACGGGGGTACACCGATGAGGGCGTTGATAGCAGGAGGCATGCACAACGACAAGGGATCGCGTCGGGTTTGTTTAGGCGGAGACACATACTTTGGCTGATCGACTAGAGGAGGGGGGGTGCTGTGTTAGGGACCGTTGCGGTTGTTGGGAAGGCGGCGAGAAGGAGGGACACACTCAGGGAAGGGGAAAGGCAGGGATGACATTGACCATAGGAGAGGAGACGCGCGAGGGTGGTCCGTCGCACAGGGAGGGCCGTCGCGTATGGGCGGGCGACTGGGGGGCGTCACACGGGGAGGCCGACACATAGTGAAGAGCGACCGAGAGGTGGGGGCAACGCGCAGAGAATGCAACGACGGAAGGAGGGGGGGTGCCGTGTCGGGGGTTGTTGTAGCTGCTGGGAATGTAGCAAGGAGGGGTAGAGGGGCCAACAATGAAGGGGGCGACCAACTGAAATGGTGGCTGGAGCCGCCGCCCCCCTTGTGGGGAAATATGGTAGGACGAACCCTGGGAGACAAGTTGGGAGGAAAAATTAGGGTTTGAGAACCTCATTTAATACCATGTTAAAATGGAAGATGATGAACCCAATTCCCAAGATACCTCTTAAGAGAGACCTTGAAGTTTATTTATAGAAAATTATCATGATAACAAAACACTCAAGTCCGATGCGAGACAAACACTCCAACAAATAAAAATAGCGGAAGCCTAGTATAACTCACAACACAGCGGGAATAAGTGCAATAATCAACAATGGAAGATAAACATCCAAGCAACAATAAAAATAAAGCCATAGGCTGAGTCATATACAAAATGACGTCATGTCATGTCATGTTGATGTACAAAATGGGGATACAGGGTATACATAGTACAAACATATACAACATGCTATACAAAAGCACAAAAGATCAAAAGACAACTCCACTAGCATCACGATCATACGCTCGGTCCTCTGCTCCCACGCTCCCTTGTTATATGAAAATCAGGCATCCATGACTGGATGCTTGCCCTTGTCCCCTACTTGTATCCAGAAAGTCTATCTGGGTATCAATCGACGACTCGAACATGGTGTGAGATAACTTAGTAGGTCACCACCAACAATGTCTAGAATAATCCAGTTAGTGTGTATAACATAGCATTGTGCATAGATAACAAATAATGATAATGTCGAATGCCATAAACTAGTCAGCTCGGGTTCATAGAGGACACCTGGCTGACACTACCTACTTCAGCATAGGCCGAAATAACTCTGATCTCAGTTTACCTAGTACATATATTGATAAGTAATTATACATAATATGTATATATGTATATACACTATATATGGAAATATAGGCATATACATAGATACTAAGTGCTAGCAGGATCCGGGGTGTAACTTAGGCGTTCAGACATAGTCAAACGAGCTATAAGCTCCAACAAAGGTACTAGTCTCAAATCTCATGGGAATGCGAGACATCATGCCCATCACTCGAGATAGTGGAGTGAGCCATCATGCCCAACACCCGATGCATGAGAACATGAATCGTTATGCCCATCGTCCAAGTAAATGGCGTGAGACACCATTCCCAACACCCAATGCAAGAGAGCATGAATCACCATGCTCAACAAGTCCCTTAACTATTGTCCATCGACTAATATCCATGGTCTATTTATAATAATTATAAGGCATTTCCTTTTTAAGTATTTACATTCATTTAACCCAATCTACCCATGGGTGCCACAAGTTATATAATTCATTATCTGCTTATAACACGTGACATGGTCTTGCCACTCACTTCCATTTAACTAAATTATACCGTTTATTTTAGAAAATAAGGCAAATCCATGTCAAGACAAACCACTTAGGAGGTGGTTTGGTCAATTAAACATTACATCAAGTACATTTAATTCAATACACTGAAAGGGATGCTAACTAACAAAGTAGACATCCTCCAATAGTTTAACACAAGACTACATGAGTATCTTAGCATGGTTTAATTAATTTTAAAAAGGTGAAACACATTTTTAGGCATCACGTGAAAGATTCTGACATGCATCACAATGATGAGTGCTATAAAAACATCTAAACTTTTAGGGGAAATTACTAGACTACCTACCTTATGGCGGTAGAGGAGTACTCGTCCAATATCAGCTTTCAATTTGGCCTAGAACGGAAGAAATCAGCAACCCAGACAACCACCTTGAAAATAGGGCATATGAGCTTGCACTAAAATAGCGCAAAAAAGACAGCGACATAAACTGGGAAAAGAAGGAAGCGGAAGCTCTTACTGACGCGCTTCCAACGTGACGAACGGTGGTCCGATCAGAGTCCGGGTGAACAAGCAACAGAGGAACCTAGCTTGAAGTGGAGGAGGAGCTCTCAACGGAGGAGGCTTTGTGTGTGGGAGAGGAGAAAAGAGGGGAGTGTGGAAAAAGATAACACGAGCAAACCAGGATAACCATAACAACCAAACCTCTATATGATGCATGAGTACAAAATACAACTCAAACAAAACAAAACCAAACCAACAACCATATCAGAGTACAAGCGGAAACCAAAGACAACATCCAAGGAAAACCAAAGACAAAAAAACCCGAAGACACTAAAGACATCCAACCAGCAACTCCCAATCTGCTCCAAGCTTCAACTCGACAAACCACACCCACAGTATCAAGAAACATCATTAAAGAACTAAGATACCTTGCCTTTACCTGTGTCTCGATAGATGATATATGCAAACACATAACAGTGCTCGAGCAAGGGGTGAGTCCAAACTCAGTAGAAATTCCCCAATGACTTCCCAACTCACGCCACTAGGATAAAACTTATTAGCACATTTATATAAAACAGTCTAAAAACAATTTAAAGCAGTTTATGTCAAGGCCAAAACAGTTTTCCATGGAAAACAATAAAACAAGCCTTTTAAACCTTTCTAAATTTTATTTGGCATACCCATTCCACATATCCACAAATCCACACATGCATGCCCAGGTGACAGTTCCATACCCATGAGCGGTCTCTCGTCTATCCACCAAGTTGTCACAAGGTGATAAATCCTATGTTCCATTACACCTTTGGCACTGAGCACCAAATCTTATTTCAACAAGGCCCCATAAAATGCCACATGAACACACACCAACATGTATGCAAAAACCCATGCCAAACCATTTCACATAAAATATTTCTTTCTTTAAAATATTTCTAACAACCATTTTCCATGTATCAAAACAAAACCACAATTTTAAAATCATTATTTTAAAATTATCATCAAAGAGGATTTTCCACAAAACCATCCAATTTCCACAATTTCCCAAAACCATCACTAAAGAGGTTTCCAACAAGAATCACACAAGCATTTCACAATCATTTAAAAAAAACATGTATTTCAAGCCAAGCCTTCAGGATCTAATCAAGTGGAGCAGAGTGAGAAGCCACCCACCTCATAAATTGATGACAAAACGAAGAATGACACAATGATTCTCTAGATCCAATCGTGAACCACCTTTTCTTCCCTAGATCCAATCACAAAACATCATAATTCCCATCAAGGAACACAGATCTATCCACAACGGATTAGATCTAAGGTTCTAGGAAAGAGAATAAGAAGAGATCTAAGAAGAACAGTCAAGAATGAGCACTTACAAAAGAATCCGAACCTCCAACGCATTTTGATTCATCTACGGATCGCTCTCGGACCAAAGGGAAATGTCTCTCACACATTGGGAACAAAAGGATTTCATGTTATGAGAGAATTAGGGGAAAACTGAGGCTTAGAAGAATTAAATCGAATTAAATCCACTAATTTCGGAGGGCCAATTGTATACCACACGGTTAGGTCGCAGGGTTTGACAAATTGTGCGCTAACCGTGCGTGTGCTACTATCCCAAGCCAACCCCTCACACGGTTGGCTCACACGGGTAGACAAACCGTGCGTCAACCATGCGTTTTCCCACCGTTTCAAAGTGCACGATTTCTCCTAGGAATCTGCATGGTCTGGCCAAACTGTGCGCCAACCATGCTTTTGCCTAAATCCCACTATCTTCCTTTGCACGGTTTCCCAGAGGTGCTGTACGATTTCTACTAATCATGCTAAAACCGCGCGCCTCTAGAAAAGCCTCTAAAACATGCCAAAACTCCTCTGAACTACCTGAAACTTAACCTGATCGTTATATATGGAGGTATCGGGGTGCACAACGGAAGTTGGTGTGCTAGAGATTTTAAAATTTTCATCACCGTGATGATGAAACTTATCATCCTCAGTGATCCGAGCCCTGATACAGTCCGAGGATCTCACATGAATTAAACTGAGCACAAAATATAAATCGAAAAATACCTCTTTCGATCTGAAGTCATGCTCGACATTTGCTTATCGTCGACAATCGTTGCTTGAAGGATCCAAAGAAGAATCCCTCTAGATCATCCACACGCGCTTCAAAAATCTGCTGGAACGTCGATCGTCTAATTCTGGGTGTTAGCGCGGCGATCCGGCGATGTCTTAGACATCCTGACGATCACCACATCGACGTTCCTTCGATGCATGAAGATGAGCTCGATCTGATCACTTGGATTGAGAACTTCTCTCTCTAGAAAGCGGGAGAGGAGAGATGCTCTTAATAACTCGTAGTGAATAGTCGTTGTGTGAGAGCCTCTCTCCTCCTGTAAATATTGGATGGTCAAATACCAGGAAAGAGTTCCTCGACCCCTGTATATTTAACGTCCATTAAATAAGTAATAAATAAATAATTATAATAAACTAAACTCCGTTATAAATATTATTTATATTTTATCACATACCTGTAATATATATTAAATATATTACGTGATAAAACCGAGCCATTTAACTTGACTCGCAATTCCCACTAATATTAAACGAACTTGGAATATCAGAATAATATTCGTTCGAATAATATTATTCCTCGTCTTTACTTAAACACTTATAAATACTTATAATATATAAATTCAACCTAATTATTCTTTACTTGAATAATAATGAATCTATTTATTTATTGGTGATTGATAAAACTTGGACAACTCTAGGTCCTCATGGCGGGGCCCACTATGTCCTTTATACCTATTCATCAGAATAAGACAGATTCTTGAATACACCATGTGTGACCCTTTATGCCCCTATCTTGATAGCAGTGAATAATATTCACAGACCAAGAGTGGTGTCTAGCAACTCATCAAGACCCTTAATGAGATAAGGAATAGTCATAACAACAACAACCAACCTACAAACACGTACTGTGTAATACAATCTTTTTGTCATTAGATATCTCATAAAGCGGGACACACACTTGTGTTATCATCTTTTTTTCTTTATTATTTGTTGATCTAACTGGACTAATTAACCATCGACTGTCTTGGTCAAGGACTTATGAATGCACTACCATCCTGATCAACTAGACCTGAGATATTACTTCCTCAAATCAGAAGCGACAAATCCTATCTTGACCATTCAACTAATGTCATACCACCAATGACGCACCTGACACTAACTACCTCGTCATGATTTCATTATCACAGTTTTTTCCTTGCATCAAAGTACATGATCAAATGACACACATTGATAATGATATCAAGTCAGGAGACCAATACACATATCCGTAGATAGGAACAACCAATGATACTTGAAAACATGTGTTCCTATTAGTGGGTATGTCCTCATGATCTCAACTACTAGAGATCACCAAGTGCGAACTTCATGAGAATAAGTTTCAATACTTATGAGCCCCCAACACTTGATAGTTAGACATTAATCGTATCCAGTCAGTATGGTGTATCTAGACCATAAGACATGTATTTAAGATTAATGTCATAATATCTCAAGGTTCTCATTATAACCTGAGATCTGTTATAAGCTTTTGATACGACAATTAATCTATGGACATTACCATTAAATAATGGCTGCAGAAATGTCTACACAATAATGATAATTTACATCATGCATATCTCACTGTATACATGATATGGTTGATAGGTACCACACCTAACACTAACAGACTACTTGTATGTATTGTACTTTAGGAGTCATAAATTACGAAGTAAGATGTGAAGAAGAAGAAGAATGAAGAAGAATAACTTGAGAGGCGACAAGCCACACTCCCGCCCAAGCCAAACGACCGACGTCCCAAGCCTTAATGACCAAACTCCAATAGATTGAATCCCCCCCTCATTTTACCTCCCCAACCCCCCTTTTATAACAGTATCCCTAATAGAAAGTGGCCCCCAGTATATTCCTCTGAGGACCCACATGCGGTTACACTGCCCTCTTTTATTCCAACAAACCAGCAGCCCCAACATGCTTATCACTGTCGTCTTCCTGAAAAACCACCACGTCCTCAAGGTGGTGGATCTCACAGTCATGCCAAATGATCTTCTAAATTCTCTTTTGGACGGTCATGCTCTGAGCAGAACCAAACAACACATGGATGCCAAGCCTGACTAACTGAGGACTCGGCTGTTGAAGTCCTGAAGAGAGCGTCTTCCAGACACATGGATACCAAACAATCTCATCTGCCTCCCTTCTCCCCGAATCAGATACGAGGGAGTGAAGGTGGAGGTTCCTCCCTGAAAATGTCCCAATTTTCTGCCGAATAAGGTCTGTATGAACTGGTGTAGACCGAGCGACGAGGGGTGCTTCCACGAACCTGATCCCCTGTACAGAAAATCATTTGGGCCTCCCCCATAACCCTCACCTCGGAAATGCGCTCATAGCTTGGTCCATAACCATGTAGTATCGTGCGCCTGCTCCTGAGCGCCTTGTTCCCTAGATCCGTCAGCTGTGGAAGATCTGGTAGTGCGTAGCAGTGCTGAGATGAAGCCAACAGTGCATGCCGTCGACGCCAGTCCAGACGGTGCCGCCACGTTGCGCCCTGTAACCTCCATCGCGCTAGACGCCCTTGATTGAACTTCTGACAGTGGGTTCGATGAAGAAAATAGAATCACACCGTTGTTGTTGTCAGGTGCACTAGTGAAGTGCTAAAGGATTGAATGACAACTGAGGGGGGGGGGTTGAATCAGTTGTTCACTTTTTATAAGTTTCAACTTATTTTAAAACTTAACCCCTGCAACATAAGTTCATATCCTTATCATCTTTTTTTGTAAATACTCATGCATGCAAAAATAGGAAAGCAAGTAAAGCACATGAGATTTACTAGGTTCAACCTCAATGTGAGGACCTTCATCCTTGCCATAGCCACTCCCGTGGGTTTATGAAAATTCATTATTACGAATAAGTGAATACAACTTGTGCCAACTCCCATTAGACACTTTCTATTTCCCGATAGGAATGATTATACTAACTCCCGCCAGTTTACAAAGTTGCTTACAATTCAATTGACCCAACACAAAAGAATAAAGACTTTGTTCAAACTGCTCCACAAAAGTTCCTAGGTCCGATGACTGTGAGTCCGATGACCTTCAATCCACTGTGTTAGAGTTGGTGTCCTCGAACCAACTGTTTGTACTTTGATTACATGAATATCTGATGTATTAAATTTTTAATTAAACATCTTATTACATATTGTTTATTATTCTGCATGACTATAATGTAACAATGTCCTAGAGTATTTGTCGCATTGATAAGGTCATAATAGTTCTTCGCTATGATGAGAACCTTGAAGTGTTATGACAATATTTTTAATATAGTTATGCGGTTGGATAAAATACTATGATGGGACACATAGTATATAAACCGTTAGGTGCTAGTACTCGTAAGCAGATGTGACTTCTTCTCATGAAGTTTGCACTTGGTAATCTCCAAAACGAGAGATTATGAAAACAGACCCGCCAGTAGGAATTCCGCATGTTTTGGCATCATCAGATATTTCTATCTACGAGCATGTGTAATGGTTCTTAAATTTTAAGATTATCATTAATACATGTCACGACTCACACACTTATATTTGCTGATGAAAACTATCACGCCATATGTTGGCGAGAAGTAGGGTACGTTGGGTGCGTCATGAATGACATGTTATTAATGGATAAGTCAAGAAAGGATTTGTCCCTTCCATATTTATGGAAGTTGAAATCTCGACCATTTGATTGAAATAGAAGCGTCGCCCTAAATTCCATGACCATGGTAGAATGACGAGTTTATTTCAGATAATCAAAGAATGATGTATCAAACATATAGGTTGATGACATCGTCATGTAACCTGCTTGATGAGATTACGTGACAAAGAGATTATATTACACAATGGACATTCATATGTGGTTGTCATCGTTGCGACTTTAAGTTCTTTCTCTTGGGTGCCTTCACCCGTTGCTAGACAATAATCTTGGACTTTAGGCAAACCCGCTTAATGCCAACGAGAAAGAATCCTAGAGAGTCACACAAGTGTTTCTGGTGGTCTCAATTAAATTATTTTTGAATTTAATTAATGGAGTAAATATTATTCTCAAGACCGATGAATAATTTTATTTAAGTTATATTGATTGCATAAATTAAATAAATATTTATTCATCGGATTGTGAATAATATATATATATATATTATTGAATATTTAATAAATATTTATTTACTAGTTTATGAATAAAATATTTATTTAAGAGAATAAAATATTTATTCGGGTATTCTATAAATACAAGAGGAGTTCGAACGAACCAAGACCGTGTTTGGCAATAAAATAATTATTTAAGAGTTGGTAAATATTATTTATCCATTTTGCGCAAGTTGGTGCGCCACAAAATAATAATAATAATAATATTATTATTATTATGTGACATTAGATTTCATTAATGATTATAATTATATTTAATGGCTGTTATGCAATTAAATTTTGTAACAAAAATCTCAACTCTATAAATAGACGGCTCCATATATTGTGTAATTCATTCGAAACCAATTCCAATTTTGGGAATAGAGAATTGTTGCGCACAACAGATTCTCTCTCAACTCTGCATCCTCTCTCCCTCTCAAGAATGAGAAACCCGAGAGAGAATTTCTTCAAGACCGAAGAACGAACGATCAAGAACGAACACAAGACATTCGATTCGTTGTGCTAGCACCCAGAGAACGAGTAGCGTTGCTCGAAGACCATTGAAGCATGTGTGAATCACTGCTAGAGTGATTCTATCCTTGAATCCTTGCAAACACTACGAATGCAATCTGGAAGGGCCGTTTCAGACGATCAACAATCATTAACGTAGAAAGTTTCTAAGCCTAGGTATTTATTTCTTCAGTTATTAAATAAATTAATTATAAATTTGATGTGCAAGATCTCCACTCTTGGTTCCGTGCAACAATTATTAAAAGAAATTTTAATATATCATCCACCACCTCACGCTTCCGCTGCGCCTAGAACCAATAAGTGGTATCAGAACGGTCACATTTAAATTTATGTTTATTTATTTGATTGTTGATCTATGCGCAATTGTGGTTAGATTTTATTTCTTGTTATTCGTTCTTTAATCTGATTTGAATTAACATGTTATTGACATATTAATCATGTTCATTCAGTGTTTCATTTTCTTAAAGATTTAAGAACAAATGAAGAACGATCAGAGATGTCATCGGGAAGTGCCAAATCATTGCCTGGTAAAACTGGGTTACACGACGTGCGGTCGGAGCACATGTTGTATACCTTTGCACAATGTATCTAGATGCGCTGAGTAATTAATTACATGCGGTGCTTTTATTACACACCGTGTGTTGATCGGGCCAACATGGCATGCGACAAGCGGACACATGGTGTGTAATTGGCATGTACACACCATGTAGTCTGGTCGAGTCAATGCACTGAAGCCCTAGACGTGTGACTTGGATACACGACAACTGAGATACATGACGTGTGGCTACATGTACATGCCGTGTAGTCTCTCATTAATGGACAAAATTAAAATTTCATTAAATTTGAAATTGCAACATTAAAACCTTATTTTATTGTTTAGCACACCATTGTGTGTTTGACAATTTAATAATGGTTTTAAAGAATTTTAAAATGCTCAATTAATTTATTGTAATTAATATGTCAATATTGGTTCTGCTGTTTATTTGCCACGAATTCCATTAATGATGAATATCTCCGAATAAGATCGGATTATCATTAAGATGAAAGGGAATTAATTAATTAATTAATTAATGCAAACACGTTTATATTAAATAATAAAAGAACGAATAAATGAATGCTAACCGTTTATTTTTTCGTATTCGTTGCATGTGTGACCGTTCATAAGCTTAACCAAGACCTATGTATGTGTTGACATTTATTTAATTAAATTTATTGCATGATTTTGCAATTATTTAATATTAAATTAAAATATGGTCTACGAGTCATCCCTTCATTATTATGTAGGATCTGCATGTCCAAGGATATTTATGTAATTCTCTTTAACCAATCTTTTGGTTCCCCTTAACTGCATGTGAGTAATAAATATTTGTAATTAATATAGCATCTCAAGGCGCGCAAGGATAGTTCAAGACAGAATCATAATGACGCCAATTCAGTGATACATAGGTGGACATGTGGAATGCTGTAGCTCATGCCAAGTCCGACATAAGGAGTTATTTCCCCTAGGTCACAGGTTGATTTAACGTCCTCTCATTAAATCAACCATTACATAAACTCATGATCAGGTCATTTAATTAATTATTTATTTTCTATCTAATGCATTAAAATTATATTTATTTATGAATGTCTCAGATCATATAAATGAATGAATTAATATGCAAAGATGGAATTTAAATAAAATTGATTATGCATAAATATTTTATCCAAACATGGTTAATTAATTAATTAAGCATCCACTTAAATATTAATAAGACATGTAAATGATAAAACAAGATAAATTTTTTTGCATAATAAAATAAAATTCCTCAATCTAATATTAAGTCAGACTAAGCATTTTGTTACTTGATCAGGAACACAACTCAATATAACTGTGTTTGATCAACCCTTGTTGGGACACTTAGTTTTATAAGGGGAGTTCTTATGAAATTTTCATGTTAACTTAACCATTTTACATCAAGAGGGGTAGTCCTTGATAGACTTGGTGTAATTTGGAGGCAAGTGTTGAGAAAATTCAAGTCAGAATTTCTGGATCGGGGAGTCCACTCAACGGATCAAGGAGCTGTAAGCCCGCAGTTGACAAAGACTTGCCTACCTAAATACCTTCAAAATAGCTTAACCAATCCTTGTTGGGGTTATGCGCAGAGAAATATAGATCCTTACTATTAGAATGTCCTAGCAACTATACATCCCAAGTTCAATGACGAGAGTTATCGGGGTTTGATAAAATAGTGGGAGATTTAATAAAATCAATTAATTATTTCTCACAAAATCTATAATCAAGAAAAGTATTAATAATATGCTTTTTTAATTATAAAATAAAATGACAAGCTCACTATCCCTACGATCAATATTGGATAAAGATAATCTCTTCACTGACAGTAACTTTTGGGGGTGGTCTAGACGCCTTCGGGTTGTTCTACACCATGAACGGAAATTTTACGTGCTAGAATCCTCAATGTTTGATCCGCCTATTCAAGAAGCGAGTGATGAAGAGTTCTTAGTCTACAAAAAACATATGAACGATGCAGTCGACATTCAATGTTTGATGATTTCATCTATGTCCAGTGAATTCATGAAGTCTTACAAAAACATGGATTCGTATAGCATGCTTGTGCACCTCTGTGGTCTTTACTAGGAGAGAGCTAGACAAGAATAGTTTGAGATTTCCAAGGCGATTTTTTAGAGTTAGCTTGGAGAGGGTTCTCTAGCTGGGTCTCACGTAGTCAAGCTTATTGGCTACATTGAACGCCTATAGGTTCTAGGGTTTAAACTTCTCAAAGAACTGGGCACCGATCTCATTCTGACATCACTCCCTCAAAGCTTCTCTAGTTTTGTTGTGAATTTTAATATGAACAACATTGAGAAGTTTCTGCCAGATCTTCTTATCCCCCTTCGCCAAGTAGATAAAGATATGAAGCGCGAAAAGCCTTCTGTCCTTATGGTGAACAAACAGAAAGGGAAAACAAAGAGCTTTAAGCCCAAAACTTCTTCACGCCTTTCCAAGAAGAAGAAGATCATAGGGGGAGTAAGGGAACATGATGTTGTCTGTTTTTCATGTAGAAAGAAGGGTCACTGAAAGAAAAACTGCACCCAACTAACGAAGTAAGGGGAAGCTTCATGTGCGTTTGTTATCGTGTGCAATTTATCTACTTCTACAAATTGGGTATTAGATACAACTTATGGTTCTCATATATGTATTCAAACATAAGAACCAAGTAGATTCAAAAAAATTGATCGACGAGAGGTCGATCTACGAGCAGCCAACTGAGCTAAACTTGCTGCTGTAGCTATCGGGGGTTACCACCTCACATTGCCAACCAGAATGATCTTGGTTTTAAAGGGTTGTTATTATGCGCCTTTAGTTACCAAAAACATTATTTCTGTATCCATACTAGATACAAATAGATTCATTTTCAAATTTGGATATAAGTGTTGCTTCATTTATAAAGATAATATTTGTTATGGTAAGACACATTTACATAACGATCTTTACGTGTTGGATTACATGAATCAAGTAATGACAATCGATAACGAAATTACTTCATATGACTCATACCACACCCAACTTTGGTATCACCGGCCATGTCATATAAATGAAAAACGCTTGACAAAATTACATTAAGATGGATATTTAGATTCTTTCGAACTAAAACCATTTGGTGTATGTTATGCATGTTTACAAGCCAAAATGACCAAAGCCCCATTTAGTGGGAAAAGTGAAAGGGCTAAAGAGCTTCTTGAATTAGTTCATACTGATGTGTGTGAACCATTTCTTGTTGAAGCAAGGGGTGAGTACTCATACTCATAACTTTTACTAATTATTTTAGTATATATGGATATATTTACTTAATGAGGTATATGTTGAATTATTTTGATAAATTCAAGGAATACAAGAATGAGGTTAAAAATCAGCTTGGTAGGAAGATTAAGAAACCCCGCTCAGACCGAGGTGGAGAATATCTTAATCAAGACTTCATTGATTACTTATAGGAGTTTGAGATCCTATCCCAACTTTTCTTTACGCGCCTCAGTGGAATGATGTAAGCGAAAGGAGGAACCACATCTTGTTGGACATGGTGAAGTCAATGATGAGTCATGCAAGTCTTCCATTATTCTTTTGGGGATATGCATTACAAATAACGACACACATACTAAACCAAGTACCAACTAAATCGATAAATGGTATTCTATAAGAATTTTGGAGTGGAAGAAAAACCATGTTATCGAATTTACATGTGTGGGGAAGCGAAATGTTTGTAAAGGCCTCTTCAGGTAACAAACTTGCACCCCGAAGCACAAAATGCACCTTTCCAAGGAATCAAGGGGATATTACTTATACGACCCCTCAGACAAATGAGTTATAGTGGAAAGACATGTCATATTTCTTGAGAGAGAGCACATCTCCAAAAGAGATAGTGGGAGCAAGATAAACTTCGATGAATTCAAGACTCAAGGCACATAAGAGTTCTTACATGATCAGATTCCACAAAGCCCCGTGGAAGAAGAAATTGTTCCAGAGACACAAGCACTGTGTAGGGGTATAAGAGAGGTTAGAGAACCAGAACGATATGATTTTCTAGTTACCGAGGATGGTGACTCATTATTAGTTTATAATAATGACCCTCTAACCTACAAGAAAGTAGTAAGTATCATAAATGTTGCCAAGTGGCAAGAAGCCATTAATTTTGAAATGAATTCTATGTATCAAACCCCAAGTCTGGATTTTGGTAGATCCTCTAGTGGACGTAAAGCCTGTTGGTTTCAAATGGTTATTCAAGAATAAACTGGACATGGAAGGACAAGTTAATACTCATAAGGTGCGACTAGTTGCAAAAGGGTTTAAACAACGCCAAGGTATTGACTACGATGAAACCTTTTCACCAGTTACAATGATGAAATCCATCAGAATTCTACTTGCCATTGCGACTTACTATGACTATGAGATTTGACAAATGGATGTCAAAACAACCTTCCTTAACGGGAACTTTCAGGAAGATGTCTACTTGACACAACCTGAAGGGTTTGTGATCCCAAAGGATGCCAATAAGACATGCAAGATGCAAAAAACCATTTATGGATTAAAGCAAACATCTAGGTCATGAAACATTTGTTTTGATGAAGCCATAACAGAATTTGGTTTTATAAAGAATGAATGCGAGCCTTGTCTCTACAAACGGTTTAGTGGGAGTGCAATCGTTTTCTTAATAGTATATGTTGATGACATATTACTTATTGAAAATGAAATACCAGTCTTATAGTTTGTTAAGGCATAGTTGAATAAATGATTTTCCATGAAAGACTTGGGCGAGACAACATATATTCTTCGAATCAAGATCCATCGTGATAGATCCAAGAGGTTGCTTGGCCTAAGTCAAAGTACATACATTGACAATATACCGAAGAGATTCAATATGGAATAATCCAAAAGAGGATTGTTGCCAGCATCACATGATATCCATCTTTCCAAGAAAATGTGTCCTTATACCCATGAGGAAAGAAATAGAATGGCCATAATTCCATACGCATCAGCGATTGAGTCGGTCATGTATGTTATGCTATGTACTATGCTAGATGTTGCCTACGCATTAAGTGCAGTAGGAAGATATTAAGCTGATCCAGGTGACCGCCATTGGATGATAGTCAAGACTATCCTTAAGTATCTGAGGCGTACTAAGGATATGTTCTTGGTTTATAGAGGAGATGAGGAAAAATTCATCAAAGGATATGCAGATGCTAGTTTCCAAACAGATCAAGATGATATGAAGTCACAAACAGGATATATCTTCACTTTGAATGGAGGTGTTGTGAGATGGAAGATCTCAAAATAGGTTGTGGTCGCAGATTCTATAGTAGAGTCTGAGTATATTGCATCTTCTGAGGCAGCTAAAGAAGTAGTTTGGATGTGCAATTTCGTCCAAGAGCTTGATGTGTTACCTAACAGTAAAGATCCCATCACACTCTATTGTGATAATATTATAGCGGTGACTCTTGCAAAAGAGCCAATGTCACATCAGCGAACGAAACACATACTTCAGAAGTATCATCTCTTGAGGGATTTTTCTCAGAGGTGAAGTTGTAGTGAGCAATATTTCTACGGAAGACAACGTGGAGAACCCCTTGACTAATAAAGCCTTAACTTAGTAGAAACATGATTATCATGTGAGGTCTAGCAGACTGAAAGTCGTAGGTAGTTGACTCTAGGCCAAGTGAGAGTTTGTTAGAGTTGGTGTCCTAGAACCAACTGTTTGTACTTTGATTACATGAATATTTAATGTATTAAATATTAAATTAAATATCTTATTACATATTGTTCATTAATCTGCATGACTATAATGTAATAATGTCCTAAAGTATTTGTCGCATTGATAATGTCACGGTAGTTCCCCGCTACGATGAGAACCTTGAAGTGTTTTGACAATATTCTTAATATAGTTCTACGGTTGGATAACATACTATGATGAGACACATAGTATACAGACCGTCAGGTGCGAGTACTCGTAAGCAGATGAGACTTCTTATCATGAAGTTCGTACTTGGTAATCTCTAAGATGAGAGATTATGAGAACAAACCCGCCAATTGGAATTCTGCATGTTTTGGTGTCATCGAATATTCCTATATGTGAGTGTGTGTAATGGTCCTTAGACTTTAAGATTATCATTAATGCATGTTACGACTCGTGCACTTAGATTTGCTGACGAAAATCGTCACACCATATGTTGGCGGGAAGTAGGGTACGTTCGGTGGGTCACAAATGTCATGTTATTAATGGATAAGTCAAGAAAGGATTTGTCCCTTCCATATTTATGGAAGTTGATATCTCGACCCTTTGATTGAAATAGAACCGTCGCCCTAAGTTCCATGTTCATGGTGCAACAACGGGTTTATTTCAGATAGTCAAAGAACAATGTATCAAACATATAGGTTGATGACACTGTTATGCAACCTGTTTGGTGAGATTATGTGACAAATGAATTATATTACACATTGAGCGTTCGTATGTGGTTGTCATTGTTGCGTCTTTAAGTTCTTTCTCTTGGGTGTCTTGACCTGTTGCTAGACAGTAATTTTGGACTTTAAGCAAGCCCACCTAATGCCAACGAGAAAGAATCTTAGAAGGTCACACACTAAGTGTTTCTGGTGATCTCGATTAAATTCTTTTTGAATTTAATTAATGGAATAAATATTATTCTTAAGATTGAGGAATGATTTTATTTAAGTTATATTGATCGCATAAATTAAATAAATATTTATTCACTGAATTGTAAATAAAATATTTTTATTTATTTTATTGAATATTTAATAAATATTTATTTACCAGTTTTTGAATAAAATATTTATTTAATAGAATAAAATATTTATTCGGGTGTTTAATAAATACAAGAGGAGTTTGAACGAGCCAAGACCGTGTCCGGTGATAAAATAATTATTTACGAGTCGGTAAATATTATTTATCCATTTTTCGCAAGTTGGTGCATAAAAAAATAATAATAATGTTATTATTATTATGTGGCATGAGATTTCATTAATGGTTATAATTATATTTAATGACTATTATGCAATTAAATTTTGTAACCGAAATCCCAGCTCTATAAGCAGACGACTACGTCTATTGTGTAATTCATTCAAAACCAATTCCAAGTTTGTGAATAGAGAATTGTTACGTACAATGAATTCTCTCTCGACTCCTCTCTCCCTCTCAAGAATGAGAAACTCAGGAGAGAATTTCTTCAAGACCGAAGAACGAGCGGTCAAGAACGAACAATGCAAGACATTCGGTTCACCGTGCTAGTACCTGAAGAACGAGTGATGTTGCTCGGAGACCATTGAAGCACGTGTGGATCACCGTTAGAGTGATTCTACCCTTGGATCCTCGCAAGCACAACAAAGGCAATTCAGGACCGTTCCAGACGATTAACAATCATTAATGTAGAAAGTTCCTAAGCCTATGTATTTATTTCTTCAGATATTAAATAAATTAATTATAAATTTGATGTTCAAGATCCTCGCTCTTCAGGCAATGGTTATTGAAAGAAATTTTAATATATCACCCACCACCGTACACTTCCATTGCACTTAGAACCAACACGATGAACACAATCCGATTGACTCAGTCCGATCGACTCAATACGACACTCCCTTTCTCAATATGCACTTTTCAAACTTTGCTCAAATGCTCAGTCTGATCTTCCTTAGTCTGATATTCCTCAGTTTGAATGACTCAATACGATGTTGTTCAGTCTGGTAAACAAAACAACAGAAATCCAACCTTCTAATGAGTTCTCTGTTCGGAAAGAACTCTTACTCAAATTCCTCAGCACTCCACCTTTTCTGCTCTCAAGAAAATTTACAAAATGCGAATGAACTTTTCTTCTATTTATAGGCGACTCAGAAAAGCAAAGGCGGGAAACTGAAAAACATTTCCCATTTACTTAAATTTCAAAACTCCAAAAATCAATCGCATTTAAACTTCAACTTTGACTTCTTCAAACCTTCTCAAGATTTCTCCGAGACCAGTCTTCTCAAACAAACTAACTTTTCTTCAGTTTGATATGACTTCCTCAGCTTCAATTCGATATAACTTCCTCAGCTTCATTACGATGAAATTTCTTCAGCTCACCATGATCCGAATTTCTTCCTCTGCTCATTACGATCTTACTATCTTCAGCTCATTACGATCTGATTATCTTTTTCAAAGTTAGTCTGATTGACTTTCCTTCTCAGAGTCAAGTTGATGGAATCCTCATAACGATGAAATTCTCATTATAATGAAATTCTCATCATGATGATAACTCCACTCAACAACTTTGAAATTCTTCAAACTTCATCAGTTTTACACATTTTGACTTCTGACAGCTTCTGTGTCCAGTAATTTTGGATCTGATCTTTTGTGTATGAGTTTTTGGAACCGATAAAATCTTCATGATTCATCCATTTCTTCAAAATCTTTTATCATGATAGTTTTTGAAGAACCTTTGTGATAAATTGTTTTAACAAAGTTTTTATATTTGTTGACAACTGACCTTTTTTGTATAAGAATGTTTTTTCTTTTCAGGAATCGGATCCAGTCCATCGTAATGAGCTTTTGTAAGTAATTTGAAAGTTCCTTGAAGAATCAGATCTATCTACATCATATCCAGATCATCAGATCCAAAAGAATTGGAGACAAAAATTGTTGTTTGTTGGAAGTTTTCCTTTGTCATAATCAGAGAAAGAAAGAAGTTGTTGAGTGAAGTTGTATTATTGCTGAAAAGTTTTGAAAGAAGATTGTGAAGTCAGGAGTTAGAAAGTTTTCATACTTTTTAAAACAAGTCAGACGATGCTTTGCTGATCATAAAGTTCTCACAAATCATGAAAACTTTCATGATAAAAGCTTTTGAAGAAATGGTGGACAGGTTTGAAGAATTTCAAAGTTGCAGCATCGTGATTCCATCATAATGAGATATCCATCGTAATGAGAATTCCATCGTAATAGGAATTCTATCGTAATGAGAATTCATTCGGATTCACTGAGAAAGATAAAGAATTCAGATTCACTGAGAAAGAAACATAATTTAGATTCCTTGAGAAAGAAACATAATTGAGATTCCTTGACAAAGAAACAAAAATCAGATTCACTAAGAAAGAAATAGAAATCTAATTCACTGAGAAAGAAACAGAATTCAAACTCACTAAGAAAGAAACAAAATTCTGGTTCACTGAGAAAGAAACACAATTCGAATTCACTGAGAAAGAAACAAAATTTGGATTCACTGAGAAAGAAACAAAAATCGTATTGCGTTGATTCTTTAGAAGACTCAAAAAGAAAATTCTAGAAGTTTTATAAAGAGTTGAAGTGGTTAAACTTGAAATTCAATTTTGCATGATTCTTAGAGAAATTTAAGGAGGTTTGGAGAAGTCAAAGTTGGAGTTTAAAGCAATAGATTTTAGGATATTTTGAAATTTGAGGAAGCGAGGAAAGTTTTCAAGTATCCCGCTTTTGCTTTCTGAGTCACCTATAAATACTTGCTTAGATCATTCATTCAAGTAGGAACTTTCATGCAAGCAAAAAAGGTGAAGCGTTGAAGAAACAAGTGAGAGTCATTGTGGCCAGAGATCTAGTGAGGAGGATTAGATAGTTGAATGTTTGTTTACCGAATTGAGAAGATCGTATTCAGTCAATCAAATTGAGTCAATCAGACTGAAGAAGGTCATATTGAGAATTTGAGAAGAGTTTGTGTTTTGTAGATTGAGAATGAATTCATCGTATTGAGTCCATCGTATTGAGAGAATCAGATCCGGACTGATTGTATTGAGAGAATCAGATCCAGACTCATTGTATTGAGAGAATCAGATCCAGATAGATTGAGGAGAGCCTGGGAGATTCAAAATAAACTGGGTATACAAGAAAGGCAACTTTCTTCGATATATTTGGGAGCTCTGATATCAAATGGAAGAATCAAGAAGAGCTTGTTTGAAGGGATGGTGGAGAAAATTATAGGCCGGATTTGCAATTGGAAAAACACGTTCCTGTCCTTTGGTGGTCTCATCACGCTGATAAACAATGTATTAACGTCAATACCGATGCATATTCTTTTAGTCACCAGAGCTCCCAAAGGTACAATGGATTGTATAGAAAATATTTTGACTAGATTCATTTGGGATGCTAATGATAATGGTAGATACCATTGGGCGAGTTGGAAGAGATTGGTCAGACCAATAGAAGGAGTTAATCTTCGTAATTTATTGGAGACTGTTAAAGCTATGCAAGTGAAGCTTGCCTGGGAAATCATTGAAAGACAATCCCTCTGGGTGAGATTCGTTAAACACAGATATGGGGAGCGATGGAATGATTGGTCTGAGGACGTGAAGAAACCGTCCAAGTTGGCAAAACTCATGATCGTGCTGTTAGAAATTCTGGAGGATAAAATCTGCTGGGTAGTGGGATGTGGCGACATCAACTATTGGAGAGATAATTGGAGCAGAAATCCATTGTTCTTCCCTGTGTGTCCGAATCCAGATATTTCTTTCAAGGAGGCATCTAAATTTTCGATTCTCATGCAGACAACACTGGACCAGAAGCAGCGTGATGTGTTCAACAATATATCTCTATCGGATGTCAATGATTACTACGTTCTATCAATATCTAAATTAGGTTGATTCTGTGGAAGAGAGATTCAAGACTCCCTGTATGTGCGATCTGATTACGATGAGTGGGAGACCCGACTATGGTGTAAGTGGATACCGTCGAAATTCAATTTTTTCATATGGAGGATGCGGAACAAAGCGTTACTGACAGAGGATAACATCCAGAATAAGGGATCTCACTGGCCTCCAAATGCTGGTGTTGCAGCAAGCCTAGATAGGAATCTGGCTGGCACCTTTTCTTCGGAAGTGAAATGGCAACATGTATTTGGAATTATCTGGCGCCTTTTATGGGAGTGTCTGGAACATGTGATAACGTGGGAGATTTTCTATCCAACTGGTTCCAGGTAGCTGAACCTGGTGGTGAGGAGGCGAGGGCGCGAGACATGATTTTTGTTGTTTTTTGGGTTATTTGGGAGGCGTGGAATAAGGCAAGATGAGGAAGATGTTGTTCCCAGTCTTATGTGCAGGTGCGAGCTAGATCCTTGGTGGCTGAGCTAGGGGGCCTTCATGTCCGGGGGTATGCATCTTCTTCCCTGAGAAAATTAATACCAAGTGTGGTCATTGCAGCAGAACAAAATTTAAGTCGGAACAAGGGAGTATGGGTTTGCTGGAATCCCCCGGTTAGTGGGATGAAACAGAATCTGGATGGGTTGTGTATATCATGTGACATGAGAGGGGGAGGCCTGGTCAGGGGTGGCAGGGGTTTGGTTATCTTTGGCTTTACTCCATTCTATGGAACATGCAACTCTCTTGGAGAGGAGGTTAGAGCTTTGATCAGCGGGCTTCAACTATGCAAGTTATATGACATTTGGATAACAGAAGTGGAATTTGATTCTAAAGTAATGGTAGGGATGATGCAAGGGAAGGGCCAAAGTCCTTGGGAATTGGCGCATCTGATTAGGAAGGGAAGGAGATTGTTAGAACATGGAGCAAAGATTGGGCACATTTGGAGAGAAGGTGTTGTACCTCTCGTACCCCTCGTGGTTTAATTTTCATGATCACAATCATTCTCCTTTTTATCTAATATTGTTTTAAGTGTTTTTGGATGATAGGCATGATTTCAGGTGGCCAAGGAATTGAGCCAAGAAAACAAGAAGGATAAGTGGACTGATTTTCAGTCCACCGGCCAACCGGTGGCTTCACCACCGGCCGGCCGATGGACCCTGGGCAGAAGGCTGAGCTACTGCCTCAGCACCGGCCAACCGGTGGCCTCAGCACCGGCCAGCCGGTGTCACCCAGACAGAACAGTGTTTGCTACTGCCTCAGCACCGGCCAACCGGTGGCCTCCTCACCGGCCAGCCGGTGGTGCCTGAGCCCGAAGGCCTCTCATTTTCCAAACACCGGCCAACCGGTGGCACTGTACCGGTCAGCCGGTGGAGCCAGTCAAACTAGCCGTTGGGCTTTGACCAGACTTGTCCACTTGACTCCCAACGGCTCCGAAGGCCTCTCCAACGGCTCCGAAGCCTCCCAAAGGTCATTTGAGGGTTCCCCCTCTATAAATAAAGGACTAGGAAGCCCCGGAACACTAGCGAAATATACGGAAGCCCATAGGACACATTTTACATCATTTGGCTAACCTCCGGCGGATTGCTTCAAAGAACCCCCAATTGCTCCAACACATTTCCACATCCAAGGAGCACCACCATAGAAGCTTGGGAGCGCTCTTCATCAACTTCATCAATCCATTGGCACCCAAGGCTTCTCCCATTACGATTTTTATTGTTTTATTTATTTTGAGCATTAATTTGGGTTTGTGCCTACAAACCCCTCTTTCTCTCATCTCCCTTTCATTTGGGTTTTCACACCACCTTCAAGGTGTGAAGAGGTTAGTCAAGCCTTCCCTTTTAAAAGGCTTGAGTCATAGGTGAGCTAGCCTTCACCTGTAAGAAGGCTAGTGGGTTCTTGCTCAACCAATAAAAGCAAGCTGTAATAGGTCCTAGACTAACCTTAAAGTCTAGTGGGTTTCTTGCTAAAACCATTAAAAAGCAAGCGGTAGTAAATCTCTCAACGGTTGAGTTGGGAGCGGAGACGTAGGCTTGGGTTTAAGCCGAACTCCGTTATCAAGTTGCATGTCTTGCCTCTTTTATTTCCGCTGCTCTTTTAACTTTGTTTTCAAATTGTTAATTATTTTTTAAAAGGCAATTCACCCCCCCCTCTTGCCATCACTCCTTTCTTTCTCCGCCCAACAATTGGTATCAGAGGAAAATTTGAGTAATACCTTCACCGGTTTCAAATTCAAGATCCATTGTGATGGCATCAACCTCTTTCGCCCCCGAAGGCTATTCATTGGGTCGTGCTCCATTCTTTGATGGAACCGACTACACTTTTTGGAAAACTCGCATGATTATATTTCTTAAAAGTATTGGCTATCTTATTTATAGAATTGTTATGCAAAGCTTTTCTTTATCTAACAAGGATGAGTCCAAATGGACCCCCGAAGACATTGCAAATTTTGAGCTTGATGGCAAAGCCATGAATGCTCTTCATTGTGGGCTAAACCGTAATGAATTTAATCGTATTTCTACTTGCTCATCTTCTTATGACATTTGGAAACTTTTAGAAGTAACCCATGAGGGCACTAAAGGCGATGACAAGCCCGATTGCCCATCCCGCAAGACAAAGGCCAAGCAAAAGAAAAAGAAGAAGGCATTCAAGGCCACTTGGAGTGATAGCTCCATATCATCATCCTCCTCCTCCTCAAACGACAACGGTAAAAAATGCCTAATGGCATTTCATGAGGTAACATCTTCCGACTCCTCTTCCTCTTGTTCTTCTAATTCTTTCAATCATTTGTCTTATGAGGATCTCCAACATGCGAGAGATCAATTGGAGGAAGGTTTTCACGAACTTTCTTCCAAATTGGTTGCTTTGAAAAAGAATTTCAAAAAACTCTCTTTCGAAAAGGAACAACTTCTCAAAGAAAAGGAGGAGTTGTCCCTCAAAATCCAAAATCTTCCCGATGTTGATTCTATGGAATCAACAATCAAAGATTTAAGGGAATCTCTTGCGAAGTTCACCCAAGGGGAACACAATTTGACCAAATTGCTTGGTTCCCAACGTTTATCTAGAACCACCGAAGGGCTTGGCTATTCCAAGCAAGCTTCCTCTTCCCATGCTCCAACTATTTTTGTAAGGGGGAGCTCCCAATTTAAATTTTGTAATTATTGCAAAAAATTCGGGCACTTAATTTATGAGTGCGATTGCAAAAATGCCCGGTATGGTAGGCCCAAAACCATTTCTCTTAGTGATGAATTTTATAGGAGAAGACCCGCCACTAGACAAGTGTGGATTGAAAAATCCCTTCTAGCGAGTCTCACCGGACCAAAACTTGTCTCGGTTTCAAAAACCTCTCCCCGGTGATTTGTTGTTTTTATTTAGGGGGAGTTAGGATCGTTTAAACCTTTTTGAGTTTTTCAATTCAAAATTTTCAATTCAAAATTTCCATTTTTTCATTTCAAAACTTTCATTTAATTTTCAATTCAAAACTTTCAATTCAAATCTTTCAATTCAAAACTTTCAATTCAAATTTCAAAAATTTCAATTGTTTTAAAATCTCTATCTTGTTTTTCAACTTTCCCTCAATCGAGTTTTATGCCCCGTGCTATTTTGATAATCACAAAGGGGGAGAAATTCTTGGTTGATTGGGGGAGAAATATTTCTCTCATGCTTTACTTTACTTTGCCTTATCCTTTAAAGTATGCCTTTCATTTCAGTATTTTACATTGTTTGTTTTGGTGATTGTGATCATCAAAATAGGGGGAGATTGTTGTACCTCTCGTACCCCTCGTGGTTTAATTTTCATGATCACAATCACTCTCCTTTTTATCTAATATTGTTTTAAGTGTTTTTGGATGATAGGCATGATTTCAGGTGGCCAAGGAATTGGGCCAAGAAAACAAGAAGGATAAGTGGACTGATTTTCAGTCCACCGGCCAACCGGTGGCTTCACCACCGGCCGACCGATGGACCCTGGGCAGAAGGCTGAGCTACTGCCTCAGCACCGGCCAACCGGTGGCCTCAGCACCGGCCAGCCGGTGTCACCCAGACAGAACAGTGTTTGCTACTGCCTCAGCACCGACCAACCGGTGGCCTCCTCACCGGCCAGCCGGTGGTGCCTGAGCCCGAAGGCCTCTCATTTTCCAAACACCGGCCAACCGGTGGCACTGTACCGGTCAGCCGGTGGAGCCAGTCAAACTAGCCGTTGGGCTTTGACCAGGCTTGTCCACTTGACTCCCAACGGCTCCGAAGGCCTCTCCAACGGCTCTGAAGCCTCCCAAAGGCCATTTGAGGGTTCCCCCTCTATAAATAAAGGACTAGGAAGCCCCGGAACACTAGCGAAATATACGGAAGCCCACAGGACACATTTTACATCATTTGGCTAACCTCCGACGGATTGCTTCAAAGAACCCCCAATTGCTCCAACACATTTCCACATCCAAGGAGCACCACCATAGAAGCTTGGGAGCGCTCTTCATCAACTTCATCAATCCATTGGCGCCCAAGGCTTCTCCCATTACGGTTTTTATTGTTTTATTTATTTTGAGCATTAATTTGGGTTTGTGCCTACAAACCCCTCTTTCTCTCATCTCCCTTTCATTTGGGTTTTCACACCACCTTCAAGGTGTGAAGAGGTTAGTCAAGCCTTCCCTTTTAAAAGGCTTGAGTCATAGGTGAGCTAGCCTTCACCTGTAAGAAGGCTAGTGGGTTCTTGCTCAACCAATAAAAGCAAGCTGTAATAGGTCCTAGACTAACCTTAAAGTCTAGTGGGTTTCTTGCTAAAACCATTAAAAAGCAAGCGGTAGTAAATCTCTCAACGGTTGAGTTGGGAGCGGAGACGTAGGCTTGGGTTTAAGCCGAACTCCGTTATCAAGTTGCGTGTCTTGCCTCTTTTATTTCCGCTGCTCTTTTAACTTTGTTTTCAAATTGTTAATTATTTTTTAAAAGGAAATTCACCCCCCCTCTTGCCATCACTCCTTTCTTTTTCCGCCCAACAGAAGGGAATTTTGCGGCAGATGCTTTAGCTAGTAAGGCCGGCCCTGATGACACGCTTAGAATATTCAATAGTATGGGCTCTATTCCAAAAGATTATAGCCTCATTGTTAAGGGTGATACCTTGGGTCTGCATTTTTTCGACCACCTTGATGTATTTATCTCTTTCCATCCCTTGTTATAATAAAACTCTATAGATAGTTAGTAGATCTAGATAGATTGTACTGATAGAATCAGATTCAAACTCACCAGATTGAGAAAATCGAATCCATTCAAATCCGACTGAGGATTCGAATTGAGCAATTGTGGAACAGTTTCAATGAAATCTTTATTCTTTTATTTGGATCAATTGTTTTATAAACAATCATTATAAACTGACGGGAGTCGGTACAATCTTTCCTATCGGGAGATAGAAGGTTTCTAACGAGAGTTGATATAAGTTGTATTCACTTCTTCATAATAGTGGATTTCCATAGACCCATGAGAGTGACTATGACAGGGATGTATGTTCTCACACTGAAGCCGAACCTTATAAATCTGGTGTGCTTTACTTGCTTTACTATTCTTGCATTTATGAGTTTTATTAATAGTTGATAAAGAAATAAATCTTAACAGGTTGCAGAGGTTAATTTTCTAATTTTTTTGAAACTTATAAAAAGTGAACAACTGATTCACCCCCTTCTCAGTTGTTATTCGATCATTTGGAACTTCAATTGGTATCAGAGTGAATATTTCTTTATTAAATACTTATTATGGATAATATCAATTCTGTCAACAGTAGATGAATTCATACATTTGATGACAAAAATTATTATGGATGAAAAAATAGGATGATTATTTATCTCTTATCTCTTGGCCTGAAAGTTGTTGATGCTGCTACTATTGAGTTTCCATCAATTGAGAAAGATGCCCCAATGACCTTTGTTGATAAGAGAAATATAAAAGTTGATGAAAAGATTAGAAATGCTATTCTCATGACTTTATCAGAAAATGTTTATCAGAAGGTGATGAGTCTTAAAACTTCAAAAAGTATGTGGAACAAGCTGGAAAGTGTTTTCGAAGGGAATACAAAAGTTAAGGAAGCAAAACTACAAATCTGGCATAGTAAGTATGAAGACATCAGAATGAGAGATGAAGAAACAATTGATGAATACTTCACCAGAGTAAATGAAATTGTTTGTAACATCAGAGGATTCTTAGATGTCCTGGAAGATTCTACAATTGTGAAGAAACTTATTTGAAACTTTTCAGACATGTTTGATTATAAAATTTATTCTTTAGAAGATAAGGATGATTTATCTTTTGATGAATTGCATAACTTTATTGTTGCTTATGAAATGCGGAAAGCTCTAATGTTTAAAAAGAAGATGAAAGACGAAATGGATTTTGAAGCTATGAGAAAGTTGACAATTCAAGATGTTGAAGATGTTGATCCTTGTGACTTTGAAGATAAAGATGATGATGAGTTGAATGAAAAAATCATGTCTCTTATATCCAAGAACTATTGATGAGGAAGATGAAAGTATGAAGACAAACTTCCTCTCAAATGTTTTGAGTGTGGTGGAATCAGACACTTTGCTATGAATTTCCTCAAGAAGAAAGTTGGAGAATATCGAGATGATTCTGATAGAAAAACTTGATGGAAGAAGTGGAACAAAAATGATAAAGAAAAAAAATCTTCCAACCGATACAAGAAGAAGTTTACTGGAAACAAAAGAAGTATGTTGAGTAAGAAAGTTGAATCAGATTCATCTGACAACAATTCTTCGGAAGATGAAAGTTCAGAAAAATTCAGAACCTTCATTGAAAAAGTTGAGGAAACAAAAGATTCATCAAAGAGTGAAGAAGGTGGTGAAGAATCTTATAGAGAGTATCAACTCAAAACAAAACTTGTTGCATGTCTTGAGCAAAACAAAACTCTCAAGAAAGAAATTAGAGTAATGAAGGAAGATTGTGAAGAAGTTGTCGATGGAAGAAAAGATACCATCAAACAAGAGGATGAATACATTCAGGAGATTTTAAGTTACAAACTTAGAATTGTTGAACATGGAAAGATGATTTCAGATCTTAGTAAGAAGTTGGAAGTTAAGGAGGAAGAAGTTAACAAGTTTCAATCAAAACTTCTTGAGTCTGAAAGTACATTGATGAAGATGAACGAAAACATCAATAAAGCTTCAGAAGTAAAAGCTAAAACTTTTAAAGTTGTTGAGAAGGCTCAATATGAGAATCAAGTGAAATCTTATCTTACAAAAAATAATGTTTCATCTTATTCTTTTAACATTTCAGGTTTCAGAAAAAGTATTGGGAAAACTTGGGTGGAGAAAGGATGTGAGAAACCAATCAAATATGCAAAAGTAGAAAACTCACTCAAAAGAAAAGATGATCAACGTCCTGAGTATATTAGAGCCGAAAGAAGTTATCAACCTCAACAAGGTTTCTACAAAGAAAGATCTTTCTTAAATAGAAAACCAAAATTTGATAGTTATTGCTGGTGTTGTGGAATCTATGGGCACAAAAAATATAATTGTTGGCACAACTTATCTTTACCTGGAAGAAGATTTGAGCAAAGTGGAAGAAATAATGGAAGTAAGATGAGTAACTTTATTAGATTACAAAAAGTTGAAAACGTGAATTCTCAAGATGTTAGAAACTTTCCAACAAAAAATCAATTTGAATGTTTGGAAGAAGTTTGTGGAAGATGTGATCAGGCTGGTCATCATGCCAAAAGATATATTACACTATTTCCAAAACAAGTTTCTTATGATAGAAAAGAAAAGAAAGCTGAAAAGAAGAAAGTTAAAGAAAGATCTTTTTTTGTTGAGATAACTTTGAAAACAAGTAAAAAGAACAAACCATGAATACTTGATAGTGGTTGTTCTTCACATATGACAGGTAATATAAATTTTTTGAAACATGTTGGAAGTCACGATGAAGGAGAAGTTACCTTTGGTAATGATAGTTCCTTAAAATCAGAAGAATCAGAACGACTGAGATTGAAGTTGAAAAGTTGAAATTTAAGGAAGTTTTATTTGTTGATGGACTAAAGCATAATTTAGTGTAAGTCAACTTTGTGATGATGGAAAAGAAGTTTTTTTTGAAAAGTTTTTTGCATTATCAAAAGTGTGAAAGATGGAAAAGTCATTGCAAAAGGATAAAGAACCAATGATAGTCTCTTTCAATTAGGAGAATTCAATAACTCATGTTACTTGAGTGCGGAAGATGAAAACAAATTATAGCACCGAAGACTTGGGCACCTTGGACAAAAAAGTATGAACAAACTTTCTAAAGTTGATTTCGTTCGAAACTTGCTAGAATTGAAAGGAAGAGAAGAAGATGTTTATGTAACTTTTCAAAAGGGGAAGATGACTAACAAGTCATAAAAGAGTTGATATTTAATCTAGCAGACCACTTGAGCTTATTCATTTCGATTTATGTGGGCTGATGAGACATCAATCAACAAAAGTGGACTTATACTTTATCACTTTTATTGATGATTTCACTCGGATAACAAACATCATGTTTATGAAGCACAAGCGAGAGACCATTGAAATGTTCAAATTCTTCAAAAAAGATGTTGAGAAAGAAATGAGGATTTCCATAAAGAAGTTGATAATAAATAATGGTACCGAATTCACAAAAAATACTTTTTGAAATTTATCTGAGAAAGCATGGTATCAAACATCAGTACAATGCTCCCTATACTCCACAACAAAATGAAGTAACATAATGAAAGAATAGATTTTTGGTGGAAATGAGAAGAAATATGTTACCAGAATACAAACTTTCAAAGTTATATTGGAAATAAGTTGTTAGTACTGCTGTACATGTTCAAAATAGATGTTTGTTGAGACTAGAAACCAACATGCCTCCTTATGAAATGTGGTATAACAAAAAACCTTCATTGAAATACTTCAAAGTTTTTGTAATTTCACGTTTTCTCAAAATAAAAAATCTGGATTTGGGAAAATTTGATGAGAAAGCCGAGGAAAGAAATTTTATGGGTTATTCACCAAATGAAAGAAGTTATAAATATTGGAAAAATGTTTACAAAAGTTAGTGGACTCATATGATGTGAAGGTAATTGAAAATCAAAGCTCCTTAACAAAAGTTGTTGAGAATGTCGAGGAGGGTAAACTGGAGAATTCTTACAATAATGAAAGTAATTAAAAATATCCTTATCAAGTTTCAGAAGAATCGTGTGATGAGGAAATTTCATCTAGGAAAGAAACTCTGAAATTTCATACCTTACAAAAACATGTTGAATCTAAAAACATTATTGGGAATCACAAGGCTTCAGTTCAGACCAGAAGAAAGTTGAGATTAGATAATCAGACTTCACTTATCTCAAAAGTTGAACCAAAATCAGTTTCAGAAGCTATTCAACACAAAGAATGAGTGAATTCTATGAATGAAGAGTTGGATCAAATTGAGAAGAATGAAACATGTGAACTTGTTTCACGACCAACAAATAAAAATGTTATCGGAACCAAGTAGGTTTATAGAAAAAAATTGAACGAGCATGGAGAAGTTTCAAGAAACAAAGCAAGACTTGTTTGTAAAGGCTATGCATAGGTGGAAGATGTGGATTTTGAAGAAACGTTTTCCCCAATTGCATGATTAGAAACTATAAGAATATTTCTTTCGGTGGCTGTTCATTAAAATCACAAAGTTTATCAGATGGATGTAAAGTCAGCTTTCTTAAATGGTGAGATTGAGGAAGAAGTTTATATTAAACAACCTTGTGGGTTTCTACTTGATAAAGATGAAAACAAAGTTTGTAAATTGAAGAAAGATTTGTATGGGCTTAAAAAAACACCACGTGCATGATATTCTAAGCTTGACAATTGTTTGAGAATGTTAAACTTTTCTAAAGGAAAAGTTAATATCATCTTGTATGTGAATGATGTTGACTCCGGAACTCTAATTTTAATTATTTATGTGGAAGATATAATTTTTTGCTGGGGATAAAGAATATTTTTGTAAAACATTTGATGAGGAAATGAAGAAGAATTTTGAAATGTCTATGTTAAGAGTATTAACTTTCTTCCTTGGCTTACAAGTTTAACAAAAAAAATATTTTCTTATCTCAAGAAAATAATGTCAGGGAGTTAAAGAATTTTGGAATGACAGAATTCAAAGAAGTTTCAAATCTCATTTCAGTGAACACAAAGTTGATCAAAGATGAATATGGAATAAGTGTGAATCAGAAAGACTTTCAAAAGCTGATAGGAAGACTTCTTTACCTTACATCCTCTAGGCCTGATATTGTTTATGCTGTGACTTTGTGTGCCAGGTATCAAAGTAATCTGAAAGAATCACATATGTTGGTAGTAAAAAGAATTTTGAGATATTTCAAATGAACAACTTCACATGAGTTGTTATACAAAAGAAATAGTGAGATGAAGTTTCATGGTTATACTGATGCCAATTGGGCTGAAGATTGTAATGATAGAAAATCAATCTCAGGGTGAACATTTTTCTTGGGTGAATGTTGTGTGAGTTCGCATAGTAAAAAACAAATTTTAGTAACTTTGAGCACAGCTGAATTCAAATGTTGTGGATGGAAGTTTAGTTGGAAGATTTGAAAATAAAAGTTTCTACACCATTGAAGATACCTTGTGATAATCAGCGTGCAATTGATCTTTCTAAGAATCCCATCCAATATTCAAGATCAAAACACATTGATACAATGTTTCACTTTATAATAGAGAAAGTTGTTACTGGAATACATTTTAACAAAGTATCAGATTTCTGACATCTTTACAAAAGTAATGCCAAAAGAAAGGTTTGTGGAATTGAGGCTGCAACTTCATTTTTAGCCTCCTCCCATGTCTTCTTAAACCTCACAAGGAAGAAACCCCCATTGTGCTTTGGATTATGTTGACAAAGGGGGAGAGAAAGTAACAAATTTGTACTTTGTAAGAAATTTTTACTTATATTTCTTTTATGAATATGAAGTTGTGGTTATCATAGAACGGGGAAGAGGAAAAGAAAAGTGAGAGCAAAAGAAAAATAAAAGCGAGAGGAAAAGTGAGGAAAAAACGTGAGAGAAAAGGAAAAGTGAGAGGAAAAGTTAAAAGTCAGGGGTTTATATTTACACGGCCGTAAAATTTGCTTATCATTGAGGGATGAAATTCTTTAAAAACATTACTTTATCCAGTAGTGTAGTGTTAAGGTACTCTCTTTTACGAAAAGATGTGTTTTGATAAAAGTCAAAAAAAAAACTTGAGTTGTGGAAAATTTTTGTGAGTTGAAAAGTCATTAAGAAGGGTTGTCAACAAATCCAAAGGGGGAGATTGAAAAACTTTTGTGATACATTGTTTTAAAAAAGTTTTTGTATTTGTTGATGACTAACATTTTTTGTATAAGAATGTTTTTTTTTTCAGGAATCAGATGCAGTCCATCGTAATGAGCTTTTATAAGAAATCTAAAAGTTAAGGAAAGAATCAGATCCATTTGTATCGTATTCAGATCATCAGATCCAAAAAAATCAAAGATAAAAATTGTTGTTTGCTGGAAGTTTTCCTTTGTCGTAATCAAAGAAAGAAAGAAGTTGCTGAGTGAAGAAGTTGTATTGTTGCTGAAGAGTTTTGAAAGAAGACTGTGAAGTCAAGAGTTAGAAAGTTTTCATACTTTCTAAAACAATTCATACAATGCTTTGTTGATCATTAAGTTCTCACAAATCATGAAAACTTTCATGATAAAAGCTTTGGAAGAAATGGTGGAGTGGTTTGAAGAATTTCAAAGTTGCAGTATTGAGATTCCATCGTAATGGGATATCCATCGTAATGAGAATTCCATTGTAATGAGATATCCATCGTAATGAGAATTTATTCGAATTCACTGAGAAAGATACAAAATTCGGATTCACTAAGAAAGAAATAGAATTCAGATTATTTGACAAAGAAACAGAAATCAGATTCACTGAGAAAGAAACAAAAATTGGATTCACTGAGAAAGAAACAGAATCCAGACTCACTTTGAAAGAAACATAATTCATATTCATTGAGAAAGAAACATAATCCGGATTCACTTAGAAAGAAACAGAATTCAGATTCACTGAGAAAGAAACTGAAATCGAATTCATTGAGAAACACAAATCGTATTGAGTTGATTACGAAGAAGACTCAAAAAGAAAATTCTAGAAGTTTTATGAAGAGTTGAAGTTATCAAACTTGAAATTCAATTTTCCATAAATCTTGGAGAAATTTAAGGAGGTTTGAAGAAGTTGAAGTTGAAGTTTAAATACGAGATATTTTAGGAGATTTTGAAATTTGAGGAAGCGGGGAAAGTTTTCAAGTTTTCCTTTTTTGCTTTCTGAGTCTCTTATAAATATCTGCTCACATCATTCTTTCAAGTAGGAACTTTCATGCAAGCGGAAACGGTGGAGTGCTAGAGAAATCAAGTGAGAGTCATTGCCGATCCGAGATCTTGTGAGGAGGATCAGACAATTGAATGTTTGTTTACTGGATTGAGAATATCATATTCAATCAATCAGATTGAGTCAATTAGATTGAAAAAGACCATATTGAGAATTTGAGCAGAGTTTGAGTTTTGCAGATTGAGAATGAGTTTATCGTATTGAGTCCATCATATTAAGAGAATCAAATCCAGACTGGTTGTATTGAGAGAATCGGATCCAGACTCATCGTATTGAGAGAATCAAAACCAGATTGATTGTATTGAGAGAATCAGATTCAAACTCATCAGATTGAGAAATCAGATCCATCCAAATCGGACTGATAATTTAGACTGAGCAACTGTGGAGAAGTTTCAACAAAGTCTTTATTCTTTTATTTGGATCAATTGTTTTTTAAGCAATCATTGTAAACCGATGAGAGTTAGTATAATCTTTTCATTCAGGAGATAGAAGGTGTCTAATGAGAGTTGACACAAGTTGTATTCACCTCTTCATAATAGTGGATTTCTATAGACCCACGAGAGTGGCTATGATAAGGATGTAAGTTCTCACACTGAGGCCGAACCTTATAAACCTCGCGTGCTTTACCTTCTTTACTATTCTTGCATGCATGAGTTTTACTAAAAGTTGATAATGAAATAAATCTTTATAGGTTGCAGGAGTTAAGTTTCTAAAAGTTTTGAAGCTTATAAAAAGTGAACAACTGATTCAACCCCCTTTTCAGTTATTTGATCCTTTGGAACTTTAGTTTTTATGATTTGTGAGAACCTCATGATTGGTAAAACATCGTCCGACTTAGGTTAGAAAGTATGAAAACTTTCTAACTCCCTACTTCATTATCTTCTTTCAAAAATCTTCAGCAACATTACGAATTCTTCAATCAGCAAGATCATTCTTCCAACCTTCTGATATTGTCACATCGATGATTCTCATACCGATGATCTGCATCCTTATGTGTCCGGTGTTCCTCACATCGACGAGTAGCACCTAGAATACTTTATATCGTATTCTCCTCTCTTCCACAGACTCCAGCTTGTATCATAACTTCTTCACGATTTATAATAACTTCATGATTAACAAAGCATTGCCAGATTTATGGTTTAGAAAGTATGAAAACTTTATAACTCCTGACTTCACTTTCTTAAAACATCCTTTTCAACATCATTCTGACTTCCTCTCTTTGTGGCTTCTGACTTTCTAACAAAAATTGCGTCTGATGGATCTTCAACATCATGTGGTGCATCCGATCAACAACTCTACAGAACTTCCAGCTTCCATATTCCTTACACCTTTTACGTCCGGTGCTGCTCAGTCCAAAAACCTGTGTCTGGAAAACAAATTTATTAAGGAAAGAAATTTTCTCCCCCTTTGTATTTGGATTCATTAGCATTCAACAACTTTCAGCTTCCTTATAAAAACTCATTACGATGGATAAAGTCCGATCTTGAATAACAAAAACATTCTTTTACAAAAGGTTGGTTGTCAACAAATACAAAATTTTTGTTAAAAATAAAAACATTACAAAGGTTCTTCAATCCCCCTCTTTGGATTTGTTGACAACACTCATTAACAACCTTTTCAACTTAGATTTTTTTCAAAAACTAAACTTTTGTAAAAAACTCAAGTTTTTTTGACTTATACCAAAACACAGTCTTTCCCAAAAGAGAGTGTCCTGACATCACACTATTGGATAAAGTAATGTTTTTGAAGGAATTCAATCTCTCAGTGACAAACAAAATTTTCAGCTATTTTAAGATAAAATTCCCTCATTTTTTTCTCACTTTTCTTTTCCTCTTCCCCATTATCTGATAACCACAACTTCAGGTTCATAAAAGAAAGATAAATAAAAACTTCTTATGGAGTACCAAGTTGTTACTTTTTCTCCCCCTTTTTCAACACAATCCAAAGCATGGTGGGATAATTCCTTATGAGATTTAGGAAGTCATTGGTGGAGGCTGAACATGAAGTTGCAGCCTCAACTAAACAAACCTTTCTTTTGACATTGCATTTGTGAATATATCATCAATTTGATACTTCGTTGAGATATATTTCAGCAAAACATCTCCAACAACAAGTTCAACCTTCTAATGAGATCTCTATTCGGAAAGAATTCTTACTCAAATTCCTCAGTGCTTCACCTTTTCCGCTCTCAAGAAAAGTTACAAAATGCGAATGAACTTTTCTTCTATTTATAAACGACTCAGAAAAGCAAAGATAGGAAACTGAAAAACATTTCCCTCTTACTCAAATTTCAAAACATCGAAAATCACTCACATTTAAACTTCAATTTTTACTTCTTCAAACCTTCTTGAAATTTCTCTAAGATTAGTCTTCTCGAACAAATTAACTCTTCTTCAGCCCGATATGAATTCTTCAGGTTCAGTTCGATGTAACTTCCTCAGATTCATTATGATGAAATTTCTTCAGCTCACCATGATATGACTTTCCTTCTATGCTCGTTAAAATCTGACTATCTTCAGCTCATTACAATCTGACTATCATTATCAGAGTTAGTTTGATTGGCTTTCCTTCTTAGAGTCAATTTGATGGAATCCTCATAACGATGGAATGATCATAACGATAGAATTCTCAATACGACAGAATTCTCCTTACAATGTTAACTCCACTCAACTACTTTGAAATGATTCAAACTTCATCAGCTTTACACATTCTGAATTCTGACAACTTCTGTGTCCGGTACTTCTGGATATGATCTTCTGTGTCTGGGTTTTTGGAACTGATACAATCTTTAGGATTCGTTTATTTCTTCAAAAGCTTTTATGATAGTTTTCATGATTTGTGATGACTTCATGATTGATAAAGCATCGTCTGACTTAGGTTAGAAAGTATGAAAACGTTCTAACTATCGACTTCACTATCTTCTTTCAAAACACTTCAGCAACATTATGACTTCTTCACTCAACAAGATCATTCTTCCAACCTTCTGATATTGTCACACCGATGATTCTCATACCGATGATCTGTATCATTATGTGTCTGGTGTTCCTCACATCGATGAGGAGTTTCTAGAATACTTTACATCATATTCTCCTCTCTTCCACACACTTCAGCTCGTATCATAACTTCTTTATGATTTATGAGAACTTCATGATCAACAAAGCATCATCAGATTTAGGGTTTAGAAAGTATGAAAACTTTCTAACTTTTAACTTCAATTTCTTAAAACATCCTCTTTCGCATCATTCTGACTTCCTCTCTAAACAGATTTTGAATTTATAACAAAAACCGTGTCTGGTGGATCTTCAACATCATGTGGTGTATCCGATCAACAACTCTACAAAACTTTCTGCTTCCATCTTCCTTACACCTTCTGCGTCTGATGCTGCTTAGTCCGAAAACCCGTGTTCGAAAACCTATGTTCAGAAAACAACTTTCTTAAGGAAAAAACTTTTCTTTCCCTTTGTGTTTGGATTCAACAACATTCAGAAACTTTCAACCTTCTTATGAAAAATCATTACAATGGACTGGGTCCAATCCTGAATAACAAAAACATTCTTTTATAAAAAGGTTAGTTATCAACAAATACAAAAACTTTGTTAAAAACAAAAACATCACAGAGGTTCTTAAATCTTCCCCTTTGGATTTGTTGACAACACTCGTTAACAACATTTTCAACTCTTAGAGTTTTTTCAAAAACTCATCTTTTGTAGACAAATCATTTTTTTTACTTTTACCAAAACACACACTTTCTCAAAAGAGAGTGTCTTGAAAACACATTACTAGATAAAATAATATTTTTGAAGGAATTTCATCACTCGGTGACAAGAAAATTTTGTGGCTATGTTAAGATACTCTCTCTCGCTTTTCTTTTTCTCTCGCTTTTCTTTTCCTTTCCCCCATTATCTGATAACCTCAACTTCAAATTCATAAAAGAAAGATAAGTAAAAATTTCTTACAGAGTACAAAGTTCTTACTTTTTCTCCCCCTTTTTCAACATAATCCAAAGCATGGTGGATGACTTCCTTATGATATTTAGGAAGTCATTGGAGGAGGCTGAATATGAAGTTGCAGCCTCAACTCAACAAACCTTTATTTCAACATTGCCTTTATGAAGATATCAAAAATTTGATTATTCGTTGAGATATATTCCAGCAAAACATTTCCAGCATTAACTTTCTTTTTTATAAAGTGAAACTTTATATCAATGTGTTTTGATCTTGAATGCTGGATTAGTTTTTTGAAAGATCAACTGCACTTTGATCATCATAAAGTATATCTTCAATGGTTTAGAAACTTTTAATTTCAAATCTTCTAGCTGAACTTTCATGCACAATATACGAGTACAAGCACGAGTAAACACAACATATTCTGATTCTACTATGCTCAAAGTTACTGAACTTTGTTTCTTACTATGTCAACTCACACAACATTCACCCAAGAAAAATATTCATCATGAGGTTGATTTTCTATCATTACAATCTCCACCCCAATCAACATCACCACCAAAAATTATATCATCTACATAAACAATTACAATTAGAGTTCCAGAGTCAACATCTTTCATATATAAGTTGATATCAACCTTTCCTTTAGAAAAATTCAACATTTTGAAACAACTATCAAGTTTTGAATACCAAGCATACGAGGCTTGTTTTAACCCATACAAGACTTTCTTCAATCTACAAACCTTGTTTTCATTATTATTAAGTTGAAAACCATAGGGTTGTTCAATGTAAACTTCTTCCTCAATCTCGCCATTTAAGAAAGTTGAATTTACATCCATCTGATAAACTTTGTAATTTCAATGTGTGACCATTGATAGAAACATTCTAATAGTTTCTAATCTCGCAACTAGGGAAAAAGTTTCTTTAAAATCCACACCTTCCACCTGTGCATTGTCTTTACATACAAGCCTGACTGTGTTTCTTAAAACTTCTCTATGTCCATTTAACTTGTTTCTGTAAACCTACTTTGTTCTAATAACATTTTTACCTTTCAAATGTGGAACGAGTTCTCATGTTTCATTTTCCTTAATCTAATCCAATTCTTCACTCATAGCATCCACCCATTCTTTGTGTTGAATAGCTTCTGAAATTGATTCCGGTTCAACTTTTGGGTTCAACTTTTGAGATAAGTGATGTCTGATTTTCTAATCTCAACTATCTTCTGGTTTGAACTGGAGCCTTTTGATTTCCAATAATGTCTTTGGACCTAACATGTTTTTGTAAGGTAGGAAATTTAAAAGTTTATTTTCTAGCTGAACTTTTCTCATCACACGATTCTCCTGAATCTTGATAAGTATGTTTTGACTTACTTTCACTATCGTTGGAAATCTCCAGTTTATCCTCCTCAGCATTCTCAACAACTTTTGTTAAGAAATTTTGATTTTCAATTACTTTCACATCATATGAGTCCACCAACCTTTGTAAGCATTTGTTCTAACATCTGCAACTTCTTCCATTTGGTGAATAACCCATAAAAATTCCTTCCTCATATTTCTCATCAGACTTTCCTAGACCTGGATTTTTGTTTTTTAGTAAACATGGACTGTTAGAAACTTTCATGTACTTCAATGAAGGTTTTTTGTTATATCACATTTTATAAGAAGTTGTGTTTGTTTCCAGTCTCAATAAACATCTGTTTTGAACATGTACACCATATTAACATCTTCTTTCCAATAGAACTTTGAAATCTTGTATTCTACTAACATACTTCTTCCCATTTCCATTGTACTTCTATTCTTTCTTTCTGCTACTCAATTTTGTTGTGAAGTATAAGGAGCACTATATTGATGTTTGATACCATGATTTCTCAGATAAGTTTCAAAAGTATTGCTTGTGAATTCAATACCGTTATCTGTTCTCAACTTCTTTATATAAACCCTCATTTCTTTCTCAACTTATTTTATGAAAAGACAGAACATTTCCACAGCCTCTGACTTATGTTTCATAAACATGATGTTTGTGATCCGAGTGAAATCATCAATAATGAAGTATAAATATCCTTTTGTTGATTGATGTCTCATTGATCCACATAAATCAGAATGAATAAGCTCAAGAGGTCTGGTAGATTGACTCTCAACTCTTATGACTTTTGTTAGTCATCTTCCCTTTTTAACAAGTAACATGAACATCTTCATCTCTTCTTTTCAATTCTGGAAAATAATGGTCAACATCAACTTTAGAAAGTCTGTTCATGTTTTTTTGCTCAAGGTGACCAAGTCTTCAGTGCCAGAACTTATTTTCATCTTTAGCACTCAAGTAATTGGAGTTATTAAACTCTCATATTTGGAAGATATTCTCACTGGTTCTTTCTCCTTTTGTAATAATTTTTCCATCTTTTACGCTTTTGATAACGTAATAATCTTTTCTAAATTCACTTCTTTTCCATCATCATAAAGTTGACTTACACTAAGTTATGTTTTAGCCCATCAACAAATAAATCTTCCTTAGATTTCAACTTTTCTACTTCAAGCTCAGTCATTCTGATTCATTTGATTTTTAAGGAACTATCATTACCAAAAGTAATTGCTCATCCATCATGCCTTTCAACATGTTTCTAGATTTTTATTTCACCTGTCATATGTGAAGAACAATCACTATCAAGTATTTATGATTTGTTTCTTCTGCTTGATTTCAAAGCTGTCTTAACAATAAAGTCTCTTTCCTCAATTTTTTTCTTTTTAGCTTTCTTTTCTTTTCTACCATAAGAAACTTGTTTCGAAAGAAGTATCATACATCTTTCGGCATGATGACCAAACTGATCACATCTTCAACAAACTTCTTCCAGACATTCAAATCGATTTTTTGTGAGAAAGTTTCTAACATCTTGGGTTTTTTCTTTTCTAACTTCCTATGGATTAAGAAAGTTACTCATCCTTTTTCCACCATTGTTTTCTCTTTGTTCAAACTTTCTTCTGGGAAGTGACAAGTTATGAAAACAATTATAAGCTCTGTGCCCATATATTTCACAACACTTGCAATAACCATCAAATCTTGATTTTCTACTGAATAAATATCTTTCTCTGTAGAAACTTTGTTGAGGTTGATAACTTATTTATACTCTATCATACCCAGGATGTGATCCATCTTTTCTTCTAATCGAGTTTTCAACCTTTATAGATGTGATAGGTTTCTCACATCCTTTATCGACCCAAGATTTCCCAACACCTTTTCTGGAACCTAAAATGTTAGATGAATCAGATGAAACATTATTTTTGGTGAGTGAAGATTTCACCTGATTCTTGTTTTGAGCCTTCTCAGCAACTTTAAAAGGCTCAACTTTTACTTCTGAAGCTTTGTTGAAGTTTTCACTCATCTTCTTCAAGGTACTTTCAGACTCTAGAAGTTTTGATTGAAACTTATTAACTTCTTCTTCTTTCTTTGTCAGCTTCTTTCTGAGATCTTAAATCATCTTTATCTGTTTAGCAATTCTACATTTGTAACTTAATATTTCGTGGATGTATTCTTCCACTTGATTGATGACATCTTTTCTTCCTTCAGTAACTTCCCTACAATCTTTCTTTATTACTCTATTTTTTTATTGAGTATTGTTTCGCTCAAGACATGCAATAAGTTTTGTTCTAAGTTGATACTCTCTATATGATTCTTCACCACCTTCTTCACTATTTGGGAAATCTTTTTTTTCTCAACTTGTACAATGAATGTTCTAAATTTTTTTGAACTTTCATCTTCCAAAGAATTGTTGTCAGTTGAGTCTGATTTATCTTTTTTACTCAACATATTTCTCTTGTTCTTAGTAAACATCCTTTTAGATTTGTTGTATGACTTTTCTTCTTTAGAACTTTTGTTCCACTTCTTCCATCGAGGTTTTTCATTAGAATAATCTCAATATTTTCCAACTTTCTTCTTGCCAAAATTCATAGTAAAGTGTCATATTCCATAATACTAAAAATATTTGAGAGGCAGTTTACCTCCATACTTTCCTCTGTTGTAATAGTAGGTGCTCTAAACCCAATATGAATAATACTTTTGATTACCATATCATTTATATAGTTAGTTATACATGTTTTTTTTACTTACCATTATAGTGTAGATATTTCTGCATCCACTATTTAATGGTAATGTCCATAGATAAATTGTCGTATCAAAAAGTTATAGTAGATCTCAGGCTATAGTGAAAACCTTGAGATACTATGACATTAATTTTAAATAAGGTCCTATGGTCTAGATACATCTTACTGACTAGACACAATAGGTGTTTGACTATCTGGTGCTGGGGGATCATAAGAATTGAGACTTCTTATACAGTTCGTATTTGGTGATCTCTAGTAGTGAGATCATAAGGATAGACTCGTCAGTAGGAACACCACATGTTTTGGGTGTCATTGTTTGTTCATATCTACGAACATGTATATTGGTGTCCTAACTTGAGATCATTACCAATGTGTTTCATTTGATCATGTATTTTGATGTAAGACAAAAAACATGATATTGAAATCGTGGCGAGGTAGCTTGTGTTGGGTGCATCATTGATGGTATGACATTGGTTGAATGGTCAAGAAAAGAATTGTCACTTCCGGGTTGAGGAAGTAATATATCTCGGGCCTTGTGGATCAGGATGGTAGTACCTTTATAAGACCTTGGCCATGACAATCGAGAGTAAATCAGTCAGGATAGATCAACAAATAATAAAGCAAGAAAAGGATGATGACACAAGTGTGTGTTATGTTTTATGAGATATCTAAAGACAGAGATTATAACACACAATACGTGTTCGTAGGTTGGTTGTCGTTGGTATGAATATTCTTATCTCTTTAGAGGTCTTGATAGGTTGTTAGACTCCGCTCTTAGTCTATGGATATTATTCACTACTATTGAGACAATGACCTAGAAGGTCACACATAATAGTGTATTCAAGAATCTTTCTTATTCAGTTGAATAAGTATATTGGACATGGTGGGCCCCACCACGGAGTTCGAGTGTTGTCCAAGTTATCGATCACTGGTAAATAAATAAATTCATATTATTCAAGTAAAGAATAATTGGTATTGAATTTATTTATTAAATGTTTTTTGAAGTTAAGAAAATACGAGTAATAATATTAATTGAATGAATATTATTTTAATATTCCGGGTTTGTTTAATATTAAGAGGGAACGACGAGTCGAGTTAAATGACTTGATATTTTATAACGTAATATATTTAATATATATTACAGGTTTGTGATAAAATATTTATGGCGCAATTTAGTTCATCATAATTTCTTATTTAGTGGATGTTAAATTTCCAAGGGTCGAGAAACCCTTTCCAGGTTTTTGACACCCACTATATTAGCAGGGAGAGAGTTCATTGTCATGGACTATTCATTCATTTTTGAATGATAGCCTCTCTCTCCTACCGCTTTCCAAAGAGAGAGTCTCTTTCTTTGAGTGATGATCCAATAACGCCTTCAAGCATCAAAGACAAAGGATCCCAGTGATCATTGGGGCGTCGAAGCTATCGTCGGATAGTCGCGCTAGCACCCGAAATCCGACGATCGACGTTTCAGCAGATTTTTGAAGCGCATGTGGATGATCTAGAGAGATCCTACTTTGGATCCTTCAAGCAGCGATCGCCGACGACAAGCATATGTTGAGCGCAACTTCAGATCTGAAAAGGTATGTTTTTGGTTTTAATTTTGGCACTTTGATTAGTTACGCGAGATCCTCAGATCATACCAGGACTCAGATCGTCTGAGACGACAAGTTTCGTCATCTTGACGATGAATTTTTTTAAAATTCCTGGCCCACCGGCTTCTACTGTGGCCCTAGTACTTTCACTTGTTATAAGAGAGATCACATAAATTATCCAAGCCAAGAAAATTAAATTTTCTTTTAAATTTAAGTAGAGGATTTGATTTCGGTCCCAATGAAACCATCCAAGATTCAATCCAAGGTCAGATGACCAAGTTACTTCCATCCGAAGAATTTTTTTAGGGATCTAACGCAGTCATTTCACAGGTATTAAAATTATAAACAAATTTGTTCGTGTTTTATTTTGGCGTTTTCAGCAAACCTCGAAGATCCGGCCAATATTCGGCCGATTTTCGATCACCGGAAATAATACCGGTTAATGGTATTATAAATTATAATAATAATATAATAATAATAATAATAATAATAATAATAATAATTTGAATATAATAATAATAATTATTGTTATATTAAAAGGTTAATCACAACCTTCAGAAAATTTTTAATAAAACAAATTTTGTTTAATGAGGAAGTGGGACGACCGGATGTGGAAAAATCCACTCAAAACAAAACAATCAGTTTTAAATTAATAAATCAGAGGCAATTGTTTTATTTACAAAAAGGTAAAATAAATATAAAAAAAGAACAAATGTCAAAAATGAAAAGGGGCCTCTCGGTGATTTAAATCGTCTTAGGTTCGGCACCTGAACCTGAGCGTCAAGTTGGCCGCTGGATTACCACCACGTCATGTGAGTCCATCCGAACTGTTAAAATATTGAAAAAAAATATTGAAATAATCTAAGGGAAAGTAAAGAGAAAAGTGTGGGTTAATTACTTCCTGCCTAAACAAGGGTGACAGAAATCTTTCGACTGCCGTGGCTACACTGGATCGGCGAACTTCGGGATTCTCTGACGGTTATGTTCAACATTTTCTGGTCGCGCCTACATCGACTCAGGTCCACTTGTCGGGGGTGGCTATACCCGTGCGGATTCTTCATGATTCCAGGTGACGAAATCCATACCTGGCGTTTTCAGGCACCATTTGCAGCTTTAGTTCATAGGGGCGACAATAAATCGTGCACGTTTGGGGCTTTCTGAATGTTCGTTCATAGGAGGTGTTCTGACGCAGCAGTTGTAGGTCACATTTTCAGAAACCCTTTCCAAGAGCGTAGCAGTTTGCAGGAGGCGTTCCCATCAAGGTTCGGGATTCTGCTAGTCCCTTTCTCTGTTATAAAGAACATCATGAAATCACAGTTCAAATTATGCATTGACATCTCTACTGCAAAATTTCACTACGAATTGGCAATTGAAATTCCAAGTTCGAAATTTCAAAAGATTCGAAGAAGATAACTGAGATTTTGAATGAGAATTTTCCAATGGGAAAGTCCGATGGGAATTTCCATTGAGAATTTTCCAGTGAGAATTTTCAGTGCAAATTTTCACTGCGAATTTCCAGTGCGAATTTCCATTGCGAATTTCAACTAGGAGTTACTACTGTGAATTTGCAACTGCAATTTCCAATGGGAATTTCCAGTGTGAATTTGCAGTGCGAACTGACAGTGCGAATTTGCAGTGCTAATTTCCAGTGGGAAATAGTAGTTTGAATTTGCAAATCCAATTTCCAATTGGAATTTCCACTGGATCCAAAGGAAACACCATTAAACAAATTATTGAAAACTGTGATCTGACACTTTGTGCAGAAAAATTGATCATAGAATGACAGTAAGGGACCTGAATCTGAATTCTCTACAAGGTGCAGAGGCCATAAATTCATTTGATTTAAATGTTATTCAAAATTTGTCTGACTGCTACGTCACAGAGCATATCAGTGAGGACATTACAAAGTCAAAGAGAAGTGTATAAATTAGAATCAACAAAGAAGAAGTCCCAAATTTGGAAGAAAGCACCCCATGTGAAAGCATTTATAAAGAAAGCAGTACATGGAGAAAAATCATTGGGATGACTTTTAAATCATATTCAGATGCTTATTCGTTTTATGTTGCTTATGGAGGCATTGTGGGTTTCAGTGTATGGAAACAATATGTTAACAAACATAAAAAGGACAAAAGTTTGGTAACATCCACATTGTATACATGTTTCAAAGAAGGATGCCGAAGAGCAGACCAACATGACGTCAATGTCAAAAAGCCACGTGTAGAAACAAGGACTAATTGTCCAACATGAATGAGAGTTGTCTACATGTCAAATAACCAATATGAGTGCACACAATTTGTTGAGGAGCAGAACCATCCCTTACATGCTCCCGATACCATGCATTTCATGAGGTCACAAAGACGCATTAGTGATGCACAAGGTGCCGAGTTGGATGTTAATGACAGAGCTGGTCTGAAGCCCGGTGATTCATTTTCACTTGCAACAGTTATTGCAGGTGGCCCTGCGAGTCTTGGATATACATGAGTGGACCAACTAAATTATCTACAGTCCAAAAGACAAAGGGAGTTGCAACTATGTGATGCTGATGGTATGTTACAATACCTAGAGAAACAATCAAGAGATAACACATCATTCGTATACTCAGTGCAACTTGACATGTGCAGTCAAATTAGCAACATTTTTTGGATTGACCCGAGAATGAAGGCTGATTATGAGCATTTTGGAGACGTTGTCGGGTTTGACACTACCTTCAACACAAACAAGGTGTCTAGGCCTTTGGGAGTGTTTGTCGGTATAAATCATCATAAGGAGATTGTAATTTTTGGTGCAACATTGTTATATGATGAGACTGTAGACTCATTTAGTTGACTGCTTAATAGATTTGTTGATTTTCATGGAGGCAAACATCCAAAGACAATTTTCACAGATCAAGATGCAGCTATGTCTAAAGCAATTAGTTTGACACTACCTACAACAAGACACAACCTATGCACCTGGAACCTAATGCAAAATGGCATGAAACACTTGGCTCATGAAATGAAATGTGACTTGACAGTGTTGGAAAAATTGAAAAAATGCATGTATGGCGTTGCAGAGATTTCAAAATTCGAAACAATATGGAAAGAATTCTGACTACATTGCAGTGATACAAATTCAACATGGATAGAAGATATGTACAAAGTCAAAGAAAAATGGGCTCATTGTTTTATGAAAACTGCATTGACATTAGGAATTCGAAGCACAAAGTTAAGTGAAAGTTTCAATGGTGTATTAAAGGATTATTTGAATCATAAACTCAGTGTCTTGGAATTCTTCCAACAATTTGAGCATGTGTTGGAGAAGAATCTGTATCGAGAAATGAAAGCTGAATTTGATGGAAGGGAAAAGCTTCCACACAATCATTTTCCATATCATCCGATCATGGTTCAAGCAAGTCATTTGTACACTCAAATTTTTTTGATCTTTTTCAGCATGAACACCAACTATGTGGTGCTTGTTGCCTTAAGTCTTATAATGAAACTGTTTCCTGAAAATGGTATCTTGTGGCAATGAAAGGTTCGTCAAATGAGTTTAGAGTAGAAGTGTACCAACAATCACCTATCAGAATTGGTTTTACTTGTCTGAAATTTGAAAGTTATGGCTATTTGTGTTGTCATACTTTGAAAATATTAGAATGGTTGGATGTGCAGTCCTTGCCAGAGTTGTATATCTGTAAGAGATGGAAAAGACATGACCGTGACATCCAGTTGGCAGACATCACAACTAATCATGTTGAAGAGGATATGGTAGCAAGAAAAGCTAAATGTCACCAACAATTGGTACGGATGACAATAAATCTTGTAATAGAATCCTGTGAGTTTGAACAAAGATATAGAATTGAAATGTCAAATTTGAACAATTATTCCATAGAATTGCAGGACGCCAAAAAGAATGTACCCTCAAAATGCAGTAGACAAGAAGCTAACAACCAAGGTCGACAACAGTCTAAAACATCATTTAAGAAAAAAGATAAAAGGAAAGGTGGTGACAGGCTGAAAAGTTGTATAGAGCGGGCAAGAAAACGCATCAAAAAACCGGTGCAAAATCAGAAATCAAGAGACTGAAGAACTGGTATTTCATTGTTATTATTTACTTATGTTATTGAAATGTCTCATTTTATGTTCTCATGACTAAATATTGTTATAATGCAATTGCAGGGAACAACTAGAGAACCGACAAATAGTGGTTGTAATGGAGAAACTATCACATATGTCAATGTAAGTACCGTACAATAGGTTACAAAACATTTGATATTGAAACCAACATCATAACACTTTATATAACGTGATATTTAAAAACTTATACAGTATAAATGGTTATGTGTAACTCTCAGTGGTGGTTTCATGGTTGGACACTGCATATAGCTCTATAACATATTGATAGAAAATTATGAAACGACTAGAAAAATCAGACCCTCCACATCATAGATTAGTGACCACACAGTAGAGTCCCGGGATAAGAACATTTTTGTAGAAAAATCAGACCCTCTAGCTCAGAATTTAATTTCCACCTTTCCATGGGTAAAACATGCATGAACCCCCAATCCTGGATCCACTATTGTATACACAGCGTAGTCTGAATCCACCTAGTCAGCCTCTGGTGCTTCTGAATATTCTTAGTCTTCTATCCCCAATTAATCACCCAGCAAAACTCTATACAATACTAGCCTAGTGGACCATGTTCCAACCCTGAAACCACCATTGAGAGTTACATTGATACCCATATCATAGCACTATATATAATGTGATATTTAAAACCTTATACAACAGTTCTAATATTATTTTATTATGTTAATGAACTATTTCATTCAATGCTAACTTGGATAAATAATGTTATAATAATGTTGTAGGGAAATGAAACATAACCGTTGAATGCTGGTTACCATGATGATAGTGTCATAAATCTCAATATAAGTACATATTGTTTTGTATCTTCAAAACCTACAAATTTAAACTGTTCATAGGCATTGATATGTTGTCCTATTTGAAATATTATACAACACTTTTGTTAGTTATCATTGTAGTTGTTAATATATAATTATTGATGCAATTAGGAGCTAACAAGGAGGAATTTTCCACCATTTACGATGAAACATTCAGCAACAATTGCAAATGGGAATGACAACATAAATATGAGGACCGAGAACTCATTGCAAGCATTTTGGAATTCAATTGATACACAACTTCAACTACAGTTGTCATCGTAATATGCAACTTCTTTTGAAAATCAGTTTTTATAATTGAATTTGTTGGTACAGATAGGGAAATTGTAAAAAGAATCTTGTACACGATCAAACTGGAAATGTCCCCTCCCATTTTACAATGAAACAGTCCAGTGAAAAATTACAATTCGAATTCCCAGTTGAAATTTGTATGAATAATAAAATGAGAGTGCAAATAAAAATGAAACTGTAACACCTAAAAAGATGATGTAAACGAAATTGAAAATTTCCACACAGTTTGGAGTGGGAGTTCCCACTCGAAATTCTCAATTGGAAGTTATATCCACAACCAGTTTCCGTTAAAAGAACTGATACACACTTTACAATGGGAAATTCCACTGGGAATTTCCAATGAAAATTCCCAATTGGAATGTATATGCACAGACAGTTTACATTGAATCAACTGTCCCACAATTTACAGTGCAAAATTGCAATGGCAATTTCCAGTGGAAATTCCCAGTTGAAATTTCTATGCACAACTAGTTTCCATTGAAAGACGTGACTCCAGAGACTACAAGAAGAAATAGCAGTTTAACACCCTTAATCCTGTTAAAGATTAAATCAATATAAGATATATGAAAATGGATATCCAGATAAGAAAATTACCATTTTCACCCTATGTAACACCCAAAAAAGTGATGAAAACCAAACTGCAAAATTTCAATCTGTAGTTTACAGTGGGAATTTCTGCTGGAATGTTCCAATGACAATTCCCTGTTAATAATTATATGCAGAACAACTTTCCCTGTCATTCAAATAAAAAAATGCATACTAAAAAGACAAAGAACATAGCAACACCTATCATAAAACCAGTGTTTGTTCATCCTGAAGAAATTACCCATCTCCACCCACCCATCACCCACCAACACCATCACAAAAACTGACAGTAGTTATGTTTGTTACAAGACAACCATATTTCTGTTACATTAAAAAGTTCAATTAACAATCATCATTGCTTCTGACTGCAACCAAATACTTCCGACTCTCAGCATCGATCTCCATTGTCGTCCTCCCAGGATCATTTAAGAAGTAATGCACCATAAACAAGCGCCGCTCAACAAGATATTTTTCTGACAAACATTTTGGCACTTCAACTCCTGTAGCCAAACATTCCATGATATAACAAATGATGACACCACAATCCAAAGTCGCATCTCCCTGTTGCAGCGTCTTCTCAATTGTCATGTCCCATTTACGTGACTTGAACTTCTCAGCATGAACTAAGCTGAAAACTTCCTCCAAATATGATTTCTGTAAAAAAATTCAATGATTAGTCCATCTGTTAATGTCTTCAAAATTATACTGTACATTGTATAATAACTTACCACAGTCACTTCATCTTTAAGGAACGAATCTCTTTCTCTCATGAGTCGAATGGGTTGCATTGAGTTATAATATTGAAACACCATTTTTTTCAAATCCATAACTAGTAAAGTCCAATGAATATTATCATAATTTACCAGGCATAATAAAAGCATGGAGCTCCTCATACCGGCAACTACTGGTCGCTTCAAAAAGGTGTCCTTTAATTTTTCATTTTTTGAATACAAAACTCCCTATAAGCCAATAACAAAGGGAAATGTAAGAATGTAGTAACCATTAACTGTAGACATGTTTTCAACATGAAAACAGCCAAAATATGATCATCATTTTATGAAAAATGAATTATAGTCTTACTGTAAAGGTGCTTGGCATGAACGAACATCTTTTCACGTCGGCAATGCCAGCCATACTCCGAAGCTGACATCTTTCTTGAATGATCATCGTATATGCATCTATGACCTGTTTTGAAAAATTTAACTTAATAAAAGAGAAAGCAACACTGATTAAAGAAACTAATCCAAAACATACCGTACTAGAAGTTCACTTCTTTAACAAATCACTAATGTTTTTCATCTTGATCTGCTGTGATTTGTCACCAGATTTCCATACCACACTACTATTGTCATGAAATGTTATTTTAAATTTTAGTACAGTGTAAACTATATGAAAAGAAATTATAAAACAAATTCAATAGCATTACCTGTCCCCATCTGCATCAATTAACATCTGCATCAGTCTTCTATCATTTGTTGTCACTATATTATGTTGCATTACCCACTTAGGAATTAATTGGGATAGCTTTCCAAATACCGTCAGACTCTTTGTCGCAGTCAGCCGTGGATATATATTTGGAGACTGACACTTCAGTTTCCTCGTCCTACTCTTGACACCTCTAATCAAAGATGTTTGTATCTTAGAGGCAGAAGAGCCTGGAATGGACTGGTAAACACGTTTTAGCCCTTCATTGCCCAATTCTTCATTCATATCTTCCTCCTCACATTCCTCCAAAATAGTTTCTTCCATCCTTTTAGCATCATGAATATCCATTGTGCTGCCTTCATTTATAGCAACTGAAGTTGTAAGCTTTTCCATTTCAACATCTTCACTCCCAATATCCTCTAAAACAGTTTCTTTCTCCTCATCAAAAATTGTTTTAACCTCTTCCTTCCCCTTCAACTTTGATTTCAAAACCAGAATCTGTCTACTGTACAGCTTTATTTGGGCCTCCAGTCTCTTGACCCGCTTATGAAGTTTCACATTCTCTACGTAGCAGCCTAAAGACTCCCCCTTTGAAACATCTGTCATGTGTCGCCTCATACTAAAAGAACTTTTTTTTCATCAACTACCTGTGGGGCAGGTACTGTAACATCAGAAGGCCTTGATTGCAGCCCAGGGCTCTGCCTAGACTTGGTTGGAGTCTGGATTACATAGTACAAACATAATTACAAATGTTATAAAGTATTCTAAAAGTAAAGGACTGTTTAGTAACATATTCTACTAATAGTACCTTGGTAGATCCTTGTACAGGGACATCAACATCTTGCAAACTCTACCGAACAAATAAAGGAGCACCTTCTCTTTTGGGTGAAACATTCTCAGACTTATCAACATACCAATACTGTAATATTTAATATTGTTAGGAAATATTAAACCAACATGGAAAAATTAATCAGCTAAATAAAGTTGACGACCTCACCAATAAGCTAACAACGAAGCCAACAACTTTTAATGGTAAAGTGTGTGATTTTTTTCACTGACGTGAGAAGCTGGTCATGAATACCAGCATCCCAAGAAAACCTCTTCACTTTAGAGATATCATTAAAATAAGTAACAATATTCCAACCGACATATGAACCAGATGTGGGGAAAATAATGTGGCGCACACAAATAAGCAAAGAAAACATGCAACATCAGAGAAATATTGCTCTTCCCTTGCTTCAACAGTGTCAAGAATAGCTCTCCGTAAAATACACCGTGTTAATAGTCGGCCCACATGCACAAACCTTCTCTTCAAAAGGGCTGAGTTATTTGGCCGTAATGTGTATGGAGCTGATAAAGGAAACTGACCATCCTCAATGCCAAATATATCACGGATGTCATCAACTGTTAATTCTATCATCCAACCACCTATATCAAACCTTTTTAATTGAACATTGTACATCTTTAATACTAATAAAAAGAAGCATCTTTTTTTTACAATCATCAAAGGTCACTCTATTTTACACAAATACTTTAAACAATTTCCAAAATGGCATCTTCTGAAGAAATGTAATGTGATTCTCAGTGATTTATTGTCAAATTTGAACAATTATGCCATAGAATTGCAGGACGCCAAAAAGAATGTACCCTCAAAATGAAGTAGACAAGAAGCTACCAACCAAGGTCGACAACAGTCTGAAACATCATTTAAGAAAAAAGATAAAAGGAAAGGTGGTGACAGGCTGAAAAGTTGTATAGAGCGGGCAAGAAAACGCATCAAAAAACCGGTGCAAAATCAGAAATCAAGAGACTGAAGAACTGGTATTTCATTGTTATTATTTACTTATGTTATTGAAATGTCTCATTTTATTTTCTCATGACTAAATATTGTTATAATGCAATTGCAGGGAACAACTAGAGAACCGAAAAATAGTGGTTGTAATGGAGAAACTATCACATATGTCAATGTAAGTACTGTACAATAGGTTACAAAACATTTGATATTGAAACCAACATCATAACACTTTATATAACGTGATATTTAAAACCTTATAGAGTATAAATGGTTATGTGTAACTCTCAGTGGTGGTTTCATGGTTGGACACTGCATATAGCTCTATAACATATTGATAGAAAATTATGAAACGACTAGAAAAATCAGACCCTCCACATCATAGATTAGTGACCACACAGTAGAGTCCCGGGATAAGAACATTTTTGTAGAAAAATCAGACCCTCTAGCTCAGAATTTAATTTCCACCTTTCCATGGGTAAAACATGCATGAACCCCCAATCCTGGATCCACTATTGTATACACAGCGTAGTCTGAATCCACCTAGTCAGCCTCTGGTGCTTCTGAATATTCTTAGTCTTCTATCCCCAATTAATCACCCAGCAAAACTCTATACAATACTAGCCTAGTGGACCATGTGCCAACCCTGAAACCACCATTCAGAGTTACATTGATACCCATATCATAGCACTATATATAATGTGATATTTAAAACCTTATACAACAATTCTAATATTATTTTATTATGTTAATGAACTGTTTCATTCAATGCTAACTTGGATAAATAATGTTATAATAATGTTCTAGGGAAATGAAACATAACCGTTGAATGCTGGTTACCATGATGATAGTGTCATAAATCTCAATATAAGTACATATTGTTTTGTATCTTCAAAACCTACAAATTTAAACTGTTCATAGCCATTGATATGTTGTCCTATTTGAAATATTATACAACACTTTTGTTAGTTATCATTATAGTTGTTAATATATAATTATTGATGCAATTAGGAGCTAACAAGGAGGAATTTTCCACCATTTACGATGAAACATTCAGCAACAGTTGCAAATGGGAATGACAACATAAATATGAGGACCGAGAACTCATTGCAAGAATTTTGGAATTCAATTGATACACAACTTCAACTGCAGTTGTCATCGTAATATGCAAATTCTTTTGAAAATCAGTTTTTATAATTGAATTTGTTGGTACAGATAGGGAAATTGTAAAAAGATTCTTGTACACGATCAAACTGGAAATGTCCCCTCCCATTTTACAATGAAACAGTCCAGTGAAAAATTACAATTCGAATTCCCAGTTGAAATTTGTATGAATAATAAAATGAGAGTGCAAATAAAAATGACACTGTAACACCTAAAAAAATGATGTAAACGAAATTGAAAATTTCCACACAGTTTGGAGTGGGAGTTCCCACTCGAAATTCTCAATTGGAAGTTATATCCACAACCAGTTTCCGTTAAAAGAACTGATACACACTTTACAGTGGGAAATTCCACTGGGAATTTCCAATGCAAATTCCCAATTGGAATGTATATGCACAGACAGTTTACATTGAACCAACTGTCCCACAATTTACAGTGCAAAATTGCAATGGAAATTTCCAGTGGAAATTCCCAGTTGAAATTTCTATGCACAACTAGTTTCCATTGAAAGACGTGACTCCAGAGACTACAAGAAGAAATAGCAGTTTAACACCCTTAATCCTATTAAAGATTAAATCAATATAAGATATATGAAAATGGATATCCAGATAAGAAAATTACCATTTTCACCCTATGTAACACCCAAAAAAGTGATGAAAACCAAACTGCAAAATTTCAATCTGCAGTTTACAGTGGGAATTTCTGCTGGAATGTTCCAATGACAATTCCCTGTTAATAATTATATGCAGAACAACTTTCCCAGTCATTCAAATAAAAAAATGCATACTAAAAAGACAAAGAACATAGCAACACCTATCATAAAACCAGTGTTTGTTCATCCTGAAGAAATTACCCATTTCCACCCACCCATCACCCACCAACACCATCACAAAAACTCACAGTAGTTATGTTTGTTACAAGACAACCATATTTCTGTTACATTAAAAAGGCCAATTAACAATCATCATTGCTTCTGACTGCAACCAAATACTTCCGACTCTCAGCATCGATCTCCATTGTCGTCCTCCCAGGATCATTTAAGAAGTAATGCACCATAAACAAGCGCCGCTCAACAAGATATTTTTCTGACAAACATTTTGGCACTTCAACTCCTGTATCCAAACATTCCATGATATAACAAATGATGACACCACAATCCAAAGTCACATCTCCCTGTTGCAGCGTCTTCTCAATTGTCATGTCCCATTTACGTGACTTGAACTTCTCAGCATGAACTAAGCTGAAAACTTCCTCCAAATATGATTTCTGTAAAAAAATTCAATGATTAGTCCATCTGTTAATGTCTTCAAAATTATACTGTACATTGTATAATAACTTACCACAATCACTTCATCTTTAAGGAACGAATCTCTTTCTCTCATGAGTCGAATGGGTTGCATTGAGTTATAATATTGAAACACCATTTTTTTTCAAATCCATAACTAATAAAGTCCAATGAATATTATCATAATTTACCAGGCATAATAAAAGCATGGAGCTCCTCATACCGGCAACTACTGGTCGCTTCAAAAAGGTGTCCTTTAATTTTTCATTTTTTGAATACAAAACTCCCTATAAGCCAATAACAAAAGGAAATGTAAGAATGTAGCAACCATTAACTGTAGACATGTTTTCAACATGAAAACAGCCAAAATATGATCATCATTTTATGAAAAATGAATTATAGTCTTACTGTAAAGGTGCTTGGCATGAACGAACATCTTTTCACGTCGGCAATGCCAGCCATACTCCGAAGCCGACATCTTTCTTGAATGATCATCGTATAGGCATCTATGACCTGTTTTGAAAAATTTAACTTAATAAAAGAGAAAGCAACACTGATTAAAGAAACTAATCCAAAACATATCGTACTAGAAGTTCACTTCTTTAACAAATCACTAATGTTTTTCATCTTGATCTGCTGTGATTTGTCACCAGATTTCCATACCACACTACTATTGTCATGAAATGTTATTTTAAATTTTAGTACAGTGTAAACTATATGAAAAGAAATTATAAAACAAATTCAATAGCATTACCTGTCCCCATCTGCATCAATTAACATCTGCATCAGTCTTCTATCATTTGTTGTCACTATATTATGTTGCATTACCCACTTAGGAATTAATTGGGATAGCTTTCCAAATACCGTCAGACTCTTTGTCGCAGTCAGCCGTGGATATATATTTGGAGACTGACACTTCAGTTTCCTCGTCCTACTCTTGACACCTCTAATCAAAGATGTTTGTATCTTAGAGGCAGAAGAGCCTGGAATGGACTGGTAAACACGTTTTGGCCCTTCATTGCCCAATTCTTCATTCATATCTTCCTCCTCACATTCCTCCAAAATAGTTTCTTCCATCCTTTTAGCATCATGAATATCCATTGTGCTGCCTTCATTTATAGCAACTGAAGTTGTAAGCTTTTCCATTTCAACATCTTCACTCCCAATATCCTCTAAAACAGTTTCTTTCTCCTCATCAAAAATTGTTTTAACCTCTTCCTTCCCCTTCAACTTTGATTTCAAAACCAGAATCTGTCTACTGTACAGCTTTATTTGGGCCTCCAGTCTCTTGACCCGCTTATGAAGTTTCACATTCTCTACGTAGCAGCCTAAAGACTCCCCCTTTGAAACATCTGTCATGTGTCGCCTCATACTAAAAGAACTTTTTTTTCATCAACTACCTGTAGGGCAGGTACTGTAACATCAGAAGGCCTTGACTGCAGCCCAGGGCTCTTCCTAGACTTGGTTGGAGTCTGGATTACATAGTACAAACATAATTACAAATGTTATAAAGTATTCTAAAAGTAAAGGACTGTTTAGTAACATATTCTACTAATAGTACCTTGGTAGATCCTTGTACAGGGACATCAACATCTTGCAAACTCTACCGAACAAATAAAGGGGCACCTTCTCTTTTGGGTGAAACATTCTGAGACTTCTCAACATACCAATACTGTAATATTTAATATTGTTAGGAAATATTAAACCAACATGGCAAAATTAATCAGTTAAATAAAGTTGACGACCTTACCAATAAGCTAACAACGAAGCCAACAACTTTTAATGGTAAAGTGTGTGATTTTTTTTCACTGACGTGAGAAGCTGGTCATGAATACCAGCATCCCAAGAAAACCTCTTCACTTTCGAGATATCATCAAAATAAGTAACAAGATTCCAACCGACATATGAACCAGATGTGGGGAAAATAATGTGGCGCACACAAATAAGCAAAGCAAACATGCAACATCAGAGAAATATTTCTCTTCCCTTGCTTCAACAGTGTCAAGAATAGCTCTCCATAAAATACACCGTGTTAATAGTCGGCCCACATGCACAAACCTTCTCTTCAAAAGGGATGAGTTATTTGGCCGTAATGTGTATGAAGCTGATAAAGTAAACTGACCATCCTCAATGCCAAATATATCACGGATGTCATCAACTGTTAATTCTATCATCCAACCACCTATATCAAACCTTTTTAATTGAACATTGTACATCTTTAATACTAATAAAAACAAGCATCTTTTTTTTACAATCATCAAAGGTCACTCTATTTTACACAAAGACTTTAAACAATTTCCAAAATGGCATCTTCTGAAGAAATGTAATGTGATTCTCAGTGATTTATTGTCAAATTTGAACAATTATGCCATAGAATTGCAGGACGCCAAAAAGAATGTACCCTCAAAATGCAGTAGACAAGAAGCTAACAACCAAGGTCGACAACAGTCTAAAACATCATTTAAGAAAAAATATAAAAGGAAAGGTGGTGACAGACTGAAAAGTTGTATAGAGCGGGCAAGAAAACGCATCAAAAAACCGGTGCAAAATCATAAATCAAGAGACTGAAGAACTGGTATTTCATTGTTATTATTTACTTATGTTATTGAAATGTCTCATTTTATGTTCTCATGACTAAATATTGTTATAATGCAATTGCAGGGAACAACTAGAGAACCGACAAATAGTGGTTGTAATGGAGAAACTATCACATATGTCAATGTAAGTACTGTACAATAGGTTAAAAAACATTTGATATTGAAACCAACATCATAACACTTTATATAACGTGATATTTAAAACCTTATACAGTATAAATGGTTATGTGTAACTCTCAGTGGTGGTTTCATGGTTGGACACTGCATATAGCTCTATAACATATTGATAGAAAATTATGAAACGACTAGAAAAATCAGACCCTCCACATCATAGATTAGTGACCACACAGTAGAGTCCCGGGATAAGAACATTTTTGTATAAAAATCAGACCCTCTAGCTCAGAATTTAATTTCCACCTTTCCATGGGTAAAACATGCATGAACCCCCAATCCTGGATCCACTATTGTATACACAGCATAGTCTGAATCCACCTAGTCAGCCTCTGGTTCTTCTGAATATTCTTAGTCTTCTATCCCCAATTAATCACCCAGTAAAACTCTATACAATACTAGCCTAGTGGACCATGTGCCAACCCTGAAACCACCATTGAGAGTTACATTGATACCCATATCATAGCACTATATATAATGTGATATTTAAAACCTTATACAACAGTTATAATATTATTTTATTATGTTAATGAACTGTTTCATTCAATGCTAACTTGGATAAATAATGTTATAATAATGTTGTAGGGAAATGAAACATAACCGTTGAATGCTGGTTACCATGATGATAGTGTCATAAATCTCAATATAAGTACATATTGTTTTGTATCTTCAAAACCTACAAATTTAAACTGTTCATATCCATTGATATGTTGTCCTATTTGAAATATTATACAACACTTTTGTTAGTTATCATTGTAGTTGTTAATATATAATTATTGATGCAATTAGGAGCTAACAAGGAGGAATTTTCCACCATTTACGATGAAACATTCAGCAACAGTTGCAAATGGGAATGACAACATAAATATGAGGACCGAGAACTCATTGCAAGCATTTTGGAATTCAATTGATACACAACTTCAACTGCAGTTGTCATCGTAATATGCAACTTCTTTTGAAATCAGTTTTTATAATTGAATTTGTTGGTACAGATAGGGAAATTGTAAAAAGAATCTTGTACACGATCAAACTGGAAATGTCCCCTCCCATTTTACAATGAAACAGTCCAGTGAAAAATTACAATTCGAATTCCCAGTTGAAATTTGTATGAATAATAAAATGAGAGTGCAAATAAAAATGACACTGTAACACCTAAAAGATTGATGTAAACGAAATTGAAAATTTCCACACAGTTTGGAGTGGGAGTTCCCACTCGAAATTCTCAATTGGAAGTTATATCCACAACCAGTTTCCGTTAAAAGAACTGATACACACTTTACAGTGGGAAATTCCACTGGGAATTTCCAATGCAAATTCCCAATTGGAATGTATATGCACAGACAGTTTACATTGAACCAACTGTCCCACAATTTACAGTGCAAAATTGCAATGACAATTTCCAGTGGAAATTCCCAGTTGAAATATCTATGCACAACTAGTTTCCATTGAAAGACGTGACTCCAGAGACTACAAGAAGAAATAGCAGTTTAACACCCTTAATCCTGTTAAAGATTAAATCAATATAAGATATATGAAAATGGATATCCAGATAAGAAAATTACCATTTTCACCCTATGTAACACCCAAAAAAGTGATGAAAACCAAACTGCAAAATTTCAATCTGCAGTTTACAGTGGGAATTTCTGCTGGAATGTTCCAATGACAATTCCCTGTTAATAATTATATGCAGAACAACTTTCCCAGTCATTCAAATAAAAAAATGCATACTAAAAAGACAAAGAACATAGCAACACCTATCATAAAACCAGTGTTTGTTCATCCTGAAGAAATTACCCATTTCCACCCACCCATCACCCACCAACACCATCACAAAAACTGACAGTAGTTATGTTTGTTACAAGACAACCATATTTCTATTACATTAAAAAGGTCAATTAACAATCATCATTGCTTCTGACTGCAACCAAATACTTCCGACTCTCAGCATCGATCTCCATTGTCGTCCTCCCAGGATCATTTAAGAAGTAATGCACCATAAACAAGCGCCGCTCAACAAGATATTTTTCTGACAAACATTTTGGCACTTCAACTCCTGTAGCCAAACATTCCATGATATAACAAATGATGACACCACAATCCAAAGTCGCATCTCCCTGTTGCAGCGTCTTCTCAATTGTCATGTCCCATTTACGTGACTTGAACTTCTCAGCATGAACTAAGCTGAAAACTTCCTCCAAATATGATTTCTGTAAAAAAATTCAATGATTAGTCCATCTGTTAATGTCTTCAAAATTATACTGTACATTGTATAATAACTTACCACAGTCACTTCATCTTTAAGGAACGAATCTCTTTCTCTCATGAGTCGAATGGGTTGCATTGAGTTATAATATTGAAACACCATTTTTTTCAAATCCATAACTAGTAAAGTCCAATGAATATTATCATAATTTACCAGGCATAATAAAAGCATGGAGCTCCTCATACCGGCAACTACTGGTCGCTTCAAAAAGGCGTCCTTTAATTTTTCATTTTTTGAATACAAAACTCCCTATAAGCCAATAACAAAGGGAAATGTAAGAATGTAGTAACCATTAACTGTAGACATGTTTTCAATATGAAAACAGCCAAAATATGATCATCATTTTATGAAAAATGAATTATAGTCTTACTGTAAAGGTGCTTGGCATGAACGAACATCTTTTCACGTCGGCAATGCCAGCCATACTCCGAAGCCGACATCTTTCTTGAATGATCATCGTATATGCATCTATGACCTGTTTTGAAAAAATTAACTTAATAAAAGAGAAAGCAACACTGATTAAAGAAACTAATCCAAAACATACCGTACTAGAAGTTCACTTCTTTAACAAATCACTAATGTTTTTCATCTTGATCTGCTGTGATTTGTCACCAGATTTCCATACCACACTACTATTGTCATGAAATGTTATTTTAAATTTTAGTACAGTGTAAACTATATGAAAAGAAATTATAAAACAAATTCAATAGCATTACCTGTCCCCATCTGCATCAATTAACATCTGCATCAGTCTTCTATCATTTGTTGTCACTATATTATGTTGCATTACCCACTTAGGAATTAATTGGGATAGCTTTCCAAATACCGTCAGACTCTTTGTCGCAGTCAGCCGTGGATATATATTTGGAGACTGACACTTCAGTTTCCTCGTCCTACTCTTGACACCTCTAATCAAAGATGTTTGTATCTTAGAGGCAGAAGAGCCTGGAATGGACTGGTAAACACGTTTTGGCCCTTCATTGCCCAATTCTTCATTCATATCTTCCTCCTCACATTCCTCCAAAATAGTTTCTTCCATCCTTTTAGCATCATGAATATCCATTGTGCTGCCTTCATTTATAGCAACTGAAGTTGTAAGCTTTTCCATTTCAACATCTTCACTCCCAATATCCTCTAAAACAGTTTCTTTCTCCTCATCAAAAATTGTTTTAACCTCTTCCTTCCCCTTCAACTTTGATTTCAAAACCAGAATCTGTCTACTGTACAGCTTTATTTGGGCCTCCAGTCTCTTGACCCGCTTATGAAGTTTCACATTCTCTACGTAGCAGCCTAAAGACCCCCCCTTTGAAACATCTGTCATGTGTCGCCTCATACTAAAAGAACTTTTTTTTCATCAACTACCTGTGGGGCAGGTACTGTAACATCAGAAGGCCTTGACTGCAGCCCAGGGCTCTTCCTAGACTTGGTTGGAGTCTGGATTACATAGTACAAACATAATTACAAATGTTATAAAGTATTCTAAAAGTAAAGGACTGTTTAGTAACATATTCTACTAATATTACCTTGGTAGATCCTTGTACAGGGACATCAACATCTTGCAAACTCTACCGAACAAATAAAGGGGAACCTTCTCTTTTGGGTGAAACATTCTCAGACTTCTCAACATACCAATACTGTAATATTTAATATTGTTAGGAAATATTAAACCAACATGGCAAAATTAATCAGTTAAATAAAGTTGACGACCTTACCAATAAGCTAACAACGAAGCCAACAACTTTTAATGGTAAAGTGTGTGATTTTTTTTCACTGACGTGAGAAGCTGTTCATGAATACCAGCATCCCAAGAAAACCTCTTCACTTTCGAGATATCATCAAAATAAGTAACAAGATTCCAACCGACATATGAACCAGATGTGGGGAAAATAATGTGGCGCACACAAATAAGCAAAGCAAACATGCAACATCAGAGAAATATTGCTCTTCCCTTGCTTCAACAGTGTCAAGAATAGATCTCCGTAAAATACACCGTGTTAATAGTCGGCCCACATGCACAAACCTTCTCTTCAAAAGGGCTGAGTTATTTGGCCGTAATGTGTATGAAGCTGATAAAGGAAACTGACCATCCTCAATGCCAAATATATCACGGATGTCATCAACTGTTAATTCTATCATTCAACCACCTATATCAAACCTTTTTAATTGAACATTGTACATCTTTAATACTAATAAAAAGAAGCATCTTTTTTTTACAATCATCAAAGGTCACTCTATTTTACACAAAGACTTTAAACAATTTCCAAAATGGCATCTTCTGAAGAAATGTAATGTGATTCTCAGTGATTTATTGTCAAATTTGAACAATTATGCCATAGAATTGCAGGACGCCAAAAAGAATGTACCCTCAAAATGCAGTAGACAAGAAGCTAACAACCAAGGTCGACAACAGTCTAAAACATCATTTAAGAAAAAAGATAAAAGGAAAGGTGGTGACAGGCTGAAAAGTTGTATAGAGCGGGCAAGAAAACGCATCAAAAAACCGGTGCAAAATCAGAAATCAAGAGACTGAAGAACTGGTATTTCATTGTTATTATTTACTTATGTTATTGAAATGTCTCATTTTATGTTCTCATGACTAAATATTGTTATAATGCAATTGCAGGGAACAACTAGAGAACCGACAAATAGTGGTTGTAATGGAGAAACTATCACATATGTCAATGTAAGTACTGTACAATAGGTTACAAAACATTTGATATTGAAACCAACATCATAACACTTTATATAACGTGATATTTAAAACCTTATACAGTATAAATGGTTATGTGTAACTCTCAGTGGTGGATTCATGGTTGGACACTGCATATAGCTCTATAACATATTGATAGAAAATTATGAAACGACTAGAAAAATCAGACCCTCCACATCATAGATTAGTGACCACACAGTAGAGTCCCGGGATAAGAACATTTTTGTAGAAAAATCAGACCCTCTAGCTCAGAATTTAATTTCCACCTTTCCATGGGTAAAACATGCATGAACCCCCAATCCTGGATCCACTATTGTATACACAGCATAGTCTGAATCCACCTAGTCAGCCTCTGGTGCTTCTGAATATTCTTAGTCTTCTATCCCCAATTAATCACCCAGCAAAACTCTATACAATACTAGCCTAGTGGACCATGTGCCAACCCTGAAACCACCATTGAGAGTTACATTGATACCCATATCATAGCACTATATATAATGTGATATTTAAAACCTTATACAACAGTTCTAATATTATTTTATCATGTTAATGAACTGTTTCATTCAATGCTAACTTGGATAAATAATGTTATAATAATTTTGTAGGGAAATGAAACATAACCGTTGAATGCTGGTTACCATGATGATAGTGTCATAAATCTCAATATAAGTACATATTGTTTTGTATCTTCAAAACCTACAAATTTAAACTGTTCATAGCCATTGATATGTTGTCCTATTTGAAATATTATACAACACTTTTGTTAGTTATCATTGTAGTTGTTAATATATAATTATTGATGCAATTAGGAGCTAACAAGGAGGAATTTTCCACCATTTACGATGAAACATTCAGCAACAGTTGCAAATGGGAATGACAACATAAATATGAGGACCGAGAACTCATTGCAAGCATTTTGGAATTCAATTGATACACAACTTCAACTGCAGTTGTCATCGTAATATGCAACTTCTTTTGAAAATCAGTTTTTATAATTGAATTTGTTGGTACAGTTAGGGAAATTGTAAAAAGAATCTTGTACACGATCAAACTGGAAATGTCCCCTCCAATTTTACAATGAAACAGTCCTGTGAAAAATTACAATTCGAATTCCCAGTTGAAATTTGTATGAATAATAAAATGAGAGTGCAAATAAAAATGACACTGTAACACCTAAAAAAATGATGTAAACGAAATTGAAAATTTCCACACAGTTTGGAGTGGGAGTTCCCACTCGAAATTCTCAATTGGAAGTTATATCCACAACCAGTTTCCGTTAAAAGAACTGATACACACTTTACAGTGGGAAATTCCACTGGGAATTTCCAATGCAAATTCCCAATTGGAATGTATATGCACAGACAGTTTACATTGAACCAACTGTCCCACAATTTACAGTGCAAAATTGCAATGGCAATTTCCAGTGGAAATTCCCAGTTGAAATATCTATGCACAACTAGTTTCCATTGAAAGACGTGACTCCAGAGACTACAAGAAGAAATAGCAGTTTAACACCCTTAATCCTGTTAAAGATTAAATCAATATAAGATATATGAAAATGGATATCCAGATAAGAAAATTACCATTTTCACCCTATGTAACACCCAAAAAAGTGATGAAAACCAAACTGCAAAATTTCAATCTGCAGTTTACAGTGGGAATTTCTGCTGGAATGTTCCAATGACAATTCCCTGTTAATAATTATATACAGAACAACTTTCCCGGTCATTCAAATAAAAAAATGCATACTAAAAAGACAAAGAACATAGCAACACCTATCATAAAACCAGTGTTTGTTCATCCTGAAGAAATTACCCATTTCCAACCACCCATCACCCACCAACACCATCACAAAAACTGACAGTAGTTATGTTTGTTACAAGACAACCATATTTCTGTTACATTAAAAAGGTCAATTAACAATCATCATTGCTTCTGACTGTAACCAAATACTTCCGACTCTCAACATCGATCTCCATTGTCGTCCTCCCAGGATCATTTAAGAAGTAATGCACCATAAACAAGCGCCGCTCAACACGATATTTTTCTGACAAACATTTTGGCACTTCAACTCCTGTAGCCAAACATTCCATGATATAACAAATGATGACACCACAATCCAAAGTCGCATCTCCCTGTTGCAGCGTCTTCTCAATTGTCATGTCCCATTTACGTGACTTGAACTTCTCAGCATGAACTAAGCTGAAAACTTCCTCCAAATATGATTTCTGTAAAAAAATTCAATGATTAGTCCATCTGTTAATGTCTTCAAAATTATACTGTACATTGTATAATAACTTACCACAGTCACTTCATCTTTAAGGAATGAATCTCTTTCTCTCATGAGTCGAATGGGTTGCATTGAGTTATAATATTGAAACACCATTTTTTTCAAATCCATAACTAATAAAGTCCAATGAATATTATCATAATTTACCAGGCATAATAAAAGCATGGAGCTCCTCATACCGGCAAGTACTGGTCGCTTCAAAAAGGTGTCCTTTAATTTTTCATTTTTTGAATACAAAACTCCCTATAAGCCAATAACAAAAGGAAATGTAAGAATGTAGTAACCATTAACTGTAGACATGTTTTCAACATGAAAACAGCCAAAATATGATCATCATTTTATGAAAAATGAATTATAGTCTTACTGTAAAGGTGCTTGGCATGAACGAACATCTTTTCACGTCGGTAATGCCAGCCATACTCCGAAGCCGACATCTTTCTTAAATGATCATCGTATATGCATCTATGACCTGTTTTAAAAAATTTAACTTAATAAAAGAGAAAGCAACACTGATTAAAGAAACTAATCCAAAACATACCGTACTATAAGTTCACTTCTTTAACAAATCAGTAATGTTTTTCATCTTGATCTGCTGTGATTTGTCACCAGATTTCCATACCACACTACTATTGTCATGAAATGTTATTTTAAATTTTAGTACAATGTAAAATATATGAAAAGAAATTATAAAACAAATTCAATAGCATTACCTTTCCCCATCTGCATCAATTAACATCTGCATCAGTCTTCTATCATTTGTTGTCACTATATTATGTTGCATTACCCACTTAGGAATTAATTGGGATAGCTTTCCAAATACCGTCAGACTCTTTGTCGCAGTCAGCCGTAGATATATATTTAGAGACTGACACTTCAGTTTCCTCGTCCTACTCTTGACACCTCTAATCAAAGATGTTTGTATCTTAGAGGCAGAAGAGCCTAGAATGGACTGGTAAACACGTTTTGGCCCTTTATTGCCCAATTCTTCATTCATATCTTCCTCCTCACATTCCTCCAAAATAGTTTCTTCCATCCTTTTAGCATCATGAATATCCATTGTGCTGCCTTCATTTATAGAAACTGAAGTTGTAAGCTTTTCCATTTCAACATCTTCACTCCCAATATCCTCTAAAACAGTTTCTTTCTCCTCATCAAAAATTTTTTTAACCTCTTCCTTCCCCTTCAACTTTGATTTCAAAACCAGAATCTGTCTACTGTACTGCTTTATTTGGGCCTCCAGTCTCTTGACCCGCTTATGAAGTTTCACATTCTCTACGTAGCAGCCTAAAGACTCCCCCTTTGAAACACCTGTCATGTGTCGCCTCATACTAAAAGAACTTTTTTTTCATCAACTACCTGTGGGGCAGGTACTGTAACATCAGAAGGCCTTGACTGCAGCCCAGGGCTCTGCCTAGACTTGGTTGGAGTCTGGATTACATAGTACAAACATAATTACAAATGTTATAAAGTATTCTAAAAGTAAAGGATTGTTTAGTAACATATTCTACTAATAGTACCTTGGTAGATCCTTGTACAGGGACATCAACATCTTGCAAACTCTACCGAAGAAATAAAGGAGCACCTTCTCTTTTGGGTGAAACATTCTCAGACTTCTCAACATACCAATACTGTAATATTTAATATTGTTAGGAAATATTAAACCAACATGGCAAAATTAATCAGCTAAATAAAGTTGACGACCTTACCAATAAGCTAACAACGAAGCCAACAACTTTTAATGGTAAAGTGTGTGATTTTTTTTCACTGACGTGAGAAGCTGGTCATGAATACCAGCATCCCAAGAAAACCTCTTCACTTTCGAGATATCATCAAAATAAGTAACAAGATTCCAACCGACATATGAACCAGATGTGGGGAAAATAATGTGGCGCACACAAATAAGCAAAGCAAACATGCAACATCAGATAAATATTGCTCTTCCCTTACTTCAACAGTGTCAAGAATAGCTCTCCGTAAAATACCCCGTGTTAATAGTCGGCCCACATGCACAAACCTTCTCTTCAAAAGGGCTGAGTTATTTGGCCGTAATGTGTATGGAGATGATAAAGGAAACTGACCATCCTCAATGCCAAATATATCACGGATGTCATCAACTGTTAATTCCATCATCCTACCACCTATATCAAGCCTTTTTAATTGAACATTGTACCTCTTTAATACTAATAAAACAGAACCATCTGTTTTTTTTACAATCATCAAAGGGCACTCTATTTTCGACAATGACTTTAAACATTTTCCAAAATGGCATCTTATGAAGAAATGTAATGCGATTCTCAGTGAGATTAATCTCACTGAGAATCACATTACATTTCTTCAGAAGATGCCATTTTGGAAATTGTTTAAAGTCTTTGTGTAAAATAGAGTGACCTTTGATGATTGTAAAAAAAAGATGCTTCTTTTTATTAGTATTAAAGGTGTACAATGTTCAATTAAAAAGGTTTGATATAGGTGGTTGGATGATAGAATTAACAGTTGATGACATCCGTGATATATTTGGCATTGAAGATGGTCAGTTTCCTTTATCAGCTCCATACACATTAAGACCAAATAACTCAGCCCTTTTGAGGAGAAGGTTTGCACATGTGGGTCGGCTATTAACACATGGTGTTTTACGGAGGTCTATTATTGACACTGTTGAAGCAAGGGAAGAGTAAGATTTTTCCGATGTTGCATGTTTACTTTGCTTATTTGCGTGCGCCACATTATTTTTCCCCACATCCGGTTCATATGTCGGTTGAAATTTTGTTACTTATTTTAATGATATCTCGAAAGTGAAGATGTTTTCTTGGGATGCTGGTATTCATGACCAGCTTCTCACGTCAGTGACAAAAAATCACACTTTCCCATTAAAAGTTGTTAGCTTCGTTGTTAGCTTATTGATAAGGTCATCAACTTTATTTAGCTGATTAATTTTTCCATGTTGGTTTAGTATTTCCTAACAATATTAAATATTACAGTATTGGTATGTTGAGAAGTCTGGGAATGTTTCACCCAAAAGAGAAGGCGCTCCTTTATTTGTTCGGTGGAGTTTGTAAGATGTTGATGTTGCTGTACAAGAATCTACCAAGGTACTATTAGTAGAATATGTTACTAAATATTCCTTTACTTTTAGAATACTTTATAACATCTATAATTATGTTTGTACTATGCAATCCAGACTCCAACCAAGTCTAGGCAGAGCCCCATGCTGTAGTCAAGGCCTTCTGATGTTACAGTACCTGCCCCACAGGTAGTTGATGAAAAAAAAGTTCTTTTAGTATGAGGCGACACATGACAGATGTTTCAAAGGAGGAGTCTTTAGGTTGCTATGTGGAGAATGTGAAACTTCATAAGCGGGTCAAGAGACTGGAGGCCCAAATAAAGCTGTACAGTAGACAGATTCTGGTTTTGAAATCAAAGTTTAAGGGGAAGGAAGAGGTTAAAACAATTTTTGATGAGGAGAAAGAAACTATTTTAGAGGATATTGGGAGTGAAGATGTTGAAATGGAAAAGCTTACAACTTCAGTTGCTATAAATGAAGGCAGCACAATGGATATTCATGATGCTAAAAGGATGGAAGAAACTATTTTGGAGGAATGTGAGGAGGAAGATATGAATGAAGAATTGGGCAATGAAGGGCCAAAACGTGTTTACCAGTCCATTCCAGGCTCTTCTGCATCTAAGATACAAACATCTTTGATTAGAGGTGTCAAGAGTAGGATGAGGAAACTGAAGTGTCAGTCTCCAAATATATATCCACAGCTGACTGCGACAAAGAGGCGACAATATTTGGAAATCTATCCCAATTAATTCCTAAGTGGGTAATGCAACATAATATAGTGACAACAAATGATAAAAGACTGAAGCAGATGTTCGTTGATACAGATGGGGACAGGTAATGCTATTGAATTTGTTTTATAATTTCTTTTCATATAGTTTACACTGTACTAAAATTTAAAATGACATTTCAGAACAACAGTAGTGTGGTATGGAAATGTGGTGACAAATCACAACATATCAATATGAAAAACATTAGTGATTTGTTAAAGAAGAAGTGTACTTATAGTACGATATGTTTTGGATTAGTTTCTTTAATCAGTGGTGCTTTTTCTTTTATTAAGTTCAATTTTTCAAAACAGATCATAGATGCATATACGGTGATCATTCAAGAAAGATGTCGGCTTCGGAGTATGGCTGACATTGCCGACGTGGAAAGATGTTCGTTCATGCCAAGAACCTTTAAAGTAAGACTGTAATTCATTTTTCATACAATGATGATCATATTTTGAAATTTTTCATGTTGAATACATGTCTACAGTTAATGGTTACTACATTCTTACATTTCCTTTTGTCATTGGATTATAGGGAGTTCTGTATTCAAAAAATGACAAATTAAAGGACAACTTTTTGAAGCGACCAGTAGTTGCTGGTATGAGGAGCTCCACGCTTTTATTATGCCTGGAAAATTCTGATAATATTCATTGGACTTTATTAGTTATGGATTTGAAAAAAAGGGTGTTTTGATATTATAAATCAATGCAACCCATTCGACTCACGAGAGCAAGCGATCCATTCCTTAAAGATGCAGTGACTGTGGTAAGTTATTATACAATGTACAGTATAATTTTGAAAACATTAACAGATGGACTAATCATTGATTTTTTTTTACAGAAATCATATTTGGAGGAAGTTTTCAGCTTGGTTCATGCCGAGAAGTTCAAGCCCCGTAAATGAGACATGACAATTGAGAAGACGTCGCAACAGGGAGATGCTACTTTGGATTGTGGTGTCATCATTTGTTATATCATGGAATGTTTGGCTATAAGAGTTGAAGTGCCAAAATGTTTGTCAGAAAAAGAACTTGTTGAGCGATGCTTGTTTATGGTGCATTACTTCTTAAATGATCCCTGGAGGACGACAACAGAGATCGATGCTAAGAGTCAGAAGTATTTGGTTGCAGTCAGAAGCAATGATGATTGTTAATTGACCGTTTTAATGTCACCGAAATATGGTTGTCTTGTAACAAACATAACTACTATGACTTTTTGTGATGGTGTTGGTGGGTGGAAATGGGTAATTTCTTCAAGATGAACAAACACTGGTTTTATGATAGGTGTTGCTATGTTCTTTGTCATTTTATTATGCATTGTTTTATTTGAATGACTAGGAAAGTTGTTCTGCATATAATTATGAACAAGGAATTGTCATTGGAACATTCCAGCGAAAATTCCCACTGTAACTGCATATTGAAATTTTGCAGTTTGGTTTTCATCACTTTTTTGGGTGTTACATAGGGTGAAAATGGTAATTTTCTTATCTGGATATCCATTTTCATATAGCTTATATTGATTTAATCTTTAACATGATGAAGGGTGTTAAAATGGTATTTCTGCTTGTAGTATCTGGAGTCACGTCTTTCAATGAAAACTGGTTGTGCATAGAAATTTCAACTGGGAATTTCCAGTGGAAATTGCCATTGCAATTTTGGATTGTAAATTGTGGGATAGTTGGTTTAATGTAAACTGTCTGTGCAAATACATTCCAACTGGGAATTTGCATTGGAAATTCCCAGTGGAATTTCCTACTATAAAGTGTGTATCAGTTCTTTTAGAGGAAAATGTTTGTGGATATAACTTCCAATTGAGAATTTTGAGTGGGAACTCCCACTCCAAACTGTGTGGAAATTTTTAGTTTCGTTTACATTATTTTTTAGGTCTTATAGTGTCATTTTTATTTGCACTCTCATTTTATTATGCATACAAATTACAACTAGGAATTCGAATTGGAATTTTCCACTGGACTGTTTCATTGTAAAATGGGAGGGGACATTTCCAGTTTGATCGTTTACAAGATTCTTTTTACAATTTTCCTATATGCACCAACAAATTCAATTATAAAAACTGATTTTCAAAAGAAGTTGCATATTGTGATGACAACTGCAGTTGAAGATTTGTATCAATTGAATTCCAAAATGCTTGCAATGAGTTCTCAATCCTCATATTTATGTTGTCATTCCCATTTGAAGTCGTTGCTCTATGTTTCATTGTCAATGGTGTAAAATTCCTCCTTTTTAGCTCCTAATTGCATCAATAATTATATATTAACAACTATAATGATAACTAACGAAAGTGTTGCATAAGATTTCATATAGGACAACATATCAACTGCTATGAACTTTTTAAATTTGTAGGTTTTGAAGATACAGAACAATATGTACTTACATTGAGATTTATGACACTATCATCATGGTAACCAGCATTCAACAGTTATGTTTCATTTCTGTACAACATTATTATAACATTATTTATGCATGTTATCATTGAATGAAACAGTTCATTAACATAATAAAATAATAGCAGAACTTCTGTATAAAGTTTTAAATATCACATTATATGTATTGCTATGATTTGGGTATCAATGTAAATCTCAATGGTGGTTTCATGGTTGGAACATGGTCCACTAGGCTAGTATTGTATAGAGTTTTGCTGGGTGATTAATTGGGGATAGAAGACTAAGAATATTCAGAAGCATCAGAGGCTGACTAGGTGGATTCAGACTATGGTGTGTATACAATAGTGGATCCATGATTGGGGGTCCATGCATGTTTTACCCATGGAATGGTGGAAATTAAATTCTGAACTGGAGGGTCTTATTTTTCTACAAAAATGTTCTTATCCCAAGACTCTACTGTTTGGTCACTAGGATATGATGTGGAGGGTCTAATTTTTCTAGTCGTTTCATAATTTTCTATCAATATGTTATAGAGCTATATGGAGTGTCCAACCATGAAACCACCACTGAGAGTTACACATAACTATTTATACTGTATAAGGTTTTAAATATCACGTTATATAAAGTGATATGATATTGATTTCAATATCAAATGTTTTGTAACCTACTGTACAGTACTTACATTGACATATGTGATAGTTTCTCCATTACAACCACTATTTGTCAGTTCTCTAGTTGTTCCCTCCAGTAGAATTATAACAATATTTAGTCATGAGAACATAAAATGGGATATTTGAATAACATAAGTAAATAATAACAATGAATTACCAGTTCTCCAGTCTCTTGATTTCTGATTTTGCACCGGTTTTTGATGTGTTTTCTAGCCCGCTCTAGACAACTTTTCATCCTGTCACCGCCTTTCTTTTTATCTTTTTTCTTAAATAATGTTTTAGACTGTTGTCGACCTTGGTTGTTCGCTTCTTGTCTACTGCATTTTGAGGGTACATTCTTTTTAGCATCCTGCAATTCTCTGGCATAATTGTTCAAATTTGACATTCCAATTCTATATCCTTGTTCAAACTCACAGGAATCTGTTACAAGCTTTATTGCCATTCAAGCCAATTGTTGGTAACATTTAGCTTTTCTTGCTACCATATCCTCTTCAACATGATTAACTGTGATGTCTTCCAACTGGATGTTACAGGCATGTCTTTCCATCTCTTACAGATATACAACTCTAGTAAGTACTACACGTCCAAACTTTCTAATATTTTTAAAGCATGACAACAAAAATAGTCATAACTTTCAAATTTCAGACAAGTACAACCAATTCTGACAGGTGATTGTTGGTACACTTCTACTCTAAACTCATTTGACGAACCTTTCATTGCCACAATATACCATTTTTGGGAAACAGTTTCATTACAAGACTTAAGGAAACAAGCACCACATAGTTGGTGTTCATGCTGATAAAGATCAAATATTTTTTGAGTGTACAAATGACTTGCTTGAACCATGATCGGATGATATGGAAAATGATTACGTGATAGCTTTTCCCTTACATCAAATTCAACTTTCATTTCTCGATACCGATTCTTCTCCAACACACGCTCATATTGTTGGAAGAATTCCAAGACACTGAGTTTACGATTTAAATAATCTTTTAGTACACCATTGAAACTTTCACTTAACTGTGTGCTTTGAATTCCCAACGTTAATGCAGTTTTCATAAAACAATGAGCCCATTTTTCTTTGACTTTGTACATATATTCTATCCATGTTGAATTTGTATCACTGCAATGTAGTCGTATTTCTTTCCATATTGTTTCAAATTTTTAAATCTCTGCAACGCCATACATGCATTTTTTCAATTTTTCCAACACTGTCGAGTCATATTTCATTACATGGGCCAAGTGTTTCATGCCATTTTGCATTAGGTGCCAGGTGTATAGGCCATGTCTTGTTGTAGGTAGTGTCAAACCAATTACTTTAGACATAGTCGCATCTTGATCTGTGAAAATTGTCTTTGGATGTTTGCCTCCATGAAAATCAACAAATCTATTACACAACCAAATAAATGAGTCTGCAGTCTCATCATATAACAATGTTGCACCAAAAAATACAATCTCCTTATGATGATTTATACCGACAAACACTCCCAAAGGCCTAGACTTCTTGTTTGTGTTGAAGGTAGTGTCAAACACGACAACGTCTCCAAAATTCTCATAATCAACATTCATTCTCGGGTCAATCCAAAAAATGTTTCTAATTTGACCGCACATGTCAAGTTGCACTGAGTATACGAATGACGTGTTATCTCTTGATTGCTTCTCTAGGTATTGTAACATACCATCAACATCACATAGTCGCAACTCCCTTTGTCTTTTGTACCGTAGATAAGTTAGTTGGTCCACTTGTGTATATCCAAGACTCACAGGGCCACCTACAATAACTGTTACAAGTGAAAACGAATCACCGGGCTTTAGACCAGCTCTGTCATTAACATCCAACTTGACACCTTGTGCATCACTAATGCGTCTTTGTGACCTCATGAATTGCATGGTCTCAGGAGAATGTAAGGGATGGTTATGCTCCTCAACAATTTTTGTGCACTCATATTGGTTATTTGACATGTAGACAACTCCCATTCGTGCTGGACAATTAGTCCTTGTTTCTGCACGTGGCTTTTTGACATTGACATCACGTTTGTCTGCTCTTTGGCATCCTTATTTGCTATATGTATACAATGTGGATGTTACCAAAATTTTGTCCTTTTTATGTTTGTTAACATACCGTTTTCGTACACTGAAACCCAAAATGCCTCCATAAGCAACATAAAATGAATAAGCATCTGAATCTGATTTAAAAGCCATCCCAATACTTGGTCTCCATGTACTTCTTTCTTTATAAATGTTTTCACATGGGGTGCTTTCTTCCGAATTTGGGACTTCGTCTCTGTTGATGCTAATTTCTAAACTGATCTTTGACTTTGTAATGTCCTCACTACTATGATCCGTGACGTAGCAGTGAGAATTTTTTTGAATAACATTTAAATCAAATGAATTTATGGCCTCTGCACCTTGTAGAGCATTCAGATTCAGGTCCCTTGCTGTCATTCTGTGATCAATTTTTCTGCACAAAGTGTTAGATTACAGTTGTCAATAATTTGTTTAATGGTGTTTCCTTTGGATCCACTGGAAATTCCCATTGGAAATTGGAGTTGCAAATTCAAACTACTATTTCCCACTGGAAATTAGCACTACCAATTCGCACTGCCAATTCGCACTGCAAATTCACACTGAAAATTCTCATTGGAAATTGCAGTTGCAAATTCACATTAGTAACTCCCAATTGAAATTCATAATGGAAATTCGCACTGGAAATTCGCACTGAAAATTCTCACTGGAAAATTCCCAATGGAAATTCCCATCGGACTTTCGCATTGGAAAATTCCCATTCAAAATCCCAGTTATCTTCTTGGAATCTTTTGAAATTTCGAACTTGGAATTTCAATTTCCAATTCGTAGTGAGATTTTTCAGTAGAGATGTCAACGCATAATTTGAACTGTGATTTCATGATGTTCTTTATAACAGATAAAGGGACTAGAAGAATACCAAACCTTGATGGGAATGCCTCCTAAAAACTGCTACGCTCTTGGAAAGGGTTTCTGAAAATGCGTTCTGCAACTGCTGCGTCAGAACACCTCCTATGAACGAGCCTTTAGAAAGCCCCAAACGTGCACAGTTTATTGCCTCCCCTGTGAAATAAAGCTGCAAATGGTGCCTACAAATGCCGGGTATGGATTTCGTCCCCTGGAATAGTGAAGAACCCACATGGGTATAGCCGCCCCCGACAAGTGGACCTGAGTCGATGTAGGCGCGACCAGAAAATGCTGAACCTGACCCTCGAAGAATCCCGAAGTTCGCCGATCCAGTGTAGCCACGGCGGTCGAAAGATTTATGTCACCATTATTTAGGCAGGAAGTAATTAACCCGTGATTTTATCTTTACTTTCCCTTAGCTTATTTAATTATTATTTTTCAATATTTTAACAGTTCAAATGGACTCACATGACGTGACGGTAATCCAGCGGCCAACCTGACGCTCAGGTTCAGGTGCCGAACCTGAGACGATTTAAATCCCCCATCGCCCTCTGTGGACCTGTGGTGCACCGCCTCTTATACTGGTTCACCGTCTGACTTTAGCTGGCTGCCACCCTCGTTTCTGAAAGCCTTCGACTGGTGTCGTACCACCTGGCGAGCGGGCCACCTCCCGTCGGACCGGGCCTCCTCCTGCAAGTGGTCCGACCACCTCCCTCGAGTGGAGATTCCTATGGCGCACATCTCCACTAGCGGCCGCTGGCTCCCACCGATCATGATCCACCTCACGTCGTCCCTGAAGTAGCACAGACCGTCCGATTGTCGACCAGATATAGTCACGACGCACCTCCCTGCGGCTGGTCCATCAGCCCGGAACCACTAAACGGAGCATCGTTGGCACGCTGGATGCCACTGAGAGATCCTGACCGCACCACCTTTGGCGTTGTCACCTACCGCAGCCGCTGATGTCATGCGCACTTGATCCAGTCGCCACAAGGAGTCTCCTCACCGGCACATCCTACGTGCATATCTGGGCTCAGTAGCCTGGTACCAGCGATCCTATAGTCTCCAGCTCTCCGCCAGCCGCTGTTCACCTGCCACTGCGTCACCGCCTGCGGCCACTTCTGACAGCATGAGGTAATCCTGCCGCAGGTCCAGTTTGAGCATTGACCCGTCTTGAAATTGGTCCAGGCGGGTTTGTCGGACCAGGTACAGGTCTGAGTGGACCTATCTTTCCCAATATAGCCCTGTGTCCAGTTTCGAGGCTGAGATCAATTAAATTAATATAATTAATTAATTTAATTTTAGAATTAAATTAAAATGATTAAAATATTGATTTTTGTTTTAATAATAATAATTTTAATATCTGGGAAGAAATTAATTTAATTTTGGTATTAAATTGAATTAATTAATTAATTTAATTTTTGGTATTAAAATTAAATTAATTAGCGGATCAAAAATAATTAAATTATTTGAATATGATTAATTCATTTAATTTAATTAAAAAATCCTCGTACTTAATTTATTGTAACTTAATTTTTATTACGCTTTAATTTTCCTCCCTTAGTGGTCTTGAGCACTGATCTGTGCATGCCTGCATTTATTTATTTAATTAATTATTTAATTGCATGCGATGTTTGTAATTAATTAAGGCATTATGTGTATCATTGTTTATTTTCGGTTAATATGTATAAGGGTCAGCACGTCCATTTTATTAGATTTACATTGTACCCCTAGTCCCCCTCTCTGACGTGCGAGTATAATTGTAATTTTGACGAAGATGATGCAAGACGTGACATTGACCTCACCAAGATGAGGTGGTACTCCAAATGTGACGTAGACTTCACCAAGACGAGGCAGTACCCCATACGAGATGTGGACCCCGCCAAGATGATTCATTACTCAAGAGGAGCAGTGGACATGCTGGATGGGGGTGAGCTGCATCAAGAGTGAAGCTACGAATCAGGTATGATCCCCTTAAGTCATTTTAGATGCTCAAGACCAATCGTGCAGTAGATTTCTTTTATGCATTTATTTATTATTTTATGCATTTTATAGCAGTAGGAAAATACATAAAATAATAAACAATAAAATGCATAAATAAACAATTAATGTTTTTTTATTAATGTTCAGTTGTGAGCGTGACAACATAGATGAAAAAGATTAATAGAGAAAAACACAAAAACCCTTAAAGAAATATTAAGTCATAATCGCCTTCCATCATTCAAATTTGAACAAAATCAGGTATTTGAGGTGCTCGTCATGCCAAAGTTGAGGACACCTCTTACTACTGGAGCGTTCTTATGAGAGTGATGTGCCGACTTAATTAAAGTTACAGCAAAGTATCCAAAACTAGCTTGTTGTAATTTTAGAGGGAAATATTGAGAAAATCAAGCTTATAATTTTAAAGGTTGATACTTCACTCAACAAATGAAGGAACCACGATTTTATGTGGTTGGTCAGTCGTACACCTACCTTAAACCCTCCGAGTAGTGGTGTAACCAAAGTTTGTTGACTATGAGGGGTGGTTCAAATATCCTTGCCACTAGAATACTCAAGCGACAAAGTATTTCAATTATAGTATAAAGGGTTCCTAGAATTCAATAAATTAGTGGGTGACATTTAATTATTTAATTAATTAATCAAAATGTCTACATCAACAATCAACATAAAAAGTACTAATCTGCTAGATTTTATTTTTGTAGTAAATGGCAAGAAATACCACAAGATAAACTGCGATAATCATTGGACAAAGAACATGTCCATACTGGCATGAATTTCCAATAGTAGTACAGGCGCTTGTGCACACTACTATGGTATCGAAAATTCAAGGTGTTGGTGTCCCAAAACCTGTTAAAAACTAGCTCAAGAAGCAAGGGTGTAAGATTGCTTACTGGAGACACATGCCTGAAACATATGATTGTTATGTCATAATGATATCAGAAACATCTGATGTTTGTTGTGGTTACACCATCGGGACATGGATGATTACACATGTAGTCTCATCTTCAAGAAGTTTACGAGAAGAAAGTGAAGTAAGATATGAATGTGATAATTATACTGGTTATGTGTAAATTGGAAGGTAGATCACGATCTTTTAAAACATCCCATTCTCATTTATTCTCGATTACTCCAGTTTCGTTTAAGGTTAAATAATGAACATGATAGAGTAAACACTTTATTACCTTTTAAGTAAGGTTCGTCAAGTAATACGAGTATTAAAGACAGGTTAGTCTTTAATTCTTATGGAGAATAAGGTGAAAGACAAGGCGATAAGACCAATGGAAAGACCGACGCCAATGGCACATTCACAACATTTTTCAAAGATAGAGGTTGTTTATTAAACAAGATGTTATTTGACTCTCATAACTTGAAATAAATTCTATGGAAGTTAAAAACAATGAACTGAATTGAAGAAGCAAGTGATCGCTTCTTCTTTAGGTATATTCATCAATATAATGTTTCTGACATACTACTTGGGTATTAAATACAATATGTCTTTCAAATATGTGTATTGAAATATAACTAAGTAATAGAAACATTACAAGATGTCAGGTGTATTCTCCAAGTGGCTGAGAAAGGGTGATTCCTATGTTAGCGGTGAGAAACACATAGCCTCTAATTTCCAATTAGATGATTTAAGCCAAACTATTATTGAGTATAACCAAAACATTTATCTCATATGTCCATTGGACATAAGGAGACATCATTCCAAGTTCAGGAATGAATGTTGTTTGTGGCATCCCATACTCAACAAGTAGTTCAGCGGTACTTGAATCATATGCAATACATGTTAAATATAAAATGTAAGACTTATTTACCCATTTGTGGCAAGATAATTATTTATCAAACAAAACTAAAATTGGACGTCAAGGATATACCTAGTTTGGTATTTAGGCTCGGTATAACTAAACACATTTGATATTATTGACGTATATACTTGTTTAGTTTAGACAAAGAAACCTTTAAAAATAAAGGCATGCCACAAATCTTTCGAAATTAGTTCAGTTAGAGAGCGTGAACTATTCCAAGGGTAAGCTAGTGGTAAATGTATTTCATGAGACTCCTTTAATTAATTAATGAATGTGACAGTGAAGTATATGCATGTTCAGAAGATATGAGTTTCTTCGGGCCATCATACTGAAGAATATCTTGACCAAGCGTTCATCAATCAATATAATGTAGCATTGAATATTTACTAAATACACATTACCCTATCTACATCATGACATTGATGTTAATAAGGAGGATCAATGATAAGTTTTACATGTCAACATTGATCAACAAAATATAGCGTGGAGTAATTCCTAAACACACATTTTATACATCAAAGTTATGATGTAAGTAGTACCAATGTAGCAATTTGAAGAAACTTCCATTATATTTCAAGACATGCTTGAAAATAATGGAGAAATTCCATAACCATATGCCAACTATCATGACAATTGGATATTATATAAGTCATAATATGATGGAAATCCATTAAGTCCTAAGACATATGTTTAGATGCAAAGATTTTGTTAGGATATAAACAAACTTGCATCAAACAAAACACAATGCACATCTATGTAATTATCCTAACTGATTGTTTAGGACATTACACAAATCCCTAAGATAGAAAAGTGTTAGTCGAGTGATAGACTTCATTTCTATTAAAGGGTGAACATTTCTACTTGAGATAGTGAGTGCAAGATTGACTTGGGTTTAGTTAATGTTAGTGATGCACATGTAGTTGGCATAGGAGAAAGTTTCACAAGTGTATGTGGAATAGGTATATTTCAGAGACACATACTGTGTAGGAAGGTTAAAACCATAGTGATGATTTTATCTTCACCACGACCGGTGATAAATTATTCATTGTGAATAATAATTCATATAAGTAGTATATGACAATTATCTAAGATTGACAAGGTCATTAAAATTCAATAATGGATTCCATGTATCTAAGTGGAAAGAGGCTTATTATTTAGAATATCGCGGTGGGTATTCAAGTGAAATGATACATGGATGGTACAAGCGTGGTACCAATAAGGCTTGATTAGTTATATCAAGTTGTTTAGCCTAAATCCATTAGAATTTCACTTGTTATAGCCAATATCTATGATCATTTTATTGAGCATTAGATGTCATGACCACCAATCATGGACGGTGTCTAAACGACGCAACCAGAAAGGGATGGTCACGTAACAAAAGGCTAATAAAGGTTGAAAGTTACTAAAATCCACTTTAATATTAAAGCAACAAGATCTTAGAGTATTCATTTGGAATGAAACTTTGTCATGTTTCTACCCGAGGTTAGTGGGAGCACCGTTGTTTTCAAGTAAAATATGTTCGGTAACATATATAAGACAAATGTTGGTCTTATAGTTAGTTAAGATTAGGTTGAAATTAATACTCCATTGATTGACTTAAAGTAGAAACCTAAGTTTCAGGGAACATGATCTACTAAGATAGATCTAATGGTTGTTTGGACCTAGTCAATCATACATATAATGACATGGTATTGAAAAAATGAAAGCTAGAACAATTCAAAACAAGAATTGTTGACAGTGTCACATGGCATAAATCTCTCTAATTAGACATGTAAATGCATAGGATGAGATTAAGTGGCGAGTTGAGTTCCATCAATGGATCAATCACATATGCCATGATATGTACATAATTGATATTTTCATAATATACTTCATAATAGGAAAATATCAGTTATATCTAGGAGAACTACAAGTAAAGCAGTCAATACTATCTAAATGTACTTTTGAAAGTACAAAAGGTATGTACCTGATGTGTGGAGAAGAAGAGATACTAGTTTTTATGGGACATAAACTAGTATTCCATTAGATCAATTTGATCTAGTATCGTAGTTAGGCTAAGGTGTTGAGCGAGAAAAGCTCATAAAATCCAGTGGAAGCTATACCTACAAAATCGAGTATGTTGCAGCTTCTGAGGCAGCTAAGAAGTAGCTATTAAATGAAACTATTTGTTCCAGTTCTTGTAATCACACCTATCAAGTAAAGTTTTATTATTATGATGATTCTTTTACTGGTACTATCCAAGATGTTAAGTTTTGATAGTGGACAAAAGAGTTATACTCGGGATTTTCATCTCTTGAGAAGTTTTACTCAAGGAGATGAGGCCGCATATAGCAGAATAGCCACGCGGAAGAAACGTGGAAGACCCAGCAACTAAAGCCATGACTCAGCAGAAACATGATCTTTATCATGTGAGAGCTAACAATGTTAGCTAGCAAGTTGGTTCTAGTGTAAGTGAGAGTGTTGTAATAGTGGGTTCCTTAGGCCTAACTTGAATAGTACTTTTAATTACCATATCATGTATATAGTTAGTTATGCATGATGTTTACTTAACATTATAGTGTAGATATTTCTCTAACGGTCTGGGACGACGATCAACATAAGACTTATACTGGCTCTGTGCCATCAACGTTCTCTGACGAATCAACTGAATCTTTGTTGTCATCTCTTGGACCAAGCTTGGTCCAACCAAGGAACTTTCACCAATCTTCGACCAACACAACAGAGATCTGCAAGGGTGACCATACAAGGCCTCAAAAGAGCCATTCTGATCGTGGACTGATAACTATTGTTATATAAAAACTCGACCAACCCCAAATGATTATCTCAAGCTCCACCAAAGTCGAGAACACAAATGTGGAGCATATCCTCAAGAATATGTGTAGCTCTTTCTGTTTGACCACCCGAATACGGATGGTATGTCATGATCAAACGGACTTGAGATTCCAGTGCCTACTGAAGGCCTCTCCAAAAAACGAGAAGTGAATCGAGAATCCCTATCTGAGACTATAACAGATGGAATCCTGTGCAAAAAATCTCTTTCACATAGATATTTACCAACTCCTCAACTTTGGTTTTATCACAAATGGGTATAAAGTGAGCCGATATCGTCATCTTATCGATCACAATCCATATTGCATTCTTCTTTTTCTAAGTACGTGACATCCCAACCACAAAATCCATATTGATCTCATCCCACTTCTAAGTAGGCGCTATAAGGGGCTGAAGAAAACTTGAAAGTTTCTGGTGCTCGACCTTGACCTGTTGGCCCGTATAACAACGAGAGAAAAATTCAGAAATGCCTCGTCTGATACCTGACCACAAAAATCGATACCACATGTCATAGTACATCTTTGTGGTTCCTGGGTGCACTTCCCACTAGGAATTATGGAAATCCCCCATCACAGCTTTCCTTACGGTTAACGGCACAACAAAGCGACTCTGATAGCATAGAATGACCTCTTTGGAGAATGACCAATCAACAACGGTCTCCTATCCATAAAGAGAGTCTTAATGCTATGGAACTCATCATCAAACTGATGTTCTTGAAGAATCATCTCGAGAAGGGCGGCTGTCAACTGAACACTGGACAAAGCAACCTTAGCCATTGATTTCTAAACTCTAATATGCAACTGTGCAAAGAGAGCCATAAAGTTTCACTCTTCTGAAGATTATTCACAACCTGGGTCAGAATCTTCCATTTCAAAGCATCTGTGACGACATTCCCTTTCCTTGGGGTATAAGCGATGTCTAAGTAGAAAGATTTATGATATTCCACCCAACGCCTTTGGCGGAGATTCAAATATTTTTACTAGAAGATATAACTCAAACTCTTGTGGTATGAAAACACAGTAAACCTTTCTTCATAAAGGCAATTTCACAAACTCTTAAGTGCATGCATCACACCTGAAAGTTCAAGGTCCTGGGTTAGATAATTCTTCCTGCGTGGCCTAAGATGACGAGAGCTATAAACAATGACACGATCACCCTGCATAATAATGCAATCCAAACCTGAACTTGATGCATCACAGAAGACCACATAGTGTTGCCCAACATCTGGAAGAGTCAACATCAACGTAGTATTCAAAATACATTTCAACTCAACAAAAGAACTTTTACATTTTTCATCCCAAGCGAACTTTACTCTATTCTGAGTTAGAGTAGTCATTGAAGAATCCAACTTTGAGAAATCCTTAACGAACCGATGATAATACCCAGCTAGACCCAAGATGCTCCGAATCTCAAAAGAATTCCACGGTTGTTCTCATGTCATAACAACATTTACCCTTTCAGGATCAACTAAAATACCATGTTTCGACACTACATGTCCCAATAATTTCACTTCTTGAATCCAAAAATCACATTTTGAAAGCTTGGAATAATGTCAGTTATTTCTCAGTAAACTTAAAACTGTTCTCAAATGATGCACATGATCCTCCTCGGACTTAGAGTAAACGAGGATGTCATCCACAAAGAAAACCACAAAGGTATCATGATACTTGTGAAAAATCATGTTCATTAAATGCATAATGACAAAAAGAGCATTGGTTAGACCAAAAGACATGACAAGGTACTCATAATGGCCACACATGCTTCGAAAAATAATTTTCTAAATGAAATATTTTTTTATCCTCAACTGATGGTAGCCAGACCGAAAATCAATTTTCAAGAACCACTTTGCTCATTTCATATGATCAAAAAAATCATCAATATGTGGCAACAAATACTTGTTCTTTATTGTAACTCGATTGAGTTTTCGATAATCAACACAAAGACGAAGAGAACCATCAATCTTCTTAGCAAAGAGAATCGATGCCGCCTAAGGTGACACACTCGTGAGTATAAAGCCTTCGTCTAGAAGATCATCCAACCGAGTCTTCAGCTCTTTCATTTCCGATGGTTCCATGCCGTAAGAGGAAATAAAAACTGGTTGAGTATTAGACACTAAATCAATAGAAAACTCTACCTCCCTTACCGGTGGGAAACTAGAGAAGTCAGAAGGAAACACAATGGTAAACTCGACGAAAAATGGAGGGAGATCACCACTTAAAGATTCCCGACCAAAAGATAGGAAAAATACAATTTTCCCAACTCCGGATAAGAAGGTTTGGTTCTGCTCGACCTTGGGTCTCATTCTCCTTGAAAGACACAACACACACCATTGGGTGTAGTAAAGGAGACCCGTCGAAGATAACAATCAATCTGGGCTTTATGAGCAATGAGCTAATCCACCCTGAATATAATGTCAAGTGGTTTCATGTCATGAACCAGAAAGCTCCAAGAAAGCTCGACATCTGATAGAGAGAAAATACAAGCGGGACTATGGAGACCCTGCCCTCTCTTCATGCCAAGGGGTGTAGTAATATCCATTACATAAGAAAAATTCTTTGTAGAAATATTTAGCATATTTACAATGCGGTTTGAAATAAATGAATGAGATGCACTAGTATCAAATAGAGTAGTCACTAATGATGAAACTATAGTAATGGTACCTCTTACAGTCATTGAACCTGTATCTGCTTCCTCTAGAGACTCTTCCACTAAGTGAAGAAGTTTTGTTCCAGATGCTTGTGGCTGGAACCCTTTTGTTCATGAAGCATTTGATTTCCCCGCAATTTTAGAAGGATATGATGATCCTATGACACTACAAGGAATGTAATAGATATGATATAACTTTTGTAGGTGGCCCGAGCGTTCGCATGAGCCAAATATCTTGGGTGCCTCAGTGCAAACCCTCTTTGAATGTATAGGCTTTCCACACTGGTAGTAAACCAATGAACCTATTCTTGGAACTACAGGAGGTCTATAATGACCATGGTGTCGAGAAACAACACGAGAATCATCACACTTCTAATTTCCTTTAAAGGAACCCATGCTGCCATTGGGAGAGATAAAAACTCCTGGCAACCCTGACTTTCCAGCCATGTACATTTCAACCATCAACGCTCTATCCAACACATTTTCATAAGATGACATCTTCAGTAAGAAAACATTAGAACAAATATATGGTTGAAGCCCCAAATCAATCCTTTGACCCTTCATCTTCTCATTTGATACCATCTCAGGTAAGAACCGCATGAGCTCAGCAAAACAGTTTTCATACTCTGTCACAGTCATGTTAGCCTGCTCAAGTTTGAGAAAATTTATAGCCTTGACCAACAACATTAACTCTAGATATAATTGGTCAGTGAAAAGAATTTTGAAATCTTTCAACTCTAAGCCCTCATGCTTCTTCACAATCATCAGAGTGTCCCACCATCTCTTTCTTGGTCCTTCCCGCATGAAGGTGACATACTTCAACATTATTTCATTAGGTGTCTCCAAGAACCCAAAAAATGTTCCATACTACTCAACCATTCCTCAAACTCTTGAAGACCATTTGAGCCTTTGAACAGTGCTGAATTATAGTGAAGGAATTCTTGAGAACGATTCTGGAGATCATCCCTTTGAGGTTCCACAACTGGAGTCTGAACGAGAGATGGTTCCTATCCTAGAGCTTAGACTGTATGCACAATCACCTCAACCATATTTGGTTCAACAAGAGGATTTGCTCATTATGGTTCAACAATAACTTCCTCTTGGATCTGATTCACAAGTCTTTTCATAGGCATGATGCCACACAACATCATCAGACAACAAAGAAGACATCAAATTTTCACTCAACAGGATAAAAAGGGGAAATTACTCCCAACAGATAGACAAACAAGATTTGGATTTCACCTATCTAAATCAAAAATAGAGAAAATACTAGAACTATTCCTCAATATGTATTTCTCTAACCACCCCTGGTGACTTAATGATCATTACGGTGGGAGCTAGCCAGACACTCAATCAAAACTACTTCCTAAGTCCTGAAAAGAATATAGAATTGCATACTAACTTCAAGATAAGAAGCTCAACCTAGAGCTATGATACCACTTTATCACAAACCAATCCAGGTTCCTTGGTAACTCGATAATAAAGCCGACACTGACATGACCCGAACGGCGTTTCCGATTCTCACAGGTTGACGACTAGCACTTGACATCATACAAAATGAAAGTGGGAATGATTTTTCCACAAACATTGCAGAAATAAAAATAAACAAGTCAATATGCATACGAAAGAAACTCTAGAGGGAGAAGTGTACTAGAACTCAAACAGATATAAACAACCCAAAGTACCACAACAAATTATCATAAAATTGAAAGAACATCCCAAATCCCAAAGGATACAAATCTGTAAGTCTACAGATCAATAGCTAGAACCACCTCCAAGTGGTGCTTTACCCCTGCTCAAACCTAGAATGAGATAATATATAAACACCTGAAGACATAGGTAGGGTGTGATCTAAAAGCGCATTAGGATCTCACCAAGTATTCCATAATAATATGACAACTTTAATTAACTAAATAAATAGCTTTCAATTTTCAAATAAATATATTTGACATTTCAAAAACATATTTAAACAAATCATTATTTATATTTCAAAAGATAGAATACATTTCAAATGATGGATATACTTTAAACAAATGGCTTAAATAAACATTTTTTTATAAAATAGTTTATATAAATCAGATGGCATGTAAAATAATTAACAAACATTGACATAAATTTATATCACATATATAAACAAGCGATCAATATGGTCATCTTCCAATAGGTACAATAGTTCAGGTTATGAGATCCTCACACACTCATATGATATTAAATGCAATGTGTACACATGTCCCTCGACACTGGATAGAGAGGACTCATCTATGTCCCACTGGGGAATAAGATGCGCTGAAAAGTGTTTTTTAGTGTTGTAAAGTGTCAATTCGGTGCTAGGGAATTATCATCCTATCATGTTTTTCCAAAATAACTCACTAAGTACCTAGGCTTATGTGCTCTAGTACAAATTAATGATGAAAATTCTATTTTAATACTTCTTAAAATACAATTAAATTCCATTTAAAAACCAAAACGGGTTTTTAATCAAAACATATCTTTTTACAAGATAAAACCCAAAGGTTTCTATAAAAATCATTTTAAGTCATTTTTCACAAATAATAATTTGAAATCAATTTCAAAAATTCAATTCCCAAAATTAAATTCAACAATTTAATTGAAACAATTTCCATCAATTTCAAAATTTAAATTCAACAATTTAAATGTCCACAATTTTCCATCAATTTCACAATCACACGTCAATTCAATGGAATTGGGGGGGGGGGGTTCCAATTTAATGCCAAAATTAAATTTTCAAAAACTCCAATTCAATAGAATAAGGTTTTTAATCAATAAATTGAAATAAATTTCATTTATAACTGTAAATGAGTTTAAAACAACAATCAAGCAATTTAGGGTTAATAAAAATTAGGTATCATAACGAAACCACTTACCTTGGGATCAACAGATCTCAAAACATCGAACCCTAAACAAGATTCACCAATGAAGAACGTCAAGAATAGAATCTGAGAAACAAACCTCGGTTTAAGATCCAAAGCAGTAGATATTAGATCCCCCAACATCACGTGGAGATTTACAAAACCCTAGGGAGAAAAGAGGAGAGAACGAGAGATGGAGAAAGAAGAGAAAACCTACCGGGTGGAGATCAAACGTTGTTCGCCAAGCTTTGATTCGCTTTCGGGAGGGTGTAGAGGGGACCAAACCGCCTCTTGGATGCTCCAGAGGAAGAAGAAACCCTAGGGGGTCATGTTAGGTCTGTCGAAAACCTAAATGGGAGGTTTCATGATTTTAAAATAATATTTTTGGATTAATTAAAATCCACACACGGTTTCCAAGGCAGAGCCACACGGTTAGACCAAACCATGCACCCTGGTTGTGCGCTTGTTTTAAATGGGCTGCATAGTTTCTCATAAGTGGGCACAAATTTTTTCAACTCGTGTGCAAGCCGTGAAAAACCCCACTGTCTGGGTTTGCACGGTTTTCCCTGAGAGGGTGCACGATTTGGGAAAATTGTGTGTCAACCGTGCACTAGCCCAGAATTTTTTAAAACTTTCAAAATTTCACCTGATTTACTCTTAAATGAAACCCAACTAAAGCATGGTCAAAAGAGGGGGTTTAAGAATACCTAAAAACAGTAACAAGATGTTACAACCTCCCCACCATAGATGAGGCCACTGCTTTCTCATCAGTGTATCCCTCACCCATGTTGAAATAGTTGGTTCCCTAGACCCAACTATTTGGTGCTTTTGATTACCATACCGTGTATACAGTTATATATACATGATATTTGCTTACCATTATAGTGTAGAATTTTCTGTATCTACTATTGAAATGGTAATGCACATAAACTAATTGTTGTATCGAAAGGTTATACCAGATACCAGGCTATAATGAGAACCTCGATATACTATGAAATTAATCTTTAACAAAGGTCATATGGTTTAGATACATCGTACTGACTGGACACAATGGATGTTTGACTATTAAGTGCTGGGAGCTCGTAAGTATTGAGACTTCTTCTCATGAAGTTCTCACTTGGTGATCTTTAATAGTGAGATCATGAGGAAAGACCCGCTAATAGGAACACCACATGTTTTGAGTGCCATTGGATGTTCCTATCTACGATCACGTGTAATGGTCTCTTGAATTGAGATCATTACCAATGTATGTCATTTGATTGCATACTTTGATGCAAGACGAAAACCATGATATTGAAATCATGGCGAGGTAGTGTGTGTTGGGTGCGTCATTGGTGACATGATATTGATTGAATGGTCAAGAAAGGATTTGTTGCTTCCGGGTTAAGGAAGTAATATATCTCGGGTCATGTTGATAAGGATGATAGTACCTTTATAAGACCACGACCATGACAATCTAGGGTAAATCCATCCAGTTAGATCAATAAACAAAAAATCAAGAAAAAGGGCGATGACACGTGTGTGCGTCCTGCTTTATGAGATATTAAAAACAAAGAGATTATATTACACAGTGCATGTTCGTAGGTTAGTTGTTGTTGTTGTGACAATCCTTATCTTTTTAGGGGTCATGATGAGTTTCTAGATCCCGCTCTTAGTCTGTGAATAGTATTCACAATAGCGTATTCGAGAATATTCCCTATTCAGTTGAATAAGAGTTTTGGACATGGTGGGACCCACCACTGGGGTTCAGGATTTGTCCAAGGATAAATGATCACCAATGCAATAAAAAAATTCACATTATTCAAGTTAAGAATAATGAACATAGAATTTATTTATTAAATGTATTTACAATTTTTAAGTAAATACATGAAAAATATTAATTGAACGAATATTAATATATTCAAGGTTCAGTTAATTTTATGGGAATGATGATCCAAGTAAATGAATCATTTATCATAATGTAACATATTTAATATATTAAAAGAAAGTGATAATAATACTTATGACTCAGTTCAGTAGTCATAACATGTCGTTTATAGCGTGTTAAGTTTTTGGGGGCTGAAGAGGCAATTCCGGGTAACTTAATTACACACTATATATAGAAGAAGAGATCCTCCCACCAGGGACTATTCATGAGATTTATCTCTCTTCTTCTCTATCTCATGATCTAGAGAAGGAGAGGCTCTGGATCCAGAAGCTCGGATCGATCTCTCTTTCAGGCATTGCAAGCAATGCAATGTGGTGATCATCGGAGTGTCGAATGCGTCGTCGGAACTCTGCACTAGCACTCGGATTTCGACGATTGGCACCCCCACAGTTTTTTTAAGCACGTGTGGATGATCTAGAGGAATTTGACTTTGGATTCTTCGAGTAGCAATCACCAAAAATGAGAAGACGTCGTGCGCGACTTCAGATCTAAACAAGGTATTTTACGGTTTAATTTTCGTGTTTAATCTCTTTCACGTGTGATTCTGTGGAAGTAATCGAGAAGTGATTTGTCGACGTCGACAAGATCACGTCGTTCATCGATGAAAAATTTTAAAATCCCATTTTTGGGGCTTCTATTGTGTGCTCAGTACCTTCAATTGGTATCAAAGGGAAGCATGAAATTTTTTAAGCCAAGAAAAATTAAATTTGTATTAAATATCATAGAGGGTGTCGATACTGTCCCAACGCCACAGACCACGTCTTAATTCGACATCGGATGACCGTTCTACGGTCATCAGAAGGTTCAGATCAGATTTAAAACCCGTTGCTTTATGGGTTAATATATATGTATGTTTTAATCCTAAAGCGATTCAAAATTACATATTTGATTACCTCGGTATTTTGGCTAGATTTAAGTACGAATATGGTGGTTAGAATAGTTTTCTCTGACATGAATTATATCCACCAATTAATGGATTTTAATAAATTAATTTTATATTAAGTCTAATTGACTAGCCTTTAGAATTTGTTTATATAAAACAAATGTGGATTTTTGGGTTGGTGGGCTTGACCTAAAAAATTAATAATGGTGGAGATTTTTTTTCAGATCATTAAAAGGGGGCCCCTCTTTTTTCAATTAATGACAAAGTCAAAAAAGGTCAAAAGTTTGGGGGCCCGAGTGGCCCCCCACCCTGTCTACCTGTGGTGGTCACCTCAGCACCCCAGAACACCTGGAGGGAAATTTAGGGGAGGTGGTTGTTTTTTTTTTATTTTAATGGGGTAGGGTTGAGTTTAATTATGAAAATGGGTCGTCCTAGCACCACTTGAAGTGGCGCAATTAAATTCTATAGTAAAGCGCCACTTTAAGTGGTGCTTTAGTTATATATATATATATTTTTTAAATTTATTATATTTATTATTATACATTTATTATAATTGGGTTTTTTTTACATTTTTTCAAAAAAAAAATTAAATACCTCTAGGTTAATTTTTTTTACACCTTAAAGGCGGCACACCAGGTGCCACCTTTGGGGAAATTTCCACCAGGGGGAAGGCGACACCTGGTGTGCCGCCTTCCCACACAATAAGGAGAAAAGACAGCACACCGGTGCCGCCTTTGGATAAAAAAATAATTTTTTATTTAAAATTATTATTATTATTATTTGTTTTGTTTTGTTTATATATAATGTTTTTAATTTTATTTATTATTTACTTTGTTTAAAAATTTTGTTTTGTTTGAAAATTTTGTTTTGTTTTGTTTTGTTTAGATATATAATTTTAATTTGTTTGTTTTTTTGTTTTGTTTTTATTTAAAATTGTTATTATTTTTTGTTTTTTTTGTTTATATATATATATATATATATAAACAAAATTTTCATTTATATTGTTTTCTGGTTCTCTTTTTCCTACACAGTACATTCTGCGTTTCCGATGTGGGATTCTGTTTCAAGTACAAGATTTTGAAAGACTATAAAACGTAAAATATAAGACCAATATAAATGAAACTTTAAACACTGATTAAAAATATAAGAAATAGTTGAAAATAAAAAGAATTTTCTAAAAAATATTGATGAAATTTAATTTATAAACTTTCAAAACCGCCTACTTGAAACTTAAAAATGTTTCAAGTATGCGACTTTGAAAGACTATAAAACGTAAATTATAAGTCCAATATAAATGAAACTTTAAAAACTGATTAAATATATAAGAAATAGTTGAAAAAAATAACTTTCTAAAAAATGTTGACCAAAATTAATTTATAATCTTTCAGAACCACCTACTTGAAACTTAAAAATGTTTCAAGTACACGAATTTGAAAGACTATAAAACATAAACTATAAGACCAATATAAATGAAATTTTAAACACTGATTAAACATATATGGAATAGTTGAAAACAAAAAGAACTTTATAAATTTTTTTGATGAAAATTAATTTATAATCTTTCAAAACCGCCTACTTGAAACTTAAAAATGTTTCAAATACGCGAATTTAAAAGACTATAAAACATAAAATATAAGACCAATATAAATGAAACTTTAAACACTGATTAAACATATAGGAGTCAACCCCGCATGAATATGATGCACGGTGTCGCTAGTATCACATACATCTATAATCTTTGATGCATGAGAACATGTTATATCTCTTTTCATGGGACAACGAAATCCATTCTTCCACTCGCCATGTCCATCTCCATATCAACATCCGGCCACATCAGGGTATGGTGAAAGATATGCCACATGAAATGCTCATCTGTTCTCGTTCCTGCAAATACTAACCCCTTCATCACCAACATGCATCCAACCATTATAATTTCTTCCACAATTGTCACCCCATTTCCCCAGGTCCAGTTGATCAGATGAAAACACTCACGATTCCACATAGTCCATCGAACCCGGACCCGGTTGGTCACATGAATTCAAACGTATTTCCTCAAACGCCATAGGATACTGACTAGTAGTGAGAGCCTAGGTCTGATAGTGGGGAAACTATGCCATCATTTGTCAAAGTGTAGCGCAGTGGAAAAATATAAACATACCCAAGCAAAAGCAGTAAACAATACCAAGCTGAAATGGACAATGATACTGAAGTAAAGAATAATCAACAATCATATATATATGATAATGCAATATGTCCCTAATTTTAAGAAAGCATCCAAAACAGGATACATTGTAATCTAAAACAATACAGCACTAGGTACAAGTACAACAAAGCAAAACAAAATAGTGCCGCAGGAACTCAGAAACATCGCAAGCCTAAGCTCTGTCCCATTCTCTCCTACTCCTCTGCAAAAATCATGTACCTGTATAGGGACTCTTGCCCTTATCAACACCTGCAACAATATAATCTGTTTGGGCCTAAGACATGACCCAAATAGGGTGTGAGAAATAAATCCCAGTAGGCAACCACCAAAGACTCGTGCCCAACTGTCAGTAAAAATGTGCAACAGCAGTATGAAATAAATAAATGCAGTAAGCTAGGAAGTACTCAAAAGAAGCTACTCCTACCAGTTCCATTACCATTTAATTATTATTTAACAATTCAATATAATTGAATTATAAGTTCCCGAGACCCGGCCTCGACCATCAATATCCTATACAGTGCCACAGAAAGAACCACAACATGCTATCTAACAAGTAGAAGGTTAAAACAATACCAATCCCATGCTTTAGTTTGGCGGTATAACATAAGAAATCACCACAGTGAATATTCAAAGTAAAAAGTGTCCTCAGACATGAAAATCCTTACCCTCAGGCAAGCAGAATCGAAACCCGCAGGTGACTGCCCACAGGAATTACAAATATCGCCCTCAGACATACAAGATGTCTCCCTCAGGCATAGAAGCTACTACCCTCAGGCATGAGAAAAGTTTCCCTTAGGCTAAACGAAACACAGCCCTCAGGCTTAGCAAAACAATGCCCTCAAGATAAGCAAGGAACCGGGCCGAGCCCATCGCATAAGCAAGTAATAAATATATTTCCTATCAAGAAAACCCAAAACATGCTATCATTACGGCATACCCACGGGTATCCTAGCCAAATGTATAAACAAGGGAAACGCACCCACAGGGTGGCACTGGATCCAAGAAACGATCCAAAACAATAGTTTATACAAAACCAAAAGATTACCTATGTAATTCTAGGTATTTAATTAGTCAAGGCCTCATCCATACGACACCCCCAAACATGGGCGCGTAGCACAACGGTACACAAAAACAACTCGACGGTTGGAAATAAACACCAGACCACCTACCTCAATCTCCTCTGATCGATATACGTGAATGATTCCTCCCGAAACACCCGAGAACGATGTAGATTTGAGATAAAAATTTACTCATTAAACCTCAAATAACTTCCCTTTGGGAAATAATTGGAAGAATAGGTTCAAGAAGAGAACTCACCCGTGCGGTTCAAACGAGATTGACGGCGAAGGAAACGGAGTCCCGGTGTGCGGTTGGGAGCTCCTCCAAGCTCCAGCCTTCTCTCCTGCATCTCTCATCGAGTTCTAATCTTCCTACGTCAAAAGAGGAGGCTAATGCCAGTTTTTAACAAAAAAACATAACTACACGGCATGTACTCTCAAGTACACGACATGTACTCTCAACTACATGACATGTACTTTCCATTTTTTTAAACTTTTTCTCTGGAGGCCACTTTCCACCGCCTCACTATTCATCTGTCGACTTGATTACACGACATGTATTTCTGAGTACACGGTATGTACCATCACTCCACTGGCGGCTACTCCCACTGCCTTATTGTTCATCTGCCGACTGATTACATGGCGTGTATATACCAAGTACATGGCATGTAGTCAGTTTTTACACCCTTCATCACCGACAGGCTTACACGCCCTGTATCCTCATCCCACACAGCCAAAGTACACGACGCGTGGAAAAAGTATACGGCGTGTACCCATAAATTTGGGGATTTTCCCCCATTTTCCTTATTTTCTCAAAAACATTAAATGAAAAAGGAAAATAAGAAACCCGTACCTCAAGAATAAGAACCGGGTTCTTACAAACTTCCCCCTTAAAGCAATTTGTCCCCGAATTTCCCTTCCAATAGTGGTGAAGAAAAAACTGAGAGAAACTCTGGCCACTGAGCACGTACATCGGTCTCCCACTCCCTGGTTTCATCCTGCACTCGGCCATACCGTCATAGCACCCGTACGAGAGGAACTAACCGGCCTTAGAGAACCTTTATGCTCCTATCAACAATACGAATTGGATGCTCCTCAAAGGATGAATCGACATGAAGTTCAACCTCCTCGGGACGAAAAACATGAGATGAGTCTGAGTGATAATGGCGCAACTGAGATACTTGGAAGACGTCGTGCATGGCCTGATACATCTGTGGTAACTGCAACCGATAGGCAACCGGTTCGACTCTCTCCATAATCTCAAACGACCCTATATACCTCGGTGAAAGTTTACCCTTTCTCCTGATCCGCCTGTTTCCCAACCTCAGTGAAACACACAAGAAAACCTGATCCCCAACCATGAACTCCAAGGGTCGTCTGTGACGATCAACATAAGAATTCTGACGATACTGTGCCGTAGCCATCCACTTCTGTATCAAATGGACCTACTCTGAAGTTTCCTGCACAAGACGTGATCCCAGTAAAGCTGCCTCACCTGCCTCCATCCAGCACAAGGGTGATCAGCATGGCCTACCATATGAAGCCTCGTAAGGTTCCATCTCAGTAGTTGCCTGAAAACTATTATTATAGGCAAACTCGACCAGGCGTATGTGCTTCTCCCAAGAGGCCCCAAAGTCTAGGACGCATGCCCACAACATGTCCTCTAGCACCTGTATCGTACGCTCTGACTGATCATCGGTCTGAGGGTGGTAAGCTGTGGTCAGAAACACCTGTGTACCCAGTGCCCTCTGAAAACTCTAACAGAAACGAGATGTAAAACGGGTGTCCCTATCTGAAATGATAGAATGAGGAAACCCATGAAGACGTACTACCTCTCGAATATACAAATTTCTGATCTCATCAACACCGAAGGTCTCCTTGATCGGAAAAAAGTGAGCAACCTTCATAAGTCTGTCTAAAACAACCCATACAACATCACTGGCTCAAGGTGACTTCGACAACCCAGTCAAGAAATCCATCACGACATCATCCCATTTCCACTCCGGAATGGGTAACTATTGTAATAGTCTGGATGGTCTCTGATACTCCGCCTTCACCTGCTGACAGGTGGAACATCTTGTAACAAAACCATCTACCTCTCGTTTCATACCTGACCACCAATACTGACGTCTCAAGTCACGGTACATCTTGGTAACTCTAGGATGCACTTCCAAAGCTGAAGCATGAAATTCCCACATTAACTCCTCGTGTATATCCCCTAGAACCCATACTCGTCCATGGATACGCAGTACCTCATCCTCAACTACCGTCCAACCAGGAGGAGGGTCCTCACTTGCCACCGACTTCTGTAGAATTAGTCCTTCTGAATCTGATAGTTGTCTCATCCTCACTCTATCCAGGAGGGTAGAAGTCACAGCTAAGGATGAAATATAGTAGCGCCCCTGACTATCGTGCATCTCTAAATGCATCTCAGAGAACAAATCCATAAGCTGCCACTCACCACTGGCCTCCTGCACTGTCTGTATCTGAGTCTTCCTACTCAGTGCATCGGCTACCGCATTACCTTTACCAGGTGTATAGGAAAGCTCAAAGTTGAAGGAATGAAGGTAGTCAACCCACATTCACTGTCTTAGATTCAAGTCACGCTGGGTAAAGATATATTTAAGACTTTTGTGGTTCGTAAATACCACAAAATGTTCTCCCAAGAGATAATTTCTCTAATAGCGCAACACATGAACAACTGCAGCCAACTCGAGATCATGCGTCGGGTAATTCCTCTCATGTGACCTCAACTGCTGAGACCCGTATGCAACTACTCGATCAACCTGAATCAATACTGCTCCCAGCCCAATACCTGATGCATCACAGTAAACTGTATAGCTCTCCCCTTTCTCTAGAAGTATCATGACTGGTGCTGATGTCAACCTTCCCTTTAGCTCCTGAAAGGCTGTCTTGCAAGCTTCTGACCAAATGAACTTCCTACCCTTCTTAGCCAAACCTGTCAACGATGCTGCTAAGCGGGATAAGTTGTGTATAAAGCGCCTGTAGTAACTATCCAGTCACAAGAAACTCTGTATTTCAAACACATTCTTAGGATGCTCCTAGGAAACTACTGCTCTCACTTTCTCTGGGTCTACTACAACTCCTGCCTCTGAGATAATATGACCCAAGAAGTGTATCCGGTTCATCCAAAAGTGGCACTTTGAGATCTTAGCATATAACTGATGCTCTCTTAGTGTACTCAGAATGATCTCAAGATGGGTAGCATGGCCGTGTTGAGTGTGAGAGTACACCAAGATATCGTCCACGAAGACTACCACAAAAGAATCCAGATATGGGTGGAACACACGATTCATTAGATCCAGGAAAAGTTCTAGTGCGTTCGTGAGTTCGAACGACATTACCAAGTACTCGTATAGACCATATCTACTCCGAAAGGTTGTAAGCAGTATATCTGATGGTCTAACACGCAACTGATGATATTTGGATCTCAAGTAAATATTCGAGAACACTTGTTCTCCTCAAAGTTGATAAAAAAGATCATCAATCCTCAGTAAGGGATATCAGTTCTTAGCCGTCAACTAGTTCACCTTCCGATAATCCACACAAAGTATGAGGGTACCGTCGACCTTCTTCACAAACAGGACAGTCGAACCCCAGGGAGAAGTAATGGGTCAGATGAAACCCTTTGCTTCTAACTCCTTTAATTACTTCTTGAGCTCCTGCAATTCTGGTGTAGCCATCCTATAAGGAGGAATGAACACCGATGCCGCTCCTGGAACAAGATCAATAGAGAAATCCACCTCTTGCTCCGGAGGTAGACCTGAAAAGTCATCCGGGAAGACATACCTGAAACGATCAACCACTAGAGTGAAATCCTTCTGACAAGTTTCCCAGTCATCCAGATATAAACTCACAATCTGGGCTATCACTCCACCTCGCCCATGATGCTCGGGTCTAGCTCGGCTCTCCTGGACATCCCATTCACCCTTGTATAGAAACTCTCCGCCCTTTGGTGACGTGAAACTCACCCTACAACAATATCAATCTACAAAGGCTCGAAAGGGTACCAACCAGTCCATCCCAAGAATGACATCATAGGCTTTCGTCTCTAAGACATAGAGGTCCCATAGAAAGTGACACCAACCAACCTCTAGGGGGCACTTCTTTCACTGACGCACACCTGCCGTTATAATTCCCAATGGAGTGTCTAGCATCATGATATCAAAAGAAGAAGAAACACAAAGCCCAAAGCTCTCCACAATGGGCACAGATATAAAGTTATGTGTAGCACCAGTATCGAAAAGTACTGAAGATAAAACAGAAGCAACTAAAATAGTACCTCTGATAGTGGAAGGTCCGGGTTCCTGCTCCTGTTGGATCTGTTTCACTGCATATATCTGCCCAGTGCCGCAGCCCTGTGACACAACCTAGCTACCCTAAACTGACCCGCCCTGTTGTCTCTGAGATCCTGGTGTCTGGCTACCACGACCACGACCACCACCTCGGCCTAAACATCCTGACATATTCCAATTCCCTGACTGGTAAGAAGCTGCTGGCCCTTCTCCTGCATGCGGAGTCTGCACAGAATCCCTCTCACTAGTCACTGGTGGAAACTCCCCGCAAAAACGCTGGAGATGACCCATCTTGCCGCAATCTCGACACTCCAATGGGTCACGTGGACACTGAGGTCTCTTGTGCCCCTCTTTACCACACTGGTTGCACATCACCTGGCCACCGGAAGAAATCTTCTGGCTAGTACTACAACCGTGAGAGAAATCCATCTACCTCTTCCTCTTACCGGTAGAAATAGTACCAGAGACCGGTGTCGAACCACTCTGGTTCGCACCACTAGCTTCCCGCAGGTTCTGCTCAGTAATCAATGCCTAGTTCACAATAGCATGGACTGTAGGCAACCTGAAAACATTCACCAGCACTCAGATGTTATATCGAAGACCATCCTCAAAGAGTCTAGCCCTCAACATCTCATCACCCACCAGAAGAAGTGAAAAACTCTGTAGCTCGGTGAAGCGGGTAGAATAATCCATCACTGGCATGGTGCCCTGCTACAGATTCATAAACTCTCGAGCTCTATCTGCCCTCAGCGTCTCCAGAAAGAAAAATTCATAGAAGACTGCCTGGAAATCTTCCCACACCATTTCTTGGTGATGCTCAGTCTGTGTGGTAACATCCCACCATCTCTTGGCGGAATCACACAACATGTAAGTAGTGAGCTTGACCCTCCTCCTAGGAGGAATCTCCAGATGATCGAAGATCATCTTCATAGAACCCAACCAAGACTCTGTAGCCTATGGTCTTCCATCCCCTGAGAATGTAGGCGGATGCTGCTGCTGGAATATACGTCTCAGCTCTACTATAGTTGTGGCAGCCGATGGTGCTCCCTAGAAGGTCTGTATGAACCGCATGAAGCCTTCACAGAATTGCACATCTGCGCCTGCATCCGGTATAACGGCTGGCGCCGCATCTGGAACTGCTGGAGGATCCATCGATAGCCTGTGACCTATCGTCTTTGGAGTATAATCATTACCTCTCTCTTGGAGAACAACTCGTGGTCGTCTCAGCGACATGACTCTACAAGGTCAAACACATGCCTTAGATTAAGATCATCAAGGACTAAGAACTGGAAGCGTAAGAAGGGAACAAGGAAAAGAAAATATTCAAGTTGACAAAACAAGACTACACGATGTGTATAATAACTACACAACGTGTATAATAACTACATGGCATGTTCCCTTAAGTCTTTAACATGGGCGTGTACTTCTGCCAGAACTGGTCGTGTAACACCCGAAACACATGGCGTGTTTTCCACACACACAACATGTACTTGAATTTTCTTCCCATGCCCGAGTCCTTCTACATGTCTTAGCCACATGACTCTCTTTTGAACGAGACTACACGACGTGTATAAGGTATACACGGTGTGTACTAGACGAGCTTCACCGACCCGTGTTGTTCGTGACACGACCGAGTACACAGGTCACACTACACGGCGTGTTCCAGATAGACACAGCATGTACGACTTAGATTCTAACTGCCCGTGTTGTTAGTGACATGGCCATCTACTCGGCTGACACTACACGGCGTGTTACACTCGCACACGGCATGTAAACCACCCCGTTTCCCTAGCCACATGGCCTAGTCTACACGGTCTCTTACTGGTCAAGACTACATGACGTGTCCCACAGGTACACGACATGTACTAGAAAGGATAACACCGACCCGTGTTGTTAGTTACACGACCAGATTCCCAGATTACACCACACGGCATGTTCGGCATTGGCACGACGTGTATAAGCTCATATTTCTCCATCTGTGTTGTTAGTCACACGAGCGGACATAGGGCCAACACGACACGACATGTACAACCGGTACACAGCGTGTTCCCTCTAGATTTTTTGCATCCTGTGTTTCTGCCTACACAACATGTACATAAGGTACACAATGTGTACTTAATTTTTTTTTCATTTCTTCCCGAACAAAAGAGTACATGGCATGTGTTTCATAGAACCACACACCGTGTTGTTTGGGTTTCCAGAAAGTAGACCTCAGAAACTACTCTGAAGCCCCTTTTTCCTTAAATTTCAAGCGTCAGTAAGAAAAATTCAGATCCGTGGGGGCCCATACTCCCTGAAAACCAAAGTTTATCATGCAATGTTTCACATTATAGTACAAAACACAACAAAAAGCTGGATCGTGATTCGCTAAATTCTGGTCCAAGAGAGCCCATACTTCTCGGGAACCAAAGTTTAGCGTCCATAAACCCAACCATAACATGTTCCAATACCCTATCAATAGTAGGCGTATTGATCAAGGTACCTATCACAAAAACATGCATTTTATAACACACCATCTATCACAACAACATGCAATTTCTAATGCACCTACATGACATGGAAACTATGCATGCCATGTGATTCTAACATTTTCCTAAATGATGCATGAGATGACATACCCTCATCTCATCAGGTTGCAACCAAATAGAACCCAGGTATAAAAATATAAACATCACACCACAAGTGCGTCACCCAACGGTGAAAATCAGATCAACTGTAAAAAGAAAAATCAGATAAATTGCAATTAAACAAGGTAGATTGGCTTTTCCTTGTACACGGGTTAGCTACTCTCGAACACATCTTATTACCAAATACCAATTCCATCATATCCCTGACTATAGGCTCCAAACAGTAAGTCAAGAGAAAATAAATGCTTTGATACCACTTTGTAACGTCTCGGTTCCAGAAGTCACACCACGGGTGTCCCAAACCCAGTTGGTCACATGACCTCAAGCGCATTTCCCCAAACACCAGAGGCTATCGACTAGCAGCGAGGGCTTAGTTCTGATAGTGGGGAAACTATTCTCTCATTTGTCAAAGTGTAGCACAACGGAAAAATATAAACATACCCAAGTGAAAGCAGTAAACAATACCAATCTAAAATGGACAACAGTACTAAAGTAAAGAATAATCAATAGTCATATATATATGATGATGCAATATGTCCCTAATTCTATGAAAGAATCCAAAACAGGATACACTGCAATCTAAAATGATACAACACTAGGTACAAGTATAGCAAAGAAAAACAAAACAGTGTAGCAGGAACTCAACAGCATCGCAAGCCTAAGATTGGTCCCATGCTCTCCAACTCCTCTGCAATAATCATGTACATGTATTGGGACTCTTTCCCTTATCAACACCTGCATCAATATAATCTGTTTGGGCTCAAGACATGACCCAAATAGGGTGTGAGAAATAAATCCCAGTAGGCAACCACCAAAGGCCTGTGCCCAACTGTCAGTGAAAATGTGCAACAACAGTATGCAATAAATAAATGCAGTAAGTTAGGAAGTACTCAAAAGAAGCTACTCCTACCAGTTCCATTACCATTTAATTATTATTTAACAATTCAATATAATTTAATTATAAGTTCCCAAGACCCGACATCGACTGAAGATCTCCTATACAGTGCCACATCAAGAACCACAACATGCTATCTAACAAGTAGAAGGTAAAAACAATATCAAGCTCATGCTTTAGTTTGGCGGTATAACATAAGAAATCACCACAATGAATATTCAAAGTAAAAAGTGTCATTAGACATGCAAATCCTTACCCTCAGGCAAGAAGAATTGAAACCTGCAGGTGACTTCCCACGGGCATAACGAATATCGCCCTCAGGCACAGAAGCTACTGCCCTCAGGCATGAGAAAAGTTTCCCTCAGGCTCAACGAAACACTGCTATCAGGCTTAGAAAAACACTTCCCTCAGGCTAAGCAAGTAACTGAGCAAAGCCCAACACATAAGCAAGTAATAAATATGTTTCCTCTCAAGAAAACCCAAAACATGCAATCATTACGGAATACCCACGGGTATCCTGTCCAAACGACTAAACAAGGGAAACACACCCACGAGGTGGCCCTGGATCCAAGTAACGATCCCAAACAACAGTTTATACAAAATCAAAAGATTAACTATGCAATTATAGGTATTTAATCATTCAATGCCTCAGTCATATGACACCCCAATCATGGGCACATAGCACAACGGTACACAAAAATAACTCGACAGTTGGAAATAAACACCAGACCACCTACCTCGATCTCCTCTAATCGATATACGTGAACGACGCCTCCCGAAACACCCAAGAATGACATAGATCTGGGATAAACATTTACTCGTTCAACCTCAAATAACTTCTCTTTGGGAAATAATTGGAAGGATAGGTTCAAGAAGAGAGAAAAAATCACCTGTGCGGTTCAAAAGAGATCGACAATGAAGGAAACGGAGTCCCGATGTGCGGTCGGGAGCTCCTCCAAGCTCCAGCCTTCTCTCATGTGGCTCTCGCTGAGTTATAAGCTTCCTCTGTAGAAAGAGGAGGCTACTGTCTATTTTTAATGAAAAAACATAACTACACGGCATGTACTCTCAAGTACACGGCGTGTACTTTCCATTTTTTAACTTTTCTTCTGGCGGCCACTTTCCACCACCTCACTATTTATCTATTGACTTGATTACACGGCATGTACCATCACTCCATTGGCGGATACTCTCACCACCTTACTATTCACCTGCCGACTGATTACACGACATGTATATACCAAGTACACAGCATGTAGTCAATTTTTACACCCTTCATCGCCGACAGGCCTACACGCCCTATATACTCATATCACACGGCCAAAGCAGACAGCGTGTGGAAAAAGTACATGGCGTATACCCATAAATTTTGATATTTTTTTCCCATTCTCCTTATTTTTTCAAATACATTAAAGGAAAAAGGAAAAGAAGAAACTCGTACCTCAAGAATAAGAACTGAGTTCTTACATATCCATTCCAAACACTCACATACAAGTATACTATAAACATAAAAACCAACAAATTTTCAGAAAAAAAACCTGAAATATCAAGGGAAAAAATAAAGGGAAAAATCCTCCCAAGCCAGACAATATTCCTGTAACATCTATGAACCAAGGTTGCACCAAGGGAGCAGTTTGAACTGCAGGACAACAGAAATTTGTTTCGAGAACTCATATGCCTTCTGATGAATTCTAGATACAGGATGGGCATGAAACACATCCAAGAAATTCCCAAATGTAGAATCATTAACAATATCAAAGCTGCCCCTGATAAAGCAGTAAGAATATAATCAATTCTTTTGTCAAAGTCAACATAACATCAAACAATAAACAATAGTATTAACTCAAAGAATAAGATATAAAATATATATCATATAACTAAATAAAACCTGTTTTAATAGATAAAAAATATCAAGGACATCAGAAATGTGAGTTCATGATTAATCGTCCTGTCAATAGCGGGGTTTTATCTAAAATAGTAAGCGTGTCTTCCTTCACTCTCACTCAGAGGTTTACCATGACCTTCTCTCCTCCGTCGAATGGTCTGAACCTAGAGGCATCGGAATTGGGGGGTTAATCTGGATATGTGAGTGATATTTCAGTAAAAATGAGGGGCTGTCCAGATTTAATGAAACTAAATTGAACGGTTAAGCTGGACGTAGGAAGCTGTGGTGGTGTTCACCCCAAAACTAAAGGCGGATTCGTACTTTCTTGATATCTAGTATAAATTTTGATATCCAATTCACTGTAAGAAATGCCAGAAGGTCCACATAAACATACCATGTTTGGACCTTCTGGCCTTTCTTGTAGTGAATTGGATATCAAAATTTATACTGGATATCAATGTTTCACGTTTCATTTAAATTATTTTATATATACTATATATTTTATTTTCTAATTATTTGTTTAAATAACAATCATTTATCTAAATAAATTGGGTTTTTAACATATATATCATGGCATCTGAATAAATCAACGTCGATGCCCCCGGTACCACAACGTGGCGTCTGAATCTCACGTCCTCCCCGTGTCTAACGTATGCATCGCTCCGGTGTCCTAGCAGCGGGATCCTTCACTTCTGGTGCATCTGGTGCCTCCTCATGATGTTGTGTAGAGGGCTGACAAAAATCATGCGTGGATGATGGCCCAAAATCATACGTGGATGATGGCCCAAAATCATGCATGAACCCATATGGTCCTGGGGATCCTAAAAATGGTAGAAATGACATATTGAAGAAGTCCTAGTTTGGAGGAAAGGGGCTGCCATAATCTGTATCACCTGATCCAGCTCATAGTCCATAATAGTCATCGGAGATAACAGATGTGGTATATAAGCATCTCCCTGCTGTGCAAGATCATCAATAAGTTGGGCATGATCATCTATATGTGGTGCTGCCACATCTGTAGGAGGCGCTCTCGGATGTCTATCTCGCCGCCTCTGCCCTTCCCGAGGTACTCATCTCCGTCTCCCAGCTGGCGGCGGTGGTGGCGGTGCATCATCATCAGCAGGCATAACAGGGACATCATCACCCTCAGGATCTCCAGCTAGAGGATATGGATCAAGATATACCTGTGGCTCCTCGTCATAAAAATTGTCCTGTATCATCCGGATATGGTCATAGAGAGCCAACACATCTTGATGAACTACGTCCCGTCTAATATATTCCTCCTCCTGAGGATGTGTGATATGTACAAGATGATCAATGCTGTCTGTTTTCAGATTAAATGACATTCAAATTAATACCACAAAAGAGTTAAACAAATATAATATACCTTAATAAACATACCATCTGCTGAATGTCAATCCCCTGACGTATAAGATGCATGATGGTATGACGTCGATACCGGTCGGCATAACCCCCCTGGGCAGATAATTTACAATGTGCTATGAGATATCCATATTGAGAAATACCATACCGGGCATACGCATCTCACAGCTCAATATGAGATGCATGAAACTGTCGCCAGTTCGTCGACTGTCTACCTGTAAGTACAATCGAATGCAACCCATCAGGTTGTCCTGGTGCCATCGAGATATGCTGTATATAAACGAATTGGCGCATGACCCGGTCTGGCTGGTGCCACTCAATGATATGGAAGTGGATGAGTGACACCACTGCAGCACGATCTCTGATCATAACTGTGCAATACGGTGGAAGTGACACATAGACATAACCTATATATGGAGTCCCTGAAACGTGAAATGTAAACTCAAAAAGTAAGTGACATATTAGCAAAATAATGTTAGTAAGATTACATTGAAATAACTTAAAATAGTGATAAAAAAAACGTATTAATCTATAAAAAGTATTGCTTGACTTACATCAGCTGGCACTAATGCATCGAATATCTATCGAAAGTTGTGCACACTATATCTCGGTGTATGTGCATGCTTATGAGACTGACTCCACTTGGTTACAAAAGAGTAATATACAGTAAGTTTATAAAAAACAAAAACAGAAATACTAAATAAATGAAATTAATGAAGTAAACATACCATCATCCCCGAGAACAATCCTGAAATAGCTCTGCTGCAAGTGGTGTGATAGCTCGAGGAGCGATGTGTGGAAAACACTCCCAGGTCCACATCTGTACTAAAGCCATACAACCTGCAATCTTCTGTGCATCTACCTGACAACTGGTACAAATGGATCTGTACAGATGTGCTAATACAGCGGATCCCCAACTGTATGTAGCTGTCTGATCAAGATCCTCAAGTAATGGGAGGTACATCATGTGTACCAAAAGGGTGGAGTAGTTGATGCATAACATGCCTTCGATCAGTCGTAGAATATATGCATCTGTGTGCCTAATAAGCATCTCCTCATCTGCGTCATCAGGAATGATAGAGAAATGTTCATCAAGCCATGTCATGCGCAATCGTGAAACCACGAGGAAACCTCGTATGCCAACGATATCAATGCCTAATAGTCGCTGTATGAAGAAATCCCAGTTGCCACTAGTGGCACCCGTAACTGCCTGTCCATGGATAGGCAAACCAAGAATATAGGCGACATCCTATAAAGTAATGGTCATCTCCCCCTCCGGGAGATGAAAAGTGTGTGTCTCTGGCCACCATCTCTCAACCAATGCCGCAATCAAATGATGATCAATAGTCTTGAAGTCAGACATAGCGACTCCATAAAATCCCGCACATCTAAGGTATGAACAAATAGATGTCGGGGGTGCATCGTGATGATAATGATGTGCTCTCCAAACAGCAAGCTGTCGAACAGGTCGTCGCGGCAACACAAGACGCGACACATGCTTCTCCTAGCCAGATAATAGTAGCTGCTCCATCTGAATGTACAAATAGTAAAACATTAATTTCATGTTAAACATCACATTTATCATTTAAGGTATGAAATTTATCATGTAATGTATGAAAGAAGCGTGTAATGAGTTAAATAAAGTGATTTAGGGGTGAGTTAGTGACCTATCAATAAGTTGATGTCAGACATAAGTCTGTTTTAATTCCCTAAGACCCACCTTTTTGAACAAGGATTAAGGCATCTGATTAATATTTTCTCCCAAATCAAAAAAACATTTCATTTTCTCACTTGCTCCTATTCGGCGTTAAATAAAAAAAGTTACAGGGTACTTAAAATTTAGTGGTAGCTTTATTAAAAGAACGACACTACACTCATTAAGATTGATGGTATCTAATTTATTCCAATATTCATTATTATCTAAAAACCTCTTGATAAATTTGGAATATGATGAAATTTTATCCAAGGCTTACAAAACCAACATATCAATGCTAAAGGTTTTAATCATTTTCAAGAATATCAATTATTTAGGTTCATCAATCTATTTAACACTTTTGAAGAAAAGGATGAGAGAGGAATAATGTTTGAAACAGGTTGATTTCTCAACTTCTCCTCAAATATAGATTTTTTCTTGCCATTTTTAACTATTCCCACTTCATTTTCCTTGGATCTTTGGATTTTTTAGGTGTGGGTTCATCACGCTTTCTAGGTTGGACCTTGTTGTCCTGATTTCTTTACTTGTCATTTTCTAGGCTAGTAGTCTCAGATTCTGTTATATCCTCAATTTATTCTTCACTAGTATTCACTCTAGCTGATTCTCATATTCTGTTAAATCCCCAATCTTACATTTTATATATTTTAAAATTTCTTGTTATTTTTCTAAAACAACAACCACTTATTTAATTGTTGATAATATATATTCACTATGAATGCTTTCAAAACTCATCGATGGAAAAATATTGATTACACGTACAATGTGTTTATAGTAACTGATGGAGTACAAAAATCATTTTAACCATTAGATGATTGACCTATGTGTCTAGGGCAACATGTCTCCGTATGACCTTCCTGGAGGCATATGCTGCACCTTCGTCCAGGTGCCTGTTCACTAGGCCAATCCATCTCATTCCGAATACGAGTCAACTTTGGCCTCCCTTTAGGTCGAAGTCTACTTTTGTTCAGTAGAAGTGTGGATGTGTCATCAGAGAGCCGAAAATTCTGATATTCTATGATTGGAATCCACGAAGTATTGTAGCAGGAGTTGATACTATCGAGTTGATAAACTGGATCAACAAATTGCTCCCAAGATACGTGTACGTAACCATAGGCTGCAATCACATGGCCACAAGGATATCTCAATGCTTGAAACTTGCCACATTCACAGGAACACTTCTCCAATAAAACAACTCGGATACAACCATTGCTACAAGCCACAACATCACTGGGATCAGCGACCATAAATCATTGCTCTGGACGATTAAATGCGGTGACATGATAAGTTGCAGCTTCCTGAAGAATTGTATCTAGATAACGCTGGAAATGGTGCCCATAGCACAACCCTCTGTTCAAGCAATCTTCAGCTTGCTTTCCCCATTCCAGAAAATACTTGACACTATGATAGAAGGTCTCTTCTACCAAACCTATAATTTAGATTTAAGTCATTATACCAATAGTATATTATAATTCTACTTTTCTGAGCAACATATAATCAAATATTCATATTTTCCTGTGATTGGTAATTTTTGAACTCCCTTGAAAAATCCATTTATCCATTCTACGATGTTGGTCGTCATATGACCATATCTCCTCCCATCATCATATGTCAATTCCAATTTCTGTTTTGGAATTTGAATCATATAATCATAAACTTCCGGATTAACTCTATGAATATCTTGAAGATTCTCCTCCATTCTTTGTTGTTGAGACTCGTATGCTATCAGACAATAAATAATCTGAACAGATATAATCATAACTATGACATGAATTTTTAATAGGAAAAAGAATATTCATACCAATTTTTAAGATTGCTTTATTCATCGACTCATTCTTGAATCTCTTTCGTAAATTGCTAGCAATGTGTCAAATACAATATTGATGATGGGAATAGGATGATCTCCATGAAAGTCCCTCAGACTGTACTACCTCCTTGATTGCACGGTGACGGTCTGAGATAAGGCAAATCCCTTCTGTGCCCGTAACAAGCTCTTGAAGACATGCCAAAAACCAACTTCATGATGAGAGGTTCTCTTTCTCCACAATTTCAAATGCCAAAGGTAGAGGGGCTCGATTTCCATCTTGTGTGGAAACAATCAATAAATTCCTGTATACTTTCCATAAAGAAATGTGTCATCTATTTGTATAAACTTCTTGCAATGTCTAAAAGCCGTCACACATGGTAAAAATGCCCAAAACAGTCTATCAAAAATAGCCATTGACTGATCAACTTGGTTGTATTGGTTAACATATTCAGTAGTATGTAACCAATAGATCACTTGATTATTTGGCATAAAATCTATAAAAGTTGTGGTAAAACTTGATAAGAGTCGTCTCAATCACCATACACTTTCACAATATCCTTTTGTCTTGCTTCTCATGCCTTCCAATAAGAGATCTGATACCCAAAAATTTGTTTGATTCACTCCATCACTAGAACAACATGAACATCTTGACATTCTCTAATCATTTCAACAATAACTGTTGAAATAAAGTCAACATCTAATGAAGAGTGTTCATCTAACAAGCTTGGGTTCACACATGTGTGTGGAGTAAATCTTGTGATGCACCGGCTGTTAAAAGTGTTATCAATTATAGATCACAGACGCATTTGACAGTTCGAATAATATTTGTCACAACATATCAAATAATTAGACTTTTTTGACTCTTCTACAACATAAGAGTAATGTCTTTCAATGTGATATTGTTTTATCACATTTTTCATTGCATCTTTACTCTCAAACTCTCTCCCAATATACATAATGCCTTCATCTGACACTCGATCTGTGCCCCCAATGATTCCTGGAAATTCTGAAGTAGGAGTAATAACTGACCAATCAAATTCTGGAAAGCGATTCATGCCTTCTGTCGACCATGAACTCAATGGTGGGGTATGGTTCAACGGTCGGTTAAACCTTACATGAGTGGGAACTGACTGTTCTTCTGCATGCGCTTCCTCTTCATCTTCAACTTCCTCTTCATCTTCATCTTCTAAATTTTCATCATCCTCAAAATCATCGACCAACGCATATACAGTATGCGGGGGACTATCCATTGAAATTGTAGCTGAGGGAAATGACGGTACCATTGCTGATGGAACTTCTTAATGTGTTCTAACAGGAGCATATGACATAGTCTCGCGACATTGTAATGACCCAACTTCTAATGTCGATGGAACCTCCATTGTAGCTATGGTCACATACAACTCCATCATTTGATTGGCAGGTAGAAACTTAACCAATGATAGTACGTATTCCCATTCTTCATCATCAGTTATTGGATAGGCCACATGCCAAAACCTTTCAATATATTGTAGATGCTAGTATGTGATAGATTTTATCACTTGGTTGCTCGTCAATTTCAACTTTCGATGAATTTTCCTTTGAAGAGTTCCCAAAGTTGTATAGCCTTCAAGCATTACAACAGCTTCTGGCTGTATACTATAACTAAATCCTTGTTCTGTCTCAATTATTTGTCTGTTGTAATAAATATAATCAGCCATCTTTTTTATCTAAAATAAACCCCCATTATTAATTAAATATGATCAAACAATCAATTTATGTATGCATGCTTCTAGAATTTATTTTGGAATCCTAGTCCCTCCACAAAATCAATATGTTCAAACCATATTGATGTGTACTCTTTACACAACCCACAAGTTTGTGTTATTTACCCAAAAAATAGTAAGTCAAACATATTCATACATATCCACATGCATCATATGCATGTGGTACATGAACAAGTCATGTAAAAACGTAGAGTTGTATGAAATTGAAAAACTCAACATGAATAAGCCTGGAACGACAGATAGCTAACCCCATTCACTTTCCTAAACAAGGCAAGCCTCTAGGAAAGTAGGTGGTCTGACCCAAAGCCCCTCTATCCAGAGATACTTTACTCAAGCAAACATTTCAGTTCATGAAAACTCTAACACTTAATATGCAAAAAATATATTCAACTACTAAATTCAAGTTCATAACTTCAATTACAAACCGAGGTCAAGGTAGATGACGAACTAAACTCATTATCATACTTAGAATGTAATGCAAAAATATATTATATAAACAATTCATAAAATAACTACTTCGCTAATTACTGTAACTACTTTGCTAATTACTGTAATTACTTCGCTAAATATTGTAACTACTTCACTAATTACTATAACTACTTCGCTAAATACTGTAACTAGTTCGCTAAATACTGTAACTACTTCGCTAATTAGTGTAACGACTTCTCTAATTACTGTAACTACTTCGCTAATTACTGTAACTACTTTGCTAATTACTGTAACTACTTTGCTAATTACTATAACTACTTCGCTAATTACTGTAACTACTTCGCTAATTATACTTCATTAATTACATAATTAGACTTCATTAAGTACCTAATTAGACTTCATTAACTACCTAATTAGACTTCATTAACTACCTAATTACATTTAATTAACTACTTAATTAGAATTACTTAACTTAATTAATTACCTAATTAGATTTAATTAACTACCTAATTAGATTTAATTAATTAACTTAACTAATTAGAATTAATTAACTAACCAATTATAATTAATTAAGTAACTAATTATAATTAATTAAGTAACTAATTTCAATTAATTAACTAACTAGTTTGACTTAATTAACTTCACTAATTTGAATTAATTAACTTCACTAATCACAATTAATTAACTACCTAATTTGAATTAATTAATTTAACTAATTTGAATTGATTAATTAACTAATTACAATTAATTAACTAATTAGAATTAATTAATTAACTAATTAGAATTAAATGACTGATTAGAATTAATTAAGTAACTGATTAGAATTAATTAATTAACTAATTATAATTACTTACTTAACTAATCACAATTAATTAAGTAACTAATTAGAATTAATTAACTTCACTAATTTGAATTAATTAACTTCACTAATTACAATTAATTAACTACCTAATTTGAATAAATTAACTTAACTAATTTGAATTTATTAATTAACTAATTAAAATTAATCAACTAATTGCAATTAATTAAATAATTACAATTAATTAACTAATTAGAATTAATTACTTAACTAATTAGAATTGATTAATTAACTAATTAGAATTCATTAATTAACCAATTAGAATTCACTAATTAACTAATTAGATTTAATTAATTAACTAATTAGAATTACTTAACTAATTAGAACTAATTAGTTAACTAATTAGAATTAATTAATTAACTAATTTGAATTAATAAAGTAACTAATTAAAATTAATAAACTACCTAATTTGAATTAATTAACTTAACTAATTTGAATTGATTAATTAACTAATTTCAATTAATTAAGTAATTAATTACAATTAATTAACTACTTAATTTGAATTAATTAACTTCACTACTTTGAATTAATTAATTAACTAATTACAATTAATTAACTAATTAAAATGCATTAATTAACCAATTAGAATTAATTAACTAATTAATTAGATTAACTAAACAATTAAATAAACAATTGAAAATATTACATAAATGTAAATGAAAATTTACCTCAAATTTGTGGGAAGGTTACTACGTGGCGGGTGCACAACCAGAAAGTGGAACTCTAACGTTAGAGAGAGGAAAAAAATAGAGAAAGGGAAGGGGGGATTGGGAAGGAGGGAGAGAGACCAGCTCCCCTCCAGCACGTCGCCTGACGTTAACTGATCCAGCTGGAAGTCGGCGAATCCTGCCGACGTCTCCTCCTTTGGCCGACGCGGACCCCCCCCCCCCCTCCCCCCCACGGTTAGGTCGAGCTCCTCTGTCGTCGCTGCATCTTTGCTACACTACCAGTCTCCTACAACTGGCACTCCGCTCCGCAAACGGGCTGACACCTCTTTATCGACCGGTTTCTCCTTCACAGCGGCTCGCCCTCCTCGCCCTAGCCACCAGGTCGGTGCCGTCCTGGCCGCAGACTCCTTGGCTGACCCGCACCGCTGACGCTCCTGATCTGCGCGTTAGGCCGCCGGACCGCGTGACTTCCGCGGAACCGCCCCCTTGCCGGACCGACTAGCAGGTCACTGCCTGCTCTTTCCGCCTCACGCTGCATGCTGCTTCTGCAGAACCGGCCACACTGTGGCACCCCTCATGTCCGGTGAGATCCACCAGCTCTTGTGGCCGCCCTAGATCCGAGCTTGAGTGCACGACCCGAGAGACTGCGGTCAAACAGGTGGCCCAGATCTGGTTGCACCTCCTTTTGGCAAGACCCTCTGGCCGCTGCCCAATCCCTCTTAGTAGGCACGTAACCCTTTCCAGGTCCGCACTACGTACGGGTGGGTCGGCTCAGTCTAGAACGGGCATGGGCAGGCCTGCCTAACCCAACATGCCCCTACCCGGGTTTTCGGGGCCTGAGTAATTTTAATTAATTAAAATGATTAATTTAATTTTGGTTGAAAATTAAATTAATTAAATATTAATTTTTGGTTTATAAATTAATGCGGCATAAATTAATTTAATTTGGAGATTAATTAAATTAATTAAATAATTTATTTTTCAGTTTTAAAATTAAATTAATTATAGGAACCGAACGACGTATATACATTGAATTAAAAATTATAGTGAAATTTTTTAATTCAATTGAATGCCCTGGAGTTTAATTTAATACAAGTTTAATTTTAATTCTGCATTTATTTTAAATACGCAAGTTAATGCATATTGGCTGGTCATGAGTCGTGGACCAACCAATGCATGTTTGGTGTGTTTTTTCTTTTAATTAATTTATTGCAATGGTTTTGTAATAATTAGTTTAATTAAATAGGTGATCTGTGAATCGTTTCAGTGTCATTTTATGTATAAGGACATGCGCGTCCACTTCACAGTTGTATTTTTACTCCCCAATTCCTCTTGTCTGCGTGCGAGTATTTTTGTATAATGATGAGATGACAAGTGACGCAGTTCGCGCCGAGTGATGGCGACGTACCGGACCAGAGTTGGATGCATTGGATGGGCAACCATTGCTATACAAGTTGCAAGTGACGCGACTCAAGGTATTACCTTTAGGATTTAGGTTTTTCTGTTATTCACGGATCGATAATTAGTATCAGATCATGATCAGGTCGTCATTTTATTTTTGCATGGTTTATTATATTTTTGTATGTGTAGTTGACGTACAAACACATAGAATAATAATAAACATGCAAGATAAAATGAACATGTGACGCGATAAATTTTTCTATTTCATGCATGGTCAGTTGTGAGTGCGATCACATAATACGTGCTAAGAAGATAGAAAATGATTTCTTTCATTACATTAAAAAAAACAATAAAACCCTCAAAGAAATTTTAAGTCCGAACCATCTTACGCCATTTGAATTTGGACAAAACTGGCTGTTTGGGGTGCCGGTCATGCCAAAGTTGAGGGTTCCTCTTACTATTGGGGTGTTCTAATAAGAATGGTGGGTTGACTTAACTAAAATTGCAGTAAAGAAATAGCCAAAACTAACTTGTTGTAATTTTAAAGGCAAGTGTTGAGTAAATTAAGTAACGATTTAAGAAGTTGGAAGTTCACTAACAGATTAAGGAACCACGAGTCAATGCGGTTGGCCAGCCTAAAACCTACCTTGAACCCTCCAAGTAGTGGCGTAGTTAAAACTTATAGACTATGAGGGGAGGTTCATGGTTCCTTGCCTCTAGAATACTCAAGTAACAAAGTATTTTGATTCTAGCACAGAGAGTTCTTAGAATCCGATAAAATAGTGGGAGACATTTATTTATTTAATTAATCAAAATTTCTAAATCAGTAATTCAGATAAAAAGTAATAATATGCTAAAATTATATTTTGGTAGAAAAATGACAAGTAATACCACAAGTTTAAAATTGCAACAATATTTACATTAGACAAAGTGAATGTCCTCATTGGCATGGGTATCCAAGAATAGTACAAGCGCTTGCGCACAATACTGTTGGAAACTCAGGGTGTTGGTGTCCCTATGCCTATTGAACTATCTTAGGAACCGAGGGTGAAATTTCTTACAGGAGACTAATGTACAAAACATATGATGGTTACATCATTATGCTTTCAATAAGGTCTGATGTTAGTTGCAGTCGCTACATCAGGACATAGATGATATAACATGAAGTCTCATCTCTGAGAAGTCTGCACAGAGAAAGCAAAGCAATGATATGAATAGGTTACACTGGATTTGTGTAAATTGAAAGGTGAGTTATGATCTTTCAATACATCCTATTATAATATAATATTCACCCTGTTACTCAAGTTTCGTTTTAAGTTACAAAATGAACAAGTATTGAGTAAACACTTCATTAGAAATTTAGGTAAGGTTCACTAAGTAAACAAGAATAAAAAAGATAGATTAATCTTTAATTCTTATGACAAACAAATTAAAAGGTAAGGAAAAAAGGCCAATGACAAGTAATGCCAAAATCATATTCGCAATTTCCTTCAATAAAAGAGGTATTAAGAGGAGGTTATTTACTTTGCATATCATAAAATAATATAATGGAAGTTAAATGCAATTAAATGAATAAAGAAGCAAGTTACCTGCTTATTCTTCAGGAATATTCATCAATGAAATGTTTTAGTTTTACTTCTTGGGTATTCAATACAATATGATTATCACATGTGTATTGAAATACAGTAACCAAGAGAGTACATAAACATTACTAGAAGTCAGGTGTATTCTCCAAGTGGCTGAGAAAAGGTGATACCTAAGCCAATGGTGAGAAGTACATGACTTCTTTATTGCCAAGTGAAAATTCTTGTTGAACTATTCTTAAATATAACCAAAACATTCATCTCACATGTTCTTTTGGACACAAGGATACATTATTTCAGGTTCCAGAATGAATGTTGTTTTTGGTATTTAATACTCAACCAATAGTTCAGTAATACTTGAATCATAGGCAATAACAAATGAATATAAATTAGAAGACTTATACCCAGTTATGACAGGATAATTATTTGTCAAGTAAAACTAAAAGTAGACATCAAGTTTATACCAAGTTTGGTATTTAGGAACGGTATAACTAAGCACTTATGGTATTATCGACGTATTTAGTTTGAACAAAAAAACCTTTAGAAATAAAAGTATGCTACAAAACTTTTAGAATTAGTTTAGCAAGAAAGTATGAACTATTCCAAGGATAAACTATAGGTATATATTTACTTCATAAGATTCCTTGGTAATTAAGGAATGGTAAAGTGAAGTAAGTGCATGGTTAGAAGATATGAGTTGCTTCGAGCCGACATGTTGAAGAATATCATTACCAAGCATGCATCGATCATGATAATGTAGCATGAAGTAATTCTTAAATGCACATTACCTCATCTACATCATGACATTAATGTTAATGAGGAGGATTGATGATGAAGTCTTACATGTTAACATTGATCAACAAAACGTAGCGTGAAGTAATTCATAAATGCACATTTTATATATCAAGGTTATGATTTTAGGAGCATCAATGTTACAACTTGCATGAACTTCCATTATATTTCATGACGTGCTTCATAAATAATAGCGTTATCCAATAACCATATGCCAACTATAATGACAAATGGATATCATACAAGTCATAGTATGATCTAAATCCATTATGTCATAAGGACGTCTGTTTGGATACAAAGAGTTTGTTAAGATATAAACAAACATGCATCAAGCTAAACACATGGTGCATCTGAGTAATTATGCAAATAGTTGCTTAGGATTTTACATAAATCCCTATGATAGAAATGTTGTAGTCAAGTGATATACTGAAATTCTATAAGAGGGTCTGTAAAGACCCAGATTTTCCATATAACTTTTTTAAAAAATATGAGATTTTTACGAGTCTACGAAAATTGACGGCGCATGATTTCGAGGCCCCATGTGCCCAGAATGAATTTCTGAACTTTTTTAAGGTATGTTCAGGAAACGCACGAGCAGCATTTTCTAACTTTTGAATCGGTGCTCGGATTAAAAATTTGAGGGTACTGTTGAATCCGCAGTTCCGAGATTCGCTTAAGGGAGGCTTCACTTTGGCCGCAGTTGGTCTGGAGAAAAAGTTGGATTTTGAGACTTTTTAACAGAATAAATAAAACAACTTAGTTATTTTATTTTCTTTATTTTTCCTCCAATGGAAAAGCGGCAACGTGGGACCAGCAATGTGTCAAGCTATTAAATGGACTGACCCTTCAAATCCTATGTAACTGCATAGTTAAAATTTAGGAAGGTTTTTATTAATGAACCCTCAAAAATCCCATGATCGCTAGACACTCTCCCCCTCTCATATTTATACAGATCTTGGGGAGAGGTATGGGCACTGCTTCACCAAGCAACGAAGTGCTGAAAAAGTTCTGAGATGCCAAACCCTTGGAGGACAGAGCCGGTTCCAGCAGGAGGTGATGGGAGACACTAAACCATGAACCGAAGGACGACGTACGAGCGACGTCATTGGAAGCTTGTTGCGGGAAAGACGAACACCGACCCACTTCCTCAATCGCGGGCGTTCTTCATCGTTCTAGAGGTAGGATTTAATTTTGGTTTAAATCTAAAGAGTTGTAAAATCCTTTTTCCTCCCTCGTGTTGATTACAAACTAATGCGAAGGGCGCGGGCCTAATGAACCGGGCCCGAACCCTCCGCTACCTTTGCGTTTTCAATAGAAGACCGTCGGTGCAGTGGCACCGTCTGACTACGATGGAGGCGGTGCGCCGTCACGCACTTCCGGTGAGTAAGGGCCCGCGACTGAAGCTGCGACGGATGAAGGCGGTGGCCGGCACACCGGCCGACCATGAGGAAGGTGGCGGCGCACCCGCATCATCAGAGGAGTCAGCCGCGACTCATCAGTCACGACGGTCAGAAGAGGCAACTGGAACACTAGTCGGTCGCAGCAGTGGAGGGCGGTGCGACCAATGTGCCGCTGAAGGAGGTGCGACTCCGACGCCGCGACGGCGGGACCTGCAGCGGGTCCCGCAGTGACCTGGAAGTGCCCTTAGGCGCTTTCGCATCATATTCCAAACGGGGGGCCGCTCCCCTCCCGTGCTAGATAGGGCAGACCCCACCGCGGTCCAGATTGGCGGGCCACGCCCCCTTGCGGTCCGGGCCGCCCCCTTATGGGTTGGGCCACGCCCTTCCGGATCGGGCAGCCCCCTTGCGGGCAGGACCGCCCCCTTGCGGGCCGGGCCGCCCCCCCCCCCTACAGGTCGAGCCGGGTCAGACCTTGGCCCAACCCCATCGGTTCGGACCCAGACTTGGTTGGGTCAGACCCGGACTGGGTCGGGTCGGCCCAGACCAGGCGGTCCGAGTCGGACCAGACCCGGGCCCCACCAGACCCAGAAACACTTAAAGGGCCATAACTTGAGAACCAGACATCCGTTTGACGAACCATCTCCGGTGCTGAGATACTTGGAGTGAGACATTCCTATTGGTATACTCCACTTGAGTTTTGGTGATAGTTGGAGTACGGTCGGGTTTGATCGAATCCGAATGCAATTGGGCCCTCGGAACTAAAATGCTTATAATTGACAGACCGAGTGTTCGATCGACGCACCATCTGTCGCATTGGAACTGTTACGCCATGGCGGTCCTTTGGGTTACTCCTTTGTGGAGTTTTGTGGCAGTCAAGGTATGACCGATATCTCGAGGGTCAAATTCTACGGAACTCGAGCGCACCGGGTGGGAGGAATCCTGTGGCTGACTGTAACGTGAAGAAAGAACATCGATCCTAAGTGGGTTAGCATCTATCGATCTTGTGTGAGTCAACATCTATCAGATCCTGTGTGGGTCAATGCTCAGCAATCCTGTGTGGGTCAGCGCGCACCGATCCTGTGTGGGTCAGATCCTATATGGGTCAGCGGGGTTTATTACTTATTGATCCTGTGTGTAATGACCCGCTTATCCTCATTGGCTTGAGAGTAAAACGAGTCATTACTAGGCCTTAAGCGACATCCCCATGGTGCCAAAGGCTGGAAATAAATACTGAAGAGTTTCAAAACAAGTGGGGGACAATTTACCCTTTTAGAACACACCACTGAACCAACAACCATAACCAAACTAATGAACTGAATGATGCATGATAAAAGCTAAGACAACTCAACCATTTATTTTATCATAAACCAACCAAAAGTACCACATCGTAAACCAACACTAAATCAGAGTAAACAGCGGAAAGACAAACTACAATACTACAAGACGACAACCCAACTCCATGCTCCACAAGCTCCAAGTTCCAACATCACGAACCAGCCCAAGTATCACGAAGTACTACTACAAACATGTGACACTTTACCTTTTCCAACATCCTGGTATATAGCATCTGCAAAAGCACCAACGTGTCAAAGTAAGAGGTGAGTAATGAAACTCAGTAGGTTTTCCCCGATGACTTCCCAACTCATGCCTCTAAGATAAAACATGTTATCAAATTTTTATAAAACAATTTATATAAAAAAATTCCAAAAAAGTTCACAATATAACAAGTTCCATGTCAAAACCATTTTCCAATAAAACCCATATTTCTCAAGAAAAGAAACCAAGCAAAGTTTCCAGTCAAATTCACATTTCCATTTTGGCACATTCATTCCATTTCACAAAACCACACAATCAACCATGCATGAAACATGGACCTCCCTATACTCGCGAGTGGTGAGTTATCCTTCCACTAAGCCATCACTTAGTGGACTACCTTGACGGGGGTACTTCACGCCCTTATCCATCCCTTTTGATGGGGGTACTTCTCGCCCTTATCCATACAACCTTTTGATGGGGGTACTTCTCGACCTTATCCATACCAATGCATATGAACACACACCACAACCCATTCAAGTCCTTTCCAAAACCAAATGTGTTCAAAACCTTTCAATAAAGCATCAAACATTTTATTGAAAACCATTTCTTTCAATTAGTAAAACCACAACCCGTTTAAAATCACCATTTTAAATTCACTTGAACAAACACTTTCTAAAAACAAACAATTTCCATCACCCGTTACTAAAAAGGGTTTCAACCATTCTTTCACCACAGATAAACAAACCATCTCAATCAAGGAAAACAATTTGAAATTAAGCCTTCAATTTCTAAGAAAGAGGGATCGAGAGTGAATCCACCTACCTCAAAAAAGGCAAAACCAACAAAGAATCGGGTCGAAACACCACAGAACCTCCTTAGATTCCTTCCCCTATCACCAACAAGACCAAAAACCAACTTAAAATTCATCCACTACCTTAGATCTACCCACCTGGGGTGTAGATCTAAGGATCCATCAAGAGGGAAGAAGGAGATCTAAGAAAACTCAAGGAAATGAGACTTACCTTGATCAACCGGCCTATAAACGCCAAGGTAACCCTCCGGATCGCTTCCAAAATGCCTGGTAAGAGTTCTCCCACCTTCACCGGAGAGAAATCCCGAGTTAGGGCCATCTAGGAGAAAAAACGAGTGGGTTAAATTATAAAACGGATTAGATCCTTAAAAATAGGATCTATGTTGACTTCGCGCATGGTTAGTCTGCATGGTTAGTCAAACCGTGCACTAACCGTGTGGTAGTCACTGCTAGGAAGGGGTGCTCCACACGACCTCCTTGCACGGTTTTCCCAAACCATGCGCACACTGTGCGATCTCCTCTGTCCAAGGTGACACCACCTTTACGGCTTCCACATGGTTTGGGCAAACCGTGCGAAGCCCGTGCGTCACTGCCTTTTTCCCTTTGACATTTTAAAAGTCTCCACACTTTCCCCAACCATTTCTCATATGCTTCATATACTTGAAAAGCATAACACAAGGGTTACTTACTAGAAATCAGGGGTACTACATTCTCCCCACCATTGGCCTTTCTGTCCCCGGAAATTAGAAAACCATCGCTTGCTTGAAAGAGTTCTGGCCACTGCTCTTTCATTTCTTTCTTGCATTGCCAAGTCTCTTCCTGAATCTGACCATGTTGCCACAAAACCCATACTAGACCGATGCTTATTTCCATGCAAGACTTTATCCTGCCTATCCACAATCTGCACCGGAATATGTATCAACGAAGCATTCGGCTTTAGGTCAACATGATCCCATCTGATCACATGGTCAGATACATGGAACACATTATACACTGCACTAAACCGTGGTGGTAATGCCAACTGATACGCCACCTCGCCAACCCATTCCAGTATCTCAAAAGGGCCTATATATCGAGGAGATAATTTGCCCTGCTTCTCAAAATGACAATGTCCAAGCCTTGGAGAGATTCTAAAAAACACATGATCACTCACCGCAAACGACAACGGTCTTTGGAGATGATCTGCATAAGATTTATGATGAATCTATTCCATCTTCATCCTCTTTTTAATCAAATGAATCTTCTCCATTGTTTCTTGGACAAGGCTCGGCCCAACTAGTGAAGTCTCACCTGTTTCCACCCAGCATAGTGGAGAACGACAAGGACGCCCATACAATGCTTCAAACGGAGCCATGCGTATCGAGGCCTGATAACTGTTATTGTATGAGAACTCCACTAAGGGTATATGATCCTCCCATGAGCCCCCAAAATCCATTACACAAGCCCGTAACATGTCTTACAACGTCTGTATCGTCCTTACGGATTGTCCATCCGTCTGAGAATGATACGCCGTACTCATATTCAACTGAGTTCCCAGATCTTTCTGTAAGGATCACCAGAAACGAGATGTGAACCTCAGATCTCTATCTGAGGCGATAGACACTAGTACACCATGCCTCTTTACCACTTCTAGGATATAGATTTTTGAAAGATCTTCCACCGTATGAGTTTCACAAATAGGGATGAAATATGCCGACTTGGTTAAATGATCCACTATCACCCAAATGACATCATGTTTCCGGACCATTCTTGGAAGAGCTGTAAAAAAATCCATTGCTATCTGATCCCATTTCCACACTGGGATAGGTAAAGATTGTAACATACCAGCTGGTCTCTAATGCTCTGCTTTAACCTGCTGACAAGTTAAACACCACGAGGAAAACTCAGCCACTTTCCTTTTCATACCGCTCCACCAAAACTATGCCTTCAATGCCTTATACATCTTTTGTGTACCTAGGTGTAAAACCCATATTGAATGGTGGAAATCATGAAGAATTTGTTCTTGAGCAGTTAAAGATACAACCATCCGATCTCAAAACCGCAAAACTGAACTCCCATCCAACTTCCATCCCTCAATGGTCTCCTCACAATTGAGTTTTGAACTCATTGCAACATAGTCTACATCAGATGCCTGTGCCTCCATTACTATCTCCACTAAATCAGGAAAAAGTGAAACTGGAAAGAAAACCACAACATCAGCTCAGTCTTCACATTCCATACGCATGTCGTCTAGGACCGACATCAACTACCACTCATCTGAAGCTTCTTTCGCCAACTGAGCATACGACTTTCTGATTAATGCATCGGCCACCGAATTGCCCTTACCCGGTGTATATATCAAGCCAAAGTCGAACATTTGAAGATACTTCATCCATCTCCTCTACCTCAGATTCAAATCTCGCTGTGAGAAAATGTGTTTCAAGCTTTTTTGATCCGTAAACACAGTAAATTTCTCATCAAAGAGATAATGCCTCCATGTTTTCAAAGCATGTATGACTACAACCAACTCCAAATCATGTGTTGGGTAGTTCTTTTCATGAACTCTCAACTGTCTTGAGACATAAGCAACAACATGGTCTCCTTGCATGAGAACACATCCCAACCCAGATCCTGAAGCATCACAATACACCACGTACCCCTATCCTGATTCTGGAAAAATCAAGATGGGTACTGATGTAAGACGAACTTTCAACTCTTAAAAAGATCTCTGACATTCCTCAGTCCATTGAAATGCACTGTTATTCTTTGTTAATGCTGTCATAGGCGAAGCTAGTCGTGAGAAGTCATGCACAAAGCGTTGGTAATAACCAGCTATAACAAGAAAACTTCATATTTCAAAGACATTCTTCAGCGGTTGCCAAGAAAGAACATCTTCTATCTTTTCTGGATCCACTGAAACGCCTTTCTCAGAAACAACATGGCCCAGAAAGCGTACCTCTTGTATCCAAAAGTCGCACTTTGATAATTTGGCATACAACTGATGGTCTCTCAATATTTCCAACACTATCTTCAAGTGTTGCTCATGCTCATCCCTTGTTCTTGAATACACCAATATGTCGTCCACAAACACCACAACAAAATAATCCAGATATCACTGAAATATCTAATTCATCAATGCCCTAAAGACTTCGGGTGCATTTGTAAGACCAAAAGGCATGAATACATATTCTTAGTGGACATATCTTCTTCTGAAGGATGTCTTCAGAATATCCTCCTTCCGAACTCATAACTGGTGATATTCTGACCGCAAGTCAATCTTAGAGAACCACTGAACTCTCCTCAATTGATCAAACAGGTCATCAATGCGTGGAAGTGGATATCTATTCTTTATCATAACTTGGTTAAGTTTACAATAATCCACACATAGCCTCAAAGTTCTATATTCTTTCTTTACAAACAAAACTGGTGCTGCCCATGGAGACATGCTTGGCCGAATAAAACCTTTGTTTTCCAGTTTTTCCAACCGCACTTTCAATTCCTTTAACTCCATTGGCACCATCCTATCAGATGGGAGTGATATAGGACTAGTACCCAGAAGGAGATCAATCGTAAACTCCACTTCTCTTACAGGTGGTAACCCTGAGAATTTTTCAGGAAAAACATCAGTAAATTGATCCACGAATACTAGAAAACTGTTATTCGTGATCTCATCCCTTGATTCCAAGTTTAACGCAGCCAACTGGTAAGAGATCATTGCCACTACTAGTGCCAAAAATCCCGTTGCACCTGCCTTCTCCACTCTTTCTTCTATAAATATATGCTCGACACTATCCTCAGTCGCGAAACTGACTATTATGCTATAATAGTCGATGTGAGCCCTAAAATATATCAACCAATCCATACCTAGGATTATATCATAGACATCCATCTCCAGCATAGAGAAATCCCATTTCAGCTCAGCTCCATCAATAGTTATAGAACATTCTCTACACACGAAGGCTCTACATTCTCTTTCACCGAGAGGAGTTTGAAGTTTTATCACAGAAGTCATCATTTCAAGTTTTAAGTTCAGAAAATCCGCAATACGAGAAGCAAGAAAAGAATTTGATGCACCAGTATCAAACAACACTTTCATGAGGGTAGAATTAAAAAGAATCGTACCTCTCACCGTAGACGGTCCAGACTGGTCATCCACAATCACCTATTCCGCTCCATACAATTGCTTTGTTGCTGCACTTTTCTTTTTATTGCCTTGTTTAGATTGTCCTGCCCGAGGAGTCATGGTATTCCTGGAATCACCATGGCTAAATCTATTCTGATGGAGAGACTGATTTTTTCTGTCCTCGCCCTGTCGAAGCATAAGATGCTTGCGATACCTGAGAAGTGTCATGAACACCCGACCGTGGAGCACTGCGACAATATCACTGAAGATTCCCCATCTTGTTGCAATTGTGGCATGCTCTCTGTGGTGCCGTACATTCTTGTTTCATGTGATCAATTGAGCCACATTGAAAACACCCGGCTTTCATCATGGGTCATGGAGGAAGATTCACCGATCCAGCCGTCTGATTCTGTTTCGCACTCCCACCTTGGAAGTAGGTGTACCTCTTCCGCTTGTTCCCAGCATTAGAGTTCCCACCCGTTCCTATGGATATCATTATACTTCCTCCTCCCATAACTCATGAGATGTCTCTTTCATATACTATTGCTCTATTTACCATCTCCATATAATCCGTAATACAGAGCACAACTATCTTTGAGTGAATCTCCTGTCACAATCCTGATTCAAAGATGTGTGCCTTCAACGATGCACTGGTAGCAACTTCCAGTGAAAAGCGCACTAAATTCATGAATTTAGCCGCATACTCCGTGACAGAGAGATTCTCCTGCTTCAAACTGAAAAAGTATGTCGTCCTCTGGATCTTAAACGTATGAGGATAAAATTTTTTATTGAAAAATTCATCAAATTCCTCCCAGCCTAGGCCTTAGTCCACCTTAGCCTGCACCACTAGCTCCCACCAATGTCCTTCAAGATCCTCCAGCATATATGTCGCCAGCTTTACTTTCAGTTCTGCTGGTGTGCCCATGAAATCGAAGATACTATTCATCCTACTCAGCCACACCTCCACCCTTTCTGGTTCAGAATCACCACGAAAGATGGGTGGATTCTTCTTCTGGAACTGGACAGAATGGTCTAGATGCCTTGACTCATCCCTCTGATTCCCCGTGTCCACAGCCTGAAACACTTGAACTATACTTTGGACTAACTGTTGGTTCACCTGTTTCTTAGGTGTGACCACATTCTCTGTAGCCTCTTCTGTTTGGTTTCTACAATGCCTAACTGGTTCCATTTTCTATACAAACAACGCACGTCGTTAGTATCACTTCCTAGCAACTGAAGGCTTAACATTTAAATTTCTATCACATCACTATCACAACATTGATTTCCAACCATCAAGCTTTTCCACATTTACCCATTTCTAAAAAATCTTTTCTTTATTTTGAAAATAAATCCATTTTCAAAATACATCAATCATTCTCTTTTCAAAGTCTTTCATTTGAAAACAAGTACAAAAATTTCTAGAAATCATGATTTTGCATCAAATCATAATCCATTTCTCAAAATGATATATGCACTCTTAGTGGGAAGTCATTCCTCTAATGCATGTCATGCTCATGTCATTGGCTAAACCCATGACAATGAGATGTGTTATCCTGTAAGTGTCTCCAAAACACTTATGTACCAAACTCCCTGGTAACTTGAAGTTCAGCATAAAAATGTAAGCTACGTCTTTTTATGCTCTACATTCCAAGTTTTGACTATCCTACTCCTTCCTAAGATGACCGCCCAAGGAATAGACAAGAATGAATTTAAACTCCAAGAACAAGACATCGATGACCACTTGTTAGGCAAGGACCGAACAAGCTGATACCATTTGTAATGACCCACTTATCCTCATTGGTTTAAGAGTACAACGAGTCATTACTAGGCCTTAAGCAGCATCCCCAAGGTGCTAAATGCTGGTAATAAATGCCGAAGAGTTTCAAAACAAGTGGAGGATGATTTACCCTTTTAGAACACACCACTGAACCAATAACCATAACCAAACTAATGAACTTAATGATGCATGATAAAAGCTAAGACAACTCAACCATTTATTTTATCATAAACCAACCAAAAGTACCACAGCGGAAACCAACACTAAATCAGAGTAAATAGCGGAAACACAAACTAAAAGACTACAAGACGACAACCCAACTCCATGCTCCACATGCTCCAAGCTCCAACATCACAAACTAGCCCAAGTATCATGAAGTAGTGCTATAAAAACGTGACACTTTACCTTTGCCAACATCCTAGTATATAACATCTGCAAAAGCACCAACGTGCCAAAGCAGGGGGTGAGTAATGAAACTCAGTAGGTTTTCCCCGATGACCTCCCAACCCATGCCTCTAGGATAAAACATGTTATCACATTTATATAAAAAACTTTATATAAAACAATTCCAAAACAGTTCACAATATAAAAAGTTCCATGTAAAAACCATTTTCCAACAAAACCCATCTTTCTCAAGAAAAGAAACCAAGCAAAGTTTCTAATCAAATTTTACATTTCCATTTTGGAACATTCATTCCATTTCAAAAAACCACACAATCAACCATGCATGCAACCTGGACCTCCCTATACTCATGAGTGGTGAGTTATCCTTCCACTTAGCCCTCACTTAGTGGACTAACTTGACGGGGGTACTTCACGCCCTTATCTGTCCCTTTTGATGGGGGTACTTCTTTCCCTTATCCATCCAACCTTTTGATGGGGGTACTTCTCGCCCTTATCCATCCCAATGCATATGAACACATGCCACAACCCATGAAAATCCTTTCCAAAACCAAGTGTGTTCAAAACATTTCAATAAATCATCAAACCTTTTATTGAAAACCATTTCTTTCAAGTAGTAAAACCACAACCCATTTAAAATCACCATTTTAAATTCACTTCAACAAACACTTTCCAAAAACACACAATTTCCATCACCCATTACTAAAAAGGGTTTCAACCATTCTTTCACAGTAGATAAACAAACCATTTCAATCAAGGAAAACAATTTGAAACTAAGCCTTCAAGTTCTAATAAAGAGGGATCGAGAGTGAAGCCACCTACCTCAAAAAAGGTGAAACCAATCAAGAACTAGGTTGAAACACCATTAAACCTCCTTAGATTCCTTTCCCTATCACCAAAAAGACCAAAACCCGACTTAAAATTCATCCACTACCTTAGATCTACCCACCTTGGGTGTAGATCTAAGGATCCATCAAGAGGGAAGAAGGAGATCTAAGAAAACTCAAGGAAATGAGACTTACCTTGATCAACCAGACTCTAAACACCAAGGAAACCCTCTGGATCGCTTCCAAAACACCTGGTAAGAGTTCTCCCACCTTTACCAGAGAGAAATCCCAATTTAGGGCCATCTAGGAGAAAAAAAAAGTGGGTTAAATTATAAAACGAATTAGATCCTTAAAAATAGGATCTACGTTGACTTTGCGCATGGTTAGTCCGCATGGTTAGTCAAACCGTGCGCTAACCATGCGGTATTCACTGCTTGGAAGGGGCGCTCCACATGGCCTCCTCGCACGGTTTGCCCAAACCGTGCACACATCGTGCGGTCTCCTCTATCCAAGGTGACACCACCTGCACGGCTTCCGTACGGTTTGGAAAAACCGTGCGCAACTCGTGCGTCACTGCCTTTTTCCCTTTGATAGTTTAAAAGTCTCCACACTTTCCCCAACCATTTCTCATATGCTTCATGTACTTGAAAATCATAACACAAGGGTTACTTACCAGAAACCGGGGGTACTACACTGTGTGGGTCAGAAGCGGTGTCTCTTAACAGAATAAGATGATCTAGCTGACAACTAATCATCTATACTTCCGTACTTAGGTTATATATGATTTTGAGATGAGTCTTCTACCTTCGTGGTGTTATCTTCATGGTGTTACCTGTGTGGTACTTCTACCTTCGTTTTGATGTCTTCATGGTGTTACGTGTGTGGTACTTCTACCTTGGTGGTGTTGTCTTCGTGGTGTTACCTGTGTGATACTTCTATCTTTTTGGTGTTACCTGTGTGGTATTCTTTCCTGTGCGGGTCAGAATCTATCGATCCTGTGTGGGTCAGCATCTATCAGATCCTATGTGGGTAAGCACTCAGCGATCCTGTGTGGGTTAGCGCACACCGATCCTGTGTGGGTCCGATCCTGTATGGGTCAGTGGGGGTTATTACTTATTAATCATGTGTGGGTCAGAAGCATTGTATCTTAACAGAATAAGATAATCTAGATTAAAACTAATCATATGTACTTCTGAAATTAGGTTATATCTGATTGTGAGATGAATATTCTACCTCCATGGTGTTATCTTCGTGGTGTTACCTGTGTGGTACTTCTCCCTTCGTTGTGATGTCTCTTTGGTTTTACTTGTGTGGTACTTCTACCTTGATGGTGTTGTCTTCGTGGTGTTACCTGTGTGGTACTTCTATCTTTTTTGTGTTACCTGTGTGGTACTTCTACCTTCGTGGTGTTACCTTTATTGTATTCTTTCCTCATATATGAGATGAGTATATCTTGATAACTTAGGTATATGTATGGGCATATACCTAAGTAAAGTTGATGTCTATCGCTTCGTGCTTTGAGTTGTGGTCTTGCTTTGTGATATTTCCTTTGTGGAACTCTGGGAGAACTTTGGGGTCTTTATGTCCCTACTGAGTATCATTATACTCACCTCTGCACGGGATTCACCCGCACCTTGTTGTGTCTTGTGAAGACAACAAACAACAGTGATCGAGGCTGAGGGAGGAAGATCTGGACGGTGCTCAGAGGTGGACTATTTGGCGTCACATGACACAGAAACTAATGATCGTGAGTTGTACCTACCCTTCAGGTAGGATCCTCGGTGGACGATCCCGAAGCTGTTTTTTTACTTTTCATTTGTACTTGTACTTTTCAGTTGGGCTTGTATTTCATCCCCTTTAATTTCAACACACTTTTACTACAACAGTTTACTTCGTGGTTTCTTCTTGATGTGTTCTTGGACTGTGTGTTTATACAGGTTAAAAGACAATGTCTTCCCATTTTAGGGATACGTATTTCCAGTTCTAGTCACCAGCCCCTGGCCTATGGAAGGCAGATTTAGGGTAGTCACTACATGGGTCCCTAGGGACGAGTCGTGATAAAGTGGTATCAAAGGAGCCAGTTCTACTGAAGAACTAGGACTCATATATTTTCGATGTGGCGATAGTGTTAAGTTTTATGATTGTGGTTTTCAGTTTGGGGAATCCAGTGTTGGTGCAGCGGCTGACGTATCCATACACCAGGATCCTGAATTCTAATTTCCGACTCGGTAAACGAAAACACTAATTGTGTGTGTTTTTGAAGAGTTTTGCTTATGATCTCTTTGAGTCAGCTCACCAGGTATAACTTATTGACCGTGGCACACCCATTTTCTTTCCGGATGCCGCCACGTAGACAACCATCCGTGATTTCCAAGAGAGTACGCGATGACGGCCCACTGAGAAATGAGGCCTCGGTGTAGGGTCCTCTTACGAAATTAACACCTTAAGGTGGTGTACCAGCAGCACCACTACCCATTGGAAAACCATTTTCACCAGCCCCACTAGTAGAGGGTGCATGTCGACTGAGCGTATTGCACGAGTTTTAAGGGAAGAGGCCTTCGAGGTTCCGAGGCGAGACGGACCCGCAGGCGACTAAGGACTGACTAGAGGCTGTAGCCAGAGTTTTTCGCCTGGTTGGGACACCAGCTGACCCTATGGTGGTCCCAACAGCCAACCTTTTTTTCGCAGTAGTAGGGTGATGGTGGAGATTGATACACCTGATACACGACAAGGTGACCCTCATCTGGGTGGACTTTCAGAGCCTTTTCAGGGTAGAGTTCGTCCCAGTGACTCTACGCTCAGTGCATATACAGGAGTTGCTGTACGTACAACAGGGCAGCATGATTGTGGCCTAGTACTTGGCATGGTTCACTGATCTCTCCCGCTACTCCACCGACATGGTACGAGACCCTTTCTTCAGGGCATAAACCTTTGAGAAACATCTTTGATGGGAGATCAGAGCATCGATGATATCACTCAATATTCTGATGCAAGCTGTAGTGCTAGAGTGAGCACTTTTGTTGGAGAGATTCCTAGCTGAGCAGACACCGACAGCACGAGCCACCACTGGACGTCAAGTAGCAGAGTTATCTACAACATGCAGTAGGCGGATGACATAGGGGCCTAAGCAGGCCAGACCTTCTGGTGGACAACCTCAGGATACAAGGTCGGTGGTGCGGGGCTCACTGGACAGAGGAGGGAAGATTAGGAGTAGGAAGTGCTACTCATGCGGCGGGCAGGGTCACATGGCTTGTGACTGCCTGACCCGCCGTACAAACGACCAGTAGATGGTCGAGGGACCACTGAGGTAGAGGTAGAGATTCGATCAGGGAGGTCCGCAGGCAATAGGAGAATGTGGCAGAGGAGCTGGTCGTGCAATAGGCGGTGGCTAGCGATTCGAGGTTCTACCTCCGCCACCTCCAGGTGGTCCCCCCCGACCACATGGAGCAGGTGGATATGGACAATATCAGCTCCAGGCAGCTGAGACCTATGATCACAGCACTATAGAGATGATTAGAGGTACTATCTGTGTCTTCTCCACCTTAGCTACAGTACTTATAGACACAGGTGTTAGTCACTCTTTTATTTCCACAACCCTCGTTCGGAGCTCGGAGATTCTGGTGGAGCCGTTGGCTCGATCTTTATGGATAAATACTTCTACAGGAGAGGATTCGATGATTACACACTGGTGTCGGCAGTGTGAGCTTACTCTAGGAGGCGAGAGCTTCGAATGAGATCTTCTAGTAGCAGCGTCGAGGCGTTACGACGTCATCTTGGGTATGGACTAGCTATCCATAGTCCATGCTCAGATCGACTGTTTTAGGTGCAAAGTGTGGTGCCCGCGAGGATGGGACTAATTTTTCCTTCATCGGCGAGAAGGGAACCTTTGCAGCACAAGATGAACTTACCCAAAGGAGGGTGCAGCCGATTACACACCAGTTGGATTACCTTACCCTCGGAGCTGTAGATGTTGAGAGTCTGAGATATCCTGTAGTGGTGGACCAGTATGCCAATGTCTTTCCTGATGATGTTCTATGACTACCTCCATGTAGAGAGGTGTAATTTTATATCGACTTGTACTCTGGGACGACAATGATATCTATACCAGCATATCGGATGGCTCCTGCAGAGCTTTGTGAGTTACGGGTATAGTTAGAGAACTTGTAGAAAAAGGGGTTTATAAGGCCCAACGTTTCTCTATGGGCAACCCTGATTTTGTTCACCAAGATGGCATATGGGAGTTTGAGACTCTGTGTAGACTAATTGCGCCTGAACCAGGTGACCGTGAAGAAAAAGTATCCACTTTTGAGGATTGATGATCTTTTTGATCAACTGAAGGGAGCTCGTTGGTTTTCCGACCTCAGATCAGTCTATCATCAGCTCAGGGTACGAGATGAGGATGTGTAGAAGACAATATTCAGATGTCGGTATGGCCACTATGAGTTCTTGGTTATGCCATTTGGCATGACCAATGCCCCAGCAGTGTTCATGGGACTCATGAACATGATCTTTCAGCCATACCTCAATCACTTTGTGGTGGTCTTCATTGATGACATCTTGATATACTCGACGTCGGAGGAGGAGCATGCCTATCATCTACAGATAGTTCTAGATACACTCTGAGAGAACTAGCTTTATGGTAAGCTCTTGAAGTGCCAGTTCTAGATACGATAGGTCCACTTTCTGATTCACGTTATCTCGGAGGCTGGAGTTGCAATAGATCCGGAAAAGATAGTGGTTGTGCTTTCTTGGGAGCCACCCAAGAGTGTGACTGAGGTGCGGAGTTTCCTGGGGTTGGCTGGATATTACCAGAGATTTGTGCCTGACTTTTACAGAGTTGTGGAACCCTTGTCAGCATTGACAAAGAAGGGAAAACTCTTCGTATGGACGGAGAGATACCAACACAGTTTTCAGGAGCTGAGGCAGAGACTAACGAGTGCCCCCATCTTGAGGCTACCAGAAGAGGGCGTTGGATATGTGGTCTACTGCGACGCATTAGGAACCAGAATTGGGTGTTTCATGATGAAGGAGCGATAATTGATCGCCTACGACTCATGAAAGTTGAGGAAACATGAGTAGAACTATGCTACCCATGACCTGGAGTTAGCAGCAGTGGTCTTCGCCCTGAAGATATGGCGACATTACTTGATGGGAGAACGTTTTACTGTGTACTCTGATCACAAGATTCTCGAGTATATCTTCTCATAGAAGGACCTGAACCTGAGATAGCGGCAATGGATGGAGTTCCTCCAGGACCATGACTTTGAGATAGTCTATACACATGGGAAGGAGAATGTGGTAGCAGATGCACTCAGCAGGAGGTCTGGTCTGCAGTTGCTAAGTGAGGCGACAGAGCAGCTAGCCGCGTTGCAGATATCCTTCATGGATAGAGATAGAGCAGCTTATCTCCAACCTATGACAGTCACGCCCACTCATTCAGCAAGTCAGGGAGGCGTAGCTTGGGGACATTGAATGTGAGGCTCGACGTGCTCAGATATCCTTAGAATAGGCACCTAAAGGATTTTCTAAATGTAGGGAGAACGCCATCCTCATTAGAGGATGTACCATGATACCAGTGGCGCTACGGGAGGAGGTGTTGAGGGAGTTCCATACGTCCCCACTGGCGGTGTATCCTGGTGTGGCGAAGATGTACCAGGACCTCCGGTGTCAGCACTGGTGGCCAGGGCTGAAGAAAGCAATGACAAAGATTGTTTCACAATGCCTCACTTGTCAGCAAGTAAAGGTCGGGCATCAGGATCCAGCTGACTTAGCACAGCCACTAAAGGTGCTGGAGTGAAAGTGGGATGATATCTCCATGGACTTTGTGACAGGGCTTCCACGCATGTCTAGGGGAAATGATTCCATCTGGGTGATCATTGACCGACTCACTAAGTTGGCCCACTTCTTACCTATCCAAGAGCAGAGATCAGTAGAGGGCTTGGGACACCTCTACATACAGGAGATTGTGAGACTTCATGGGGTGCCATCGATGATCGTCTCTAACCGTGATTCACATTTTACTTCCTGGTTGTGGAAGGGATTTTAGGAGGCGTTCAGGACTCAGTTACATTTGAGCACCGCCTTTCATCCTTAGACGGATGGTCAGACGGAGCAGACTATTCAGACGCTGGAGGACTTGATTCGTACATGCGTCCTAGATTTTGGTTGTAGTTAGGAGGATCACTTTACCTTGGTGGAGTTCGCATACAATAGTAGTTATCACTCCACCATCGGTATGACACCATTTGAGGCCTTGTATGATCGACCATGCAGATCACCTCTATGCTGGACAGACCCAGGGGAGTCAGCACTTATGGGTCCGGAGTTGGTACGGGCTACCACTAAGAAGGTGCAGATCATCCAGGAGCAGATGAAGACTGCACAGAGTAGACATAAGTCTTGTGATGATAGGAGGTGGAGGCCTTTGGAGTTCGAGGAGGGAGATCATGTCTTCCTACGGGTCTCACCTCGATGAGGTTTATGGAGATTTGGAAAAGGCTGAAAGTTATAACCGAGGTTTATCGATCCATTTCTGATACTTTGAAGAATATGTGAGGTGAAATACCACTTGACACTTCCACCGCAGCTGGATAGGGTGCATGATGTCTTCCACGTATCCTAGCTGAGGAGATACGTTCATGACCCATCTCACATCATCGACCACGGTGAGCTGGACTTTGATGATGAAGCGACGTTTACAGAGGTTCCAGTAGATATTGAGGATCGACAGGAACGGGTCCTTCGTGGGCGGTTGATACCTCCGGTGCATGTTCGCTGGAAGCACAGGAACCTCCAGGAGAGAACATTGGAGTAGGAGGCTCATATTCTTGTTCAGTACCCCCATTTTTTTTCTTAGTCTATATTGTGGCTTTCAGGGATGACAAGACCTAAGGTCGGGAGAATGTAAAGGCCCAGATTTTCCATGTAATTTTTTTAATTATATGGGATTATTAAAAGTCTGTGAAAATTGACGGCGTGCGATTCTGAGGCCCGGTGTGTTTGGAATTAATTTCTGAACTTTTTTTAAGGTACGTTTAGTAAACGCACGAGCGAAGTTTTCTAACTTTTGAACCGGTGCTTGGATTAAAAATCTAAGGGCACCTTTGAATCCGCAGTGCTGGGATTCAGTTCAGGGAGGCTTCACTTTGACCGCAGTAGGTCTGGAAAAAAAGTTAGATTTTTGGACTTTTTAAAAGAATAAATAAAATAACTTAGTTATTTTATTTTCTTTATTTTTCCTCTAACGGACAAGCGGCAACGTGAGACCATCAATGTGTCAAGCCATTAAATGGCTTGACCCTTCAAATCCTATGTAACTGCATCATTAGATTTTAGGAAGGTTCCTATTAATGAACCCTCATAAATCCAACAAGCGTTAGACACTCTCCCCATCTCCTATTTATATGGATCTTGGGGAGAGGTATCGACATTCCTTCACCAAGAAACGAAGTGCTGAAAAAGTTCTGAGACACCAAACCCTTGGAGGACGGAGCCAGTTCCAGCAGAAGGTGACAGGAGACACCGAACCACGAACCGAAGGACGACGTACGAGCAGCACCGTTGGAAGCTTTTTGTGGGAAATACGAACACCGACCCACTTCCTCAATCGCGGGCGTTCTTCATCATTCTTGATGTAGGGTTTACTTTTGGTTTAAATCTCAAGAGCTGTAAAATCCTTTTTCCTCCCTCGTGTTGATTACAAGCTAACGCGGAGGGCACGAGCCTAATGAACCGAGCTTGAACCCTTCGCTACCATGCTACCCTTGCATTCTCCATGGAAGACTGTCGGCGCAGCAGCACCGTCCAGCTATGATGGAGGTGGCGCGCCATCACGCGCCACAAGAGGAGGCCACAACACTAAGCTGCGGCGGTCAGCGGATTGGCCGACACCGGACAACCGCGGAGGAGGTGTGGCACGTCGTTGCACACTGCCGGTGATCAAGGGGTTGTGATAGATGTAGGCAACGACCGACACACCAGTCAGCCGCGAGGAAGGTGGCTGTACACCCGAGTTGCCGGAGGATCCGGTCGCGGCTTGTCAGGCGCGGTGATCGGAAGAGGCGGCCGACACACCGGTCGGCCGTGAAAGCGGAGGGCGGCGCGACCAACGCGCAGCCGGAGGAGCCGCGGCGGCGGGACTCGTGATGACCTAGCAGCGCCCTTAGGCGCTTCCTCTTCGCATTCCAAACGGGGGGATGCTCCCCTCCCGGGTCGGATAGGGAGGACCCCACCACGGGCTGGACCGGCAGGCCACACCCCCTTGTGGTCTGGACTGCCCCATTGCGGGCCAGACTGCCCCCTTGTGGGTCGGGCGGCCCCCTTGCGGTCTAGGCCGGACCTCGGCCCAACCCAGTCAGGTCGGACTGGACCCGGGCCCAACCGGACCTAGAAACACTTAAAGGGCCTTAACTTGAGAACTGGGAATCCGTTTGATGAACCATCTATTTCTATGAAACCCTTGGATTGAGATGGTCATTTTGGTATACTCCACTGGCGTTTGGGAGACAGTTGGAGTATGACCAGGTTGAATCAAACTCGAATCCAACCGGGCCCTCGGAACTAAAACGCTTATAACTCACAGACCAGGCGTCCGATCGACACACCGTCTGTCGCATTGGAACCCTTACGACATATAGGTCCTTTGGGTTACTCCTTTTTGGAGCTTAGTGGTGGTCGATGTACTACTGATATCTCGAGGGTCATATTCTACGGAACTCGAGCGCACCGGGTGCGAGGAATCCTGTGGCTGGCTGTAACGTGAAGAAAGAACATTGATCTTAAGTGGGTCAGCATCTATCGATCCTGTGTGGGTCAACATCTATCAGATCATGTGTAGGTCAGCATCTATCAGATCATTTGTGGGTCAGCATCTATAAGATCATGTGTGGGTCAACATCTATCAGATCATGTGTGGGTCAGCATCTATCGGATCTTGTGTGGGTCAGCACACACTGATCTTGTGTGGGTCATATCTTGTGCGGGTCAGCGAGGGTTATTTCCTATCAATCCTGTGTGGGTCAGAAGCAGTTTCTATTAATAGAATAAGATGATCTAGCTTAAGACTAATCATTTGTACTTCTGTACTTAGGTTATACCTGATTGTGAGCTGAGTCTTCTACTTTTTTGGTGTTATCTTCGTGGTGTTACCTGTGTGGTACTTCTACCTTCGTTGTGATGTCTTTATGGTGTTACCTGTGTGGTACTTCTACCTTTGTGGTGTTGTCTTCATGGTGTTATCTCTATGGTACTTCTATCTTAGTGGTGTTACCTGTGTGGTACTTCTACCGTCGTGGTGTTACCTTTGTGGTATTCTTTCATCATGTATGAGATGAGTATATCTTGATAACTTAGGTATATGTATGGGCATATACCTAAGTATAGTTGATGTCTATCACTTCGTGCTTTGAATTGTGGTCTTACTTTGTGGTATTTACTTTGTGTAACTCTGGGAGAGCTTCGGGGTCTCGGGGTCCCTACTGAGTATCGTTATACTCACGCCTACATGGGATTCACCCGCACCTTGTTGTGTCTTTTGAAGACGATGGACAACAGTGATCGAGGATGAGGGAGCCAGGTCTAGACAGTGCTCAGAGGTGGAATATTTGGCATGATGTGATACAGGGACTAATGATCATGATTTATACCTACCCTTCAGGTAGGATCCTCGGTGGACGATCCAGGAGTTGTTTTTCACTGATCGTGAGCCAGGTCTGGATGGTGATGGTTTTTGCATTCACTGCAGTTGGTGATCTATTATTAATTTCGAATAATATTTCCTACAAGTAAGCAGTGTATGATAATTATTTAATATTGACTAGATCAATCAAAATTCAATAATTGATTCCATGTATCAAAATGAAAAGGGCCCAATAATTTTGAGTACTGCGGTGGGTATTTAAGTGAGTTGATACATGAATGGTACATGTGTAGTACCAATACGGATCAATTGGTAATACCAGGTCATTATGACTAAATCCATTAGAATTTTACTTGTCATAGATAATTTCTATGATCATATTATTAGGAATTGGATTTCATGACCATCAATCATGGAAGATGTATATACGACGCAACCAAGAAGGGATGGTTACGTCACTAAATGCTAATAAAGGCTGCAAGTTACTGAAATACAGTTTAAGATAGATGTAAGCAGTAAGATCATAGAACATTCATTTGGAATGGAAGTTTTCCATGTGTCTACCTGAGGTTTGTGGGAGTGCCATTATTTTCCATGTAGAATGTGTTTGGAAACATATCGAAAATAGATTGGTCTCCATGTTAGCTAAGACCGGGATGAAATCTATTCTCTAGTGACTAACTTAAAGTAGCAACCTAAGTTCTAGGGAATAGGATATACTAAGGTATATATGAAGGTTTCTTGGACCTAATCAATCGTACATATAGTGACATAGTATTGAAAAATATAAGTTAGAACAATTCAAGAGATTAATTGTTACCAATGTCACATGACATTATCTCTCTTGGATTACATGTCTAGGACAAGGGAAGAGATTAACATGGTGAGTTTAATTACATACACTTTAGCGATGGATTAATCATGTATGATCTAGTATGTATAAGAACTGATATTTCCAATATATACTTTATAGTAGACAAATATCAGTTATATCCAGGAGTACTATAAGTGAAGCAGTCAGAACTATCTGATTGTACTTCGGAAAGTACATAATATTTATACCTGGTAAGTGGAGAATAAAGGATAATAGTTTTTTCAAGGGACACAAACTAGTAATCCTTAGATCCATGTGATCTAGTACTGCATTTAGGCTAAGGTTATGAGTGAGACAAGTTCATTTAAGCCAGTGGTAGCTATACCTACAGATACTGAGTACGTTGTAGCTTCGAAGGTAGCTAAGAAGCAATTAAATGAAATTATTTGTTCCAGTTCTTGGAATCATGCCTAGTAAGAAGAGGATTATCATAATGTAAATTATGATATTCTTACTAGCTAAGATTTCAAGTTATGATAGTGGACAGAAGGGATATACTAAGGGGATACCATCTCCTGAGAATTTTTACTCGATGAGGTGAAGTTGCATATAGAAGATATGCCACGTGGAAGAATCATGGTAGGCCTAGTAACTAAAGTCGTGACTCAGTAGAAACATGATCTTAATCATGTGAGAGCTAACAAGTTTGGTTAGAAAGTTGGCTCTAGTGCAAGTGAGAGTGTTGAAATAGTGGGTGGCCTAGACCCAATTATTCGGTGATTTTGATTACCATATCGTGTATACAATTAGCTATACATGATGTTTTTTTACCATTATAGTGTAGGCTTTTCTGCCTCCACTATTGAAATGGTAATGTCTATAGATTAATTGTCTTATAGAATGGTTATATCAAATTTCATGCTATAATGAGAACCTTGAGATACTATGACATTAATCTTTATCAAAGGTACTATGGTCTAGATACATCATACTGAATGGACACAATAGATGTTTGACTATCAGGTGCTGGAGGCTCATAAGCATTGAGACTTCTTCTCATGAAGTTCTCACTTGGTGATCTCTAGTAGTGATATCACGAGGACAGACCCGCTAATAGGAACACCACATGTTTTGGGTGTCATTGGATGTTCCTATCTACGATCATGTGTAATGGTATCCTAACTTGAGATTATTACCAATGTATGTCATTTGATTGCATACTTTTATGCAAGAAAAAAATAATGATATTGAAATAATGGTGAGGTAGTTTGTATTGGGTGTGTCATTGGTGACATGACATTGGTTGAATGATCAAGAAATAATTTATCACTTTCGGGTTAAGTAAGTAATATATCTTAGGCCATGTTGATAAGGATAGTAGTACCTTCATAAGACCATGACCATGACAGTCTAGGGTAAATCTGTCCAATTAGATCAACAAACAATAAATTAAGAAAAGGGTGATGACACATGGGTGCGTCCTACTTTATGAGATATTAAAGACAATGAGATTGTATTAAACAATGCATGTCCGTAGGTTGGTTGTTGCTACTGTGAAAATCCTTATCTCTTTAGGGGCCATGATGGGTTGTTAGATCTCGCTTGTGGTCTATAAATAGTATTCACTACTATCGTGATAAGGACCTAAAGGGTCACACACAATAGCGTATTTGAGAATTTTTCCTATTTAGTTGAATATGAGTTTTGGACATGGTGGACCCCACCACTTGGGTCTGAGATTTGTCTAAGGATAAACGATCATCAATGCAATAAATAAATTCATATTATTCAAATTAAGGATAATAAGCATATAATTTATTTATTAAATGTATTTACAAGTTTTAAGTAATTACATGAAAAATATTAATTGAACAAATATTAATATATTCAAGGTTCAATTAATTTTGTGGGAATGACTAGTTGAGTAAATGACTCATTTATTATCATGTAATATATTTAATATATTACCAGAAAGTGATAATAATATTTATGACTCAGATCAGTAGTCATAACATGCCATTTATAGTGCGTTAAGTTTTCAGGTGTCAGAGAGGAAATTCCAGGTAACTTAATTACACACTACATATAGAAGAAGAGAGCCTCCCATCAGGGACTATTCATGGGATTTATCTCTCTTCTTCTCTCTCCCATGATCTAGAGAGAGAGGCTCTAGATCCAAGAGCTCATATTAAGCTATCTCTCAGGCATCACAAGCAAGGTGATGCAGTGATTGTCAGAGCATCGAAGGCATCGTTGGAACTCCGCACTAGCACTTCAATTTTGATGATTAGAGCTCCTGCAGTTTTTTGAAGCATGTATGGATGATCTAGAGGAATTCAGTTTTGGATTATTCGAGCAAAGATCACCAATGATGAGAAGACATCATGCAAAACTTCATATCTAAATCATTTATTTTACTGTTTAATTTTTGTGCTTAATCTCTTTCACACATGGTCCTGAGGAAGTAATCAGGCAGCAATTCATCGACGTCGACAAGATCATGTTGTTCGTCGATGAAAAATTTTAAAATTCCATTTTTTGGGATTTTTCTGTGAGCCTGGTACCTTCATCCCATGTCTCATTATCATCAGAACTGTGTTTCCATAACATACGAACCAAATGTATCGCCCTCCCACAAAGTACCTTGATTTCAAAATCAACTATCTTTACTGGCTATTTAGTCACAGATAAATCAGGTTCAACCTCAAGATCACTCCAACTCAAAACATGAGATGGATCAGATAGATACTTTCATAGCTGAGATACATGGAACATGTTATCTATCAACATCATTTGTGGTGGAAGTGCTAAACGGTAAGCAACTTTTCCCACCTATTCAATAGCCTCAAAAGGTCCCAAAAAATGAGAAGCAAGTTTTTCTTGCCTCCCAATCCGTCGATGACCCAATCAAGGTGAAACTTTCAAGAAAATTTGGTCACTAACTGAAAACTCCAACGGTTTTCAATGATGACCAGTATAAGACTTATGCTAGCTCTGTGCCTTCAACATTTTCTGAAGAATCAATGAAATCTTTTCTGTCATCTCTTAGACCAAGTTTGGCCCAACCAAGTAACTTTTACCAATATCTAACCAACACAATGAATATTTGCAAGGAAAACCATAAAAGGCCATAAAATGATCCATTCTGATCGCAGACTAGTAACTATTGTTATATGAAATCTCAACCAGCCCCAAATGATCATCCCAAGCTCCAGCAAAGTCGAGAACACAAGCGCAAAGCATATCCTCAAGAATCTATATATCTCTTTCTATCTGGTCATCAAACTATGGATGGTATGTCGTACTCAAATGGACCTGAGATCTCAGTGCCTTCTGAAGGTCTCTATGAAAACGAGAAGTAAACTGAGGATCCCTATTAGAGACTATAGCATATGGAATTCCGTGCAAACAAAAAATATCTTTCGCATAGAGATTTCCCAAGTCCTCAACTTTGGTTGTATCATGAATGGGTATAATGTGAGCTTATTTTATCATCATATTGATCACAACTCATACCAAATTCTTCTTTATCTGGGTACATAGTAACCCAACCAGAAAATCGTTATAGATCTCATCCCACTTCCAAGTAGGCACTAGAAGTGGATGAAGCAAACCTGAAGGTTTTTGGGGCTCTAACTTGACCTATTGGAACATATAACAAGGATAGAGAAAATTTAGAAATGCCCCATCTCATACCTGGCCACCAGAATTGACGTCGCAAGTTATATAACATCTTTATGGTTCCTGGGTGCGCAACCTAATGGGAATTATGACAATCCCCCATCATAACTTTCTTTACCGCTAATAGCACAACAAAGCGATTCTGATAGCATAGAATTCTCTATTTGGAGAATAACCAAATAGTAATGGTCTCCCCACTATATAGAGTCTCTAATGATACAGAACTCATCATCAAGTTGTTTTTCCCAAAGAATCATCTCAAGAAGAGTGGATGTCAACTGAACACTGGACAAAGCAACCTCATCCACTGATACCTAAACTTCAATATGAAACTATGCAAAGAGAGCCATCAAGTTCCACTCTTCTAAAGATTCTTTCATGACCTGGGTTATAAGATTCCTGCTCAAAGCATCTGTGATGACATTCCCTTTCCCCGGGGTATAGGCGATGTCAAAGTTGAAAGATTGTAGGTATTCTACCCAATGCCTCTGGAGGAGATTCAAATATTTTTGTGATAAGATATAACTCAAGATCTTGTGGTCTGAAAACATGGTAAACCTTTCTCCATAAAGGTAATGTCACCAACTCTTAAGAGCATGCATCATAGCTGCAAGTTCAAGGTTGTGGGTTGGATAATGATTCTTTTGTGGCCTAAGTTAATGAGATCCATAAGTAATGATATGATCATACTACATAAGAATGCATCCCAAACCTGAACCTGATGCATCATAGAAGATCACATAGCCTTGCCCGACCTCTAGAAGTGTCAACGTCAACGCAGTAGTCAAAAGACCTTTCAGCACAAAAAAATAACTCTGAAATTTTTCATCCCAAGTGAACTTTACTCCCTTTCAGGTTAGAGTAGTCATCGAAGAATCCAACTTTGATAAGTCCTTAACGAACCGATGATAATACCCATCTAGACCCAAGAATCTCTGAATCTCAAAAACATTCTGTGGTCTTTTTCATGTCATAACACCCTTTACCTTATCTGGATCAACCGAAATATCATGTTTTGAAACCACATGTCCTAATAATTTTACTTCTCAAATCCAGGAATCACATTTTGAAAGATTGAACTAAAGTCGATGATTTCTCAGGAAGCTGAGAACTGTTCTCAGATGATGCACATGACCCTCCTTGAACTTAGAGTAAATGAGAATGTCATCCACAAAGACAACCATAAAGGTATCATGATACTTGTGGAAAATCATGTTCATCAAGTCCATAAAGATTGTAGGAGCATTGGTCAGACAAAAAGACATGACAAGGTACTCATAATGGTCGTACCTGGTCTGAATGATGGTTTTCTGAATGTTAGATTCTTTTATCCTCAACTGATGGTAGCCAGTCCGAAGATCAATCTTCGAGAACCACTTTACCTCTTTCAACTGATTAAACAGATCATCAATCATTGACAATAGATACTTGTTCTTTATTGTAACTCGATCGAATTTTTGATAATCAACACAAATGCGAAGAGAACCATCAACCTTATTAGCAAAGAGAATTGGCATTGCCCAAGGTGACACACTCGAGCATATAAGGCCTTTCTCTAGAAGATCATCCAACTGAGTTTTCAGCTCTTTCATTTCTTCCGGTGCCATGCGATAAGAGGGAATAGAATCTGGTTGAGTACCAGGTAATAAATCAATAGCAAAATATACCTCCCTTATCAATGGAAAACCAAAGAAGTCAGAAGGAAACATGTCAGGATACTCGATGAAAATTGGAGGGAGATCACCACTCAAAGATTCCCGATCCAAATAAAAAACAAGAACATATATCACTTTCACCAACTCCAGATAAGAAGGTACAAATCTGCTTGACCTTGGGTCCCATTCTTCTTGAAATACACGACACACAACATTGGTTGTAGTAAAGGAGACCCAACAAAGATAACAATCAATCTAGGATATATTGGCAATGAGCCAATCCATCCCAAATAAGACATCACATGGTTTCATGTCAAGAACTAGAAAACTCCAAGTAAGCTTAACATCTGATAGAGAAAAGACACAAGAGAGGATATAGAGACCCTACTCTCTCTTCGTACCAAGGGGTGTAGTAATATCCATTACATAAGATAAAAGCTCTGTATGAAGATTTAGAAAATTAACAACACATGTTGAAATAAATGAATGAGATGAAAAAGTATCAAATAGAGCAATCACTAATGATGAAGCTATAGTAACAGTACCTCTCATGGTCATTGGACTCATATATGATTCCTCCGAAGACTCTTACACTGCATGATGAAGCTTTATTCCAAATGCCTATGGCCGAAACCCTTTTTTCTTTAAGCATCTGATTACCCTGTAGTTTTAGAAGGAGATGATGATCTCATACCTATAACAACCCAACTCCTTATTATACATTAATACTTGATTTATTACATAATTGTACACTTAATATAACCCAAAAGATCAAGAAGTCTAGTTTGTTTGGGAATTAGGTACAATATATAATAACTTATAACATGAGATACAAAACATTATTATACAATTCCTTGGCAGGATCATAATATTTCAACGAACTTAAAACTGTATGGGATATCTTGGGGACAAACATAATAAAGTGGTGAGCTATAAAACTCAGTAAAGGAATAAACAAGGCATAACATGAAGAAGATAATACATGCTAGAAAATAGACATATCAATGGAGTATAAAAGGAACATGAACAATAAGACATGATATAACATGATAATCATAACATGAAAAATGTGGTAACAACTTAAAACACTGCATCATAAACACAAGTCAAGGTTAAATCTGCCAAGACTTCATGTTGGACAAAGTCCCATAAAGGAATTAGGTGCACCCCTATCCAAACATGACTTATCATGACACTAAATATTACACAATGCATTGGAGTGCTATCTGGATGCACCCATCATAATCATTTCATTCTCATGCTTAAGTGTGCCACACAGATCATAAAAAATGAATTCATTCAACATAAAAATTTATTCCACGATCAAGTAATGTGGAATACATACATGTAAGTACCCAATCAATAAGTATATGTGCATAAAGGTGAATACCCTTAATAGAAAAATGGATATGATATTCACTACACAATTATTTTGGCAGCATAATGACGTTACTTAAAAATTCATAAAAATGGTTGATAAGAGAGAAATGAGTCTGTAATTATTTTTACATAAAATATTAAATAATAGGTATATGGAAAATCATATCACCACATTATAAATTTGAAAATAGAAGGCATAAGGTAGTGAAGAAACGTGAATAGAGAAAAGAATATTTACAAAATTTCAGCATGGTAACAGGTGTACATAATGGATCCTGAGAGGATTAATGAGAATGAAAGGCATGTATTGTCATTTAGACATTTACTGGAAAGTAATAGGAATATAGAATATCATATCTCATCATAATAAAATGAAAACTAAAAGACATAACATAAAATGAGTTCTTGATAAAAGAGGAGAGTGGAGGATGAGGTTCCCTTACTTGAATGTGTGACTCCAAAGTCTTGGGAAGGACTTCTTGATAGCTTGAGGGAGCATTGGGAGGACTCTAGGGAGTGAAGGAAAGAGTGTGGACATAATCCAAGAAGTTTTAGTGAAGAGAAATGAAAACTTGAATGTGTGTATATAGGAAAGGAGGGAGATTTCTGTATTATTTAGGTTTTGGACTCTACATAATAAAATATCTATAACCACAAACCATCCCATGATTTTTGTCTATGGTTTCTACCAAAGTAGAGTGGTTTAAATTACTTTATAAGTCCAATGGTTAAACTTATTAAAATATTACCCTTGGTGATGTGGGGTGAGTCACACTCACAAAGAATGATTTTAAAATCTTAAAATATATTATAAGTCATAGAGGATTCATAATGGATTTAAAAAATAAATAAAATAAAAATAAAATCACATTATTTTAAAGGGAAAACATATATTTGATCATGGATCCTATTTATATTACTTATTACATCGCTTTTGGGTCATTGTGATGTTATAAAACACAGAGTATATTTATACAGTATTTAATTTTTACCTAAAAATTCGACTGTCTTAGAAAATTATGAAAAATTCACCGTTAGATAATTTCAATGTCTTGATTCTGAAAATAATATCAATTTTACTAAATAATTTTCAAAATATGTGATTTTTTAACTTTTAAAATAAATATTGATATTTATTTAAAATGATGGGTTTTTTGACAATAACATTTTTTGAACACTTATAAAAATTACATTTGTCTTCATAAAAATTATATGATTATTTATATTTAATAAAAAATATTTAATAATAATATTTTATTAAAATATTAATTATTTTAAAAATCCATTAGTTTATAGATATCGTAATTGAATTCGAATATTAACCAAAAAAGCTATTTATGTTTTATTGAATCAAAATAAAAATCATTTATAAAGTAACAAATAGGATAAAAATATATTAATTATTCTATACAAAATAATGTACATATTTCTATTGCTAGGTTCTGGATATATATCCCTTTAATACACAGTTTGAGTTGTTGGATCTCAGTTTGAGCTTGGTATTGATGAGATTGAACTTCTCTCGTAAATGGTTTCTTTCATGCTTAAGTTATTGGATCTCAGTTTGAGCTTGGTCTAGGGTAAATCCCATAAATGCTATCTCACTCAGAATCTCAGATAAATTAGCTTCATATGGTATGATCATACTAGTTGAGGTCATTACTTTGTCTATGTCAAAAGGATTTGTTAAAAACACTATATTTATACTAGTCATGCGATCATGTTCAAAGATTATATTATCAACGGTAATGATATTGAACGTTCATCTAAATCCAATTGGATATAATAAAACAAAATAAGTTCATGTGTTTTCTATAACCATAATACATTTAATTAAATTAAAAAGAGGAATTTTATTTATAAAAGTTCGTGTCATTACAATATCCCCCCCTTTAGAAATTTCTCCCTTGAAATTTTCTTTTCCCACACTAAAACAGGTGAGGGTAAGTCGGTTTCATCAGTTCCTTCGGTTCCCATGTTGTTTCTTCAAACTTGTGGTTTCTCCACAACACTTTGACTAGGGGAATTTTCTTATTTTGTAGGACCTTTTCTCTATGATCTAAGATCTTCATTGATTGCTCCTCGTAGGAATGGTCATTCTCCAATAGATTACATAGTCTTGAACCAAATCTCACAATTCCTTCTTCATTAACATTGAACTCTGAGGATTTACATTTTTCTTATAGTTTCCACTTTCTTTTAAATTCTCACATCATATTTTTGAGCATCCTTTATCCTTTTCAAAAGAGGATGTTGAGCGATAATTTGTGAAAAGATTGATGATGTTCCTTTTTCTATGATTCTCATGTCCATCCTCTTCAAATCCATGAAGATCAGATCCTTTTCAATTCTCATCAATGATAGAATTACTGAGTTCTTTCTACTTAGAGCATCTTCTATCTTATTTGCTTTACTAGGATGGTATTGGATTGAGAAGTCGTAATCCTTGATGAGATATAACCATCTTTGTTAGCTCATATTAAGCTTTTTCTTTGTGAATATATATTTGAGAATATTTTGATCAATATATATCTCATACTTCTCCCCATAGAGATAATTCCGCCAGATTTTCAAAGCAAAAACCACAGCTTCCAGCTCCAGATTATGCATTAGATAGTTTTGCTCAGGAATTTTCAACTACCTTAAATCATAGTCTATGAATTTTTCATTATGCATCAATACGCAACCTAATCCATTCTTCAATGTATCACTAAATACCATGAAAGGTTCTCTACTTGTGGGTAGTGTGAGCACAGGGGTAGGGACACACCTTTTCAACTCCATGAATCTTTCTTCACAATCAACATTCTAAGAAAATGTGACTCCCTTCCGAGTTAGCTTGGTAAGAGGGTTTGACAATTGTGATAAATTTCTCACAAATCGACGATAATACCTTTATATCCCAATGAGACTACATATATCTATCACGGATGTTGGCATCATCCATCCTTCAATTGATTTTTTCTTTGAAGGATCCACAAATATATCATTTCTTGTGATAATATTCCCCAAGAATGAGACTTCCTTCAATCAGAGCTCGTACTTTCTGTACTTGTCATAAATATTCTCCTTTAGTAAGGTCTTTAGCACAGTGTTTAAATTCTCCTCATGCTTATCTTACTTTTAGAGTATATTATAATATCATCTATAAATACTACCATGAATTTTTCAAGGCAATCTCTATAGACTCCATTCATCAAGTCTATGAAGATTTCTCGAGTATTAGTGAGTCTGAAAGGCATCACTATGAACTCATAGTGCTCATATCTTATATGAAAAGCGTTCTTGGGGATATCTTCCTTCTTCACCCTTAATTGATAATATCTCAACCAAAGATCTACTTCGGAGAAGTATTGTGCTCCACCTAGCTAATCAAAAAAGTCATCAATCTATGGAAAAAGATACTTGTTCTTTATCGTGATCTTGTTGAGCTCACGATAATTAATGCAAAGATGCATTGAACCATAATTATTCTTGATAAAGAGGACTGGTACACCCCATGGTGAAACACTTGGACATATAAACCCTTTATTCAGATTCTCCTATAGTTGTTTCTTCAGTTCCTAAAGTTCCACAATAGCCATCACATACGGAATCTTGGATATTGGAAACACCCCAGGTATAAGCTCGATTGAAAATTCAACCTCTCGACTAGGAGGAAGACTAGAAAATTCCTTGGGAAACATATCAGTGTTTTCCATCACAATATGAATGTCTTTGAGGATGATCCTTTCCTTACACTCAATCATTTGAGCTAGATACGCTTCCTCATACAAAAATAATATCCATGCTTGAGATAATGATGTTAAATAAGATTCATCCTCCTCCTTACACTTGTATGGAATCATGGGTCGATTTTCCATACATAGAGTGATTTCCTTCTCACGGAAATTTATATTTTCTCTATATAAGGAAAATAAATCCATGCTCAAAGAGTTATTTCCATGCTCAAAATTGCATTAAATTCCACCAAAGGGGGTATAAAAAGTTTTTTCAAGGAGTTCAGTCTACAAACATTGATAGGGGAGGAGTTATATACTTGGAATGCAATAATTTCCCCATTTTCCATTTTCACCAACATCTATACTTCCTTGCTTTGTAGTGGTGTTTGGATAGTTCTACTAAACTTTCGTGATATGATGGAATATGTAGAACTATGGATGATAACCCTACCTTTCACTTTTTTATTCTGGTTTTACTTTATCCAATATAGACTCAGGGATGATAATTTTAAGCAATTAAACACATAAAGGGGAATCCAATGACATTAAAGGGATAACTTATAAATTACATTTATCTCCTTAAATTATGAGTTTCTAGGTTTAAATATATGTTATCCATGATCTATTTTCTAACAAATATTCTTATAGAATTTTTTTATTCCCTTAATAATGTTTTGTAACGATCTTATGAATTTACCATAGCATATCTCTCAGGAGTGTCAAACTAGGTGCATAGTGAAGCTCGTTGTCATATACCATATTACCCTGATTCAGGCCCGGAATATCTTGTCATAGTTGTTACCTCTAAATACATCTATTCTAGAACCAAGTCCATTTGTAGTATCCAGACAAAGATGTATTTTCATGATAAACCACTTACTTTATACTAACCAAAATTTAGGAATGTTTTCTTATACTTAGTATTATCCCTAAGGATTTTTCTAAAGTTCTATAATCCCAAGGCTTTCACTAGAATTTTCTAATCCTAATCCAAAAAATAACTAAACTTTTCCTATGATACCAACTATAACAACCTAGCTCTTTATTACACATTAATACTTGATTCATTACATAAAAGTACACTAAATACAACCCAAAAGATCGAGAAGTCTAGTGTATTTGGGAATTAGGTACATTACATAACAACTTATAACATGAGATACAAAATATTATTGAACACTTTCATGACATGATCATAATATTCCAACAAACTTAAAAGTGCATGGGATATCCGGGGGACAAACATAAGAAAGTGGTGATCTATAAAGCCCAGTAAGGGAATAAACAAGGAAAAACATGAAGAATATAATACATGTTATACAATGGATATATAAATGGATAATAAAAGGAACATGAATAAATGACATGATATGGCATGATAATCATAATATGAGAAATGTGGCAACAACTTAAAACATTGAATCATAAACACAAGTCAAGTATAAATCCGCCAAGACTTAATAGTGGAAAAAGTCTCATAAAGGAATTAGGTACACCCCCGTACCAACATGATGTATCATGATACTAAACATTACTCAATTAATTAGAGCAATATTTGGGTTCACTCGTCATAATCATTTCATTCTCATGCTTAAGTGTGACAAACAGATCATAGAACATGGATTCATTAAACATAAAAATTTATTCAAAAATCAATTAATATTGAATAAATACATGTAAGTCCCTAATAAATAAGTATATGTGCATAAAGGTGAATACCCTTGATAGAAAAATGATTATGGTATTCACTACACAATTATTTTGGCATAGAAAATCACAGTGAAATTTCAACAGCATAACTGTGTTACATAAAAATTCATAAAAATGGTTGATGAGAGAGTAAAGAGTATTTAATTATTTGTAAATAAAATGGTTAGTAATAGGTACATGGAAAATAATATCCCTACATTATAAATTTAGAAATAGAAGGCATAAGGTAGTGAAGAAACATGAATAGAGAAAAGAATTCTTACAAAATTTCGACATGGTAACGAGTGTACATAAAGGATCATGAGAGGCTTAATAAGATTGAAAGGAATATATCATCATTTATAAATGAAATGGAAATTAATGGGAATATTAAATATCATATCCCATAATAAGAAAATAAAAATTAAAAGACATAACTTAAAAGGATTTCTTGACAGAAGAGGAGAGTAGAGGATGAGGTTCCCTTACTTGAATGTGTGACTTCAAAGGCTTGGGAAGAACTTCTTGAGAGATGGGGGGAACCTTGGGATGATTCTAAGGATTGGAGGGAAGAGTGTGGACATGATCCAAGGAGTTTGAGTGAATAGAAATGAGAGATTGGTGGGTTTATATAGGAAAGGAGGGGGGTTTCTTTATTATTTAGGTTTTGGACTCTACATAATAAAATATCCAAAACTAAAAACCATCTCATGGTTTTTGCCCATTGTTTCTATCAAAGGTGAGTGGTTTACATTATTTTATAAGTCCATGGAATGAACATATTAAAATATTGTCATTGGTGATGTGGAGGTGAGTCACAGTCTTAAAGAATGGTTTTAAAATAATAAAATATATTATAAGTTTTGGAGGATTCATAATGGATTTAAAAAATAAATCAAATAAATATAAAATTATATTATTTTAAAGGAAAAAATATATTTGATCTTTTATCCTATTTATATTACTTATTAAATCACTTCTGGGTCATTGTTATGTCATAAAACACAAATTATATTTATACGGTATTTAATTTTAACTCGAAAATTTGACTGTCACAAAAAATTATGAAAAATTCACCATTGGATAATTTTGACGTCCTAATTTCAAAAATAATATTCATTTTATCTAAATAATTTTCCAAATATATGAATTTTCACTTTTAAAATAAAAGCTGACATTTATTAAAAATGACGTGTTTTTTGACAATAACATTTTTTGAAACCTTATAAAAATTACATTTGACTTTACAAAAATTATATTATCATTTATATTTAATAATTTTTTTAATAATAATTTTTTTATTAAAATATTATTTATTTCAAAAATCCATTAATTCATAGATATCTTAATTGAATTTTAATATTAACAGAAAATGCTATTTTTGTTTTATTGAATCAAAATAAAAATCATTTATAAAGTAAAAATAATTGGATGAAAATATATTTATTATTCTATAAAAAATAATACACATATTCTTATTTCTATGGTCTTGATACATATACCTTTAATACACCAGCATATGCCCTAAGAGTATGGTACGTGATGGTGGAGTTTTCATGGGGTCGTTCGGCGAACATGGTTTGGGCCGTGATCTCGATGAGCTTGAACTTCTCTCGTAAACAGTTTCACTCATGCTTAAGTTGTTGGATATTGTCTTGGTATTGGTCTAGGAAAAATCCCAAAAATGTTATCTCCCTTAGAAGTTTTGATAAATGGGCTTCATATGATACGATCTTATTGGTTTATGTCATCACTTCCTTTGTCTGTGTCAAAAGGATTTGTTAAAAAATCTATATTTATACTAGTCATGTGATTACTGTTCAACGACTATATTATCAATATTAATGATACTTAACAGTCATCTAAATCCAATTGGATATAATAATAAAATGAGTGCATGTGTTTTTTATAACCATAAAACATTTAATTAAATAAAAAATGCTAATTTTATTCATAATAGTTCGGGTTGTTATAGTGCCATTATGAGGAGTGGAATAGATATAAAAGAACTTATGAAGGTGGTTTGAGCATCTGCATGAGCCACATATCTTCAGTGCCTCAATGCAAACCCTCTTTAAATGCCCAGACTTTCTACACTGTTAGTAAACCAACGAACCTCTACCAGGAACTGTAGGAGGTCTAGAATGACACTACTGTCAAGAAACACCAAGAGAATCATCTCAATTCAGTTTTCCTTTAAAGGAACCCATGCTTCCACTGGGAGATAAAGAAACTCTAGATAATCCTAACTTGCTAGTCAGGTCCATTTTGACCATCAACGCTCCATCCAACACATCAGCATAAGATTACAGATTCAATAAGAAAACCTGAGAATGAATATCTGGTCAAAGTCCCAACTCAAACCTCCAAGCATTCATCTTCTCATTTGATACTATCTCAGGTGAAAATTGAACGAGCTCAGAAAAATGGTTTTCATACTCTGCCATGGTCCTATCAGCCTGCTCAAGTTTGAAAAACACCATAGCCTTGACCAACATAATCGACTTTGGATAGAACTGGCCGGTGAAAAGAGATTTGAATTCTTTCCACTCTAAGACTTAATGCTTCTTCTTCATCACAATAGTGTCCCACCATCTCCTGCTTGGTCCTTCCAGCATGAAGGTGACACACTTCACTTTGATTTCATCAGGTGTCTCCAAAAACCCAAACAAACATTTCATCATGCTTAACCATTCCTTAGCATCTTGAGGATCATTTAAACCTTTGAAAGTTGCTGGATTTTGGTGAAGGAATTATTGAGAACGGTTACGAAGATCATCCCTTTGAGGTTCCATAGCTGGATCTTGGATGAGGGCTGGTGCAGGTACATGTCCTAGAGCTTGGACAGTACACACAATCACCTCAACCAGATTTAGGTCAATAAGAGGATTTTCTCATTGTGGTTCAGCAGCAGCTTCCTCCTGGATCTAATTTTCACATCTTTTTAGAGGCATGATGCTACACAACATCAGCAGTGTAACGTCCTGACCCGGGTGCCACACACCGGTGCCCCGAGTCGATTAGTCACATGACCTCAAGAATTCCTCCTCGTACTCTAGAGGCTGCCGACTAGCAGCGAGAGTCTGATAAGTCGATCATGGGAAGACTATACCCTCTTTTATCAGAGTAATACACCAATGAAAATAATAAAAAATAGTGGAAGTATATATAACCATTAACAATACCAATATCTAAAGATAATCAAATAAGGAGATACAATATCCAAACTAAATCAGAAAACATTCCATGATAATGTATGTGTCAAATGTCTAAAATGAAAACCCAAAATAAAGACATATAAGACTCCCAACGGGTCCCAAACCATGTTTGGTTCTCTCAACCATGCTTCATCTCCAATTCAGCCATCTAATATAGGGCCTTTGCCCTTAACTCGTCCTGTAATAATAAGTCTATTTGGGTACCGATCAGACAAATCAAGTAGGTTATGAGTACATCTCAGTAGGCAACCAAAAATGGTGTCTAAAACAAATCAAGTTAATAAAAAATGTATGAAGTTTTATAAAGAAATAATTACAATGCATAAGTAAATAGTTATCACATTATCAATTAATATTAAACCACATAGAACACTAGGTTCTTGAGGACACCCATACATCAATACCTTCTTCAACCCGTGTTGGGTCTGAACTATGTTACATATTCAATTAATATTTTATTATGGCACATGAGATTACATTATCCATGTCACTTCAATTTTGTTATTACGACCACTTGGAACCATAGTCTAATGCCAATATTTTGGGTGTAGAACGACATGTCTAGTACCCAGTTTATCAATCATTCATATATATCATGGGCATAGAACATCATGTCAAGGACCCCAATTATCAACCATGAATATATGTCATTGGCGTAGATCATCATATCTAACACCCCATTTATCAACCATGCATACATATCATTGGTGTAGATTATCATGTCTAGCACCCCATTTATCAACTATGCATATATATATTTATCATTGGCGTAGATCGTCATGTCTAACACCCCATTTATCAAATATGCATATATATCATTGGTGTATATCGTCACGTCTAGTAACCCATTTATTAACCATGCATATATATCATAACACATCACAATATTACATGTATCTCATTGTCACATGTGTTCACATTGTCATGTCAACCAAGATTAAACAACATTAATCCTCTTATCACAATTAACTGTCACATCTTCCATTAATTAATTCATAAATTAATTAATTAAATTCCATTAATTAATCCAAAAATTAATTAATAATATCAATTTCATTTAATTAATTAAACAATTAATTAATTGTGTCTTTCCCATTAATTAATTCACCAATTAATTAATCACATCTCTTCTGTTAATCAAATCAGCAATTAACTAACCATATCACAAACTCAACATCAAATAATTAATTATTATAAATTTACAATTCAACAAGTAATTTCCCTCAATTCAATATTCGACATTATGATAATTAACCCAACAATTAACTATCCACAATTCCATAATTAAATACTCTGATAATTAATTCATCAATTAATTGTCTTGGTTCCACAATTCCATTACTCCATTAAAACCCCAATTTCCCCAATTAATTAATTGACCACATTAATTAATTCAATTCAATAATTCCAATTGCTAAGTGAACCTTATAAATTTATATAACCACATGCATGTAATTAATATCATGAATTTGGTAATTGAATAATAGACCACCTACCTTGATTCGTTGATAAACGATCGCCCAACAGAAATCTCCAAAATTTGAGTAGAAAAACGACATAGAACGAGTTTCAGATCTAAAACCTAAATCAAAATTAACAAAATAAAGATATATTTAATAAATATCGAGATCAACAAGCCTAGATCTAGATATAAAATATTAGGTACAGATCTAACCAAGAACAAAGAATAACTTTCCTTAAAGAAAGGGAGAAGGATGGGAGATGAATGAGAAAGAAAGCAGGGTATGGTCCTCTTACTAGGAGAGGTGAAGATATTTGTTTTGGGCTTTGAATTGAAAAATAAGGAGGTTTGACAGTCTTGGAATCCCTTCAGAAATATATGAAATCATCAAAAAACATAAGGGTCCTAGTTTGGGTCAAAATGGGTGAGTTTCGTGGGTTCGGGAGAATTAAAAACTAATTTTCAGGCCATTAAAAATATTGTGCACGGTTTAATAGATAGGTTCACATGGTTTTCCATTACCGTGCACCAACCATGCACCTATTATTTTAGGGGTTCATAGTTTCTTCTTTTAGGTCCACAATTTGAAAAATCATGCACCCGTTGTGCAACTCCCAAATGTCCACGGTTGCACGGTTTTTTGGGTTGGGTGCACAGTTTACACTAACCGTGCACCAACCGTGCACAACCCTATTTCCTTAAATTGTTCTCTAAATTCACCCAAACACACCCCAAGGTAAAACCCAATTGAAAATTTCTCAACATGAGGAAAAAAATTACCTATAAACACGTCTATGAAAACTCTATAAAAGGTCAAGATCTTACAGAAGACAACAAAGAAGACATCAGATTTTCACTCAACAGAGTAACAATGGGAGATTAATCCCAATAGATAGACAAAAAAGATTTTGATTTCACCTATCCAAATCAAAATTATGGAAAATGATAGAACTAATCCTCAAGACTTCTTTCCCTAACCACCTCTGGTGACTTAAGGTTTATTACAGTGAGAGATGGCCAGTCACTCAATCAAAACAACCTCCTAAGTCCCAACAAGAATACATAATTTCATATTGACTTCAAGACAATAAGCTCAACCTAGAGATCTGATATCGCTTTGTCACGAACTAGACCAGTTACCATGGTAACCCGATAACTAATCCAATGCTAACATGTCTCGAAGGGCATCCCTGATCCCCACGGGCTGAGGACTAGCACCTGAAATCATACAAAATGAAATTGAGAATTATTTTTCCACAAGTATTGTAGAAATAAAGACAAACAAGTCAATATGCACAATAAATAAACTCCATAGGGAGAAGTGTACCAAAATTCAAATAGGTATAAACAACCCAATGTACCATAAAAAAGTAATAGAAAACTAAAATAACAACCCAAGTCCCAAAGGACACAACTATCCAAGTCTCAAAGGTCACAACTCTCCAAGTCCACGGATCAATAGCTAGAACCATCACCAAGTGGCTCTTTACCCCTACTCAAACCTGGAAGGAGATAATTTACAAACACCCAAATGTATAGGTATAGTGTGATCTAAAAGCCAAGTAGGGTCTCACCAAGGATTCCATAATAAGATGAAAACATTAATTAACCAAATAAATATCTTTCAATTTTCAAATAAATAGGTTTGATATTCCAAAATCATATTTAAACAAATCATGATTTACATTTAAAATGATGGATTTACTTTAAAAAAATGACTTAAATAATTTTTTTTATATAAAATAGTTTATATAAATCAGAAGTCATGTAAAACAGTTAAAAAACATTGGCATACATTTATATCACATATATAAACTAGCAAGCAACATGGATATCTACTATGAGGTACGATAGTTCCGGGTTATGGGATCCCCACACACTCATATGATAATAACCAAAATGTGTACACACATCCCTCAAGATTGGAAATAGATGAATCATATATGTCCCACCATAGAATAAGATGTGCTGAAAATTGTTTTGTTAGTGTTGTAAAATGTCAATTCGGTGTAAGGGAATTCTCATCCTAGCATGTTTGTCTCAAATAACTCACTAACTACCTAGCCTTGCCTGTTCTCTAGTAAAAATAAATTATGGAAAATTCATTTTAATAATCCTTAAAATATAACTAAATCCCATCCCCCCATTTCCAAAATTCAAATTTTTCATTAAAAAAAAACGGGTTTTTAATCAAAACATCCATTTTTTCAAGATAAAACCTAAAGGTTTCTATCAAAACCATTTTAAGCCATTTTTTCACAAATAAGAATTTGAAATCAATTCAAAATTCAATTTCACAAATTCAATTCCCATAAATAAATTCAAAAATTTAATTGAAATAATTTCCATCAATTTTACAATTTAAATCTCCACAATTTTCCATCAATTTCCCAATCACACCTCAATTCACTGGAAGTAGGGGGTTTTCCAATTTCATGTAAAAATTTAATTTCCAAAAACCCCAATTCAATGGAATTGAGTTTTTAATCAATCAATTGAAAGAAATTTCATTTAAAACATTAAATGAGTTTAAAACAAAAATCAAGAAATTTAGTGTTAATAAAAATTGGGCATCATGACATGACCACATACCTCAGGATCAACAGATCACAAATCATTGTACCCTAAATGATATTTACCAATGAAGAACGTCAAGAACAGGATATGAGAAACAAACCTAGGTTTAAGATCCAAAACAGCAGGTACTAGGTCCTTCAACATCACATAGAGATCTAAAAAACTCTAGGGAGAAACGAGGAGTGAGTGGGAGATGGAGAACAGGAAGAGGAAACCTACCGGGTGGAGATCAAACATTGTTCACCAAGATTCAATCCACTTCCGGGAGGGTGTAGAAGGGCCAAAATAACCTATTGGATACTCTCGAGGAAGAAGAAACCATAGGGGTTTGTGCTAGGTCCATCGGGCACCTAAATGGGAGGTTTTGAGATTTTAAAATAAGATTTTATTATTAATTAAAAGCCACACATGATTTATTGAACATAACTGCATAGTTAGAGCAAACCATGCACCCTGGCTGTGTGCCTGTTTTAAATGATATGCATGATTTCTCCTAAGTAGGCGCATAGTTTGTCAAATCATGCACAAGTATTGCAAAACCCCACTATTTGTGTTTTCATGGTTTTCCCTAAGAGGGCGCACAATTTAGGAAAACTGTGCACCAACTGTGCACTAGCCCATAAATTTTCAAAACATTCAAAATTTCATCGGATTCACGCTTAAAAGAAACCCAACCAAAACGTAGTAAAAATAGGGGGTTTAGGAATACCTGAAAACAGTAACAGGATGTTACACGGTACCTCTGAGGAAGATCTATCTGATAGGCTATCAGCCCGACTCTCTCCAATATCTTGAAAGGCCCGACATAACAAGGCGAAAACTTTCCCCATTTATGAATTCATTTTTATCCTAGTCTAGGTGAAACACACAAGAAAACCCAATCCCCAACCTCAAACTCTAGAGGTTGATGATGATCGATATAATATTTCTATTTAGACTAAGTAGTAACCATATACTTCTTGATAAGTTGTACCTATTTCAAAGTATCCTGAACAAAATGAGGTCCCAATAGTGCTACCTCTCATTCCTCTAACTAACATAGGGGTGAATGGAACAATCTAGAATATAGAGGCTCATAAATATCCATCTGAATAGTACTATAAAAGCTATTATTTTTAAAAATATCAATAATAGGTATATGTTTCTACTAAGAATCCCCGAAATCAAGGACACGTGCTCGAAGTATGTCCTCTATCACCTATAATTTCCGTTATAATTGGACATTGGTCTATGAATGTAAGGATAAGCTCAAAAACACCTATGTCCTGAGATCCTTATACAACCCCTACCAGTACCTCGATGTAAAACAAGAATCCCTTTCAGAAACGATTGTACAAGGGACCCTGTGTAGGTGTATAATCTCATGGAAATACAATCTCCCAAGCTAATCCACTAAGAAGGTCTCCCTAATTGGAAGAAAGTGAGTGACCTTCCTCATCCTGTCCACGAGTACCCAAACCGTGTTGCTACCTCAAGGTGACCTCAGCAAGCCGACCGTAAAATCCATAATGACATTGTCACATTTTCATTTTGGAATCATTAACAGATATAACAAGCCCGCAGTCCACTGGTGATTCGCCTTGACCTGCTGATAGGTAGAATAGCTAGTAATAAAACCCAGGATCTAACATTTCATCCCATTCCATCAATACCGTCAGTGCATGTCTCAGTACATCTTAGAAATCCCTATGTGTACTACCCACTGTGAAGCATGGTATTCTCACATCAGTTCCTATCACATGGATGTTGGCACCCATACATGTCTATGAACAAGTAGGATCTTATCTCCATCGATAGACCAACCTAGTGGTGGATCCCTTCCTGAGACGCTCTCCCTTAGGACTAAGCCTTTTAGGATCCAAAAACTACCTCTTCTTCACTCTATTCAGAAGGGTAGAGGTCACTGCTAAAGTTGTGAGGAATTTCCACCCACGATTCTCCTACACCTCAACATGAATCTCTGAAAACAAGGCCACAATATTCCACTCACCACTGGCCTACTGAAATACTTGTGACTGAATTTTCAGCTTAGAGAATTGGCTACTACATTGCCTTTCCCAAACCTATAGGAAAGGTCAAAATCAAATGAATGCAGGTATTCAACCCATCTGTGCTACCTGAGATTCAGTTTACATTGTGTAAATATATACTTGAGGCTTTTGTGATCAGTATACACCACAAAATGATCTCCAAGATAATAATTCCTCCAACAACGCAAGGCATGAACTACAATTGTTAACTTGAGAGCATGTGTTGGGTAATTACTCTCATGACGTCTCAACTGACGAGACCTGTACTCCATGACTCGATCTTCCTAAATCATAATTTCTCCTAAACCAATGTATGTTGCATCATAATAAACTATATAACTCCTTCTTGGTTCTGGAATAATCAATATTGATGCTGAATTCAACCTTTCCTTCAATTATTTAAAGGCTTCCTCACAATATTCTGATCATACGAATTGTACACCATTCTTAGTCAAGCCCCGTAAGAGGCCCTACTGGTTGTGAAAAGTCTTGGATGAAGTGTTTGTAATACCTGAATATCCCAAAGAAACTTATTATATCAAATATGTTATTGGGATGCTCCTAATAAACTACAACCCTCACCTTATTTGGGTCTACTGATTCTCCTTCCTACGTGATGATAAGACCTAGGAAGTGGACTTTATCAATCCAAAAGTGGAATTCAATGATATTTGTGTAAAGATGGTGCTCTCGCAGTATATTCAACACAATATCAATATGTTGGGCATGGTCATGTTGATTGCGATAATACACCAAGATGTCATCCACAAATATTTCCATGAATGAATCTAGATATTGGTGGAAAACCCAATTCATCAGGTCCATGAAAATTGCTGGTGTGTTCGCGAGATTGAACCCGACCTTGAATTATTTTTCAAAAACATCATCGCTCCTCGGAGTTGGTCAAAGAGGTCATCTATATGAGGCAGTGGATACAATTCTTAATTATAAGCTGGTTTAGTAATCAGTAATATATGAAAATCCTGAGGGTGTCATTCACCTTCTTGGAAAAAAGGACTAGTGAACCCCATGGAGAGATACTAAGTTAGATAAAACCCTTAGTTTCCAGGTCTTCTAACTACTTTTTAAGCTCTATAAGCTCCGTAGGTTCCATATTGTAAGGGGGAATGGATACTAGTGCTGCTCTAGGAACTAGTTCAATGGTGAATTCTACCTCTCTCACTGGAGGTAGCCCAAAAAATTCATTAGGGAAGACATCCCTGAAATGATCCAAGAAAAGACTAACAATTTTGGTTATCACTCTACCCAAACCTTGATGATCAGGACCATCTCGAGTCGCATGGATGATATCCCTACGAGCGTAGTTAATTCCCACTGAGTTACCGAATTTATAAATTTATAACACAAAACAAAAAAAGTGCTAAACTACAGGGTAGTATAAGATACGAAAGTTATAGGTTGAACACACAAAGATAGGGTTGGAGAAAATATTGATTAAATAAAATAAACCTAAAATAATTTTGATTTGTAGAAATAAAATCTAAAATATTGGGCATGTGATTTGGTGAAGAAGGTGGGAGGAGAAAATATAAAATGGGTGTCAGGCAGCAATGATTCCAGGTTCATTGGATGACAAGGTATAAAATATTTAATTAACAATTATGCAGTTGTAGAAATTGAGTTCTAGGAAGTCCAGTGGTCATGATAAACACACTTCATCCCAAACTCTTCTTTTCTCATGTCAAGGTACTTCGGATTGTAGGGAATGGGTAACCTGAAACCTTATCTAAACATAGGGAAGAGATAAAACCAATGGTCATGGAGGAAATCTAAACCCTAGATTGCACATTAAATAAATGAATTCTATCCACTCATGTAATGTTCATGCTCGAAGAAAGAAATAAATTAAACTCATTCCCCAACCCTACTTACAATGGTCATTCCATAAGAAATTAGGGGAAGAATATAATTGAATAACGAATATGAAATCCCAACTTGAATTACTTTAAAATATAAAATACCTCATATATTCAATCTTCTTTCATCACGCACACCCTGACACAAAGAAATTACCAGCTCATGCTAACCATGAGCGGGTGTAAAAAAATAATGAATAAAAATCCTACAAAATGTGGTGAAGTAGGGATTTGCAGTAGGTGTGCTTTCATCCGATAGGTGTCTGTCAATGGTCCTCTATTCAGATCCCTCAAAAGGTGCTGATGAGGGTGTTATTTATAGGGGTTTTGGTCAAATATAAAGCCACACAAAAGATCTTGTGAATATCATTTTTTCTATTTCCAGACGTCGTCACGATGTGTAATGACTTTTCACATCATGTCATCCCTATCAACGACTACTTTCATTGATATTTCCATATTTTAACTTTCACGATGTGTATTTGTTTTACATGATGTGTAATTTCTTTTTACAACATATATTGTCTTCACAACTTGTCATGTGTGACATTTCTTCTCTTGATGAAGTCAATACGTGTAATATAATTACATGATGTGAAACTATTTTACTCCATTTTTTTCTAGTTTCAAACTTCCTCAAAAATCTGGTGTCATGCCACAAGTGAAGTTAAGTGGCACAAAGTGTCTTTTAGCTCTAATTTTATCATCTTTTCATTCATTTTTCAAAAATTCATTGTTTCCTACCAAAATTCATAAAAAAAGTCAATACGTTCCAAAATTGGAAAGATTAATCCATTAAATACAAAATCAATACATTAAAATACCATAAAATATATGCATGAAATACACTTACCAATGAACGTCGCATTCTCCCTTATAAATATGTCCACCACTCTCTGGTGAAGTAAATTTCACCTTCAAGTGATAACAATCAATATGGTCTTGATAGGGAACCAACCAGTCTATCCCAAGAATTACATCAAACCCTATCATGTTGAGGATGAAAATATTCTACATGAACAAATAACTGCCTATCTCAAGAGGTAATTCCTTACATCAGAGAACACTCTCTGATTGGATACCCAACGGGGTATCAAATGTCATCACGCCACAGAAGTACTCTATCTAGAGACCTAGACACTCCAAAATTATTTTAGATATAAAATAGTGTAATTCACCTATGTCAAACAAGACAGTCACTAAAGTAGAGGCTACTATAATAGTATCTCAAACTATAGAAGTCCCAACTCTATGTTCCTCGGGCACGGGTTTCACTGCATGTAACTGGGTCTTACCACGACCCTAAATTGCAACCTAACTACCCTGAGCAGGTCTGCTCTGTTGATGTTGTGAATTCTGAGTCTGGTTCCCTCTACATTGACCACTACCTCGTCCTGAGCGGTCGGTGGTACTCCAACTGCCTGTCTGGCGAGGTACTACTGGCCCCATTCCAGAATGTGGAGTCGGTGTAGATCCTATCTCACTAAGCACTAGTGGGAAGGTCCTACATAAGCACTGAATATGACCCATACTATCACATCCTCTGCACTCAACTGGGTCCTACATTCACTAGGGTTTCGTGTGCCCCGCCTTCCCACACTACTAACATATAAAGAAACTATCATCAACAGATTTCTAACTACCACTTCCCCCACAAGAAACCTCAAAGATATGCTTCCATATTCTAGAAGAACTACTATCGAGTTTGGGTGCTAAACCACCCTAGTTCACACCTTCACCTTCCCTCAAATTCCACTCAGTAATGAGGGCTTGGTCGACTATCTTAGAAATTTTAGTCAATCAGAAAGAATTAACCTATGATAATATGGCGTATAAGAGACCATCATCAAATATCCTCACAATCATGAGCTCATCATCGACTAGAGTTGGTGCGAGTCACTGAAGCTCAGTAAAATGGTAATAATACTTCATTACAGACACAACTCCCTAATACAAGTTCATGAACTCTCTGGCTTGATCATCCCTCAATGTCTATGGAAAAAAGTAATCGTCAAACACCATATGGAAGTCCCTCTAAATCATATCATGATGTCATTCTGAATAGTTAAATGATGTCCCACCATTGCTTGTAAGAATCGTGTAGCATATAAGTTTCGAGCCTGACCATCCTCTTTGAAGGCATCCACAGATGCTCAAATATAGAAAGCATTGCCTCTAGCCATGTCTTAGTATCCTGATGGACATCGACACCTAAAAATATAGGTGGATGTTGTTGCTGGAATTCCCACATAAACTCTTACACAGTCGGGGAAGGTAGAGAAACTCCTTGCATAGACTAAATCATACGAAGGAAACCCTCTCGTAACTGGGCATCAGTGCCCAAGTCAAGAATAGCAGGTGGTGTCACAAGTGGCACTATGGGAGAAAACACTAGTGGCTCAAAGACTACAGCCTATGAAACATGATCGTCATCGCCCTCCTGGTGTATAACTCAAGGCCGTCATGGTGGTATGATTTTGCAATACCAAACACACTCATTAGAAGAGAATTAAATAGTTAAAAAATATTATAGATAAATGATTAGGATAGGTACAAACCTTCCTATTTGCAGACTAACACCTCTTTTCTTGTTCCTAAAGCTAGGTCTAGGTGATAAAGGGAGACCATAGTTGACCATAAAGATCATAAGAGAGACTCCCAAGTACCCACTACTAAGGCTGAGATTGGGTCTAGGTATCATATCACACGATTAAGGTCCTGTATATGGAGTGTTAATTGAAATTTATATAGGAAAACACCATTTAATTTGTAATTGGCATCCCCATTTAATGATAACCATTTCATTTCAATGTTTAGTTTCATTTTAAGTTCATACTTTATATATATATCACGGTCTAGTTATATGCATCACCATTCCCAATTTATAAAATCCATACTTTTTATAAATTGTAATTGGCACATCATGTCACTATGACCTAGCCCTTACATATGGTATTAGGATGTAACATGTCATATAAAATGTTTTGATTAAATGAATTACCATTCCAAATTTATAGAAGTACTTTCTTCATAAATTACATTTCTAATTCAATCAATCAAATCAACTAATGTTTCATTCTATGGAATCAGGGGTTCATGGATCAAACATTGTATGATTGGATAATTAAGTGCCATCATCAATCTATATGGGAAAATACCATTTAGATTGATGTAGACAATTTAATTAATCCAATTATTTTATCCCTACAAGAAACATCAACACATTTCCATATATAAAATAATCAAGGAACCCATAATATATGTAGTAGGGAATGTACGTAGTAAGTAAACATGGAATGAAAAAATGCATAGCATATAAGTACTAAAGTATATAAAAATAATATCAACAATAATAACGTTGCAAAACATGTACATCACCCAATGGTGAAATCAGTACAACTGTAACAGACACAAACCAAAATAGCAATATCCCATCCCAGGTAATTTCGATTTCACCTATATGTGGGTTAGCTACTCCCAGACACAGAATCATCACCAAATTTTGAAACATTCCAAGTTTCCCATCGAATACACAAATAGTAATACAAATTGAGAAAGAAACTTCTTTAATACCACTTTGTAACATCATGACTCATGAGCCACTAAACGGTGCCTCGAGCCGGTGGGTCACATGGCCTCAAACAAGTAGCACAATGACAATAAAAAAAAATAGAAAAATCATAGTATAAATGATAGCACAATGGAAAAAAGTACAATAATGAACAGTAGAAGATAGTGAAGGTACCCAACATGTAGTGAAAGCCCCAAAATGTGGGATTTTAAAATCTTCCACCGACAAATGACATGAGTTCTTCATCTTCAATGAAACATTGCTCAATATTAGAGTGAGGATATTCACATGATGAATTTTAATCACAAAAATAAGATCATAAATACCTTGTTTGATCTGAAGTCGCACTCGACGTATGATCGTCTCAAAAAATTGTTGCTCGAAAGATCTGAATTTGGATCCCTCTAGATCATCCACACGCACTTATAATGACTACAAGAACGTTGATCATCAAAATCTAAGTGCTAGTACAGTGTTCCAATGACTCATTAAACATCCTGATGATCACCACTGCCATGTTCTATTAATATGTGAAGAAGATCTACGATCGAACACTTGGAACCAGAGCATATCTCTCTAAGAATTAGGAGAGAGAGAGATGCAAGAGAAGCTCTCACCATTGAGCAATGAATAGTTGTTGTCATGGGATCTTTCTCCTTTATTTATATCGATTCAATAAATACCCAAAATATAAACCTGATACTCGAATATTTATTTCTCACTAAATAAATGATATATTATTACTACTAATCTGAGTCATAAATATCATTTATATTTTTGTCACTTTCTTGTAATATAATGAATATATTACATGATAAAACCCGAGCCATTAACTTGAATCATCATTCCCGAAAATATTAAATGAACCTTGAATATTTTAAACTAATATCCATTTAATTAATATTTTCTATGATAAATAAATTCAACACCAATTATTCTTAACTTTAATTATTTGAATTTATTTATTTCTTTGGTGATCGTACAACCTTGGACAAAACTCGAACACAGTGGTGGGACCCACTATGTCCTATATACCTATTCAACTGAATATATAAGACTTTTTAATATGCTATTATGTGTGAGACTCTAGGCCCTTATCTCGATAGCAGTGCATACTATCCACAGACCAAGAGTGAGATCTAGCAACCCATCATGACCCCTAAAGAGATAAGGATAGTCAAATCAGCAACAACCAACCTACAAATATGCAATGTGTAATATAATCTATTTGTCTTTAATATATCATAAAACAAAGATGCACACCCATGTCATCAACCTTTTCTTGCTTTATTATTTGTTGATCTAACTAGACAGATTTACCTTGGACTACCATGACCATGGATTTATCAAGGTACTACCATCCTGATCAATGAGGTTTGAGATATATTATTTCCTTAACCTGGAAGTGAAAAAAATCATTTCTTGATCATTCAACCAATGTTATACTACCAATGACGCACCCAACAAAAGCTACCTCACCACAATTTCATTATCATGATTTTTTTCTTGCATCAAAGTACACGATCAAATGCAACACATTGATAATGATCTCAATTCAGGAGACCATTACACATGTCCATAGATAGGAATGACTAATGACACCCAAAACATGTGGTGTTTCTATTGAAGAGTCTTTCCTTATTATCTCACTAGTATAGATAACCATGTGTGAACTTCATGAGAAGAAGTCTCAATGCTATGATCCCCCAACACCTGAGAGTCAAACATCTATTGTGTCCATTCAGTAAGATGTATATAGACCATAAAACCATTGTTTAAGATTAATGTAATGGTATCTCGAGATTCTCATTATAGTCTGGTATCTTCTATAAACTTTTGATACAACATATAATCTATGGACATTACCATTTAATAATGGACACAGAAATATATACACTAAAATGGTACGTTTACATCATGTATATCTAACGGTACACATGATATGATAATCAAAAGTACCGCATGGTTGGGTCTAGGGAACCCACTATTACAACACTCCAAATTTCACTATATCCAACTTGCTAACCAAACTTTTTAGCTCTCACAAGATAAAATCATGTTTTTGTTAAGTCATAACTTTAACTGTTGGGCCATCCATATTTCTACCACATTGCATTTTTTTCTATAGTGGCCTCATCTCCTTAAGTTAAACTTCTCAAGAGATCATATCCCCATGTATATCCCTTTTTTCCATTATCATAACTTGACATCTTATCTTGTAATAACATCATAATTTATATTATGATAATACTTTACTTACTAGGTTCAATTCTAAGAATTGGAACAAATTGTTTCATATAACTGCTTCTTAGCTACCTCAGAAGCTGCAACGTACTCAGTATTTATAGGTATGGATTCCAATGGCTTATATGAGCTTGTATTGCTCAACAACTTAGCATAAATATGATATTAGATCACATGGATCTAAGTAAGACTAGTTTTTATCCCCTAAAAAACCAGTATCCTTTCATATCTATATACCAGGTATATATCCTTTATACTTTCTAAAGCACAAATGGATAGTTATGACTGTTTTACTTGCAATTATCCTAAATATAACTAATATTTTCCTACTATAAAGTATATATTGGAAATATCAATTCTTTTACATAACATGGAATACGTAATTGATCCATCGCAAGATCATGGAATTCAACTCACCACGTTAATCTCCTCCCATGTCCCGAACATGTCAACCTGGAGAGATACATGCCATGTGACATTGGTAAAAATTCTATCTTGAATTGTTCTAGCTTGTATTTTTCAATACCATGCCACTATATGCATGTTTGAATAGGTCCAAGCAACCATTATATCTAGGTCAGTAGATCACATTCCCTGGAACTTAGGTTTCTACTTTGAGTCAATCACTGGAGAATAATTTTATCCTGGTCTTAACTGTTATACCAATATCAGTTTTCCATATGTTGTCAAACATATTTTACCGGAAAAACAAAGGCACTTCCACTAATATTTGATAGACACATGGTAAAGATTCATTTTAAATGAATATTTCATGATCTTGTTGCTTACTTGAATCCTAAATTGGATTTTAGTAACTTGTAACATTTATTAGCATTGTGTGACATTACTATCCCTTTCTAGTTGCGTCATATAGACACCTTCCATGATTGCAGGTCATTACATCCAATTCTAAATATAATGATCATAGAAACTATCTATGATAAGTAAAATTCTAATGGATTTAGAAATAAAGACTTGGTATAACCAATTGAGTCTTATTGGTACTATGATTGTACCATCCATGTATAATTTTATTTGAATACCCACCACTGTATTAAAAATAATCAGCCCCTTTGCACTGTGATACATGGAATCCATTATTGAATTTGAATTGATCTTGTAAATCTTAGCTAATTTTCATATACTACTTGTAGGAAAAATTATTCTCAATGAATAATTTATCACCGATTGTAGTGAATATAAAAACCATCGCCATGGTTTTTTCCTTCTTATGCAGTATATGTCTTTGGAACATTCTTGTTCCACGTGATTTATGAAACTCGTTCCTATTCCAACTACATGTACATCTCTAGTATTGACTAAACCCAATTCAATCTGGATCCCACTATATCTAAAAGATATGTGCACCCTTTTATAGAAATATAGTCTATAACTTGACTATATCTTTTATATCTTAGGGATTTATGTAATATCCTAATAAACTTTTAGGATAATTATAATATATGCACAATGTGTTTTTTCTTGGTGCATGCTTGTTTATATCCTAAACAAACACTTTGCATCCAGACAAATGTCTTGTGACATAATGAATTTCCATCATACGATAACTTATTTGATATCCAATTTTCATTATAGTTGGAATATGGTTATGGGATATCACCATTATTTGAGAATCATGTCATGAAATATAATGGAAGTTTCTACATGTTGAAACATTGATACTGCTTACATCATGACTCTGATGTGTAAAATGTGTGTTTAAGAATTGCACCATGATATATCTTTTTATAAATGTTAACATGTACGACTTCATCAACAATACTCCTCATCAACATCAATGTCATGATGTAGATAAGGTAATGTGTGTTTCGGAATTACTCCACGCTACATTATCATGATCGATGAATGCTTGGTCAAGATATTCTTTGGCATTCTGGCCTGAAGTAACTTATATCTTCTGACCATGCATATACTCCACTTTACCATTCCTTAATTACTTAAATGAATCTCATAAAGTATATATACCTCTAGATTACTCTTGGAATAGTTCACGCTCTCTAGCTAAACTAATTCTGAAAGTTTTGTGACATAACTTTATCTCTAAAGTTTTTTTTTTCAAACTAAATTCATCGATAATACCAAAGGTGTTTAGCCTTATCGAGCCTAAATACCAAACTAGGTATATAATTGAAATCTACTTTTAGTCTTACTTGTCAAAGAATTATCTTGCCACAAATGGGTATAAAAGTATTACATTTTATATTCATCACATTTTGTCTATGATTAAAGTATCATTGAGCTATTGATTGAGTATGAGATACCACAAAAAACATATATTCCTGAACCTGGAATAATGTATCCTTATGTCCAAAGGTAATGAGAGATAAATGTTTTGGTTATACATAATAATAGTTATATGATAATCATTCACTTGGAAATATATAAGTTATGTGTTTCTCACCACTGACATGGGAATCACTCTTTCTCAACCACTTAAAGAATACACCATACTTCTTGTAATGTTTCTATACTTACTTGGTTATTATATTTTAATACACATATGTGATAAGCATATTGTATTAAATACCCAAGAAGTAGGATTGAAACATTGATTTTATGTGATGAATATACCTGAAGAATAAAGGATTACTTGCTTCGTTAATCTAGTTTATTGCATTTAGACTTCCATTGTTTTATTTTATGATATGCGATGAAAATAACCTCATGTTAATACCTCTTGTTGAAATACGTTGCGAATGTGCCTTTGACGTTACTTTTCATTGGTGTTTTTCCTTTCCTTTCCATTTGTTCGCCATAATAATTAAAGATGAAACTTTCTTGTATATTCTTAGTTACTTGGTGAACCTTACCTGAATAAGTAATGTAGTGTTTACTCAATGCTACTCACTTGTAACCTAAAACGAGACTTGAGTAAATGGGGGAAAATGATATGAGAAATATATCCACTGAATGATCTTGATCTATATTTCAATTTACACATGATGGTGTAATCATCACCTTATTCATATCATGATTCACTTTCTCCTTGCAAACTTCACTACTGGGAAGTTGGGTTTTCCCGACGCTTGTTTGCCAACGATTCTGCTGAACCGTTGGCATAGATGTATAAAACAAGTATTTCCCAATGGTTTGAAGAACCCGTTAGGAAATATAACAATTTTTCTCCCTTTACCAATGGTTTTACAAAACCGTTGGTAAATCCCATGACTTAGGAAGGCTTTCCCAACGGTTTGTGTAAACCATTGGTAAAGCTCACCTTTCCCAATGGTTTGTTAAAACCGTTGGGAAAGTTTTCCCCTAAAATCCTAGCGAACCCAATATCCCATCCACGCGATTGAACTGCTAAAATTGAGACATAAGATCTCTCTCGCGTGGAAAATCATTCCACCATATCCATACTCAATCACAAGGTTGTTTTGTTCTACACTTCAAATCTGTAAGTAGTACGTCATGTTTAATGTTCTGCATCTAATTTTTTTCTTTTCTATTTTGATTTGGCTTAAACCTAAGGTTAGGCAGTATGTATACCCAATAATTTCAATTCGATTTGTTATTTGTTTTCTATTTTTGTCCTGGTGTCATGTGTGAATCAATTTTTTGTTCTGTTTTCGTTTTATGTTTTTGTTCTGGTGGGAGGTGCTGGGGGTGCAGTAGGTGGGGGGAGGGGGTGTGCTGGTGGGGTGTTTAGGTGGGGGGAGGGGGTGTGCTGGTGGGGTGTTGAGGTGGGGGGTTGTACAGGTGGGGGTGGGGGTGGGTTGTGCAGGTGGGGGTGGGGGGAGGGGTGGGTTGTGCAGGTGGGGGTGCAATTAGAGGGGGGTTGTTGTGCAAGTGGGTGGGGGGGAGGGGAGTGTGCAGGTTGGGGGGGTGGACTGGGCAGGTCAAAGTCTTGGGGGGGGGGTGAGGTGGGGGTTGTATAGGTGGGGTGGGGGTGGGTTGTGCAGGTGGGGGTGGGGGAGGGGGGTTGTTCAAGTGGAGGGTGAAAGTGGAGGGGGGTGTTGTGCAAGTGGGTGGGGGGAGGGGAGTGTGCAGGTTGGGGGGGTGGGCTGGGCAGGTGGGAGTCTGTTGGGGGTGAGGTGGGGGGGTGGGTTGTACAGGTGGTGGTGGGGGGAGGGGGGCTATGTAGGTGGGGGTGGGGGGAGGGGGGTTGTGCAAGTGGGGGGGTGTAGGTGGGGGTGGCTGTGCAAGTGGGTGGGGGGAGGGGAGTGTGTAGGTTGGGGGTGGGCTGGGCAGGTGGGAGTATGTTGGGGGTGAGGTGGGGGGGTGTGCAGTGGGTGGATGGGAGGGGGTTGTGCAGGTGGGGGTGGGGGAGGTGGGGTTGTGCAAGTGGGGGTGTAGGTGGGGGGGGGGTTGTGCAGTCAGTGGATGGGAGGGGGTTGTGCAGGGGGAGTCTGTTGGGGGTGAGGTGGGGAGGGGGGGTTGTGCAGGTGGGAAGTCATCACTTCCATAGTTCACCAATAAGCACGGGGAATTCATCACTTCTAGAGATTTGGATAGTTTTGAGGCCTCTTTGGTTTTGGTTTTTGTCTAGTCATCTTGATGAGTAAGGCATCACATAATCTAAAAGTGACATCAACTATATAGGATGAATTCCTTCTCCCACAACACATTTTTCTAGAAATAATATATCCTTGGAAGGTTGTGTCAGCCTTTTAGAATCCAATGCCCCAACATTTTCCCAATTGCAAACTTGATACCATCATGTTATCAAGTCACTAATCCTACCAAATTGGATTTTCACTAAAAAATACTATTCTAATCCTTAACACCCATCTTGAGTTTTTCATAACATGAATTAAAACCCAATTAAATCTCATAGCTCTCAGTCACACCCCTGTGGATAGCTTGCCCACCCCCCTGGACACCCCCTACCCCCTGGACAGCCCTGACACCCTCGTGGATAGTCCGCCCACCCCCCTGGACACCTTGTACCCCCTAGACAACCCCGCCACCCCCGTGGAAAGCCTGCCCACCCCCTGGACACCCCCTACTCCCTGGACAGCCTCCAACCCCGTGGACAGCCCACCCACCCCCCTAGACACTCCCCCCCCGGACACCCCCACCCCCTCGACACCTTGTACCCCCTGGAAATCCCCCCCCCCCCTGTGGATAGCCCCGCCCACCCCCTGGACACCCCCTCCCCCTAGACAGCCCTGCCACCCTTGTGGACAGCCCGCTTACCCCCTGGACACCCCGTACCCCCTGGACAACCCCTCCACCCCCGTGGACAGCCCGCCCCCAATTACACAAGCAAATAACTCTGCATTTCCCCCAATTTCCAGAAGCCCCCGCGTAGGTGAACCCTAACGTGAGGTCTTCCATCTGATCGGCTGCAACCCCCCCATCCAGGTTAGACTCCTTCAACCTCTTCCCAAATACAGACATAGAAGCCCTCATTGAGGTAATTGACATGGTTGGGGTAGTGGGGTAGGTGGTTTTCCTTTTTTTAGTGGGGTGATATGGTACTTTCTATGGACTTTAGTTTGGGTGTTATGAAATGTACTAACATTTCACAATATTTCCATTTTTTAGAATCAATGACTTATTTAAAAAACTCTCTTTACACATTCTGCATCTTTCATGAAAAGCCTTCACTTTGTAATATCTTGAACAATGTTTTATCAGGTCTATGGTGTCTTCTTGGTATGTGATAAATGAAAAAATTACAAAACACATCTCACCTCAAATCTAGGCACACATAATTGAATTAATTAGTATATCTTTACATTGTTTTAATAGTTAACTAGATCAACTAGAAACTCCTTCCTTTATTGTTTACTTAAATATATTTTCTATTAAATTTCAATCCTATTGAATTGTTTATGACAAAATGACTTATATAAATTCTTTTTACATAATGGACAGAAGTTGGATGTATGAAACTGATCGGATCTCAAGCGATTTTCAAAACAATTTGGAGATCTTTATAGATTTTTCATTTCACAATGTTTCAGATAGTGGTCGTATACACTGCCCATGTTCCAATTGTGTTGGTAGACCTTGGTTGAGCCTTGAAGAAGTCATCTACCACATAACCAAAAATGGTTTTCAAGCAAACTACTTTGTGTGGTATCACAACGGGGAGAAAATGAAATCTCAAATTGGTGATGATCGAAATGAAAGGACTGGAATGGAGAATTTTTTAGATGATCAGTTTCTGTTTATTCATCATCATGAAAAAGAAAAGATTTTGACTCAAGAAGACTTCGATATGAGGACAGCTGATGCATCTAGTGAAAATGATGATATTGATAGGGTGAAAAAATTGAATGATGCTGCCACAACTCCAGTATATCGAAAATGTGATAAAATGAAAAAGCTGGAATTTTTAATCTGATTGTTTCATGGGAAAACTATGTATGAGATTTCTAATACAACAATCGATTACATTCTTACCCTCTTGAAGGATTTACTTCCAGATGATGCAGATATTCCCTCAAACCACTATATGGCATGGAAGTTAGTTGAGGAACTTAGATTTTCAAGAAACAAAATTCATGCTTGCCCGAAAGATTGCAGTTTATTCTGGGAGGAAACCGCTGAACGAAATGATTGTATAAAATGTGGCACATCCCGCTGGAAGTCAAAATCTGATGGAACACCATCTCGCATTCCACAAAAAGTAATGTGGCACTTTCTATTGATCCCCAGACTCCAGAATATTTTTATGTCTGATGACATATCAATAAAAATGAGATGGCATGATACCGAGAGAAAGAAGACTAATGATGAGTTGGTTCATCCTACAGGTGGATTTGCATGGAAGAGATTTGATGCTCGACATCCTAATTTTGCAGCTGATGTGCGTAATGTGAGTCTGGGTTTTTCATGCGATGGTTTTAATCCATTTGGGCAGATGCTTACTTCGCACAACACATGGCCAGTTTTTATACACATTTATAATCTTCCTCCATGGTTGTGTATGAAAAAACCTTTCACTTTCATGAGTATACTCATATCTGGTCCTTCTGATCCCGACATTGATATTGATGTATACATGCAACCTTTAATAAAAGAGTTGAAACTTCTTTGGGATGTGGGTGTGCGCACATACGATGCATGTTCGAAAGACATATTTCAGATGCGTGCTGCGCTTATGTGGATGATCAATGATTTTACGGTTTATGCAATGATGTCTGGATGGAGCACGAAGGGAAAACTGTCATGTCCAGTTTGTATGAAGAATACACGATCCAGAAGACTGAAACATCGCTGTAGTTTTAGTTTTATGGGACATCGATGATTCTTTCCAAAGTATCATCCATATAGAATGAATCATCGAAGATTTGATAATACCATAGAGACTGATGATCCACCTTAGCGTATGTCTAGAACTGACGTGCTTAATGAATTGAAAGATTTCAGTTTTTCATTCGGGAAGGGTCAAATGAAATCTAGAAAGAGAAAGAATGTTTCCACTGAAACCTGTTACAATTGGAGGAAGGGGAGTATCTTTTTTGATTTGCCTTATTGGTCAACCAATTTGTTACGTCATTGCTTAGATGTAATGCATATTGAAAAGAATATATGCGAAATGTTGCTTTCGGTTCTTATAAATGTCAAGGGGAATACAAAAGATGATTTACGATCTCGGCGTGACTTGGTGGATTGGGGCATCAGACCATAATTGCATCATGTGCGTATCAGTGAAAATAAATGGAAACTTCCATGTGCTTCTTATGTGATGACACCTACGGAAAAAAATAATTTCTAGAAGTATTAGAGACTATTAGAGTTCCTAATGTCTATTCAAGCAACATATCTAAACGGGTCAACAGAAGAGAGTTGAAGCTAAAATCTTTGAAGACTCACGATTATCACGTTCTACTGCATGAGTTAGTTCTAATAACAATCCATCATCTTTTTTCCAATAATGTAAGGGTGGATATTATTTGGTTGTGCCATTTGTTTAGAGATCTTTGTGCTAAGAAGTTTTCCAAGTCTTTCTTGCAAAAAATGTTGACAGATGCTCCATTAATTTTGTGCGAGTTGGAGAAAATATTTCCTCCATCATTTTTCACATGCATGCTGCATCTGACTGTCCATATTCCTACTGAAATACTTCTCAGAGGACCTGTTTATTTTCGTTGGATGTATACAACTGAAAGAAATATGTTCATATTAAAGTCTTATGTCTGAAATAGAAATCATCCCGAAGGTTCTATCGTGAACGGTTAATTGGCTCAAGAATGTATGGATTTATGCTCGATGTATTTTTCTGATATTACTACAAGATTAAAAAGACCAATGAGAAATGAAGAAGAATAGTATGAGCAAATTGAACCCAGTTTTCCATCACTTCCTCAAACATGAGGAATTCCTGGATCATATACATTGAAGACATTAAGCCATGAAGAGCGGGAGATGGCACATCGCACAGTTTTGTTCAACTATTATTTGTTCGATGACTATATCAGGTAACTAAATTGATTATGTATATCTTACATATATATCTGTTAAACTATTCATATTTCTTATCTACAGGGAACATAAAACAATGATAAATATGAAGCATCGTTCTTTATCTTTGAGAAGGAGAGAGACTTTGCATAGCAAATAGTTTTCTGCTTGGTAAGAATTGAAAGTATTAAAAAATTAATGTTTAAAATAATTATATCAATATTTAATTAAGTTTAATAGTCATTTATATTGCAGGTATTGAGTTTGTCTGCTGACTCTGTCTCTGAAGAAATAAGAGCTTTGGCTTTTGGTCCTAATACCGTGGTTCGTGACTGTAAATCAATTGTTATCAATGGGTACAAATTTATTGTCACTGAACGAGCAAAGAACATGAGAACACAACATGATGGTGTTATGGTTACTACCACAACAGATTGTTATGCCAGTGCATCAGATAGTAGACTGCGATTTGAAAATGTGGGTTATTATGGAGTTGTTGAGAAAATAATAATATTGGATTATTACTCTCATGGACGAGTCACAATGATGAAATGCCATTGGTTTGATTCGATGACGAGACATGGCACATTTATTAATTATTGTGGATTTCAAGTAATTAATATGACTCGCACTCTTGCTACCGAAGAACCATATGTGTTGGCATCAATGGATAAACAAGTTTTTTATGTCAAAGACCAACTTCGACCTGAATTTGGTGTCATAGTTGAAGTAATTCCAAGAAATATTTTTGATTATGGTGATGATGTAATTGACACTGTCCATAGTGCCATTGGAACCAATCCATTTATTTCTTTTGATGACTCAAATAGGTCAATTGTCAGAGTTGATTGTGAACCTGAAGTTGTGGTTGAAAATATATAGAATCGTTCATCCATGTTCTCAATTCTTTTGGTTTACCTCAATTTGGGTTGTTAAGGTTGGTAATATTCAAATTGATTTAGTATTGATCACAAATATGTTTTAGCTGACTTGACCGTTATGTGAATTTTCAATGTTTATTGGTTGCAGTTTTATTTGAATTGCATTTTCTAATTTGGAATTGAACTGTATTCAAACATAGTCAAACAATATTTCTAACTTGGTGAAAATTACAACTTGTATGATTTATTAAATCCATTCAAGATCTTCTAAAACAATTGATAGCTGACTTGACCGTTATGTGAATTTTCAATGTTTATTGGTTGCAGTTTTATTTGAATTGAATTTTCTAATTTGGAATTGAACTGTATTCAAACATAGTCAAACAATATTTCTAACTTGGTGAACATTACAACTTGTATGATTTATTAAATTCATTTAAACTCTTCTAAAACAATTGATAGCTGACTTGACCGTTATGTGAATTTTCAATGTTTATTGGTTGATGTTTTATTTGAATTGCATTTTCTAATTTAGAATTGAACTGTATTCAAACATAGTCAAACAATATTTCTAACTTGGTGAACATTACAACTTGTATGATTTATTAAATCCATTCAAGATCTTCTAAAACAATTGATAGCTGACTTGACCATTATGTGAATTTTCAATGTTTATTGGTTGCAGTTTTATTTGAATTGCATTTTCTAATTTGGAATTGAACTGTATTCAAACATAGTCAAACAATATTTCTAACTTGGTGAACATTACAACTTGTATGATTTATTAAATCCATTCAAGCTCTTCTAAAACAATTGATAGCTAAATTACCTATGAATCCTCCTCTTCCCTCATATATTTAGTTTTTTGGGTTACACATTAGTTTTCTTTTTCTAATTAATTACATATTTGTTTTCAAAAGCAGGAAATGAATCCAATTGAATAGAGAAGAAGGAAAAAAATGATGGAGAACAATCATCGAATGACGGGGATGAGCGTTCCACCATTAGTGCCTACAGTGAGTACTTTATTTCAAATATATATATATATATATATTTAAAGAATATATAATGTAATGTGATTAATTTTTTTGTAAACATTTTTGTAGGATCCACCTATACGTCGATAGTTATTCGAAGAGGAGCCTAGTACTGGTCCTAGTACTCAGGTCGGTGGTACGAGGAGGGTTCGTACCAGAGGTGGACGAGCAGTTGCGTGTACCCGACTAGACCATGCCCCTCTCACTGACATGTCATCCTTCCCACATTCTGATCCCGATGTGTCGTTAGAGACACACGGGATATTTAGGCCTCCCATGTTTTCGCTACCTTCTGCATCTTCTGGCCCATCATTTTCACATCCCATGATGATTCCCACTCCCCAGTCAGCATTTAGTCAGACAGTTGTCCCATCTTCTTTTCCTTCTACTTCTGTCTCTTCGAGTTTCTATATTCCATCGTCTTCGACTACTGTTCCACCACAGGGTATTCCATCAGTTTCTGTGGATCCAGCGGCGCTCAGCGATCTGACTGACACAGTTATATTTATAGAACCCTAACAAATTTTTATAGAAATATTTATTTTCATTATAACATGTTTTGATAAAATATTTGTTTTTCTTTCATGACAGATACATCTACTAATATGAGGCATGGGCGGGGGCGTACACGCATGCGTTCGGTGTGGAACCGCCGCACACAGGTTATGGTGGATTATAATGAAGACAACCAAATGGTTGAGAAAACAGGGCAGCAATGTCGGAGTTTTTTGGCGATGCTTTCCAAATACCCTGACATCATTCCCATCAGCCCGCTATCGTGGAGACATTTGCCACATGAGGTCAAGGATAGAGCTTGGGCAGAGATATGGGTAAAAAAATCTATTCTATTTAATTCCATGAATTATTTTTGTATTTATATGAATTAATATTTTGATTTCAGCTTCGATTTATTTTTCCTGATGGTGAGGGTGCACGATCGGAACATCTAAAGGATTTAGGTGAGCTTTGGAGAGCCTACAAGCATGAGTTGTATATTGGCTGGGTTTCTAGAGTTGGCACTGAGTTAGAGGTGGTACCAGTGGTGGATGATTGTCCTATAGAGCAGTATCTTTAGATGATTACTCATTGGACGAGTACCCAGTTTAAGGTATTAATAACATTTGAGGTATTTAAATAATAACTTTCATGTTTTTCATTAATACTATCTGTTGCATTTTCGAATTTTATTTAGGAATCATCTGGAAAAAATAAAAAGAACATTGACGCAAAAAAATACCTCTACACACTGGGATGCACTACGATGTCTGATCATGAGAGGAAGCAGGTATGACAATTGTTTATAAGTTTTCTTTACAACTTACACCTTCTTTTGTTTCTTCAATTACTTAATATTTTGCTAAAGTTTTTATATAACTTTAGTTTTCAATGTCATTGTAGAGGCAAATACAAAATATTGAAGGACGCGTGCCTCGAGCAAAACTGTTTTGCTCGAGTAGACGGAAAAAGGATGGAAATGTCGTCAATGAAGCGACTCAGCAGCAGATTGTAAGTTTTAATCTGTTGAATTTATTTTTTAATATCTATTTTGTAACTTAATGATATATTTATATTTGTAATAGGCTGCTTTAGAGGCCCTTGATGCCCAAGAACCAGACAATTTTGGGCCAACATATCACTTACATCAGGTGTTGGGAGAGGAGCATTCTGGCAGAGTACGCTGCTGACCTAGGATAGCCCCGAAAAGGTATTGGCCCTGTTCAGGTATGAGCTATAGTACCACCGAGCTGCAGCAAGTTAGGGCACAGGCAGAACAGGCTAAGAAAAGGGCCACGGAGATGGAAGAACAGTTTGCTACGGTAAACAGTGCATTTATGAAATTTATTGAAGTTCTACGTTCTACACTTCTAGCAGAGGCCAGCCCAGCTTTTGATGAGTATATATCATCGATACATTCTATATATGGTGCACCAGGTGGCAGTTCTAGTGGTGGTCAGGATGATTTCCATCTTGACGATGATGATGGCGAGGAGTCTGATGCAGAATAGGAGGGAGAGGAGGAGGGCGAGGCGGGTGGTGAGGTCGAGGACGAGGGAGAGGACGAGGAGGAGGGTGAGGGTGAGGACGATGATGGGGACGAGGACGAGGGTGATGATGATGGTGGTGATGATGGTGATGATGGTGATGGTGATGTGGGACAAGTTGATCCATTAAATTTTTGACTGATATTACTGAGATTTGATATTTAATCTATTCTAGTTGTTGGTTTTATCTAGACTCGTAGCATAGTATTGGAGTTGAGTTATTTTTATATATTATCTGTTTTTATGGATGTTGTTGTCTTTTAGTGGTTGTGTGTTTGGGAACCACCCTCCTTCCTGGACCCTGGACAACCCCCCACCCTCCTCCCTAGACCCCGAACAGCCCCGCCGGACAGCCCCCCAGACAGCCCCCCATCCTCTTCCTTAGACCCCGGACAACCCCCCCCCAAACAGCCCCGAATAGCCCCCGGACAACCCCTCGAACATCCCCCCGGACAGCCCCCCCACCCTCCTCCCTGGACCCCAGACAGCCCCCCAAACAGCCCCCCGGACAGCCCCCCGGACAGCCCCCCCACCCCCCTCCTTGGACCCCAGACAACCCCCCAAACACCCCCTGAACAGCCCCCCACACAACCCCCCCACCCTCCTCCCTGGACCCCAGACAGCCCCCCGGACATCCCCCCAGACAGCCCCCCAGACAGCCCCCGGACATCCCCCCACCCTCTTCCTTGGACCCCGAACAACCCCCCGCACATAGGATTCTCATAAAATGGACAACATTTTAAGTACATACGGAAAACCAAACAAACTCATTCTAATTGTTTAGATACTTTATCACAACGATACATGGGTCATATGTGACGTGTACGAGTCAACCCCGCCTTAATCTGAGGCACGGTGTGGCCGGAATCACTCTAAGTGGCTCTCTTTTTCTTAAAATGGACAACAATTTAATTACATACGGAAAACTGATCAAACGCATTCGGTTTCCATTGAAACTTTAGGAGAACTGTCCATGGGTCATATGTGACTTGTACGAGTCAACTCCTCCTCAATCCAAGGCGCAGTGTGGCCGGCACCACTCAAAGTGTCTGCCTTTTGTTTCAATAGGACGTCATTTTAATTGAAAAACATCAACTTGCATACGGAAAACCGACCAAAGGCATTCAGATTGTGTCGATACATTAGCACAACGATCCATGGGTCATATTTTATGTATAAGAGTCAACCCCGCCTCAATCCGAGGCGCGGTGTGGCTGCCACCACTCAAAGTGTCTATCTTTTGTTTCAAAAGGACATCATTTGAAGTGAAAAACATCAACTGGCATACGGAAAACTGACCAAACGCATTCAGATTGTGTCGATACTTTAGAAAAATGATACATGTGTCATATGTGACGTGTACGAGTCAACCCTGCCTTAATCTGAGGCACGGTGTGGTTGGAATCACTCTAAGTGGCTCTCTTTTGCTTAAAATGGACAACAATTTAAGTACATACGGAAAACTGACCAAACGCATTCGGTTTCCATTGAAACTTTATGAGAACGATCCATGGATCATATGTGAAGTGTACGAGTCAACTCTGCCTCAATCCGAGGTGCGGTGTGGCTGGCACCACTCAAAGTGTCTGCCTTTTGTTTCAAAAGTACGTCATTTTAATTGAAAAACATCAACTGGCATACGGAAAACTGACCAAACGCATTTGGATTGTGTCGATACATTATCACAATGATCCATGGGTCATATGTGATGTGTACGAGTCAACCCCGCCTCAATCCTAGGCATGGTGTCGCCGCCACCACTCAAAGTGTCTGTCTTTTGTTTCAAAAGGACATAATTTAAAGTGAAAAACATCAATTGGCATACGGAAAACCGACCAAACGCATTCGGATTGTGTCGATACTTTATAACAACGATCCATGGGTCATATGTGACGTTTACGAGTCAACCCCGCCATAATATGAGGTACGGTGTGGTCGGAATCACTCTAAGTGGCTCTCTTTTGCTCAAAATGGACAACAATTTAAGTACATACGGAAAACCGACCAAACGCATTCGGTTTCCATTGAAACTTTAGGAGAAAGATGCATGGGTCATATATGACATGTACGAGTCAACACCGCCTCAATTTGAGGTGCGGTGTGGCCGACACCACTCAAAGTGTCTGCCTTTTGTTTCAAAAGTATGTCATTTTAATTGAAAAACATCAATTGGCATACAGAATACCAACCAAACGCATTCGGATTGTGTCGATACATTAGCACAACGATCCATGGGTCATATGTGACGTGTACGAGTCAACCCTGCCTCAATCCAAGGCACGGTGTGGCCGCCACCACTAAAAGTGTCTGCCTTTTGTTTCAAAAAAACGTCATTTTAATTGAAAAACATCAACTGGCATACAGAAAACTGACCAAACACATTTGGATTGTGTCGATACATTAGCACAACGATCCATGGGTCATATGTGACATGTACGAGTCAACCCCACCTCAATCCGAGGCGCGGTGTGGCCGCCACCACTCAAAGTGTCTGTCTTTTGTTTCAAAAGGACGTCATTTGAAGTGAAAAACATCAACTGGCATATGGAAAACCAACCAAACGCATTCAGATTGTGTCTATAATTTAGCACAACGATCCATGGGTCATATGTGACGTGTATGAGTCAACCCCGCCTTAATATGAGGCACGGTGTGGCCGGAATTACTCCAAGTGTCTCTCTTTTGCTTAAAATGGACAACAATTTAAGTACATACGGAAAACCGACCAAACACATTCGGTTTCCATTGAAACTTTAGGAGAACGATCCATGGGTCATATGTGACGTGTAAGAGTCAACTCCGTCTCAATCTGAGGCGCGGTGTGGCCGACACCACTCAAATTTTCCGCCTTTTGTTTCAAAAGTACGTCGTTTTAATTGAAAAACATCAACTGGCATACGGAAAACCGACCAAACACATTCGGATTGTGTCGATACATTAGAACAATAATCCATGGGTCATATGTGACGTTTATGAGTCAACCCCGCCTCAATACGAGGTGCGGTGTGGCCGCCATCACTCAAAGTGTCTGTCTTTTGTTTCAAAAGGACATCATTTGAAATGAAAAACATCAATTGGAATACGGAAAAGTGACCAAACACATTCAGATTGTGTCAATACTTTAGAAAAACGATCCATGGGTCATATGTGACATGAACGATTCAACCCCGCCTTAATCTAAGGCACAGTGTGGCCGGAATCACTCTAAGTGTCTCTCTTTTGCTTAAAATGGACAACAATTTAAGTACATACGGAAAACCGACCAAACGCATTCGGTTTCCATTGAAACATTAGGAGAACGATCCATGGGTCATATATGACGTGTAAGAGTCAACTCTGCCTCAATACGAGGTGCGGTGTGGCCGACACCACTCAAAGTGTCTGCCTTTTGTTTCAAAAGTACGTTATTTTAATTGAAAAACATCAACTGGAATACGGAAAACCGACCAAACGCATTCGGATTATGTCGATACATTAGCACAACGATCCATGGGTCATATATGACGTGTACGAGTCAACCCCGCCTCAATCCGAGGCGCAGTGTTGCCGCCAGCACTCAAAGTGTCTGTCTTTTGTTTCAAAAGGACATCATTTGAAGTGAAAAACATCAACTGGCATATGGAAAACCGACCAAACACATTCAGATTGTGTCGATACTTTAGCACAATGATCCATGGGTCATATGTGATGTGTAAAAGTCAACTCCGCCTTAATCTGAGGCACGGTGTAGCCGAAATCACTCTAAGTGGCTCTCTTTTTCTTAAAATGGACAACAATTTAAGTACATACGGAAAACCGACCAAACGCATTCGGTTTCCATTGAAACTTTAGGAGAATGATCCATGAGTCATATTTGACGTGTACGAGTCAACACCGCCTCAATCTGAGGTGTGGTGTGGCTGGCACCACTCAAAGTGTCTGCCTTTTGTTTCAAAAGTAAGTCATTTTAATTGAAAAACATCAACTGGCATACGAAAAACCGACCAAACGCATTCGGATTGTGTCGATACATTAGCACAATGATCCATGGGTCATATGTGATGTGTAAGAGTCAACCCTGCCTCAATCTGAGGCGCGGTGTGGCCGGTATCACTCCAGGTGTATGTATTATGTTTAAAATGGACATTATTTCAGGTAAAAATATATGGTATACAAAAAACCGATCAAATTATGAATTGACTTCCGAATTCCACATATAATTGTCATCTAAATTTTAAATTGAATTCTAAATGAATTATGTATGTTTATAATTACATTATGAATTCTAATTTAATTATGGATGTGTATAGTTCCACCATTATATGTTAAATGTGTATGAATTTGTTCTCTATATGTAAGTGTTAGTTGGTTATTGCAGGTACAATAATTGTATATGTATGTGTTAGTTTATTGTAGGTACAATAATTGCATTGAACTGGTGGGAAAATTAGAGAGCTGGTTGCAAATTGGGGAGTTGATGGAAAAATTGCAAAGCTGCTGTGCAATTTTCCTAGCAGAGGCTATGCCAATGGTTCAAAACCGTTGGCATAGAATGTATAGGTTTTGTTTTACCAATGGTTCATAAAACCGTTGGTAAAACAATTTTCCCAACGGTTGTAAACTGTTGGGAAAGAGGAGATTTTGGGTTTTTCCCAACGGTTTTGAAAACTGTTGGGAAAGACATGGTAATTTTCATCCCTTTATCCCAACGGTTTTCCAGAACCATTGGGATAGGGTAATTTTTCTCCACCCTATCCCAACGGTTCACTGTAAACCGTTGGGAAAAGTTTTTCCCAACGGCTTACTTCCCTACGGTTTTTAGAATCGTTGGTATAACATATACCAACGGTTCTACAGCCTTTCCCAACAGTTCTAAACTGTTGGGAAATCCTGTATTTCCAGTAGTGCTTCTTGGAGATGAGACTACATGTTGTATCACCCATGTCCTGATGTAGTGACTGCAACTAGCATCGGACGTTGGTGATGACATTATTACATAACCATCATATGATTAACATATGAGTCTCCTATAATCATATTTCTCACCCTCGCTTCTTGAGGTAGCTTAATAGGTATTGGGGACACTAGTACATTGAATTTACAATATCGTAGTATTTTATGTAAGATCTTATACTACTATTGGATACTCATTCTAGTGTAGACATTTACTTTGTCTATTATTTATCAGAGTATTTTTGTGGTAAAACCTTCTATTTTCCACAAAAAATAAAATTCTAGCATATTGTACTTTTATCACGATTATTGATTTAGACATTTTGATTAATTAATTGAATCATTAAATGTATCTCACTATTTTATCAAATTCTAAAATCCCTCTGTACTAGAATCGAAATACGATGTCACTTTAGTATTCTGGTGTCAAATATACTTGAACCTCCCCTCATAGTCTACAAACTGTGATTATACCACTACTCAAAGGGTTCAAGGTAGACATTTGAATGGTCAACCACATTAACTCAAGATTCCTTGATCTATTGAGTGAAGTCATAGCTTCTAAAATCATAACTTGATTTACTCAATGTTTTACTCTAAAATGATAGCAAGTTATCTATAAAAAATCCTTAATACCCCTTTATTTAAGTCAACTCATCACTCTCATAAGAACTCCCTAATAGTAAGAGACACTCTCAGCTATGGCATGGTGAGAACCCTGAACACTCGGTTTTGTACAAATTCAGATGATGGAAGGTGATTACGAATTAATATTTCTTCAAAGGTTTTTAAATTTTTATGTGATGAAATAAATAATTTTCTATATTCTAAGCATGTATTATGTGATCGCACTCACAACTGACCACGTAATAAATAAAAAATATTCATCATGTCACATGTTCATTTTATTTGTGCATGCTTGTTTATCATTCCATGTGATTGCGCGTAAACTACACATTCACAAAATAATAAAACATGAAAAAAATGATGACATGATCATGAGTCAATACTAATGGTTAATCCTTTGAGTGAATAATAGATTAAATTAGATCCTAGGGATAATTCCTTGATCCGCATTTCTTTCGTCTCGAGTTGCAACACTTGCCTATCTAATGCATCCAACTCCTATCTGGTGTGCCTCCATAGCTCAGTGTGAAGTGTGTCACTAGTCATCATCATCATTATACAAAAATACTCACTCACAGATGATATAATCTTAGAAGTATAAAATAAAACTAAGAAAGATGGACACACAGACCCTTATACATAAAATGACAAAGATGATTTATAAATCATCATTTTATTAAACTACTTATTACAAATAACCATTTCAATTAATCAATTAATCAATTAAAAATCAAAAGACATATATTGGATGGTATAAGACTCATGATCTGTCTAATACAAATTAAACTCACTTATTAAAATAAATGTATAAATTAAAATTAAACTTGCATTAAAAATATTTTTCGAGGGAATTTTATTGAATTAAAATTCACTCTTATTTTAATTCAATAATTTTTCTTCATTTGGTCTCATCAATTACTTTGATTTTAAAACTAAAAAATTAAATTAATATATTAATTAAATTTAACTCCAAAATTAAATTAATTTATCCTACAGTACTAATTTTAAACCAAAATTTAATATTTCATTAAATTAATTTAAAACCAAAATTAAATTAATTACTTTAATTAATTTTTTGATTATAAAAATTATTTACCTATCTTCTAGAAAGGGCACATGGGCCTAGAACTGCCAACGACAATGCTATTTGTTCCTAGGAACGGTGGTCGGATTTGTGATGAGACTGGAACCATAGCCAATAATGGTGGAGACCTCATCCGGTGAAGGGGGAAGCTCACCAGAAAGCACACAGGTGGAACTGGTCGCAGCGGATCAGCCAGATCGGCTGGTTCCCAGAGGTTCCACGACAGTGGGAAAACCGAGACCAAGAGTCCCCAAGGGCGCCAGCTAGGGTTACAGGAGGGGACAACCGACGATGGCGGGCCGCGGCTGTGGGGGTTCTCGCGGCGCATAGAAGAGGTGAAAACGCTTTGCGGAGGAGGAGGAGCCCAATATCGATCTGCTTGGGAGGGCTCATCGAAAAGGGAGGTGGGGCAGTCTTCTAGTTCAGGCGGAGGGGTTGGCCTCGGTCCAACGGTGCGACGGCCAGTGGCCTAGGATCTCCCAAGGAGGGTGGCCGAGTGTCACTGAAAATAGGAGGGGAGGGGTGTGGTCCTGGCTTGAGGTGTTAATAGGGTGGGGTGGGTCACCTCACAGGGTGGATTATGAGGGTTGAGGATTTTATTGAACGGTCCAGCTCGGTCCACAAATAACGTGAGCTTAAAAAATAGAAGCTCGACCCTACCATGCGGGACCCGCGGACTAACGGGTCGGCCCATGGGTTTAAAAAAATAATATCTAAATATATTTTTTTTGGTTCATAAACCATAATAAAGTGAATCAGAAAAATAGACATGTTTGAGATTTAGAAAAATTATTTATTTTTTAATTAACAATATCCCGAACAAAAACAATAACCATTAAAAGATTGTATCTTTGATGATTTATGGGATGAATATCGTCTCAGGTGGGGCATTTAACTTGACAGTCTGAACTAGTTTATAAACAACGATACTCCTGCACTTCTCGTTAACACTTCAACTCATGTATATAATATTTATTACATATACATGTAATATATATTAATTATTATATGCACATAATAAATTTTCCAATGAAAATTTCTATTAATTTTTTTTGTGCAGATTTATATTAAAATTTTGATGTGTAAACTTCCACTGAAAATGTACACTTCAAATTTTACTTAAAATTATAATTAAAATATATTAATACATCAATAAAAAAATTAAATTTTCACTAGAAAATTTCTTTGCAAATTTTTGACAAAATTTTTTTTACTACAAACTTCTAGTGAAAAATTAATTTAAATCTCCACTTAAATTTCTAGTGTTAAATTCAACTTGTTTTTTCTTATAATTATACTAAAAATTTGATTAAAAAAATTCTAAAATAAATGCATACTTAAATTTTTAGTTTAAATATATCAACACATAAATAAATAATTTAATTTTACACTAAAAATTTGAACTGCAAATTTTCTATGGAAATTTTTAGTGAAAACTTTTTTTGGAAATTTGCATTTCAATTTTTCATATAAAATCACAATGTAGATGTATTAAAACATAAATAAAAAATTTAATTTTTCAAAAAATTAAAACTAAAATAAAAATATATTAATACATATATAAAAAATGTAAATTTTAACTGAAAAATTTCATTGGAAATTTGCACGAAAAACTTTTAGTAAATATTTTCATTAAAAAATTTTAGTTCAAATTTACAATTAAATTTACGATACAAATTCTCATTTGAATTTTATTATAATTATACTAAAAAATTGATTAAAAGATTCTAAAATAAATGCATTCTCAAATTTTATTATTGAATTTTCCAGTGCAAACTGCCACTGAAAATTCTCAGTGGAAATTTTCACAGAAAATTCACGGTTCGATTTTTCCATTAAAATTATAATGTAGACACACGAAAACATAAATAAAAAATGTAAATTTTCATTGGAAATTTACATTTAAAATTTGTATTAGAAACTTTTATAGTAAACTTCCACTAGAAATGTCCACTTAAAACTACAATAAACATATAATGATTCATAAATAAAAACTATAAAATTTCATCATAAATTTATATTGAAAATTTACACCAGAAACTATGAATGGAAATTTCCATTAGAAAATTATAGTTCAAATTTCCATTTAAATATATAATTTAAATCATAAAATTATATTATCTGTGCATTTAAATTTTACTCTTATGAGTGCAAATCAGTACTCAAAATTTGCACGGAAATTTTACACTGAAAATTTATAATGGATACTTGATTATAAAAATTTTAAAATAAATACATGTTTGGATTTTCAATTCAAATATATTAACACATAATATTATTATATGTTTCTTATTATTGTTTCTTATTTATTAATTTTTTATAAGTTACTTTTAAAAACTCATAGTAATATATATACATATATATATAGTAATATATATATATATATTGTTAAAATGAAATAATGGACGTTAATTTTTTTTAATTGTATGATATTATCAAAAATTATAAAAATAAAAACCTTATGTTAAAAAATATTCTAATTTAAAATAAAATTATAGAAATTATTTTATATTTTAAAATGATATAAAAAATATATAAACAATTATAATAATAAAATTAAAATACATAAATCAAAATATTAGTAGAGCGTTGTATTAGAAACAAAATTGTAGTCTTGTATATCCATTTTCATAATTATTACATCAATTTTTTAATACTCAAATCATATTATGCTCCAAATAACCACATACACATCATCTATCCCATGACCAACCTCACCGTCAGGTTTAAAACTTAACATGAGTCAATATTGTCCCTGATTTATTTATGGTTTTATCAAACTTGAACTATTTTTTTTCACAAAATCATGTTAATTTATTGTATTACATTATTTTATTTTATTTTTCAAGAATAATATTTTGTAATACTATTTATAATTGCGGGTCAAACAGGACCCGCGAACACCCGGCGGGTTAGTCCGTGCGGGCTGTGGGTTTTGCGGGTTGAATCAAATATGGTCCGAATGTTTGCGGGCCTAAATTTTCAAGGCCCTAACCCACATAAATCCACAGGAAAACGGATCGGCCCGTAGTCTTGCGGATTTTTTGATAGGTCTAGTCTTGGCGGAAGGCTACTGGTCACCAAGAGTAGGAAGGGTCTAGGTCAGGTCCTCATCCTTTTTTTATATTTGCTGACTCACCGGTAAGCTAGTTCGGACTTTAGTGGACCATCTTTTTTCTTAAATAATGTCTATTTTTCAAAATCTCCCCATTACCAATTTTTTCATTTGTCTTAAAAATTCCATATCCTATGGCTTTAGAATTATTTTTTTATTTAAATATTATTAAAACTTAATCTGATGGAATTATTGTCTAAAAGAAAAATACTATTATGCCTAATGATAACTTTTTCAAAAAAATGGGTTAATCTCAATTTGAATCCGATAAATACTGTCCTCAAGTTAAAACGATATATGTGTGAGTGTGTGTGTGTGTGTGTATGTCTGTATTTATATTAAAATATATGTTATTGAAAAATTAACCCATAAAAACTTATTTTCAATCTGCATTAAAATATTTGGATAATCGTTGCTTGTCTATTCGATGTCAGATTTACTCACCATCTATAGTGTTGAGATTTCAACAAATCCCATTATTAAATTTAATGAAAATTTAATTTTTTTTCTTGGCTTAAAGTCATCACACACCCCTATGTTACCAATTGAAGGTACCACACACGCAGCGGAATCCCCAAAATGTGAGATTTTAAAATTTTCCACCAATAAATGACATGAACTCGTCATCATCGGTGAAACGCTGCCCAGTATTTGAGTGAGGGTCTTCACGTTAGGAATTTTAAGCATAAAAATAAAACCATAAATACCTAGTTTGATTCGAATCCACTCTCAACGTCTGCTTGTCGACTTCGATTGTTGCTTGAAGGATCTGATATCAAATCTCTCTATATCTTACACACGCGCTTCAAAAGTTTTCAGGAACATCGATCGTCAGAATCTGGGTTCTAGTACAGAGTTTCGATGACTCATTAGACATCCTAACAATCACCGCTGCATTATTCCATCAATCTGTGAAGAAGATATGTGATCGAATGCCTATAACTAGAGGATCTCTTTCTAGGAATCAGGATAGAGATAGAGGAGAGAGAAGCTCTCACCATTGAGAAATGAATAGTAGTTATCATGAGAGTTCTCTCCTTTATTTATAGTGACTCGATAAATACCCGAAATATACACCTGATACCCGAATATTTATTTCTCACTAAATAAATGATATATTATGACTACTGATCTGAATCATAAATATTATTTATATTTTTATCTCTTTTTTTGAAATATAATGAATATATTACATGAAAAAACCTGATCCTTTAACTCGACTCATCATTCCCGTAAATATTAAATGAGTCTTTAATATTTTAAACTAATATTCGTTCAATTAATATTTTCCATGATAAATAAATTCAATACCAATTATTATTAACTTGAATAATATGAATTTATTTATTACTTTAGTGATCAAACAAACTTTGAAAAAACCCGGACCCTAGTGGTGGGGCCCACTATGTCTTATATACCTATTCAACTGAATAGAGAAGACTTTTGAATATGATATTTTGTGTGACCCTCTAGGCCCTTATCTCGATAGCAGTGAATACTATCCATATAACAAGAGTAGGATCTAGCAACTCATCATGGCACTAAAAGAGATAAAGATAGTCATAGTAACAATAACCAACCTACGAACATGCACTGTGTAATATAATCTCTTTGTCTTCAATATCTAATAAAGTAGGATGCACACCCATGTCATCGACATTTTCTTGATTTATTATTTATTGATCTAGCTGGATGGATTTTCCTTGGACTACCATGACCAAAAATTTATCAAGGTACTACCATCCCGATCAATGGGGCCTGAAATATATTACTTTCTTAACCTGGAAGTGACAAATCATTTCTTGATCATTCAACCAATGATATACCACTAATGATGCACCCAACACAAGCTACCTCATCACAATTTCATTACCATGGTCTTTGCCTTGCATCAATGTTTGTGATCAAATGGAACACATTGATAATGGTCTCAAGTCAAGAGACCATTACACATGTCCATAGATAGGAACAACCAAAGACACCCAAAACATGTGGTGTTCCTATTGACATGTCTGTTCTCATGATCTCACTACTAGAGATCACCAAGTGAAACCTTCATTATAAGAAGTATCAATGCTTATGATCCCCAACACTTGATATTTAAACATCTACAATGTCCAATCAGTAATATGTATCTATAACGTAAGGCCTCTATTTAAGATTAAGGTCATGGTGCCTCTAGGTTCTCATTATAGCCTGAGATCTACTATAATCTTTTGATACGACATTTAATCTATGAACATTACCATTTAATAATGGATATAGAAATATTTACACTATAATGTTAAGTTTACATCATGTATATCTAACTATACACATGATATGGTAATCAAAAGTAATGCATAGTTGGGTATAGGCACTGACTATTACAACATATAGACATCCAAGAAACAATAATATTAATCAATCCATAGGATGAGTTATATAAAAAATGATGTCATGTCGTGTTGGTGTAAAAAATTGGGATATAGGGGATACATAGTATAATCACATACAACATGCTATACAAAAGAAAAAAATATCAAAGGACAACTCCACTAGCATCACAACATTCACTCAGTCCTCTGTTCCCATGTTCCCTTACTATAACCAAATCAGATCAAGCATCCATGAATGGGTGATTTCCCTTGTCCCTACCTGCATCTAGAAAGTATGTCTGGGTTCTAGTCGATGACCCGAATAGGGTGTGAGATAACTCATTAGGCCACCACCAATGATGTCTAGAATAATACAGTCAGTGTGTATAGCCAAGCATTGTTTAGAGATAAAAAATAATGAAAATGTTGAATGTCATAAACTAGTCAGATCAGGTTCCTTGAGGACAGCTGACTGACACTACCTACTTTGTCATAGTCTGAAATAACTCCAATCTTAGTTTACTCAGTACACATATTGATAAGTAATTATACATAATATGTATATATGTATATACACTATATATGGAAGGACATATATAGAAATATATATAAATAGTAGGTTCTAGTAGGATCTGGGTCATAACTCAGTCATCCAAGCATAGTCAAACAAGCTATAGGCTCCAATAAAGGTATTGGTTTCGAATATCATGGGAATACAAGACATTATGCTCGTAACTCAAGATAGTGGGGTGAGTCATCATTCCCAATATCAGATGCATGATAACATGGAACATTATGCCCATAATCCAAGAAAATGGTGTGAGAAGCTGATATTACATATTCATTCATGATTTTACATTACTCCCATCATATAATTGTCACTTAAAAATGATTAATTTCCAATCAATGTTCATGTTTATGATCATAAACACATAAGAAGATCATTTTTCGAGTTCATTTAATTAAAATATAGTTTAATTTTTTGATCATATCTTTCAAAATACTAATTAAATTTTGTAACTCCTCTTTTTTAGTTTTTTTGATAAAAATTACAACATATCATTAGAATGGATCTTTGGCTAATTCGACCAATTGACGGGCCATATGGACCATACAAGAAGGCCCAATAAATCTATTGAGAAAACAGGACCATCCATGAAGATAGAATTTCTAGGATCAATCAAAAAATCCAAATTCATTTATTCTCAACAAAAATCTGCGAGACAATATAATTCATCTTGGATAAAAGTATCAAGGTCAAACTCCACCAAAAATGAGCCCAACTGATGTTTTAAAGTCCATAACATCATTCTGTTCGAAAATTAAAATCAGTACACAATCCTTGAATTTTATCCTAATATAGACATCCAATTGATCTAATATTTTTTGTTATGAAATATAAGATATAAGCGTCCAACATTGTAGAAGAAATGGTTCGGATTTGAGGGCATCTTCTTGTCCAAAAACCTATACACACTACGGCCTTTGAAAAAGTGTGGATAAAAATAGACAACATAACATTATTTACCAAAAATAGCCATAACTTTGGCTAAAAAATCTAATGGCCTCAAAATTTTGGGGTTTTATAGTAAACATAAATACCTATAACTTCTAAGAATAAGATATATCGAGATTATGCTATATAGATGACCAAATTGGAAAACTAAGTGGAGGGGAAGATTTGGAATGCAAACAGTCTACCACCTTGGGCTATAAATGCATACCCCTCTTCTCTTTTCAAGAGGTAGGCATTTAAACACTTAAGGAGGATTTTTGGCACGACTACATCCTTTTTAATGTCCTAGTGTGACTTTCATTGATCTTGTTTCAATAAGAGAGACCTCTCCCCCACTTTCATTTTCTTGTTTGTTTTTGGTTGTTTTCAATTATAATCATGTATGTTCATTTTTTATTTCAATTAAATATCAATGCATGTTTATTCATATTATTCTATAATTCTTATGAACATTCTGTTGTGAAATATCAATGGTCTTAAAATAGTCTAAATAAAGTTTAAATCACTTTCCTCTTTTTCTTTCTCATTCAATCAAAAGTGCATTTTTACATTTCTTCATCGCTCGTGTGTGTGTTCAGCGCACCACTCTTTTCTTACCCCATTATTTTTCTTATATTTTTAACTCATCACCATAAACATTCCAAACAGATTATAAACCACCCAAATGGACGAGTAAATCTATCATTGGGGTGTTTCATAATTTGGGGATGTTAAGTGATTGAGAGCTTTTTATGATTTAACATCATTTAAATTAATATTGTGTATGTCAAATAAAATATGTTACAGATTAATGAAATAGTTGTGACATGTGGATTCCTTATATTATTAGTATCAAAAATACAAATGGGTTCATGAAATATTGAACCTTCCATCAATTAGATTTTAATGACAATTAGAACCCTTGTTAAGGCTTGGATTAAAGCTAAAACTTGGAATTATGATTGAAATCATCTTGTGAAGTGGATATTAATTAAATGAAATGTTTTTCAAAGATCAAATATATCATAAAATTACATACCCAATATTGAACTCACCCCAATATTTATTAATTTATTAAATCAAATTTCATCAATCAATCATTTCATCTAAACTCTATAAACAAACCCCCCAATCAAAAGACAATCAATTAAAAAAATTGATTCTAACATTTGTACAATCACCAAGGATTCGACTCAAGTGCCACTATACACATTAGCAGAACATGTGACTTTTGAATGGTTACAATTATCTATGATTCAAATGGAACTGTTCCTAGAGATGGTTCATTTAGTAGTCAGTAGTTTTTTATTTTTGTAAAAAAAGAGAAAAAAATAAAAAAAAACCAAAAAAATACAAAAGAAAAATCCGCCTTTCTCATCCATTTGAATTTTCTCTGAATGCCATATAGCCTCCCAAAAAATCTCTCAGATTTTTTTGACCCTTAAATCGAGAGAAATCTTTTCTGACTAAGGAGGATCATTAGGGATAATCAAAACATTTCATATCCAATTGATTTAGATATGAACAATCCTAGATAACAAACCCTTAAAGAACTCACTACCCATTATATAAATTACCAACCCCTTGGTATTCAATATCCAAATATTGAGGATGATTTCCACATCAAATCAGGTTTTATTCATATTATACCTCATTTCCATGGGCTAGCCGGTGGTGATCCACATCTTCACCTCAAAGATTTCAAAGTGGTTTTCTCTACCATGAAACCTCAAGGGGTTTCTAAAGAACAAAACAGACTTCAAGCATTTCCCTTATCCCTAGATGACTCCACCAAGTCATGGATCTACTACCTCCCTCCTTGTTTCATAACCACATGGAATGACATGAAAATACTCTTCTTAGATAAATTAATTCATTCATCTCATACTGCTTCTATTCGAAAAGAAATAAGTGGTATCCATCAATTCCCTAATGAATCACTCCATGAGTATTTAGAGAGGTTCAAAAAGATTATGGCAGCCTACCCACACCACCAAATCCCTGAACAAATCTTGATCTAATATTTATATGAGGGGTTATTAGCTATGGAGAGAACTCTCATAGATTTCACAAGTGGTGGTTCTCTTGTTGACAAAACTCTTGCAGCTGCATGAGATCTCATGAGAAATATGGCTGAAAACATGCAAAAATTCCATACTCAAGCACACGATCAACTCAAACAAGTCTAAGATAACCAATCCATAGAGCCCAAAAAGATTATAGAGTAGATTAGTGAGATTACAGGTCTTTTACGACAACTAGTGGTGGCTTCCAAAGCCCCAAACTCATCTTCTCTACAATCTCTATTCCTTGGACCTTGTGGAATTTACAGCTCACCAGCTCATAAAACCGACACATATCCAGAACTTCAAGAGGATCCATATGATTCATATGGACTAATGGAGCTCAATGCAACATATAATCATAGGAACACCAACTCTCAACAATCAGGTCAATTCATTAGAAACTCCACCCAACCCCACTTTAATCCCTTCTCTTCTAACTATAACCCTAGCTTGAGGTATGGTAATACCATCTCTCATCCCCTTCAGTTCCCTCATCAAAACCCAAATCAATTCCAATATGGTCAAGGTGGTGGTAAATTCAAAAAACCTTATCCATTTTTTCCTCAACCTTAAAGGATCAATCCTTTTCTTTCTCCTCTTGGATTCCACTATCCCAACGAGCCTTCCCAATTCTCAACCCAATACAAGCACTTTCCTAAGAACCAAAATCAAGGAAATATCAATGAGGGACACACCTCTTCATCCAAGTAACCATGGGAAACTTCTATAGAAAATCTTTACTCCTTCACCCATTCCATCCTTAAAAACATTGAAACCCAAATTGGTCAACTTTCTTCCCACCTCATCCAGCATCAATAATCCAATTCTTCCAAACTCTTAGATCAACCATTACCCAATCCTAAGGGTAATATAAGTGTAATTCCACTTAGACCAGGAAATAAAATTGATATTACTCATGGTGAATCCAAAAAATACCCTTTAAATGTTGATCTAGAAAAAGAAAAGAACAAAAATCCTGAAAACAAACATGTAGCCACTCCCTCACCTCCTTCCATTCCTCTAAAAACACACTTCCTTTTTCTCAATCATTCTCAAAGATAAAGAACCTCTTTGAACCTCGTTCTAAAATTCTTGAAATGTTTAGACATGTTGAAGTGAAAATTCCCCTCCTATATTCTATAAATAAAATCCGTAAGTATGAAAATTTTCTTAAGGAATTGTGCACCCATAAGAGGAAACTTAGGACTATTGAAAATGTTTTGACCCAACAGTCTATTCCCATAAAGTGCAAAGATCCAAGGAGCTTTACGGTTCCATTCCAAATAGGAAGTTCCAACTTTGATGATGCACTCATAGACCTATGAGCTTTGATAAATGTCATTCCCAAATCTATCTTCGCCAACCTTAGTCTAGGTCCCTTACATCCGACGGGTGTTGTCATCCAACCAGCCAATCGAATCACTACCAGTCCTAAGGGAATAATTGAGGATGTCCTTGTTTGAGTCAATGATCTTATCTTCCTAGATGATTTTTATGTCCTTGACATGGAAGGTGATAAAAATTATTTCCAATATCCTCTGATTCTAGTAAGACATTTCTTCATGAAATCTAGAACTAAAATTGATGTCCATGCGGGCATCATATCCATAGAATTTGGTGATCAAATGGTCAAGTTCAATATTTTTCAGTCTATGTGATACCCACTAGGGAATCACTATGTATTTTCTATCCATGCATTTGAAAGTCTATGTGAGAGTGTATTGAACCCTGATCCATCATGTTCTTTTTTGTTCAAATGAAAAAGGAAATTGTGAATTTTTTATCCACATTTACAAAGTCATAAATGGAGAAGTTGATGTTGACATATCACATGTAAACACCATCGATATAAAGGATCTTGAAAACTCTTTAGAATATCATCTCACCACTGATCTCCACTACAAAAACTTTTATGTTAATGAGGAAAATGAACTAGCATGCTCGGTTGTTGAATAAAATCAGATTATCCAACCTTCATCATTTCCCATCCATGATTCTAAAAAAAAATTTATACGTGAGGTGAACTCTAAACCAATGTGTTTATCTTTTCCCAATGGCGGTGAAGTTTGTGAGATTTGTTCTCTCATTAAAAAAAGTGATCACTGGTGAAGTGGAAATCAACCATTCTTTGGAAAAAAACATTGATATTAATGATCTAGAAAAAGTTATTCAATATCATGTCCCCTTTGATCCCCATTACCCTACATTGGAATGTGATGAAAAAATTGAGTTAAAAAAATATGGTCTCACACTCTAATTTCATGTTATCTAAATGTTACATAAATGCACCATCATAATTGAAACATATTCCTAAACTTCCAAGAATAGAAAACCAACACTCAGTGGGCTGTATAACTCTTCAAGTTGAAGACCAAAGAGAGGATACCCACATTCTCTTCCAACCCCCATTGAATTGAAATCCCAACAGAAAGTAAGGGAAGAAATTATCCAATGAAAAATCAGGCATCCCAAAAGAGAAGTTTTTCTATAATCACACCAGAGTTGAGAAAATATAGCGTGTTTGGTACCGGGATAGGAAACAGAAGTTGATGGGTCAGGAAATTAAAATTTTTTCATCACCGAAGCAATGTAACAATGTCGACTCCAATGATCTTATCCTGGTATGGTCTGAGGGCCACACATAGATTTAATAGAGCACAAAATCAAAATCAAACATTTACCTCATTCGAATCTGACGTGTGAAAGCCCGTTGCAAGATTTTGGGGACCGTTGATCAAAGACTTCGATGTTGAAACCCTTTAGATTTTCCACACATGCCTCTTAAATCTGATCGTGCGTCATTCATCGAAATTCAGGTGCTAGTGTGGTACACTGACAACCACTTCGATGCAACGATGATCATCACAAGAAAGCGTCTTCGATCCAAGAAGACGTAACTTGAAGATCTTATTTTCTTGAGAGAATATATCTCTAGAATTCAGGAGTAGAGAGAGAGTCTCAATTAAAATGAATGAGTAGTCACAAGGAGTAGAGACTCTCTCTGCTTATATATTGAATATCTAAAATACCTAGTATGGTTTCCTGACCCCTATGTAATAAATATTCATAGTATAAGTATTAAAAATATTTATTTCTGAAAAATTAAATTATGAAATAAATAATATTTATAATTTTATCACTAACTGCAATATATATTAAATATATATTGCGTGATAAACTTAATTCTTTAACTCGACTCATGTCTCCTAATAATATTAAATGAACCCGAGATATTTAAATCCATTTAAATAATATTTTATCCTTGTATTTACTTTTTATAAATAAATTCAATGAATTATTCCAAATTTGAATAATTAAAGAATTTATTTATTACATGATGATCCATAGAACTTGGATAATACATGGACCCAATGGTGGGTCCCACCAAGTTCTATATTCCTATTCCACAGAATAGGGTAGATCCTTAAATCACTATAGTGTGTGACCCTCTAAGCCCATATCTAAATAGAAGTGAATTATATTCCCCAACCAAGAGCGGGGTTTAGAAACCCATCGAGGCCCCTATAGAGATAAGGAAAAAGTCAAAGCAATGATTTTCTTCCTATGAACATGGTCTGTGTAATATAATCTATTCGTCATCGATATCTCAATAAAGTAGAATGCACACTAATGTCATTATCCTTTACCTTGATTTATTTTATTTGTAAATCTATTCGGACAGTCTTACCTTCGACTACCATGACCATAGATTTAATGAAGGTGATACCATCCCAATCAACCAGGTTTGAGATATCACTTCCTCAACTTGGAAGTGAAAAATACTATCTTGATCATTCAATCAATGTCATGTCACCAATAACGTACCCAACACAAACTACCTCACCACAACTTCATTGCCATGGTTTTTTACATTGTATCAAATTATGAAATTAAATGAAATACATTGATAGTGATCTCAAGTCTAGATACCATTACACATGTCCATAGATAGGAATGACCAATGACACCTGAAACATGTGGGGTTCCTATTTTGTGGGTCAGTCCTCATGATCTCAACTACTAGAGATCATCAAGTATGAACTTCATGAGAAGAAGTCTCAATGCTTATGAGCACCCAACACCTGATATTCTCACATCGTCTGTGTCATTTCATAATGATGTAACTAGATCATATGATGATACTTTAAGACTACTATCATAGCATCTCGAGGTTCTCATTATAGCCTGGGATCTGTTATAACCCTTTGATACGACATGTAACCTAAGAAAATTTCCAAAAAAAAGTAAATGAAGAATTATATACACTATTATGGAAAGATAAACACATTCATATATAACAAACTGCATACATGTAGTGGTAATAAAAGTACAACACAAGATGGGTCTAGGTCACCCACTTTCAAAACTCCCACTTGCACTAGATCCAACTGTTAACAAGTCTCAATCCGTTATCTCTCACATGAGAATCATGCTTTTGCTGAGAAATGGATTTAGTTAGGTGGTCTGTCGCATTTTCCTCTTTGGCCACTCTTCTAACTACAACTTCACCTCTTTGAGTAAAATACCTCAAGAGATGAAACTTCTGAAAAATATGCTTTGTCCTCTGGTAATACCTGGGCTCCTTGGCAATCACCACTGCAATAGTATTATCGCAATAAATTGGAACAAGGTTTGTACTACTAGGAACAACACCAATGTTTGAGATAAATATGCATATCCAAACCGCTTCCTTTGTTATATCAGAAGCTGCAATATATTCAGATTATACTGTATAATTGATAACCACAACTATCTTTGAGCTTCTCCAACTCACTGCACCACCATTCAGGAAAAATATGTAGCTTGACTATGATTTCATATCATCATGATCTATCTGAAAACTAGAATCAGTGTATCCTCTCACCACGAGTTCCTCTTCTCCTCTATACACCGGGAACATATCCTTTGTATGCCTCAAGTACTTAAAGATAGTTTTAACAGCTGCCCAGTGCAGCTCTCCTAGATTGGCTTGATATCTACCAACCATACTTAAAGAAAAGGCGGCATCAAAACTAGTACCTTGCATAAAATACATGATTTAACCCACTTCCAACGCATAAGGGATTCTACACATTCTGTCAATCTCCTCTCATGTTTGTGGAAACATTTTCGTGGAGAGATTAATACCATGTGACATGGGTAACGACCCTCTCTTGGATTGTTCCATATTGTACCTTTTGAGTGCCTTTTCAATATATGTAATTTGACTTAGCCCAAGAATCCTTTGAGATATATCTTGATAGATCTCGATCCTTAGATTTTAGGCTGCTTCACCTAAGTCTTTCATGAACAAGCATTCATTTAACCAAGTCTTAACTGACTGTAAGACTTGAACCTCATTTTCCATAATTAATATGTCATTAACATATAACAATAGGAAAACAATGGAATTCCCTTAAACCTTTTTATAGACGCAAATCTCACTTTTGTTTTTGACAAAACCAAATTCTCTTATGTCCTCATCAAAATTAATATTCCACAATTGTGATGCATGCTTCAACCCATAAATGGATCTCTATAGCTTGCATACCTTATTGGTGTTCTTGGACTTGATGAACCCTCCAGGTTGAGTCATATAGACGTCTTTATCTAACTTCCCATTTAGAAAAGCAACATTGACATCCATTTTCTAAATCTCATAATCATGAAAGGCTGCTCTTTCAAGAAATATTGTGATGGATTTAAGCATTGCTACTGGTGAGAAGGTTTCATCATAGTCAATGCCTTAACGTTTCCTGAAACTATTTTCAAATAGTATTTCTTTAAATGTATTAACCTTACCATTCATGTTGAGTTTCTTCTTGAATACCCATTTTCACCCAATGGGATTTACATCAGTTGGAGGGTCTACCAAAATCCAAACTTGATTTTGGTATATGGATTCCATCTCTAAATTCATGGAATCTTTCCATTTAGCAGCTTTATTAACTTATACCACTTCCTTATATGTTAGAGGTTTATCATCCTCAAGGAGTAATCTGTCACCTGACTCGGTGATAAGAAAACCATAACACTTTGGTTCTCTAACCTCTCGAGTAGACCTATGCAATATTTGTGTCTTAGGGAAAATTTATTATTCCACTTGCTATTGTGGAGATTATTCCCATACCAACTCTTGTGCATCTGGAGTATTAACTTAATCAAAGTCAATATTTCTCCCACTATTTTCAATAAAAATGTTCTCCCTTTCTAGAAATATGGAGTGTCTTTCCATAAAAACTTTTCTATCCAAAGGGTTATATAGGTAATATCCTTTGTTTTCCTTAGGATAACCTATAAAGATGCACTTTGTGCTTCTGGATGTTAATTTGTCACTTGGTAAAGTCTTGACAAATGCCTCTCATCCCCATACATGTATGTGTGACAAATTGGGTTTCTTTCCACACCATAACTCATATGGAATCCCATATGTAGCTTTAGTTGGTACTCAATTAAGGGTATATGCCGCTTTCTACAAGGCGTATCCCCAGAAGGATAATGGAAGATATGTTTGACTCATCATTGATCTAACCATGTCAAGCAAGGTACTATTCCTCCTTTCACTAACACCATTCCACTTGGGTGTATGAGAAGGAGTGGTTTGGGATACTATCCCACACTTCTTCAAGTGATCAATGAAAGCTTGGTTAAGATACTCTCAATCTCAGTCTGAGCGGAGTGCTTTTATCTTCTTATGAAGTTGGTTTTCTACTTCATATTGGTATTCTTTCAATATCTAGAGGTAATCATACTTATACCGCATTAAGTGGATATATCCATACCTACTATAATAATCAGTAAAAGTAATGAAGTATGAAAAACCACCCCTTGACACTACAGGAAATGGACCACATACATCAGTATGAATTAATTCCAGTACTGCATTGGCTCTTTCTCCCTTCCCTAAGAAAGTTCTTTGGTCATTTTTCCTTGTAAATAGGCTTGACACACATCCAAGTGTTCTAACTGTACTGAGTCTAAAAACCCTTCTTGATGTAATCTTCATAATCACTTCTCGTTTACATGACCTAGCCTGAAGTTCCATAGAAGGGTGATATACGAGTCATGTTGGTTGGTTTTATCATTGATTTCCATTACAGGGTTCTCGAGTTCAAGAATATATAAATCATTGTTAAGATGTGTGATACCATAATAGATGTTATCCCTATAAAAGAGACAAAATTTGTTTCCAAACTTGAAATAAAAACCCATAATGTCTAAAATCTATATAGAGATTATGTTTCTGGTTATGGAAGGTACATAATAAAAATTATTTAAAACTAGAACCAAACCACTTGGAAAGGTTAAGTGATAGTCTCTTACTGTGAAGGCTGCTAGACTTGCACCATTTGAAACTCGGAGATCCACTTCACCTTTTACAATATTCTTAAACCTACTTGGATCCTGTATATGAATAAAAATGTGTGATCCACACACTATATCCAATACCCAACTTGTAGATTAGGAAATATTTCATTCAATGACCAAAATACCTGAAGTAGATGCATCAGTTTGATTCTTCTTCCTAGTTCTGCAATTCTTCTTCCAGTGGCCTTTCTTTCAACATCCAAAGCAGACAGCCTCCTAATCATTACTCTTCCTATGAATCTTTGGATTCTTTGAAGGATGGTGCATTGGAGTCTTTGTCCTTGACTTGGGCTTGGACCCCTTTTCCTTGACTTTATTTCTTTTGTTCACCATAAGGATAAATGAATTGGTATTTTTCATATCCTTGTTAGCTTGGTGAACTAAATCCAAAAGGTCTGGGATCGATGTTTTCATATCATTCATGTTATAATTGACAATGAAAGTGAAAAATATTGGTGGTAAAGAGGAAATAATGAGATCTACTGCTAGTTCTTGGTTTAATTTGAACCCAAGGGCTTAAAGCCTCTCAATGTACCCAATCATCTTGAGTACATGAGGATCAGCTTGGTGCCCTTCAACTAGACTGCACTTATATAGGGAACTTGAGTTCTCATACCTTTCCTACCTAGCCCTCTCATGATATAATTCTTGGAGATGTGAAGGAATCTTGTAGGCATCCTCATCCTCATGCATTTTCTGAAATTGGCTGGACATGGATGACAACATGATGCATTGAACATCAAGTGAATCCTCTATATACTTTTTCCATTTATCTTTTTATTCCTTACTTTCTCCCTAAGGAGGCTCAATAGGAACTGAGGATTCCAACACATAAATCTTCCTTTCATGGAATAGTACTATGTGCAAGCGCCTATACCACTCCTAGAAGTTATTGCCGGTTGTGATATTTTCTTTATCCAGAATTGATCACAGTGATAATGTACTTGTGGTGTTGGTGATTTCCATTTTAAATCTAAAACAAATAAATATTAGTAGTTAGTACTTTATATCGATTACCATTTGAAATTTATGATTAATTAATGGTTATATCATTTTAATGTATCCTAATATTTTACTGAACCCTAATAGCCCTCACTATTGGATTTGAAATGATTTGTCGCTTGAGTATTCTAGTGGAAAGGATCTTTAAAACTACTTCTCAAAGTCTACAATATTTGTCTACGCCACTACTTGGAGAGTTTCTAGGTAGGCACTATTCTGTACAACCGCATTAACTCACGGTTCCTTGTACTATAGAGTAAAGTCCTAGCTTTTGGAATCTGAACCTGATTCCCTCAACATCTTGCCTCTAAAGTGATATCAAGCTATCTTTGGCTAATTCCTTACTACCAAATTTAGTCATGTTGACTCATCATTCTAATAGGAACTCCTCGATAGTAAGGAGCACTCTCAACTTGGGTTAATGAGCACTCCGAACAACAAGTTTTTCTCAAATTTGAATAATGGACGGCATTAATACTTGATATTTCTTTGAGGGGTTTTTGTTTATTGACAAATATAATCCATTTCTATTTAATATGTTCATACTAGATTTTTGTGCTCACAACTAAAAATTCAATAGAAATATGTTCATCACACCTTTATGCATTTTTTATCTTGTTTACTATTATATGTGATCAATTAATAATCATGTAGTCGCAGAAAACAATAAACAATGTATAAGGGTAAATCATGAAATCTGACTGGTCTTGAGCATTATACTATGATTGATCCATAACATATCAATCTTGAATTAGGGGCTTCCATACTTGAGTCGAAACCTAACTCGTATCGCAGTTATCCCCAGTACAATGTGCTCGGCTCCCATCTGGATTTCCACCTCAACTTGACAGGGTCCACATATTGGAATGTGACCATCTTTTAACAAATATACTCGCACACAGGTGAGAGGGTCTAGGGTAAAAAATACATTAGGTGCATTGGATGTGCATTCCCTTATACATATTTTAATTAAAATATGATTCATAGACTATCAATTACCTAATTATTATTACAATCATCACACGCATTGAATTAATAATTAAATAAATAAAACCAGACTTGCATGGGTCAATCACTAGGTTAAGACCGGTCAGTATAAACAATGCACAATTAAACTAAAATAAATTTAAATTTTACAAGGGTGTTATAATAAATTAAATGAATTTAAATAAATTCAATTCATTTATTCATCAGTTCCAATTTTTTAATTTAATTTTTAATTCCTAAAATTAAATTAAACCTCAATTTAATTAAAAACCCAAAATAAATTAATAATTCATATTATTTTATTTTTAAAACCCATAAATTAATTATAATTAATTTAATTTAAACAAATAAATTAATTAAATCAATTTAAGTGTTTTACCTCTGGTTGGGGAAGAAGTCTGGTTGGACTGCGAACTGCCGTGAGGGTAAATAACCGGAGTTGGGCCGAATCGTGGCATGACTGCAGTGTGACCGTGACATTCCCATGGCATTTCCATAACATTACCACAACATCCGCAGCTGGTCCAACGTCACCCCATAGTGGTGCTCTTGAAAAAATAGGTTCGGTACCAATGGGCCGATAGGGTTCCAGGAACCAAATATGGGTGCCAAAAACCCCAAAAATGGTGGCCCTATGGTGCAACTCTAGTGAGGTGAACCCAACCGGAAAGAGGTGGCGACATACCATGACTTTGACAGGGAGCTCTGATAGTGGAGGCAGTACCATGGGTTGAGGGTGGCGGCGAGGTAGGCTAAACAACGCAACCCCAAACAGTGGTGTGAGGGTGGCCAACACGAGCAGGTCAGAGGGCGGCGCACGACCTGGATGGGGCAGAGATGAAAAACTATTTTGATGAAGGGGTGGTGCCTTGCGACTGAGATAGCGAGGAAACACATCAAGAAGGTTCAACAGCGAGCTCATAAGCTGGGATAGCGGGAGCATGCGGCTCTCCGGGCAAGCGCGGTAGTGAGGTCAGAAGCCGAGACAGTGGGGGCGTGCGGTTCCAGCAAAGCGAGAAGGGAGGAAGGCCCAGGGCGGCCAGGACAGGGGTGCGGTGTGGTTCGATCAAGAGCAGAGAGGAGAGAGGGTCCATCCTAGTTTTATCTAGTGGATAAGACCCAATGTCTTTCTTTTTTTTATTTTTCTTATATATTATGTTTTTTCTTTTGACAAAACACACCACCACCTTATAAAATTTTTCAAAAGTCTAAAATACTTTAAAAAAATTTAATATAAAACTTTACAAAGCTTAACATCAAATTTTGTTTCATTGAGAAAAATAAAATAAAATAATATTTTAGTATATTTTATTGTTCTCAAATAATTGATCCTCACTGGAGTAAATCCAGTGATCGTATTTCAGCCAAACACATGGTCCGATTTGTAATTTTCAAGAACACAATTAAAATAAAAAGTTTTCTTCAAAAATAAAAAATAATAATATGAAAAAACAAATTTTTTCAACAAGACATTAATCCATTTAAAAAAATTCAAATGGTAGTGACTTGGCCATTTGGAAATGGATCAATGCATGGTTAGATCCCTTGGAATAGTTTTAACGCCATGTACTTAAATTTAATGCAATTTAATTTTTCTTTGACTCTGAAAAACCATGCGTCTCCCTGATACCAATGTTAGGTACTGGGACAGGCAGCAGAAGTCGATGAGGTGAGAAATTAAATTTTTTTGCGTCACCTGAGCGACATAACAATGTAGACTCCGGTGATCTTATCCTAGTACAGTCTGAGGACCATGTGTGGATTTAATAGAGCACAAAATAAAAATCAAACATTTACCTCATTCGAATATGTCATTTGCAATCCCATCACAAGATGCCGACAACTGTTGCTCGAAAAATACGATATCTAAACCCTCTATATCATCCACACACATCTCTTAAATCTACTCGCGCATTGTTTGTTAGAATCTGGGTGCTAGAACGGTACATCGAAGACCACTTCGACGCAGTGATGATCACTACAATAAATAATCTTTGATCCAAGAAGACACAGATTGAAGATATTTCTTGCTTGAGTGAATCTCTCTCTAGAATTCAGGAGGATAGGTAGGCTCTCAATTCCAACGAATTAATAGTCTCAAGGAGAAGAGTCTCTCTCTGCTTATATAGTGAATATCTAAAATACCTGGTATGGTTTCTCGACCCCCGTATTATATATATTCATAGTATAAGTATTATAAATATTTATTTCTGACAAATTAAATTATACTATAAATAATATTTATAATTTTATCACTAATTTAAATATATATTAAATATATATTGCATGATAAACTTAAGTCTTTAACTCGACTAACGTATCCTGATAATATTAAATGAACCCAAGATATTTAAATCCATTCGAATAATATTTTATCCTTGTATTTATTTGTTATAAATAAATTCAACAAACTTTTCCAAACTTTAATAATTGAAGAATTTATTTATTACTTGGTGATCCATAGAACTTAGATAATACCCAGACCCTGTGGTGGGGCCCACCAAGTTCTATATTACTATTCCACATAATAGGGCAGATTCTCAAAGCACTATAGTGTGTGACCCTCTAGGACCTTATCTCAATAGCAGTGAATAATATTCCCTGAACAAGAGAAGGGTCTAACAACCCATTGAGGCCCCTATATAGATAAGAAAAGAGTCAAAGCAATGAATGCCTTACTACAAACATGGTCTGTGTAATATAATCACTTCGTCATTGATATATCAATAAAGAATAATTCACCCTAGTGTCATCATCCTTTATCTTGCTTTATTTTGTTTTTTTATTTGTCTGGATGGTCTTACCTTCGAATACCATGACCATAGATTTAATGAAGATGCTACCATCTTAATCAACCAGGCCCATGATATCTCTTCCTCAACTCGGAAGCAACAAATCCTATCTTGATCATTCAATCAATTTCATGTCACCAATGACGTACCCAACACAAACTACCTCGCCACGACTTCATTGCCATGATTTTATCATTTTCATAAAAGTACGAAATTAAATGACATACATTGATAACGATCTCAAATATAGAGACCTTTACAAATGTTTATAGATAGGAACAACCAATGACACCTGAAAAATGTGGTGTTCCAATTTTTTGGGTTAGCCCTCACGATCTAAACTACTAGAGATCATCAAGTGTGAACTTTATGAGAATAAGTCTCAATGATTATGATCCCTCAGCACCTGATAGTCACACATCATCTGTGTCCTTTCAGAATGATGTAACTGGACCATAGGGAATTACTTTAAGATTACTGGCATAACATCTTGAGGTTCCCATTATAGATTGGGATCTGCTATAACCCTTTGATATGACATGTAACCTAAGGAAATTTCCATAAACAAAGTGGATGCAGAATTATCTACACTATTATGGAAAGATAAACACATGTATATATAAAAAACTGCATACATGCAGTGGTAATAAAATTACAAGACAAGTTGGGTATAGGGAACCCACTTTCAACATAGTGGCTACCATCGTACTATGGGTAATCCACAACAATTGTCCATCTGTAGAAAAAATAAATGCAGTGCTTCTTGGGAGGCAATGGTCATTTTCAAAGCATCACTAGAGAGGACACATGCCCCAAGAACCACAACAACTTCCACTGACCCACCATTGAATGGAGATGACGAACCACCAAATCTAATCTAGGGGAACCTCTTTTTCTTTAACTCCCTATTTCTCTCTTCTTCCTTCCATATCTTTCTCTCCCCCTCTTTATTCTTCTTCCTCTCTCTCTTTTTACCACTTTCTTTATCAAACCCTTTTTTTCTCTTTCTCTTTTGTGTGAGTGTGTATTTTAATAAAAAACTAAAAAAACTAAGAAACAAATAAAAAAATATAAAAAATAATCATAATCACTAACCATTAAATTTTCATTTTTTTCTAACCTTTTTGGGGAGTCCAATGACTTGCTTTCATCTCAATTTTTTTTTTATTTTCATCCTAAATTTGGATAAATATTTGTTTTGTCATGAAAAATAAATTTTTAATGCTCAATTTTTAATTTGGATTATTTTACCCAACCCGTGATGAACAACTTCATCTTTCATGCTAAGGACACCTATGACCATATTTTTATTATGTGTGTTTTCACCCGCAATTGTGAGTATTTAGTTTGTGTACCTTCGAGCTGAATTTCCTACTTTAGTGTACATTAATATGATAAATTCATTTTCTGAACCACATGAGAGTCACAATAGCCAAATAGCCTCTCATTACCCTTACATTAATCTTAATTTTGAAATCCCCTTCGATCTTATGAGTACTTTTTTTGAAATATCCACATTAAAATCCCAAAAACTTATCCCACCCCACATTTACATGGATTTTCATTGCATAATTTATTTAAATTTAAGTATGGGGGGAATGAATTTCATTTTAGATACCTTTTTATTGATTTTCAATATGTCATCATATTCATGAGGGAAAGAATACATTTAAGTGCAGGGGAGAGGTTTTAATTTGGTGAGTTTTTATAATTGATTAACATTTATGTAATTTTATTGAAGTTATTGAAAAGTGTTCAAAAAATGAAAAAATAATGGGTGTGTCTTGGGAAGGATTAAAATCATGATTATACAACCCTTGATCGTATTATAAATATTATAATTAGTGTCATAAGGAGATAAAAAATGGGTTGGGAGATGAGTGTGAGATCTGTTTCAAGTTCAACTTTCAAAAAAATACGAAAAAGAAAAAAAAGAACACTTGCATTATCTATTCTTATGTAGTTGGGAAAAGCTTTTTGTTTTGTAAAAATTTCATCTTTTACTTTATCTCTATTTTCTTTCTTGAAACATAATATCCTTGTAAATATGTGTTTCCATAACCTTCCATGTCTTATTTAAAAAATTGTGCATTTCTTTTTCCATGTTGGTGTTTTACCCCTATTTTCCTATCTTTTGGTCATTATATTTCCACTATCCCAAAGCCACTAAAAACTCATAAAAATACCTCTTGATTCTTGTGCACATTAGTATAGATAATGTAAGTTGAGAGATCTTTCCAACTCTAACATTTTCAATTTTGGTTGGTGAATGAGTGAACCTCCAGAAATAAATTTTTATCATCTTGAGAGGAGTAAGTTCTGAGTGTCTACATTTTCCATTTCAAATTTTGATCATAAAAAATTAATTGTTTTTGGAAAATTATTTATATAAATTTTTTTGGTTAAATTCATTATGTATGAGTAAACTATTATCGACCCCCTTGATTGGTGAAATAAAAATTAATATTTGTTGGGGGTGAAAATGATTTAGTCACGCTTTTATATTTATTGTATATAAGGAAACGTACAAGACTAAGTGTGGGGAGTTGATATTACATATTTATTCATGATTTTACATTACTCTCATTATATAATTTTCACTTAAAAATGATTAATTTTCAATCAATGTTCATGTTTTGATCATAAACACATAAGAATAGCGTTATTAGAGTTCATTTAATTAAAATATAGTTTAATGTTTTGATCATATATTTCAAAATAATAATTAAAATTATGTGATTATTATTTTTTAGTGTTCCTAATGAAAATAAAAACATATCAATAGAAGTTATATTTTCCCAATTCGTCCAATTGATGGTCCATATGGACCGCACGAAAAGGCCCAACAAATCTATTGAGAAAATTGGGCCAACCATGAAGATAGAATTTATGAGATCAATCTAGAAATACAAATTATTTTTTTATCTAAAAAAACTCATGTTAAGACACAATTCATCTTGGATTAAAATATCAAGACCCAAATCTACCAAAAAGAGGCCCAACTAATGTTTTGAAATACAACCCACCATTCTGTTCGAGAATTAAAATTAGAACAAAAACCATGACTTTTCTCATGATATAAACATCCAATTGATCTAATATTTTGTGCTATGAAATAAAGGATATTGATGAAATAATTTTTAGAATAAATGGTTTGGATTTGAGAACATCTTCTTTTCCAAAAACCCATTTATATTATGTCATTCAAAAAAGTGTGGATAAAAAAGGGAAAAATAACATTATTTACCAAATCATCCATAACTTTGGCTAAAAAAGTCTAATGGATTCCAAAATTTTAGGGTTTATAGTACACATAAATACTTACAACTTTTAAGAATAGGATATCTTGATATTTAGCTATTTGTATGACCAAATTGGCAAGTCAAGTGGAGAGAAATATTTGTAATGCAAATAGTCCACCACCTTGGGCTATAAATTCATTCCCTTCTTCTCCTTGCAATAGGTTGGAATTTTAGAACTTAAAAAGGAGTTTTGGAATGAATAAATCCTTTCCAAGGGCTTGTGAGGACTTACATTGATATTTTTTCTACAAGAGATACCTCTCATCCACTTTGCTTTTCTTTTTTGTTTTCGGTTGTTTTTAATTGTAATCGCATATGTTCATTTTTATTTCAATTAAATATTATTGCATGTTTCTTAATATTTATTTCTAATTCTTATAAACATTATGTTTTTAAATATTAATGGTCTTAAAATAGTTTAAAACAATCTAAAATCTCTTTCCTATTTTTTTCTTATTCAATCGAAAGTGAATTTTTACCTTTCTTCATTACTCTTATGTGTGTTCCGTGCACCACTATTTTCTTATCCTATTCTTTTTCTTATATTTTTAACTCGTCACTATAAATATTCCAACCATATTATAAACCACCCAAATGGATGAGTAAATCTATCTTTGGGGTGTTTCATAATTTTGGGATGTCAAGTGATTGAGATCTTTTTATGATTTAACATTCTTTGAATTAATATTGTGTATGTCAAATAAAATATGTTATAGATTAATGAAATATTTTTGATATGTGGATTCCATGGATTATTGGAATAAAAAATACACATGGGTTCATGAAATATTTAACCCTTTTTCAATGATATTTTTATGACAATTAGAACCCTTGTTGGGGCTTGGATTAAAGCTAAAACTTGGAATTATGATTGAAATCATCTTGTGAATTGGATATTAATTAAACAAAATGTTTTGAAAATATCAAGGATATCATAATCTTACATCCCCAATATTGAAATCACCCAAATATTTATTAAATTATTAAATCAAATTTCATCACTCAATCATTCCATCTAAGCTCTGCAAACAAACCCCCAATAAAAAGGAAATCAATTAAAAACAATTGACTCTAACATTTGTACCATCACTGAGGATTCGACCCAAGTGTCGCTATACACATTAGCATAGCACGAGACCTTTGAATGGTCAATATGTGACAATCATCTGCGTTTCAGACATCATTTTGAACACCCAACATAAGGAAGCATGTAATTTGATGCTCAACAAGTCCCTTAACTGCTTTCCATTGAACAATATTCATGGTTGATTTATAATAATCATAAAGAATTTCATTTTAAGTATTTACTTTCAATTAACCCAATCTACCCATGGGTTCCACAAGTTATATAATTTATTATCTTCTTATAACATGTGATGTAGTATTTCCACTCACTTCCATTTAACTAAATCAAACCATTTAATTTAGGAAATAAGGAAAATATAGTTTAAGGTCAAGCTAAACAACTTAGTAGGTAGTTTATTTAATTAAACATTTCATCAAGAAGTAAATTTAATTCCACACACCCAAAGGGATGGTAACTAATGAAGTAGACATCCTCCAATAGTATAACATGGTACTACGAGCGTATCTTAACATGGTTCAATTAATTCAAAAGGCCGAAACACATTTTTAGGCATCACACTGAAGAGTCCGACATGTGGTACAATGATGAGTTCTATAAAAATACCTAAAATTTTAGGTAAAATTACTAGAAAACCTACCTCATGGTGGTAGAGGAGTACTCATCAACTATCAGCTTCTGATTTAGCCTAGAATAGAAGAAATTCAAAAACCAGAAAACCTCTTTGAAAATAGGGCATATGATCTCGCATCAAAATGGTGCAAAAGAAAACGAGATAAACCTTGGAAAAGAAGAAAATAGATCTAAGATCTTACCGATGTGCTTCCAACATGACGAATGATGGCCCGATCGAAGTTTGGGTGAAGAAGAAATACAGGAAACTAGCTTGAAGTGGAGGAGGAGATCTCAATAGAGGAGGCTCTATTCATGGGAGAGGAGAAAATAGGGTATTGTAGAAAATAATGGGATCCATACCTTTAAAAACAAATATTAACATATTCATGATGTTTATATTTTACACATTGTGTAAATCTTAGCCCCCCCCCCACAGGAAAAATCAGTGCACATTATGAACTTGGTCTGTTCAGACCAATTCACGTCGCGTATTTGTCTTGCAGTCGGCCTCTAGTCTTCTACACCCTAAATCCCACAAATAAAAAACCAAACTAAAGGCATGAATCCCAGGTATAAACCAAAAATACAACCTAAACTAGGGTTTAACCAAAATTTAAAGGATCCATACTTGATATAAAAAATCAGGATCTTATAACTAGACCTCAAACACACCACCCTGTACACCAAAGGCTTCCAACTAGCAAGGGGTGTAGAGAATATAGTCGGGAGACTATACCCCCTGGTATAGAGTTGTGATATAGAAAAAAAAATCAGAGTAAAAATAATAATGGAAACAGTACATCACAATGGATAAACCAAAAAATAAATGTCACCTAGATAATTAAATAATAATAAAATGATAATTTAATGAAAAACTGGAATATATATAAATGTAAAATTTAAAGTAATAAAAACAAAAGACCATACTAACACAAATAAATTTAAAATATTCTGGTCTCGAACCGCATGTTGGTCCCATAACCAAGATCCAACCCATCCAGCTAGCAATAATCAATAATAAGGTCATTTTCCCTTATCCAAACCTACATCCATGTAATCTGATTGGTTACCAAATAGCGGTCCAAATAGGGTGTGAGTAAAAATCAGTAGGACAACACCACCATGTCTAAATAGAACTAGTCTAATAATAAGTTCATGTAATAAAGAGATAAACATGTATATTAATTAATCAATTAATAAAATTCAATAATAAACCTGCTTTGGCACCATGCTATAATATCTATGAGCATGTATCATAACCATGTCAACCATAATGAAAAGTCCATGGAATTATCACATAATCAAAAAAATCCCTATGCATAATAATTTCAGCACAACTGGACCAAGTCCTCTATATAAGTATTTCAGCATAATCAGGTTGATCCCTTTATATAAGCATTTCATCATAACTGAGAAAAACCCTTTATATAAGCATTTCAACATCACCGAGACAAGCCCTTTATATAATCATTTCAGTATAACTGGTCCAATCCCTTTATATAATCATTTCAATATCATCGGGCCAAGCCCTTTATTCAAGCATTTCAACATGAATCACAACAAAATTCATAACGGAAAGAATAACACAACATAACATCATAGACCTCAATGGTCAATTCAGTCAATTACCATTTGTCTTTCAATTACCCATTCATTCATTAAATTATATCTTTATCCATTTATATTCCAATTTTCACACCAATTTTATATCAAATTATCACTAGTCATTTCAATAATCAATTAATCCATTTTCCAAGGTGAATCTATCACAAACAAACACTTGAGATTCCATGTCATGCTAAATCATTATTTAATCCATTATCCATATCATTATTGTTCTAGGGTAGGCTCACCCTACGGGTGTCCACAATCCATGTCTCAAAACCTTTGGATCCAAAGAGATCCAAAGAGTAGTCCAAACACATGAGTATCATCACCCATTATTTTGTTTGTTAATGCACACATTGTGTCAGAGTAATCACATAATATTGCATATACTTAAACAAATAGAAATAGACCATAGGGTTTTTCTTGAACATCTACCTTTATCTAGTAATTAAATAAATACTCTCAATTGGGAACACCAATTAGGAATGATGGTGAAATATATAATAAGGAAAAACCTATATCCACAAGATCAAAACCCGTTCCAATAGTGGTAAAGAGATTATATCGTGATACCAGAGAACAAGCAGAAGAGAGGGTGAAACCAAAGTAAAGAAACTCACCCATGATTAAATGCATGATCAAGAAATTTGTATGTGAAGGAATCACTCCAGAATCTCCTGTAGTCTCCCTAGCATTCAAGAGAGATAGATGCACAATGGATAAAAAATAAATATTATCCACAACATGAATTAAAAATGCTGGTCATGAGATATTATTGATGTGAAACCCTTTCACGGCGTGAATTTCTTGATTTATAAGATACACCAAAAAATGCATCGACTCAGGTTAAAATAACCCTGATCGACCATTTCATGGTGTGAACTAGTTTCACTACATGTAAAATTTCACGCTATGAATCGGTTCATGATTTTTTCCTAGAAACAGTTTCATGTCTTGTAACATGTTCATGATGTGAAAGTGTACAACTGAAAACTCTCATCCTAGATTTTTCAAGAAAATATTGAACCACATTTATATTCATATTCCATTAATTCAAACAAAATACATCTCTGGACTTTTGGTCATTTTCCCTTGAAAAAGATTTACATGTTGTGTGTTTTTATTATTTCTTTATATTTATACTCGTGGCCTGGTATGGTGAGAGGTGAGTATGTATGCATCCTGATAGTCATGTATGGATATTTATTGACATGTATTGTTCATGATCAGGACATATTTATAACATGTGATATATTTTCCTAGATAAACTATGAAATTAGATCCATATTATATTTGAACAAGAGAATAAAAGAACTATTATGTCATGCCAATTCACTTGTTAATCCATGTTTAGATAGATCATGAGCCGATGGTTCTGTGTTTTTTTCACCTGTTGAGGTTGAACTTATTATTATCCATTGTTCTAAGGAGTGTGTTTGTCTTGTAGAAAAAATTTATCCCCATCATCTTCAAATTGATCATCAGGAGAGCGGTAATCAGTATGATCCTAACACAGCTAGACTGAAGCTTCCTGTAGATCCTGAGGATCAGATGGATGTTCAACTTCATGATAGCTACCTGAGGGTCATGAGATCCATGGAAAGGGATACTATTCACATTTTACCTTCAATGTATGAGTTGGCAATAGGGTTTCAGCTGCATCATTAAGGGGGGTCCCCAAGTATCCAAATTTTGGATCAAGTCAGTCCATACGATCTTCAAGTACCTCAAAACACTTGCATATGGGAGGGTGAAGCTTGATTCATACATGCTTCATGGAGCAAAAAAGCGTTGGTGGGACATTATGGAGTAATCCAGGCAACAAGAGGAGTTATATTAGAAAGACCTTGAGACAAATTTTCTAAGACACTTCTATCTGAAATGTTGAGGAATGAGAAGATCCATGAGTTCATGCATCTGACATAGGAGGTTATGTTAGTGATGGACTATGATGGGCATTTCACTAACTTGTAGTGCTTTGAGCCATATTTAGCGGCTAATGAGATAGTCAGAGCGAGATGTTTTTAGGAATAGTTATGATATAATGTCACAAGTGAAAGTTTTTAACTTGAGTATCATTTCAGATGTGATGAATCAGGCTCTCATCTTGAAAGGGAATATAATAGAGGCCCCAAGCAGTGGATAGGTTGTGTTAGCAGGGAAAATTGAGAGTTATTCTTATAGTGGCAAGAAGAACTTCTATGGTTGTAATCGCTAAGGCAACAATAGGAAAAGTAGTCAGGGAAGTGGGTATCCATCTCAGGACTATGTTCTATTATAGTGATATCAGTGTGGAAATTTTATCCACAAGTGTCTTTAGTGTCCATACCTTATTTTGGAGTATATTTCTTGTGGTAGGTCGGGCCACCTATATAGGTTTTTTAGGGGCATGCAACAACAAAGAAATGGTTGGGGACCATGACATATACCAGACTCTAGGAAGGACTCAACTACCTCTCAGCAGACTGGTAGCTGGAGTTCCACTGAACATTCAAGTTAAGGCATGGTATGTGTTACTCTAACATCCAAAGGGAGAAATATAGGGGAGTCAAACTGGTGCTTTGGGAAGAGGGGAATTCCAGTTGCATACTATGCAGTCTAATCTGTCTAGTTTGGATGTAAGACCTTCTACCGTAAGAGGTATGATTCTTGTATCAACTATCATTTCCTGTGTTTTTTTTGATATAGGAGTATCACATTCCTTCATATCTACTATTTTTTAGAACGTTTTGGGTTTGTTTGTATAATACTTGGATGTTTTCTTGACTATCGACACAGCATTGGGAGTGTGGTCATAGAATAACAAACATTTTCAGACATGTTCTTTAGAAATTTGAGGTTATCATTTCCTTTGAGAAATTTTATGCTAGAAATTATAGGATTAGATTTTATTCTTAGTATATATTGGATATTTCTATACCAGGTTCATATTGACTATTATTGGGGAGAGTTATCTTTTTAACAGCAGAAGGAGGAATCTATATTCACTAGGGTGAGAAATATATTTAGGTTAGCATGCAGGAACTATTTAGTATATGTTGTATTGTCTCATGAATCAGATAGAAGGTCATGCTCTAGATGATATTGTAATGAAACATGATACTTTTCCTCTAGTGGTATACTGTTTTTAGGATGTTTTTTCTGAAGAGTTCTTTGGCTTACCATCCAAGAAGAAGATCGAGTTGGTTCCAGGAGTAGAGCCAGTTTCTATCCCACCTTACAGGATGACACCAGTGGAGCTTCAATAATTTAATGTTTAGTTAGAAGATCTTGAAGCTAAGGGTTTCATATGACCTAGTACATCACCATGTGGTTCTTGTATGTTTTTAGGCAAGAAGGTTGATGGGACTCTATGCTTGTGTGTAGACTATTCAAGATTGAACCAGATGATGATAAAGAACCGGTATTCCCTTTAGTGCATCAATGATCTCTTAAGTCAGTTGAGAGGTTCCTTGATTTTCTATAAGATTAAATTAAGATAATGGTATCATCAGTTAAGAGTGAGACCATCAAACATAACTCAGACTGCTTTTAGGAGTAGATATGGCTTGTATGAGTTCATAGTGATGTCGTTTGATTTTATGAATGCACTGGAGATATTCATGGCCTTGATGAATTAGATATTTCTTCCCTTCTTGTATTAGTTTTTGGTGGTTTTCATCGATGAAATCATAGTGTACTCCCAGTCAATATACGACCATGCCCAACATCTTGACATCATCTTATGTACATTGAGAGAGAATTGACTTTATGCCAAACTATCTAAATGAAGTTTCTGGATTGATAAGGTTGATTTCTTGGGAAATTTCATCTTAGAGTCTAGAGTGTCAGTGAACCCAGAGAAGGTTTCATCTGTGGTATCTTGGGAGTGACCCAATAATGTCTTTGAGATTCGAAAATTTCTAGGTTTAACAGGTTCTTACCGGCACTTCTAAAGGTACTTGGGTGCTCAGTAGAAGCCAGTGGGATAAGAATTTAATTTTTTCCCTCACTGGTGTAACAAAAAATCATCAACTCTAGTGATACAGCCCTGATATGGTCTGAGGATCCCTCATGGTTTAATCAGAGCACAATAAATAAAAATAAAAAAATACCTCGTTTTGATATGATGTGCGCTAGCCCGTTGCAAGTTTCCAACATAGTTTCTTGAAGGATCTGATTCCAAATCTCTGTAGATCATCCACACATGCTTCTTGAATCTGTACGCATGTCGTTTGTTAGATTCTGGTTTCTAGCATAGAGCTTTGATGACCACTTCGATGCAGTGATGATCACCATGATCCTTTGACTTCGATCTGTGAAGTTTAACTTGGATCATTCACTCGATTGAGTGATTCTCTCTCTAGGAATTAGAAGGATAGAGAAGCTCTCAATTCCAATGGAATGAATAGTTAATTGAGAAGAGATTATCTACACTTATATAATGGATATTCATAAAACCCAGTTAGGGTTCCCGACCCTGTGTAATAAACGTCCACTAAATAAGTGACATAAATAATTAATTATGACGAACTAAAATGAGTTGTAAATATTATTTATATATTATAAAATACCTATAATATATATTAAATATATTACGTGATAATCCATAGCCATTAACACAAATCGTAACTCCTGATAGTATTAAACAAACATGAAATATTATTATATTAATATTTGTTCATATAATAATAATCCATATATTTACATAATCACTTGTAAATACATGTCATAAATAAATTCAACCCAATTAATCTTTACTTGAATAATAATGAATTGATTTATTTATTGGTGATCGATAGAACATGGAAAACACTCCGACCCTGAGTTGGGGACCATCATTTCCTATTTTCCTATTCAAAAGAATAGGGAAGATTCTCAAATGTGCTATTGTGTGCGACTCTCTAGGACCTTATCTCAATAGAAGTGAATAATATTCATAGACCAAGAGTGGAGTATAGTAACTCATAAAGGCCCATAAAGAGATAAGAAAAATTCATTGTTATGACATCCAACCTATAAACACGCACCATGTAATATAATATCTTTATCATTGATATCTCATAAAGCAGAATGCGCACTTGTGTAATCATCATTTTCTTACTTTATTATTTTTTGATCTAACTGGAAAAAATTACCTTTGACTTTTATGAAGGTACTACCATCCTGATCAACTTGTCTAGATACATCTCTTCTACAACTTGGAAGTGAAAAATCCTAAACTTATCATTCAACCAATGTCATGACACCAATGACACACCCAACACAAACTACCTCACCATGACTTCATTGTCATAGTTTTCACCTTGCATGAAAGTACGTGATCAAATGAAATACATTGATAATGATCTCAAGTTAGGATACCAATACACATGTCTGTAGATAAGAACATCTGATGACACCTGAAATATGTGGTGTTCTTATTGGCGGGTCTGTCCTCATGATCTCAACTAGTAGATATCACCAAGTGAGAACTTTATGAGGAGAAGTATCAATTCTTATGATCCCCCAACACTTGATAGTATCACATCATCTATGTCTAGTCATTATGATGTATCTAAACTATATGACATTACTTTAAGATTACTATCATATTATATTAAGGTTCTCATTATACCTTGATATTTACTAAAACCCTTTGATATGACACATAATTTAAGGACATTACCATAAATATATTGGATGCATAAGTATTAACAATATTATAGAAAGATTAATACATGTATATATGGAAAAAATTATACATTTAGTGGTAATCAAAATACATCACAAGTTTATTATTGTTCACCCACTTTCAACACTCCCACATTCACTAGACCCAAATGCTAATAAGTATGAATATGCTAGCCCTCACATGAGAATCATGCTTCTACTAAGATATGGATTTAGTCAGGGAGTCTGCCAAATTGTCCTCTGTAGATACTATGCTAACTATAAATTCACCTTTCTAAGTAAAATCCCCCAAGAGATGAAAATTATAAAGTATATAATTTGTCCTATGGTGTGACCTGAGCTCCTTGGAAAGCACCACTAATGCATTATTATCACAATAAACTAGAATAGAGTCTATAATTCTAGGCACAAGAATGATATTTGAGACAAAAATGCATATCTAGACTGCTTCCTTTGATGCATCAGAAGCTGCTATATACTTAGATTCTACTATAGAATCAATGACCACATATTGCTTTGAGTTTCTCCCACTCACTACACCACCATTTAGGAAAAATGTAGCATGAAGGTGATTTTAGATCATTATGATCTATTTGGAAACTAGAATCAGTGTATCATCTCGCTACTAGTTCCTCATCTCCTCCATACACTAGGAACATATCCTTTGTATGCCTCAAGTACTTCAAGATAGTTTTAATAGATTCCCAGTGCAGCTCTCCTAGATTATCTTGATATCTTCTCACCATGATTAAATAAAAGGAAACATAAAACCTAGAAAATAGAATGGAATACATAATAGCATAGACTAAAAAGGCATAAGGGATTCTACTCATTCTTTAAATCTCCCCATATGTTTGTGGAAACATTTTCTTAGAGAGATTGAAACCATGTGACATGGGAAACAAACCTATACTAGATTTTTCCATATTGTACCTCTTGATCATATTTTAAATATATGTACTTTGACTTAGCCATAGAAGCCTATGATATCTATCTCAGTATATATTGATCCCTAGAATGTAGGTTTCTTCACCTAAGTCTTTCATGGAGAAGCATTCATTTAACAAAGTCTTAACTGACTGTAAGAATTCTACTTCATTTCCTATAATTAATATGTCATCAACATATAATACTAGGAAAATAATGACATTCCTATTAACCTTATTATAGACTCAAGGGTCACTTTTATTTTTAATGAAACCAAAATTATCTTATGGACTCATCAAAATGAACATTCCATTATCGTGATGCTTACTTCAACACATAAATGGATCTTTGTAGATTGCACACTTTAGTGGAATTATTTGACCTAAAAAACCCTTAGGGTCATTTCATATAGACGTCTTAAACCAACTAATAATTTTGAAAAGTAGTTTTGACATCCATTTTCTAAATCTCATAATCATGGAAGGTTGCTATTGTAAGCAATATTCTGATGGATTTCAGCATTGTTACTGGTGAGAAGGTTTCATCATTATCTATTCCATAATGTTGTCTAAAACCATTTGATACCAATATTTCTTTATAGGTACTAAACTTACCATCCATGTCTAGATTTTTCTTTAATACCCATTTTTACCCAATAGGTTTTACATCAATTGGAGGGTCTACCAAAATCCAAAATTGATTTTGGTACACGGAAACTATCTCAAAATTCATAGATTCTTTCCATTTAGTATTATCCTTTCCTTCTACTACATCCTTATAGGTTATAGGTTCATAATTCTCAAGTAGAATGGGTCACCTAACTCGGTTACAAGAAAACCATAATGATATGGTTCTCTAACATCTTGAGTAGACCTATGTAGTACTTGTGTTCCTGTACCAACTCCTGTGAATCTGGAGAATTAAGTTAACTGAATCCAATATTGCTCCCACTATTTACATTGGAAATGTTCTTAATTTCTAGAAATGTGTCTTGTCTTTCCAAAATCAATTTTCTATCTAAATATTTATATAGGTAATATCTTTTGGTTTCTTTAGGATAACCTATAAATATTAACTTAGTGATTTGGGATGCCAATTTGTCACTAGTTATAGTCTTAAAAAAATACTTCCATCCCCACACATGTATGTGTGACAAACTGGGTTTATTTACACACCATAACTCATATGTAATCCCACATGAAGATTTAGTTAGTACTCGATTAAGGGTATATTCCATTGTCTGTAAAGTGTATCCCCAAAAGGATAATGGAAGTATTGCCTGACTCATCATTGATCTGACCATGTCTAGAAAATTCCTATTCCTTCTTTCACTAACACCATTCCACTATGGTGTATAAGGAGGAGTGATTTGATATACTATCCCACACTCCTTCAAGTGATCAATGAAATCATGGTTAAGATACTCTCTACCTCGGTCTGAGTGAATTTCCATAATCTTCTAACCGAGCTGATTTTCTACTTCATGTCGGTATTCCTTAAACATCCGAAAGAAATATGACTTATAACGCATTAAGTAGATATATCCATACCTAATATAGCCATCGGTAAAAGTAATGAAGTATGAAAACCCACCCCTTTCCTCTACTGGAAATGGACCACATATAACAGTATGAATTAATTCTAGTAATTCATTGGATCTTGCTCCCTTCAAAGAGAAGGGTGATTTGGTCATTTTCCTGTGTAAACAAGTGTTACATACTTCCAAGGGTTTTAACTGAACTAAGTCTAAATACCCTGCTTGATGTAATTTCTATAATCAATTCTTGTTTAAATGGACAAGCTTGAAGTTCCATAAGTGGGTGTTATATGAGTCATTCTTGTTGGTCTTCTCATTGATTGTCATTACCAGGTTTTCAAGTTCAAGTATATATAAGACATTATTAAGATGCACCATACCATAACACTTGTTATCTTTATAAAAGAGACAAAACTTATTTCTGAACTTGAAATAAAATTCCATTGTGTCCATAATTGACATAGAGATTATGTTTTTGGTAACAGGGGGTACATAATAACAATTACTTAATACAAGAACCAAACCACTAGGCAAATTAAGGTGATAATATCCCACTTCCAAGGCTGCTAGACTTGTACCATTTGCAACTTGGATGTAAAATTCACCTTTTTCAATCTTTTTGAATTTAACCGATTCCTATATATGAATATATATGTGTGATCCACATGTTGTATCCAATTCCCAACTTGTAGATAATGAAAGATTTCATTCAATGACAAAAATACATGAAGTAGAAGCATCACCTTGCTTTTTCTTCCCAACTCTGCAATTTTTCTTCCAGTGTCCTTTCTTGCCACATAAAAAGTAGACAACCTACTACTCATTTCCCTACCTATATATCTTTGTATTCTTAAAATGATGATGCATAGGTGTTTTCAAACTTGAATTGGCCATAGACCCCTTGTCCTTTCTCTTATTTCTATTATTCACCATAAGGAATGAAGAATTAGTATTCTTCATATCCTTATCATCTTGGAGTACTAAATATATAAGGTCCTGGAGAAACTTTTTCATGTTATTCATGTTATAATTAACAATTAAATTTGAAAATTTGGGTGGTAAAGAAGCAAGAATGAGATCTGTTTCTAGTTCTTGATTTAGTTTGAACCCAAGGGATTCAAACCTATCTATGTACCTGATCATCTTGAGTGCATGAGGTCCTGCTTTATTTCCTTCTACTAGACTGTACCTACCACAGGCACTATAAATCTCATACCTCTCTTATATTTCTCTATCTTGATATAATTCTTAGATACAAGTTATCATCTTTTATGCATCCTCATCCTCATTCATTTTCTGCAATTTACTGGACATGGATGACAACATGATGCACTGAACATCTAGTGCATCATCTACATGAGTTTTTAATTTTTCTTTATCTGACTTTATTTCTCCCTGATGAGGCTTAGTAGGAACTGAGTATTTTGGCACATAAATATTCCTTTCTTGGAATATTACTTTGTGCAATCTTTTGTTCCACTCTAGGAAGTTATGGCCATTCATAATATTTTTTTATCCAAAATCGATCATAGTGATAATGTACTTTTGGTGTTGATGATTACTATTTTAGATCTATAACATATGAATTTTAGTAGTTAGTACTATATCTTGATTAACTTTTAGAAATTTATGATTAATTAATTATTATATCATTTAAATGTCTCCCACTATTTTATTGAACCTTAATAGCCCTCACTATTAGATTCAGAATACTTTGTTTCTTAAATATTCTAGCGGAAAGGATCCTTGAAATCCCCCTCATAGTCTACAATATATGGCTACACCGCTACTCAGAGGGTTTCAAGGTAGGATTCAGGATGGCCAACCTATTTAACAGGTTGTTCCTTGATTTTTGGGAAAATTATCATCTTATTGGAATCATAACTTGATTCCCTCAAATCTTTGCCTCTAAAGTGATAGAATGTTAGCTATGGATAATCCTTGACTACTTAATTTAGTTAAGTCAACCTAATACTATAATGAGAACTCTTTATTAGTAGGAGGTTCTCTCACCTATGGATAACAAGCACCCCAAAAACCTGTGTTTGTTCAAATGTGAGCAATGGAAGGCATTACGACTTAATATGTCTTGGAGGGATTTTATTTATTTCTTTATGAATGTAATCCTTTTTTTATTAAATATGTTAAATCTAGGACATCACACTCACAACTAAACATGAAATAGAAAAACATACATCATACTTTTATGCATTTTTTCTTATTTATTATTTTATGTGATCACACAATAATCATGCACTTGAATAAAAAACAAACAATGCATAAAAGAAATAATTCAACCTGAATGGTCTTGAGCATCTAAATATGATTGATCCATAATGGATCAATCTTGACCTAAGGGGTTTTATACCTGATTTGACTCCTGACTCGTATCGTAGTTCACCCCCAATTCCATGTATTTGCTTCTTGTCTAGATTGCCACCACAACTTGGTGGGATCCGCATCTTAGAACGTCATTGTATATGTACAAATATGCTCACGTGTAGATAAGGTCTAGGGGTGCAATGTATAACAGGTGTATTGGATGCGATTTCCCTTATATTATTCAAATAAAATAAGACGATACACATACCGTAATTTAATTACCTACTTATCTACTATATATACCAATCCTAGCTTCCCAATTACCACGTGTCATGCTATTGTTCTTCCAAATCATCTTTTTCTTACGTGTCGTTTCCCCAATCACCCACGTCGCCCCCAAAAAAACCAATGCTCCCTCAAAAATTGGGATCCATCACGTGCTACACCTCCTGCAAACCAGTGCGTACGGCCTCACTATATCCATCAACTAGGGTTCCCAAACCCCACTCGCTCCAAACCAGAACCCCCTCGATTTTTACTATCTTCTACTATGGTTTTCAGTAGGATTTATCCTTCCCTCAACCTGCTCTTCCCACAAAAAATTGTCGTCATCCTCCACACCATTTAATTCCTCCTTTTTTTCGGTTCATCTTCTAAAATCCAGTCAAATCGTCGTATGGTTCCAGCATCAGAAGTTCAGATTTCCATCTCCTAGGTTTCCTCATACTATTCGTATCCTTAGAGCTCTACTTTCATCATCCAATAGTCTAATATGCCTCTCGCCACCACATCCCCTCCCATTCACAAAATCCCTCTCCATCTCCTAGGGTTACCAGTATTATATGTCTCCTCTGAGATCTACCACAGCGAAGCACGACCCTCACCCTCTTCGCGATTCAATTCACCATCACAAAAACCTTCTTTTTTTCATTGAAAATATATCTCCCTATTATTTTCCTTTACAGAAATAGACAAGGGTTCAAAATTTTCCCTAAGATCAGATCCATCCAGCTCTCAACGCATCCAGAATATTGTATTTTCTCCTCTATATCTTCTCAATGACAATTTTTTATGCTTTATAGTTTCACATTTCATTATGTTTATACTAATTTTACAGGTTTTAATACAATACAGTGCTCAAAAAATGGTGGGTTGTCATAATTTTCTTTAAAAGTTTTCAGTTCTCTAACAGAATTTGTTTTTTCAGCTAAATATGGAATATTCAATCATCAATACAATACATATCATTTTTTGATTCACCAATCAGTGTTTGTACTTCTTTTTCTCGGTCAATATCTCTGCATCTAAAATTTTTCCCATGGTTGATATAGATTTCCTCCACTACATCAAAGTCTGCTCCATTTTAGGTATGCATAACTTATTTGATTCAATAAACAATTTTTTTAGTTTTAATCATGAAAAAATAGACAAGGTTTCAAAATTTACCCTAAGCGCAGATCTATCCAGCTCTCAACGCATCCAGAATATGGTATTTTCTCCACTATAGATTCTTGGTAACATTTTTATCTACTTTATAGTTTTGCATTTCACTATGTTCATACTAATTTTGCAGGCTGTAATACAATACAGTGCTTCAAAAATGGTGGGTTCTATTAATTATCTAGAAAAGTATTCAGTTCTCTTCAAGAATTTTTTTTCCAGCTATATATGGAATATTCAATCATCAATACAATACATATCATGTTTTGATTCATCAATCATTTTCTGTGCTTCTTTTTCTTGGTCAATATTTCTACATCTAAACTTTTTTCCATGGTTGATATAGATTTCCTTCACCACATCAAAGTGTGCTCTATTTGAGTATCTTTATCATCATATCCAATTTTATAAATGAAATGGTAACAACGATTCAAGGTAATTGTTACCCACTATTATTTCATTTTCCATTATCATAATGATTCATTAATTGTTGATGTTCATCATCAATATTTGATTTTTATTTTATTAATAATCACTATTATTTTTTATCATTAATTCCATAATATTTTCTCTCAATATCATTTACTGTAATTTTCATTAGTATGTCTTCTTAGCAACTACCTCTAAATAAAGTTTACTGTAAATCTTTTTGTGTCATATTTTTGTGTCATAACTAAAATTTCTTTTCAGAAACAATTTTTTTTGTCAGATTTTTGTTATGTTAAATTTCTTAGCAACTATTGCTTTTTTGGATTTCTTATAAAACTATTTCCCAGTTTCTCAAACATAATGTTTTTAAATGTTTCTTATATATGACTATTTACAGATTAATTATGAAAACCTATTTCTATATTTCTTATGGTAACCAATGTTGGTTGATATAGATAAATTCATATCCAGAATTAGAATGTATTGAATAAATCCATGTATGATATCAAGTATGATTAGTTAATATGGTCAAGATAGTCTTCAAAAACCGTCAATCTAAATATTGTTGGAGACAATGTTAGATTATGTTTTTATTATTATGTTGATGTGGTGCATCATGTATTTAGTTATTTCTAATTTATCATTCTTTTGTGGTAGAATTACTATTTTAGTAATAGTGGAACTTATGGGCATCATTGGGGATGTCAATGAAATTCTACTGGGAATTTCAATTCATCTCCTATAAAAAAATCATTGGTGGAGGAATGTATTTTAGGGAAACCTTATGTCTTAGATATTACTACATCCCCACTGAATTCTCTATATAGTTCTACCTACCATATCATTGTATTATTTGGATATATCAATTAGGTGCACCTACATTCAAATGGCGATGAAATTTACATAATTTCTTACACATTGTGAAAAACTAAGTGTTTCAAGATTATTTATATGTAATTGCTTATATATTAGTTATACATAGATATATATGGATTGATTATTCAATTGTTTCCCAACTGCTCACACATAGTGTTTTTACACACTTCATATGCATAACCTTTTCCATGTTTCTTATGTGAAAGTGTTTCCTGGTTGCTAATGATCACCATTTTAGGTTGGTATGGATAGTTTGATATTCAACATTAGTATGTATTGAATGAATCTTGATAGGCTATGAGGTTTGACTACTTTAAAATGGCCAAGTTAATCTTCAAAAACCATGAGTTTCAATATGGGAGTAGATGAGTTTCGATTATGTATTTCATCTTAATAAGTGTTTCCATATTTCTTATGGAAAACTGCTTCATAATTTCTTCTAATCACCATAGGAGGTTGATATGGTTATTTTGATATGAAATATTAGTATGTACTTAATGAATCCCAATAGGATTTGAGGTTTGAATACATAATACTTCTAAGGAAAACTTCATAAGTGTAACGACCCAAAATTTTGAATAAATCTTGTTTCCTAATTTTATGTGTTATTTTATTTTATTTTTATACTCAACAAAAATGATTCATTTTATAACATGAGTATAATTAAAATGAGACCTTTGGTTTTTGACTGTTATATGACCATTGGTCAATATGACCGCTGGAAACTAAACGTTTTGATTATTATCTCTAAATACAAGTAATATTGGTTAATTAATATAGAAATAAGATTCGATGGCCTCACCCAGTAGTCTTGGACCGATCAAAGCCCATCTAACAGAACTTGGGAAGGAGGTAGCACCACTAGGCTTTGCTCTGGACCAAACCCAAGCTGAACTTCATCGTGTGAAGCTAGAACGGGATCTCCTTCGCGAGAAGTTCAAACTGATAGAAATTACTACTCGTGCGATGTTGGCTGAGCCTCCCTCGGATTCTCTCACCTTAGCACACCTTACACTTAGGTTTTATGCTGGTGTGATAAGGGGCTATGTAAGGAGACCATAACTGCCTTGTGTAATCCTTTTTTTTAAATAAAAATTGGGATTTCTTCTTATGATGAAGTTTATGAATTTTCAAATGACCGAATAAATATAGTATGCATATTTTTGATGAATTTTAGAAAAAGTATATTTTAAAAATGTTTTTTGTAAACCTTAAATAATTAAAAATGTGTAATGATTTTCAAAAAATGGTCTTCTACAATTATGTTCAGTACGAAATTTAGAGTCTAATAAGATCAACTTGATTTTTGATGAATAGTAAATTATGAATAGTGATTTTATGATTAAGATTAGTAATGTGTCCAAATGGATTAGTAATCTCACTTAAAGAAAGTATTAGTATAATCTAGGCACCTTGATTAAGTAATGTGATTCAATAAAATGGTTAAATAATGGTTTCATAAATTATTATTCAAGTATTAGTTTTTTCGGGTGAATAGTGTTTTTTAATTAAAAATTAAATTAAAAATATTTAGAAAATTATTTTTATAAAATGGATTTCATTTTTGAACTCAGAGCATCGATATTATGTTAAGGTAATTTTTGGGGATTTTTCTGAAAAAGTTGAATTTTTGGTGAATAGTGTATTTATTTAAAAATAAATTAAAAATATTTAGAAAATTATTTTTATAAAATGGAGTTCATTTTTGAAATCATAGCATTGATATTTGGTTAAGGTGAAATTTTGGGTTTTTTCTGAGAAAGTTGAATTTTCAGTGAATAGTAAAAAAATACAGTTTTAGGGTTTCGATATGTTTAATGACATCATAACTGTGTCATGATGATTCCATGAAATATTTTAAGGGATGGTCGACCAAAGGTGATGAATTATTTTATGGGGGGCCCCATGTGGCCTAACTCCATGGGAAATACCATGGGAGAGCACATGGTTTTGAGAAAACCACTTTTGAGGTGTCCCTTGGCCATTAATGCCTTGTCCCCTCACTTTCCCTATAAATACCAAGTCATCCTCTCATCCATTTCGACTCCCCACTCTCCCCCAACGAATTTATGGTCTCATTACCTCCCAAGGATTCCTCCCAAGGTTCCCCCAAGCCCTCAAGGTCCCAACCTTTGAGTTTTAAGAGTTACGTTTTAAGGTAAGGGATCTGACCTCTCTCTTTCTTTTCAAGAAATCTCTTTTATGTCATTTATTTTATGCTCCATGTTCTTATGTTAAAGGGTGATCTTTTATACTCCTCTTACTTCCCTTTTCATGTTCATATAATGAGAGATCCCCTCTTACTCTCATTATTTCGTTTTATGAAGTTTTAAGTGGCGTCGTTAGGCTGCTGAATTTTTTATAACAGATTCTTTCTCCCTTCTCATTTTTCAAGATCTATTTTCATGTAAAGTATTTCAAGTTCCTTTTTATTATGTTGGGGTATGATCTCTAAATTTATCATACTAATATTTTATGATCATATGATGAGAGACCCCATTTGATCTCTTCAATTCATTATTTTGAAGTTTTAAGTGGCGTCGTTAGGCTGCCAAATTTTCAAGTGGTTCTTCACCCTTCTCGTTTTGAAGTTCTACTTTCAAGTCAATTCTTTCAATTTACTTTTTGTTATGTTGGGGTATGATATCTATATCTATCATACTGATCTTTTATGACCATATGATGTGATACCCCATTTGATCTCTTCAATTCAGTATTTTGAAGTTTTAAGTGGGGCCGTTAGGCTGCCGAATTTTTAAGTGGTACTTCACCCTTCTCGTTTTGAAGTTCTACTTTCATGTAAATTCTTTCAAGTCCCTTTTTGTTATGTTGGGGTATGATCTCTATATCTATCATACTGATCTTTTATGACCATATGATGAGAGACCCCATTTTATCTCTTCAATTCAGTATTTTGAAGTTTAAGTGGCGTCGTTAGGCTGCTAAATTTTTAAGTGGTCCTTGCACCTTTCTCCCTTTTCAAAGTTCTAATTCCATGTCAAGTCTTGCAAGTTCCTTTTTATTATGTTGGGGTATGATCTCTATATATATCATACTGATCTTTTATGTTCATATGATGAGAGACCCTATTTGATCTCATCAATTCTATTTTGGTTGAAGTTTATGTAACGTTGTTAGGCTGCCGAATTTTCATAAGAGAAATCTTATTTTTGTCTTCCTTTCATGTTCTTCATTTCGTATGGTATATTTTCAAATTTCATTACCATGTTATTAAATCCCTTATATTCTGTCTCTCTACTATTTTATGGGTCATTTATGAATGTTTGACCCATGTCCCCTCTCTTTTCAATGTTTTCTAAAAACCTTGTAACATAGCCGTTATGCTGCAGAATTTTCGTCTCAAAATGTCTCTCTCTTTTTCTAAAGATATTTTATTTTATTAAGTGAATACTCAAAGATCTACCTTCTATATGGGTATTCACATATATACCAAGATTTTCTATTTTAAATTCTGGTATTTACATACATGAAACCCGCTTTCCCTTTTCGTGGGTTTAAAGTGACGTAAAGATCATGTCTTTAAAGCAGTTTTTAAAACTTTATGATTATGAAATGAAACCCATTTATTTTATGCTATATGGGTCATTTATGAAATTTTTGATGATGATATATGTGGCTCAGATGATAATAAAGGAAAATTTAAGGGTGCTCCCTGATAGCGCTCCAATGCATTGGGTAATGATGTAACCACTAGAGATTACAATTTTCACGATACCTTGGTGAATAACCTTGGTAATTTTCAAATGAAACCTTGGGGATGGACCTTGGTGATATGTTCATGATTTTCTATGTTAAATGTTTCATCCACATCTTCAAGTTATGAAAAATGTTATTTTTATTATTATATATCTCATGATTTCTTTCTCATGCCTTAAAGTTCTTTTCATGACCTTATTGAAGTATCTCAAGTTCACATGTAAAATGTTTCTATTGTTTTTCTTACTGGGCCTTCTGCTCACCCTTTCTTTTGATGTATGTTCCCAGGTTATGAGATGCAGTAATGAACCTAGGATGAACATGAGTAGAAGCCTTTCAAGTTTTTAAGAAGAATGTTTTATGTTTTAATGTTTTAAGTTCCTGGTTTCCAAGATACTAAACCTTAAAGATCCTCGGTTTTGTAAAATGTAATGAAAGTTTATGTGATAAAAAGGCGGGATACTATAATAAGTCTTATTATTTTTAAACATTATTTTATCTATAGGTAAACATGTTGGATGATTTTGTAGGTGCTCAAACTCCTGGATCATTACCTCTTATTCCACAACTATAACTCAGAAATAAAAAACCAGGTAAAACAACAGCTTCATTTTCTAGAAATTTTTTAATATTGGTCATGAAGAATTTAACATCCAAATGTAACACATGATAAAACTGCATTTAAAGTCATAAGTAGGAATTCAGTGAACCATTACACTGTGGTGATGTAGGGTTTTGATCCTGCATACTAGGTGACATGATGGATTAATAGTAGACTAGACTTCTCATTGAGTTCTACGCATGAATGATCTTGACAATGAAGATCACCCATCAAACACAAGTTGTGATGATTGCATTCATATAGTAAGGAAATTTTTGGATTTTTGAATATGAATGCACTTATTTGTCTTTTCATATTCTACATGCGCATATTATTTATATAAATTTGAAGCTAAATAGAATGGTGATATTGATTCTCATGCTACACCAAGATTCAATCTATCTTCATATATATATATTTTAATTCAATTTCATGTTGTAAGGTATTCTAAAGTGATTGACAGATCTTTTCTCAAGCTTGTGGACATGGGTGAATGTCTCTAATCAGTGAAAAGAACTTTAGAAACCCCTATTATTACCCATTACTTGTATCTATTCAGGAAATATTTAAAACCAACAACACTACACTCTTGATCTGCTTTGAAGTCTCCGTTCAAGGAGGAGTGAAAGCTGAATGTTCAACCAATTGATAGAACTAACTATAAGAAGTTTATAAGTTTTTACATTTCTATTCATTAAATTTACTGATCTATTTTTAGAATGGAAAAAACACCACTATCAACTGGTATGTATTCTACAGAAATTGAATCTATGTTAACTAAATTAAGGGTTTTTTAAAATCTGAAGTTATATTTTTTCCCACTACTTATAACTGGTTTTCATTGAAACAAGATTTCTATATTAGTGTTCTTTAGTCAAAATTCCTATGAATCATGTAAGGTAACATAATACCTTCTAAATGATGATAAAACTGTGTTTCTTCATGTTCTATAATTGGGTTTTTATGCATTATGTATAGATTCAACACTTATGGAAGGAGAACTTAGTAAAGAATAGTGAAAAAATTGACTGAATTTTTTAGCTGTAATTGCAAGGTAATACTACAGATTGACCATTTCATATTTTTTCATATTTGATTTCTGCATTATTTTTTAACATTTAAAACTGCATTAGACTGCTATTTACATTAGGGTGAATGTAATATGTTTACCCTATTTTTTGAATTAGCCTCTGCCATGGATGCTGCATGTAATGACCCGCCAATTCTCATTGGCTTGAGAGCTCAACGAGTAATTACTAGGCCTTAAGAGACATCCCCAAGGCGCTAAAGGCTGGAAATAAATGCCAAAGGGTTTCAAGATACATGGGGGATGATTTACCATTTAACCGAAACAACCAACAAACAGAGTAAACCAGATAGCATCTCCAACCAACCACTATATGATGCATGATTTAAAACTAAAACAACTCCACCATTTATTTTATCAAAAACCAACCAAAAGTATCACAGTAGGAACCAACACTAAAACATCAGAGTAAATAGCGGAAAGACAACTCAAAGACTACAAGACAACAACACAACTCCATTCTCCAAAACCTCCAATCTCCAATCATCACGAACCAACCCAAGTATCACGAAGCAGTGCTCTAAACATGTGACACTTTACCTTTTCCAACGTCTCAGTATATGACATCTGCAAAAGCACCAACGTGCCAAAGTAGGGGGTGAGTAATGAAACTCAGTAGGTTTTCCCCGATGACTTCCCAACCCATACCTCTAGGATAAAACATGTTAGCACATTTATATAAAACAATTTATATAAAACAATTTATATAAAACAATTCCAAAATAGTTCACAATATAACAAGTTCCATGTTAAAAACATTTTCCAAAAAAAACCATCTTTCTCGAGAAAAGAAACCAAGTAAGTTTTCAATCAAACTCTCATTTCCAATTTGGCACATTCATTATAGTTCACAAATCCACACAATCAACCATGCATGCAACTTGGACCTCCCTATACTCGTGAGTGGTGAGTTATCCTTCCACTAAGTCGTTACTTAGTGGAATACCTTGACGGGGGTACTTCACGACCTTATCCATCCCTTTTTATGGGGGTACTTCTTGCCCTTATCCATCCCAACCTTTTTTATGGGGGTACTTCTCGCCCTTATCCATCCCAATGCATATGAACACACACCATAACCTATGAAAATCCATGCCCAAAACCAAGTGTGCTCAAAACCTTTCAATAAAGAATAAATTTTTTTATTGAAAACCATTCCTTTCAAGCAGCAAAACCATTTTCCAAAACTAGCAAAGCCATATTTTTACAATCACTATTTTAAAATTCATAAACCAAAACACTTTGCACAACCCATTCTTTCAATTTCCACAATTCCATCAAACCCATAAATCATCACTAAAGAAGATTTATAACATGATTTTCACCATAATTTCACAATCAAAACCAAGTAATTAAATCAAATTGAACTAAACCTTCAAGTTCTAAGAAAGAGGAATCGAGAGTGAATCCACCTACCTCAACAATTTGGTCGAAACCAACCGACGGACAAAGAACGCCAAGAACACCGGGTAAAAACTCCAAAAACCATCCTTAGATCTCTTCTCCTAACACAACCAAGACCAAATCTTGTCATATTTGGCATCCACACCCTTATATCTACCCATAACGGGCGTAGATCTAAGAAAACGAGAGAATAAGAGAAGTATATATAAGTAGATCTAAGAAAACGATCAAGAAATATCTCATACCTTAAGAAACCGGCTTCGATTCGCCAAGAGAAACCTTCGAATCACCTCCAGAATGCTTAGGAGAAGTCTTCCAACCTTCAAGGGAGAGTAATCCTGAGTTAGGGTCACTTAGGAGGTTTAAACAAGGAAATTAGAGGTAAAATGAGTTAGATCCACAATTTTAGGATATAACTTTAAGTGACCGGACAGTTAGTCCGCACAGTTTGACAAACCGGGCACTAAACATGAGTTAGCTTCTGCCTCGGCTATCCTTCACGCACGGTTTGGCCGCACGGTTAGACAAATCATGCACCGACCATGAAGAAGCCACTAACTCCAAGACTCACTGTGCACGGTTTGGTCGCATGGTTAGACAAACCGTGCGCCGACCGTGGGGCTTCCCCTTTGCCTCCAAACATCATTCCAAGTTCTCCCGACTCTCCCATTCAACCCCCTTGACTATAAAACCATGAAAAGAATCAAGAAAGGGTTACATACCAGAAACTGGGGGTACTACATTCTCCCCACCATTGGCCTTTCCGTTCTCAAAAAGTAGAAAACCATCACTTAACTGAAAGAGTTCTGGCCACTGCTCTTTCATTTCTTTCTCACGTTCCGAAGTCTCTTCCTGAATCTGGCCATGTTGCCACAAAACCCGCACTAGGTTGATGCTTTTTCCACACAAGACTTTATCCTGTCTATCCACAATCCGCACTGGGATATATAGCAATGAATCATCCGGATCTAGGTCAACGTGATCCCATCTGATCACATGGTCAGGATTGGGTGGATACTTCTTTAACTAAGATACATGGAACACATTGTGCACCGAACTAAACCATGGTGGTAACACCAACTGATATGCCACCTCAACAACCCGTTCTAGTATCTCAAAAGGGCATATATATCGAGGAGATAACTTTCCCTGCTTCCCAAAACGACGTCGTCCAAGTCTTGTAGAGACCCTCAAGAAGATATGATCACTCACTGTAAACGACAACGGTCTTCGGTGATAATCCGCATAAGATTTCTGACGACTCTGAGCAGTCTCCATCCTCTTCCTAATCAACTGGATCTTCTCTATTGTTTCTTGGACAAGGCTTGGCCCAATTAGTGAAGTCTCACCTGTTTCCACCCAGCAAAGTGGAGAATGAAAAGGATGCCCATACAATGCCTCAAACGGAGCCATGCGTATCGAGGCTTGATAGCTGTTATTTTATGATAACTCCACTAAGGGTATATACTCCTACCATTAGCCACAAAAATCCATTACACAAGCCCGCAATATGTCTTCCAAAGTTTGTATCATCCGCTCAGATTGCCCATCTGTCTGAGGATGATACGTCGTACTCATCGTCAACTGAGTCCCAAGGGCTTGTTGTAAGGATTTCCAGAATCGAGATGTGAACCACAGATCTCTGTCTGAGATGATAGACACTGGTACACCATGTCTCTTTACCACTTCCCAGATATAGATTTTTGAAAGATCTTCCACCATATGGGTTTCACGAATTGGGATAAAATGGGCCGACTTGGTTAGACGATCCATTATCACCCAAATGGCATCGTGTTTCTGGACCGTTCTTGGAAGAATTGTAACAAAATCCATTACTATCTACTCCCATTTCCACACTAGGATAGGTAAAGACTGTAACATACCAGCTGGTCTCTGATGCTCTACTTTAACCTGTTGACAAGTTAAGCATCGCGAGACAAATTCGACCACCTTCCTTTTCATGCCGCTCCACCAAAACTGTGCCTTTAACGCCTTATACATCTTCTGTGTACCCAGATGTACAGCCCATTTTGAATGGTGGTAAGAATTAAGGAGTTGTTCCTGAAAAACTATTGGTACAACCATCCGATCTTTGAAACACAAAACTGAACTCGCTTCCAGTTTCCAGCCATCAATGGTCTCCCCACCATTGAGTTTTGAACTCATTATCAGACATTCCTCATCAGATGTTTGTACCTCTTTGACCAATTTTACCGGTTCAGGAACAAGTATAGTTGAAAAAGAAAACCGCAACATCACATCGGTTTTCACATTCCACATGCATGTTGGCTAAGACCGACATCAACTGCCATTCATATGAAGTTTCTTTCGCCAACTGAGCATACGACTTTTTTCTTAATGCATCGGCCACTGAATTTCCCTTACCTGGTGTATACATCAAGTCAAAGTCGAACATTTGAAGGTATTCCATCCATCTCCTCTCCCTCTGATTCAAATCTCACTGTGAGAAAATGTGTTTCAGGCTTTTTTGATCCGTAAACACGGTAAATTTCTCACCAAAGAGATAATGTCTCAATGTTTTCAGAGCATGGACGATTGCAGCTAACTACAAATCGTGTGTTGGGTAATTATTCTCATGCACCCTCAGCTGCCTTGAACCATAAGCAACAACATGGTTTCCTTGCATAAGAACACAACCTAAACCTGTCCCCGAAGCATCACAATACACCACATACCCCTGTCCCGATTCCGGAAAAATCAAGATGGGTGCTTATGTAAGGCGAACTTTCAACTCTTGAAAAGATCTTTGACATTCCTCAGTCCTTTGAAATGCACTATTCTTATTTTTCAATGTTGTCATAGGTGAATATAGTCATGAGAAGTCACGGACAAAGCGTCGGTAATAACCAGCTAGACCAAGAAAACTTCGTATTTTAAATACATTCTTCGGCGGTTTCCAAGAAAGAAAATCTTCTATCTTTTATGGATCCACTGAAACACCTTTCTCTAAAATGACATGGCCTAGAAAGCATACCTCTTGTATCCAAAAATCGCACTTTGATAATTTGGCATACAACTGATGGTCCCTCAAGATTTCCAACACTATCGCCAAGTGCTGCTCATGCTCAGCCCTTGTTCTTGAATACACCAATATGTCATCCACAAACACCACAAAAAAGAATCCAGATATGGCTGAAATATCCGATTCATCAAAGCCATGAAGACCGTTGGTGCATTTGTAAGACCAAAAGGCATGACTACGTATTCGTAGTGTCCATATCCTCTTCTGAAGGCTGCCTTTGGAATATCTTCCTTCCGAACTCGCAACTGGTGATATCCTGACCGACAATCAATTTTAGAGAACCACTGAGCTCCCCTAAATTGATCAAACAGGTCATCAATGCATGGAAGTGGATATCTATTTTTTATCGAAACTTGGTTAGGTTTATGATAATCCACACATAGCCTCAAAGTTCCATCTGCTTTCTTTACAAACAAAACTGGTTCTTCCCACAGAGACACGCTTGGCCGAATAAAACCTTTACTTTCCAGCTCCTCTAACTGCACCTTCAATTCCTTTAACTTTGTTGGTTCCATCCTATAAGATGTAAGTGAGATAGGACTGGTCCCCAGAAGGAGATCAATCTTAAACTCCACTTCTCTTACAGGTGGTAACCCTGAGAAGTTTTCAGGAAAAACATCAGTAAATTGATCCAACACAGCTGGAAAACTATTTTTCGAGATCTCTTCCAATGATTCCAAATTCAACACTGCCAATTGGTAAGAGATTGTTCCCACCATTGGTTCCAACAAGCTCTTTTCACCCTTCTTTACTATATTTTCTCCTCTAAAGAGATGGTCGATGTCATCCTTAGTCGTGAAACTAATCGTTCTCCTATAACAATCGATGTGAGCCTTAAACCTTGCCAACCAATCCATACCCAGGATTACATCATAGACATCCATATCCAACATGGAGAAGTCCCATTCCAGCTCAGCTCCATAAATAGTTTTAGCACATGCTCGACACACTAAGGCTTGACATTCTCTTTCACCAAGAGGAGTTTGCAGTTTCAACACAGAAGGAATCATTTCCAATTTTAAACATAGATTGTCAACAGCAAGAGAAGCAATGAAGGAGTGTGATGAAACAGTATCAAACAACACTTGCATGAGGGTAGAATTCAAAAGAATCGTACCTCTCACCATAAATGGTTCAGCCTGATCATCGACCATCATCTTCTCAACTCCATACAATTGCTTCGTCGCTGTGCTGCTTTCCTTGTTGCCTTGCTGATATTGCCCTCGTTGAGGGGTCATGGAATTCCTAGAATCACCATAAATAGCTCTGTTCTACTGACGATACTGGCTCTGTTGTCCTCATCCTATCGAAGCATACGATGCTTGCGACACCTGGGAAGTGTCACATGCACCCAACCTCGGAGTATTTCTACAATAGCGTTGTAGATGCCCCATCTACTTGCAATTGTGACATTTTCTAGGTTGCATCGTACACTCTCACTTTATGTGATCATTTGAGCCACATTGAAAACACCTGGCTTTCATCATGGGTCGTGGTGGAAGATTCACCAATCCAGTCATCTGGTTCTGATTCACACTCCCATCCTAGAAGTAGGTGTCCCTCTTCCGCTTGTTCCCAGCATTAGAGTTCCCACCCATTCCCATGGGTATCATCATACTTCCTCCTCCCATAACTCCTGATATGTCTCTTTTAGCTATTGTTTCTCTTTTTACCATCTCCGTATAATCCGTAATACAGAGCACAACTATATTCAAGCGAATCTCCTGTCGCAACCCTGATTCAAAGATGCGTGCCTTCAGTGATGCACTTGCAGCAACTTCTGGTGCAAAGCGCACTAAATTCATGAATTTAGCTGCATACTCCGTGACAGAGAGATTTTCCTACTTCATGCTGAAAAATTCCACTGTCCTCTGGATCTTGAACGTGTGAGGATAGAATTGTTTGTTAAACAATTCTTCAAAATCCTCCCATGTAAGGCCTTCATCCAATTTAGCCTGCACCGCTAAATCCCACCACTGACATGAAAGATCCTCGAGCATATATGTCACTAGATTTACTTTCAGCTCTGCTGGTGTGTCGATGAAATCGAAGATACAATTCATCCTACTCAGCCACACCTCTACCCTTTCCGGTTCAGAATCACCCCAAAAGATGGGTATATTCTTCTTCTGGAACTGGACGGAATGGTCTACACGCCTTGACTCATCCCTCTAATTCCCTGTGTCCACAGCCTAGAATGCTTGAATGATACTCTGAAACAGCTCTTGGTTCACACGTGGTTCAGGTGCAACCACATTCGTCGCAGCTTCTTCGGGTTGGTTTCTACAATGCCTAACGGGTGCCATTTTCTATACAACAACGCACACCATTAGTCTCACTTCCTAGCAACCGAAGGCTTATCATTTCAATTTCTATCACATCAATTATCACATCATTGTTTTCCATTCATCAAGATTTTCAACATGTTCAACCATTTTTGAAAACATCTCACATACTTTTTGAAAATCCACCAGTTTTCAAAATATTCCAAACAACCACTTTTCAAAAAATTTCATTTGAAAATATATTTGTGCATTTTTCAAAAATTTGTAACTTACCCAAAATCATAAATCATTCTTCCCAATGAGATATGTCATCCTAGTGGGAAGTCATTCCTCTATTGTATTTCATGCTCATCTCATTGGCTAAACCCATGACAATGAGATTTTCAACATTCTAGAAGTGTATCCAAAACACTTATGTACCCAACACCCTAGTAACTTGAAGTTTAGCATAAATGGGTTAGCTACGTCCTTTTATGCTATAGATTTCAAGTTCTGACAATCCTACTCTTGTCTAAGATGATCACCCAAGGAATAGACAAGAAGGAATTTCAACTCCAGGACCAAGAACATCGATGACCACTTGTTAGGCAAGGACCAAACAACTTGATACCATTTGTAATGACCCGCCAATTCTCATTGGCTTGAGAGCTCAACGAGTCATTACTAGGCCTTAAGCGACATCCCCAAGGCACTAAAGGTTGGAAATAAATGCCGACGGGTTTCAAGATACATGGGGGACCATTTACCCTTTAACCGAAACAACCAACAAACAGAGAAAACCAGATAACATCTTTAAGAAACCACTATATGATGCATGATTTAAAACCAAAACAACTCCACCATTTATTTTATCAAAAACCAACCAAAAGTATCACAGTAGGAACTAACACTAAAACATCAGAGTAAACAGCGAAAAGACAACTCAAAGACTACAAGACAACAATACAACTCCATTCTCCACAAGCTCCAAGCTCCAATCATCATGAACCAGCCCAAGTATCAGGAAGCAGTGCTCTAAACATGTGACACTTTACCTTTTCCAACATCCCGGTATATGACATCTGCAAAAGCACCAATGTGCCAAAGCAGGGGGTGAGTAATAAAACTCGGTAGGTTTTCCCTGATGACTTCCCAACCCACACCTCTAGGATAAAATATGTTAGCACATTTATATAAAACAATTTATATAAAACAATTCCAAAACAGTTCACAATATAACAAGTTCCATGTCAAAACCATTTTCCAACAAAAACCATCTTTCTCGAGAAAAGCAACCAAGTAAGTTTTCAATCAAAATCCCATTTCCAATTTGGCACATTCATTCCAGTTCAAAAATCCACACTACTAACCATGCATGCAACCTGGACCTCCCTATACTCGCGAGTGGTGAGTTATCCTTCCACTAAGTCATCACTTAGTGGACTACCTTGACGGGGGTACTTCATGACCTTATCCGTCCCTTTTGATGGGGGTACTTCTCGCTCTTATCCATCCCAACCATATTTATGGGGGTACTTATCGCCCTTATCCATCCCAATGCATATGAACACACACCACAACCCATGCAAATCCATGCCCAAAACCAAGTGTGTTCAAAAAATTTCAATAAAGTATCAAACTATTTATTGAAAACCATTCCTTTCAAGCAGTAAAACCATTTTCCAAAACCAGAAAAGCCGTATTTTTACAATCACTATTTTAAAATTCAGAAACCAAAACACTTTGCACAACCCATTCTTTCAATTTCCACAATTCCATCAAACCCATAAATCATCACTAAAGAAGATTTATAACATGATTTTCACCACAATTTCACAATCAAAACCAAGAAATTAAATCAAATTGAACTAATACTTCAAGTTCTAAGAAAGAGGAATCGAGAGTGAAGCCACCTACCTCAACAATTTGGGTGAAACCAACCGACAGACGAGGAACGCCAAGAACACCGGGTACAAACTCCAAAAACCTTCCTTAGATCTCTTCTCCTAACACAACAAGACCTAATCTTGTCATATTTGGAATCCACACCCTTAGATATACCCATAACGGGTGTAGATCTATAAAAACGAGAGAAGAGGAGAAGTAGATCTAAGTAGATCTAAGAAAACGATCAAGAACGATCACATGCCTTAAGAAACCAGCTTCTATTTTCCAAGGGAAACCTTCGAATCGCCTCTGGAACGCTTGGGAGAAGTCTTCCCACCTTCAAGGGAGAGTAATCCCGAGTTAGGTCCGCTTAGGAGGTTTAAACAAGAAAATTAGAGGTAAAACGAGTTAGATCCACAATTTTAGGATCTAACTTTAAGTGACCGCATGGTTAGTCCGCATGGTTTGAAAAACCGTGCGCTAACCGTGCATTAGCTTCTACCTCGGCCATCCTTCACGCACGGTTTGGCTGCATGGTTAGACAAACCGTGCGCCGACCATGCGGCTTCCACTTTGCCTCCAAACATCATTCCAAGTTCTCCTGACTCTCCCATTCAACCCCCTTAACTATAAAACAATGAAAAGCATCAAGAAAGGGTTACATACCAGAAATTGGGGGTACTAAATTCTCCCCAACATTGGCCTTTCTGTCCTTGGAAAGTAGAAAACCATCGCTTGACTGAAAGAGTTCTGGCCACTGCTCTTTCATTTCTTTCTCGCGTTCCCAAGTCTCTTCCTGAATCTGACCATGTTGCCACAAAACCCGCACTAGGCTGATGCTTTTTCCATGAAAGTCTTTATCCTGCCTATCCAGAATTCACACCGGGATATGTACCAACAAAGAATTCAACTCTAGGTCAACGTGATCCCATCTGATCAAATGGTCAGGATCGGGTTGATACTTTTTTAACTGAGATACATGGAACACATTGTGCACCGAACTGAACCATGGTGGTAACGCCAACTGATACGCCACCTCACCAACCTGTTCTAGTATCTCAAAATGGCCTATATATCTAGGAGATAACTTGCCCTGCTTCCCAAAACGGTGTTGTCCATGTCTTGGAGAGATCCTCAAGAAGACATGATCACTCACTGCAAACGACAACAGTCTTCGGCGATAATCCCCATAAGATTTCTGACAACTCTGAGCCGTCTCCATCCTCTTCCTAATCAACTGTATATTCTCTGTTGTTTCTTGGATAAGGATCGGCCCAATTAGTGAAGTCTCACCTATTTCCACCCAGCATAATGGAGAACGACAAGGATACCCATAAAATGCTTCAAACGGAGCCATGCGTATCGAGGATTGATAACTGTTATTGTATGAGAACTCCACTAAGGTTATATTATCCTCCCATGAGCCACCAAAATCCATTACACAATCCCAAAACATGTCTTCCAAAGTTTGTATCATCCGCTCAGATTTCCCATCTGTCTGAGGATGATACGCCGTACTCATCGCCAACTGAGTCCCAAGGGCTTGTTGTAAGGGTTTCCAGAATTGAGATGTGAACCTCGGATATCTTTCTGAGATGATAGACACTGGTATACTATGTCTCTTTACCACTTCCCAGATATAGATTTTTGAAAGATCTTCCACCGTATGGGTTTCATGAATTGGGATGAAATGGGCCGACTTGGTTAGACGATCCACTATCACCCAAATGGCATCGTGTTTCCAGAACGTTCTTGGAAGACCTGTAACAAAATCAATTGCTATTTTCTCCCATTTGCACACTGGGATAGGTAAAGAATGTAACATACCAGCTGGTCTCTGATGCTCTGCTTTAACATGTTGACAAGATAAGCATCACGAGATAAATTCGGCCACCTTCCTTTTCATTTCTCTCCACCAAAAATGCGCCTTTAACGCCTTATACATCTTCTGTGTACCCGGATGTACAACCCATTTTGAATGGTGGTAAGTATTAAGGAGTTGTTCCTGACAAACTATCAGTACAACCAGTCAATCTCTGAAACACAAAATTGAACTCGCTTCCAGTTTCCAGCCATCAATGGTCTCCCCACCATTGAGTTTTGAACTCATTATCAGACATTCCGCATCAGATGTTTGTGCCTCTTTGACTGTTTTTACGAGTTCAGGAATAAGCGTAGCTGAAAAGAAAAGCACAAAATCACCTAGGTTTTCACATTCCACATGCAAGTCAGCTAAGACCGACATCAACTGTCATTCATCTAAAGTTTCTTTCGCCAACTGAGCATACGAATTTCTGCTCAATGCATCGGCCACTAAATTTCCCTTACCTGGTGTATACATCAAGTCAAAGTTGAACATTTGAAGGTATTCCATCCATCTCCTCTGCCTCAGATTCAAATCTCGCTATGAGAAAATGCATTTCAGGCTTTTGTGATCTATAAACATAGTAAATTTCTCACCAAAGAGATAATGTCTCTATGTTTTCAAAGCATGGACAACTATAGCTAACTCCAAATCGTGTGTTGGGTAATTATTCTCATGCACCCTCAACTGCCTTGAACCATAAGCAACAACATGGTTTCCTTGCATGAGAACACAACCCAAAATTTTCCTCGAAGCATCACAATACACCACATACCCCTGTCCTGATTCCAGCAAAATCAAGATGGGTGCTGATGTAAGGAAAACTTTCAACTCTTGAAAAGATCTCTGAAATTCCTCAGTCCATTGAAATGCACTGTTCTTATTTGTCAATTCTGTTATAGGTGAAGATATTCATGAGAAGTCATGGACAAAGCGTCGGTAATAACCAGCTAGACCAAGAAAAATTCGTATTTCAAAGACATTCTTCGGCGGTTGCCAAGAAAGAACAACTTCTATCTTTTCTGGATCCACTGAAACACCTTTCTCCAAAACGACATGGCCCAGAAAGCATACCTCTTATATAAAAAAATCGCACTTTGATAATTTGGCATACAACTGATGGTCCCTCAAGATTTCCAACACTATCGCCAAGTATTGCTCATGCTCAGCCCTTGTTCTTGAATACACCAATATGTCATCCACAAACACCACAACAAAAGAATCCAGATATGGATGAAATATCCAATTCATCAAATCCATGAAGATTGTTGGTGAATTCATAAGACCAAAAGGCATGACTACGTATTCATAGTGGCCATATATGCTTCTGAAGGCCGTCTTTGTAATATCTTCCTTTCGAACTTGCAACTGGTGATATCCTGACCACAAATAAATTTTAGAGAACCACTGATCTCACCTCAATTGATCAAACAGATCATCAATGCATGGAAGTGGATATCTATTCTTTAACATAACTTGGTTAAGTTTATGATAATTCACACATAGCCTCAAAGTTCCATCTGCTTTCTTTACTAACAAAACTGGTGCTGCCCACGGAGACACACTTGGCCGAATAAAAAATTTTCTTTTCAGCTCCTCTAACTGCACCTTAAATTCCTTTAACTCTGTTGGTTCCATATTATAATACGGAAGTGAGATAGGACTGGTCCCCGGAAGTAGACCAATCGTAAACTCCACTTCTCTTACAGGTGGTAACCCTGAGAAGTTTTTAGGAAAAACATCAGGAAATTGATCAACCACAGCTAGAAAACTATTTTCCGCGATCTCTTCCAATGATGACAAAGTCAACACTACCAATTGGTAAGAGATCGTTCCCTCCATTGGTGCCAACAAGCTCTTTTCACCCTTCTTTACTATCTTTTCTCCTTTAAATAGATGGTTGATGTCATCCTCAGTCGTGAAACTAACCATTCTCCTATAATAGTCGATGTGAGCCTTAAACCTTGCCAACCAATCCATACCCAGGATTACATCATAGACATCCATATCCAACATGGAGAAGTCCCATTACAGCTCATATCTATCAACAGTTATAGCACATGCTCGACACACTAAGGCTTGACATTCTCTTTCACCAAGAGGAGTTTGCAGTTTCAACACAGAAGGCATCATTTCCAGTTTTAAACATAGAAAGTCAACAACACGAGAAGCAATGAAGGTGTGTGATGCACCAGTATCAAACAACACTTGCATGAGGGTAGAATTCAAAAGAATCATACCTCTCACCATAGATGGTCCAGCCTGATCATCGACCATCATCTGCTCAGCTTCATACAATTGCTTCGTCGCTACGCTGCTCTCCTTGTTGCCTTGCTGAGATTTCCCTCATTGAGGGGTCATAGTATTCTTGGAATCACCATAACTAGCTCTGTTCTGCTGACGAGACTGGCTCTTCTGTCCTCGTCCTGTCGAAGCATACGATGCTTGCGACGCCTGGGAAGTTTCACGTGCACACGACCTCGGAGTATTTCTACAATAGCGTTGTAGATGCCCCATCTGCTTGAAATTGTGACATTGTCTAGGTTACGTCGTACACTCTTGATTTATGTGATCATTCGAGCCACATTGAAAACACCCGGATTTTATCATGGGTTGTGGAAGAAGATTCACTGATCCAGTCGTCTGGTTCTGATTCACACTCCCACCCTAGAAGTAGGTGTCCCTCTTCCGCTTATTCCCAGTATTAGAGTTCCCACCCGTTCCTGTGGGTATCATCATACTTCCTCCTCCCATAAATCATGATATGTCTCTTTCAACTACTGTTTCTCTATTTACCATCTCTGTATAATCTGTAATATAGAGCACAGCTATCTTCGAGAGAATCTCCTGTCGCAACCATGATTCAAAGGTGTGTTCCTTCAATGATGCACTTGCAGAAACTTTCGGTGCAAAGTGCACTAAATTCATAAATTTAGCCGCATACTTCGTGACAGAGATATTTTCCTACTTCAGGATGAAAAATTCCGCTGTCCTCTGGATCTTGAACGTGTGAGGATAGAATTTTTTGTTAAACAATTCTTCAAAATCCTCCCATGTAAGGCCTTCATCAAATTTAGTATACATCGCTAAATCCCACCACTAACGTGCAAGATCCTCGAGCATATACGTCACTAGCTTTAATTTCAGCTCTGCTGGTGTGTCGATGAAATCGAAGATACGATTCATCCTACTCAGCCACACCTCTTCCCTTTCTGGTTCAGAATCACCCCAAAAGATGGGTGGATTCTGCTTCTGGAATTGGACGGAATGGTCTACATGCCTTGACTCATCCCTCTAATTCCCTGTGTCCACAGCCTGGAATGCTTGAACGATACTCTGAACTAGCTCTTGGTTCACACGTGGTTCAGGTGAAACCACATTCTCTGCAGCTTCTTCGGGTTGGTTTCTACGATGCCTAACGGGTGCCATTTTCTATACAACAACGCACACCGTTAGTCTCACTTCCTAGAAACTGAAGGCTTAGAATTTTAATTTCTATCACATCAACTATCACATCATTGTTTTCCATTCATCAAGATTTTCGACCTGTTTAACCATTTTTGAAAACATCTCACATACTTTTTGAAAATCCACCCGTTTTCAAAATATTCCAAACAACCACTTTTCAAAATCTTTCATTTGAAAATATATTTGTGCATTTTTCAAAAATTTGTACCTTTCCCAAAATCATAAATCATTCTTCCCAATGAGATATGTCATTCTAGTGGGAAGTCATTCATCTAATTCATTTCATGATCATCTCATTGGCTAAACCCATGACAATGAGATTTTCAACATTCTAGAAGTGTATCCAAAACACTTATGTACCCAACACCCTGGTAACTTGAAGTTCATCATAAATGGGTTAGCTACATCCTTTTATGCTATAGATTTCAAGTTCCGACAATCCTACTCCTGTCTAAGATGATCACCCAAGGAATAGACAAGAAGGAATTTCAACTCCAGGACCAAGAACATCGATGACCACTTGTTAGGCAAGGACCAAACAAGCTGATACCATTTGTAATGACCCGCCAATTCTCATTGGCTTGAGATCTCAACGAGTCATTACTAGGACTTAAGCGACATCCCCAAGGTTCCAAAGGCTGGAAATAAATGTCGAAGGGTTTCAAGATACACGGGGGACGATTTACCCTTTAACTGAAACAACCAAAAAACAGAGCAAACCAGATAACATCTCCAAGAAACCAATATATGATGCGTGATTTAAAACCAAAACAACTCCACCATTTATTTTATCAAAAACCAACCAAAAGTATCACAGCAGGAACCAACACTAAAACATCAGAGTAAACAGCGAAAAGACAACTCAAAGACTACAAGACAACAATACAAATCCATGCTCTACAAGCTCCAAGCTCCAATCATCACGAACCAGACCAAGTATCAGGAATCAGTGCTCTAAACATGTGACACTTTACCTTTTCCAACGTCCCGGTATATGAAATCTGCAAAATCACCAATGTGCCAAAGCAGGGGGTGAGTAATGAAACTCAGTAGGTTTTCCCCGATGACTTCCCAACCCATGCCTCTAGGATAAAACATGTTAGCACATTTATATAAAACAATTTATATAAAAAAATTCTAAAACAGTTCACAATATAACAAGTTCCATGTCAAAACCATTTTCCAACAAAAACCATCTTTCTCGAGAAAAGAAACCAAGTAATTTTTCAATCAAACTCTCATTTCCAATTTGGCACATTCATTCCAGTTCACAAATCCACACAACCAACCATGCATGCAACCTGGACCTCCCTATACTCGCGAGTGGTGAGTTATCCTTCCACTAAGCCGTCACTTAGTGGACTACCTTGACGGGGGTACTTCACGACCTTATCTGTCCCTTTTGATGGGGGTACTTCTCGACCTTATCCATCCCAACCTTTTTTTATGGGGGTACTTCTCGCCCTTATCCATCCCAACCTTTTTTTATGGGGGTACTTCTCGCCCTTATCCATCCCAATGCATATGAACACACACCACAACCCATGAAAATCCATGCCCAAAACCAAGTGTGTTCAAAACCTTTCAATAAAGTATCAAACTTTTTATTGAAAACCATTCCTTTCAAGTAGAAAAAACATTTTCCAAAACTAGCAAAGCCATATTTTTACAATCACTATTTTAAAATTCAGAAACCAAAACACTTTTCACAACCCATTCTTTCAATTTCCACAATTCCATAAAACACATAAATCATCACTAAAGAAGATTTATAACATGATTTGCACCACAATTTCTCAATCAAAACCAAGAAATTAAATCAAATTGAACTAAGCCTTCAAGTTCTTAGAAAGAGGAATCGAGAGTGAAGCCACCTACCTCAACAATTTGGGCGAAACCAACCGACAGACGAAGAACGCCAAGAACACCAGGTAGAAACTCCAAAAACCTTCCTTAGATCTCTTCTCCTAACACAACCAAGACCAAATCTTGTCATATTTGGCATCCACACCCTTAGATATATCCATAATGGGCGTGTATCTAAGAAAACGAGAGAAGAGGAGAAGTAGATCTAAGTAGATCTAAGAAAACGATCAAGAACAATCACATACCTTAAGAAGCCGGCTTCGATTCGCCAAGAGAAACCTTTGAATCGCCTCTGGAATTCTTGGGAGAAGTATTCCAACCTTCAAGGGAGAGTAATCCCGAGTTAGGGCCACTTAGGAGGTTTTAACAAGGCAATTAGAGGTAAAACGAGTTAGATCCACATTTTTAGGATCTAACTTTAAGTGACCGCACGGTTAGTACACACGGTTTGACAAATCGTGCGCTAACCGTGAATTAGCTTCTGCCTCAACCATCCTTCATGCACGGTTAGGCCGCACGGTTAGACAAACCGTGCACCGACTGTGCAGAATCCACTGCCTCCAAGACTCACTGCGCACGGTTTGGCCGCACAGTTAGACAAACCGTGCGCCGACCGTGCGGCTTCCCCTTTGCCTCCAAACATCATTCCAAGTTCTCCCGACTCTCTCATTCAACCCCCTTGACTATAAAACCATGAAAAACATCAAGAAAGGGTTACATACCAGAAACCAGGGGTACTACACTGCATAACATATGTTCCATGTTTATGTATTTTGTATGATTCATATAATGTTTAAAACATCCATTTAATGTGGTTATTTCACATATTAGTTGAACATGTTTCTGTCCCATATCATTTGAACATGTTACTATTCCAATATAATTTTATTTTCTCATATCTATGACATATCCATAGCACATATACTGGTTTAACCAGTTATTTAAAACACTGTATCTATAAATTCAACATAGCAACTTTAGCAATCTGTAAGTTCATTTGAATTAATAACTTTTTACATGATGTTTATAGATATTCACTACTTGCAAAACTACACATGCATATGAATTGATTTTACAAATTAGTGAAAAAATACTCATACTGTTGTAACCTACATTACCAATTAACATAAGCTTACCAAATCTCTTTTTCAGATCACACTATGTAGACTACACTAGGTTTATTTTTACATTCATATTCTGGATTTTTCATTTTCAGTAGGCATTAATAAGTATTCTTATTTTTAAACATTTTTTCCTATGCATAAAATTTTGTTAGAATTTTTTGAAGATGAATATTTGTACAATGTGACATGATAATTTGGTTAGAATCTACCACTTCAAGTCACTATTGATGAGTGATACAGTTATACAGATACAAAGATGAATATTTATTCTGTATAATTTGACAAAATTTTTGTCAATCTGTTTTTCATCTTATCTTTTTATATATTACCTTTATGATTGTTAAAATCATTGTCATCTATTATTGGTATCATTTTTTATATTTCACAATAAAAATCCATGTCTTTGTCAATGTGACTAAAAAATATAGAGTTGTGGTATTTATTTCCAATAAATTTTATGCCTGTTAATTTAATTTCACTTATTAGTTTCTTTTACATCGAGTTTAGTTGACTTGCCTTGTATTAAATCTTATTTGGTCATTATTTTGGTGATTATATTTTCTCAATATTTTGTGTAAGTTATATATATTCTATTATTAATATAAGATATTATGTTTTGCAATATAATCCGTTAATGTCCTTATATTAATTTATCTATAAGAATGGGTATATAGGATTGAATCAGAAGGTAACACCTCACCTCCCATCTTCAACATTATTTCCTATTGATAGGCAATGATAAGTTACCTATTGCATGTAGTCTTCATTTATTATTATGTGTGCAAATGTTTAGTAAATGGTTGATTTGATTTACTGATGAATATATATTTCTGCATGTAAGGGTGTCAATTATAGCTTTCTCAAATACATGGATAGATGGAAGTAAGAAACCAATATGAGGAAGGTGAATGGGTAAGCCCCTATGCACTTAGTTGAGGCCAGTATCCAGGTTATCACCTGATCAATCCCAGGTAGTATCACATTTCCTCTTTCCCTTGCTTTAGTTTCTCAGTCAGTTCATTGGTGTGTTCTTGTCTGGGCATGAAATTGGTCCCACTATGACCAGGACTTTGTCTTGCTTTATGGAATGTTTCCTCACCATCGAAGGTTGGAAATTTTTATTATACATATTTCCTTGATTTTCATAATCACTAATTGCCTGTGTTGGCGCTCTTATTTTTTATTGGATGATTCTATCCCCCATCTCTTCCTTGAATTTGTATGCATCTAGTTATAACCAAATGTTGTACTATTTTATTCCATAAAACATATGCTTGCCGATTCCAAAAAACATACATGCTTACATATTACTTCTTCTTCTTGGATTAATGTATTATAGAATTTATTCCATTACATCTAAAGTTTCCTTCTCTTATTTGTGGCCAATGATTTTACTGCTTGCGTATTCCAATATATTATTCTTTGATTTTATTAGAACATAAGATGGAAATCTTCCCAGTTACTATCCTTATATTAATTTATCTAGGATGGGTCTAAAGTATGGATTTATAAGGTAACACCCCTCTCATCTTCATCATTATTTTCTATTGATGGGTAATGGTAATTTACCTCTTGTATGAAGGCTAAATATCTTATTATGTGTGAAAATGTTGAGTAAATGGTTGATTTGATTTACTGATAAATATATATTTATGCATATAACTGTGTCAACTAAATCTATTCTCAAATACATGGATGGATGGATGTAAGAAACCACAATGAGGAAGGTGAACTGGTAAGCCCCTCTTCGCTGTGCATTTTTTGCTTCTCAAATATTATATGCACTATTTTTCCACTGTGCAGTATCAATATGCACTTATAACTCATTTTTTATGACTTATAATGGCTTCATCTTTTATTCTTGGCAACCTCCTTGACTACGTTTTCTCAAGATCAACAATGGATTTTGCTTCCAAGGGAAATGTGGACCTGTAAGTAGAATGTAGTAGAAAAATTTGATAGAAACAATGGTGAGATTACACTCCTGTATACATAAACTTCAACAATGCCCATTGTTTAAACATACATGCACACTGTCTGTTGTCATACAATGTCTAAACATGCATTACACTCATGTATACGAATGTTCAAAATATTTAATGATCCATAAAATTCAACATTATACAACACTTCTATATAAAAATGTATACATTAAATTATTGTTGAATATTTTTAATTTGCAAAATAGTTACATTGATTCTGCAATCAATTACTTCTTTAATTTAGTTGATCAAAATTTATCTCCTTTTTTGTATTTGTTAGGAAAAAAATTGTTTAACTTCCTCTTTTTACAACATACCTCAGTTGTTGAACCCCTTTTTCCAGGTGGAATAGTTTCATCTGTCATCATCCCCTGTATGTTGATAATGACATAATGTCTGTTAACTCTGACTTTTATGGTATAATTTGTTTATCATATTCATTTTTTATCTTTTTTCTTAATCCATTCCAGCGAATGGCTGATGATCAAATCTTCTAGAGAGTACATCACAATGAGAAGCTTGCAAGGTTGAGGGAAAAGCTTGAGCTGAGTACAGAACAACTCATGAAAGTTTGTTTGAATTACAATGTTACAGATTTGGCACTCGCATGCAAACACATTCAACCAGACACACATTCTAAAAGATATATTTACATGGAAGGATAAGATTGGGATGTTTACCGGTGATTTTAGAGGCAAATATGGGTTGTTGGAATCGGCTCTATCATTGGTATTGCAAAAATTGTCCAAAATAGCAGTTTCTATGTTTTTATTCACCCTGTTTTCGGTTTACTGTAATGATATTGTTTTATTTTTTTGATTCAATTTCATTTTGTCGAAATATTATGAAGTGGATGTCAACTCTATGTCTTCATCAATTATTATACACCATTACTTTCTCATTAATTTTTTTCAATATTACCGTTACTTTTCAACTTTTATAAATATTAATCTCTTATTAAAAGAGAAACCATTAATCGACAACGTTGTGCGAACGCACGGGCGAGTACTAGTTACAATCATAACACGCAATAAATAAATAATTAAATAATTTAAAAATCTATATATGCACGAGTCGGTCACTAGCTCAAAACTAGTCAATATAAATGAATAAATGCGGAATAAAAATTAAATTGCGATAAATTTAAATAGTATGATGTTATTCAAATAAATTAAATGAATTTAAATAAATTCAAATAATTTATTTTATACGATTCTCGTTTTAATTTAATTTTAAAATTAAAGTTTAAATTAAAACAATTAATATAATTTACTACCCAAATTAAATTAATATTTCGGATTATCAAAATTTAAACCAAAATTAACTTTAATTAATTTAATTTAAAACTAAAATTAAATTAATCAAATTAATTTAATTAATTTTGATTATTAATTAAAACAATCCAGGACCCAAAAACCCTGCCTCGACCCTTTGTGAACTGGACAGTAGTCTTGGTGACTCATTTGGGCCAAGAAAACCCCATGCATAGCTGTTCTGGGCCCGACCAGTCTGCCCAAGCCCATTTCAAGTTGGACAGACCCTTCCCAGCCCTTTAGCAAGAAAAAATGGGTCTGGAAGGACTCATTCCAAGGTTACCTCGCACGTAGATGGGTGCGACGCGCGGTCAGGATGGACAGCGGGGTGGCTCAGGCTCGCGGGTCAGCAATGGAAGGATTCTCCGTAAGAGGATAGTGGCGGTGTCCTACGGAGAGGCAGGTGAGGACCCTGGTTTGGCCCGAGGTGGCGGTGTCTGGCCAGATCCAGGCGGGGTCTAGCTCCGATGAAGGTGGGGTGGCCGCAGTACCTGGATGTGGGCGGCGGTGGTGCGAGGAGCCAGCGGGGTCCCGTTCTATGAAAGGCGGGTGGGGCACCTGGGTTGGCGACGATGACGCTCGGTTGTGTTGCCCGGGCGTGAGGATGGGGAGGGAACAGGCATTGCTGGTTCAGCCGAGGGAGAGGGAAGCCGCCTGCTACAGGTTTGGCTGAGGGAGGGTGCTCGCGATTGGGGGAAGGAGTGGTGCTGTATGGAAACCACGTACTAGGGTGGGTCCATGGAAGAGGAGCTGACCATAGAATGGAGGGAGGAAGACCCGATGAGTCTCGTTCTTATTCCCTTTTGGTTTTCAAATTTTTAATTGACTTAACACCACCCCAACGTCCCTTGTTTCCAGAATTTTAGAAAAAAAACATCAAAATTTGTTTTAATGTGTGAAAAACCAAGAACCAATATAATATAATATAATACTTTATTTCTTCCCTTGATGTTAATTAATATGGCATCGCTAGAGGAACCCCGGTGACCAGATTTCGGCCGATGCTTAGCCAAATTCTAGCATCCGTAAGAACATGAATAACTATATATATATATATATATATATATATATATATAATGTGTTCTTCAAAACAAATTAAAATTTGAAAATCTTAAATCCGAAAATCACCATTGTGATCCATTCTTGACCATCTGAAATCAGATCGATGCCTGACCAGATTCATTGGAACCATTTTAACACCCTATAATTAAAATTTAAAGCTATTTAATTTATCTTGACTCAAAAAACCACGCATACCTTTGATGGCAATTGAAGGTATCATGGCCCTGTTGGATATTAAACTCATATTCCATGGACGGTGCCAAACATCCACGGTAACGATGGAGGCTTGGAGATCTTCAACGAAGGCTGCTTGGAAAATCAATATCGGGCGGCACCTACTCTGCAGACGTTTACTTATCTCTGTTTTGGTCTGGGTTGGTGTGTGATTGTACTGGTATAAATATGTATGTTGTGTGTGTTGTATTTCATTAGAAGGGAGAAGAAATAAAACACCATGGTGCTGCTATATTTGTTTTTCCTGCGATCACCTCTAGTGATCCGCATCCGTGTTTCCGCTGCCCTCGATCCTCCTTCAAACCCTCTGCAAAAGCCGGTGGGTCTAAAATTTAATTTTTTTGCCTCACCAGTGCGATGAAGCATCATCGACTCCGATGATCTAGGCCTGGTACGGTTCGAGGGTCCTACATGGTTTAATCATAGCACAATAAATAAAAATGAATGAATAGATTGTTCTTATATGATGTGTGCTAGCCCATAACAATTTTTCCAGCATCGTTGCTTGAAAGATCCAACGCCGAATCCCTCTAGATTTTCTACACATGCTTCTTAAATCTTCATGTGCACTATTCATTGGATTTCGGGTGCTAGCGCAAAGATCTGAAGATCACTTTGATACAACAATGATCACCATGATCCTTTGACTTCAATCCGCGAAGTCAAACTTGGATCATTTGCTCGATTGAGTGATTCTCTTTCTAGGAATCACAAGAAGAGAGAAGATCTCAATTCCAATGGAATGAATAGTGCATTGGGAAGAACTTATCTCCACTTATATAGTGGGTGTTCATAATACCTGGTTAGGGTTCCTGACCCCCATGTAATAAACTTTCATTAAATAAGTGGCATAAATAATTAATTATTATGAACTAAACTGCGTCATAAGTATTATTTATATTTTATCACATACTTGTAATATATATTAAAGATAATACATGATAATCCTGGGCTATTAAATCGACTCTTCACTCCTGATAATATTAAACAAACCTGGAATATTATTATATTAATATTCGTTCATATAATATTAATCCTTTTATTTACATAATCACTTATGAATACACGACATAAGTAAATTAAACCCAATTATTCTTTACTTTAGTTGTAATGAATTTATTTATTTATTGGTGATCGGTAGAACATGGACAACACTTGGACCCTGAGGAGGGACCTACCATGGACTTTATTCCTATTCAACAGAATATGGAAGATTCTCGAATGCACTATTGTGTGTGACCCTCTAGGCCCTTATCTCAATAGTAGTGAATAATATTCACTGACCAAGAGTAGAGTCTAACAACCCATCAAGGCCCCTAAAGAGATAAGGAAAATTCATAGCAATGGAAACCAATCCACGAACACACACTGTGTAATAAAATATTTTTTTCATCGATATCTCATAAAGCACAATGCACACTTGTGTCATAATCCTTTTCTTGCTTTATTAATTGTTGATCTAACCAGATGAACTTAACTTCGACTATGATGAAAATGGATTTTTAAAGGTACTACCATTTTGATCAACCTGACTAGATACATCTCTTCCTCAACTTGAAAGTGGAAAATTCTATCTTGATCATTCAACCAATGTCATGTCATCAATGATGCACCCAACACAAACTACCTCACCATGAATTCTTTATCATGGTTTTCACCTTACATCAAAGTATGCAATCAAATGATATACATTGATAACGATCTCAAGTTAGGGGACTAATACACACGCCTATAGATAGGAACAACCAATGACACCCGAAACATGTGGTGTTCTTATTGGAGGGTCTATCCTCATGATCTCAACTATTAGAGATCATCAAGTGTGAACTTCACAAGAAGAAGTCTCAATTCTTATGATCCCCTAGCACTTGATAGTCACACATCATCTGTGTCCATTCAGCATGATGTATCTAGACCACATGACATTACTTTAAGATTACTGTCATTGTATCTCCAGGTTCTGATTATAGACTGGGATCTAATATAACCCTTTGATATGACATGTAATCTAAATACATTACCAAAAATATAGTGGACACAGAAGTATCAATACTATTATGGAAAGATAAGTACATGTATATATGAAAAACTATATACATGCAGTGGTAATCAAAGTACATCACAAGTTTGGTCTAGGGAACCCACTTTCAACAGCTTCATCTTGGACTAATCTCATACAGCATCACCAATTTCTGGGCTGACCAAGAAAGGGGTGAATTTTGTTTGGTTAGATGTTTGGGAGATATATTTTCAGAAGTTGAAGGGCAGACTGACCACATCACTGATCCTAACTTTACCTATGTTAGGTAATAAATATACTATGTATTATGCTACATCCAAAGTTGGACTCAGAGCAATTTTGATGGAGGAGGACTGAGTGGTTTCATATGAATCTAGACAGCTGAGAGCGCATAAGAGAAATTATCATATTCACGATCTGGAGTTAGCTGTAGTGGTACATGCTCTGAGATGCTGGAGACACTATCTTTTGAGTGAGAGGTTTGTGGTGTGCACATACCACAAGAGCCTTAGGTACATCTTTTCTCAATGGGACCTAAACCTTTACATAGTAAGTGGGTCAATTATATACAATATTTTGACTTTAAGATGCCTTATACACCAGGCAGTGACAACTTCGTTGCCGATGCCTTGAGTCGGAATACGCAAACGGAGGCTATGCGAGAGTCTTGTGATGAGTGGCAGATGATGACACTCTTTTCAGATATGCATCTAGACGTTCAGGAGTGATGGGGATGAGTAACTCTAACTTAGACATATGTTATACTCATTATTTTGGAATAGATCAATATCGAGCAGTTATCTAATCTGGAGGGCTTAGATCTGAGGGACAACATATATGGTGGGGAGCAACCATTAATATGGTCTCTTGGTTGTGAAAAATCTCTTATTTTTCATGGATGAGTATAGATTCCTACAGGCTTGCATGATGAGATGATGAGTGAGTTTCATGCTTCTAGATGGGTGATACACTTAGGTCTAACAAAGATGTATCATGATCTTCATATACAGTACTGGTGGCCAAGAATGAAGAAGGGGGTAGAAATATTTGTAGTAAGATGTTTCACCTACAAGCTGGTGAAAGCCAAGAACTAGAGGCTAGTTGGGTTGTTATAGCCCCTTCCCGTTCCATAATTGAAATGAGATGACTTCACTATGGATTTTGTAACAGGATTACCTAGGACACCATGAAAGAACAATGCAGTATGGGTGATCGTAGATCAAATGATGAAGGTACCTCACTTCTTTCCCATGAGGTAGACCTTCACTATTGATGATCTAATTAGTCTTTACATGCAAGAGATAGTTTGGTTGCATGGTGTTTCTAAGTAGCATCATTTATGATAGAGATCCTAGTTTTAAATCTTAGTTCTGACTTCCAAAGGCTCTAGGATCATAGATTCTTTTGATAATAACCTATCATCCTTAGACAGATGACCAATTTGAACGAAAAATTCATATTTTGGTGGATATATTATGATCCTGTGTTTTTTGGATTTTAGTGGTTATGAGATCAACATATGAAACTTGTAGAGTTTGATCATAATAATAGATTTTAGTCATCGATCCAAATGAAACCTTTCAAGGATTTGTATGGAAGGTCATTGGTACTTGCGTCACAACGCGTCCAAATTTGCAAATTTTTATAACCAACTGGCTACTGTAAAAGTGGCGAGCAGGGTCGAACCACAGAGAGCACGGAATCTAGTTCACTAAAAATGTTTCGTTGGACAATGTTTAGACGGACCAAGGTTGAGGGAATTACTATTTTTGAGTTTTCTTTTTTTTCTTTTTAATAAAACTAAAAGGTGAGAAGACAAAAGATAAAAAGAAAATTGTAAATGAGAATGATGATGGACTCTAAATCAACAAAATGTGTCGGGATGCTGGTGTCGCAATTAGATTGTCACACAGACATGAAAAATATTCTTTTATGTGATTAAATATTTATTCTATTTAGTTATCACCAGTTCCGAAAATATAAGCATTTTTTAGATGCTCAATTTAAATTTCCCAATTTATTTAAAATCTCGTTCTCTGGTGTCATAAATAAATTAGAAAACTCATTCAAGTCCCAAAAAATACAGTGAAATGACACAACCCATTTCTCACAAAGTTGTGTCACCAATTTTCACCTACCATCGGTCAACGCGGTTTACCTTCTCGGACCGCCGCGTTGACTTATAATTAAAAGGACCAGTTTCAATTTCAGTAATTAATTCAGTGCAAAAATAATTTAAACAGATAAACATTCAATTAAAATAAATTTAATTGACAATTAATCATCAAACAATATCGTTGCATGGCATGCACAATAATTTTAATTACTCAACCAAAATTCCGACACTAAGAAAATTACCCCAACATCACAACTGAAAGAATAAACACAATAATAAAATGATATGTCATCTGAAATAACACCGCATTACCGAAGCAATAAACGTGTCTGTATTTATTTTCGCTGCGCACAACAACCCTCGACACGTGATGATGTCACACACCAACTACGCAACCACCGGAACGAAGGATATGAGTGATAAAGTGGATGATAGTCAGCTCTTTGGATAGTGGTGACCGGTGCACGGCTGCTGGTCGGTTGTTGGTCAGCTTCTCAGATGGCGGTGACCGGTGCGCTGCAAAAAAAAAATAGAAGCAGGGGGTTCTAGCGGGTTAGGCAGGATGAGGTGGGGTGCGGGGGGTATTTCCAAAGAGAACGGGCGGCCGGGTGATAGAAGGGAGGCGGCAATGGGGCGCAGCATGCGTGAAGAGGGGAGGTGGCTTGGCTGGCGGCGGATGGATCATGGGGAGCCGCAGGTCCAGCTGGGTGAGAGGGAGGTAGCGGGTGAGATAAAGGAGAAAAAGAGAGGGAGGGCCGTGGGAGAAGGGGAGAGAATAGGGGGAAGGTGGTGGGATAGGGGAGGGGATTGGAGAGAGGGGGTGTGGAATGGGTCAAAAAAAGGAAGTTAGGGCGTGGGAATAGGGAGGGGAGGGGAGCGGGTGAGGGGATTAGGGGGGGAAATAAAAAAATTCAAATTCGAATTAAATTAAAAAACTAATTATATAATTAAGTTTAATAATAATAATAGTAATATGAATAGTAGTAATACTAATAATAAGTAGAATTATTATAAAATATTAATATTAATAATAACTAATATTAAACTAAAATAAAAATAAAATATAATAAAGTAAAAATTAATAAAATTCTAAAAATGAAAATAAATAACTAATATTAATATAATACTAACTAAAAACTATAAAAACAACTAAAATATTTAAGATACTATAAAAAGAACCTAAAAACATGAGAAGCGGTTAGCAAATTAATTAAAACTAAACTAAAAAATGTTAGTGACATCCATGTACATCAAATCCCCCAAACTTAAACTTTTGCACTCCTGGGAAAAACAATCAGAAATAAAACACAAGTGTACTCGTAGACAAATCCAAACATCAAAATTATAAGTGAAAATTTTTTCAATCTCTTTCCTCATCATATATCATGCTTCATTTAAAACTTCAGTTTCAAAAAAAAAAAATCTTTCACTTGCATCCTTTCCAAAACAAGTACGTGCACCCATTTATCATGTGATCTACCTTACCATTACACTCATCGCTCGAAAAAACTGATCAAAGTTTTTCTCAATTCTCATACACATGCATGCTTACCATAGGCTTTCCATGAATTTCACATCTCCACAAGTGGAAATCAAAAGAATGCACAAATCTCAAGGACTTTACCTGAGGTTCAAATGTTTCTGAAGCTTTGGGACGGTGGGTAAAAAAAATTGACATATTTTTGGTAAAAAGGGGGGTTGAATCTTGAAATAAATGCATGATATATGTCAATCCAAATGTCTCCCTCAAATGTCTACCTAAAACTCTCACTCCCCCACACTTAAAACACTGCTTGTCTCCAAGCATATGATAATCCAATGTTTCACTCTCTTTTTTCACTCTTTTTTTAAGACACAACTCACTCAAATAATATGGTTAGGAAAAACTGGTGAGTATCAACTCAAAAACCCCATGAAATAAATGCCAGACAATAATCCCAAAGAATGGTACACAAGTAGTGTATATGATGTCATCTCAATGAAGGTAGGTCATATAGAAAACTCTTTAGTTCCTGGAGTAATGGGTCATTACTTTTATAGGTATCCCCAAAAGGGAGGGTTACCGCGTAATGATCACGAATGTACTCATTGTTGGAACCAAAAGGATTACATATTCCTATATCAAAATATATGTAATAAATGTGGCTACTGTGAAAAATAACTCATATGATCAGGATGGGATAATGTCAATCCATGTAAATCAAATGACTCACTGCCCCTTGAAGAAACCTCTCCATGAGTAAATCTCTCCCCCATACTTAGATTGAAAAATATCATGAAAAAATTCAAGAAATTGGTAGGGAAGGGTATCAGCTTGGGATCATCCTAAAAGGTTCCTTCATGGATTCTAAGGGCTATACGATGGAGAAAATGTATGGGTGGCTCAGTGGGTTAACGGGGCTGAAAAAATCAAACAGATGCCTCGATCATTTTAGTGAAACTTCCAAAAAATTCCTATTGCTTTGATGGAAAAACATGGCAAGTTCTAGAAGACATAACATGGTTGAGATTCCCTCAAGAAAAAGATAAATAAGAGATGATGTAAAATGGTCCAGAGTCCTCACGGGTATGGAAATATAATTTTGGAAGTCAAAGTTGAGAATGAGTGCAAATAAGTGACTCAAAAATATACAAGTTTTTGAAAAACATTTTTGAAGCATGAAATAATATCAGCAATCATATAAGTCATGAGAGCAAGGATCAAATAATTCCAAAACAAGAATCAGGTGCTCAAACTGCCTAGGGACACAAGTGGTATTTTCCTGATTGTGTTGCGATAAAAATAAAACATCTTTGATGTGGGTTCATCAATGAAAATTATGTTTTTTTTTCATCAAAATTTTCTTGTTTTTTTTAAAGTTTACATGGTGTTTTTGGAAGCATAAAATATGACAAAAATAAAACACTTCCCTATGTAAGTACAGATAGATGCGGAGAGGCTGTTTGTATCCGATGAAGCTCCAAAAATGGTGTACCTGTAAAATTTACACATGGACAACACATAACCACATCATATCATAAAGATAACACCAAGGATCACATAAATGGAAGTAGATATGCAGTAGATTGAAAAGTGCACACAAATATCAGGAGTATCTAATTTTGTTTCACACATGCCATGTTTTATTTTCTCAAACAAACTAGAACAGTTAAAAGAAGAAAGGAAAAAAAATGAAACTAGATCATGGGTTACCTCCCAGGAAGCGCTAAGTTTTACGTCTTCATCCAGACAGATGGACAATGTTCAATCATCTTGGTCCATCAGCTCAGAACTCCTCTACCTCTTGCGAGAACTAGTGGTTGTGTCATCGATCTCATAGGGATGCTTAGTGGGATTAACCACCTCTAGAGCATAGTGAGCGTGAAGTTGGTGAGGAAGGAACGTAATATGTGCTCTTTGTGGTGGTGACGGCTGCTGACCATGAATCTCTAATGAAAGTTCCTCAAGCCGGCGCTCGATATCATCCAGATGCTGAGTCATCCGTTGTACTAAGTCAGCGGGAGATGGAACAAGCGCATCGATGACCACAGAAGAATCAGAAGAGCTAGAAATTTTTTTAACTGCATCCATAAAAATAAATATAGATATGTAGATAGAGTAAGAAAACAAAGACTAAAGAATGAAGAAGTAGTCGGGTTGCCTCCCGACTAGCACTAAGTTTAACGTCTTCAGTCGGACGAATAACTTCTCATTTTAATTGGAGTTCTTCAATGATTCCTATCGTATCCAAAGTTTGGTAAAGTTTCAAGCATTGAACATTAAATTTAAATGGAGGAATTTTCCCATCAGAAATTTCAACAGCACCATGTGGATAAACAATTGCGACAGTGTAAGGACCTGACCACTTCGACTTGAGTTTCCCAGCCATGATTCGAAGTCGTGAGTTGAAGAGGAGAACTTTGTCGTCTGCTGAAAAATTTCTTTGTTGGATCTGGTTGTCATGCTAGGCTCGAATTTTCTCTTTGTAAATCAAATCATTGTCATATGCTTCTCTCCTCATCTCATCTAGTTCATTCATCCGTAGAAAACACTTCTCTTGGGTAGTTTTGAAATAAAAATTTAGTTTCTTCACAGCCCAATAATCTTTATGTTCCAATTCTATAGGTAAGTGACAGGGTTTTCCAAAGACCAATCGATATGGGGACATTCCTATAGGTGTCTTGTGGCAGTTCTGTAGGCCCAAAGTGCATCATCAAGTTTGGTGACCCAATCTTTCTTAGATGTATTTACAGTTTTTTCCAAAATACCCTTAATTTCTCAGTTTGAAACCCCAGCTTAGCCATTAGTCTGTGGATGGTATGGGGTGCTCATGTAGTGGTGACATCCGTGGCGAGTCATTAGCTTCTGAAACAGTGAATTATTGAAGTGGGTACCACGGTCACTGATGATGAGCCTTGGAATTCCGAACCGGGTAAAAATGTGTTGCTTTAAAAATTTGATGATGACTCGAGCAGAATTTTTTGAGAATGCTTCTGCTTCCACCCATTTTGACACATAGTCCACACAAACAAGGATATAGGATTTCCCAAAAGATTTAGGAAAAGGAACCATGAAGTCAATTCCCCATATGTTAAAAATTTCAATGCCCATGATTGAGTGTTGTGGCATTTCGAGCTTCCATCTTATACCCCCAATTATTTGGCATTTATCACAATTCATGAAGAATTCACGAATATCATGATTCATGATCGGCTAGTACAAACCACATTGTAACACTTTGATAATTGTTCGATTAATCCCATGGTGTCCCCCAGCTTCTCTAGTGTGGTACAAGTTCAAAACACTATTAACTTATTCTTGAGGGATGCATCTTCTTATCATTCCATCCACACAGTATTTGAAAAGTAAAGGATCTCCCAGTAGTAATGTCATGCTTCATTCAAAAATATTTTCCCCTATTCCTTTGATAAATCTGGATGTATCCCACCTGAAGCTAAGTAGTTCACGAAATCAGAATTCCAAGGTGTGATTGTCTCAATGGCATAGAGTTGTTTATCAGGAAATGTTTCATTGATTAGTTTGACATTGATTTCACTTGTGTCATGGTCGAGGCATGATAAATGATCAGCAACGACATTCTCTATTCCCTTTTTGTCCTTGACTTCAATGTCAAATTCCTGAAGTAACAGTATCCATCGAATGAGTTTGGGTTTTGCATCTTTCTTGGTCATCAGATACCGAAGTGCAGAGTGATCTGTATAGACAGTGACTTTTGAGAACAACAGATGGGATCTAAATTTATCAAATGCAAAGACAAATTCTAGCATCTCTTTTTCAGTTGTTGTGTAATTATGTTGAGCCTCATTCAAAGTGCGGCTAGCATAGTAGATTGGACTAAAGATCCTTTCTTTTCTTTGTCCCAAGGAAGCTCCAACTGCCCAGTCACTGGCATCACACATTAACTCGAATGGCTGCTCCCAATTAGGTGAAATCATTATCAGGTATTCAACCAAATGCTACCTTAATAATTTAAATGATTCCTAACATTCAGGGCCGAAGTGTAACGTGACATATTTTCCCAATAGGTTCGTAAGAGGTCAGGTAATAACAGAGAAATCCTTAATGAAGCGTCTATAGAATCCAACGTGCCCAAGAAAACCTCGAATGGAACTAACTGAAGAAGGCATGGGTAACTCAGAGATTGTACTGATCTTTGCGGCGTCAAATTCAATTCCTTTCTTTGAAATTTGATGACCTAAAACTATTACACTTTGTACCATGAAGTGTGAATTTTCCCAATTAAGCACCATATTATTTTCTTCATATCTTGTCAAAACCTTATCCAAATGTTCTAGACAATCATCAAAAGAATCTCCATACACAGAGAAGTCATCCATGAATATTTCCAATAACTCTTCAATCATGTCATGGAACATTGCCATCATGCATCGTTGAAATGTGGCTGGAGCATTACACATTCCAAAAGGTATTCACCGATAAGAAAATGTATCATATGGACAAGTGAACATGCTTTTCTCTTGATCCTCTAGTGTCACTGCTATTTGATTATAGCTTGAGTATCCATCCAGAAAACAATAGTAATCTCATCCTGCCAATTGTTCAAGGATTCGATCAATAAAGGGTAATGGGAAGTGATCCTTTCTGGTGGCATCATTCAATTTTCGATAGTCGACACACACTCTCCATCCAGTCACTGTTCTTGTGGTTATCAATTCTCTTTATCATTCTCAACCACTGTGGTTCCACCCTTTTTAGGCACCACTTGCAATGGTCTAACCCACTAACTATCATAGATTGGAAATATTAAACCAGCATCAATAAGTTTAATGACTTCTTTCTCGACTAATTCTTTCATGGGAGGTGTTAAGAATCGTTATGGTTGCCTAAAAGGTTTTGAATTATCTTCCATATGTATTCTGTAAGTACAGATGGCAAGAATTATACCTTTTAGATCAGTAATCGTCCATCCTATTGCTGGCTTCCTTTGTGATAGGACATTGAGCAATTTTCTTTCTTATTCACTCGAAAGATTGGCATTGATGATGACTGGTAAGGTGTTTAAATCTCCCAAGTAACCATATCTTAGGTTTGATGGAAGGGGTTTAATGTAAGAACCCGGATCTTCAGTTTCAGGTACGGATCTCTTTTATGGGATTTTTAAGAAAAAATTGAAGAATCTGGAAATTTTTAGAGTACACACCGTGTACTTTATGAGTACATGCCGTCTACTCCTTTGTCATTTGAAGCCGTGTGCTGGCCGTGTCCGGGCCACACACACGGTGTGTAGGGGTGATGTGGAAGCTGCTTAAAGTGGAGTATGGGAAAACCTAGTACAAGCCGTGTACTCTAAAAGTACATGCCTTGTACTTTCTTTTTATTTCATTAATCGGACTAGGGTCACGCCTAATGCTCACAAACATCTTATTCTCCACCTAATTCCGTCGAGAGCGTCCGAGGAGGACGATTATTCTCCAAGCCAGCGATCCATCACCGGTTGTCCGAATCAAACTCTGTCGATTGCAGAAGAATCACAGCGGTGAGTTCTTGGTTCTTCTTTGGCCTCGTTTCCTGATTCTTTCTCTCGTGTGAGTTATTTGAGGTTGAATGTTTTAGACTTTTTTGAAGATCTACTCTATTCTAGGACGATTCACAGGCCGAGGTTCAAGTATATCGATCTTCGCAGATTGAGTTAGGTGGTTTGTTTCCCTATGTTGAAGTTCTTTGAGTTTTGGTTGCAAAAGTGCCATATACCCATGTATCGGGTGTCCCGGGTTTAGGATTTTGATCCTATTGTTTGTTTGCCCTAGATTTCTTGTTAGTATATGATTAATTGTTGCTAATATATTCTAGGTTGAAAGTTTGAGGATCACCCCATGGGTGTATCTCATTGTTTGGTTATTTATCATCGTTTGGCACCGTTTGCCTGTGAGGAAAACCCTATTACAATTGTTAGTTTACTTGTTATCACTGATTGCATGTGTTTCCTACTGTTTAAATGCTTTTGATGCATGGCAGCTATTATCAAAGTAGTTGTTGAACTTACTTAGGGATGTTGACAGTCGATTACGCACGACTAGACTGCTCAGGGCTGTGAGAACCTGGTGCGAGAGATCAAAGAGGGAATAGACGATTAAGTGCTTCCCTAGAGGGTCTGTTGGTTTTAGTTTTGTACGCAGGACCTACAGGAATAGGACTTTGTGCTTACCAAGAGTGTTCTTATTTTACCCACGCATTGAGACCAGATGATGAATTATACGTAAGTGCTTCCTCAGAGAGTCTATAACTATCGTTGCAAGACCATAGGGGAATTGATGTGAGAGCTTCCCAGAGTGTCTGTGCCTTGTTTGATTACTGTACTATAGGGGTCTTCTAGTTTGAGCTACCCAGAGGGTCAGTGTGAATTTTGTTGGTTGGTTGTGACGAGCCCACCAAGCCAAAGAACAAGCTTGGGTTTTGTACTGCTTGTGTTTAGGAAATCTTTTGAGATACTTGTTGTGATACCTGCTTTACCTTGGAATAGATAACTTTCTAGTTTTCCTTGGTCATTTAATTAAATGAATGTGAATGGTAATTGGTAGGATTATTTACTGGTGTACTCCTAGTTCATTACTGTATTTATTTTCCTTTACTTTTTCTATATTACTCACTAATAGTAGGGAACAAATATTGTGGAGGTTGCCTACTGGGATTAGTCTCACACCCTGTTTGGGTCTTTCTTTTCAGACCAAACAGATTATATGGTTACAGGTGTAGGAAGGGATTGTGGCCCTTCTACCACAGGTACTTGATTTTTGGTTGGAGTTGGAGAGCATGGGACCAGGCTTTAGCTCGCGATGCTGCTGGAGTTACTGTTTACGTTTAATACTTTGGTTTCAGTTGTATTTCAGCATGTTTATTTGTTTACTGCTTTCCATATATACATGTACTGTACTGCATCATTATTATATCATACATTGCTTCTACTTTTAGTTTAGTTGTTGTATGTTGTTTTCTACTTCTGCTATTGTTTATGTTTATTCTTCTGCTATATACTGACCCAATGATGGCATAGTTTCCCCACAGAATCACCAAATCCCTCGTTGCTAGTCGGCAACCTCTAGAATTTGGGGAAACGCGCTTGAGGTCATGTGGTGAACTGGTTACGGGGCACCAGTAATGTGGCTCCGGATTCGGGTCGTTACAAAGTGGTATTTGAGGAGTTTCTTCTTTTCTATTGCCTTACTGTTTTGTGACAATAGACAGGGATAGGAAGAAATGGGTAGTTAGTACTTAACTGTGCCCGGGAGTAATTAACCCATGTACAGGGAAAAGCTATATTACCTCATAATTGCAATTTTCAGTTTTTTCAAGTGTTACAGTTTATTATATTTCACCGTTGGGTGATGCACATGTTTTGTGATGTTACAGTTTATATGATTGTGGTTCTATTTTGTTGCAACCCGATGAGATGAGGATGTGCCATCTCATGCATCATATAGGAACTGGGTAGGAAATCACATATCAGGCATTTTACCATGCCATCTAGGGTGCATTAGAATTTCATGCTGTTGTGATAGATGTCGTGATAAATTATGCATGTTGTTGTGATAGTTTCTATGACGAACATACTTGTTATGTTGTTTTACTCGATATATGCATTTTTATGGTGCCAATATTTGATTTGTGGGAAGTATGGCCCCCCACGGATCGAAATTTGGCACATAGATGTTTTTTTTTCAGTGATTCTGGCATTCAGTGCAGTTTCTGAGCTACTGCCCGGAAAAACCCAGAATACACAGTGTGTACTTTATTAATACACGCTGTGTAGTTTTTAAACCATGTCACTAACTATGTGAACAGAGACATGGGGTGGTGGAGAGTCTTTGGGGACATATCGTGCACTATAAGTACACACCGTGTAGTAGTCAACTGTGTACCCAGTCGTGTCACTTACAACACGGGTCAGGGAAACTCGTGTAGTACACGCCGTGTGTTATAAGAACACACCGTGTAGTTTTCTTCTGGGTACCCGACCGTCTCACGAACAACACAGGTTAGTGTTATCTATCCTTATACATGCCATGTTTGTTCAGAACACGCCGTGTAGGGGTCAGCCATGTAGCCGGCCATGTAACCGCTACACGGGTCGCCGAAACCTGTCTAGTACACATCGTGTCCTTAGTGAACACACCGTGTAGTTTAGAATTAGGAGGATTGTGTAGGCTATCCGTGTAAAGAGACTCAGGCAGGGGAGTGGAGTTCAAGTACACACCGTGTTTTGGGACAATACGCCATGTAGTCTGGGATGTTACACGACCAGTGGTGGCAGAGTTACACACCCATGTGGAAGGCTTAGCAAACACGCCGTGTAGTTTAAATACACGCCGTGTAGTCTTGTTTTGAAAACTTAGGTGTTTCTCTCTCCTATTCCCGTTTTGTACTCTTGTGTTTTCTATCCTTATTAATCCTAAATATGAGGTGTGATTTTGACCTTTCAGGGCTATGGCACCAAGACGTCCTCCCGTTGCACGTCAGGAACCAGGTAGTGACCGTACGCCTGATACGGAAGACCAGGGACTACCAATAGTTCCGCCGATCATTCTGGACATGGAACCTGCAGTGATTCCAGACACTGGTGCCAATGCTCAGTTTAGAGAGGGTTTCATGAGGTTCATGCAGACCTTCCAGGGAGCTCAGCATCCTACCCCGTCTATGGTAGAGATGACGTGAGTCTTCCAGCAGAAACATCCTCCCACTTTCATATGGGATGGAGGACCTTAAGCTGTAGAGTCATGGATAGAAACCATGCTTTCCATCTTCGAGCATATAGGGACACCTTAAGATAGAAGGGTGAAGCTTGCGACTTACATGCTGCGAGATTTTTACAAGAGATGGTGGGATGTAGTCTCGCAGGCAGGGCGCCAGCGGACTATGGCTTTGGACGAATTCCAGCATATGTTCTATGACTACTTCTATCCGGCGATGCTGAGGGCCGACAGAGCCAGAGATTTCATGAACCTGCAGCAGGTTACTCTTTTAGTTATGGAGTATTCCTCCCATTTCACCGAGTTACAACGTTTCAATCTCGTTCTGGGAAATGACGAGTTGTTTTTGGCAAGGAAGTTTGAGGAATGCCTCAAACCAGAGATCAGATCATAGGTGAACGTATTCCAGTTGACTTCTATTACTCTAATAGTCAACCAGGCTCTGATCACCGAATTAAATCTGAGGGAGACTGGAGGCTTTGACCAGGGTGGTTCAGCACCCAAGGCTTATTCATTTCTTACTGACAGCAGGAAACGCCACTGAGAGTCTACTCGAGGCGACTCGAGGAAGCGAGGTATTTCTTCTGGTAGACGGGATATTCCTTCTGGAAACTAGGTGGTGTGCTATCAGTGTGGAAATAGCGGGCATAATAAGCCTCAGTGTCTGAGAGATCCAGTGGAGTGCTGATCTTGTGGCAAGATGGGTCATCTGCAGCGTTTTTGTAGGGTTATTCTTCCAGCAGCTAGTGAAGGAGGATCAGTTTATACTCCTCATACAGAAGCAGGATTACCAGTTCCGTAGTAGACTGGGGGATGGAGTTATTCAGGTATTTCAGGCCAGGGTAGAGGTCGTGGATGCGGTGGTCAGGATTAGGTAGGATCAACTTAGGGATATCTGGCTGTTACACAGGGTTGCGGTACTATCCAAACGTTTGTGGTATAGTAGATCCATCGGGAGCAGGATCTTGGACCTTCCACAGTTCGAGGTACGATCTTAGTAGGCTTAGTTTTATCTTCTGCACTTTTTGATACCGGATCTTCTCATAGATTTATTTCTATAGAAAATATGGAGAGCCTTAGACTTACTATCCTTACTTCTAAGGATATGTTGGAACTAGACACTCTTTTGGGACATAGAACTACTAGTGTGCGTCAGTTCAAGGAGTGCCCCCTTGAGGTTGGTGGGTGTCACTTCTTGTGGGATCTTTATGTCCTTGAGATGACAGGTTATGATTTCATTATCGGAATGGATTGGATAGTTCCTTTTCAGGCCTTTGTCAATTGTTATCACCGCAGGGTGAGTTTCACGTCACCAGAGGGTGGGTCTTTTCTTCACAAGGGAGAATGGGATGTACAGGCAAGCAGAGCTAGACCCAAGCATCATGGGTTGGTTAGTGTTACAACCCAGATTGCTAGTTTATATCTGGATGATTAGGGGACTTCTCAGATGGACTTCCCTCCAGTATTTGACCATTTTCTGGATGTCTTTCCAGAAGACTTTTCAGGGTTGCCTCTAGAGCGTGAGGTAGACTTCTCTATTGAGCTTGTTCCAGGAGCAACACCAGTATCCATACCTGGATGGCTACGCATGAGTTGCAATAACTCAAGAAGTAGTTGGATGAGTTGTAGGTGAAGGGTTTTATCCAAACCAGTACTTCCCCTTGGGGTTCGCCTGTGTTGTTTACAAAGAAGGAGGATGGTACCTTACGACTTTTTGTGGACTATCAGAAGCTGAACCAGTTGACTGTCAAGAACCGATATCCATTGCCGAGGATTGATGATCTTTTTGATCAGCTTCGAGGAGTCAGGGTGTTCTCGAAGATCGACTTGAGATCCGGCTATCATCAGTTGTGGGTCAGACCATCTGATATACCTCTCACAGCATTCTGAAGCAGGTATGGTCTGTATGAGTATCTGGTTATGTCGTTCGGTCTCACGAACATGCCAACAGTTTTCATGGAGTTGATGAACAGTGTTTTCCATCCTTACTTGGACTCTTTCATCATTGTCTTTGTGGAAGATATCTTGGTGTACTCTCACACTCGACACGACCATGCTACCCATCTTGAGATCATTTTGAGTACACTGAGGGAGCATTAGTTATATGATAAGCTATCAAAGTGCCACTTTTGGATGGATGAAATTCACTTCCTGAGTCATGTCATCTCAGAGACAGGCGTTTCAGTAGACCCAGAGAAGGTGAGAGCAGTAGTTACCTGGGAGCAGCCGAAGAATGTCTTCGAAGTACATAGTTTCTTTGGACTGGCTGGTTACTACAGGTGGTTTATACAGGACTTCTCACACTTAGAAGCACCATTGATGGGCTTGACTAAGAAAGGTGTGAAGTACGTTTGGTCAGAATCTTGCGTCAGCCTTCTAGGAGCTGAAGGGGAGATTGACTTCAGCACCGATTCTAGTTCTGCCAAATCTGGGCAAGAGTTATACAGTTTTCTGTGATGCATCTGGCATTGGGCTTGGAGCAGTGCTTATGTAGGAAGATCATGTTGTTGCATACGAATCTTGGCAGTTGAGGCCACGTGAGAAGAACTACCCTATGCATGACCTCGAGTTGGATGCAGTTGTTCATGCCTTGCATTGTTGGAGACACTATCTCATGGGAGATCATTTTGTGGTATATAATGACCACAAGAGCCTCAAGTATATCTTCACGCAGCGTGACTTTAATCTGAGACAGCGGAGGTGGGTCGAGTACCTACAGTCTTTCGACTTCGAGCTTGCTTATACGCCTGGAAAAGGAAATACTGTGGCTGACGCACTGAGTAGGAGGACTCTGTTGCAGGTGGTTCAGGAGGCCAGCAGCGAGTGACAGCTTATGGCTCTATTCTCTGAGATGCATTTGGAGGTTCACGACAGACAGAGATAGACAATTCTTTCTTCTGTAGCTGTCACCTCTACTCTTTTAGATCGAGTTCGAATGAGGTAGCTATCAGACCCAGAAGGCCTAGTCCTACAGGAGGGTGTGTCAGATAGAGACCCTACTCCGGGGTGGACAGTGGGCGATGATGAGGTGCTATGTTATCATGGCCGCGTATGGGTTTCAGCAGACATACGGGAGGAGTTGATGTGGGAATTTCATGCTTTATCTTGGGCAGTTCATCATGGTGTCACCAAAATGTTCTGAGACTTACGTTGTCAGTATTGGTGGCCAGGTATGAAGAAGGATGTGGCTGGTTTTTTTATGCGGTGTTCCACCTATCAGCAGGTGAAGGCAGAGCATCAGCAACTAGTAGTGCTTTTACAGTAGTTACCCATTCCTGAGTGGAAATGGAATGATGTCGTGATGGAATTCATGACAGGATTACCGAGATCACCTTGAGGAAATGATGCGGTTTGGGTTGTAGTGGATAGGCTCACGAAGGTTGCACACTTCTTACTGATCAAGGATACCTTCAGTGTTGATGAGCTGGGACGATTGTACATATGAGAGATTGTACGTTTTCATGGAGTTCCACACTCCATTGTTTCAGAAGGGATGCATGTTTTACTTCACACTTCTGGCAGGGGCTACAGAGGGCTTTGGGTACACAGGTACTTTTGAGTATAGCATACCATCCCCAGAATGATGGACAGTTTGAGCGTACAATCTAGGTGCTTGAGGATATGCTCCGAGCTTGCATTCTAGACTTTGGCGGTACTTGGAAGAAGCATATCCCCCTGGTAGAGTTTTCCTACAACAACAGTTTTCAGGAGACTATTCATATTGCACCTTACAAAGATTTGTACGGTAGGCCATGCCGATCACCTTTATGCTGGCTAGAGGCAGGAGAGATAGCCTTGCTGGGACCTTGTCATGTTCAGGAGACCACGGAGTAGGTGGAGTTGATTCAGAAGAGGATGGCTACTGTACAGTCTTGGCAGAAGTCTTATGCTGATCAGTGGAGACGCCCTTTGGAGTTCAAGGTCAGTGATCAGGTTTTCCTGCGCGTTACCCCGAGGTTGGGACATAAGAGGATTAGGAGGCAGGGAAATATTTCACTGAGATACGTCGGGCCATTTGAGATTCTGGAGAGAGTAGGTTTGGTTTCTTACAGGTTGCAGTTACCTCAGAGGTACCAAGCCATGCACGACGTCTTTCATGTTTCTCAACTTCGACGGTATTTCTCAGACCCGTCTCATGTTTTTCAACCCAAGGAGGTTGAGCTGGAGCAGGATGCATCTTTCAAGGAGCATCCTGTCAGGATTTTTTTATCACAATATGAAAGTTCTCCGTGGCCGGTCTGTTTCTCTAGTATGGGTGCTATGACAGCATAGGCGAGTACAAGACGAGACCTGGGAGAGGGGGGCCAATGTTCGATTGTAGTGTCCAGAGATGTTCGAGGATTCTTCTCCTATGCCTTGTTAGGGAAATTCGAGGACGAATTTCTTTAAGGGGGAAGTTTGTAAGAACTCAGATCTTCATTTTCAGGTACGGATCTCTTTTATGGGATTTTTAAGAAAAAAATGAAGAATCTGGAAATTTTCAGAGTACACGCCGTGTACTTTATAAGTACACGCCGTGTACTCCTCTGCCGCTCGAAGACGTGTGCTGGCCATGTCCAAGACACACACATGGTGTGTAGGGGTGATGTGGCGGCCGCTTAAAGCAGAGTACAGAAAAACCTAGTACACGCCGCGTACTTTCTTTTTATTTCATTAATTGGACCGGGGTTACGCCTAATGCTCATAAACATCTTCTTCTCTGCATAATTCTATCCAGAGTGTCTGAGGAGGCCGATTCTTCTCCGATCCATTGATTCGTCACTGGTTTTCCGAATCAAACTCCGTCGATTACAGAAGAATCGCATCAGTGAGTTCTTGGTTCTTCTTTGGCCTCGTTTCCCGATTCTTTCTCTCATGTGGGTTATCTGAGGTTGAACGTTTTAGACGTTTTTGCGGATCTAATTTATTATAGGCTGATTCATGGGCCAAGGTTTAAGTATATCGATCTTCGTGGATTGATGTAGGTGGTTTGTTTCCCTACGTTGAAGTTATTTGAGTTTTGGTTGCAAAAGTACCGGATACCCATGTATCGGGTGTCCCGGGTTTAGGATTTTGATCCTATTGTTTGTTTTCCCTAGATTTCTTGTTATCTTATGATTAATTTTTGCTAATATATTCTAGGTTTCATGTTTGAGGATCACCCCATGGGTGTCTCTCCCTATTTGGTTGTTTATCGTCGTTTGGCACCATTTGCCTATGAGGCAAACCCTATTACAATTGTTAGTTTACTTGTTATCACTAATTGCATGTGTTTCCTACTGTTTAAATGCTTTTGATGCATGGTAGCTATTATCCAAGTAGTTATTGAACTTACTTAGGGCAGCTGATAGTCGATTACGCACGACTGGACTGCTGAGAACCTGGTGCGGGAGATCAAAGAGGGAATAGACGATTAAGTGATCCCTAGAGGGTCTGTTGGTTTTAGTTTCGTACGCAGGACCTACGGGAATATGACTTTGTGCTTCCCAAGAGTGTTCTTAGTTTATGCATGCATCGAGAGCACGTAAGGAATTAGATGTAAGTGCTTCCTCAGAGAGTCTGTAGCTATCGTTGCAAGACCATAGGGGAATTGACGTGAGAGCTTCCCAGAGTGTCCGTGCCTTGTTTGATTACTGGACTATAGGGGTCTACTAGTTTGAGACACCCAGAGGGTCAGTGTGAATTTTGTTGGTTGGTTGTGACGAGCCCACTAAGCCAAAGAACAATCTTGGGTTTTTTACTGCTTGTGTTTAGGTAGTCTTTTGAGATACCTATTGTGATACTTGCTTTACCTTGGAATAGAGAACTTGCTAGTTTTCCTTGGTCATTTAATTAAATGAATTTGAATGGTAATTGGTAGGATTACTTACTGTTGTACTCATAGTTCATTACTGTATTTATTTTCCTTTACTTTTGTTATATTACTCACTGACAGTAGGGCAAAAATCTTGTGACGGTTGCCTACTGGGATTAGTCTCACACCCTGTTTTGGGTCCTGATTTTTGGCCCAAATAGATTATATGGTTGCATATGTAGGAAGGGATTGTGGCCCTTCTACCTTAGGTACTTTATTGCTGGTTGGAGCTGGAGAGCATGGGACTGAGCTTTAGCTTGCGATGCAGCTGGAGTTTTTGTTTACGTTTAGTACTTTGGTTTCAGTTGTATTTTAGCACGTTGATTTGTTTACTGCTTTCCATAGATACATGTACCATACTGCATCATTATTATATCATACATTGCTTATACTTTTATTTCAGTTGTTGTATGCTGTTTGCTGATTCCGCTATTGTTTATGTTTATTCTTCTGCTGTATACTTACCAAATGAGGTCATAGTTTCCCCACAGACTCACCAAGGCCCTCGCTGCTAGTCGGCAGCCTCTGGTGTTTGGGGAAACATGCTTGTGGTCATGTGGTGAACTAGTTACGGGGCACTAGTTATGTGGCTCCGGATTTGGGTCGTTGCATTTAATCACAAGTGTTGGAGGCTTTTCAAGTTATGGAGTGAGTGAAGTGAATTCATGTCTATCTAAAGGCTCAACTATGTTTCTGATGAATTACACTACCTCAATTGATTCAGTAAACTCTTCATTTTCTTTTTGAAAATCCACGAGATCCAGTGCATCACTTTCTAACTCATCCCATTCTTCAATCGTATCCAAGAAATGGCATTCTGATACAGATGGTTTTTCCATAGCCTTTAGGAAATCGAATGTTATGTTCTCATCCCCAATTCTAAAAATTAACTTTCCCTCTTGGACATCAACCAGTGCTCTGCATGTTTCTAAGAAGGGTCTCCCAAGAATGAGTGGGACGTCCTTGTCTTCTTCCATATCGAGGACAATGAAATCAACAGGGAAGTAATATTTTTCAACCTTGACAAGTACGTCCTCTATAATCCCTCGAGGATGCTTCACTGATCGGTCAGCCATTTGTAAGGCGACCCTCACTGGATTTAATTCTGTGATGCCCAGTTCTTTAAGGATTCCAGACGGCATGAGATTTAAACTAGCTCCGAGGTCGCACAAAGCTCTTCCGAATTGACATCCTCCAATATTGTAAGGAATAGTGAAACTACCCGGGTCTCTTAGTTTTGGAGGTATGGATCTAGGTATGACCGCTGGACATTCCTCATGCATTATAATTGTTCCCACATCATCTAACTTTATTCTTTCTGACAGAAGTTCCTTGAGAGATTTAGCATAGTGGGGAATTTTTGTGTTGGCTTCCGCAAAAGGAATAATTATTTGAAGCTTTTTGAACATCTCCATGAGTTTTGAAAATTGAACATCCAATTTCCTTTGCTTCAGTCTTTGTGGAAATGGAGGAGGTGGTATGTGGGCTTTCACTCTTTCATTGAGTGCCTCATTTTCCTTTTCCTTTCTTGCCTTTTTAGTTTTTAGAAGTTTGTTTTGATCTTCCTCCTCTTTAGCTTCAAGTTGGATTGCTTTGTTTGTTGAGTCATCATTATCAGTGGCAGGTACATACATATTATTTGTTGGTTGAACATCAGGAATTTGGTGCTATGATAACTATGTACCACTTCACAATGTGATGGATTTTGCTTCTTCTCTTGGGTTGACTCTTGTGTTACTTGGTAGAGTTCCTTGCTGTTGGTTTTGCATTTGTGCGGCTAACTGACCGATTTTATTTTCAATGTTGCACATTGAAGCTTGTAAGTTTTGGGTTTCCATCTCTTGTGATTCAAACCGTGATTGATTAGAAATCATTAACTTTGCTATAGTTTCTCCCCAATCTTTTTGATCTTGCATTGCAGCAGGGGCATAGTCTGTTGTTTGATTTTGCTCCTTATACTGTTGTTGCTGATGGAACGGTGGTCGGTATTTCTGTTGAGATCCTTGATCTTGTGATTGCATGGCGGGTCTGAAAGCATGTTGAGTAGTGAACCCAGGTGGACCCATGTTCTGGTTCATTGGCTGAGTAGCCACTGGTTCCTTCCATCCTTGATTTTGGGTATTGTCTTTCCAGTTTGTGTTGTAATTGTTTCCATAATTTCCTCTATTATAGCTAACAAAGTTAGATTTAGACATCTTGGTCTCAGATGTGTTATATGGAATCATGGGATAATCATGAGGACCACCATTGTGTGGATAGTGTTCAACTTGAACAAGATGGACTGGCTTAGGTGGGTTTACTGACAAGGTGTCAATCCTCTTGTTGAGAGCTTCAAATTGTGCAACCATGAATGTCTGGGCATCAACATGATGCACTCCTGCCTTTCTTCTTGAAAAATCTTCTAGCCACTGGAAACTGTGTTCGTCCATGTTTTGAATTAATATGTACAGATCTTCAGCATCCATTTCCATGAACGCATTGCCAGTAGCTGTGTTGATTGCAGACTTACTCTCAGGTTGAAGTCCATAGTAGAAAGCTTGCAACTGGTTCACCAACTTCATCCCATGATGAGGACAACATCTTAACATGGACTTAAATCTTTCCCAAGCTTCTCCTAATGATTCATATTCACTTTTACAAAAGGATTCTATGTCTCTCTTGTTTTTCAAAGACTGAGCTGTTGTGTAATATCGACCAAGAAATTTTCTTCTCAACACTTCCCAAGTGAAAACTATTTCGGGGTCGAGACTTTCCAACCAGTCTTTTTCTTTCCCTTGCAATGAGAATAGAAACAACCGTAGGATCAACACATCATCTTTCACTCCGTTATATTTAAATGTATCACAGACTTTGAGAAATCTGTTCACATGCATATAAGGGTCTTCGTTGCTCAATCCATGAAATTGTGCATGTTGTTGGAGTAGGTTGATCGTGGACAGCTTCAATTCAAAGTGTGTTGCTTGAATTCTCGATCTTGTTATACCTGAGCTAACTCCGACTGTGTTGGGTCGCAACTCCTGTCTCATAGTAGTCTGAGGCCTTTGATTATCGAGATGGTTTTGGAAAAGTGGGTGGACTTGTCTACTAGGAAGAGTCAGAATGTGAGTTTCAATGCTTTCCTCTGGTGGATGCATTGCATTTGCGACTGAGGTACCAATTTGTTCTTTTCCCTTTCTTTGATGTTCAAGTTTTGGATCAAGGTATGGGTCGTTCTTTGATGGATCAGAATTACGAGTGTTCACCATTTAAGTGAACAATGCCTAAAGCACGACCTATTTGAAATTTTCTTAATTCTAGATGTGTGCGTGCTCCCCGACAACGGTGCCAGAAATTTGGTACGCGCGTCGCAGCGCGTCCAAATTTGCAAATTTTGATAACCAACTGGATACTATAAAAGTGGCGAGTAGGGTCGAACCACATAGAGCACGTAATCTAGTTCACTAAAAATGTTTCGTTGGACAATTTTTAGACGGACCAAGGTTGAGGTAATTCCTATTTTTGAGTTTTCTTTTTTTCTTTTTAATAAAAATAAAAGGTGAGAAGACAAAAGATAAAAAGAAAATTGTAAATGAGAATGATGATGGAATCTAAATCAACAAAATGTGTTGGGGATGCTAGTGTCACAATTAGATTGTCACGCAGACATGAAAAATATTCTTTTATGTTATTAAATATTTATTCTATTTAGTTATCACCAGTTCCGAAAATATAAGCATTTTTTAGATGCTCAATTTAAATTTTCCAATTTATTTAAAGTCTCATTCTCTGGTGTCATAAATAAATTAGAAAACTCATTCAAGTCCTGAACTATATGGCGAAATGACACAACCCGTTTCTCACAAAGTTGTGTCACCAATTTGCACCTACCATCGGTCAACGCGGTTTACCTTCTCAGACCACCGCGTTGACTTATAATTAAAAGGGCCAGTTTCAATTTCAGAAATTAATTCAGTGTAAAAATAATTTAAACAGATAAACATTCAATTAAAATAAATTTAATTGACAATTAATCATCAAACAATATCGTTTCATGGCATGCGCAATAATTTTAATTACTCAACCAACATCCCGGCACTAAGAAAATTACCCAGACATTACAACTGAAAGAATAAGCGTAGTAATAAAATGATATGTCATGTGAAATAACACCACGTTACCAAAGCAATGAACGTGTCCGTCTTTATTTTTTCCGCGCACAGCAACCCTCAGCACGTAATGATGTCTCACACCAACTACGCGACCACCAGAACGAAGGATATGAGTGATAAAGCGGATGCTGGTTAGCTCCTCAGATAGCGGTGACCGATGCGTGGTTGCTGGTCAGCTTCTCGGATGGCGGTGAATGATGCGTTGCAAAAAAATAGAAGCAGGGGGGGTCCAGCGGGTTAGGCAGGATGAGGTGGGGTGCGGGGGGTCTTGCCAAAGAGAGCGGGCAGCCGAGTGATAGATGGGAGGCGGCAGTGGGGTGCGGCGTGCGTGAAGAGGGGAGGTGGCTAGGCTGGCGACGGATGGATCGTGGGGAGCAGCAGGTCCAGCCGGGTGAGAGGGAGGTAGCGGGTGAGATAAGGGAGAAAAAAGTGGGAGGGCCGTGGGAGAAGGGGAGAGAATAGGGGGGAGGTGGCGAGATAGGGGAGGGGATTGGAGAGAGGGGGTATGGAATGGGTCAAAAAAAGGAAGTTAGGGCATGGGAATAGGGAGGGGAGGGGAGCGGGTGAGGGGATTAGGGGGGAAATAAAAAAATTCAAATTCAAATTAAATTAAAAAACTAATTATATAATTAAGTTTAATAATAATAATAGTAATAAGAATAGTAGTAATACTAATAATAAGTACAATTATTATAAAATATTAATATTAATAATAACTAATATTAAACTAAAATAAAAATAAAATATGAAACTTTAATAAAGTAAAAATTAATAAAATTCTAAAAAATGAAAATAAATAACTAATATTAATATAATACTAACTAAAAACTATAAAAACAACTAAAATATTTAAGATACTACAAAAAGAACCTAAAAAAATGAGAAGCGGTTAGAAAATTAATTAAAACTAAACTAAAAAATGTTATTAACATCCATGTACATCAGTAATTTCGTTCACCATTTTTTTAGTTTGAGGTAGGTGAGTCAGTTTTTGTTGGACCCAGTCTTGCATAGGAGATGTCTGAGCAGGTTCAGTTGATCAGATAGGGGTTGTTGACCGTGTATAGCTGGCAGAAATCTTACATTGACCAGCGAAGATGACCTATGAAGTTTATGGTGGGTCATCTTGTTTTCCTTCAGGTGTCTCCTAGGTTGGGGTAACACCATATCAAAAAATATATTATTTTTAATAGATTAATATCATATAATTTTTTCCATGAAATCTGAACATAAACGATCTTTAAATAAAATGAGATTGTAAAAAAATTCTCTTTCTTAAAATCCAACTTACTTCATATGTGATTTTATCCCCATGTATAATAAATTTATATTTATTATATAAAAAAACTATTTTCATACTTATCATATGAAATACAATTCACTTGTAACATCTCATCACCCGCTAATTAACAATTCTTCATTAAAATTATCTTTCGAGTGAAAATTGGCCGGTTTCCCATGCATTTTTTCCGTTTGACGGTTCTGGTCCTTGCACCTTGATCATGGTTTCATTATATCCACAATGTTAATAATTTCATGAATATATTTTTTATTTATTATATACAATTTTAGAATCATCTATACATGGTGTTAATAGAAAAACGAATCATATTACTTCGTGGAGGTGGTGGTCCACACATACACAAGAGCGGCACTATCATTTTCCAATGGATGGAAGGGTAATAAGTTATATGATATATTATATTTAAAAAATTATAATTATATCATAAATATAATATATATTCATTAAATTCATCTTTATATCCATCCAAGTAAAATGGTGATGAAAAACTAATTACACCGCTATGTGGAGAATGTTGGTTATACGTATGCACAAATGATGTTTTTTTTTCATGGAATTATAAAGAGATAGAAAATTAATATACCATTATTAAAACATCTCACTATGGTGAATATAATTTTTTAATTATGTTAATATTATTATTTAATATTTGGAGGAGGTTTAAGAAGAAAATAACTTGAAAAAGCTTGGTAAGAACAAATACCACTTGGGAAACCTTCTTTGGCTTACACCTTAAGCCTTATTGAAGTGGTATTTTGGTTAGACCAAGACCTCCATTAAATGGATAGAGATGTTAGGGAGGTATTTGGGTAGGGTTTGGTCAGGCTAATAGGCTCAACTAGTGTGTATAATATAGGAGATAGGGTTCCCTTTTATAAGTGATGTGAGTGACAAACTTGTAAATACAAGAAACTTTATTATATAATATATGTCTTACTCAAGTCAACTAATTAAAAATTGTCATAACTTTCAAGATGATAAAGTTAAGGTAAAAATACAAACAATAAATAAGGTTTAAGAATTTTTTTGGTTATCTTGAATCCTTATCTATTTATTTTTAACCCTAAACTCATTTTACCATTAACCGAGATGATAAATATTTACCATGGTTACTATTCAATTTGATAAAAAATTAAGTTGATCTTATTACCTAATATTAATTGTGAAGATTTAAAATATGAAATTAATTTTACAATATTCAATTTCCTATAATTGATATAAATTTATTTTAATATAAATATGCAAAATGCATCAAAAAAATTTCTAGAAAAATGTGTTTTAAGCATAAAAATGAACTTATACCCAAAATAAAATATAATCTTGGTTACTATGAAATTAATTAGATTATATTTAATCAAATAGATATTATTTTACTTTAAAAAAAATCCAAAAAAACATGAGGCTTTTAAATTACTTGATTTAAAGAAAATTAATGATAATTTTACAACAAATGACATTTTTACTATTCATTAAAAATAGATCAGTTTAAAAAAATATAAAAAAATTATCCTAAGAATATTATGACATGATAATTTAAAAAATTATATCCATTCTTTCAAATACTATTTATAAAAGTAGTAAAAATTAATTATAATATCCATGTACAAATTGCAATAAAAATCTTTTTTGAAGAAAATGTATTTTTAAGCCACAAAATTACTTTATTCTCATTACTTGACTAATAAACATAATTAAATGAATTTTAATTCATTAAATTGGATATATAATCTAATCATTTCATTATAATGATTTATTAATAGTAATTAATTTAATCTATTAATATCAAAATATATTGCACACATAAAAACAATTTTATGAGAAATATCTATTTTACCTTAAAAAGATTTTATCTTTATTTCCATACAATTAGTAATAAATGTATTATTTATTATTAATTTTTATAATGAAAAAATTTCTATATATATTTCATAATACAGTTATTTATACTCATACCCAGAAAATCAATGGGTGGGTCATAATTGTCATATTTAAATAATAGTATATCATGGTTTTTCAACTCAATGTTGCATGTGGTGTACACTATCGAACATAGTGATCATTTAAAGAAAATATAAACTAAAATCTTGGGGGTATTATATTCTACCCTCCTTACAAAAATTGTGTTCTTTTAATTTTAATTCTTCTTTTCTAAACTGAATATATCATAACACAGTAATAAAATTGAATATAGATTTTATCATGATCTTTAAGGAAACATATTATCATGAACTTGAAAATGAGTTTCTAAAACATAACTTGGTTGTTGAGTACTACTTTTCATATAAGACATAATTGATTTATCTTCAGTTTTCTTAATTTTGAGAAATTACTTTACCATTAGGATATATAATATTATAAAATTTACCTACATGATTTATTCTCATTATATGATTTCATCCTTTGATGTGAATCATCATAGTCAATTTTTCATGTTCAAAGCACTAAAATAAAATTTTAATCAATTATAAAATCCTCAAAATGTTGAAATGATATCTCTATTGTCTAAAAATAAAATGATTAGCACAATTTAACATAATAACCAATATTAATAAACCTACATAAAAATTAATCACCAAAATCTTAATAGTAACCAAATATTAATTTTAAACTCCTCAAATATTCTTGACTAAACTTGAACCCAAAAATAAAAAAAGTTTGATTACATATTCTTCCAATATCATCTCATTTTTATCCCCAAATATCCTTTATCACTCAAATATGAATATTCTTTAATTACATATTCCAAAAATATAATTTTTCTCAAATAAACTCCAAAAATTGCAGTAAAAATCATCAAGGATCACCCCTCATATTACATAATAACCATAAAGGTCATATATACATTCTTCATTAAATATCTCAAAAAAATATCACCTTTTCATAAAAATCACTTTTCATAGTGATTTATACCATTCAAAATATGTTTCTAAAATTCATGTTTTCTAAATTTTTCATATAAAAAAATCCATTTACTTCAAGAATTTACCCAAGTGCCTATTCCCACATCATTGACATGTGGGTTGTTGAATCTTTTTCATTACATGGTTTATCACCTGAACATTCATGAAGCACCTCTTTTCACCTAGTATGGAAATGACCTGGCATTTATTTTTTCAAAGGTGATTGGGCAACCTGTACTTGGAGTTTCCTTGAGAATCATTTGAGAATTACTAGGTAGGGAGATTCTATGATAGAGTTTATCCTCTCTTGTTTTCAGGGAGAAGAATTTTTTTTGAGGTTAGTGCATGTGGTATTACATTTTCTTTAACATACTGGGTTATCTAGGATGATAGAAACAAGGAGAGGGAAGGTAAATGAATTTTACGGCCTTCTATTTAACTTCATATGAAATCCTTAGTGGCAGAAATCAAAGCCCTCAGTTCTAATAAAAGATCGTCATCTTTTCTGAAATGATTCATTCTAAGAGTGTTGATGAATACTGAAAGAAAAGAAAAGAACAATCAAGGTTTGTGGGTTAGTTGGAAACCTCCAAGGACAGGGATGAAACTCAGTGTTTTTATCATGTACGTTAGGTGTTATTATAGGAGGCAAGCTTGTGAGGGATATCAGAGGTTCTGTCATTTTTTTGTTTCAATAGTTTTTATGGACTACATAGATCAATTAGAGAAGATATGAGGGCCATGGTTAGTGGACTCATGATGTGAATACTTTTCAACATTAAAATTTTGAAGGTGGAATTAGATTCAAAAATTTTAGTGGGACTCATCCGCGGGAAGATCATCCCTCCTTGTGAATTGGATTACTTGATCCCAAAGTGCAAGATGATCACTGATCAAGGTATAGAGGTTTGTTACACAAGGAGAGAAGATAACTTTGTAGGTGATGTTTTAATAATAAAATGGAAATATAGAAAGAGTATCATCATTTACTTTTGTAATGTATCACTTCTAAGCAATTGAAATCTTATTGTAAGGGGAGATTCCCTTGGCCTTCATCACTTCCATCCCTCGTGATTTGTTTTCCTATGCCTATTTATAATAAAAAGATGACATCCAGTATTACTATTAGAAAATTTATTTAGATTAATATTTTTTTGTCATAACTCGAGATATTTGTTTAAACATAATTATAATATCCTTCATTCTAGAAATAAATTCAAGCATTGGGTTGGTTTTTAGACCTTATCCCATAATTTTAAGCCTGTTTAACCTATTTTACCTTTTACTATGGTGATAAATTTTTATCACGGTTACTACTCATTATGAACTAAAAAGAAATGAACCTTATTACATAATTTGAATATAATAATTCCAAATATGGAATATATTTTCTAATATTTAATTCTCAGAAGTGGTGAAAATTAATTTTAATATAAGTTAATGAAACGTAATGAAAAAGATCCATTAAAAAAATACCCGTTCTAAACATAAAAATGATTTTATACCAAAATCATGATTAATTTTGACTCCCATTGAATTAACCATATTATGTTTAATTTTTTTTACTAATGTTACTTTAAAAATAATTCAAAATAGAATGATACTTTTTAAATACTTTAAAAGAAATTCAAGTTTTTATAAAAATCGATATTTTTCACTGTTCACCCAAAAATAAATATTTTTAGAAAAATCCAAAAAATTAACCAAAATTTACATTTGATATGATGACATGAAAAATGATTTCCATTTTATTAAAAATAAATTTTAATTTGAAAAAATTAATTATAATATCCACACACAAAATGCAATGAAAAACATTTCTGAAAAAAAATTGAAGCATAAAATGATTTTATTCTTATTACTTTACCCGTAACCATAATTAAATGAATATTAATTCATTTGATTGGATACATAATATAAACATTTCATTAAAATCATTTATAAATATTGATTAATTTAATTTATTAAGATAAAAAATATATTGCGCACATGAAAAATATCTCATTTACCTTTAAATGATTTTATATTCATTTTAAACCAATTGATCATCAATGTACAAATGATTATTTATTTTATTAAGGAAAAATTTTATACATATGTTTTATAATGTGATTACTCCTATTCATATCCTCCAATTCAATGACTTGGTTATAGCAATCATATTTAAAATAGTATATCGTAGTTTGTTTTTTTAAACTCTATATTTCATGTGGCACACGAAATTGAACATAGTATCCTTTTAAAGGAATGAAAAATAAAATATTGGGGTTTCACAATAGGATACATGTTAGGAACTATAATTCTATTTAAGGCATAATAATTAAGACACATGCGACTTCCTCCATCCTTCTTGGTCACCATAATGATGGGATGGAGGAAAGACTCGTACTGTGGAAGATATAACCCAAATCCATAAGCTTTGATACTTGCTACTCAATTTAATTCTTCAAGTGATAATTATTATTATAGGTTCAGGAATTAAAAGGATCCTTAGTTACTCAAAAACAACCTCATACCAGTCAATAACGTGCTAAAGTTGTGTCTGTTGATAAAAATGTAGTTTGGGTGTGCCCAAATTCTCACCCCCATGCATGAGTGATAAGAAACTAAAGGACCAATCATAATTATATATAAAAGAAACATAGAAATACAAAAGTGGATAAGAAGATATAAAAGACACTTCGGGAGTGATCTCACCCAAGCTAGAAGGCTGATTCCAAGCCAAAGACTGATTTCTCTTAAAATACTCCTAATTTCCTCTCACCCTCTAATTATAATTTTTAATGGATACACCCTCCCCTATATGTGGGTCCAAAACCTTCCCCCACCCCTAACTGACTAACAAATCCCCCCCAAAATAGTCTAAAAATATTATCCACCCCTTCCAGTAATGACAGTAATGCCTTTTCTTAGGTTCTTATCCCTCATCGCCCCTTGAAAATAGTTTTATCCTCAAGACAGAAAAATGTGACCTTGTTATGAAGGAGAGTCAAGCGATCACCTAGATACTCCTCACTGCTTTTGTGCTTTGCGCAGAAACAAGCACCATCATTGTCATAGGATCAAGCTATAATGGTCCACTATCATTTCCTCTTTCTATCAAGGCATTCTAGGTGATATCCTAGATGAACTACACATCTGTGTGGTTCAACAACTCTCTATGAAACTTAAAAAAATGCAGAAAATTGGAACGATAACCAGGATTTCTTGAGTGCAGCTTGAGATTCTTATTCCATTGTCTAAGATTCTACCATTGAATCCAGTCCCAAAAATTCCACTTTGTTTCCCCACTTCATCCGTGTAATAGAAGATGTCATGTAATGTCCTTCATGCAATTCTGACATCAAGGTAAGTAGAGTCATCTCATCATGAAGTGTGTCCCCTCTGATCACTTTGGATTTGGAATTAACCCTCCATGGTACCTCATTAGTCAGCACTGGTGGGGATGAAGTGTTCTAATATGTTTTTACTTTTCTAAGTTGATTAGATTATATTCATAAAAAACAAAAAAATCCTCCCACTTCACTGTAGTAATCACTGGAGGGAGTGAAGGTCACCCTTCCTCACGAGGTGGAATCTGTACCAGACATCGCAGCCAGGTTGTAGAGACATTTAGAACTGAACCTTCTCCTGTTATTTCTTGAAGAGTATGATGTTGATCCATATTAAGTGATAATCTACCTCATTGATCGATTTCATCATCAATTTTTTTTTTAGTTTTTTTTGTTTTCCTCCAACAACAAAAAATTCAGGCACTATTTTTTTAGGTTTTGTTTTGTATTTATTTTTGTATTCCCTTTTTTTTACTTTTGTTTTTTTCTTCCCAAAATAAAGTTGGACACTGTGATTTGGTAGTGCATGGTGCTGAGGATGAAAACTATAGAAGCACACCTCCATGAGTGGTGATCCATTAGGGTGCGCTTGACATTGAATGCACATTCCTCCTTCAAGTGATGTACCAATAGTATATGCCTCCTCTGGATGGGAGGAAGTAGAAAAAGAAAACTAGGTAGTGTGTCTATACCTATGTATGAGATCTGGTTGAGCATAACAGTAGCGGAAGACTCCTACATCATCAAGGGGATTGCTGAATCTGATCCATATGAATGCATCACCATAGAACACAAGTCAGCAAGGTGCGTTACTAATGATCAAAACCTATACAGCCCACACCTAGGTTGATAAAAAAGGTAAACTGCATGGAATGACTCCTTATAATAGGGTGTGAAGAAGAATGACATTTCACGTTGTTGGACCATGCATGCCTCCTCAAACCAAACATATATGGGTTGTATTGTGTCTGGTTATGATGAAGTTGGGGAAAATGATGACAAATGTTAGGGTGCCTCCTCTGACCGATGAGGAGGAAGATGAAAGTTGGATCAAATGATATGAAACCAGAGGAAGAATCATAATTATATTTAAAAAACCAGATAAATAAAGTAGTGCATAAGGAAGAAAATATAATACACTTAGGGAGTGATCCCACCCAAGCTAGAAGGCCGATTCCAAGATGAAGGTTGATTTCCCTTAAAATATTCCTTCCCTCATACTTATTATTTATAATGAATATCCCCTATCCTCTATATGGGCTCAAAACCTTCCCCCTCTAACTAAATAATAAATCCCCCATCCCCTACAACATTCTTACAATATTCCCCACCCCTTCAAGTAATGACACTACTGCCCTTTCTCAAGTTTCTATCAATGAGTCACTTTAATCCTTAACTAAGGTAGTTGTAACATCCCAACACCTTATTTTAGGTTTGTTTCCTGGTTTACTCTGGCTCTTCATGTTTTTCATGATGATTTTTGGTTGTACCTATTGATTATTGGTTTTTATCACATGTTTGATCCTTTCAAGGGGTCTAGAGAGAGTTTTGATTCTTTTTTGAGAGGTTAGAAGATGTATTGGGTGGATGGATCAAGGGTGGACATGAGCTTGTAGCCAGAATGACTATAGGAGGTCAACCGACTAGTCGGTGAGGGCCACTATCCAACCAATGGATGGCTGGTATAATGAATTTCTTACATAAATTTCATCGGCCAACTGGTTGAAGCCCACTGGCCAGTTGGTGGGGTTTCCTGTACTGTAGGAATTCTTCTTGGCGCCACTGCTAGCAGATGGAATCCAGTGGCTAGTTTGTGACTCCGTTCTGGGTGAGAAAATCTGGGGCTGTATCATAACTTTATTTCTTCTAGTCTCTATTTTAATTCTAAAAAACTTTACCATGAACCAAATTTTACCCAAATTGATAGGTATATGGGTAATAATAATGTGGGGTGGGGTTTCTTTTAATTTCCATGGTAAAATATGTAAATTACCTATTATTTTGTTTGGAGGTTGTTGGGGATGGATGGGTGTAACGACCCGAAATTTTGAATAAATCTCGTTTCCTAATTTTGTGTGTTATTTTATTTTTATACTCAAAAAAACTGTTTCATTTGATAACTTGAGTATAATTAAAATGAGACCGTTGGGTTTTGATTGTTATATGACCATTGGTCAATATGACAGCTGGAAACTAAATGTTTCGATTTTTGTCTCTAAATACAAGTGATCTTGGTTAATTAATATAGAAAAAAGATTCGATGGCCTCATCCAGTAGTCTCGGGCCAATCGAAGCCCATCTAACGGAACTTAAGAAGGAGGTAGCACCACTGGGCTTTGCTCTGGACCAAACCCAAACCGAACTTCATCGTGTGAAGCTAGAATGGAATCGCCTTCGTGAGAAGTTCAAACTGATAGAAATTACTACTCGTGCGATGTTGGCCGAGCCTCCCTCGGATTTTCTCACCTTAGCACACCTTACACTTAGGTCCTATGCTGGTCTGATAAGGGGCTATATAAGGAGACCGTAACTACCTTGTGTAATCCTTTGTTTTAAATAAAAATTTTGATTTCTTCTTATGATGAAGTTTATGAATTTTCAAATGTCCGGATAAATATAGTATTCATATTTTTGGTGAATTTTAGAGAAAGGATATTTTAAAAAAATGTTTATGTAAACCTTAAATAATTAAAAATGTGTAATGATTTTCAAAAAATGGTCTTCTACAATTATGTTCAGTACGGAATTTAGAGTCTAATAAGATCAACTTAATTTTTGATGAATAGTAAATTATAAATAGTGATTTTATGCTTAGGATTAGTAATGTGACCAAATGGATTAGTAATCTCACTTAAATAAAGTATTATTATAATCTAGACACCTTGATTAAGTAATGTGATTCAATAAAATGGTTAAATGACAGTTTCATAAATTATTAGCCAAGTATTAGTTTTTTCGGGTGAATAGTGTTTTTTAATTAAAAATTAAATTAAAAATATTTAGAAAATTATTTTTATACAATGGATTTCATTTTTGAACTCAGAGCATCGATATTATGTTAAGGTAATTTTTGGGGATTTTTCTGAAAAAATGAATTTTCAGTGAATAGTGTATTTATTTAAAAATTAAATTAAAAATATTTAGAAAATTATTTTTATAAAATGGAGTTCATTTTTTAAATCATAGCAACAACATTTGGTTAAGATGAAATTTTGGGATTTTTCTGAGAAAGTTGAATTTTTAGTGAATAGTAAAAATACAGTTTTAGGGTTTCGGTATGTTTAATGACATCATAACTGTGTCATGATGATGTCATGAGATATTTTAAGGGTTGACCGACCAAAGGTGATGAATTATTGTATGGGGGGGCCCATGTGGCCTAACTCCATGGGAAATGCCATGGGAGAGCTCATGGTTTTGAGAAAACCACTTGTGAGGTGTCCCTTGGCCATTAATGCCTTGTCCCCTCACATTTCCTATAAATACCCACCCTTTCCTCCTTTAGTTTTCACTCCCAACTCTCCCCCAACGAATATCTCGTCTCATTAACTCCCAAGGAGTCCTCTAAAGGTGCCCCCAATCCCTCAAGGTCCCAACCTTTGAGTTTTAAGAGATACGTTTTAAGGTAAGGGATCCTACATCTCTCTTTCTTTTCAAGTAATCTCTTTTATGTCATTTATTTTATGCTCCATGATCTTATGTTGGAGTATGTTCTTTTATATTCACCCTACTGTCTTTTTCATTTTCATATGATGAGATACCCCCTCTTGCTCTCATCATTTCATTTTAAGAATGTTAAAGTGGCACCATTAGGCTGCCGAATTTTTAAGGGATTCTTTCACCCTTCTCAAGTTCTATTTTCATGTCAAGTATTTCAAGTTCCTTTTTATTTTGTTGGGGTATGATCTCTAAATATATCATACTGATATTTTATGTTCATATGATGAGATACCATATTTTATCTCTTCAATTCAGTATTTTTAAGTTTTAAGTGGCGCCGTTAGGCTTCCGAATTTTTAAGGGATTCGTTCACCTTTCTCATTTTTCAAAGTTCTACTTTCATGTCAAGTATTTCAAGTTCCTTTTTATTTTGTTGGGGTATGATCTCTAAATATATCATAATTATATTTTATGTTCTTATGATGAGTGACCCTATTTGACCTCTTCAATTCAGTATTTTAAAGTTTTAAGTGGCGCCGTTAGGCTGCCGAATTTTTAAGGGATTCATTCACCTTTCTCATTTTTCAAAGTTCTACTTTCATTTCAAGTATTTCAAGTTCCTTTTTATTTTGTTGGGGTATGATATCTAAATATATAATACTGATCTTTTATGTTCATATGATGAGATACCCTATTTGATCTCTTCAATTTAGTATTTTGAAGTTTTAAGTGGCACCGTTAGGCTGCCAAATTTTTAAGGGATTCGTTCACCTTTCTCATTTTTCAAAGTTCTACTTTCATGTCAAGTCTTTCAAGTTCCTTTTTATTATTTTGTGGTATAATATATATATCTATCATACTGATCTTTTATGTTAATATTATTAGAGAACCTATTTGATCTCATCAATTCATTTTTTTGAAGTTTAAGTGACACCGTTAGGCTGCCGAATTTTCATAAGAGAAATCTTATTTTTGTCTTCCTTCCATGTTTTTCATTTCAAATGGCATGTCCTTGAAATTTCATTACCACGTTCATATATCCTTCACATTATGTCCCTATACCGTTTTATGGGTCATTTATGATTGTTTGACCCATGTCCCCTCTCTTTTCAATGTTTTCTAAAACCCCAAAACATAGCCGTTATGCTGCAGAATTTCCGTCTCAAAATGTCTCTCTCTTTTTCTAAAGTTCTTTTATTTTATTAAGTGAATATTCAAAGCTCTTTCTTATATAGGGGTATTCACATATATACCAAGTTGTTCTATTTTAAATTCTGTTATTTACATACATGAGACCCGCTTTCCCTTTCGGTGGGTTTAATGTGACATTAAGATCATGGCTTTAAAGCAGTTTTTAAAACTTTGTGATTATGAAATGAAACCCATTCCTTTTTTGCTATATGGGTTGTTTATGAAATTATTGATGATTATATATGTGGATCATATTATAATAAATAAAAATTAAGGGTGCGCCCTGATAGCACTCCAATGCATTGGGTAAAGACTTAATCTCTAGAGATGACCATTTAGACGGATACCTTGGTGATTTTTATTGACACCTTGGGGATGGACCTTGGTGAAACGGAAATGATTGTCTTTGTAAAATGTTGTATCCACATCTTCAAGTTATGAAAAACTTTATTTTTATATGCCTCATGATTTCTTTCTCATGCCTTAATTTTCTTTTTCATGACATTGTTGATGTATCTCAAGTTCACATGTTAAATGTTTCCCCTTGTTTCCCCTACTCGGCCTTCTGCTCACCCTTTCTTTTGATGTATGTCCCCAGGTTATGAGATGCAGTAATGAACCTAGGATGAACATAAGGAGAATCCTTTTAAGTGTTTAAGAAGAATGTTTTATGTTTTCATGTTTTAAGTTCCTGGTTTCCAAGTCACTAAACCTTAAAGATCCTCAGTTTTGTAAAATGTAATGAAAAGTTATGTTATAAAAAGGCGGGATGTTATAGTTGGTATCAAAGGATGATTTAGTTATTTGGGGAAATTAGGATATGAAAACTCTAGGAAGAATCCTATATAAAAGTTTAAATATAGGAAATCTTCCTGGTATTTTGGTGAGTATTGAGTAAGGGGTTGCCAAGCAAATACATCCCTGTTTGGATACGAGCAGGTAGAGGTGGATCTGGCACAGATGTACATAGGGGTAAAACCCGAAAACACCGCTTTGAGATAGACTCGAATGGGAACTGGTACACGACAATGGGCCTTGCTGCACTCTTGGTTAAGACACTCCCGAGGGATATGCTTTGGTAAATTCATAAGCTTAGTATGAACCATTATTAAAGGAACAATGATAAAATAGAATAAGGATTCACATAAGAATATATGATCATGGATAACCTTGTTTGGAACCTAGGGGATCACAAGTTAGGGTATACTTTTCTTCTAAAATTTATCCTTCTATGATTTAAGTTCCTTTTCATGATTATTGGCTAAGTATTTAAGCCCCTAATTGTACTTTCTTTTCTTAGTTAATGGTGGGAAATTGAAGAACATGTCCCAAAAACCAATGTGATAGGAAATGTGACGATTTCCGTACTAATATGAGAGAGATGATTAGGGGATTAAAAGATGATTATTATTTTGGAAGACGTTCACTATTTTGGGAACCCTATTTGATTAAGGTAAATAGATTACTATGGTATTTTCTTTGAGGAGTAAAGGTCAACTTATATTTTAAAGAATCAATGAATTTAAGGTGGACTTATAGTAATTTAGGTTACTTATGGAAATGATTAACCTATCTTGGGGAAAATATGTTTAGGTTAGCTACTTTTGTTATAAGATGGTAGGAGTGGTTGATGTTGTTTGGATATGAATGATGAAGTTTATTTTGGAAGACTATTATATCAAATCCTTCTTGTATTTAGGTTTCAATCTTAGTTTGGTTTATTTTGAGAAATTTTAAGGATAGTTATTTATGGAATGGTCTATGATGAGCTTTGGGTAGTACCATAGAACTTTGAAGATTTAAAAGTAGTTTCCCTTCCTATGGGATTATTTCTTTTTGAAGAGTTTTTTTATCTTACCCTTTATGTTTTTGGGATAATTTTTTAAGATAGAAGAAATAGATAGTTAATATTTGGTGGATTATGTGATTCTCTAGAAGATGATTCTTATGCTTTTGATGAGACCAAGTGTTTTTTTAATTCTCATCGATTGGAGAAAATATTAGTTTTGGTAGAAACTTATTAAGGGATGAAACTATACTTGAAGGTAAATATATTTCCTTGTGTTTTTATTCTATGTAGTAAAGGAATTCCTCAAAACTATTAAAAGGAACGAAAAACAAAAATGTTGTCTGTTAACGTTTCCTACTGGGAAATCAAATACCGTTTAACCCATCATAAGTTTGTGAGTTTCTTGTTGTTAACTTTCTCCTAATCATGTTTTCTATCACTCTCCCTCAGAACGTGACCCTTTGTTTTCTCCTCCATGTCCATATTTTCCTACATGGAATCCTAGTATGGGTTAACTCAGGTGACCTTTTTACTTCCCTTTCTTTCTATTAAAGTAATAGTGTCACTGACTCTTTTTCCGATGTAGGACTTTCAATGAAATTTCCAATCCTGATTTTAAAAACTGTGAGGACACAATTTCTTAAGGGGGGAAGATTGTAACGACCTAAAATTTTGATTAAATCTTGTTTCCTAATTTTGTGTGTTATTTTATTTTTATACTCAACAAAACTATTTCATTTGATAACTTGAGTATAATTAAAACGAGACCGTTGGTTTTTGACTGTTATATGACCATTGGTCAATATGACCACTGGAAACTAAACATTTCGATTTTGGTCTCTAAATACAAGCGATCTTGGTTAATTAATATAGAAAGAAGATTCGATGGCCTAATCCAGTAGTCTCGGGCCAATCGAAGCCCATCTAACGGAACTTGGGAAGGAGGTAGCACCACTGGGCTTTGCTCTGGACCAAACCCAATCCGAACTTCATCGTGTGAAGCTAGAACAGAATCGCCTTCATGAGAAGTTAAAACTGATAGAAATTACTACTCGTGCGATGTTGGATGAGCCTCCCTCAGATTCTCTCACCTTAGAACACCTTAAACTTAGGTCCTATGTTGGTGTGATAAGGGGCTATGTAAGGAGACCGTAACTGCCTTTTGTAATCCTTTGTTTTAAATAAAATTTTGATTTCTCCTTATGATGAAGTTTATGAATTTTCAAATGTCTGGATAAATATAGTATGTATATTTTTGGTGAATTTTAGAGAAAGGATATTTTTTTAAAAAATGTTTATTTAAACATTAAATAATTAAAAATGTGTAATGATTTTCAAAAAATGGTCTTCTACAATTATGTTCAGTACGAAATTTAGAGTCTAATAAGATCAACTTAATTTTTGATGAATAGTAAATTATGAATAGTGATTTTATGATTAGGATTAGTAATGTGACCAAATGGATTAGTAATCTCACTTAAATAAAGTATTAATATAATCTAGGCACCGTGATTAAGTAATGTGATTCAATAAAATGGTAAAATAACGATTTCATAAATTATTAGTCAAGTATTAGTTTTTTCAGGTGAATAGTGTTTTTTTAATTAAAAATTAAATTAAAAATATTTAGAAAATTATTTTTATAAAATGGAGTTCATTTTTGAAATCAGAGCATCGACATTTGGTTAAGATGAAATTTTGGGATTTTTCTGAGAAAGTTGAATTTTCAGTGAATAGTAAAAATACAGTTTTAGGGTTTCGGTATGTTTAATGACATCATAACTGTGTCATGATGATGTCATAAGATATTTTAAGGGTTGGAAGACCAAAGGTGATGAATTATTTTATGGGGGGCCCATGTGGCCTAACTCCATGGGAAATACCATGGGAGAGCCCATGGTTTTGAGAAAACTACTTGTGAGGTGTCCCTTGGCCATTGATGCCATGTCCCCTCACATTTCCTATAAATACCCACCCTTTCCTCCTTTAGTTTCCACTCCCAACTCTCCCCCAACGAAACCCTGGTCTCATTACCTCCCAAGGAGTCCTTTAAAGGTGCCCCTAAGCCCTCAAGGTCCCAACCTTTGAGTTTTAAGAGATACGTTTTAAGGTAAGGGATCCTACCTCTCTCTTTCTTTTCAAGTAATCTCTTTTATGTCATTTCTTTTATGCTACATGATATTATGTTGGAAGATGTTATTTTATATTAGTCCTACTATATTTTTCATGTTCATATGATGAGAGACCCCCTCTTTATCTCATCATTTCATTTTAAGAATGTTAAAGTGGCGCCGTTAGGTTGCCGAATTTTTAAGGGATTCTTTCACCCCTTCTCAAGTTCTATTTTCATGTCAAGTATTTCAAGTTCCTTTTTATTTTGTTGGGGTATGATATATAAATCTATCATACTGATCTTTTATGTTCATATGATGAGAGAACCTATTTGATCTCTTCAATTCAGTATTTTTAATTTTTAAGTGGTGCCGTTAGGCTGCCGAATTTTTAAGGGATTCATTCACCTTTCTCATTTTTCAAAGTTCTACTTTCATGTCAAGTATTTCAAGTTACTTTTTTTGGGGTATGATATCTAAATATATCATACTGATCCTTTATTTTCATATGATTAGAGACCCTATTTTATCTCTTAAATTCAGTATTTTGAAGTTTTAAGTGGCGTCGTTAGGCTGCCGAATTTTTAAGGGATTCGTTCACCTTTCTCATTTTTCAAAGTTCTACTTTCATGTCAAGTATTTCAAGTTCCTTTTTATTTTGTTGGGGTATGATATCTAAATATATCATACTGATATTTTATGTTCATATGATGAGAGACCCTATTTTATCTCTTCAATTCAGTATTTTGAAGTTTTAAGTGGTGCCGTTAGGCTGCCCTATTTTTAAGGGATTTGTTCACCTTTCTCATTTTTCAAAGTTCTACTTTCATGTCAAGTATTTCAAGTTCCTTTTTATTATGTTGTGGTATGATCTCTATATCTATCATACTGATGTTTTATGTTCATATTATGGGAGACCCTATTTGATCTCTTCAATAAATTTTTTTGAAGTTTAAGTGACGCCGTTAGGCAGCCGAATTTTCATAAGAGAAATATTATTTTTGTCTTCCTTCTATGTTTTTAATTTAAAATGGTATGTCCTTAAAATTTAATTACCATGTTCATATATCCTTCATATTAGGTCCCTCTACTATTTTATGGGTCATTTATTATTGTTTTACCCATGTCCTCTCTCATTTCAATCTTTTCTAAAACCTCAAAACATAGCCGTTATGCTGCAGAATTTCCGTCTCAAAATGTGTCTCTCTTTTTCTAAAGTTATTTTATTTTATTAAGTGAATACTTAAAGCTATCTCTTCTATAGGGGTATTCAAATATATACCAAGTTTTTCTATTTTAAATTCTGGGATTTACATACATGAGACCCGCTTTCCCTTTCTGTGGGTTTAAAGTGACATAAAGATCATGGCTTTAAAGTAGTTCTTAAAACGTTATGATTATGAAATGAAAACCATTCCTTTTTTTCTATATGGGTTGTTTATGAAATTATTGATGATGATATATGTGGATCACATGATAATAACTACAAATTAAGGGTGCACCCTGATAGCGCTTCAATGCATTGGGTAAAGGCTTAATCTCTAGAGATGACCATTTAGACTGATACCTTGGTGAATAACCTTGGTAATTTTTATTGTCACCTTGGGGATGAACCTTGTTGAAACGGAAATGATTGTCTTTGTAAAATGTTGTAGCCACATCTTCAAGTTATGAAAAACTTTATTTTTATATGCCTGATGATTTCTTTCTCATGCCTTAATTATCTTTTTCATGACACTGTTGATGTATCTCAAGTTCACATGTTAAATGTTTCCCCTTGTTTCCCTTACTGGGCCTTCTTATCACCCTTTATTTTGATGTATGTCCCCAGGTTATAAGATGCAGTAATGAACCTAAGATGAACATAAGGAGAATCCTTTAAAGTGTTTAAGAATATTTTTTTTATGTTTTCATGTTTTAAGTTCCTGGTTTCCAAGACACTAAACCTTAAATATCCTCGGTTTTGTAAAATGTAATGAAAAGTTATGTTATAAAAAGGTGGGATGTTATAATGGGTTAATAAATAAAGTCCATGTATAGATTTATAAAGTTTATGGGGGGTAGTTAGAAGGTGGGATGGGGTATTAAATTGGGAGGCTAGGTATGTCAAATAATATAAAGGATTTTCATTAGATTTTAACTATTGCTGAGGATATGGAGGATTAAGCATTAGGCTTGGGGTGAAATATCTCCTAAGAAGTTTCTCTTATCCACTTCTTCTCCTCTCTGTTGTATTCGGGCATCATTGTATTCTCTACTCTGATAAAAAATAAATAATTCTGTTTTTTTTTCTCTCCAACACCTATAAATTGGTTCTTTCATTGAGAAAACGTTTTGGATAGAGAGTTTAGTGAAGTCACTACTTCAAATATGGCCTTTATCAGTGCTAGAAAAGGAAATTAATAGTGCTAGAAAAACTTTGTTAATTGAGGTGAAGATAGGGGGTCACTTTTATCAGTGCTCAGAAAATCACTGATAAAGGCCCCTTTTATCAGCGCTAAAAAAATCACTAATAAAAAGGTCCTTTATAAAAGATTTTTAGTGTTGATAAAATATCCCTTTTATCATCACTTTTTTTAAAGCTGATAAAAGTCAAAAAAAAATAAAAAAGGTTAAAAAGAAAATACAATGCTCAGGGAGCTTTTATCAGTACTTAGAAAAGCGCTGATAAAGACCCCTTTTATTAGCGTGAAAAAAAGTGCAGATAAAAAGGTCCTTTATGAGGGCTTTTTTAGCAGTGATAAAAGACACATTTTACCAGCGCTTTTTTTAGCGCTGATAAAAGTAAAAAAAATTAAAAAAAGGTTAAAAAGAAAATACAATGCTCAGGGAGATTTTAATAGCTCCTAACTCCCTTTATCAGCTCTAGGTAGACCCCCTCCCACTATATGTGTGCTGCACTTGCCCACGTATCCCCTACTTTCCCGCGCACCCCTTGCTTCCACCCAAACTCGAACCCGAGACCTCCCCCCTTACACACCTACACCTTTACCACTAAGCTATTTAGTTTTTTTCTCTATTTAATGATATATCTATTTATTTATATATATATAAATAGTTATATTTATTTTTATATTAATATATATTCATATTAATATAATTATATTTAATTATTACATATATATTTATTCATATATTAATGTATATATATTTATTCGTATATTAATATATATAGTTATATTTATTTGTATATTAATATAGATTCATATTAATATAAATATATTTAGTTATATTAACACATATATATTTATTCATATATTAGTATATATATATTTATTCATATATTAATATATATATATATATTTATATATATATATTTTTAGTTATAATTTTTTATTCGTATATTTATTTGTATATTAATATATATTTAAAAGATTAGTTTTAAATAAATTTATAAAATGTGTTTTTATGTGGGTTTATAAATAAATAAATAAATAAATACATATATACAACAAACACACAAACACACACACACACACATATTTATAAATAAATACATATATATGTGTATTTGAAAAGCCATATAATGTTAAAATGACCATAACTTCTAATCCAGAAGTCAGTTTCAACTCCACAATCAGTCAAATCGAAGAAAATGAAACAATATTTGATATGATATGTGGTATAGTGCTATAGGACATTTGAATTAGATTTTATACCAGTTTTAATGTTAAAAAATTAGGGTATCCTGACTAAAAACTTAGTTTTAGAGGCCTTCTGGGCCTTTTTGGCCCTAAAAAATGTGAAAAAGGTTCCCTTGGGTCACTAGTTCATAGATGTTGTCACAAGATTCAATTTGATATGCTGTATCGCTCAAACGAACACTCGGATCAAAAGTTATGGCCGTTTGAAGTTTGGGTTACATTTTTAACTTATTTTAGATCCTTTATTAATTTTTTTTTGATTTTTTGTGTCTTCAAATTGTTATTAAATGGTTATTAATTGATGATAATTAGAAAATTATTAATTAATAATATTTTTTAAAATATTTTAAATCCATTTTCACTAAATTTCTTATATAATAAATGTAATAGTCTATTTATACTTATCTAAAACATATTTTAAAAATATATATTATATTTATATCAATATAAATATACTTATATAAAAATATATTATTTTTCATGTTTTTTTTGAAATATACACTTTATCAACACTAGGAAAAAATAATGATAAAGTCCCCCTTTATCAGCGCTACTAAAAAAAGTGTTGATAAAGGGGTCCCCTTTAACAGTGCTAAAAAAAGTGCTGATGAAGGGGGGGGCTTTATCAATGTTAAAAAAAGTGCTGATAAAGGGTCACTTTTAACAGTGTTTTTTTAGCGCTGTTAAAAGTTCCCTTTATCAGCGTGTTTTTTAGTGCTGATAAAGGCACCCCCTTTATTAGCACTTTTTTAGAACTGATAAAGGGTGGTGCTGCAGAAACCCAATTTATGGTAGTGAGTCTTAGATTATAAACTGGCGCATCAAAATTTAGGGAGAAATGTCTACCGGCTTCTGAATAGGCGATCTACATGAAATCAATGAAGAAAATAGTTTTTTTCTATCAAAAAAAGGAGGTGCGTCTTGTTATCCTTCCACTCATATAGGATGAAACAGACACAACAACTGCACCTGAGGTGGGTGGTCTAGGTTTATGCAGAGCAATAGACGTGATCTTCTCACTAAAAAGACTTGGATAAATCGTAGTAGTAGATGACCATGAGAATGGAGAAAAAAATTATCAAATTGGAGTCAATAGTAGAGGACATAAAGTCCGGAATCCAGTATCATGAGGAAAAACAACAACATCCGGAAGCAGCGCTTCAAGGACCAAAAATCCAAATGAGAGATGTGTTGACAACACTATCTCAGGTTGAAACAAATTTAACAGTATATATGGAATGGGGATATATAAATAGAAAATATATGATTATCAATGAAGGAAGGAGTAGTTTGAGGAAAGAGGTATAGGAAAGAGATCAGCATCCGAGGTATGAGTTGAATGGAAAAGGTATGCACGAAATGGAATTGGCATCACTATATGTGTTTTCCAAACTAGTAGAGATGTTTAATTTTTCTGGCGCAGATCCAGTGTTGTGGAAAATATGAGCAAAAACATAATTATGAATCTAGTGTATCTGAGAAGAGTTGAAGGTCTCTTTGGCACAATTGATATGGAAGGGACAATACATTTTTGGATCATCTCTTTGAGGTCAATTAAACCAGAGCTCACTTGGAGAAAAATTATGGAGGAGCTGTTAGGAAGATACAGTGGTTCCACAAAGGAAGATCCATTAATAATTTTAAAGGAGTTATGGATAACTGAGTTTTTGGATGAATACATTGATGAATTTTAATGCGCAACCCTATGATTTTTTGACCTAATTGAAAAATGGTATGCAAGTTTGTTTATAGGAGGATTGAAGCCTGAAATTGAGAGTCTAGTATTTACATTATAAACATGGAGAAAAATGCAACTATTAACTTTGAATAGGAGAGTGGAGAGGGGATCAATGATATAGGTAATAGTCAAGTAACTAGATATTTGGAACAGGAGGAAAAATTCTACTGGTTTGGAAAGGATTTGGTGAGAGGAAATTAGTCTCATCCCATATGCTGGCTGGAACGAAAGGGAGAGGACATGTGAAGTTTCACCATGCTAAAAAGAATTAAAAAATCTAACCAATGATGTGTTTGATGAAAGAAATACCAAAGTATTGTACTATTATTGTGAACAAAAAATCATCTTGGGACATAAGTTTCTAGATAAGGGACTCAAACTGATGGTATGGGATTGTTTTGAGTAGTGAAGTGAGGAGGAAGAGGAGTTAGAAGGGAGAAAAGAGAAGGATGATCCATTCGGCTGAGGATACAACCTGGAAGACCTCCACCTAGTGTACAAGGTGGATTTTAAAAGGGTGGGTATGGATAGGTATATGAGTGATAATATTGTGGGGTGGGGTTTCTTTTAATTTCCACAGGAAAATATGTAAATGACCTATTATTTTGTTAAGAGGTTGTTGAGGATGTCTGGGTTAATAAATAAAGGCCATCGGTAGATTAGTAAAGGGGTAATGGGTAGTTAGTCGGTGGGATGGGATATTAAATAGGGATGCTAGGGGAAATCATAGAATATAGAGGATTTGAATTAGATTTCCAACTGCTTCTAGGAATATGGAGGGTTATGCCTCAGGCCAGGGGTGCGGCATCTCCTGAGGAGTTTTTCTTCTATATAGCTTCACCTTATTTTTTCTATAGTATTTGGAAATTGTTGTATGCTCTAATCTATTGAAAAATAAATAATTCCATTGTTTCTCTCTCTATCACTTATCAAAAATCTTAGAGACTCTCTAGATGTTATTTTGGCTATTCTAATGTTGAAACTTCACAGATCTAATTTTTGTTTGAATCATTGAATCTCTCTCGGTAAGTGTGTTATAGATCTATTGATGACTTCTCTTCTCCCTTGTGTTTCTTCTCCACTGAGGGCTGTGAAATCTTGGGTTATTATTGGATTTGGGATTTTATTTGGGAATTGTGGTTTTAAGATCCCTTCTTGATTTGTTCTAGCTATCCTCTCTCCAATTGTGGATCCAGTGTTGATGATCGTTGATCTTGTGAATTGAGGTAGGTGGTTTAGTAATGCAATTCCTATTAATTGAAAATTTTGTTGATTTCTTGATTTTAAATATATTTCCAAATGATTTATAAAAAATGATTTAATCCTTCTGATCATTTTTTTGAAATGACTTGGTGTGTATATGATGAAATCTATTTGACTATGGTTTTTTAAATAAAAGTGTAGATTTTTGAAAAATATCTTCAAAATAAATGAATGGATTGATGAAAAGATTTGATGATGATTCTTATGAAATGATGGCATTAAATGTTTTATGGATTTGAAATGAAAATAACTGTTTTGAAAGATTTAAGTTTTGATGAAAACCATTTTATCTTGGTTTTTGAAATGAAATGATATATTTTGAAACTTGAACATAGGGATTATTGAAATGATTGAATGAAATGATTTGAGATTGATTAAAATAAGTGATATCCCATCATATTATTTATTTCTTTGAATCACGCATGAGATTGAGTAGTTTGGTGGTTAGTTTTGTATAAGCACACTAGGAATGTATGAGCTCTACCCAACAATGGATTGATGATGGCGATGATTTTGAATTCGTTGAGGGTAGAGATCTTATTCACTAGTGTGGAATTTTATCCCCCCTAGGATAAGATCTAGATATTTTTGCACACCTGGAGGCACATTTCACTGAGATGTGTGAGGATCCTTGGGCCTTGATCTAACTAACCCTGGTTCTTATAACCAGGGTGCTATGATTGAAAAATGATCTATACATGGTAGTGTTTATTAAATGAGTTATCAATTAATGTTGTAAGAATATGTGTATAAACTTGTTAAATTTTTAGTGTGAATTTGAATTTTTCTCCATTAGTGGACGATCCATTTTGAAATATGGGAATTGGAATAAGGTTTAAAGTGTTTGAACATTCAAATGTATTGTTTTCAGACAAGTTTTTTTGTTCCAATAAAAGCATCGGGGTTTCAGGTGAACATCGGAGGAGGAATGAGCATGATGGGCCATGAAAATGTATGTAACAAGCCATTAATACCATGAATCCCATCCATGACATAAATGGGTTTCATGGGGTGTTTCCTAGGGAAATTACAAGATGTAAAAGGGGTAGGGGTTTACCTTGAGTAATTCACATTATGAGTCTCATTCATGACATAAATTAGATTCACCGCGGTACAACCTAGGGATTCCAAGATGTGAAAGGGGAGTCAGAGATCTTAAGGAATTCACGACACAAATTTGGTTCACATTGTGAATCATGTGGGACTGGATTTTTAAAATGTTAAAGAGTGAATTGAATGCTTATTTCTTCATGAAAGCAGGGACGCATGTGAGAGGGTCTCTACCAACTCCCCCTTCCTCCATTCTTCACCAATCGTGGTGATCTTAGATGTGATTTGAAGATGTTGGTGGATATATTCTTCCTTTATCCTCCTTCCATGATTTTTCCCTCTTTTTCACTGAATAGGGAGATTTTTTTAGGGGAAAATTACAATTTCATCGGGGATTGTGAAATCGCAGGTTTTTGTTGGGGATTTTACTCAGCCTAGAAAGAGGGGATTTCGACATGAAATCTACAACCATTATCACATCGATCCATAAAGGTATGACTTTGTTTTGATTTTACAAAAGGTTTTTCCCTAAATTAATTTTTTTGAGATATTTAATCAGAAGAATCAATTAGTGTTTTTGTGAATCCTAAACCCAGTAATGTACTGGGAGTAGAACACACCTTGTTGCTGAAGGTTTTGGTGCAACATAATGTACTAGTGGGTTAATCTCTGAATATGATAGGTTTGTATTAAATTAATTAATTAATTATAATTTTTATAATTAATTAATTACTGTTACATGACATGATTTAGGAGATCGAAGCTTGTAGATGGGTCTGGTTAGACAAAGATGAGGTTGGATGAGCTTGACGGGCCTTGGTAGATGCTACCATCCATTGACATCAAATTGGAAAAGTTCTGTTTGAGGTAGGTGGTCTTGTGTACTTATTCTGTGGATTTATATCATCGACTATGTTTCATTTTTGTGTATGGGTGTTCCATTGAGGGAAAGTAACTAATTAATTTAATTAAATAATTATTTTAATTAAATTTGGTTTCAAAATTGATAGGGATAAATACCTAGGATCATGAAAAACCCTAGTGTGCTTTCTTTACACCTCAGTCACTGATGGCTAAGTCGAGGACTATTTTACCCCGATGAACTCCAAAAAACATGTGAGGAGAGGTCATACTATTATAGAATTCTCTTGTGAGAATTTGGGTGTGCCATCAAGTGTGATTCCCATGATGAATTAAATTGGATAAATGATTTAATTAATTCAACTGGATTAATGATAATGATTTAATGCTAGGGGTTATGAACAACCCCTACATGTTTTCTTGAAAAAATAGTTGTCGATGTCTGATGTAAAGACCACGAGTGACCAAGATAACTATGATGGGATATGATCTATATCTTGAATGCCTCATATGCAGAAAAACCCACATAGCTGATGAGGCCATGCTATCCTATTGACGATACTATGAGATGTGTTGTCCCAGTGTGTCAGGTGTTGACCTGAGATCATGACTAAGACTAAGGACCAGGTGATGGAGCCTCAACTGTGTTTTGACCAAGGGCCCCCTATGGGTACCCTACTGATAGACTGACCTTGAGCGGGAGATGTGATATTATAGTAGGAGTCACCGTGGAACTCGTACCCGACTTGGGAGCCCAAGGGGTTGTGGACAGAGATGACAAGCATGTGCTTTCGACCAGATGTTTGTGTTTTTTTTGGGATTCTCCCTTTGAGAGATTATGACAAGGTTTGGTTGTCATGATTGGAGCCAGAGTACCGGGATGAACTACCATCTTTTGGAGTTGGATATAGCCGGAGTTTCCATGGAACTGGATCTTAGTATTAGAGTCGCCATAGATTTGGGGCTTGAATCTAATAGGATTGATGAGGGTGTGTATCCTTGGGGTTGAGGAATCTGATCAGAATTTCATAGGGTGCATACCCATAATCATGAATAACTCATGAAATAACAAGTTTATTTGGGGGAGAGTGTGTATCCTCAAAGTAAATAAATCTAATCAAACTTCTGTGGGGTGGATACCCAGAGTCCTGGTGACCTCATGATATGACAGGACTGGAGTGTGTATCCCTAGAGTCGAGGAATCTGATCAAACATCAGTGGGGGTTCATAATTATATTTGTGATGACTTCATGATATGATAGGACTACTATGGGGAGTGTGGATCTCTGGAGTTTAGGAATCTAATTGGACTTCTATGGGGTGCGTACCTGGAGTCGTGATGACCTCATGACTTTATAGGACTGTCGAGGGGGGGGGGGGAGTGTGTATCCCAATAGTTGGGGACTCTGATCATACGTCCATGGGATGTATCCCTAGTTTCATGATGGACTTAAAGGTTTTACATGGATTTTGAACCCACATTATTACTTGGGAGTCATGGTATCACAATGTGCTCAAAGACACTCTAACATCAGGCTGAACCAGGTATGGTCGATCGAGATCACAAACTTGAGGATCGATTATAATTTATTATTTGGAATTGACCTTAATTTTTCATATGATATTGTCACATGCACATATCACTGCATATGATGGTTAGTGCGGGATCTCATTGGTGGTTCCCTATTTAGTTATGTACTCACACCCTATTTAGGTCACCACTATACTTGGGTAATCGAGCGAACTTTCAGTCGGTTGAAGTCATAGGATTTTCTAGAGCTCATGATAGCACGGTCGAGTAGCATAGCTTGGTTGGTATTAGAATACTGGATGAGGTTTGGATTAGAGATGCAGTAGATCCCTTTTGTTTTAGTTTTCTTTTATTCTATTATGTATCTGTAACTGGACCAGTGGGAGGTCTTTGTATTTATATCATGGATGTTCAGATCTTTACTAAATTTGTTGTATTATTATTGGATTTTTATTTATTTTATACTCTGATTATTTAATATTGTGGTTGAAATTTGGTTATTTATTTGTTATTATACACTCTAATATAGGGGTATAGTCTCCCCAAAAAACCATCTTAGACCCCCACTTCTAGTCAGCATACTCGGGTGTATGGTGAGGCATGCCTGAGGTCTTATGGTGAACCTATCCGACTACTGGTTATTTAGTGAACCGAGGAAAGAGGTTACAAATTGGTATCAAAGGGAGGGGTTTTTTATTTTTCCTTATGATTTTGGGATCTGGTAGAATGGAGATTTAGGAATGTGTCGGAGCCTATGATGGATCCTTGGCTAGTCTATCTAGAACACCTATTCTGTTAGAAATTCCAGGTTATCAGTGCACAAGGATGCTATTCTTGATTTTTGTAGTTACATTTGTATTTTATTTTCACCTTGGATGATGTACATGTGGTTTGGATGTTTTGATTTATGAAGAATATATGGATCTTAGACCATTGGCAAGAGGCCAGTGATTTGATTTTAACTCTTGGACTATAAGGGAAAGAGGTGTATCATGCATCATATCAGGCATGTAGGATTCACATTAAATATAGGACTATTAGCGTGTGATCTTATATGTATTCCTTCTGATGACAGGTTGTGTGGATATAAGGTGAGTTTATTGACAGTTAGGAATAGATGATAACTCATTAATTATGCACATGAGGTGTAATAAACTAGTGGGTTGATGTGGCACTTGGTGCCTAACCTTTGGACCCTTTGAGAGTATTATTGGTTTAGGTTTGGTTGCATGGACTAGGACTCCAGTGAGTAGTATTTCTTGGCAGTTCCTGGAGAGGACTAGTGTCCTAGTTTAGGGTGGGAGGTTTGGATTTTGATTCTTTTCATTTTTGAGACCTCGATATGGATGCCCTAACATGCGATTTCATGTGGCGTTGGGATTGGTGAGTGCTTCACGCTCTATGAGTTTTGGCCTTATGAGAAGTTTACCAGTGGACTAGGTGGTCATACATAGTGTCTCTCGTGAGACTTTACTGGTAGGGCTAGGTGGGAGACCTAGAGGCCCTTATTTTTGACTTGGACCCTAGTAGGTTGGTGATTTTTTTTTGTATCATGTTGACCTGTTATAGGGGTTACCCATGTGTTTTACAAGTTTTGTCATATGAAATCAATGCATGGTAGGTTCCATATAGTTTCTAAAAAGGCATGTATGTGACTTTATTTCTATATAAGAGAAGAACCCCGAGTGATTTTGGTTGAATTTAAGTCTGTTTTCGAGGGGCAGGATCATTCAGATGCTTGGCCTTGCGATTATGATGTTATTCAGTGTAAAAATCGATGTTGAACTTGGATGAGTGAGTCAAGGGGTAATAGTGCATGCGTAGAAGCTTCTAACTCAAGAATGACACCAGGGGTGAAAAGTGGTCATGTGGTTGGAATTGAGTCAAGCTAAAGATTTAAGATGGTAGGCATGTGCTAGAGATGCATGATTCTATTTGGGAAATGTGAAAGAGTGTCCAGATACTGATGAAATGCTTGTAGATGGAGAAGCATGATGCCCTTGAATGGATTTAAGGTAGTAATCGCTGATGACATATCAGTGTACTCTCAGTCTATAGATGATCATGCTTAATATCCAATCATTGTTATGAGTATGCTGAGAGGTAATTATCTATATGCCAAGCTACATAAATGTGTTTCTGTTTGTATGTAAGAAATTCCTTGGGGTTATGCTCATAGAGCGGTGTAAAGAAAGTCATATGGTGGGGAGACCACCATAGGTAGCTGGAGGATGACCCTTGTTTGAGAAGGGTCATTGGCTTGGTCAGATCAGTAGTTGGACGATCGAGGTTGTGTATGAGAACTGGTGAGTTATATGTCTGATTTTATTGGTTTTGTGAAAACTACAGATTGAAATTCATACAAGATGATGGATGTAGTTGGTGCACTGGTATCAGGATTGGAATGTTCTAGTGTGGTTGGTAGAAATTTCATGGGGTAATCCCCATTTTTGTGATATGTTTCATGGGGTGATCCATGAATCATGACTTGGTTCAATGGGTGAAATGGTTTTATATCTTGAATCAAGGGGTGAATCTCTGTTTTTAATGTGTTTTAGGGGGGTGAAACATTCAACAAAGTATTTCATGAAATGTTTTAGGGGGTGTAACATTTTATGAAAAGTGTGGAAGGTTCTATTTTTGAAAAAAGTGAATGGAAAATCTAGTTAAGTTGGTACCATGGTTTTGGAATACCGTTTCGGGTATGAAGATAGTATTCCATGGTTTGGAAGGGACCTTCTGAGGAAAGGATAGTGTATGCATGCCCTATTTGTGGGCTATAGAGATTCATCTATTTTGGGTCAGAATTAGAAGACAAGAGGTGGTCCCAAATTTGGAATGTGTTCTATTATTTTTTGGGAATAATGATATGGAAACCATGTCTAGTGGGTCTTTAGACCGCTAGGAACATGTTTTGATATAAGATCTTGATGATGGGGAGCGACGTGGGTTAGAATCGGTCCCAATAGGTTGGGTTCTATGGTAGGGATCCCCATGAACCTAAAAATGACATGGATAATGAAAATATGGTGTTTCAAAATATATAGATGTTGAGAAACACCATATAGGGGTTCAATTATGTATATGAGTGGTGGCTTGGGTGTTTGAGGATAATGTAACTCATGTTTGAAGTTGTGCATCAGAATCTCTATCGGCATTCCAAAGTAGAACACAATGAATGGAGTGTCATTTTTCAACCCATGGAGGTTGGGTTAATATGGTAAATTATCTTTGAGGATTCTAGGGGATGTGAACTTTTATGGTGGGGAGATTATAAGAACCCACATCTGAACCGGTTAAATTTTCAGTGGGAATTTTACTTTTTCTCCCTTGGTGGATGGATTGTTTTGAAATCTAGGAAATCAAACAAGGTTCTGAGTGTTTTAACGTTCAAACGTGTTTTTTTGGACATGTTTTTTTTCTTCATTAAAATTCTTGGGGGTTTAGGTGAACACTGGGAGAGGAATGAGAATGATGGGTTGTGAAAATGGTTACAAAAATCCATTCACATCATGAATCCCATTGACGATGTGAATGAGTTTCATGGGGTGCATTTTGGGTGAATTAAAGGACATGAAAGGGGAGGAAGCTTACCCTACGTAATTCATATTTTGAATATCATTCACTATGTGAATCAGATTCATCAGGTGGGGCCTTGGGGTTTCAGGATGTGAAAGGGGAGCTGGATACCTTGAGGAATTTATGATGTGAATTTGGTTCATATCGTGAATCATAATGGGATGGATTTTTAAAATTTTAAGTTAGGTCTTGGAACCTTCTTTCTTTGTGTAAGTAGGGATGCACATGGGAGGGTTACAAATGAATCCTCTTTCCATTCTTCACCGATCGTGGTTATCTTGGGTGCGATTCATCAAAATTGGTGGTAATATTCTTACTCCTTTCTCTTTCCATGATGTTTTCCATATTTATTGTCAAATTGGGAGATGTTCATTTTAGGGAAAAATTTCAATTTCACTGGGAATAGTGAAATCACCAGTTTTTTGGGGATTTCGCTCAGCCTAGAAAGAGGGGATTTAGAGACGAAGTCATCCTGCATTCATATACTGATCCGTTGAGGTATGAATCTATTTAAATTTTTTGAAGGTATTTTCCCTAAATTAATTTTATCAGGCTGTCAAATCAGAAGAATCAATTAGGGATTTTATGTAGACTAAATCTAGTAATGCATCGGGATTAGAAAAAACCTTGTTTTTGAAGGTTTCAACATGATAAGATGACCCAATGAGTTAATATTAAAATATTCATATTTTAGATTTAATTAATTATTTAATTAATTATAATTTCTATAATTAATTTATTATTGTTTATTGGAATGAGTTAGGAGCTTGAGGATTTTATATGGGTCTGGTTGGACAAAGAATTGGCTGGATGAGCTTGACAGGCCTTGGAAGATTCTATTGGCCCTTGGCATCAAATTGGAAAATCTTTGTTTGAGGTAGGTGGTCTTGCATACTTTTCCCATGGTTTTTTTGTTGTCATCTATGTTGTATGTGGGTGGTTGGGAATTCCATTGAGGTAAAGTCCCTGGTTAATTTAATTAAATAAATTTTTTAATTAAATTTTTCTTCTAAATTGATAGGGGTGAACACCTGGGGTCACAAACAACCCTAGTGCAGTTACATGACACCTCGAGCACTGATAGTTGAGGCTAAGACTTTACCCTTATGGACTCTATATATCATGCGAGGTGAGGCTTGACTATTATAGAATTATCTTATGAGCATTTAGGAATTCCATCGAGGGTGATTCCCATGATGAATTAAATTAAATAAATGAATTAATTAATTCAATTAGATTAATGAGAATGGCTAAATGCTAGGGGTCACAGACAACCCCTGAGTGCGTTCTTGACACAATGGCTGCTAATGGTTGATTTAAAGACCTAGAGTGATCCAGATGACTGTGATGATCTATAATCCATATCTTGACTGCCTCCTATGTGGTAGGATCTACATAGCCGATGAGTCCATATTATCTCGTTGACAATGATATGGGAAGCATTGTCCCATTGTCTCGGGTGTTGACCCTAGACCGTGACTATGACTAAGGACCATGTGATAGTGCCTCTACTATGTTGTGACCAGGGGGTCCTTGTTGGTGTCCTGTTAACAGAATGATCCTAAGTGGGTTATGTGATATGGTAGAGGGTGTCACTGTGGAACCTGTCCTAGGATTGGGAGCCCGGGGGGTTGTGGACAGAGATGACGAGCATGGGCGTTCAACCAGTTTTTTGTGTTTTCTATTAGGATTATCCTTCTAGGAGAGTGTGAAAAGGTTTGGATGGCATGATTGGAGCTAGAGTACCAGGATATCCTTTCATACTTTGAAGCCAGATATGGTTGGAATGACCACAAAGATGAAGATAGATACTAGATCCTACATGGATTTGGGGCTAATATATGATAGGAATTTGTGGGGAGAGTGTGTATCCCTGAAGTCATGGGATCTGATCAGGATTCCATGGGGTGATTACTTAGAGTCATGGAAACCTCATGATATGACATGACTGTCAGGGGGAGTGTGTACCCCCGAAGTCGAGGAGTCTGATTGGAATTCTATGGGGTGTATACCCGGAGTTGTGAAAACATCATGGTGTGATAGGATAATCATTGGGGGTGGGGGAGTGTGTATCTCTAAGGTTAAAAAATTCAATCATACTTTTGAAGGGTGCATATCCAGAGTCATGAGGAACTCATGATATTATAGGACTACCGGGGGAAGTGTGTATCTCCAGTGTCAAGGAATCTGGTCGAAATTCGATGGGGTGTATACCTGGGGTGGTGATGAACTCATGATATGCCATGACTTCTGAGGGATGAGTGTGTATCCCTGAAGTCAAGGAATCTGATCAGACTTATGTGGGGGTGCATACCTGGAGTCATGATGACCTCGTGATATAAGAGGACTGCCCGTGTGAGTGTGTGTCCCCAAAGTCGATGAATCTGATCGAACTTACATGGGGTTCATAATTGGATTCTTGACGAGCTCATGATATGAAAGGAATGCATGGAGTGAGTGTGTATCCCTAGAGTTTAGGAATCAGATCAGACTTCTATGGGGTGCATACCCAAAGTCACGATGAGCTCATGATATGAAAAGACTTCCATGAGGAGTGTGGATCCTTAGAGTCAATGAATCTAGTTAGACATCATTGTGGTGCATACCTGGAGTCATTAAAGCCTCATGATATGACAGGACTATCGGGGGGAGAGGTGAGTATGTATCCCTGGAGTCAAGGAATCTGATCGAAATTCCATTGGATATATCCCTAGATTCATGATTACCTTAGAGGGATTCCATGGATTTGGAACCCACATTGTTACTTGGGAGGCATGGTCATCATGGCGTGCTTCGAGACACTCTAGCATCGGGCTGAAGCGGGTATGGTTGATTGGGGTCACAGACCTGAGGATAAATTGTAATTTATTATTTGGAGTTGAACTTTATTTTTCAATTGAACATTTTACATGAACATATCACTTCATATTCTAGTTAGCATGGGATCACGTTGGTGGTTCCCTACTGAGTTATGTTCTCTTACCCTATCAGGATGCAACTTCACTTGGGTAACTGAGCATACTTTAACTTATTAGTAGGAACAGGATGAGATGAACCCCATGATAGCCTACTCAAGTAGGATAGCTCGGTTGGAATCAATAAATTTTTTGAGGTTTGGATTATATATGTAGTATATTCCTTTTTTTACTTTTCTTTTATTCTAGTATGTATCTGTAACTACTCTAGTGGGCGGTCTTTGTATGTATAACATGAATGTTTGGGATTTTACTAAATTTCTTTTATTATTGTTGGATGTTTATTTATTTATATGTACTCTATTTTTTTTTCTGTGGTTGGAATTTGGTTTTTTATTTTCTATTGCGCACTCTAATATAGGGGGAATAGTCTCCCCATAGTACTATCTTAGAACCCTACTGCTAGCCGGTAGCCTCTGGTATACGGGGAGGCATACCTTAGGTCTTGTGGAGAACCGATCTAGTTAATGGTTATTGAGAGATATGGGGAAGGATGTTACAACTATTTTAATAAAAATTCTTATTCATGTATGTTTTGATGGAAATGAACTTTTGTACCTATTTTATACTTGTCATTCGAATGATTTGAAAAGAATGTTTTATTATGAATTGTGAAAATATAACCATGCCACATTTTCTTTAAAATTTAACATATTTGGTTTATTTTATATAGATTACTTATGCATGCTTGGTGAGATCCCACTGGGCTAGTGTTTCTCACACCCCACCTTTTCCTTTGGACATTTTTATACTTTCTTATGCTAGGTCCAGGTAAAGGTAAAACACTACTTGGAGGTAGTGAGTGTTCTTGGTAGTGGAACCTTTGAATTTGGAAGTGAAAAGTAGAGTATGTGATCAATATATTGTGATGATATATTGTGTTGATGTTGTCTTTGGTTTATGTACTTTTCTACCTTAGAAATTTTTACTCTTGATGATTGTTTTGGAATACTGTTTGTTAATGGGTTCTTTCTACTATTTTTGTCTTATTGAGTTATCTTATGGAGAAATAATTTTCTATTCTTTGTTTCTTAATGACCATATGCTATTTTCCATACCTTAGGGATCATGAATTCCCTTTGGGTTGTGTCAAGATTGATTTGGGTATCGGTTTAGCGGGTTATCCAGGTCAGTTCGTGACAAATTGGTATCAAAGGGGTAGGTTGTTTCCTTTCTTGGTATGTTGTTTGGGATGTCTTGGTAGAAAATAGATTATGAGAGAGTGACTATCCAGATCTCATCATAGTAAGCCTTAAGTTTCCATGGGTGGTTGGGAAAGAGCATCTTTGAGGAGTTATTTGATATGATTCTAGATTTTTCCCAAGATTGATTTGAGATTTGTGTTCCAAAGTTTATTTTTGAATTATAGAGTTGACATTCTTGTGTCACTTGAGTCACGTTTCATTGTTATCTATTGATATTTTATAGTACCATTCCCCTAAGAATATTTCCAAATATACTTCAAGAGGGATCTGTTGATGAACCACAGTAAGCAAACCCTCTAGTTGACTAAACCCTCATAGAGGTAGTGTTGTGTGTGGTCCATGCTTTGGTCTAAAGAGATGCACCTGTTCTTGTTCAGGATACAGAGGTTGTACCACAAAGAGATGATAATACAAATCATGACCAAGAGTTTCTTCATCATATTCCACTGTCTTTCCAGGGGACGAACAATCCTTAGGAGAAAAAGTATTGGTTGGGGAATATTGAGCGACTCATTAAGTTTTTGGAGATGCCAGATTCTATTAAGGTGAAATGTTTTTTTCTTAAAAATTGAGAGGGACTAGATGGAGGTGGTAGGATGCTATAATTCTGGTTTAGGAGGGCTTTGATCATAAAGATTTCAAGATTCTTTTTTCATAGAAATTCTATCCAGATTCAATAGTTTTGGATAAGTCCATAGAGTTCATCAACCTTAACTAGAGTGATTGGTCAGTGACTTAGTATTCCAATCATTTTGCTAAACTTGATCATTTTCCCCCATATATAGTGTTCTTAGGAATATAGGGGTTGTATGGGGGTTTTTGTAGAAGAGTGTGGGTATTACCGGGGCCGATTTGTATTTTGGTTCATATAGTTTTAGTTAAATTTATAGTGGGGGGGGGGAATTTTTAATTTCTTATAGTTAGTGGTTTGGGGTTGTTGGCTAGAATGAAGGAAAATAAATAATGAGCCAGTGGGTTAAGAAGGGCTATATATTATTTTTTGGAATTTTAGTTTGGTCGCTGGGGCTGGACCTTGGCTGGGTCTGGATGGGATCTTAGAAGTGGTATTATGAGGAGAATATCTTCCCTCATCTCCTACTATAAATCCATTCCTCTTGGATAATAACAAGTGTCATTTTGATTTGTCCATCCACACATATATATATATATATCAAGAATTTTTCCTAACATTTGGTGACTCTTCTGGGGAGGTTGACGATGGGGAATGTCGCATGATCATAGTAGAGGGTCCGAGCTCATTGATCACTAATAAGAAGATGCCTAGAGATGTTAGTTGTGATCGCTGTGTGGAGTGGTCTTATAGAGATAAGTTTGTAGGTATTTCTCTCTTTTATACGTATTATCTTATGCATAATCATTTTAAGGGTTTCAAATGCTGCAAGTAGACAATGTATCATATTTTACAATCAATTTTGGTGGATAAATGATCAAAACTAAGAACGAAATTGTTGTAAGCTGAGGTAAGGCTCAAGGAATATGATATTTTCATCACTTGAGACTGCTGTGGAGGAGAGACATGTACTATGGGGAGACGATTAGAGCTTTCCAACCGAACAGTGGAGGCTGATATGTCTTCTTGTTCACAAGTGGTTGAGTATCGTGAATACGGGAGAGGGACATTTGCAGTTGTGCAGCGTGATTACAGGAGGGAGACACACATTCTATGAGGATATAAAGATCATTGTTGTGATAACCAAAGATGGACCAAGGTGGTGAATAGTAGTTTCTAACACTGTGTGGAAACTAAAACACCATTACATCACCAAGGAGGTGTTCTTAGGTTATTTTTCTCTCATATATAACTTCTTAGTATACTATTGGAGGTACAGACATGATTTTGAGAAATGTTTACTACTCTGTGAGACATGAACGATACTGGAGAGAAAAACAACCAATTACGATTTAGTGATTGAAGATGAGAGCATCGATCAATTGTTGTAGAGAAAAAGGGGAAATAAAATATGACTGAGGCACCTTCAAAAACTTCATTTGTCAATGTTTTTTCTAGGATACATGAAAATATCAATAGAATAATGTGTGAAATTTAGTGAGAGATGAAAAAACAAATTGAGGCTCTCAATAGTCATGTCAACGAACCAAAAAATTCAAGACAATTGACTAAAACTGAGGAGGAGGTAGATAGTTTGAAAGTCAGTTGAGTTGTATGGGAGTTAGGGATACAGGAGTTATACTACATAGAGTCTGGTAAATGAGGTGAGGTGTAGTTTCTTATGAATTTGAAATAGATAATGTAAAGGAATTCATCAGTCTAGAAGAAAGTTCTAAATTGGATAACGCTACCCTGATATATGGTTTAAGGAGTGATACAAAGATGACTAAGCTACCTTATTTTTTTAGAGAAGATCCATTGGGTTGGATCATGAAATTATAGGCATATTGATAGTTTTTTTCAAATAGTAGAGGACATGAAAATACATTGGGTGAATCTAAATATGGAGTACATGGTTCTACACTAGTTATTTTCATGGATGTCTGAAAATACTGGTGTGAGTTAGGAGAAACCAAAGCCTATGATTCTAGAGGAATATGGGGATGAAAATTAGTAATGAGAGTTCTTTTTATGACAGTGTGACAAGAAGAAGTCCACACAGGCTCTGGGAGACAATAAGGAGGTGTCCATTCTTGTTTTTTAACACATGGGACAAGATAATATTGATTTTATTCAGGTTTACTGTATTGTGGAAAAGTTTGGTTCTAGTTCATAATTTTAAGAATTAAATGAAGAGGAAGTGGATAACAATACGATGGAAAGTAATGAAAGTAGTGAACTTGGGTAGAAGATTGGTCCTGGTTATGTTCTACCAGAAGAAGTAATTCTTAAATCATGTTCTAACCAGGTTAAGTGGGTTTAAAATGTTAAATAAGAGATTCTTAACTCTGGATTTCATTCGAAGCTTCAAAATGAACATGTTCTTCAATTCTATAATGCTTGTTTTTCTAAAAAAATTCTCATGTGTAAAAGTTAAAAATTATATCACTACTATGTACTCAATGGAGTTAGGCGAGGCCAAAGGGATACTAACGCCTGTTCGAGAAACATGGGAGCATATTCCATTGAGAAGCATGGACATGAATTCTATGGGAAATCAGAAGCTCAACATTTTTTCAATGGTTGATAAGGAATAACATATTGAAATAACATTGTGTTTGATGATTTTAACTTCAAAAAAATAAGCGAGGTGAGGAAAAAAGTACAACACTTCTGATCTCAATGATAAGAAAAACTACTTCACCAATCCTAGATCGAGTCTGGAAGTACAAAGTATGAATATTGTAGGGAGAAATGCTAGTAGAGAAAGTAATAGAGTCTGTAATTATAAAATTTGAAATGATATTATGCTTTCATTGGAGTTTTCCAAGGAGACAATGAGGAATAAGTTTGCTCAGGATTTGAAAGAGTGATGACAATAGACTATGAAAACAATGTAAGAGTTGCCTATGAATTCTGTGACATGGGAGAAAACTAGTTTTAAGGGAAGTATAGAAACTGAGTTACCAAGGATGAGTGGTTTACTGGTAGGGTCTGTGTTTAAAATTAACAACAACTATTATGTATTAATGTTCATGGAAATGTTTTTTCCCAAATCACCTAAAAGATGAGGAAATAATCATTGTTCGAGGCACAACACTTTACATTTCAGTTTCTATAAGTTTTTGGTGTGAGGAATAATGAAGTTTAGTTTGATGGGGTTTCTTATCAACTTGGCCAGCTCCTACCTTATCTACTAGTTATTGTTTAGAAAAAAAAATATAGGTGTGTCAACATTCCCAACACATTTGATTAAAGGAACGACAAGATTTTCACCTGAAAACTACGCTGCTTGAGCTCATGGTGACTGAAGGTACCAGGGTGCATAGTGAAAGTTGGTGAGCCATGGATTTTAAAAAAATTCATCATTGGGATGAAGGAACCTATTGTCTCTGGTGATTCGATCCTCGATATGGCCCTATGATCTCATTAAAATTAAACGTAGCACAATAATGTAAACCAAAAACATACCTCTTTGATCTGAATGTGTGCTCAACATCTTCATGTCATCGATGATTGTTTATCAAGGGATCTAAAGTATAATCCCTCTAGATCATCCACACACACTTCAAAAAACTGCAAAAGTATCAATAATAAGATTCTAGGTGCTAATGTGGTGATCCGACGATTCCTTCTATGTCCCATCTATAGAGACCCCCAATTTTCATACATTAACATTACATTACTTTTTTAGAATTAATTAATACATTACACAAAAAAACTCCCAAATAACATATTAGTCTAGTGCCTTTGGAAACATAGAAACATAAACACTGGTACATAAGTGAGCTATATTTTCTCTCACTAGGTTCTTATTGACTATCACCCTTCTAAGACACATAAAAAAAATACATATCTTCATAACATGGGTGAAAGGAAAACATAAAAATGGGTGATCTCATATGACCATTAAGGGTAAATAAGTGAGACATATAAACTTAATAATGAGCATAAGGGTATGAGAACATGATCATGAAAATAGAAGATCATACCCTGCATATCAAATATCATAAACCGGAATCATGGAATAAATATTAGTAGATCATAAGACATGAATAATAAGGAAATAAGAAACATGAGCCATGAAATCATAAAATAGGAATAAAACATGGAACTGTGGAAGACACATAAGCATATAATAATTATTTCCATGGTTGTCAAGGCATTGCTTGAAGGACATATTGGTAGTATGGGTTCACTTCCCAAACCATCTTAGTAGTCATAGTTCACTCCCATAACCATATTAGTGGAAAAAATACCTTATTTCTATCTCATGAGATATAAATATTTTCCCAATGCATTGGGGGGATATATATGTCCCACCCATCTCATAATTAAATCATACATAAATCTTCTGCAAGATCATAAACAATCATATCATAACCAATGTAATGGAAAGGGTGTCGTAAACATGTAATCATATCATAACTTGTATAAAAGATACAAGGTTCATAATCATTTCATAAAAAGAATAACTCATGAAAATAATAGGGTTTCTTAAAAATCATTCCATCATAACTTAAACCATTTTGAGAAATAATATGAATGGTATTCGTGAATTATAATAAAGTATGTCATCATAAGTATGTAAGTATTTTGAAAGATCACTTAGAACATGAAATTTCCTTAAAATTACCTTTTAAAACATAAAAAAATTTCATAACCCTTTTCTTTGAAACCACTTTGAAAACATATAAAGGAATCATGAAAAAATTATTTAAAAATAGTTCTTGAAGAAAATATCCTTTCTTCATCAAAATTGTTTTATTTTATTAAAATACTGATCAATTTTATAAGAAAACATTTTATTTGAAAATAACCTTGTAATATTATAATATAATATTATAGGAAATAAGTAATCATGAAAGCATAGATATATGTTCTTTCCATATAAGTAAAAAAAATCTTCTTCCCATACTTTTGTTGGAAAATATCAAAAAGTACCTCATTAGGAAAATGACTAAAGATTCCTTTAAAACTATTTAATAATAATTCATACATGGGTAAAAAATGATTTAAAAAAATTGTAGAGTAATATTAAAAATATTTTTAAAAATATTTTATGAAAAATTTACATGGAATATTAATATTCCCCAGTAGATACGTATAAACAATCCTGAAGAAAAAACATAATGCAAAATTAACCCTTACAACTTCATAATCGGTACCATTGTACGACCCATTAAAGAAATAAAGTTATATGGATATGAAAATACCATGATATTATAGATTATACTCATAAAATAAATTCATGGGAAGTATATACACCATGTAGAAGAAATAAGTAGTGTATGAGGCATGTGTCTCACAGAAGTAAAGGTGAGACAAAAATCTCTTACCTTGGGTCTAATTCCCACCGTACATGTCTGAAACTCATGTATAGTGATTTTAAAAATATTATTAACTTATAGAAGATTAATAATACTATTTATTATATCATATATGATTCATTTGTGACTTTATATTATGTATTTATTAACAATTCCAAGTTAAAGCAACGTTTTGGGTAATAACTGCTTTGTTTGTCGTACGTGTTTTGACTTATTATTGTTGATCCTATTACTTAGATCACGATTTAATTAATTCCATTATTTAAAAAATGATTTATATATCATATATATTTATTAAATAAATAAATATATTAGATAGATATATGAAATGGAATACATTGTTCATGGAGATGGTAAGTCGTACGTACGTATGAACAATGTTTCCATTTTCTTATTATACTGAATGAAAGAAGGTAAATGAAATATATGTATATATATTATTCCATTAGAATTATTATGTCATATATTTCTATTTATTCATTATATACATTTTTATAATCATTCTTGAAATGGTTAGCATGGAAGATTAATCTCATCGCGTCGTGGAGACGGTAGGACGTACATACACAAGGGTGATGATATCATTCTATTAATGGTAAAAGGGTGAGAAATTAGATGGTATATTAATTATAAATAATAAATATAATGTCATATTTATTGTTTAAATCCATTATATCCATCACTATACCCATAAAAATAAATTATTGATGAAAAACAGATTACACCATGACGCGGAGATGGTAAGACATATGCACGCACACATGGTACTTTCATTTTTCATAGGATGAATAAAAGGTGGAATATGGTTGTTACATAATAATAATAACATATAAGAATATATGTGATAATATATTTATTACTTTATAATTTAATAAATGCATGAAGAGGAAGTAGAATAAGAAACAATTTGAAAGAGTCAGTAAAGAGATTACCTCTTCTTCGAGAATCACCCACTAGATCTCCTCTTAGGGACACTAGAGTTAGTATTTTTAAAAGAAAAGAACCTAAAAAATTTTAATAGGTAAGTTTAGAAGGGAAATGGTTAGGGTTTGGTCTATCATGAAGGATCAAAGTGGTGTGATGAAGTAATGGAGGAGGTGCCCTTTTATAATTGAGGTGAGGGTCACTTTAGGAAACTCTTAATATATTAAATTAGTATAAATTGATTTTCAATTTAAAATTTCTCAAAAGTGATTTATTTAGAATATAAGATTATTATTGGTTAAAATAATCTCAAAAAATGATTTTTATATAATTTTAGATCATAATATTAACCTTATCTTTTGGATTTAACCCTTAGTTAAACCCTTTAACTTTTACCATGACAACTTACTCTCTAGGGTTAATATAGTTATTATAAAAAGAAAAATTAACCCCAACTAGATCATTGATGAAAATTTTAACATTATTATAGTCATTTTTACGAATTTTATATTTTTATGAATATTATATCATTTAATAAAATATTATTTATATTAAAGTATCATTTATGTCTATTTTGATACTATCCATTATTTTTTTTAAAATATCATATTAACATGATAACTTCTAAAAACACTTCTAATATATCAAAAAATGTCAAATTTATCTATAAAATTAGTGGATGTAATTAATGATGTTAAATTATATTTATTTTAATATTTTTAATATTATTTACTTAATATTTCCATTAATTAAAAAAGTACTACATCATTATTTTACAAGCCTTTAATTAAATTATTTCTTTTATAAAAATCAAAAATAAAATATCATGATTAATATAAATTTATTATATTTTAAATTACTATTTATAGTATAATTTATATTATGTATAACCCTATATAAAAATGATTTACATATTAAAATTATGAGTATGAAAAATTTAACATATCTTTAAATAAAATATAATAAATATCTTATACTTACCCAGGTAGCTAAAAAATATCATAATTTCTAAAAAAGGTTTATTTAAGTCTAATATCACTTATCCAATGAAACTAGGAAAAGTGTTAGGGTAATTTGATAATATTATAATATTATTTTTACCTTTAATTACCCGGTTTACCCTTAAACATGGAAAATAAAAACAATAAAGTTACTATTTTCCAAAAAATAAGTTGATCCTACTAGACCAAAAATTTCATACTGATTAAAACCATGTATTTTATTTTTTACAAATTCAATTCACAGAAGTGTCTAAATTAAGTTTAACACTAATCTGGCAGATGTGGCGAGAAGATGGGTAAAAGAGACGTTCAAAAGTTCAATAAGTTTTTATATCTAATTACAATATAAAATTGATTTCAACGACATAAATTGGATTAATATATGCATAATTTATCAATTGTTACTTTAAAATCAATTTAAAATATAATAATTATTTAAATAAAAAAGGCAGTTTTTAACTACAATGGAGTATTTTCACTATTCATCAAAAATGAAACTTCTTAGAAAAATACAAAAATTCACCCTAAGTTAATTTTGACATTACAAATTCAAAAATGAATGTTATTTTATCAAATTAAACTTCTAAAAGTTTCTAAAATTAATTTTATTTTTATTCATGGAATGACATGAAAAGCAGTTCCTTTAAGAAAATAGTATTTTTAAACATATAATGCTTTTTCCAAAAATTATACATTTCATTATAAATATGTTTTATTTATGTGAAAATAATTTAAAAATTAGTTATTAATATTTATATTACTATGTTTAATGTCTAGGTTATAAATATCTCATTTAAATAATTGTAATAGTAAAGTGTTGTTTTGTAGAAACTCAGTGTTATGTGTAATGCAAGCCAAGTCAGTGTTGCGTGTAGTACAATATTTCCTTGGTGCTGCATTTAAAATAATCCAAACTTAGTGTTTTTATATAATAATAAAAGTCTATATTCAGTGTTGTGTGAAGTGAAAATATCAAAATATTAGATTCAATCAAAAAATAATAATAAATTCACAAAATCTCGAGTTGTTACAATCTACCCCACCCCCCTTAAAGTGAATTTCGCCCACAAAATTCCTCTGGGTTATCAAAGGTTTAATACTTGAAAGTTTATTTCAATGAAAACCACATCATAATAATGAATTCGAAAACTTACTTTTAAAAGGAAAAGTTTGAAAATAATAGTTACCCAAAGTAAATCATAACTATGTCTCTACGTATGAGAACATAGGTGAAGATTTAAGCATGGATGTAACACCCCATAATGATAAAGGGTTAAGTGACTAAATGATACGACTCATATCAACAAGGTGCACCTTATTTTTCAGGAGCCTACCTGATTAGAACTTCACAGTTAATCATGCTTGGCCTAGAGTAGTGATCAGGATGAGTGACCTTTTGGGAAGTTTCCCAGGGTGTGTGTGAGTGAGGAAAAGGCACATTAGAAAGGACATGTGTTGGCCTGTGGGGATAGTCATTAGTCGAATGACCTGTTTGAGAACATGGGTGGGTGCTAGGGTGAGGACCACGTATCTACAGGGCAACTAGTGGTACCTAGTGGGCCAGGACCCAACAACCATGTTAAGAAAGGGTGTCTGTGCAACCACCAGGGCCCAATTGTCACATTTGGTATCAGAGGTGGTACCCATCCTTAAGTGCGGTGCACTGCCTGGGTTGAGATGTAAGGCCCACAACGAGGAAATTGTGCTCTAAAGTTGGGGTGATTGTAACACCCCAGAATGATAAAGGGTTAAATGACTAAATGATATGACTCATATCAACAAGGTCAACTTCTTTTTCAGGAGTCTACCTGATTAGAACTCCATAGTTAAGAATGTTGGGCCCAGAGTAGTGATCAGGATGGGTGACCTTCTGGGAAGTTTCCCAGGGTGTGAGTGAGTGAGGACAAAGCACACTGGAAAGGACATGTGTTGGCATGTGGGGCAGTCATTATTCAGATGACCCGCTTGGGCATGTGGGTGGGCACCAGGGTGGGGACCATGTGTCTACAGGGCAACCGGTGGTACCTGGTGGGCTAGGACCCGATGACTATGTTAAGGCGGGGTGTCTATGCTATCACCGGGGCCCAGTTTTCTCAATACCTTCTCCCTTGTGTCAAGAATCAGAGTTGCGCAGCAGAAATGTGGTGGGCCCATAACCCACAAGTTAGAGGATCAAAACCACCCTCTGATACCAAATGTGACAATTTGGCCCTGATGACAGCAGAGACACCCCGCCTTAACATGGTCTTCAGGTCCTAGCCCACCAGGCACCACCAGTTTCCCCATAGATACGATCTCCCCACCCTAGGGCCCACCCACATGCCTGAACGGGTCATCTAACTAATGACAGTCCCCACAAGCCAACACATTTCCTTTACAATGCGCTTTGTCTTCACTCGTATACACCCTAGGAATCTTCCCAGAAGGTCACCCATCCTGATCACTACTCCAGGCTAAGTACGCTTGACTGTGGAGTTCTAATCAGGTGGGATCCCAAAAAGTAAGGTACACCTTGTTGACATGATTCATATCATTTAGTCATTTAACCCTTTATCATTCTGAGGTGTTACAGTGGAGGAAAAGCATAAATAATCATAGTGATTGATAAATATGATCACAAGAAAGTGGGAGATCCAGAGAACATTAACAATCACAAGTACATAATCTAAAGAAGAGTGAAATAAGTCATTAATATCATTAAAAATGATGATAATAGGACACCATTTTACATCACAACCCCTTTTACTAATGTTGAATAATTTTCATGAGGAGATATACTTACTTGATTTCAGCACAATCTCACCCTTTTGTTGTTCCTTGATTAATTTATACTTTATCTCTTATTCTAATAAATGAAGTTTAATTTATCACCCCAGAAGTATTAGCAGATCATGAGATCTATAAATATAATGACAGGTTATTCCATGTCTTTATCACAATAAAATAGGTTAGAACAAGTTATCAAATATGCATAAATAAACCTATGGTGAGATAATAATTTAATCTCACAAACTTATATGAAGTTTAACTTAAACTTCCAAAAAATGGATAAGCCTAAAATCATTCTAAAAGCTGAAAATCCAAAACTTTAGAAAGAAGTGCACTAAATCAGCTTAACATTTATCTCCCATATATCATATGGTAGCTCTTGGTTGTCACATTCAAATATTATGAATACCTTCATCATGTATTCTCTTGAAATATGGTAATAACCTGATTTACCATACATCCTTATTGAAAATATGCATGTTTCCTTATTCTTAAGTCCAAAAAGTTGTAAACTTCAACCATGATAGCATAACCCACATGTAAATAAATCCTTAATTAGTTCCAAGGTAACTAGTATCGTCCAATTTACTTATTCATATCCAATATATCTTTATCCAATTATCTTATCATCATGATAATATTAAGGTTTATCCTTCCCTTAATCACATATATTCAAAAAATATTAACTTATTACCTCAATCACTTTTCATGGTTACTGGTACTATCTAGTATATTCTCTTAAATCCTTAAGTAAAAAATATAGTGGACCAATACATAGATTTTTCATTATTCCATAATACCATAAAAGTACTTCTACAAAATTATTCTGGAATTCCAATACATAAAAACTCAATCATTTCACAACTTATTTATCATAATCCATGTAACCAATAGTGATCACATGATATTTTCCCTTTCCTTTATACTTAATTGTTTAATTACATCTATCATCATTGATAATCCTTAGATTAGGGAACTTGTTAGAATAATTCCCATTCTCCTTACACTTGTAGCACTGAAGTGGGGGTGGTGCATTTCATGCATCTTTCTCTCTATTCGTATTGTTAACTAACTTCTTCCCATCACTTTGGCACTCAAATTCCCTATGAACTTCCTTTTCATACTTAAAACATTTATTATACCCATTAATAAAATTTCCTCTATGATTATTCCCACACATATAGCATAAAGGAAAGATCCTTTTTTCTCTTCATGGTTTTTATATTTCTCTTTAAGCTCCATCTTCCTCTTCTTGTCAAAACCATGAGATCAGTACGTGACTCCAGCCTCTATTTAAACCTTGATCGCACAACACACAATCTATTCATAGCTACTAAAGTATATTATGCTTAATTCCCTTATGAGACTTGACTTTAAGACACAGAAGAATCTATAAACTTTAATTTTGGGCTAGATGATAATTCTAGAAGCATACCTCACAAGTCTTCAGAAATTAACTTCATAGGTACCAACAGATTCATCATCCCTTTTATTTAACTTAAGAAACTACTTCTACATTTTTGTACCTAGAATACAAGGAAAGTACTTATTGAATAATAATTTCTTGAACTCATCCCAATCCATAGATTCAATTTCATCTTTCCACCTCGTATTCTTGATTAGAGTCCACCACTAGTCTTCTTCTCCTTCTAACTAATAAACAACCAGAATTAATTTCTCATGTTATGAACACTAGAGAATAGATAATATATTTTCAGTGGTATTGTTCCATTATTCGAAAACAAGTGGATTGGAAGACCCGCTAAAATAAGGTGGAAGTTTCCTCATGAAGGACTCAAAAGAATATTTTCCCCTCGTTACTCATTTGGAAGTCCAACATGATTCATAGCTTGAGAAAGCTGGGTGAGCATAGAGACAAGATTTTATATTCCAACTCCCATATCGTTCGGTTACTCAGGAGGTTTCATTTTCCATCATAATTTCCATTAATGAAGTTCCTTCTGGTTCCATCCACTGACTAAAAATGAAAATCATAGAGTAATAAGCATTTTTCATAGTGAGGAACCACATAATCATGAAAAATCACTTATAGGATGTCTAAATTATGACACCTTTCTTAATATATGACACCTTAGGTTTATCTTAGGTTATTCATAGACAAATTATATTTAAATACTTCATGAAAATTCATAAATAGTTTATGAATTTTTAAAGTATATCCCCCAGGAGTGTCAAAACAGGTGTGCAGAAAGGCCCATTGTCGTGTACTAGGTTACACTAAGTCAGGCCTGACACACCATGTTAGAGTTGTTACTCCTAGGAACATCTATGTCAGAGACACATCTATTTATATTATCTACACAGATATGTAATACTAGGAAACCACTTACTCTATCCTCTACAAAAAATCCAGGACATTTTCCTACACATTTCCTTATCCTTAGACTCATCTTTAAAGACATCCCTAGAAATATCCTTAGAAATATCACTAGGGATCTCACTAACATTTTCTCATATAGTTTTCAATGGTTAACTAAAATTTCACTCTGATACCAAAAATAATGACCCTCTCTTTTCATACATTAACATTACATTACTTTTGTAGAATTACTTAATACAATACACAAAAAAATGACCAAATACCATATTAGTCTAGCGCCTTTGAAAACATGGAAACATAAACACTGGTACATAAGTGAGATACATTATCTCCCACTAGGTTCTTCATGACTATCACCCTTCTTATACACATCAAACATAATACATATTTTCATAACCTAGGTTAAAGGAAAACATAAAAATGGCCGAGCTCAGATACTCAATATGGGTAAATAAGAGATACATGTAAACATATTCATGGGATTAAGGGTATGAGAACGTGATCATGAAAATAGAAGATCATACCCTATATATAAAAGAACATAAATAAGAATCATGGCACAAATATTAAAAGATCATAAGACATGAATCATAAGGAGATAAGAAACATGAGCCATAAAAGCATAATATATGAATAAAACAGGGAAATGTGGTAGAAAAATAAGAATATAATAATAATTTCCATGTTATTCAAGGAATTTCTTCCAAGGCCATCTTGGTAGTCCGGGTTCACTTTCTAAACCATATTGGTAGTCATGGTTCACTCCCATGACCATCTTAGTGGAGAAATTACCTTATGTATATCTAATGAGATATAAATATTTACCCAATGCATTGGATGGAGACATAAGTCCCACCCATCTCATAATGAAATAATACATACATGTACCTCAAAATCATAAATAATCATATCATAACCAATTTAATGGAAAGGGTGTTGTAAACATGTAATCATATAATAACTTTTGGAAAATATACAAGGTTCATAATCATTTCCTCAAAATCATGATAATAATCAAGTTTCTTAAACATCATTCTATCAAAACATAACCATTCAGAGAAATAATATGAATTTTATTCTTAAAGTATAATAAATTATGTCATCATAATTGGGTAAGGATTTTGAAAGATCACTTGGAACATGAATTTTCCTTAAAATTCACCTTTTAAAACATAAAACATTTTCTAAACCCTTTTCTTTGAAACCACTTTGAAAAAATTTAAAGGAATCATGAAAAAATTATTTAAAAATAGTTCTTGAGGAAAATATTATTTCTATATTGAAATCGTTTTCTTTTTTTAAAATGTTGTGAAATTTTAAAAGAAAAAAATTTATTTGAAAATAACCTTGTAAGATTGTAAAGGAAGATTTACAAATATAAGGATTCGTGAAATTGTGAAAATCAATTTATGTCATATAAGTTAAAAACATTCTTCCCATACTTTTGTTAGAAATGTCAAAAAGTACGTTGTTAGGAAAAAAAAGATTCCTTTAATTTTTTTTAATAAAAAGTCATAAATGGGTATAAAAATGATTTAAAAAAATGTATAAGAATAGTAAAAATATTTGGGAATAAATTTTTAAGAAACATATACATTTTAAATAAATATTCCTTAGTAGATACTTATTTATTAACAATCTTGAATAAAAAAGAGATTGCGAAATTAAACCTTACAACTTTATAATCAGTACAATCGTATTCCCCATGAAAGAAAGAAAATTATATGGATATAAAAATAAAATAATATTATGGATAAGACTCATAAAATAAATTCATGGGTAGTATATACACCACATAGAAGAAACAAGTAGTGTAGGGTATGTGTCTCACAAGAGTAAAGGTGAGACAAAAATCCCTTACCTTAGGTATGATTCCCTCTGTAAATTTACAAAACTCTTGTATAGTGGTTTTAAACATATTATTAACTTATAATAGAAACATAATAATATTTATGATATCATATTTGATTCATTTTTGACTTTATATTACCCATTTATTAACAATTCCAAGTTAAAGAAATGTTTCAGGTAAAAACAAATTTGTTTATCGTACGTGTTTTGAATTGTTATTATTGATCCTATTACGTAGATCATTATTTACTTAATTCAATAATTTGAAAAATTATTTATATATCATATATATTTAGTATATAAATATATATATAAACTAGATATATAAAATGTAATACACTGTCCATGGAGATGGTAAGTCATACGTACGCATAAATGTTGTTTCCGTTTTCTAATCATAACGAATGAAAGAAGGAAAATGAAATATATTTATATATATATATATATATATTATTCCATTAGAATTATTATGTCATATATTTCATATTTAATTATTATATAAATTTTTATAATCATTCTTGAAATGGTTAGCATGGAATAGGAATCTCATTGCGTCGTGGAGACGGTAGGTCGTACGTACGCACGAGCGATGATATCATTATTTTAATGATAAAAGGGTTAGGAATTAAATGATATATTAATTATAAAGAATAAATATCATTTAATATTTATTATTTAAATCCATTACATCCATCATTATACCCATCTAAATAAAGTAGTGATGAAAAACAGATTACACCACGATGTGGAGACGGTAAGCTGTACGTACACACGCGTGGTACTTTCATTATTCATAGGATGAATAAAAGGGGGAATATGATTGTTAAATAATAATAATAAAATATAATCATATAGGTGATACTTTATTTATTATTTTATAATGTAATCAACACATTATGAAGAAGTAGAAGAAGAAACAATTTGAAAGAGTCGGTAATCAGATTACCTCTTCTTCGACGATCTCCATATAGATATCCTCTTAGGGACACTAGAGTTGGTTTTTTGAGAAGAAAAAACCTAAATAATTTTACTAGTAAAGTTTATAAGGGAAATAGTTTGTGGTTGGTCAATCTTGGAGGCTCAAAGTGGTGTGAGGAAGTAATGGAGGAGGTTCTCTTTTATAATTGAGGCGAGGGTTACTTTAGGAAACTCTTAAAATATTAAATTAATATAAATTGATTTTCAATTTAAAATAGTTACAAAGTAAGTTATTTGAAATATAATATGATTATGGTTCTAAATAATCTTGACTAATTATTTTTAGATAATTTTAGGTCATAATATTAACCTTATCTTTTGGCTTTAACCCTTAGTTAAACACTTTAACTTTTAGCATGACAACTTGGATTTTTACTCTTTAGGGTTAATATAGTTACTCTAAAATGACAAACAAACCCAAAATGGATCATTGATGGTATTTTTATCCTTATTATAGTTATTTGTATTAATTATATATTTTTATGAATTTTATGTCATTTAATAAAATATTATTTATCTTAAAGTATCATTTATGTCTATTTTGATACTATTCATTATTTATCTTTTAATAAATATCATATTAACATGATAAATTCTAAACAAAACTAATAATATCTAAAAAATATGTTAAATTTATCTATAAAATTTATTTATTTCATTAATGATGTTAAATATTATTTATTTTAATATTTTTAATATCATTTACTTGATATTTCTATTAATTAAAAAATTACTACATCATTATTTTACAAGCCTTTAATTAAATTATATCTTATTTAAAAATTAAAAATAAAATAACATGATGAATATAAATTTATTATATTTCAAATTACTATTTATAGTTGAATTTATCTTATGTATAACCCTGTATGAAAAATGATTTACTTATTGAAATTATGAGTATGTCATTTTTAACTTATCTTTAAATAAAATATAATAAATATCTTATTCTTACCCAAGTGGCTTAAAAAGATCATAATTTCAACCAAAGGTTTATTTTAGTCAAATAACACTTATATAATGAAATTAGAACAAGTGTTATGGTAATTTTATAATATTATAATATTATTTTTACCTTTAATTACATGATTTACCCTTAACCATTTTAAATAAAAATAATAAAGTTACTATTTAAAAAAAATGATCCTATTATACCAAAAATTTCATATCGATTACAATCATGTATGTTTGTTGTTTCAAATTCAATTCACAGAAGTGACTAAATTAAGTTTAACACTAATCCTGCATATGTGGTGAGAAGTTGGGTAAAAGAGACGTTCAAAAGTTAAATAAGTTTTTATATCTAATTTAAATATTAAAATAATTCCAATGACCTAAATTAGATTAATATATGAATAATTTATCTATTGTGACTTTAAAATAATTTTAAAATATAATAATTATTTAAATGAAAATGACAATTTTAACTACAACGCATTATTTTCACTATTCATCAAAAAATGAAACTTCTTAGAAAAATATTAAAAATTCACCCTAAGTTAATTTTGAAATTCCAAATTAAAAAATGAATTTTATTTTATAAAATTAAATTTATACATGTGTATAGAATTGATTTTATTGTTATTCATGGAAGGACATGAAAAGCAATTCCTTTAAGAAAATGGTATTTTGAAACATATAATGCTTTTACCAAAAAATATAAATTTCATTATAAATATGTTTTATTTATGTGAAAATATTTAAAAATTACTTATTACTATTAATATTACTATGTTTAATGTCTAGGTTATAACTATCTCATTTAAATAGTTATAATAGTAAAGTGTTGTTTCACAGAAACTTAGTGTTGCATATAACCCAAGCCAAGTCTGTGTTGCATGTAGTGAAATCTTCTCTTGGTGTTACGTATAAAATAATCCAAACCTAGTGTTTTTTATAATAAAAAAAATCTATATTCAGTGTTTCATGAAGTGAAAATATCAAAATATTAAAATAATTTGAAAAAAATTAATTCACAAAATCTCAGGGTGTTACACCGCCAATAACCGCATCGACATACCTTCAATGCATGTAGATTAACTCAATACTTTCACTTAGATTTAGATCTTGTTTCTCTATAAAGAGGGAGTGGAGATAGTCTATGGAAATATCGTAGTTAATAGTCATTGTGTGAGAGTCTCTCTCCTCTATTTACAGTAGATTATCAAATACCCTGATTGGATTCCCCGACCCCTGTATATTTAACATCCACTAAATAAATAATTATGTCAAACTAAACCACATCATAAATATTATTTATATTTTATCAAAATCCTGTAATATATTTGTTCCACCTCTGATGTGGTGCGTTTACAGGCAGTTTGGAAATGGCACGACGAGGATCATCACCCATCCCCCTCTTTTTTATAGGGATGGGTTCACGTCGAATTCATCATTCCTTTTGTTTTGACCCATTCAATGTAAATATCTTTTAAAGAAGGTTGAATTATCCCTACAAAAACGGTTGGTCCCAGCAGGTGAGTGCGTGGGGGTCAATCACTTGCGCAATCGGTCCTTCTTGAATATAACTTCCTCAGATGGTCTTCAATAGGTTTATAATTGGAGACAAAAATGCCCAACAAACCTGGTATCCTTGATTTATGGACCTGCTTTCCAAAGGAAGGTGCTCGTTGAACGATGATTCATCCAACAACACTTAAGGACTCCATTGGTTGAGAGGATGGTAGGTCAGGCTCAACGCACCCTTCTGGGGAAGGATTTTTTCCTGTTCCGGGACTCTCTTATAGATTTAAGTCGAGTTTATATGTTCATGAATCCTTGGTTCATTCCTAAAGAGTGTGTCCATGGGATATCCTTGGTTTTCAGGATCGTTGTAGGCATGAATATATTCGATACTACAGAGGTGATGCTGACTTGAGCCATGTAATAAGGTTCTCTGAAGTTTATCATCATCCAGGGAGAACATAAGGTGACTTGATGTTGGGATCAGGCCCATAAGAAGGGCTTCCTAAGTATCCTCGGAAGAGGAATCAGAACCCACGTAGTTCGGAAGGTGTGGGGATTATGCATGGGAGTTGACCAGTTGAGGGACATGATTGGGTGGACCCTTTTGGATGGGCACCCTTTTTAGCTCAGGCCTTCTAGTAGGCTTTCTACATATCCTGATTTGGTCAGGAATCAGAGTTCTCATAGTTCAGAATGTATGGGGCTTACACGTGGTAGCTACCCATTTAAGGGGGCATGGTTGGGTGGACCCTTTCGGATAGGAAACCTTTTGAGCTTGGGCCTTCTGTTAAGCGTCCTATGTATCTTGATTTGGTCAGGAATCAGAGTTCTCATAGTTCAAAATCACATGGATGTTGTAATCCTCACAAACCTCTAATCCCACATGATTCATGATCGGTGTGAGAAACAAGAGTATTTGAAAGATTCAACAATGCACATGACTCCTCCCCTGTTGGTGGGGGAGGGAGAGCCCACGATGGAAGAGGCCAGGATGACCATGGGTGAGGGTGCGAAGCAATGAAACCTTCAACGTGAAATGACATTGAAGGTCACATGACCCTTCCTCAGAAGATTGGGGACTTACCTCAATGGTAGGGCCCTGGAGCAGTTCTGGGAAGGGGAGGAGTTTCATCCTCATCATAATGGGGGAGCGAACATAACCCCTTCGACTGATCACTATTCCTCATTGAATGGAAAAGTGAGTTATCACCCTTAGTCCCGAGAATGGGGAGGTTCATGTCGGCGTCCCAAGGTTGGGATATAGGTTACCATGGGAATGTAGCCTCACAGGCATTCCTGGAGCCCGCGCCATTGTGGGGAGGGCCTTCATGACTCCGCTTATCGTGAGTATGTAGACTCAATGGGGTGCACTGATGCACCCAATGATCTGATCATACGGGTCTACTGTCTTTGGAGGAGGATTTGGACTAATGCAGGAGGATTGGTTAGTGGAGGGATCATGGAGGACTGGATGGTAGTGGAGGGGTGAGGTTAGAACCAGAAGGAACAATACTTGAAAACACCCCATTCTACGCACTGAATTTTTATGTGAGATGGGGGAGGCTCCGCATACCATAGTGGTATGCAGGCAGAGGTGTCATCGACATACAACTATAGTACACAATCATGGATATAGACAACCGCTTACCATATTGGTATGCAGCCCGTCATGCCGCTTTGGGTTCTATCCACATACCGAGGTAGTACGCGGTGCCAAGATCAGTCTGTGTAGCAGTACGCTATGTGGAGCACCATATTGAAGGGGGGTCCGGGGGATCATAATTCGCATGGAGTTCATCTGCAAGAAGCCTTTAGTTTGCAGTTCACTAGTTAGGTTTGTGGTTCTATTATTATTATTCAATTATCCTGTTTTATAGTTCACGACCGGCTATACCTACAGAGGGAGTGGTTCACGGTTCGGGCTTCGTCGATGAAACAAGACAGAAGACAAAGTGCAACCTCTATGTCTCCATCAAGATTTTGTCATCTGTCCTTCTCTCTACTCGTCTCCCTCTCTCTTTTTGTACTTATACTATGCTCCTTTTATAGAGCATCAGAGCAATTGTTTCTATTGGGCATGAAACACCATTTGTAGAGGCCCATTGAAGAAATATCCTGACCCAAGGAGGACTTAGTCAATTCGGGGTTTGTGGAGGCTTTATTTCATGATAATGGTTCACAAAACCCTGCTGGTTCGCTTCATCTATGAACTGATGAGTTTGCGGCATAGTACGTGGATGATCCTCGTGTATATAAATCCATTAATGACATAGTTTGTGTTCTACCTTGCTCACCAGCCATCGCACTGTGGGCTAGCAGTTCGCGGTCCATCTGCTCCACATACCTTTCCTTGTGATGGTATGCTGGAAAATTAAAAAACCTTGAAAACATGAATTCTTTCAAGTTTCTTCAAAGAATTGCAACTCAATTTCAGTCCATCCACCTTGATAGACTTTTATAAGTACTTTATTCCTTCTGAAAATCGTTTTTGGGGGTATTATCTTTCCTTGGCATAATTTTTAGGACCCTACAAATGCCGCCATCAGAATTGTGTCCATTTGAAACGAAAAAGGGACTATTCTGATGTAGAAGCGGTCCAGAACTGAAATGGTTCATGGTAGAACAGGTGGACCCGATGGGAGGGGACCACACCTATATATAGGGGCCCATTTCATTTGTCTTTTACCATTTCTTGTGATGAAAAGTACTCTCAATTTTCCCGGATTCCCTTGCTCTCGCGTATCGTGCTCTTTGCGAAAACCCCATTCGCAAACATCTTTGTATGTTCCGCGAACCGATCTCCTCACCATTTTCCCATCTTCGTACCATGTTTTGGATTTCAAGAATAGTTTTTTGAAACTTTAAGACTTAAAATCCATATTCTGCATGGGAGAATGCTACGCGGTTGGCTTGTCCGTATACTATACTTGGATCGGTGAACCAGACTTTTAATAATATTAACAATCCAAACATAAACATTAATCAAACATTTTGAAATATAGACTTAATAATGGACTAGGTTTGTGGTATCCTATTTCAATGAACCTTTCTGTTCTCCGTCCAACGATCCACGGGCCAACGCATTACAGATAGTTTGCATGCAATATCTGTACGCGGTAGAATGCGACTGTTTACCGTAGATGTAGGTGGGGTTACTTCTGTGCATTATAAAGTACATGAGACGTGGATTCCGCGTACCATTTCTGGAATCTATACACAGAGCTTCATGTGGGCACATTTTGATTCCTTTAACCACTTTTCCATAGCCTTTATCCAACAATTTTTTATCGGACTGACTTCTCATCAGCTTCTGAATCTTCCTGTGCAGGCTACAATGGCTGATTCATAGACTACTACTGAATCGATTAAGACAAGGGAAACCATATCAAGGAATAGTGATGATCATCTTCAATCCCCCATCATTCCCTGTGATAGCTTCTTGATGGCCTTCTTGACACCAGATCTCTTAGCTTACCCATTATCCATACAGTTGCCACTTTACAGTTTTGGTCTTCCTATAAACGTGCCTCTACCATTGCCTGACCCCGACATCCCTTTAATCCTCTTGGAGGCACCGAAAATTCATAACCGTGCTAATATTTTCCTAGTTAGAGAAGTCATCGCCACTCTGATTCAGGAGAAAATCTGCGTACCGTGAGGTTTGGCATGGACTCAGTGCAACCATGAGTGCTACGATGGTGTCCTGAGACTAAATGCTTGAGAATACCCATCCATTATCATCATCTACCAAGAAAATCCTAGCGGCAGGTGGAGCACCAAGTGGGATTTGTGGGCTGTGGGATGTTTATTCGATGAGTGGGCCCAGGTGTTCTGGGTGAATCAGACCTGTCTGGAGTCCCCCAACCAGCTGGAGGTGGTAGGCTTGCACCAAGAAGCATGGGTTTCTTAGTTTTCAATCTTCTCTCAGGGTGAAATCCTTTCAGAATTACTGAGATGATGGTGTTCAATCACCAACACCTTCCACCTACTACATGGGGAGGTGGGAATTAGTCTATGGGATATCTACCAGCTTGGAGGAATCCCCATACTTGGAGAAATGTACAACGAGTTTCTCCCTGAAGTCGCCACATGGAACGATACTGATCACATGTCTCCTTTGACAAGGAGCTTACTGGTAATGGCAGCAGGATCACCAGATCATCCCCTCAAAGCTCGTTCCCTCATCCCATTCGAAGCGTGGATAAGTTTATTCTTGTAGATGAATGAACCCAAGCTGAGGGCTTGTCATAATTGAAATCATCCCACTCTCCAGTCTTGCCAAACCCCAGGGTCATATTGTGATACCCTTGAAGCCAGGCGATATACCACATGGGGATATGAGCTTCGGCTAGAAATTTCACCTTTGGTTAGACTAGCAGGTTTTCTTACCATGTTTTTAAGTGGAAGGATATTCCCATCCCATGATGTATATACCAGGGTTCAGGCCCGCACTTTGATGATGGCAGCCATGCCGGCAGAGGGTCAACCCATTAATTTGGCCCTTCCTACCATTTCCCGAATTTATAAATTGTTGGGACAGATACATAAAGGCAGGCCTTCACATCGTCTTAGCAGACCATTCCAATTCTTGTTTGGGTTGATGGTAGAACACTTCCCCTGTTATGAATATCGGCACACCGCAAGGGTTCTCAATTCTGACTTTCATTATGATCTTCTCAACATTTTTGTTGTTCATATCAGGACTCTGAGTGTTATCGATGTGGTTAGGCTGTTGAATGATTCATCTCATTTCTTGTTCACACTGCATCCTACCCATCATGGATCTTTGAGAGGTGACAGGGGTGTTTCCTTGGAGGAATGTTCATACCTCATCAATCTTCGAGATGGGATTCTCACTGATCGTGTAGACCGAGTAGTTATTTGTGATCCATACCACCCCTACCGGTTTTCTAGGAAATTTGGATGCCTTCAATAGATTGTGCTGCTTCTGGTTGTTCAATTAAGGGGAGAATATCATCCTATGGTTCTCTGCCAATTGTGGCTTATGATGATGCATGAAGGTGCTGCTAGGTATATTATCATTCCTAGCACAACAGGACCCACCTTTCTATCACTGGAGTATTCCCAACTATGGGCAGATTGTTACCCTAGAAGGATGCTGAAAGAACCAGTTTAGTGGGTGTAGAATCCCTTGACCATTCCCTACCCTATCCTTTCTCCAATGAAAACGCCACTCATTCCTTCTAAAGTGAAAAGTGCAACAGCTACACCTTCTACTTCCGACCCTACAACAACCAAGATGGATACACCTCCTACTCCTGCTCTTGTGGTAAGAAGGCATTTGGTCCATTATCAAAAGTGTCTGGGAGGGGTTTCATCAGTACAACCCATTCCAGTGGGAAGTGATTCAGACTACTCCCCTCCTGTAGATATTTCCCAAGATCTTAATGATACTGGCACCAGCCGAGTATCACCGATCATCCCGGAGGCCGCAATTAGTCTTTCATATCTGACTCCAGTGGCTGGGCCATCTGAGGGAAAAGAGAGTCTCCCATATTAGGTGACCTGCCTTAGGTCCCTCCCCACTTCTATGGAAATGCTTTCTGCTTACATACATGTGGAAGCAGGGGAGGATCAAATTACTGGTGCTATGGAAAGGCACCAAGAAGTGTGAAAAGAGGCATGTCACCAGTTATGTTCTCTTGCCGCGGAGACACCCCTGGCCAATTTTGTTAACGAGGGTGAAAATTTTAAGCATTTATTCTTTGAGATAGGTTCTGGAGGCTTTGATTATCAGCACTTATACCTCCTTATTTACCAAATCGTCATTTCCCTAGAAGACCTTGCCTCCTGCGAGGACAAGCTAGCTAGGTTTAATTATTCCCATCACCAGGTGGTGACCTTCTGAGATGTTTTGGAATAATTTGATCATCTGAAGGCAGAGGAGGTTAAGGCCTATGATTTGGTGGTGACCTAAGAGGAATATATGTGGGAGTTAAAAGCCCATGCAACAAGGTTGAGGGAACAACTGGCCTCATCATGTGCCAACTAAGAAGCTGTCCAGAAAAAAGGGTGTGAACTTAAAGTTGTTATGGAAAAAGTGCATCTGACGGTCAAGGCTGAAAGGAGGGAAGAGATTCTTTGGAGAAGACTATCGATGGCCCACAAAAATCACTCTCCATCCATCTATAAAGGGATAACTGAGCCCTGTTGTAGTACTATTCCAAATTATGATATGCACTCTTCCTTTTATTGATACTTTAGGGAGACTCCGAATTGGGGATGTTCCTGAATTTTTGATGAACTTAATGAAAATTATTTGGATTTTAAACATCTCTCTCTTTAATTTTTCCTATCGTGTCAACATCATTTCAATCAGGAATTAATTTCAAACCATGAATTGAAATCAGTGAACTGAAATAATCGAATCGGGTGAAAATTTTTTCCTAAGCCACAGGACCCAGTGAGTGAAGTTCGACTATTGTTGGGGTTTCATGGAAAACCCCATGAAATTTTGGGTCTTTTTTATATCACCCTAATTTTTTCTTAATAATTCTTGGTATGGGATCAGCAGGTATAACTTGCCTTTTTATTAGGCCTCCCTTTGAGGTTTTTTTTCCTAACATGATTTACGCCTTTTCTGATGGATCAATGTTTTAACCAATGGTGCCTTTAGCGGATTTTCCCTCTAGAAAGTATGGAATCTTTTTCGCTGGCGGTTCAAAATCCTACCAATAAAACTTATTACTGATGTTTTAGGTCGAATGAATTTGACCAAATTTAATAGGGCAAGGGCCCTGATTTGGGATCATCAGCCAGGAATATTCTAATATCCTTCAGACATGGATTAAGGATTTTTCTTGACTCTTTATTTATGGATTCTAGACATGCATGAGGCTCAAGATCCACTTTAGGAATATAGAGGTAGGGAAGGACTCTCCTAGGGATGAATTTTCCTTTGATTGAAGGCCATTTTTGTGGGAGACATATGTAGAGCCACTGGGGAATGATGTGCATAGTCAATCAAAGGTGCCTGCAGGAAAATGGACTTCCATTTCTAATGGCTTGGTGGGATTTTCAACATTTGAATTTATTTTGATGTTGGGAGCCACAATGGGTTCCTGGACTGAGTAGTGTTTTTTGAAAACATTAGGAACATTCATATCATCTTTGATTGAGCAACTCTTCTCGTACATTTCTTATTTGTGTGAGGGAGAGCTGGTGAATGATTAGTTCAGTTAAGAGTCTATTATTTGTCAGAGGCACATGGAAATATAGAGGTACATAAGCTGTTATACAGGATTTTCCAAATTCGGGGGTGTGATAAGACATGAATTTCATTTGAGCATACGGAAGCTAGAGAGGATTATCCTAGGGATGTATTTTCCTTTAATTGATAACCATTTTTGCAGGAAATATATGTAGAGCCACCAGGGCATGATATGCATAGTCAAGAAAAGGAGTCTATAGGAAACTGTCCCCCTATCTCTGATGGCCATTGAGGATTATGGAGATTGGGAAATTTTTGAATACGGTATGTGACCTTCAACCAGGGGTGCTCCTAAACACAAAAGGAAGAATTTTAACTAAGCTTCTTTGGGGAAACCCAGAAATGAGTGGGGGCACTCTTATTTTTCTTGCAGGTCAACTTCATGCATATAGATGGGATATCTTTAGAGACCTTAAAAGGGAACAGAGATGAATCGGGCCCATATGTTCCGATATATCCAGGATATGTATAAGGAGGAAAGTGTAAACCATGACTTTAAGGGCCCTTGAATCACGATGGATGATATGAGTCTTGGTAGCTATTGGGAGAACTAATATAGGATATGACTCTCTTGGGGATGAATTTTTCTTTGATTGATGACCATTTTTGTGGGAAACATATGTAGAGCCACCGGGGCATGATATGAATAGTCAAGAAAAGGTGTCTACAGGACACTATAATTTCATCCTAGATGGCCTTGGAGGGATATGAGGATTCAAGATCACTCAAATCATGAAGTTTGGAATATGGAAGGAGTGTATCTCAATATATTGGGAACATTTGGGTTGCGATTTACTCATGGAATTGGGTGTTACTTACGTAGATCTGACTCGTATGTTGGGTGAAGCATTCGTTCCATCTTTGGGATACCTAGTTATTTAACATCACACAGCCAGGACATGGGGTTCCTCTCGGGGGAGGGAATCATGACATTCCTTTTAGGGTTGCGCTACTAGGACCAAATTTCCAGATTGTTTTTCCATAATTCCACAGTGGATCTATCAATGAAATCACTAATCTCACATAATCTATGCTCGGTGTGAAAAACAAGAAATTAAAAGGATTCCGTGTCATTTATTAGGAATAAAAAAATCAACATTTGAGGGAATTTTTTGGCTTAATCCATTATTATGCAGTTTAACATCATAAAACAAGGATGATTTTGGGATTTCAGTTTAACATCATGTTGTGAGGATGTTTTTGTCCTGGCAGTTTAACGTCATGTAGTGAAAATGTGATACTATGTGGTTTAGAGTCATGTAGTGAGGATGATCATACTATCATAAAGATCTTTAATAGTTTTAGGTTAATCAAAATTAAGATGTTCTAGCGTTCCTTAGATGTGAGTGATGATAGAAGGTGTAAACCATGGTCCTGGGGGAAACTTGAATCGGGAGAGATGACATAGGGCTTAGAAGCCATTAGGCGTACTAAGATAGGAGAAGACTCTACCTGGGATGAATTTGACTTTGATTGATGGCCGTTTTTGAGGGAAACATATGCATATCCACCATGGAATAATGTGCATAGTCAAGAAAAGGTGTCTGTGGGACACTGTCCTTCTATCTCAGATGGCCTTGAATGATTATGGGGATCAAAGTTTTCTCGAGGTATGGAGTGTGAAAAATGGGAAAGACGTGCCTGAGAATGTGAGAATACTCGAACCATGATTAACTGTGACCTACCTGGAGCTTCCACATAGTTCGGACCCATATGTATAGGGGGAAGTAGGATCTTTTGACTTCTCATGAGACACATGTGCAGAATCTCATAATGCTGAGGACTAGGCCACATATCACTCTTGAAAATTTTTGCAGTTTATTGTCATGTGATATGACCTTCCATAGACTCTCCATACAAGTCTGACCTACGTACGGGGAAAAGGGAATCTTTTTTTCTAGTGGCTGGGTCAGGATGCCGAATCTGAACCTCACTACGTATCCTGTGAGGGTAGAAATCAATCCACATGTAGTTCTGAATTCTCCCTACAAGTGTTTGCTCGATGTGTTAGGGACACTTGAGGGAATTTGTTTTTGATGATTATGGATGGGTCGGTATTGAAGATAAAGGCATCACTATATATCCTGTGAGGTTAGGAATAAATCCACATGTAGTTCTGAAAGTTCCCTGTACCGATTTGGCTCGGTCCATGTGTGAGGACATGTGAGGAAATTTTAGTTTCACTTGATATGGGTTCCAGGCCTACCATATTCCCCTATGATTTATTTATGTAAGGGAATCCCCATCACTGATCCTAAGATCACATGATTTATCCTCAGTGTGAGAAACAAAGAGTGGACATAGGGTTTCCTTTGCAGGTTTTGGGAGGTAGAGGATATGATGGGGAGATTTTATTTTTCTTTCCTAGTGGGGCTAGGACAAGATTGAGGATTGAGGCATCGCTACATATCCTGAGAGGGACTGTACATAATTATTTACGTATCCTGTGCCAATTTGGCTTGGTCCAAGGGTAGGGACATTCCCATTCTATCCATCACAATTGCTAGGTCTATCATGTTAGTCCGTAGTTAGCTTTCATAAGAGAATCTCTACCACTAACCCTAAGCTCATGGGAATTATACTTGATGTGATAATCAAGGAGTGATAAGGGGTTCCCTTACAAATATGGGTAGATATGGGGAATAATGAAGGAATTTTCTTTTGAAGGTGGGGACTAGGCCATGATTAAAGATCGAGGCATCACTACGTATCCTATGAGGGAATGAATCAATCTGTATGTAGTTTTGTAAGAGATAATGCAATTTATTGTCATGCGATTAGGGACTTTTGTGTAATGTAGTTTAATGTCCTACAATGAGGACATGAGTCACAGTTTATTGTCATGTTTCAGGGATAAGTTCCATATAGTTTAATGTCATGTGGAGAGGATGATGACTCATATTTTAAGGTCTTAGAGTTTGGACCATGACATTTGGGGGAATTTTTACTCACAGTTTAGGGTCATAGAGATTAGACTTCAACATTAGGGTTTTATGACTCTTAGTTTAGGGTTGTAGAGCTTGGACCTCAACATTGGGGTTTTATGACTCATAGTTTAGGGTCGTAGAGCTTGGAACTCAACATTGGGGGTTTTATGACTCATAGTTTAGGGTCGTAGAGCTTGGACCTCAACATTGGGGTTTTATGACTCATAGTTTAGGGTTGTAGAGATTTGACCTCAATATTTGGGTTTTATGACTCATAGTTTAGGGTCGTAGAGCTTAGAACTCAACATTGGGGTTTTATGACTCACAGTTTAGGGTTGTAGAGATTAGACCTCAACATTGGGGTTTTATGACTCATAGTTTAGGGTCGTAGAGCTTGGAACTCAACATTGGGGTTTCATGACTCATAGTTTAGGGTTGTAGATCTTGGAACTCAACATTTCTATTATGTGAAGTATTTCTTCAAGAACTTCACATTTGTATGAGCCATTATGAGTCGTCTTTCCATTGATATCAGGGAATATTCTCTATTGGAATAGACCCTATGTATGATGTATGGTCCTTCCCACTTTGGTTTAAGATTTGGGGGTTTCTTACCGAGTATCATAGGGGTTCTAAGGACTAAAACCATTTCTCCTTTGAGGAAATATCAAAGGCAAACCTTTTTATTGAAGGCTAGTGCAATCCTATTTTGGTAAATTTCCAAATGGTGTAGAGTGTGCAACCTTTTCTCATCTAGGTGCTCCAATTCATCAAACCATCTCTGGGATTTCTCATCTGTGGAAAGTTGATCGCAAATGGCCACACGAAGTGGTGGCACTTGGATTTCAATAGGTAACACCGCCTCTGCCCTGTATACTAGTGAGTACGGGGTTACTTGGGTGCCAGTGCAAGTTGTTGTCTGGTAAGCCCACAAACCATGAAGGAGCTTGTATGGCCACGATTTCTTGTCCTTATCAACCATATTTTGAATTATATTGGAAAGAGTCTTGTTGAAGACTTCTATTTGACTGTTGTTCATCATGTGGTAACAGGACGAATGGTTCTACTTAATTCTATACTCCTGGCATAACTTATCCAACTCAGTAGAGTAAAAGCTGGTGCTGTTGTCCATTAGTATTGTATGAGGGACAACAAATATGGTGATGATGTTGGCCTTCACAAAGCTGACGATGTTTTTCACCCCGACTTCTTTAATGGGTATGGATTCTTCCCATTTAGAAAAGAAGTCGGTTGCTGTGAGTATGAATTTGAAACATCTTGTTGTAGTGGGAGGATATGGTCCCACAACATCCATCCCCTAGGCGACGAATGGAAAAAAGTACTTAGATGTATAAAGTAGCTCTGGGGGGTGGTGTATGAAATTGGCATGAACTTGACAGGAATGGAAATTCTTATTGAATGTGTCACAATCCTATATCATAGTGGTCTAGTAATACCAAAGCCTTCATATTTGGTGAGAGAGCTTGGTTGCTGATTGGTGTGCTCCACAAGCTCTAGCGTGCACCTCTTTCATGACGGTAGCTGTTTCTTCTCCATCAATGCACCTAATAAGGACTCTGTCAAGGCCTTTTTTTAGAGGAACTTTTCTTGGTTTATCCCATTATACAAGACAAAGATGACTGCCCATCTTTAGACCTGTTCCCTTCCATCCTGATCTGGTGGGAGTTCCCCATTCCAAAGGTAATTTTCAATGGGTGTCATCCAATTGGTGCTATGACCATAAGGCTCAAGAACAAAACTAATTTCATTAATTTCTTTCATATTTCTCTGGATGAATGGCAAGTCCATCGGACGATGAGCAATTATAATGACTATTTCATCCCATTTGGGATCGGCCAAGACTGTGGTTGAATTTTCTAAAGTGCCATCTTGATCATTTTGTGACCGGGGGACATAGTTAAATGTTGGTTCTGATGGGAATTCTGCCATCAGTGCTCAAACATGGTTCATCAAGGGGACCAATACATTCTTATTGACGGAATAGTCACCATTGACCTATTTTATTACTAGATCTAAATCACCCTTTATTTTTAGGTGTTTAGCATGCACCTGAAGTGCCAATTCTAGGCCTACAATGAGAGCCTGATACTCCACTGCATTGTTTTTACACCCTTCTGAAAGCAGGAAATAGTAATGCAATATGGCCTTTTTGGGAGACATGAGTATGAATCCTAACCCCACTTTGTTGAGTTTGGGATCCTCCATAATTTTTCCTATTTGGTTTCGGGAAGCACCATCAAAGTATATTTCCCATGTCTGGGGGTCCTCCTGAATGGAAAACACTTTCATCTGGAAGTTCAACATCCAATGATGTTGTTTCTTTCTAGGGGTGTTTGGCCAGGAAGTCCACTAATTTCTGGACTTTGATGGCCTTTTGAGGCACATACCGTATGCCAAACTATTGTAGGATGACCAACCAACATGGTAGGCTACCATTTAGCATGGGGTGGTGGAGGATATATTTGAGTGGGTTGTAGCAGGAGACCAGGTGGACCTCATAGTGCTGTAGGTAATGCCCGATCTTCTGAACTGAAAAGATCAAGGCTAGGTAGTTCTTTTCAATCTTTGAATACCAAGTTTCGACATCAATCATTGTCTTGCTGAGGTAGTAGAGACTGTTCTCACTTCCGACATCATTTTTCTGTGCAAGGAAGGTTCCTAATGACTGTTCTAGGGTGGTTACATACAAAATGAGTGGTCTCCCCTCAACTGGAAGCATGAGAACTGGTGGGATTAGGATATATCATTTAATATTGTAGAATGCTTCTTAGAAATAATTATCCCACTCATACGTAACTCCATTCTTCATGATCCTGGTGAAAGGTAAACATTTACCTAATAGGTTGGCTATGAAGAATCGAATGAAGGTGAGGTGTCCTTACAAACCTCTCAACTTGGTGAGGTTATGAGATGGGGACATGCCAAGTTTGGATTTTGTCTTCTTAGGGTCAAACTTGATGCCACAATGATATATGATGAAGCTAGGGAATTTTCCCGAGGTAACACCAAAGGCACATTTAAGGAGATTCATCTTTAAATTGTGTTGTCAAAATTTGTTGAAGATGGTTTCAAGATCAGCTAGGTGGGTTGAACACTATCATGATTTATCCACCAGATCATTGACATGACACTCAACGAATTTTCACAATAAGGGCTTGAAGATGTGATGCATGGCGCACTGATATGTGGAGCCGACATTATTTAGACCAAATGGAATCACTTTATAATATAAAAATCCCTAAGGGGACCAAAAATAAATACCTTATTTATCTCCTTAGGCCATCCAGATTTTATTGTATCTAGAATAACCATCCATGAAAGAGAGGGCTTCATATCCAGTTGTTTCATCGATCAACAACTCTGTAATCGGGACTGGGAAGTCATCTTTTGGGCAATTCCGATTAAGGTCCCTGAAATCAATGCAGATTCTAACCTTCCCATTATTCTTTTTGATAAGGACTATATTTTCCAGGAAGGTTGGATATTATACCTCCCGTATAAAGTTGTCTTTGATCATCTTGTCAACTTAAGACTCTATTTTGGCTTCGTGCATCGGGTGGGTACTTTTGACTACCTTCTTATAGCCCCAGTGATCTTCTGGTAAGACTAGATGATGAGTGGCAACCTCAGGATCGAGTCCTGACATTTCTGTGTAGTTCCAGGAAAACAAAACTCGATTCTTCTTTAATAAGGATGTGTATGCCTCATGTTCCTTGACAAGAATGGCCACACTGATCAGAGTAGGCTATGGGTCGTTTTCAGTGCCCAGATTTATCTTCTTATGTTCATCAATTTTGGTAGAGACACCTTCTTCGAATGTGATAGAGGCATCTTTGAGGTCTTCTTCTTCCTCCTCTTCTTCTTATTCTTCTTCATCAACTTCCTATCCCTAATCTTCTGATGGAGAAATGATTTTTGAGATGAACTCTCTGATGTTGGAAGAGAAATTATCTTTTACCTTAGTGTGTGAGTAAAGGGTAGTTTGATGTCCCAAGGATGGGCCGAGAGCATCTTTGATAGGGATTTTCATGACATGGGAGTTAGCCTGATCTTCCATGTCTTTAGACTTGGTGGTCGTAACAGAGACCATACAGAAAATTGGCTCTGTATCCAGAATTGCGATTATGCATTCAACTTGGTTGATGGTTAGTACATACTCTTCCCCAAGTTTCTGTAGGTGGTCGGTGGGAACCATCTCCAATCCATTTGAGGCATTGATCTAATCAATTTCATCGGCTGAAAGATGTTTTTATTCTGACTCATAGAACCCGACATCTATATAATGCGACTCACATGACTCAAATAGGGATTTATCAGCATGCAACATCCTGTTTTTTCCGTTAGTGCAATATTCAATGCATTGATGGTATGAGGATGAAATTGCAGCGTGTTTATGAATCCAAGGAATCCCTAACAAGATGTCGAAGGTTTTACTTTTCCGCACCACCAGGAACTCAAAATCTAATATGAGATCTCTGAGCCAAGTTTTAATCTTGATTCGTCCTAACAGTTTTTGCTCACTTTTGTCGTATCCTAGAAGAGTTGTAGTGCAGGGTGTCAAGATGTCTTCATCATATCCCCATCAAAGAATCACCCGCATGAGGAGGAGGTTAACTCCATAGCTGTTGTCGATGAAGATCCTATAGACATCAATTCTGTTTATCCTATAGGACACGTATATGGGTTTGATGTAACCTTGCATGATGGCGTCTTCATTCCTATCTGTAAAGGAGATGACAGCGTGACATTCTTCGGGACTGGTCTCCATTTGGTAGTCTTTAGATGATGATACTTCAACCTAAAACTCCTAGGAAATTATAAAGGCTTCAATGAGTGCCTCCCTAAGATCTATGAACATGATCAACACATACAAGATTTACCGCTTTGCTGGTACTGAAGCTAGATGCTTTAAAATATCATACTTCTTCTCTAAAGTTCGGTGCTTCCCGGCTCAGGGTTGATATTTTACAGAAACTTTAGGGGTTTGAACTTTGGATGTGGATGGTTCAGCCTCTATGACAGGGGCCGATGGTTCTGCATTCCTTTCCATGTTTAGATGAACTGGTCCACTTGTATACCTTGGGAGGTTCGGTATTTGTTATTCCCCTGATGGATATTCCAAGATAACTAGGCTTGGATTTATTCCTACAGGGTCTAAGGATCATTCCAATTCTTGTTGTGTCTATTGGAGGGTCCTTTCACGAGTTTCTATGATGTTAATGGTTTGACTTCTGGCGTGGCTGGGAATTTTACTCCTGCCATGATCATGCCTTCCAGGAAATCTCTAGCCTCTACGCCCTCTTCCTCTGGCTCTCCATTTGGGTGTAGAGAACTCGGGTTCATGTCCATAGACTTCATCTGAGATGGATTCCTTCAAAATAATGACATTAATGGAGACGAAGATTAATTTTTGATCTGACACTATTCTTATTTGACTACCCCCTCTAATGGTGTCGTTTGGCAGGGTGGTGCCCGTTGAATCGTTTGGTGGGGTGGTGCTCATTGAACCATTTGGAAGAGTGGTTCCCATTGTACCAAGACTATTGGAATGAAATCCGAAAGTGTCAACAATGACTTCATCTTTAGTGTCAGCTCATCTTCTTGCTCTTGGTTTCTGTCCTTATGCCCTTTAGAGGACTGCAAGGCCGAGGAGGACGGTTTTGCTGTATTAGGAGCTTTTGGGGGCACAGTTGGTTTTTTCAACTACACCTGGAGGATTCCATGGACTTGGTTGATGTTCTTCTGGGTCATCCAGTTTTTAAACTTTTTTTCTTTCTTACTATCGACCATCTTCCATTCCTCTTCCTCTCTTGAGTCTTAGGTGGAAACATACACCACTTGTGCTTGAGGAGGGCCCAAATTGACTTGCCTAGAATCCACCATATTTTGGAGAAGATCCTTGAAAACAAAGAAATATTGGATGGTGTGACCTATTATCTGGTGATATGTATAATAATTTGGATGGTCGTCGAGACCCACTTCATATGATCACTTTGGCACTGGTATCCAGAGAAAATTGCAATTCATAGCGGCTTTGAAATATCCGTGGACCTGGTCATCTCAGAATGAATAAAATTTATTTCTTTTTTCTTCAAACTAATTTCTTTTAGCACCCCATCGTTCATCATGCTGAGGTGGGGGTGGTTGTTGGCATCCAGGGGGTCCTGCACGGTTCGATGGGGGCCTCACAACTTGAGTTGGTGCTGGGGGTGGCCTAAGCGTGACAAAAGCTGCTTCATATTTTCCCATTCTTTTCCTTGGGGACACTCAGGACTTAAAATTGGTCCTTTTTAAGGACTATTATATCCTTTTATAAATGACAGATAATTCTCTCGACCCACTAGTGTACTTCACCAGGATGAGTGGTTTTCACAATTCATCCCAAAGGTTATCGATGCACATGGCGAGCATCTCATCCTAGGGGAGTGGTCGGTTCAAGTAATATGCCAGGCCCTTCTATCTGGAAATGAAGTCTGAGACTCTTTCCTTCTCTCATTGTTTTCAGTTCATAAGGTCAATGACCATTGTCTTAGGCAGTGTTGAACTGAACTAGAAGAGAAACTGTCATCAGAGGTCCTTCTAGTCTATAATTGAATTAGCTAGTAGACTAGTATACCATACAAAATCTGAGCCCTACAGGGTTCGTACGAAGCACCTAAGTTTTATGGACTCTTGTTGCTATGGAGTTCCAATCATGGGGTCACAGTAAGAGGCATAGTGCATCAAATGCTATTCTAGGTCCCCCGAGCCATTGAATATTGGGAATATGGGTTCCCAAAGTTTGGTGGTGGTGAAACATTTCTCACCTACTCGGGGTAGGGTTTGTGCTCTAGTTGTATCTGAGTGCGCCGCACCTCCAGGGCTTCTAGTTGAGCCATTAGCTGCTCAACGGTGTTTAAGATCCCTTGATGCATATCCTGTCATGCTTGATCTTGAGCAGGTGCAGCAGTGGCCAAGACTAGCCGTGTCGGCACTGCTGGAATTTGAGGTGGATACCCAGTTGGGGGCATCATTTGTTGGTTTACTTGGATATATTCTAGATGCCTTTCCAATGGGGGTAAGTCTTGATTTCATTCTAGTGTTGGGTTGAATGGTCCTATGGGGTTAGCTTTATTCACTAGAATGACTGCCTGCGACATCGACACCTCTTCTAGGAGCACCTGATGATGTTCTGCGGAGGGAACAAATCCGATGAGATAGCTCCCTCGACATAGCTTGACATTAATTCACCTAATATCTTTCATTTATTCCTCCATCTTGGTGAACCTTTCCTTGAGAGTGTGGGACACACTCTTAGGGGTAGGATAAGGTGGGTCATAAACGACCTTGGATTTATTCTTCTTCTTATTAGGGTTTCACATAGGAGGTAATGTCGAATTGGCTAAGGGGGCACCTAGATTTAGGGCCGTCCTCTGGTTTCAAGTGTGCACACCATCAGGATCAGTGTGGGATGCCTCTAGGAGGGAACCATCTTCCTTCGCGTCCTCTCCCCCTACATCATTTCTTGTGAGATCTGTGGGGTTGAAGTTTACCACGTTCATTGAGTCATACCGCATTGGGGGTGGTGTGATCAGTTCCCAATGGTAGTAAGGATTTTTTCATCCTTTATTGGACTTTATCCTTCCATTATATAGTATTCTCCAAGTTTCTTGGCAAATATTTACCCAAAGGGATCCCTGGTCTGACCTCGTAACGCATCTTTATCACGGAGGGTGCGAACCACAAGAAGGGGTGGAGCGGGTAACTCCTCTGTACATTGTTCTTCCTAGACGGTGGAATAAAGATGTCCACTATGTGGGGATTTGAGGTAAAAATGCTCCCAAACATGTGGGTTGGGGTTGTTCCTATTCTCCTATAGATGTGTTATATCCTGGATTTGTTGGTCTTACGAGGGAATTTTGATTTAAAAATTCCCCTAGCTCTGTGGGTTGGGGTTGTTCCCATATTGCGGTGGTATCCGCCGCTATTTCCACCCTTTTAATTTCATATACTCTTGTGTGGGTGTAAGTCGAGTGTGGAATTGCTCCTTCACAAAGTCTATGGTCTTTTGAAGACATGATCACTGCTTGCTGGTTAGCCTCCCTTAGGTGGGAAGCATACTGGATGTTCTTAGTTTCCTGAGTCAGAATCTTTTCGATGGCTTGATCTCTTCAGCCCCGACGCTTTTGAGACTTACTTTGGGCTTATTTTTTTTGAGTATCCCATCTTTCTTAAGTAGGGGTTTCATTTAATTTTTTCCTCTGGGTGATTACATTGTAGGATGTCATTTCCAATGGGGCCTGCTGAACGGGACATGGGTTGAAGTGAAAAGCTCCATGTTCTCCCCACCCTCGAATGTGAACTCCATCCAGGGCGTTTAAAATGAGTTGACACAATTTTTTCAGTGCATGGAGGCAATCCAGTTCAAGGTTTTTCTTTCACCTTTCTGATTGTGGCTGCCTTGCGGATGGGAGGGCTTCCAGGTCGATTAGATGGAGAAGCTCCCCTATCGTGCTGACATGGTCCGCATACCCTTGGTAGGGTAGGAATTTTTCTTTCAGATGACGAATATTTGTCTATATATTGAGGCGAATCTCATGCATGCATTCCCCAGACAACTCTCCTGGTATTCCAAAGCGAGAAGTGACTGTAGACCAATACATTACTGGTATATTATCCCTAGCTAGTTATCTTATCACAAGCAACATATCATGTTGTTGTTCTTACAGAGGCTCCTCTAATTGATATGCCCAGCTCGATAGCTTCTTAATAATTTCGTTCCAAGAAATTGTGATGGTGGGAGCCTTATTGGTTTGCAGACGCCACGGGGGTGTCTTAGAAGACAAGTGTGGCCCCGAGCCATCCTTTGGTTGATAAATAATATCACTCGCTATAGATAGAGTGCCTGATGTGTCTGAATCCATTTTTCTAAGTTCCTCAACATAGGAGGGATTTCTCACATTTGTTCTAGAAAGGGTAGTAACTTCTTCCCAGCATGAATTTTTGTTACGAGGAGGACATTCGCAAGTGGTGCTACAATGGCGAGGGCTACTATTTCAACTTGATGCCTGACCATGATAATTTTCTTTATAGTGTATACCCTAGGGAGGACATTCAGGGAAGGATACAGTGTGAGGAGGACCTTCTTGCTGCTTGATGTCACTGTGGGGAGGTCCTTCATAGAAACTATCATTTTGGGGATGGAATTCTCAATCACCGTTATCATGGAGAGGACTACCATTATGACTTGATACCTAGCTGCGGGGAGAATTTATGCAGTGTACATCCTGGGGAGGGATTTTAGGATGTACTATAATGAGGGTAGGACCTTATTGTTGCTTGTTTTTACTATGGGGAGGAACTTCATAGTAACTATCATTGTAGGGAGATCCTTCACAATGACCACCATCATGGTGAGGACTACCATCATGACTTGACGTCTGACTACAGGGAGAAGCATATCTGCAGCATATACCCTGGGGAGGACCATCAGGGCAGACGACAGAAAAGGGAGGACCTTCTTACTATCTGATATTAAGGTTGAGGGGAGGGATACCCCGACGCACATTAGGAGATATGCTCTCATGATCGATCATTCTTTACCCACAGAGTAATGACCGGGTTGTCGAGTGCATCAAATTAGTTGTTTAGTTTTTACTACAATTTCTACAGTATAGCAGTAACCCTAGGTTGTCTCACGATGGATCCTTAGATCATCATTTGAAAATAGGGTTTTGATTATGAAAATAGAAGGGTAATTAGATTTAATAAAATTCGGGGTTTGATGATTAAATATTACAACGGAAAAATTGAAGTGATAAAACCAAGTAGAAATGAACAAGATTAATTAAACGTGATCAACCCAAGGGAGTCTCGTGATACTCATACTTCATCGCTTCAAAAGAAAGGGTATATATCTTTTAATACCTAGTTTGTAACACCTATTATCATAATGTTACCGAGTTTATACTAGGATACCTCCTAGGTTTCAGTCGAAATCACACAATGATTCAACGGACACCGCTGATGATTGGGTGATTTGTGTTCGACTTCATAACCGAAACTCACCAAGGCAACACACGAAGAACTAGATGTGCTGCCCAAGTTTGTATGTTATTTATTTGTGATACCAATACATAAATGTACATGGACTTGAAAGTGATTATGTGAGTTCAATTGACCAATATGAACCACACAAACACCACAATAGAATGAGGGAAGAAAAAGGGATGAACGGTGTGTGAAACATCACACAAAAGGGTACCCCAAAATATAATAATTTGAGTTTTAGTATAAAATACTTGTATATAACTCAATTAAATATAAGTAGATAATTAATAAAAACAACATAAAACCTGGAATTAAAAATATCATTCAAAATAATAAAAATATGAAGCTCAGGATTACATCACGTTCCTCCCCGGGTGATCATAAGGGGTTTAGAAATCCATGAGAGGGGAAAAAGAAGAAGATATTGAAGTAGAACTTCTCATAGACTCCATAAATTCTATGTATTATGGGGAGACACCTTTGGGACTCGAAAATGCATCACCTTTCCTCCTAGTTGAACTCCAAAATAGGGTGCCCAAGGTGCTAATTTATAGGCAAAGTGGGATGTGGTTTTGGGCACCCTAATTTCGATAATCCGCTTGGTCCCTGGTTTTTGTAGGTCATAAAGTAATAAATCACTTTTAAAAAAACTAAAAAGTTTTTTCAAGACACCTTTTATACCTCCATGCCAAATTTTTCTGCCCGATATTGAATATAATAAGATATATGGTTAAAATACTGAGGCAATGTTTTGACCTCATGTAGATTCATTTTGTTGGATAGATCAGTCCGTATGGGCCTCTTAATGAATGATCTGGGATTTGGTTCCTTTAGATTAAATATAGATAATTACACTTTTTATGAGAAAAAAAAGTTTCATCCCATTTAAATTCACGGTTTAGTAGAAGCATGTGTTTTAGTCCACTGATGTGCTTGGATCATGGGCAGATTGCCCCATTTTTCTTGGACTTCATCATGGGTCCTCCAAATCACAACCACCTACAATATAATTATCCAAAAAAGTAACATTTAATTTTTAACAGTGTCAAACACAAAATAATTGAATTAAAAATGGAGTAAAATTTGTTATTATACTTGTAATTTTCAATACAAAACCAGTTTAATACATTGGTATAAGGGTCAAATAAAATAGTGAATTATGGTACGATCACACCCCCATACCTAAACATCTGCACTCCTGGAAAAATTATAATATCATAATCATGTCACATTAATAAATAAAAGGTGTGAAAACATACAAGATTCTTTTGAAATGAAATTCATCATGTCTCTTTTATGGAATCAATTTTCCTATCATTTTTCTTTTCTCACATTCAAATTTGTTCAACTTTATTTGTTAACCCATGCAACGTGTCATAACCTACCTCACCAAAAAAAATTCCCTCTTCACTAGGAACATATTAAAGTGGATTTATGATACTTACCAAAGTTTTTGTGATTTACCATATGATTTCCAAGATTCTTAGTTCTATACTGGTAGAAACTAGTGCGCTAGTCAAGAGGACTTCCAACAGGTTGTTCTGAGGTTCAAGGGTTGGTAGGATTTAATGTTTAAAAATCTGAGGTAGAAGAGGAGTATTTGATATCTTATGTACAAAACATGTCAAAATCCAACAAGTGTTTACAATGAATATACACACTCAACCCCACAAAAAGTGTATTACCACTCACTCACTATCCCCATTGTCCATTTGTGTGGGTCACAACCAAGCAATGAATAATAATGAGTAAATGTCCTCTTTTCTCCATTTTATTATTTTGTTATATTTTTTTTCAATGTACATAACTATTTTTTATTGTATAGTTTTTTGGAGATAAAGAGGAAAACATGTGTAAAACAATGATGTAATATGGCTAGTGAACCCATTGCCCAAGGAAAATGTAGGAACCCTTTATATCAACCCATAAAAATGATTCTATTCCAAGAGTTCCCATGGAAACACCCTCTCCCCCACACTTGCTAAAAATAAAACAAGAATATACACAATAGTTGGGTAGGTAGGGATAAATTAGCTTGTAATGTGGCTACGTAACAGGAATTTCATGGTCTTTAAGGCTTAAGAAGGATAAAATATAAAGGTGGCCGAAAATAGAGGATAATTGTACAAAGGAATTTTTAATGAATGATTGTCTCTATCATTAATATAGAATACTTGAATCTTATGGCTTCAAATAGAATCAAGGAAAGTTCAAGTTTCTCTACATTACCTCATACTCTCAATAGAGTGATTAAAAGGAATAATATTCAATAAAGGGCTTAGAATGTCTCTCGGGTAAGGGATTAAAATATTGGTTAGTGCTAATGAGGCATGGGATTCAAAAATTCATTAAAAACCTAAGAATGATTTAAAAATAAAAATTCTAGAATAATATTCCATATCAATATTCATTTGAAAAACAATTTTCCAAGAACAATTGAATTTTCCACACAATAGACTCAAGCATGAAAAATGATTTTTGATATTCTTTTTAAGATCAATTTTTATCTAAAAACACAAAATAAAGAAATCAAAAATGAATTTTTTTTTCTTTTTTTAATTTTTTTTTTAAATTTGTTTTGTTTTTTTTAATCCTAACTATGATATGTCACCCTCCCCCACACCTAAAAGTTACATTGTCCTTAATGAAATTATTTTAAATAAATATAGAAGTAAATAAAGGTAGGGAGAAAGGAAAACCTACTAAGTGGTGTCATATGTGGCATCTATCAGTTGGATTTCCTCCACAAGATGCTTTAGAAAACCCTCATAGAATGGTTTGAGCCTCTTCTCATTGACAGTAATCCCTTTTACACTCTTCTCATGCAAAACCTGTATAGCACTGAAAGGGTGAACATCAGTAACAGTATAAGGACGAAGCCATTGAGAACGAAGCTTACTTGGGTGGAGATTTAGCTTGGAATTATACATGATAACCTTCTCAACAATATGAAACTTTCACTGATGAATCATGATATCATGGATAGCCTTTGTCTTATCTTTATCGATTCTGGAGTTCTCATATGCAAGATGTAGAATTTCTTCCAACTCTTGAATCTACAGCTTTCTATGCTCACCTGCATCTGAAAGATTCATATTACATTGTTTAACAGCCTAATATGCACGGTGTTCTACCTCCACTGGGAGGTGATAATCCTTTCCAAACACAATTCTATACTGTTACATTCTGATTGGGGTTTTAAAAGCTATACAGTATTCCCAAAGTTCCTCATCTAAGTGAAAACTCTAATCTTTATTATTGGGTTGTACCATTTTTTCCAAGATTATCTTAACTTCCTAATTTGAGATTTCTGCTTGTCCATTAGTTTGGGGGTGATATGATGTGGATACTTTATGATCAACCCCATACTTACGAAGAAAATTTTTCATGTTTCGATTGCAAAAATGTGAACCCTGATCACTAATGATGAATCTCAGTAAACCAAACATACTGAAAATTTGGGACCTCACAAAGTCAAAAACCACTCAAGAGTCATCAGTCTGGGTGGCCTTTACTTCCACCCATTTAGATAAATAGTCAAAATCCAATATGATGTACAAAAATCCAAATGAATTTTAAAAAGACCCCATTAAGTCAATGCCCCATGCATCAAAATTTTCACAGAATAACATGGGATGTTGGGGAATTTCATTCCTCTTGGAGATATTCCCTATGAATTGACAAAAACTACATGAATTTCAAAATCTATGGGCATACCTATACAATGTTGGCCAATAAATTCTGGAGTCAAGGACCTTTTGAGATATACATTGAGAGCCAAAGTGGCCCCCACAGGCCAAAGTGTGGTAGAAGGTCAAAACAGAGGTGAACTCATGGTCCGAGACACACCAACGAACTACTTGGTCCCCACAAATTCTCCAAAAATATGGGTCATCCCAAATATACCACTGAGAATCATGCTTAAATCTATGAGATTGTGAAGTTCTGAGATCAGTGGGGACCCTAGATGTTGCTAGAAAATTCACAATGTCCGCATACTAGGGGGTAAAGTCCACTAAATCACAAAGGTTCTCATGAGGGAAGAATTATTCAATGGGGAGGGGTGAGTCAACATTATGGTCCAATTGTGGAGATATCCTACTAATGTGGTCGCCTACCATATTTTCCACTCCTCTCTTATCATGAATCTCAAGGTCAAACTCTTGAAGGAGGAGTATCCACCGAATCAGGCGGGGCTTGGCTTTAGGTTTCTTTAGGAGGAAATGAAGGGCATCATGATCAAAGAAGACAATGATTTTTGACTCGATAAGATATGAATAGAATTTTTCCAAGGAAAACACAATAGAAAGAAGTTATTTTTCAGTGGTTGTGTAGTTTTTCTGGGAAGGGTCAAGGGCACATGAAACATACACAATGTCATGAGGAGCCTTCTCAACCCTTTGTGATAAAACTTCCCCAACTGCAAAGTTAGATGCATCACTCATAAGTTCAAAGGGGAGATCCCACCTTGGAATTTGGGTGATGGGAGGTAATGTGAGACTCTTTTTTAGTGAATTGAATGCATCCTCATAGTTTTTATCAAACACAAACTCGTAATCTTTTTGTAATAATGAGGACAAGGGAAGTGCGATCTTACTGAAGTCATTAATGAATCGTTAGTAAAAACCATCATGACCCAAGAAATATCACTCCTCAAAAACATATTTTGGATATGGAAGGGTTGAAATTAATTAAAATTTTAATTTATCCACTTGAATTCCTTCTTTTTAAATAACATTCCAAAGAACTATCCTCCATTCGACCATGAAATGGAATTTCTTGTAATTTAATAAAAGATCTTTTTCTATGCAATAATGGAGGATAGAACCTAGGCGAGGAAAATAGTCATCAAAGGAAGTTCTATAAAACATGAAATCATCCATAAAAACATCCATACAATTCTCTAGGTACTCAGAAAAAATAATCAATATAAAATGGTGAAAAGTACTAGGAGCATTACAAAGACCAAAAGGAATATTTATGTATGAAAATGTTCCAAATGGATAGGTAAATTCTATATTTTCTTGATCCTAAGTGGATATATGGATTTGAAAATAACCCAAATATCCATCAAGGAAACAATAATGAGACTTACAAGCCAATCATTCTAACATTTGGTCAATGAAAGGTAGAGGAAATTGGTCCTTCTACATGGCTTGATTCAGTCGACGATTGTCAATATAGACTCAACAACTGTTTTTCACACGTATTGGAACTAATTCATTCCTATCATTAGAAACTACTATTATTCTAGTTTTTAGGCACAATTTGAACTTGGCTAACCTATTTACTATCAGATATAGGATAAATGATTCCCGCATCAAGTAATTTACTAACTTCCAATTTTACCACTTCAAAGAGAGTGGGATTCAACTGGCGTAGAGATTGTCTTACAGGCTTAGCCACATCATCCAAAAGTATATGGTTCATACAAAGAGAAGGGATAATCCCGAGAATATTAGCCAATGTCCATCCTATTTCCTTTTTAAACTCTCTCAAAAGGTTGAGGAGTTTTTATTCTTGCTGTTGAGATAGGTTATTGTAAATAATGATGGGTAATTGGTCAATACCATCAAGATAGACATATTTTAAATTATATGGAAGTGGTTTTAATTCCAACACCAGGGGTTTTTGGACTGAGGGAGGGGATTTAGGGGGAGTGAGGTCTATTAAACTATTTATCTACTCATGTTTATTCTCTAAAGATATAAAATATATTAAAATGAGATTTGTAGAATCATCAATGGTCATGGGTACCTTATAATTAACACACTCATCAATTAAAGCACAAAATTTACTCTTTTCAAAATCCACATAACACTCAAAACATGAATCAAAACTCAAATAATCCAAGGGTGAAGAATAGGAAAATGAATCATAGTATTGTTTGAGGAGAGAATTGTGTGTGTGTGCATCATTTGAGATCACTTCCATCGAATAGACAGGAAGAGTGGAGTGCTCTTCAACATGGTGTTTCATATCCTCAAGGATGTTAAAACCTACCTTTTCTCCACCGAAATCCATGGACAGTGTACCATTGGGAACATTTATGATCTTCTTTGATGTCTTGAGGAATGGCCTCTGAAGTATGAGAGGGGAAGGTCCTTGGGTTCAGGTATCTTCCATCTCAAGAATTTAGAAATCAGCGGAGAAGATGAGGTTCTTCACTCTTAAGAGGACATCCTCAATCACTCCTATTGGATGCGTAATACTCCGGTTTATAAGTTGCATGACAATTCATGTTGGTTGAATCTCTCCAACCTATAGAGAAGTATACACGGGGTGAGGCATTACATTAATGGAAGCACCTGAATCTAACATATCATCTAAAAAGAATGTCACCCCTATAGTAAAAGGTATCGTGAATGTGCCTAGATCATTGCACTTAGTCGGCATTGTTGGTTGAATTAAGGCCGAGACATTCCTTCACAAGTTGACTCTCTCAATGCCCTTCAACCTTCGTCTATGATTGCAAAGTTATTTAAGAAATTTGGCATAATAGGGAATTTTCTTGACTACATCCAATAAAAGAATATAAACTTGAACTTTTTTAAATGTATCCATTATTTCAATATGAATCTCATTATCCGAATTTTTCTTAGATTTAAATAGTCTTTGGGGGAAAGGAAGAGGAATTTATTGTTCATTTGGATCATTAATGATAATTTGATTACTCTTTTTATTTTTTTTCTTTGTTGGAATCTTTTATGGGTGGAGAAAGAGTTTTTTCAAGAGGGGATATACCTGTTGTGTAGAATTAGTAGAAGGAGAAACTTTTTTACCACTATGAAGTGTAACTACACATAAATTACCTTTGTCCTTCGGATTGGAAATGGGTTGGGATGGTAGTTTTCTAGAACCTCACATCTTAAGTTCACCAATGGTGTTTTCTAATTGCCCCACTTGAGTTAAAAGGACTTGAATAACTGATTGTGTGGTTTTTTGAAACTGGAGGTTTTGGGATTCCATTTGCTTCACCATGTCCTCGAGGCTTGGTTCACATTTGGGGGGAGGAGGATGATTATTCTGAGAAGTTGATGGATAAGAATATTTCATACCTTGTCCTTATTGATACCAATTTTTCTTGGGGTAGCTCGGGTTACCTCTTTGTTGGTATTGTGGTTGTGATTTCCACCCGGGGTTTGGATTCAGCATAAATGGTTCTTGCTTGAAGGGTGTTGCTTACTAAAAAGGACACCCTAGGAATACTACTTCACAAGAATCTGATGATTCCTAATGTCATGGGCACTGTTGAGAAAAATGAGTGTTATCAAAACAAATACCGCAATGTAATGGAATAGAAGTAGAGTGTGATTTACCTTGTGATTGATCTAATTTCCTTAAAAGGGTATGCATATCATCAAGCTTATTATATACCTTTTATTCTAGGGCTGAATGACTTACCACATGAACTCCTCGGGTTGGTGCAATTTCTCATGCACCAAATTGCTGTGCATTTTGGTCCATGTTGGCAATTAAGTCACGAGCGGCGGAAGGAGTTTTATCAACAAGGGCCCCACCAGCTTCAACATCTATCATTCCATGATCCATGGGGACAAGTACCTCATTGAAGTATTGTATTAACTTTTTTTAACTAATTTGGTGGTGGGGGAATCTTGAGAAAAGTCTTTTGAATCTCTCCCAGTATTCATGAAGGTTCTTTCCTTATGATTTCCTAATGCCACAAATTTCTTTCCTAATTGATGCAGTCCAGGAGACAGGGAAGAACTTCTATAAAAAGAGTCTCTTCACATCATTCCAGCCCCCAATTGTGGTAGGCAAACAGTATATCCAGTCTTTGGCTACACCATCAAGGGAGAAAGGGAAGGACCTGAACTTAATTACGCCCTCAGATACATTTTGGGGTTTCATGGTGGAGCACACTATGTGAAACTCGCTAAGGTGTTTACGAGGGTCCCCACCGGGAAGACCATGGAATTTAGGAAGAAAGTATATGAGGCCCGATATCAGCTCAAATTTGGCTGCTTCCTTGGGATATTGGATGTACGCAAGTTGGTACTCCACATTTGGGGTGGTCACTTCTTTTAAGGTTCGATTATTTTGCAATCTTGTTTTCTTGGGTTTGATTAGGTTCAATTTTTGATTGGTGCATGGAAACTTGAGGTTCCAAAAGGGGTTACTCAGTGTTATTTGATTGAACTTATCTAGATTCCTTGATTTTTAAATGGATTTATTTTTCAGTTTCAGGGTCAAATTCAAGTAGCGTTTCTTTACTAGATCTTGTCAAGTAACAATGATGTCCAATTTGATTGATTGATTGTTTGTTGTTTTTTAATTTTTTTATGGAAGTTGAATGAAATAAAAATACATAAGAAATGAAATGAGTAAGTAAAAGATAATTTTATACAACAAAATTAGATAGAGAGATGGAGAATAAGAATAAATAGAGAGAGAGGAAGAACACACAAAAACAACCAAAAACAGAAACAAAAAACCAAAACAAAAACAATAAAATAGGGGTGGGGTATTGAAAGGAGTACTAATTAATAAGTAAAATAAATAAATAAAATTAAATAAAGAAAAAAAATTATCTTTCCTCTCCAGAAATGGTGCCAAAATTTGATCGCGTTGTCAAGCGTGTCAAATTAGTTGTTTAGTTTTTACTAGAATTTCTACAGTATAGCAGCAACCCTATGTCATCTCTCGATGGAGCCTTATATCATAAATTAAAAAAGAGGGTTTTGATTATGAAAATATAAGGGGAATTATATTTAATAAAACTTTGGGTTTGATGATTAAATATTACAATAGAAAAATGGAAGCGATAAAACCAAGTAGAAATGAACAAGATTAATTAAATGTGATCAACCTAGGGGAATCTCATGATAATCATCCTTCATCACTTCAAAAGAAAGGGAATAGATATTTTAATAAATGGGTTTTAACACCTATTAACATAATTTTATGGAGTTTATACTAGTATACCTCCTAGGTTTCAGTCTAAAACACACAATGATTCACCAGACACCGCCTATGATTGGGTGATTTTTGTTCGACTTCATAACCAAAACTCACAAAGGTGACACATGAAGAACTCGATGTGTTTTCCAGGTTTGTATGTTATTTATTTTTGATACCAAGACATAAATTTACATGGCCTTGAAAATGCTTATGTGAGTTCAATTGACCAATATGAACCAAAAAAACACTACAATTGATTGAGGGAGAAAAAAGGGGTGAACGGTGTGTGAAACATCACATGAAACGGTACCCCCAAACATGGTCATTTGAGTTTGAGTATAACATACCAGTATATAACTCAATTAAATAAAATTATATGATGAATAAAAACAACATAAAACTTGGAATTAAAAAGATCATTCAAAATAATACAAATATGAAGCTGAGGATTTCATCACGTTCCTCCCCGGGTGATCATAAGGGGTTTAGAAATCCATGGGAGGGGAAGAAGAAGAAGATATTGAAGTAGAACTTACTATACACTCCATAACTTTTAGGGATGATGGGGGATACACCTTTGATACTCCAAAATGGAAGCACCTTGCCTCATGGTCGAACTCCAAAATGGGGTGCCCAAGGTGCCAATTTATAGGCAAAGTGGGAGGTGGTTTTGGGCACCCTGATTTTGATAATATGCTTGGTCCCTGGTTTTGGCAGATCAGACAGTCATAAATCACTTTAGAAAAAACTAAAAAGTTATTTCCTGACACCTTTTATACCTCCATGTCAAATTTTTTGGCTAGATATTGAATATAATAATTGATATGGCTAAAATTCTGAGGCAATGTTTTGACCCCGTGTAGATTCGTTTTGTTGGAATGATAAGTCCTTATGGGCCTCTTAATGAATGAATTGGGATTCAGTTTCTACATATTAAATATATATAATTAAAATTTGGATCATCCCACAAAGGTGTAGCCCATTTGAATTCATGATTTAGTAGCAACATGCATTTTAGTCCACTGATGTTCTCAGATCATGTGCAGATTGAACCATTTTTCTTGGACTTAATCATGGGTCCTCCAAATCACCTCCAACTACAATATAATTGTCAAAAAAAGTGACATTTCACTTTTTAATAGTTTTAAACACAAAATAATTTAATCAAACTTGGATTGAAATTCGTTATTATACTTTTAATTTTCAATACAAAACTTGTTTAATACATTGGTATAAGGGTGAAATAAAACAATGAATCATGGTATGATCACACCCCCAAAAATAAACATTTGCACTCCTAGGAAAAGTATAATATCATAATCATGTCCCATTCCTAAATCAAAGGTGTGAAAACATACAAGATTATTTTGAAATTAAATTCATAATGTTTCATTTATGGAATCAATTTTCTTATCATTTTTCTTTTCTCACATTCAAATTTGATCAACTTCATTTGTTCGCCCATGAAACATGTCGCAACCTACCTCACCTAAATATTTTCCCTATTCACTCAAGTAACATATTAAAGTGGATTTATTATCTTTCTCAATGTTCATGTGATATTACTATATGCTTGCCAGTATTCTTAGTTCTCTACCGGCAGAAACTAGTGTGCTACTCAAAAGGACTTCCACCAGGTTGTTCTGAGGTTCAGGGGTTGTAGGATTTAATATTTAAAAATATGAGGTAGAAGAGGAGTGTTTGATCTATTATGTACAAAACATGTCAAAATTCAGCAAGTGTTTACAATGAATGTACAGACTCAACCCCTCACAAATTGTATTACCTCCCACTCACTATCCCCATTGTCCATTTGTGTGGGTCACAACCAAGCGATGAATAATAATGAGTAAATGTCCTCTTTTATCCATTTTATTCTTTTGTTATGTTTTTTTCAATGTACATAACTATATTTTTGATGTGTAGTTTTTTTCGAGATAAAGAGGGAAACATGTGTAAAACAATGATATAATATGGTTTCTGAACCCATTGCCCAATGAAAATGTAGGAACCCTTTATATCAACCCATAACAATGATTCTATTCCCAAAATTCCCATGGAAACACCCTCTCTCCCACACTTTCTGAAAATAAAACATGAATATACACAAGATTTGGGTAGGTAGGGATAAATTAACATGTAATGTGGCTACCTAACAGGCATTTCATGTTCTCTAAGGCTTAAGAAGGATAAAATGTAAAGGTGGAAAAAAATAGAGGATAATTGTAAAAATAGATTTTTAATGAACGATTAACTCTATCATGAATGTAACATACTTGAATCTTATGGATTCAAACAGAATCAAGACTCGAGACTCTCAATAAAGTGATTAAAAGGAAGAATATTTAATAAAGGGATTAGAATATGTCTTGGGTAAGGGATTAAAATATTGGTCAGTGATAATGAGGCATGGGATTCAAAAATCCATTAAACACCTAAGAATGATTTGAAAATAAAAATTCTTGTAAAATATTCCATATCAGCATTCATTTGAAAAACATTTTTCCAAAAACAATGTAATTTTCTGCACAATCGACTCAAGCATGAAAAATGATTTTGGATATTCTTTTTATGATCAATTTTTAACTAAAAACACAAAATAAAGAAATCAAAATGAAAAAAAATCTTTTTTTAATTTTTTTTGGTTTTGTTTAATCCTAACTATGACATATCACCCTCCCCCACACCTAAAAGTAACACTGTCCCCCATAAAAGTATTTTAAATAAATAGACAAGTAAAAAAAGGTAGTGAGAAGGGATAACCTGCTAAGTGGTGTCATGTCACGACCCGCCCTCGGGGCCCATGCCGTGACTACCCCAAGTCTGCCTTCTATAGGCCAGGGACTGGCGACTAGCACCAAGGCGTAAATCATGGTAAAAAGGGAAGGCATTGCCTTTGTAAAGTAAACAAGCACCACAGAGTAAGCAAGAGGAAAAGTAAACACTAAGTAAAAACAGAGTACAACTGGAGTGCAGAAAAGTAAATGGGCCAGTATACAAACCCAAACTGAAAGTAAAGTACAACTCGAAAGGGAAAACAACAACTGTAAAGTAAAAGCCGCTACACCGAGCTGTCCACTGGAAATACCACCTGAAGGTTGGGTACAGATAGCTCCACTGCTCCTTGGGTCCCGCCGTCTGCTCCGAGCACATCCCGCCCAGTGGTCCACCTCCAGGTACCATCCTGCTCAGCAAGCCTCAACCACGATCAACGCTGTCCGTCGTCTGCAACCAACACAACGTAGTGCGGGCATAGCCCGTGCAGGGGTGAGTATAAGCTACTTAGTAGGGACCCCGAGACCCCTGAAGGTCTCCGAAAATCCACAAAGGATAAACCACAAAGGAAATATACAATCACGAAGTAACAACCGACACTGCTTAGGTATATGCCCATACATATACCTAAGTCATCAATTCCAATACGCTCCAACCTCCGAGACCAAGTAAAACTCAGTCCACACAGGAAAGTATACATATTCCACACATGAAAGCAAAACGAAATCCACACAGGATAACACAACACAATCCACGCAGGAAAGAAACAGAATTCAGCTCACACAGGTATACATCTTCGGTAGACGATAGAGATTATCACTGATCCATCTAAGTCGTCGGACCCACAAAGGATCGATAGGTACTAACCCCCGCAAAGACCCACACAGGATCGGACCCACACAGGATCTGTAGGCGCTGGTTCACATAGGACCGCTGAGCGCAGACCCACACATGATCGCACCCACACAAGATCGGTAGCACTGATCCACATAGGATCGCTGAGTGCTGTAGTCTTCGTCGTCGAATCCACTAAGGATCTCTGCACAGTCGTCGTCGCTTTCACAGTAGCAGTCGCAGCCAGCTCTAGGGTTCCCGCACACAACAAGCTCGTTCGGGAGGGTCCGCTCCACGAGTCGAGAAGATGATACATCAACTGTCTCAAAGTCCAGAGTTGATGTATCCAAAAGTTCCGTATCGTCTACAGGAACTCAACGCAACAGACGGCGCGTCGATCGGACGCCCGGTCTGAGAGTTATTGGCTTTTTCGTCCCAGGGGCCCAGTTGGTTTTTAAGGCAAAACCAACCTGACCGTACTCCACCTGCGTCCAAACCTCGGGCGGAGTATGCCAAAAGATTCGTCTCACTAAGAGGAACTCAACAAATATGACGACACATCAATCGGGCGTCCGTAGCTCAAGATATGAGCGTTTCCGCTCCGAGGGCCCGGTTGGTTTCGTGTACGAACCAACCCGGCCAAACTCAAAGTATTCCGAAACCTTGAGTGTAATATATAGAAATGACCGTCTCAATCCAAGAATCGTATCGCCGCTGATGGCGCGTCGTTTGGAAGTCCGTAGCCCAAGTTATTGGCATTTGAATCCAAACTGCTCGGTAACGGGGGATTCGGGCCCGGGCCGTCCCTGCCCAAGAACCCCCGGTTGGCCCGAACCGGGTCGAACCACCACGGACAGGGTCGACCCGGCCTGGCCTGGCGGACCGGCCAGGCGTGCCGGTTCGGCGCAAGGGAGCGCGCTGGGCACACTGCCAGCGCGGCCGAAGGCCGGGCTGATTGGAACGGGGGGCGCCTGCCCCCCCCCCCCCCCCTTTGTGATACCGCCCCCCCCTCATTATGGGGGCCATTTATTTTCTAGCCGGGGGAATTAATTCCCCCCGGTTTGCCTCCCTTCCGGACGGCCCGACCTGGCCGGCCGGTTCTTCCTCAACGGGACCGGCAAAGGCCGGTTCCCTTCCGGCTTTCGACACCGGCGGCCCGGCTGGCCGCCGGTCTTCTCGTTCCGCCGCGGCCCAGAACCGGCCGCAACCTTCATTGTCCGGCGCGGCGCGACGGCGTCGCGCCCTTCCGCCGCGGCCCCGCTCCGACCCCAGTGTCTCCGACTTTCTTCGACACGGTGCGACGACGTCGCTTCCTTGCATTATTTTACGACGCGGCGCGACGGCGCCGCACATTTCTTGCCGTATGATCCTGCGCGGTGCGACGACACCGTGCCACATCCATTTCAATCAACAACAGAATCAACATGAAAAAGGAGGAGGGTAGGCCGTGTTCGTGCGGTCCGGCCCCCTCGCGTTATTTGCTAAAAATTGGACAAATTTCACGAAGAAATAATCACGGGTATAAATCGTGAACAAAGGAATAAAATAAACCCCTACCTCGGTTTCAAGTGCGGAGCACGTCAACAAGCCGCGGAAGACAAGCGTCGCGGAGGTCGGGCGTCGCGGAAACCGAACGTCTTTTCCATTGACGTCGAGGTGCATCCGAAGAGGTACGTCACTGGAGAAGCTTCGTAAGATGACGGAGAAAGTCCGAGGAGGAAACAATGTCTCCTTTCGTTGACACGGGAAGGAGATCGAAGATGCGGCATCGTCGATCTTCAGAAACACACCGGCTACGAAGAAGAGAAGCGGCGTTCTTCGCCAGAGTTTAAGTGTTCTTCGTGTTCTTCGTCAAGGTTGAAGAAGATGGAGAGAACTTCCCAAATCCTCTCAAGGTGGCAAAGGATACCAACCAAAATAAAATAAGCTTAAACCTTATTTTATTTACACAATTAAACAATTTGAATTTCAAAAGTTTGAAATTAAAACAACTCAACTCAATAAATAACCCAAGTTTTCAAGATTAATTAAAGAGGAGTTATAGGGAGTTTAAAGGGAAGATGAAGTGTTAGGGTTCGTGTGGGCCCCACCACACTTAATCCTATCAAGGGAGGTTATGTTGATGTGGGTCCCACCTCTAACTCCCTTTGGGAGGAAATAACCAACAAAGTTAAAATAAATAAATTGTGTTCCATAATTTATTTAACTTCTTCTAATTTCCTCCAAAACTAACTTTCATCCTGCATAAAACACAATCTCGAAAAAGGTCTCCTTAAGCGAATATCGGTGCTGCGAGTTCATCGGTGCCCTCGGAATTCGATTCCGGGAACCGGTTAAAAAGTTAGAAATTCCCGCTCGTTCGTTCACTGAACGTACCCGATCCAAACTTCGGAAATTGATTCCGGGAACTCCGGGCCTCGGAATCAGGTGCCGTCAGAAACCGCGCTCTTGTAAAATTACAAAGAAAATTAAGAAAAAATTTCCCTTGAATTTTACGGGTCTTTACATGTCATATGTGGCATCTATCAGTTGGATTTCCTCCACAAGATTCTTTGGAAAATCCTCATAAAAGTGTTTGAGACCCTGCCCATTGACAGTAATCCTTTGTCCACTCTTGTCATGCAAAACCTCTATAGCACCCAAATATTAAACATCAGTAACATTATAAGGACTGAGCCATCGAGAATGAAGCTTACTTGGGTAGAGAATTAGCCGACAATTATACATGAGAACCTTCTCACCAATATGAAACTTCTACTAATGAATCATGCTATCATGGATATCCTTTTTCGTCTCTTTATAGATTTGGGAGTTCTCATATGCATCATGTCGAATTTCTTCCAACTCTTGAATAGGAATCTTCCTATGCTCACCTACATTTGAAAGATTCATATTACATTTTTTAACAGCCCAATATGCACGGTGTTCTACCTCCACCGAGATGTGACAAGCCTTTGCAAACATTATTCTATATGGTGACATTCTGATTGGGGTTTTAAAAGCTGTACGGTATGCCCAAAGTGCATCATCTATGCCCAAACTCTGATCTTTACTATTGGGTTGTACTGTTTTTTCCAAGATTCTATTAACTTCCCGATTTGAGATTTCTGCTTGTCCATTAGTTTGGGGGTGATACGTAGTGGAGACTTTATGATCAACCCCATACTTACAAATCAAAATTTTCTTGTTGTGATTGAAAAAATGTGAACCCAAATCACTAATGATGAATCTCGATAAACCAAACCTACTGAATATTTGGGACCTCACAAATTCAACAACCACTCGAGAGTCATCGGTCCTAGTGGCCTTTGTTTCCACCCATTTAGATACATAGTCAGCATCCAATAATATGTACAAAAATCCAAATTAATTTGGAAAAGGCTCCATGAATTCAATGCCCCATGCATCAAAAATTTCACAGAATAACATGGGTTGTTGGGGTATTTCATTCCTCCTGGAGATATCCCCTATGAATTGAAAAGAACTACATGACTTTCAAAATATATGGGCATACCTATACAATGTTGGACAATAAATTCCAGATTCAAGGACCTTTCAAGTTGTACGTTGAGAGCCAAAGTGGTCCCCACAAGCCAAAGTGTAGCAGAAGATCAAAATAGTGGTGAAATCATGGTCAGGGACACACTGATGAACTACTTGGTCACCAAAAATTCTCCACAAATTTGGGTCATCCCAAATGTAACACTGAGAATCATGCTTAAGTATTTGGGATTCTGATGTGCTAAAATCAATGGGGACCCTAGATGTTTTTAGAAAATTCACAATTTCCGCATACCCAGGGGTAAGGTCCACAACATCACAAAGGTTCTCATGAGGGAAAAATTCTCCAATGGGGAGGGGTGAATCAACAGGATGGTACAATGGTGGGGAAATCCTACTAATGTGGTCATCTACCACATTTTCCACTGCTATCTTGTCACTAATCTCAAGGTCAAACTCTTTGAGGAGAAGTATCCAGAAAATAAGGTAGGGCTTGGATTTAGGTTTCTTTAGGAAGAAATGAAGGGCATCATGATCAGAGAAGATACTGATTTTTGACCCGATAAGATATGAATTGAATTTTTCCAAGGAAAACAGAATAGAAAGAAGTTTTTTTCAGTGGTTTTTTAGTTTTCCAGGGAAGGGCCAAGGGTATGTGAAGCATACACAATGAAATGAGGAGCCTTATCAACCCTTTCTGATAAAACTACCCCAACTACAAAGTTATAGGCATCACACATAAGTTCAAAGGGGAGATACCACCTTGAAGGTTGGATAATGGGAGGTGATTTGAGACTCTTTTTTAGTGAATTGATTGCATCCTCACAATTTTTATCAAACACAAACTCAGAATATTTCTTTAATAACCGGGATAAGGTAAGTGCGATCTTACTGAAGTCTTTAATGAATTGGAGATAAAAACCAGCATGAACCAAGAAATATCACACCTCATGAACACATTTTGGATATGGAAGGGTTGAAATTAATTCAGTTTTTGATTCATCCACTTGAATTCCATATTTTTAAATAACATTCCCAAGAACTATCCCCCGTTCAACCATGAAATGGCATTTATTGTAATTTAATATAAGATATTTTTCTAAGAAATGACTGAGGATAAAACCTAGGTGATACAAATAGTCATTGAAGGAAATTCTATAAACCGTGAAATCATCCATAAAAACTTCCATTCAATTCTCTAGGTATTTAGAAAAAAATACTCAACATATAATGCTGAAAAGTACAGGGAGAATTACAAAGACCAAAAGGCATCCTTCTGTATGAAAATGTGCCAAATGGATAGGTAAATGTTGTATTTTTTTGATCATCAAGGGCTATATGGATTTGAGAATAACCCGAATAACCATACATGAAACAATAACAGGACTTAACATCCAATTGTTCTAACATTTGGTCAATGAAAGGTAGAGGAAAGTGGTCCTTCCGTGTGGATTGATTCAATCAGTGGTAGTCAATACAGACTTTCCAACTGTTTTGCACATGGGTTAGAACCAATTCATTCATTTCATTAGACACTACTGTTATTATAGTTTTTGTAGGTACAATTTGAACTGGGCTAACCCATTTACTATCAGATATTGGATAAATGATCCCCGTAGAAAGTAATTTACTAACTTCCAATTTTACCACTTCAAGGAGAGTGATATTCAACCAACATTGAGATTGTCTTACAGGCTTAGCCTCATCATCCAAAAGTATATAGTGTATAAAAATAGATGGGATAATCCTAGGAATATCAGCCAATGTCCATCCTATTTCCTTTTTACACTCTCTCAAAAGATTGAACAGTTTTGATTCCTGCTGTTGAGAGAGGTTATTGGAAATAATGATGAGAAATTAATCAATACCCTCAAGATAGGTAGATTTTAAATTATATGGAAGTGGTTTTAATTCCAACACTGGGGGTTTTTGGATTTAGGGAGGGGATTTAGGGGGAGTGAGGTTTATTAAACTGTCTATCTGATCATGTTTATTCTCTAAAGATAGAGAATCTATTGAAATGAGATTTTCAGAATCATCGACGGTCATGGGTACCTCAGAATGAACACACTCGTCAATTAAAGCACAAAATTTACACTTTTTATAACCCACAAAACACTGAAAACAAGAATCAAAACTCAAATCATCTAAGGGTGAATAAGAGAAAAATTAATCAGAGTATGGTTTGATGAGAGAATTGTGTGTGTGTGCATCATTTGAGAGAACTTCCATCGAATAGACAGGAAGAGTGGAGTGCTCTTCAAAGGGTGTTTCATATCCTAAAGGATGTTGAAACTTACCTTTTCTCCACCGAACTCCATGGAAAGTGTACCGTTGTGAACATTGATGATCATATTTACTTTTTTAAGGAATGGAATCCCAAGTATGAGAGGGGAATGTCCTTGGATTATGGTATCTTCCATCTCATGAATTTAGAAATCAGTGGGGAAGATGATATTCTTCCCTCTTACAAGGACATCCACAATCACTCATATTGGATGCGTAGTACTCTGGTTTTCAAGTTGCACGACAATTCCTGTTAGTTGAAGCTCTCCAACCTGTAGAGAAGTATACATGGAGTGAGGCATTACATTAATGGAATCACCTAAATATAACATAGCATCTTAAAAGAATGTCACCCCTATGGTACAAGGTATCGTGAATGTGCCTGGATCCTAGAACTTAGTTGGCATTTTTGGTTGAATCAAGGTCAAGATATTCCTCCCCAAGTTGACTCTTTCATTCACATTTAGTCTTCGTCTATGGGTGGAAATTTCTTTAAGAAATTTGGCATAATGAGGAATTTTCTTGACTGTATCCAATAAAGGAATATTAAATTGAAATTTTTTAAATGTATCCATTATTTCAGTATCAATCTCATTATCATAATTTTTCTTATATTTAGAGAGTATTTGGGGGAAATGAATAGGAATGGATTTTCCATTTTAATCATCAATGATAATTTGATTACTCTTTTTATTTATTTTTTCTTCATTGGAATCTTTTATGGGTGGAGAAATAGTGTTTTCAAGATGGGGACATACCTGTTGTGTAGAATCAGTAGAAGGAGAAACTTATTTACCACTACGAAGTGTAACTACACATACATTATCTTTGTCCTTAGGATTGGAAATGGGTTGGGATGGTAGTTTTCCAGAACCTTGAATCTTATGTTCATCAATGGTGTTTGCTAATTTCCCCACTTGAGTTCACAGGTCTTGAATAGATGATTGTGTGGTTTGTCGGAACTGGAGGTTTTGGGATGCCATTTGCTTCACCATGTCCTCAAGGATTGGTTTACATTTGGGGGGAGGAGGAGGATTATTATGAGAAGTTTAGGGATAAGAAGATTGCATACCTTGGCCTTGTTGATACCAATTTTGCTTGGGGTAGCTCGGGTTTCCTCCTTATTGGTATTGTGGTTGTGATTTACACCTGGGGTTTGGATTCAGCCTAAATGATTCTTTCTTGAATGGAGGTTCTTGTTGAAAAGGATTCCCTAGGAATACTATTGCACAAGACTAAGATGAATCCTGAAGTTGTGGGCACTGGTCAGAAAAATGAGTGTTATCAGAACAAATACCACAATGTAATGGAATATAAGTAGAGTGATTTACCTTGTGCTTGAGATAATTCCCTTAGAAGGGTATGCATCTCATCAAGTTTATTATCTACCTTTTGTTCTAGGGATGAATGACTTACCTCATGAACTCATCAGGTTGGTTCAATTGCTTGTGTATCAAATTTTTGTGGATTTTGAGCCATGTTGGCTATTAAGTCACGAGTGGCGAAAGGAGTTTTATCAACAAGGGTAACACCAGTTGCAACATCTATCATTACACAATCCATGGGGACAAGTCCCTTATAGAAGTATTTTATTAACAGTTGTTCACTAATTTGGTGGTGGGGTAGCTTTAGAAAAGTCTTTTGAATCTCTCATATTATTCATGAAGGGTCTCTCCTTGTGATTTCCTAATTCCAAAAATTCCTTTCCTATTTGATTCCGTTTGGGAGGCAGGGAAGAACTTCTATAAAAATAGTCTCTTTAGGTTATTCTAGCCCCCAATTATGGTAGGCAGAGAGTATATCTAGTCTTTGGCTACACCATTAAGGGATAATGGGAAGTCCCTAAACTCAATCAGGTCCTCAAATACATTTTTGGGGTTTCATGGTGGAGCACACTATGTGAAACTCCTTAAGGTGTTTATGAGGGTCCTCACTGGGAAGACCACCGAATTTAGGAAGAAGGTGTATGAGGCTAGATCTCAGATCAAATTTGGATGCTTCCTTGGGATATTGTATGTATGCAGGTTGGTACTCCACATCTAGGGTGGTCAGTTCTTTTAAGGTTCAATTATTTGCAGCGATGTTTTCTTGTGTTTGATTGGGTTCAATTTTTGATTGGTTTATGGTCACTTGAGGTTCCACACAGGGTTCCTCAGTGTTACTTGATTGAACTTATCTATATGCCTTGATTTGTGAATGGATTTATTTTTCAATTTCATGGTCAAATTCAAGTAGTTTTTCTTTACTAAATATTTCCATGTAACAATGATGTTCAGTTTGATTGATTGATTGATTGTTGTTTTTTTTTGATTTTTTTCATTTTTTTATGGAAGATGAATGAAATAAAAATAGTTAATAAATTAAAGTAGGAAATAAAAGATAATTTTATACTACAAAATTGTAGAGAGAGAGATGGAGAATAAGAAGAAAGAGAGAAAGAGAGAGGAAGAACACACAAAAACAACCAAAAAATAGAAACAAAAAACCAAAACAAAAACAATAAAATGGGGGTGGGGTATTTAAAGGAGTACTAATTAATAATTAAAATAAATAAATAAAAGTAAATAAAGAAAAAAATGATCTTGGATCCCTAGAAATGGTGCCAAAATTTGATTGCATTGTCGAGCACGTCAAATTAGTTGTTTAGTTTTTACTAGAATTTCTACAGTATATCAACAACCCTAGGTCATCTCTCGATGGGGAATTAGATCATCAATTGAAAAATAGGGTTTTGATTATTAAAATATAAGGGGAATTGGATTTAATAAAACTTAGGTTTTGATGATTAAATATTACAGTAGAAAAATGGAAGTGATAAAACCAAGTAGAAATGAACAAGATTAATTTAACGTGATCAACCCAGGGGAGTCTCGTGATGCTCATCCTTCATTGCTTCAAAATAAAGGGTATAGATCTTTTAATCCCTGTTTTTTAACACCTATTACCATAATGTTACTAAATTTATACTAGGATACCTCCTAGGGTTTAGTCAAAAACAGACAATGATTCACCGGACACCGCAGATGATTGGGTGATTTGTGTTCGACTTCATAACCGAAACTCACCAAGTAAACACACAAAGAACTCGATGTGTTTTCCAGGTTTGTATGTTATTTCTTTGTGATACTAAGAAATAAATATAAATGTCCTTGAAAATGATTATTTGAGTTCAATTGACCAATATGAACCTCAAAAACACTGCAATTGAATGAGGGGGGAAAAGGGATGAATGGTGTGTGAAACATCACATGAAAGGGTACCCACAAACATGATCATTTGAGTTTGAGTATAACATAACAACATATAAATAAATTAAATAAAAGGATAGGATTAATAAAAATAGCAAACAACCTGGAATTAAAAATATTATTCAAAATAATACAAATATGAAGCTCGGGATGGCATCACATTCCTCCCTGGGTGATCACAAGGGGTTTAGAAATCCATGGAAGGGGAGGAAGAAGAAGATGTTGAAGTAGAACTTACCAAAGCCTCCAAAACTTATAGGAATTATGGGGAGACACCTTTGGGTCTCCAAAATTGAAGCACCATGCCTCCTGGTCAAACTTCAAAATGGGGTTCCTAAGGTGCCAATTTATTGGCAATGTGGGAGGTGGTTTTGGGCACCCTAATTTTGATAATCCTCTTGGTCCGTAGTTTTGGTTAGTCAAAAAGTAATAAATCACTTTGGAAAAAACTAAAAAGTTGTTTTCATACACCTTTTATACCTCCATGTCAAAATTTTCATCCATATATTGAATATAATAAGAGATATTATTAAATTACTGAGGCAAAGTTTTGACCCCATGTAGATTCATTTTGTTGGACTGATCAGTCCGTATGGGCCTCTTAATGAACTAATTGGGATTAGTTTCCTTCAGATTAAATTTATATCCTTAAATTTTTGATGATACCACAAAGTTTCAACCAATTTGAATTCACGGTTTAGTATAATAATTCATTTTAGTACACTGATGTGCTTGGATCATGTGTAAATTGGCCCATTTTTCTTGGACTTCATCACAGGTCCTCCAAATTACCTCCACCTACAATATAATTATCAAAAAAAGTAAAATTGACATTTTTAACAGTGTTAAACACAAAATAATTTAATCAGACATGGAGTGAAATTTGTTATTATACTTTTAATTTTCAATACAAAACCTATTTAATACATTGGTATAAGGTTGAAATAAAACAGTGAATCATGGTACAATCAAGTAATCCCCCGTGGGTGCTCTATGGAGGAACTTCAGAGAAGATGGTAGAGAAATTACAGGGATGGACTTCTTAATTATACTTCCACTTTCATAATTTGGTATTGGAATGACAGGGTCTTGATCCTTTATTGATATATGTTTAAGGGCGTCAAGAACCCTAGCTTCCTGCAGAGCACGATCATGTATGTGATCTTCATTTTCCAGTTTCCTTTGGCAACTTTCATTCTTGGGCATTCTCTTACAGGTAACTAAGGACATCTTCTATTGGTAATGACCTTCATATACGAGTCCCAGTCACGTTGGGTCCCGTGATGTCTTCGGGATACACCGACAGACATCTTGAGTTTTAGTAGGGATATATGTCTACCCTGGAGCGGCCACCACATTGGACCGGTGTCCCCTAGTTAGTATGGGTATTTGTTCCTAATCCAGTTTTCCATATGTCATAGGATATTGCTATCAACCCTCCTGGATTGGAGAAGGGGTGCATAAATGCTCCGGAGTGACTAACTCATTTTGTGAGTGAGTCATTCCATTCGAGGAAATTGGGTTGTGGTCCTGATTTCTCACCTTTTCCGCTGATGCAATGATATCTTGGTATGTTTGGAGGATATGGTCTAGAATAGACGTATGATATTTCATCATTTTGAGGATATTATGAGATAAATTTTTGGCTAGAACGGGTATGAAGTCCCATTCCGATGTCAGAGTAGGAGTTGGTGCCTGCTGCGGTCCTCCGTGAGTTGCTAGTGGATACCGGAAGTTCTCCCATGTTGAGATAGAGAAATGAGTCTGTCACTAGTTGTCTTATATGGTTTCCACCGTATTTGACAAGTGATCTTCATAATCACGATTGAGGATTTTCATCTACTCTTTTGTAGCTGTATTTGTCTCACAAGCTTTGTATGCATCCATAGAAATTTGACTCTGCTTGTATTTGGTTTCTTCCCTATTTGGATGGAGGGCTTGATATGCATCAGTAGGTATTTGTGTCTGTGTGTATCTTGTCGCTACCCTATTTAGATAGAAGGCTTGAAATGTATCAGCAGGTGTTTGTGAATGCGTGTAGCTGAGTGCCGTCTTATTTGGTTGACAAGCTTGTTGTGCATCGATATATATTTGCATCTTCTTGTAGTTTTCTGCTTTGTCTGCATGGCAGGATCGACCAACATTAGCAGGGGTGTGCATGTTCTCATATTGATCCACCCTATTTCTACGGTGGGCTTGATTGGAGGGGGCAGAATCGTATTTCTACCCATTGGATACCACTGCGTTAGTATGATGGAGATTCTCCTCAGGAACCAGGGTGATAGTGTGTTCTTGGTTGTATATTCACTACCCTTATCAGGCATCTTGAGGGGACCGGGTCTCCTGGACTTTGGCAGGTGCCCTTGGAATAAGGTCCTCCTCGGCGGGAGGAGGCATGGTTGTCCGGTGTTGGCGGTGATGCTCTCTAGCAGGGGCTTGTGGGTAGGACCCCTGTGCAGTTGAGATGAAGTCGTTAGCCTTAACTTCATCTGCCTCCCTGAGATAAGGGAGGTACTCATTGTCACGTTTCGGGGACAGGCTCCCAAAACTATTTGAGATGACCACCGAGGCCGCCTTGTGCTGGGGTACCGACAACGACTAAAGAGATGGCTGGAGGACCTTTGTAGATTATAGGGCTTGTCTCGTGGCCTCTAGTATAGGGATAGTACCATTTTAGTGGTACTACCTGATTAGTGTGTTGGATACCCAACTTTGGAGACACTGGGTAGGTGAGGGGGTCTTGCTCTTCGCTGAGGCTTGAACTCCTGCAAGATCGCTAATGTACGTGTCTTCATGGGTTGTTGGGATGTCATTTGGATCGAAGGTCACTCTACTGGAACCCGAAACATACATATATAACATAAAGACCACAAAACATCATCAAAGTATAATTCCTTTAAACATATGCACATTTGGTGATTTAGCTTAGCCCCCTTCCCCTTTTCTTTTGCTATGGGACGAAGGGGCCTGAGTGGGATAGAACCGCCGCCTTGGTTAGGATTCACTTCAGGTTCACCATTTTTTTCCCACCTCCTAGGTGGAGCATTTTGCTCATACTAGGGAAAAAAATGGTCCTACGTGCAGTATTCTTTTTTTATTTTATCATTTGGTAGAACCGCCACCTTGGTTAAGGATTCACATCGGGTTCACCATTTTTGGTCTGCCTCCGAGGGTCGCATTTACGGGTGGTGTGGAAATGGAACGAAGCGGATCTTCACACACCCCTATATTTTTTTAGAGGGACGAGTTCTCATAAAATTCACCACTCCTTTTGTTTCGACCCATTTGGCGTCATTATCCTTTAAATAATGTTTAATTAAACCTACGGTAACTGTGGGTCCCAGCGGGTGATTCTGTGGAGGTCAATCATTTGCGCAATCAGTCCTTATTGGATAAAACTTCCTCATATGGTCTCCAACGGATTTATCTGTGGAGCCAAGAATGACCAAAAACCTTAGTATCTATGATTCATGGACCTTCTTTCCAAAGGTAGGCGCTCGCTGACCTATGATTAAACCAATGACACTTAAGGACTCCATTGGTTGAGAGGATGGGAGGTCAGGCTCACCTCACCCTTTCGGGGGAGGATTGTTTTCTATTCCAGGACACTATTATAGATTTAATTCTTGTTAATATCTTCATTAATCCTTGTTTCATTCCCAAGAGTGTGTCCACGAGATACCCTTGGTTTGCAGGATCATCATAGACATGCATATATTTGATGCTATAGAGGTGATGCTGACTTGATCCATGTAATAAGGCACTCTGAAGTTTATCGTCATCTAGGGGGATAAAAGGTGACTTGATGTTGGGACCGAGCCTGTAATAAGGGCTTCCTACATATCCTCAGAAGAGGAATTAGAACCCACGTAGTTTGGAAGGTGTGAGGCTTACGCATGAGAGTTTCTCAATTGAGGGACATGGTTGGGTGGACCTTTTCGAATGGGCACCCTTTTGAGCTCGGGCCTTCTGGTAGGCATCCTACATATCCTGGTTTGGTTAAGAATCAGAGTTCTCATAGTTCTGAATGTGTGGGGCTTACGCATGGGAGCTTCCCATTTAAGGGGGCATGGTTGGGTGGACCCTTCTAGATGGGCACCCTTTTGAGCTCGAGACTTCTAATAGGCATCCTAAGTATTCTGATTTGGTTTGGAATTAGAGTTCTCGTAGTTCAGAATCACATTCATGTTGTAATCCTTACAAACCTCTAAGACCATGTGAGTCAAGATCAATGTGAGAAACAAGAGGATGTAAAAGATTCAACAATGCACATGCCTCCTCCCCTGTTGGTGGGGGAGGGAGAGCCCACGGCGGAAGAGGCCATGGTGACCGTGGGTGAAGGCGTAGAGAAATGGACCCTTCAATGTGAAATGAAATTGAAGGTTACATAGACATGCCTTAGAAGATTGGAGACTTACCTCAGTGGGAGGGCCCTAGAGTAGTTTTGGGAAGGAGAGGAGTTTCGTCCTTATCAAAAGGTGGGAACAGACATAACCCCTTCGACTGATCACTATTCCTCATTGAATGGAAAGGAGAGTGATCAAACTTACTCCTGAGAACGAGGAGGTTTATGTCAGCATCCCAAGGTTGGGTTCCAGGTTACCATGGGAATGTATCCTCACAGGCGTTCCCGGAGCCCGCACCATTATGGGGAGGGCCTTCATGACTCTGCTTATCATGGGTATGTAGACTCAATGGGGCGCGCTAATGCACCCAATGGTCTGATCATACAGGTTCAGTGGATTTGGTGGATGCTTTGGCCTAATGTCAGAGGATTGGTTAGTAGCGAGATCATGGAGGACTAGATGGTAGTGGAGGGGTGAGTTTGGAACCGGAAGGAACAATACCCAAAAACACCCCATTCTGCGTACTGAATTTTTATGCGGGATGGGGGAGGCTCTGCATACCATAGTGGTATACAGGCAAAGGGGTTGTCCACGTACCACTACAGTACATGGGGATAGGTATTCGAAACCGTGTACCAAAGTGGTATGTGGCCCATCACACTGCTTTGGGTTCCATCTGCATACCAAGGTAGTATGTGGAACCGGACTCAGTCCGCTTAGCGGTACACTATTCAGAGAACCATATTGAAGGGGGGTATGGGGGATCATCATTCGCGGGGGGTTCAGCCACGAGAATCCTTTGTTTTGTGGTTCAACAGTTAGGTTTGTAGTTCTATTATTATTATTCAATTCCCCCATTTTATGGTTCTCAGTCGTCTATACCTGCAGAGGTAGTGGTTCACAGTTCGGGCTTCGTCGATGAAATAAGACGGAAGCCAGAGTGAAACCTCTAAGTCTCCCTCAATCTTTCATCATCCGTATTTCTCTCTGTCAGTCTCCATCTCTCTATTCGTACTTTTATTGTGATCATTTTATGGAGCATCAAGGCAATCGTATCTATTGGGTGCACAACACCATTTGAGGAGGCCCATTGAAGTAATATCTTGACCCATGGAAGACTCGGTCAATCCAGAGTTTGTAGAGGCTTCAGTTCACGATAACGGTTCACATAACCCTACTGGTTTTCTTCGTCCACAAATTAATGAGTTCGTGGCATAGTACGCGGACAGTCCTCACACGTATGAATTTTTTGGAAATGCGGTTTGCGGTCTGCCTTGCTCCCTGGCCATCGTTTTGCAGGCCAGCAGTTCATGGTCCATCTTATCCTCATACCTTTCCCAGTGATGGTATGCGGGAAACTTAAAAACCCTTGAAAACTTTAATTCCTTCAAGTTTCGTCAAATAATTACAACTCAATTTGATTCCATCCACCTTGCTAGACTTGTAGAAGTACTTGCTTCCTTCTGCAAAGCGTTTGTGGGGGTATTCTCTTCCCTTGGCAGAATTTTATAGACCCTACAATATCTTAAATATATTATGTGATAAAACTAATTCATTAACTCAACTCAAAATTCCTACTTAATATTAAACGAACTTGTAATTTTAAAATAATATCCATTCGATTAAAATTATTTCTCGTATTTACTTTACTTGTAAATACTTTTAGAAAATAAATTCATCCTAATTATTATTTACTTAATATGAATTTATTTATCCCTTTGGTGATCTACATCCTTGAAAAATCTCAGACTCCGATGGTGGGGCCCACCATTTCCAATATACCTATTCAACTAAACATGGAAGATTCTTGTATACGCTATTGTGTGCGACCCTCTATGACCTTATATTGATAGTAGTGAATAATATTCACAGTCCAAGAGCAGAGTCAAGAAACCTATCAAGGCCCCTAAAGAGATAAAGATTGTCAGAGGAATGAAAACCAACCTACGAACACACATTCTATATTATAATCTCTTTTCCTTTAAAAATTTAATAATGAGGGGAACATACTTGTGTCATCATCCTTTTCCTACTTTATTTTTTGTTGATATAACTGGAAAGATTTACCCTTGACTCCCTTGTCCAAAGACTTCTAAAGTTACTACCATCTTGATAAACAAGGACCCATATATAACTTCCTCAACTCAAAAGTGAAAAATCCTCTCTTCACTATTCAACCAATGTCATACCACCAATGACGCACCCAATACAAACTACTTGCCCACAATTTCATTATCATGGTTTTCATATATCTTTAAAGTACGTGATCAAATGGAACACACTATTAATGATCTCAAGTGAGGATACCAATACACATGTCCATAGATAGGAACAACCAATGACACCAAAAACATGTGGTGTTCCCATTTGCAGGTCTGGCCTAATGATCTCACTACTAGAGATCACCAAGTGTGAAATTCATAAGAATAAGTCTTAATGATTATGAGCCCCCAACACCTGATAGTCAGAAATCAACTGTGTCCAGTTCATATGATGTATCTATACCATAGGACCTTTATTTAAGACTCATGTCATAGTATCTATAGGTTCTCATTATAGCCTGATATCTATTATAACCCTTTGATATGAAAATTAATCTATGGAAATTACCATTTAAATAGTGGATGTATAAATTTATACACTATAATGGTAAGAATAAATCATGTATATCTAACTGTATACATGATATTGTAATAAAAAAGTATTGTATAGTTGGGTCTAGGGCACACACTATTATAACTCCCCCACTTTCACTAGATCCAACTTTCTAACCATCCTTGTTAGCTCTCACGTGATAAAGATCATTTTTCTTCCAAGTCAAGAATTTAGTTACTAGGTCAGCTATGTTTTTTCAACATAGAAGTTCTACTAAGTGTGACCTCCCCTCCTTCAGTAAATCCTCTCAAGAGGTGGAATCCCCTAGAACATCCATTTTATCCACTGTCAAAACTTGACATCTTAGCTAGTTACAATAATAAAATTATCATTAGGATAAAACGTTACTTGGTATGTTTGATTTGAAGAACAGGAACAAATCATTTCATTTAATAACTACTTCTTAGCTGCCTCAAAAACTGCGACATACTCAGTATTTGTAGGTATGACTACCACTAGATTTTATGATCTTTTCTCACTCAACACCATAAATTAACTTCAATACTAGATAAAATTGATCTAAGGAAGACTAGTTTATATCCCATAAAAAAACTAGTATCTCTTTTCTCCACATACCAGGTATATATATTTTGTACTTTCCCAAGTAAAATCAGTAATACCGTCTTCTTCACTTGTAGTTCTCTTAGATTTAGATATTATTTTCCTACACTAAAGTATATACTTGAAATATCATATCTTTTACATATCATGGAATATTTTATTAATCTATCGCTGAAGTTTATGGAACTTTACTCAACACTTCATCTATTCCTATGCCTTTTCATGCCAACTTAGAGGGATTTGTGACATGTGACATTGGTAAAAATTCTCTCTTGAATTTCTCTAGCTTGTATTTTTCAATACCATGTCACTATATGTATGATTGAATAGGTCTAAGAAACCATTGGATCTACCAAAGTAGATCCTACTCCATAGAGATTAGGTTTCTACTTTAATTCAATCACTGGAGTAATTATTTTATCCTATTATTAACTAACTGTAAGACCAATAGAAGTTTTTCATATGTTTCTGAACATATTTTACTTGGAAATCAATGGTGCTCTCACTAACCTCTAGTATACACATGGAAAATATTCATTCCAAATGAATAATCTAAGATCTTGTTGCTTAAATTAACCATGAACTGGATTTCAGTAACTTGCAACTCTTATTGTAATTATTTGATGTCACCATACCTTTCTGGTTGTGTCGAATAGAAACCTTCCATGATTAGTGGTCGTGACATAAAATGCACAACAAAATGATCATAAATATTAGCTATGAAAAGTAAAATTTTAATGGATTTAGGCATAATGATTTTCTATAACCAATCAAGCCTTATTGGTACCATGCTTGTACCGCCCACATATCATTTCATTTGAATTCCCACCATAGTATTAAAAATAATAATCCCCTTTGCACTTTGATACATGGAATCCATTATTGAATTTTAATTAATCTTGTTAATTTTAGTTACTTTCCATATACTGGTTACTTATAGGATTTATTATTCTCTATGAATAATGTATCACCAGCCGCAATGAATATAAAAACATCACTACGGTTTTAACCTTCTTATATAGAATGTGTCTCTTGAACATTCATGTTCCACATGCACTTGTAGAACTAGTTCCTATGCCAACGACATGTGAATATCTAAAATTGACTAAACCCAAGTCAATCTTCCTACCACTATCTCATGTGGATATGTGAACCCTTTTATAGAAATGTATCCCATCACTTGACTACGTTTTTTTATATTATATGTATTTTTGTAATATCCTAATAAAATTTTGGGATAATTACTATTGATACACAATGTGTTTTTCTTGATACATGTTTGTTTATATCCTAATAAACTCTTTGAATCAAAACACATGTCATTATAAAATAACTGTTTTTTCATCATACTATGACTCATATGATATCCATTTGTCATTATATTTGGCATATTATTTTGGGATATTTCTGTTATTTGTGAAGCATGTCTTGAAATATAATGAAATTTTCTGAAAGTTTCAACATTAATACTACTTATATCATGAATCTAATGTATAAAACGTGTGTTTAGGAATTTCTCCAAGCTATATTTTATTGATCAATCTTAATATGTATGAATAATCATTGATCTTGATTATAAACATCATTTTTGTGATGTGGATAATGTAATGTGCATTTAGTAATTACTCCACGTTGCATTATATTGATCGATGAATGCTTGGTCATGACATTCTTCGACACGTCGGCCCAAAGAAACTCATATATTCTATCCATTAAAATAGAATACTTCATTTTCATATTCCTTAATTACTTAAAGGAATATTATGAAGTATATTTACCACTATCTTACCCTTTGAATAGTTCACACTCTCTTATTGAACTAATTTTGAAAGCTTTGTGACATAACTTTATTTATAGTAGTTTATTTTTCCAAACTAAATAAGTATATACATCAATAATACCTAAGGTGTTTAACTCTAATGAGTCTAAATACAAAACCGAGTATATCCTTGATGTACACTTTTAGTTTTACTTGAAAAATAATTATCTTTCCATAACTGGGTAAATAAGTCATACATTTTATATTCATAATATATTGTCTATGATTCAAGTATCACTAAACTATTGGTTGAGTATAATACACAAAAAAACATTCATTCTTGAACTAGTAATAATGTCTCCTTATGTCCAATGGACACATGAGATAAATGTTTTGGTTAAACTCAATAATATTTCTACTATAATCAATCGACTTAGCAATTAGAAGTTATGTGTTTCTCACCACTGACTTAGGAATCATCCTTTCTAAACTGATTGGAGAATACACCTTGCTTATTTTAATGTTTCTATTATGTACTTAGTTACTTTATTTTGATACACACATATGATAATAATATTTTACTTAATACCCAAGTAGTATGTCAGAAACAATATTTATAATGATGAATATTCACTGAAGATGAAATAACTACTTGCTTATTCAAATTAGTTCATTTCATTTGATAAATTCCATAGATTTATTTCATGATATGTGAAGAAAATAGCCTACTATTTAATAACATACCTAATTTCATCAAAGGATGTTGTGAAGGTGCCTTTGGTGTTTCTCTTGCCATTGGCCTTTTTGCCCAATATTTCAAATTGTTCACTATAATAACTAAATATTAAACTTTATTTAATGTTCTTATTTACTTGGAGAAAGTAACGACCCAAAGATTTCAATGGAAATTTTCTTCTTATAATTATGTCATAAAATTACATGAAAACAAAACATAATGAACTACTAAGTTCTATGCTACCTTTAAACATAATTTTGTCACTTATGCGTTTGAAATTTTGAAAATCTGACATACACGGTTGCGATCAGTAAGTTATTTGGAGTTCGACAGGAAAAACATAATTTTTGGTGAATGGTAACCTACCCTTATGAATAGTAACATACCCTTATGAATAGTGATATACCCTAATGAATAGTGACCTTACCTGTGATAGTATAAAAATAACATTCAAGTGAAATGACGATGTACCTATATTTTAGAATAAGTAAATGAATGTTTTAAAGCTGGTTTTTTAATAATAAATTATGATTTTAATTAAATATTAAATTAATCATATTTAGAAAATTATTTTTGAAAAATGGATTTCATTTTTGGATCATACACGTCGAAAAATGGTTAGGGTGAATTTTTTGGAATTTTCTAAAATACTTGAATTTTTTATGAATAGTAAAATCCTATAATTCACAATAAATGCTAAAATCAGAATTTCAGCATCATGCTTGAGTCATGGATGATGTAAATGGACATTGGTTTGAAATTACATGAATTTATTACTATTATTGGTTGTTGAACACTTACTATTTCTTGTCTTTTGAAGAAATAATAAATTAATGATTATAATATTATGAAAACCCTCCTCTTCTCCACTATAACCCCCCTCACTCCCTCTTCTCTCCACTCATATCAAGCCTTGTGCCTTTCCAATACTCTACCAAAATCTCTCCCCAATCTCCTACCCCATTTCCAACATCCCCCAGTCTCTTCAAAATACCAAAACCTCTCCCCTTAAGAGGTTCTCAAAGGAGATAAACTCAAGAGGTAAATTCCTCTTTCCAATTCTTTCGTTTATTTTAAGTTCTTTTCTTTTCTTCTTTCTTTCCTCACCTCCATTCACCCAAATGGTATGATAAATCCAGTAACATACATTTAATATAATTCTATTATTCTAATGGGATACTTCATTATGTTCTATCCTTTCCCCATCTTTTATTTGAAGGAAATGAAAACACTGTTTGAGATGTGTTAATTTAGCACATTCAAGGACAACCGTTTATCAATTTATGTTATCATATTTAATTATGGTCATGAAACCATTTGTGTTATGGTTGAACCAAATTATTATATACATAATATATCCTATTTAAGGTTCTGTAATCCATTTCTACAAATGGTATTATGTTATAAATCAAAACATTTTCATGGTAATCAAACCCACCGATTAACCAAAACAGTTATCAATAAGGTTTTATATAATAACTCATCTTCACTCCCAATAACCGAATGAATTTTTATAACCATGTAATATAATGTATGTTCACTAATAACATAAAAATTAAATTTTGGACAACCACTTTTATCTTACATGTTTATCCGAACATGAATATAAGTGAACCGACCATTAAAATCAAGTAAACAAACAGACCTAAAAAATGAAATTGAACCTCATAACCAATAAAAATGATTATAAATGAACTAAAAATGAGTATAATAAATATTATACATATAGAATAGGTTCTGGAGTTATTAATTAATAAACCTAATTTTATTATTCAGGTCATTAAGTTCAAGCAAAGATCACCAACAGACTTAAGGTAATAGATCCTATCCATTTCACTTTTATTCAAGATTGTCCTCTTTGTTATGACCTTTTATGTGTAATTCCTAGTAATGGGGTAGAATTATGCACCTACCCCATAATTTACTCATGATTTATAAAATATGATAAATCACTTTCTCTCTCATTATTCCCTCTTAAGTACTCCCAATATCATGCCGATAATCCGTAAGGAATTCTACCTGAACCGCCTTTATTCCTTCGGGTTGCTCTATCATTATTTTTACCCAAATGAATTTGTATTTTATTTTTATGTACAACTTATTCATTCTGTTTATATTCTCTAAACTCATTTATTAATATCCATACCTCATTCTCTTTAGGGGATATTCATGCTTTTAAGTGATTCCCTCCTCGATACTTCCTAGTAAGCAAACTCGTTTTAAGGGAACTTCCCAAAATTTTACCCAATTTCAAGTGAAATATATCCTATATTTTAAGACACCGTTATCTTTATAAAATAAATATTTTTATTATTAAAACCTTCTTTGTTCAATTCTGGTTATATAAAATATTTTTCTCTTTTCTATTTTAAAATCTCTATAGTATTTTTCTTAAAACCGCACAAAAATGTTTTGATGCTAATACATTTCCTACATGTTGTCATTTCCGTTTGACATAACCTACCATGATATATGACTATTTTACCTTATTAACATCCATGTATGTTCTAATTCCTTTATTTCATGGACACTTTCATGATACGTCCATTGGTTATGCTTTATGTCATGATTGTGGTACCCAATTCTTTCCATGGGTAACCCTTATGTTTATGTAAGATTGATTATGTATGATTCTTTATGTGGAAAACATATTCATGAAATGTAATATTGGTGTGCCCAGATAGTGCTTCAATAAATTGGGTAAAGTTAAGTCTCAGGAGATCCTACGTGAAACGGTCTCGACGGTTAGCCTTGGCTTGTGTTACTTTGGGAAACAGGATTGGCGGTTAGCCTTGGACTGTACTACTATGGGAAATGGGATTGGCGGTTAGACTTGACTCATACTAATGACATGTTTTATGTTTCTTCCACAATTTTATGATTCCATGTTTATATGAATCCATGTTTATATGTTATGATCCCTTATGTTACATTCCGTTTTATTTCTTTATGTCATGTTTTCTAACCCATGTGCTAAGGATTTATTCTTATTCTTATTCAGTTACTGTGATTTTAGATCATCCCTTTATTCATGTTATCCCCAGGTTATCCTATGAAGATATATGATAAAAATGGAAGTTAGGGGTTCTTTATGAAGACTAAATAAAGAAATTTTTTATTTAGTTCCATGTTTTCAATTTCATGTACCCAGTCTTCCAAGGCACTAGACTTCACAATCCTTGGCTTGTACTCTGATGTATAATTATTCTTAAAATAATGTAATGTTATATGTAAAAGTATAGGTTTTTTATAGATAATCATAACCAAAGAGTAATTAAGTGTTTACTCCATCCTATTCATTTTTGTAATCTTAAACGAAACTAAATTAATTGGGTGAAAATGATATGACAATTTGATGTTTTAAAAGATCTTGATTTTACTTCCAATTTACACATAGCCAGTGCAATCATCACATTCATATCTTGCTTCACTTTCTCCTTGTAAAATTCTTAAAGACGATACTACATGTTATATCACCCATGTCCTGATATAGTGACCACAACTAACATCATACATTGATGATAGAATAATGACATGACCATCATATTCTCTATACAAGAGCCTCCTGTAAGAAATTTTTAGACCCTCTCTTCCTGAGGTGGCTTAATAGGTATTGGGGACACCATCATGTTGAATTTCCCGCATCGTAGTATTGTGAAAAAGAACTTTTACTACACTTGGAAATTTTAGCTAATTTGGACATTTAATTTTTCCAATATTTATCACTGTATTTATGGTATCAATTTACATTTTGTATAAAAATAAAATATAGAAGATAGTACTTTTTATCTTTATTACCGAATTAGACATTATTGATTAATTTATTAAATAATTAAATGTCTCCAATTATTTTATTGAATTATAGGAACCATGTGTATTATAATTAGAATACTCTATAACATGAGTATTCTAGTGGCAAGTATCCTTAATCCTCCCCTAATAGTCTAAAAACTTTGGCTACGTTACTACTCTAAGAGTTCAAGGTAGGCATTTGACTGGCCAATCACATCAACTCATGGTTCCTTGATCTGTTGAGTGAAATACCAGATTATAAAATCATAAACTTTATTTAATCAACACTTTCCTCTAAAATTACAACAAGATATATTTGGATACTTATTTTGTGCTACTTTAGTTAAGTCAACTAATCACTCTCATAAGAACTCTCCGGTAGTAAGAGGAACCCTCAACTTTTGACGATGAGCACACCAAACACCTAGTTTTTTTCAAATTCAAATGATGGTAGGTAGTTATGACTTAATATTTTTTTGATTTTTTTATTATTTTTATCGATGAATGTAATCCATTTCTATTAATCTATTTCATTTTACATTGTCATGATCATAACCGAACATTAATAGAAAAAACATTCATTGCTTCTTTATTCATTTTACTGTTTATTATTTTATGTATTTTCTTGCTATTATAAAATTCATATAATAATAAACAAATGCATAAAGGAAAGAAAATACCTGACTAGTCTTGAGAATTTAAAATGACCTAGGGGTATCATACATCAACTGTAGCTTGACTCTTGATGCAACTCATCCTCCATCCAGTATGTCCAATGTTCATCTAGATTTTTCCTTGAATTGGTATTTTCTATGTATTACCCCATCCTTTTGATGGTGGGGTTCACATCATACATCATCCTCATTAAAGTAAAAAAATAATCGCGTATAGGTGAGGGTAGCGTGAGAGTGCAATGTACATTCAAATCATGATGGACACACAAACCCTTCTATATATTGACTAAAAAAGATGATGTGAAGACCGTATAAAATAATTAATTATTTACAATCATCCCACATAGTTAAATAATTAAATGAAATAATGCAGACATACAAACATCAGTCATTTTCTCAAGACCAGTCAACGGGTAATAGTAAAGTGCGATAAAAAATTAATTTAAATAAATTAAAGTAGGAGGGTATTTGATTAAATTAATTTAATTGACTAAATTCAAATAATTAAATTATATTTGGTCCCCCAATTAATTTAATTTTAATACAAAAAACTAAATTAATTAATTAATTCAATTTAATATAAATATTAAATTAATTTCTTCCAAGTATTAAAATTATTATTTTAAAATAAAAAATCAATATTTTAATTTAATTTAATTATAAAATTAAATTAATTAATTATATTAATTTTGGTTAAATCGGGCCCTGCTAACCCGCACAGGCCCAAAGTGGGTAATGTCGAACCCGTACAAACCCGTTTCGGATTCTGCAAAGCCTGTATTGATCCATTATGGGCTAGTAAGGCCCGCCCGGACCCATACCTGTTACGGATGCCCTCAACAGGGAAGACTAGGTCCAACCAGAATAAAGAATAGGTACCTCATTGTGGCAGAGACTCCCAAGAGTAGGCAACGACGGTCAGAGAAGGCCAGATCTGGGTGATATCGACTGATGGATGAGTCATACAGCGATACGAGTGAGAGCCCAACGACGTGGGTCATGCAAAAATAGAGACCAGATGAGGTGGCTCCAGTTATCTAGGAAGGTGGTGGGATGGGATCTGGCCGCAATGGTTAGCCGGGGTTGGCGCTACATGGCTAGGGTTACCAGTGCCAGTGCAGCGTGGGGTGACATCCAATGAGATCGCCTGGGTCGAGTGGGGGGAAGTAGGGGTGATGGAGTGAACTAGGGATGTCGGTCAGTTTGGTAGAGATGAAAATCCTAGGAGGAGGCCAGGGTGGTGTGGATCGCCAGAGAAGGAGGAGGTGACCACTGTATGTGTTGTGGAGGTGGTCTCTAGATAGCAGCATATGTTGACCCTGGTGGAGGAGGGTTGCTCGACAGCGATAGTGCACTGTGGAGGAGATTGGACAGTGGGTGTGTCGCAGGGTTACTGGTGGTCATCCATTCGCGGTGACTTCTAGCGGAAGCCACAAAAAAAAACACCTTTTTTATTTTCTTAACACACCTTCCCCTTGTAAAATTTCTAATAAAGAAAACATTTTGTTTTTATTCTTTTTATAAAAAACGCACAACATTGCTACCTTTTACATTAAGTATTCAGTCTCCCTTTTCGATTTTTTTTGGTTTTTCAGGGTGTAAGACCACCCGATCCCACAAGTTCCACTTTTATGTTAATTATGATAAATTTATAAATTCCTATACCATGGGATATAGAAAATTAACACACCTGATGGAAATTAAGTGAGACCAGAAAAAACCATTTCAACCTTTGGACAAATAAACTCCAGGAACTAGAAACTTGAGTGATTGAAAAATCAAATAATGATTCATATTGTATTTGGGTAAAACCAATATATATATAAATATAAATGATATTTTATTTAATACCTTCAAACAAATTGTAAACAATATGTAAAAAAAATTCAGCTAACCATTACTCGGTTATCCTAGATCAGATCAAAGTAAAGTCGGTTCCATTAGGACCAAAATCAATCCCTCTACTTAATTTAAATAAAATTAATTTTTTTCTTGGCTTAGATAATTTACACACTCACTCTGATACCAATTGAATGCACTAGGATGTTGAGAAAAATACAATGGGATGATTTAAAATTTTTCAACTTTTGGATGATGGAACCAGTTGTCTTAGGCCATTAAAATCCCGATACAGTCTGAGGATCTCGAAAAAATTAAATAGAGAACAAAAAATTAAACAAAAAACATTACTTTTCAATCTAAAGTCACTCACGACATATTCTTTTCACTGATGATCATTGCTCTATGGATCCAAAATATAATTCCTCTAGATCATCCACACATTCTTCAAAAATACACTTGAGTCTCTATTGTTGGATTATGGGTGCTACACTACAACAGAAACGTCGTTTAGCGGCGGTTCTGGGAACTGCCGCTAAACCTTTTTTAAAAAAGGTTTCACGGAAGTTTATAATAAACCACAAAGAAACATTTTTTTTACAGCGTCGGCCCTTCCCCCCCACCCCGACCCCTCTTCTCACCCTGCGACCCTGGTGACCCCACAACCCCGGTGACCCCGCGACGCCGACGACCCCACGACCCCGGTGACCTCGGACCCCCGTGACCCCGGCGACCCCGCGACCTCGGTGACCCGACGACCCCGAAGACCTATACGAAACCTAAGGTTTTAATTCTAGTAATTTGCTTGTAGGATGAGTTAAAAATCACTCAATAACTTGTATAGAGTAGGCGGCCAAATCTTCATTCATTGTTGTGTTCATTTCTATTTCAACTAATTTCAGTGTTTTTCATGTTTCTTTGTCTCAACCTTTTTCAGTCCGTTTGTTTTGTTTTAGAGTCTACAACAGCTCCTGTTTTGTTCCAGCATATCAAGTAAGGGTGAAATTTTATTTTCAAGTTATGGTTTTTTGATTTCCAATAAGTAATGAATTGTATTTATCAAAGCTATGGTCTGCAATAAGGAATTTCTTTGGTCAAAACTTGATTGTGTGATGAATTTTCATTTTGCAGTAAATGATTATGTTTAGTAAAATTATATTAATTTGCTGTAACATATATTTTTATACAATTTATATTTTAGATTGTGGACCTTATTTTTTATAAGGGATCATTTAATGTATTTGAATTATGTTTTAGTTAAGTTTAGGAAATATAATATAAGGGCTTTAATATTTACTATTGTGCTAAAACTTATTTTAAGGGATCATTTCATTTTTATAATTTATGTATTATGTTAATGTTTCTCTAAATCATGTTTTGAGAATTAGAAGATAGGGTTTAGTTTGTCCTTAAAAATTTATCTTCTTATATTTGAGTTCTATTTAGGGAATTATATTTTATCATGTTTTGATGTTCCAAAGTAAGTGATTACATTTATTTTAAAAACTTTAGTTAATGAATTTATAATTTTGTTAGAGGAATTTAATATATATATATATATATATTCATCTCAAATTCCATGTTTTATACATAAGTTATTCCCAAATTTATTTTTTTAGAATTCAAATTCATATAAATATATGCATGTGATTTCATGTTCATCATACATAAACATATATAGGTATATTTAAGTATTAAAGTTCAAAATCTATGACTAATTGCTTCAAGTGATGTAAGTGGGTAAAACATATATATATGTGTGTATATATTATACAAGTTATGTAATTCATATATATATGTATATGTATATATATAAATGAAGTTTGTAAATGGGTGTATATGGGTGTATTATATATATGTATATTAGGGATAAAATGTTTATTGACATGTTATGACGTTCACTACAATAGTAATAATGAGATGAAGAAGACCCCAAAACCAGGTCTCCCCCAATATCAATCTCCACTCATAGTGTAATGACACTACACCCAAGGTGGACACCACATACTCTCATCCATTAATATTCATCATCAACCTCTAATTGTATCCTCACATACACCTAACAATAATTCACTATGCCTATCGGTGTCCCTCTTGTGTTGTTTATGGCCCCTAACCAATAACCCAATGCCTCACACCTCCTCTTCTACTGGTTCTCTCTTATCCATGATGTTTTCATCATGATTTGACCTTGATTCTTGTCCATTCCTTCATCTTAGGCCCTCTTATTCCTTCACAATTACCTCTTCCTCTATTTTCTCCTTTTCATCATTATAATTTGGTTTGGAAAAATCCTAGGTAGAGTTCTATAAAAAATAAGTATTTTTGAATCTTTTTTATAAAATGAATTACAAAGAATCTATGGTGAAATATTTCTAGGACTATTTATATCACAATTTTCATACACATTCATGTGTGTGTGTAACTTATATCTTTTCATTCTAATTCCAAGATTGTGTTTTCTAGTTATTTGTTTCCTCTTGTTCCATTAATGGACATTGGAATGTTGTGACTTTTCGGGGATCACAGGGAGATGTTTTGAGTTGTGAATATGTTTGTGACTTTTTTTGGGAAATTTTATTGTGAGATAGTTCAACTAGGTTTATTTTGTATTTAAATTTTATTTGTATTTTATTTCTCTATATGTTATCCAAACTAGATGATTTTTCATTAATATGTATAGTATTGGATGAAAGTAATCACTTTCATTGAATATGTATCTTTGTATTTTTCATTATTTTTTGAAATGGATAACCTATTTATTTATAAGGTCCACTTAACTATAATGAATTATAACACTTAGGTATGGAGTTCCTTATACTTTTGATACTCGATCATGGAGTCCATCAAACATGTGTTACTCAAGCATAACATACCTTTACTTTGCATAAATTTCTTTTCTATGTTGAAGTGAATGGTATTGAATTAATTCTAACTTATTTTAGTGGTTTGGATGAATATAATTCTTCCAAGTTCTCGAATATAATGTTTAGAGAGAATTCCTTCAGGGATCTATTTCCACCTATGTGATTCTGATTATCTTATTATGTTGTCCTGGATGATAGTACCAACACCTCACATCTCATCTCCAAATTCCCAACATGATTCTACTATGAAACTCCAAACACCAATCCCAAACACATCAAATATTCTTCAAATACCCAAGTTTGATCCCCAAACCACATTAGCCGCATCTTGAGCGCCATTTATGATGTGGTCTCCACCTTACCACATAAATTTTTATGCAACAACACTAGTAAGTCCTTCTCTAGATGAATTATACCAATGGCACTCAATCCCACCCACCAATGCGCTATCATATCCCGACAACGATTCCTTTTAACTCAAGGAATAACAAAAATGTTCAATGCTCACACCAAAGTCTGAATCTGACTCTTAGTTCAACTCCATGGTTAGATCCTCGATCATCCCATTTAACCATAATTCTCCACTCATGAGCACTAACACATATATGATCCAAATAACCCTCAAGTCACACCACCACTATTTTCTATGTGAATACACCAAAGAGAGGTCTAGGAATTCAATCCACAAAAGGTTCATAGAACCTCAAAACCTAATATTCCAAGTTATTTCATTATACATTTCCATGAACACCACCACTTATCATGCCTCAAGACTACCATCCCTCACATGGTTCTTTCCACTCCAAATTAACAATGTGTTGAGTTTTGTAAGCATCATAAGGTTTTCCCTAAACATTATTTATAATATATTTATTCGATATTAGAGTTTTATATGAAGACTCTATAGAGAAATTAGGTTGGGGTTATTCCAAATTAACAATGTGCTTTGGTTTTCATGGTAAAGTAGCTACAATGTTGTTAGCACACTGTTTATCTTTACCAAAGAAACTTCCCCTATCCCAAACACTAGAGGGTTCATATCTAACTTAGGGGCTCATCTTTATTATATTATGTTTTTGTAATCTTATACTATTGTATATATGAATCTCTTTCTCTATTTAGTAGTAACTATGTGTTTTAATTTTTTTTATTATTTTGTAGGCACATTGTGATATACAGGGATAAAAGCTGGATCACATTATCGAGGAACACACCATAGTATGTTAAGGGTTTGAATGAGTTTTTAGATTTTGAAAATTTTAATCGATCCGTTGAAGGGAGAATAAAATGTCCATGTCCTAAATGTAAATTTAGAACATGGTTGAAGAGAGATGAAGTTTATGAACATTTAATACTGAAGCAATTCCCTGGTCAATATTTGTGTTGGATTTGACATGGAGAATCAAAGGTTACAGAAATATTGAGCACTGATGTTAATCCACAGAATGAGGTCCCAAGTTTGTCGACAATGAAAAATGAAATGCAAAACCTCATAAATGATGCATTCATCACTGCAAGACACCACTATCAGCATCAAAACATATCAGAACAACCATAAAAGGGTGCTACAAATTGCAACATGACAAGTGATGTTTTTGAGACTGTAACACAGGTAGATCAAGGTTTTAACATATCATTGGATTCTACTATTTATTATGTGGAGCCAAATGTAAGAGAAAACTTCACTGAAGAAAATGTGTTTCATGATTTAGTTGACGATGTAAATAAAGAGTTGTAAGTGGGTGTTTGAAATATTCAAAGCTTTTATTTCTGCTGAAGTTATACCATATCAAATGTCTATGTGGAATTACAAATAAGGCAATGTCCATGATATTGGAATTGATTCGTGATGCATTTCCTGAAGCAAAAATCCCAGAATCTTTTTATGATATGAAAAAAGTTGTTAACAAGCTTGGTCTAAATTATACCAAAATACATGCATGTTCCAATGATTGTATGCTTTATTAGGGAGAGGATTCAAGTAGACAGAATTGAAAGAAATGTTCTTCTTCTAGATGGAAGTAAAAGGGTGATGTTGGAAGTCTGAATGAACATAATTTCATGGAGAAGAAGAAAATGAACACACCTACAAAGGTTTTTCATTACTTTCCTTTGAATCCTCGATTGCAAAGATTATTCATTTCATCTAAAATTGCTGAATACATGAAGTGAGTGGCATTCTGTAGATAATAAAAATGATGGGTTAATGATACATCCACGAGATTCCCAATTGTGGAAGACATTTGATTCATTACATCTCAATTTCTCAGCTGATCCTAGGAATGTTCGATTGGGATTGGCTGCTGATGGATTCAAGCCATTTGGGACTTTGAGTACCAATTATAGCAATTGACCAGTAGTTTTGATCCCTTATAATATGCCTCCGTGGATGTGTATGCAACAAACTCTTTAATCCTTTCAATGATTATTCATAGAAAACAAATTCCTAGAAATGATATTGATGTATACTTGCAGCCTTTAATTGATGAATTTCAGGAGTTATGGAGCAACAGTGTTGAGACATTTGATGCTTCTTCTAAAACAATGTTCAAAATGCATGCTGCTTTAATGTGAACCATTAGTGACTTCCCTGGGCTTGAGAATTTATCTGGTTGGAACACTTACATGGGTTTGGATTTTCCTGTTTGTAACTTTTATTTTGATCCCAAATGGATACCTCACAGTAGAAAATGGTGGTTCTTGTTTCATCGAAGATTTCTCAACGCATCTCATAGATTTCGGCTGAAAAGATCAAAATTTAATGTTTCCATTGATCGTATACCACCTCCAAAGTTGTTAACTGGTTTTGAAATATTGACACAGCTTGAAAATGTTGAAACAAAATTTGGGAAGGTTCATTATTTGAATGATAGCAGAAAACGGGTCTGAAGTGCATCGTCAAGCGAAATCAGAACGCAAAAATGGAAGAAAAAAAGTATATTCTTCGAACTTCCATATTGAGAATTTAATTTGTTGCGGTATAATCTTGATGTGATGCATATTGAAAAGAATTTCTGTGACAATTTTATTTTCACATTGCTTAATGAGCATGGAAATTCGAAGGATCATCTCAATGCTCGCAAATACTTACAAGCAATGAACATAAAACACGATCTTTGGCCAAATGAGAATGAAAAGTATCCTCTGACAATTTTTGCAATGAAAAATAGGGATGAAGATACATTCCTTCATTTTTTAAAGAATGTTAAGGTATCTGATGGGTATTAAAGTAACATATCGAGGTGTGTTGACTTGAAGAATCATAAGTTACATGGATTGAAAAGTCACGATTCACATATTTTGTTACAACAGTTACTACCATTAGCAGTGCGTACATTATTACCTGAAAAAATTACTACTGTTGTACTCCAATTCTAAATTTTTTTCAGAAAAGTATGTGAGAAATCTCTATATCCATTTCAGCTTGACAACCTCCAGGAGAGGTTTGTATTGAACCATTTTGCAATGGAGATGATCTTTCCTCCGTCGTTTTTTACTGTAATGATGCATTTAACTGTGCATTTGGTTGATGAAGCTAAATTAGGAGGCCCCGTTCATTATCGATGGATGTATCCAATTGAGAGGTACTTTATTTAAATGTTTTTCAGTTAAGTAAACAATTTTTGGTACTTAATTAAATGAATAATTATGTTTATTTTATTTCACAGATATCTTGGGAATTTGAAATCATACGTGAGAAATAAAGCTCAACCAGAAGGCTCTATTACTGAAGGCTATTTGGCTGAGGAGTGTCTTACCTTTTTTTCTTGATACTTGGATGATATTGATACAATATTTAATCGAGTTGGATGTGTTGACGACACATTGAATCAATCTCAAATACATCAGAAATCCAAAATATTTCCTGCTATTGGCCGATCAGTTGGGAGGACCTCAAATGTGACACTGACTGAATTGGAATTATTATAGGAACATAGATATGTGCTGTTGAATAGTAAAATTGCAGATCCATTTATTGAAGAGTTGAGGATACAAACAAAGAGACTAATGAGAGGCAAAACATGAAATGACAAAGATATAACGAAAGCTGTTAATAAAGAGCTTGTATAATGGTTTGCACGACGTGTAAGTTCATAAATATTGCAATAAATACGAATATTTGTTTGACACATACATTTTGTAAATCTAATAATGTATATTTATTTTTTCAGATCATGAGTACTGATACTCGAGTAGAGGTGTCAGAAGATTTGAAGTTTCTTTCTAGAGGTCCTCTAAAACAAGTTAGAAAGTTCAATGCTTATAATGTGAATGGATTTAGATTTCATATAGTTGATCGAGAAGTGGGTTTGAAAACACAGAATAGTGGTATATTTACATTTGATGAAGTGGAATACTATGGAAAGATACATGATATTATTTAATTAAACTACCACATACATTTTTATGTTTTTTTATTCAAATGAAAATGGGTCGATATTATCAGAGGTGTTAAAAGAGATTCCTTGCAATTTACTTCTGTGAACTTCTCTCACTTGATGGATGTTGGTGATCGTGAACTGCATGATCCATATATCTTAGCATCATAAGAAAAAATGGTATATTATGTGAATGAAGTTGTCGATGAAGGGTGGAGTGTAGTTGCTCATGTAATACAAAGAGATTTGTATGATATGGGTGATGAAGTGGAAAATTTGACTTCTGAAATTGAATTTAATAAACAACAGGAAGCAGAATTATTTGTCCATCATGATATTGAAAATATTAGTCTAGAAAGGATGAATGAAGTGGATGAAACAATGGAGCAGGAAACTGACATTATTGAAGGGTAAAATGATTGTATGTACAATTATTTATTTATTCAGCAACCACTTGTTTCATTTCTGCAGTCATTCATTATCATTGTTATATATATTTTGTCTGTTAGTACTGGGCATATATTATAATTTTTAATTTTTTTTTCTGTATAATTTTTTTGAAATATATATTCTAAACATAATTTTATTTTATTAAATGACAGGAATGCCAAGGAGGAAGAGGTACACTATTTCATCTAGTTCTGTGACAGATGACGATCCATCTGGCTCCCTCCCCACGACATCTGAGGCACCAAATGCCTGCACCCCTGCACCATCTCCCCCTACACCATCTCTCACACCATCTTTGGATGTCCCATTAGAGGCTGAGTTGGTGACTCCCCCTTCAGGAGCCTCAACAGTGGGGTAACGACACGCCCCTTCCAGTTCATCACAGGCATACTGGAGTTTCACTGTCATAGGTACAAATTTTAATTAAATAAATTTATTTCATTTTGTTTATACTAATTTTTTTCTCATTGAAGATGAAAAAAATGCAACCATGGAGAAAAACATAAAAAGTTCAGATGTTTGGAATATGACTAGAGAGAATATAGTCATGCCATTTGATTCTTATAGGGTCCCTACGGCTGACGCTGCGGGGTTACTTGGCCATATTCTAGGCCATCTGGCAGCGAAGCCCATTTCCCTTCCCATTTCATATGACGATTGTAGACATATTCCTCCAAGCAAGAAAAATTAAGTTTTTGATTCTCAAATAAAGGTAAATTTATTACATTATGGTTTAATTGAATGTCATGTTGCTAATATGTTCAAAATGAATTTCTGTATACAGATGTTCTTCCACTTTACCGTTGCTGATGTGATAGCACGAAAGTGGACGTTGAAAAATCTAGGTAAGAAATAGAAAGATTTCAAATGGATATTGTGGTGTGATGTAAATGATACTTCATTTACCGCACAAAAAATGTATGAGAAGCTACCCAGTGGGGTACTGAAAGAATAGTGGAAAGTGTTTGTTGACAGACATCGTGATCAGAAGCGGATGGTATTGAAATATATATTATTATATTATCCTAATTTTACATTTATACATGTATATTAAAAGGACATGACATTCAATACATTAGTATTAAATTTCATTTTATTTATTTCAGGATCTCTCAAGACAGAATGCATCAAATCGGGCTAAGAAAGTCATCCTGCACACTGCGGGCACAAAAAGCTTTTCTAGAAGTCGAACGACATTGGAAATATTTTAATTAGTTTAAATATTTATAAGACAATATTATTTGTTTAATATATTGAATTTTTGATTTATCTTTGCTTAATGCAGTCACAGAGTTTAGGGCATGAAGCATCCAGAACTGAACTGTGGTTGGATGTTCACAAGAAATCAGATGGAAGTTTTGTTAATGAGCCTTCTAAAGAAGTTGGGGTATTAAGTCAATTTTTTATCATAATAACTTATTATTAGTTTTTACTATGTTAATATATATTGATATTTGATTTATAGGTAAAAATTAAAGAACTATGGGATGCCAATCCTGCGTAGTCCTACTCAGTCACCCAGGATGACCCGGTTGCCAAATTCCTTGGGAAGGAGCATCCTGGGAGAGTGCACGGGATGGGTTTGGGACCCATACCATAAGTGGTTTTTAGCAGGACACTAGGGATGGCAGCTTTATCTACTCCTGAATTTAGTCAGCCCATACCCGGAGATGTTAAGAAAGAGATTGTTTCTTTATGAAACACAATTCACCATCAGGGGGATTAGATATCTACTTTGCAGAAACAGTTGACTAAAATACGTCAGCAGATGAGAAAATATGCCCCCAGTGGTAGTTCATCGACTGGTGGTATGCAGGTAAATCACAAAAAATCAAAATCATTTAGTTTTCTAACTTTCATTGGTTTTAAGTTTTAATATAAATATGCAACCGTATTTAATTTTCAATATAATGTTCTTACAGGTGACAACCGAAAGTGGAGATGAAGGTGGAGAGGGTGACGATGCATCATCGAACCGTGAGTAGTTGTATTGTTGATGTTTTGAAAAAATATGGGAACAGTTGGTTTGTATATGTAACATTTTTGGCACATAGTTTCCACCACACATTTTCATGTCCTAAAATTTACATGATTTCTCATGTTTCCTTTTATGAATTTTATTGATTTATGATGTTTATTTTTAAGTCTTGATTTCTCAAGTGTGGTATACATCATTCCATTTAGTCCTGTATTTGAATTGGTAGTCGAGATTTTGGATGACTAGGAGTTAAACCCATTGTTGATGTGTTGAACAAATTGGGTCATTTTTTATTAAATATGAAATTATAAATAGTTTTGAAATCATTCATGTGGTATAGAGTTAGATTTGAAATTCAAGTGGTGTAAAAGCCTTATATAAAGTATTCAATGCTATCAATCAAAATATGGTGATAAAAAGTGACATTAGAACATATAAAGTGGTATCCAATTGAGGATATGGAAGAATATAGCTTGATGGATACCACTGGAGTTATTAACTTAAGTTCTCGTTTCCTATATTAAGTTCCAGCTCCTTAGGTTTAAAGGATTTATTTATAACTAATTTCCAAGTTGTAAATTCACTCACTAAAATTATATAATAAAATGACGCTATATGTGAAAGAGGTTTTGAGATTAAAAGAAAATTTATATTTTTTTAAGATAAGTAATATCAAGCATGGAGATATAACGAGGAGTAAAGGATGAGGTTAAACTAATTCTAAACAAAGATAATGGTTTAGTGATAAAATGAAAACTTAGTAGCTGAATAAAACCCTCAAGTGGTGAATAGAGTCAAGAGGTTTGGAGGATAATTTACATGCAGTTGTAAGAGATCAAAGGTTCTAAAATAAAATCAACAAGCGGATGAAGTTTTATGTAGAGTTACTTCATAGAGTGGTACTTTCTTGATATGAAATAGTGTTCAAAGGATAAATTTAGAGTTCTTCCAGTTGGTTATTTATGGTGTGTCTACCTCTATCATGACACAAGGACCTAGAGGTCAATTTATAATGGTTCCTTGGTTGACGTTATGCTATAGTTATTTTTTCATATTGTGACCTTCCTCAATGATATTGATTTAATTATTTTTAACCATGTATCAGAGGGGTTTTACAGTGGATTGTATTTGGTTTTTACGGGAAATAACTATGTTTTAAGTTGATTAAGGCTCCCCTCATTTGTTTTAGGTCACCATATTCTTTTTCTCCTTCATTACACAATACGCATCATATATTTGGTTGAGGTAGAATATTTCTAAACTTATCTTCTATCTTTAGGAGTAAATAGTTTGAATATCCTACTAAGAACTTTTCCGAGGGTCCTATATTATTCTTTTTATATGTGTTTGGCTATGACTACTTTATTACTCATGGTTATGTGGAATGAGAACACGAGGGAACACTCTTTAAAGAAGAACAAACTAAATAAATATAGTAAACTAGTTAAGAGTAAATTAGAAGGGAAAAGTGAGTCTCTTGTACTTTATGGATTTTCATGATATTAATATGCATTAAATCTTATTGACAGATAATTGATGATATAGATTACTTCTTGTTTTTATCATTTAGGAAACTGTAGACCATTATAATAAGATAATTTTTTAAATATGGTAGTAAAAATATTTTTTTTGGAAACTAGAATATAATAATTTATATTACTATTGATCATTGAGGTTTAATGTTGTACTTGTTGTTTTCTATACTTCTATTGATTTGGGGTGAACTTTTTTGGGTTTAATTGGTGAGGCTAAGAATGAATTTTTGGTGTGTTGTTTTCTATTGTACCCCTTATTAAACATTTATAAACTAGTTTATGGGTTAATAGAGTAAGCTGGAACTGGGGAATCTAGTGTCAATAAAATTAATGACTAATGGTGAAATTGAATATTAAATGAATCAATGGGGAATTTTATGTGAATATGATAATGGGATGGTTATGATTTGGTAATGAATGAAATTAAATAAGAAATGAATTGTTAATAATCTTTGATGATTGAAATGTATTAACTTCATTGGAACAAATGTGTTGAAAGATAAATAAATGGATTGAAGTGGGATGTTGGATTATGAATAGTATAGAATGGGTAAATTAATGGAATAATAATCTTAATAAGGCTGGTAAATAGTAAATAATGATATTTGAAAATGATGTAGAAAATGTAATGTTTTTGGCTGTGTGGTTTTCTTCTCTTGTGGATTTGGTTATGCTACCGATGATGATTTTTTTGTGGAAAGTGATGTTTTGGTGTGTGATTGTCATGTTGTTATTTTTGATATTGAGGAAGTGATTGTGGGAATGTGATGTAGTGAAGGAGGAGGGCTAGTGAAAAGTTACAGGCTATAATGTATCTTAGTTGGTTTATATTCAAGGGTTTTGATAGCTTGAAGTAGGAATTTTGATACTGGATCTAATGGATTAAAGTTATAAGAATAAAATATACCCCTAACTCAATAATATAGTGGTGATGATGATACATGATGTGGGTTATGTATGGTAGGAGGAGGGATATAATGTATCTCAGTTGGTTTATATTACTGGTTTGATTTGTTTTTCAGGGTAGTGGTGTAGCAGAAGATTTTTTTTTCTGGTCAGCTTTTCGCAGCGGTTTTAACCACCGCAACATGTATATTGGCGGTGGTTTAAACCACTGCTAAACGGTAAAAACCGCCGCTAAACGTAATTTTTTTTACGTTTAGCGGCGGCTCCCTTGACTTCAGCAGCGATTTTATGGCCGCTGGATTTGAGTTTATTCGCGGCGGCTATAACTGCCACGAATAAAGTGATATCCACTACTTGTAAAAACCGCCGCTAAATTCAGAAAAACCGCCGTGAAATGAGGCAGCTACGATGCTTTCCTTAAACCGCCGCTAAACGGAAATAACTGCCGCTAATAGATTAGCGACGCCGTATTAGGCGGCGGTTTCTATAAACCGCCGCCAAACCATGTAGCGGTGGTTTAAACCGCCACTAAATGCAAAAAAAAAACCACTGCTAAATGGAGATTCTCTTGTAGTGCTAGAACGACAACCCGATGATGCCTTCAATATACCATTGACCACTGTATCAATGCACCTTTGATGCAAGGAGATAAAATCGATCTGTTCACATGGATTGAGAGATTATCTCTCTAGAAAGTGGGAGAGGAGAGAGAGAGACTCTAGAAATATCACAAAGAATAGTCATTATGTGAGAGCCTCTCTACTCTATTTATAGTGGATGCTCAAATACTTGAATTGGGTTCCTCGACCCCTGTATATTTAACATCCACTAAATAAATAATTATGATGAACTAAACTGCTCTATAAATATTATTTATATTTTATCGCATACCTATAATATATCTTAAATATATTGTGTGATAAAATCAATTCATTAGCTCGACTCGAAATTCCCAGTTAATATTAAATGAACCTGGAATATTAAAATAATATTCATTTGATTAATATTATTTCTCATAAATAATTTTAATAAATAAATTCAATCGAACTATTATTTACTTGAATAATATGAATTTAATTATTCCTATGGTGATCATACATCCTGGAAAAAATCTCAAACCCTAGTGGTAGATCCCACCATGTCTGATATACCTATTCAACTGAATAGAGAAGATTCTTGAATATGCTATTGTGTGTGGCCTTCTAGGCCCTTGTGTCGATATCAGTTAATAATGTTCACAGACCAAGTGCGGAGTCTAGAAATCCATCAAGGCCCCTAAATAGATAAGGATATGCATAGAAATGATATCCAACCTATGAACACACACTGTATAATATAGTATGTTTGTTTTTAAATATATCATAAAGCAGGATGCATACTTTTATCATCATCCTTTTCTTTCTTTATTGTTTTTTGATCTAACTGGATAGATTTACCCTCAACTTACTTAACCAAGGACTTATGAAGGTACGGACATCCTGGTCAAGAGAGCTCGAGATATAACTTCCTGAATTCAGAAATGAAAAATCCTATCTTGACCATTAAAACAATGACATACCACCAATGACACACCTAACACAAGCTACTTTACCACAATTTCATTATCATGGGTTTTTCCTTACATCAAAGTACTCGATCAAATGGAACACATTGATAATGATCTCAAGTCAGGAGACCGATACATATGTTCATATATATATAAATAACCAATGACACCCAAAACATGTGGTGTTACTCTTTATAGGTCCATCCACACGATATCACTACTATATATCACTAAATACGAACTTCATGAGAAGAAGTCTCAATGCTTATGAGCCCCCAAAACCTGATAGTCATATATCAACTATTTCCATTTAGAATGATATATCTAGACCATAGTACCTTTATTTAAGACTAATGTCATTGTATCTCTAGTTTCTCATTATAGCCTAAGATCTTCTATAACCTTTTGATATGATAATTAATCTATAGAAATTACCATTTACATAGTGGATGTAGATGTAGAGACCCGTATCCTGACGTACATGGACATTACATTACATTTGCAGAATACTTAATACATAACAAAAACACACACTAAAGGATCGTAATAGTTTAGTGTCTTTGGAAACTCGGAACGTAATCTTCTAATCGTGGTGAAAGTTCTTCAATATCTCCCATAAAGGTCATCCCTTTTTTTTTACCTAAAAACTTTCTTTATATCCTGGGGAAAAGAAAACATAAAAGGGTGAGCTCAAATGCTCAGTAAGGGTAAACAAAAGAAATATCAATCACATCATATACATAAGAACATAGCTTTTGGAAATCTTAACCTGCAAAAGAGATCATAATTTCATAACATGGGATAAATCATAGAAGTGAAATGTAATCCCAATAATCATAACTTAAAACATGAAACTTTGTGGCATACACACATAATCATAGAGAATCATTTCTTGTTAGTCAAGACTCATTGCCAAGACTATCTTAGTGGACAAAGTCCCTTTCTGAATCGAGTAATCCTCGTTTCAGTCCTGTTTCACTGAACCGGTATAACCTACCATTCCAGCCATGTCTATCTCATGAGATATAAAATCTTTACCCAATGCATTGGAGGGAGATATAGGTCCCACCCATCTCTTAATGAATCCTTTCTTATGTGTGCCACCAAATCATAAATCATACATCATTGCATAACCCATGTAATAAAAATGGGATTCTTAAACAACATGACATCATAAAACAATTCATATAAGATAAAGGAATTCATAAAAATAATTCCATCACAACATAACCAAATCAATGTAATAATAGGGATAGAAACAGAACCCTATGTTATCTTAGATGGAAATAATTTTGATAAAATACTTGAAATGAATTCTTGAGGAAAATATCCTTTTCTTCTTCAAAATCAATTTCTTTTCACAAAACGTCATGCAATTTTAAAAGAAAGAGATTTTATTGAAAATAGTCATGAAATATTTTGGAGAAGGCTTCATGAAAATAAGGCTTTATAAAACCGTAAAAATCCGTTCGTGCCGTATAAGTTAAAAAAAACATTCTTCTCGTACTTTTTTCGGAAAAGTCAAAAAGTACCTCGTACGAAAAACGACAAAAGATTCCTTTCATATCTTTTAAAAAAACTCACCGAAGGATAAAATTGGATATAAAATATTGTATAAGGAAGGAAATAATATTACATATTGAGGGAACATGGATGTGGATGATAAAATACACCCCAGTAAATACTTACGAATAAACAATCTCGGATAAGAATGAGATTGTGATATTTCCCTTACCTTAGGTCCGACTTGCTTTGTAAGTGTCCGAACCTCCTGTATAATGATTTAAATAATGTCATTGACTTATTACAGAATCATATTCATTGTTATGATATCATATATGGTTCACTTATGACTTTATATTATCCGTTCTTTTGTAAATTCCATGTTAAAGAAGCGTTTTGGGTAAAATCGTTTCATTTATCGTAGGTGTTTTGACTTGTTGTTCTTGACATTATTATTACTTATATCATGATTTACTTACTTCCAGAATATAAAATATGATTTATATATCATATATATTCAGTATATATATATATATATAATAGATAGATAAATGAAATGAAAAACACCGTTCATGGAGACGGTAGTCCGTACGTACGCATGAACGCTGTTTTCCTTTCCTTATTGTCTTGAAATGGAAGTAAGTAGATGACATACATATGTATATATATACATAAATCCAGTAGCTTTATAATGTCATATATTTCATTATTATTTCTTATATATACTTTATAATCATTCTTAAATGGTTAACATGGAGAATGAATTTCATCGCGTCGTGGAGACGGTAGTCCGTACGTACGCACGAGCGATTATATCATTTCTATAAATATTGAATTGAATTGGAGTGGATTATACAATATATCAGAATCAATATGATGTTTTAATAACTATGTATAGTTATTCTTTACACCATTATACCCATCCATGTAAGGTGGTGGTGGAAAATATATTACACCACGGCGTGGAGACGGTATTCCGTACGTACGCACGCGCGGTGATTTCTTTTTCCGTAGGATGGATAGATGGTGAAATAGGGTTTTTTCATACTTAAAATAAAATATCAGTATATGAGTGATACTGATGTTATTACTTCATAATGAAACAACCTAAGAAGAAAAAGTGGAAGAAGAAATAAAGATGAAAGAATTGGTAACGGTAATTACCTCTTCTTTGAAGCGCCTTTTGGAGACCTCCTCTTAGGGAACTAAAATTGGTCTTTGAGGAAGACCAGAACCTCTAGGATGTTTCTAGGGAAGTGGATAAGAGATTTTGGCAGGGGTTGGCCGAGCTTGAGTGCTCAAATTGGTGTGAGTAGGAGGGGGAGGAGGTGTCCTTTTATAAGGGAGGAGAGGGGCACCTTAGGAATACCTCAAAATATTATTTTATATTAATGTCAAAATCGGTTTATAATGGTTCCAAAGGGTCTTATTTCGAAGCTAAAGTGGGTTTGGGTCGAAATCCTATCAACCAATAGGATTTAGACAAGTTTAGGGTATTATTTTAACCTTATCAATTAGATTTAACCCTAAGTTAAATAATTTTACTTTTACCGTGTATTTTTGTTTTCTTTCACTATATGGTTAATAAACTTACTATAACATGCCAAACGAACCCCAAATTGTATATTATTAATAAATATATCCTTATCTAAGTCATTTGGCCGAATCTTAGATTTTTAGGAATAAAATAACAATTAATAATATAATATTTTATTTAAAAACTATTTTGTGTCAATTTTGACACTATTTGATATATGATTTTTGTGAAAGTCATAACAGAATGATAAGTTCAAACCAAGTTATTTAAATTAACAATAACATGTGATATTAACCTATAAAATTAGTTTAAGTCATAAAAAGTCTCAAATTATATTTATTTGGGCATTTATAACATCAATTATGTCAATATTTCATTAATAAGACAATTACTGCATCATCTATGTGTCATAATAAATGATACTTATTTAATCCCTAAAAATTATAAATAAATTCCTATGATGTAGATAATTGTATTATCTTTCTGGAGACTATTCATGTTCGAAGTTCCATGAAGTTTATCACTAGATTAAAATTATTATACTTATAAGAATTAAGAAAGTGACATGTTGTCACATTCTTTGGTTTTAATAATAATTAAATTATTTTCATTGACAAAATTTAATTAAATGAATCTAATCCGACCCTTAGGTGATATGGGTCTACTTTTAGTCATCCAATAGGATTTTGAAAATTTTTAGGGTAATTTTAAAATATTATATTTACCCTTAATTACCTGATTTACCTTTCACTATGGTAAATAAAATTTACCGTAGTTACTATTCATAATTTCCAAAAATAAAAAGTAGCCTATTAACATAATTTGGACCCACTGATTTCAAATATGGAATCAATTTTTTAAAATTCCATACACAGAGGTTGCAGAAATTAAATTATAATTAATCCCGTTGTCGAATAAAAACGGGTTTTTGTTTAAAACATTGCAAAAGATTGAATTGATTTAGCCTACGAATTCAAGGTAAAATCAATGCTAATGACATACATTATATTAAATGGTAAAAATATATTCTATTTATACTTTAAAACCATTCAATATTATAATTTATCCACATAAGATATTACGATGAAAAAAGTTGTTTTTAATTAAAATATAGCGTGTTTTTACTATTCATTAAAATATGAAAGTTGTCGGAAAAATATCAAAACTTTATCTAATGTAAATTTTTACATCCTGATTCAAAAGAAGAATATTATTTTGTCAAATTGAACATATAAACATGTCAAAAACTATATTTAAAGTGGGTGCGCCATCAAAAGGCGGTAAAACTGCATTTTTTGAAAAATACTTATTTTACCCGAAAAATTTATTTTGTTCTTATACCATGTTCTAGAAATGTGTAAGATGAATAATAATGTTATAAAATTCAAATTTTAGTTAATACTATTCATAACGGCTAGTTCATGACAATATTATAATAATATAACATTGTTTATTAAAACCCGGTATTGCGTACAACACACGCTATCGAGGAAGGTCGTGATTGCGTGTAATGCAAGCCAAGTCAGGGTTGCGTGTTGTGAAAGAATCCTTCGTTGTTTCGTATAATAGAATCCAACCATATTTCATTTATACATTTAATATATATATATATATATATATATACTCAATATTGGGTAGAATAACTATTATCAAAATTGTGTGTAACACGGTCCAAGAATAGTGTTGCGTATACTACAAGCTAATACGGTGTTGCGTATAGCGCAAGGTAATCTTGGTGTAGAATACAACGCAAGACATTAATGAAATTAAAAGAATATTTTTCATAAAATCTCGAGGTGTTACATTCTACCCCCCTTAAAATGAATTTCGCCCTCGAAATTCGTCGGGGTTATAAATGGTTTACTATTTGAAAGTTTCTTTGATAGAAACCCACATCGTAAAAAGGAATACCAAAACTTGGCTTTAAAAACTAAAGTATGAGATTTAACGATTACCCAAATAAACTAATCACTAGGTATCCACATAGGTGAAAATATGGATATGGGAGAGAAATCTAACCATCATGTTCTGATGGAGAGTGGTAGAGAACATGGCTATGGAAAAGCCAGTAATTACAAATCCATAGATTTGTGATGATATAAGGTACCATCTGATTCCTCAGGTATAAGATCACTAGGACAACATTTTTGGTTTTCAAGATCATTTCCCTAAAGTTGAAAATTTGAATTAGAATAAATACTTACTTTATTTTGGTACAATCTCACTGTTGTTCGTGCCTTGAACAATTTCCACTTCATCTCTTAAATAAATGAAGTTGAATTTGTTATTCGTGAAGTGTTAGCAGATTATGTGATAGAACGACGGGTCATTCCATCTGTCTCAAACAAAAGGTTAGCAAAAATTATATGCATAAATCGATCTATAGTGAGATTAATCATATATGGTTCCTAAAATGGACTTATACTTCATATATCATACTGCTTAATATAATAAAACTAGTTTCTACTAAACAAGGACTTCCTGTAGGTCAGTGGTAGGCGATAAAGGCCAGTCGTACTTCAGTTGTGGGTTCGATTCCCACAGCCTTGTCCGAAGCGATGGGCTTTCGCCCGTCCTGCAGGTTGTCCTTTTTCTAAAACTATAATACTATAACATCCCATCAATAATATCGAAAAAAACTTCTATCCTACTAACTTATGTCCAACATAATCCATTCCAATATTTAGGCTTATCCATAATACTGCAGTCCATTCTCATAACATAGTGAAAATGATTACCAGAGATTTAATACCATCGTTGATCCCCATATATCATAAGATATATCTTGTTGGTCACATTCCAAACATTCAAAGGCCTTAATCTTGTACTCTCTTGAATACCCATTGAACCTTAGTGAAAACTTGAATGCAGTTAAAAGTTAACACTTTTCACATACCGAAATCCTCAAAATTCTATATACTCAAACCATGATATCACTTAGTCCTTATATCAATCATGAGCTCATGAATACTATCAAACATTTAATTTTCTCCTTATCCCTTCATTATGCGCATATCATCTACATTCCAAAAATATCTGAATAACCTTTCATGGATACTGGTAACATTAATCATACACTTTCAAAACACAAGGAAAGACAACAGTGTAACAATCCATGGATGTCTCTTTATTCCAAAATTACACATGATAAACATGTAATCATTCCACTACATTCTCAAACCATTGACCGAGCTTCAAAAATTCTTTCATCTCACATATCATTTGTAGTCTCTTCATCATCATCCACATAAATACTACCCATATGACCATACTGATTCTCTTCATGAGTCTTTCCCTTAGGGCATTTATTTTCATAATGCCCATACATTCCACATTTAAAACACTTAACCATTTTTGATGTCGTAGCAATACCATTATCCTCATCCATGGTGTTAACCGACCCTTTTCCTTTGCACTTACTTGCTTTGTGTCCTTCTTTTCCACACCCAAAGCATCTTCCAGTTCCCTTGAAACATTCTCCTTGATGCCTCTTCCCACATGATTTACATAGGGGGAATTGAACTTTCTTTCCTCTATGATCGTCATGAAACTCCATCTTTCTCTTATTAGCCGAGTCAGGAAACTTACCAAATTTTACTTTATTGATCATATTATGAGATTGCTGATTCGGCATAATAATGATGTTTGGACATCCAAATCCCATTTCATTTGGTTGCTCATGAAGAATATCATTCCATTGTCCATCATATCCTCCATTATTGTGAATCATCTTGTTTCCAGCCATTTTCTAAAACCCAAACAGAATAGTGTTAGATGCAAAAATCGTAATAAAGGGGGAGTAACTTAAATATCTATCATCTTTGGTTTAATCTAATATCATTACCATAGTTCTAGAACTATATCCTATACGTATACTTATCCTTAGGGGCATCCCTAGACATACCTTAGAAATATCTCTAGGGATCTTACTAACGTTTTCGCGTCCTAGTTTCCAAAGGTTGACTAAACCTTTCCTCTGATACCAACTGTAGAGACCCATATCCTGACGTACATGGACATTACATTACATTTGCAGAATACTTAATACATAACAAAAACACACACTAAAGGATCGTAATAGTTTAGTGTCTTTGGAAACTCGGAACGTAATCTTCTAATCGTGGTGAAAGTTCTTCAATATCTCCCATAAAGGTCATCCATTTTTTTTACCTAAAACCTTTCTTTATATCCTGGGGAAAAGAAAACATAAAAGGGTGAGCTCAAATTCTCAGTAAGGGTAAACAAAAGAAATATCAATCACATCATATACATAAGAACATAGCTTTTGGAAATCTTAACCTGCAAAAGAGATCATAATTTCATAACATGGGATAAATCATAGAAGTGAAATGTAATCCCAATAATCATAACTTAAAACATGAAACTTTGTGGCATACACACATAATCATAGATAATCATTTCTTGTTAGTCAAGACTCATTGCCAAGACTATCTTAGTGGACAAAGTCCCTTTCTGAATCGAGTAATCCTCGTTTCAGTCCTGTTTCACTGAACCGGTATAACCTACCATTCCAGCCATGTCTATCTCATGAGATATAAAATCTTTACCCAATGCATTGGAGGTAGATATAGGTCTCACCCATCTCTTAATGAATCATTTCTTATGTGTGCCACCAAATCATAAATCATACATCATTGCATAACCCATGTAATAAAAATGGGATTCTTAAACAACATGACATCATAAAACAATTCATATAAGATAAAGGAATTCATAAAAATAATTCCATCACAACATAACCAAATCAATGTAATAATAGGGATAGAAACAGAACCCTATTTTATCTTAGATGGAAATAATTTTGATAAAATACTTGAAATGAATTCTTGAGGAAAATATCCTTTTCTTCTTCAAAATCAATTTCTTTTCACAAAACGTCATGCAATTTTAAAAGAAAGAGATTTTATTGAAAATAGTCATGAAATATTTTGGAGAAGGCTTCATGAAAATAAGGCTTTATAAAACCGTAAAAATCCGTTCGTGCCGTATAAGTTAAAAAAAACATTCTTCTCGTACTTTTGTCGGAAAAGTCAAAAAGTACCTCGTACGAAAAACGACAAAAGATTCCTTTCATATCTTTTAAAAAAACTTACCGAAGGGTAAAATTGGATATAAAATATTGTATAAGGAAGGAAATAATATTACATATTGAGGGAACATGGATGTGGATGATAAAATACACCCCAGTAAATACTTACGAATAAACAATCTCGGATAAGAATGAGATTGTGATATTTCCCTTACCTTAGGTCCGACTTGCTTTGTAAGTGTCCGAACCTCCTGTATAATGATTTAAATAATGTCATTGACTTATTACAGAATCATATTCATTGTTATGATATCATATATGGTTCACTTATGACTTTATATTATCCGTTCTTTTGTAAATTCCATGTTAAAGAAGCGTTTTGGGTAAAATCGTTTCATTTATCGTAGGTGTTTTGACTTGTTGTTCTTGACATTATTATTACTTATATCATGATTTACTTACTTCCAGAATATAAAATATGATTTATATATCATATATATTCAGTATATATATATATATAATAGATAGATAAATGAAATGAAAAACACCGTTCATGGAAACGGTAGTCCGTACGTACGCATGAACGCTGTTTTCCTTTCCTTATTGTCTTGAAATGGAAGTAAGTAGATGACATACATATGTATATATATACATAAATCCAGTAGCTTTATAATGTCATATATTTCATTATTATTTCTTATATATACTTTATAATCATTCTTAAATGGTTAACATGGAGAATGAATCTCATCGCGTCGTGGAGACGGTAGTCCGTACGTACGCAGGAGCGATTATATCATTTCTATAAATATTGAATTGAATTGGAGTGGATTATAAAATATATCAGAATCAATATGATGTTGTAATAACTATGTATAGTTATTCTTTACACCATTATACCCATCCATGTAAGGTGGTGGTGGAAAATATAATACACCACGGCGTGGAGACGGTATTCCGTACGTACGCACGCGCGGTGATTTCTTTTTCCGTAGGATGGATAGATGGTGAAATAGGGTTGTTTCATACTTAAAATAACATATCAGTATATGAGTGATACTGATGTTATTACTTCATAATGAAACAACCTAAGAAGAAAAGGTGGAAGAAGAAATAAAGATGAAAGAATTGGTAACGGTAATTACCTCTTCTTTGAAGCGCCTTTTGGAGACCTCCTCTTAGGGAACTAAAATTGGTCTTTGAGGAAGACCAGAACCTCTAGGATGTTTCTAGGGAAGTGGATAAGAGATTTTTGCAGGGGTTGGCCGAGCTTGAGTGCTCAAATTGGTGTGAGGAGGAGGGGGAGGAGGTGTCCTTTTATAAGGGAGGAGAGGGGCACCTTAGGAATACGTCAAAATATTATTTTATATTAATGTCAAAATCGGTTTATAATGGTTCCAAAGGGTATTATTTCGAAGCTAAAGTGGGTTTGGGTCGAAATCCTATCAACCAATAGGATTTAGACAAGTTTAGGGTATTATTTTAACCTTATCAATTAGATTTAACCCTAAGTTAAATAATTTTACTTTTACCGTGTATTTTTGTTTTCTTTCACTATATGGTTAATAAACTTACTATAACATGCCAAACGAACCCCAAATTGTATATTATTAATAAATATATCCTTATCTAAGTCATTTGGCCGAATATTAGATTTTTAGGAATAAAATAACAATTAATAATATAATATTTTATTTAAAAACTATTTTGTGTCAATTTTGACACTATTTGATATATGATTTTTGTGAAAGTCATAACAGAATGATAAGTTCGAACCAAGTTATTTAAATTAACAATAACATGTGATATTAACCTATAAAATTAGTTTAAGTCATAAAAAGTCTCAAATTACATTTATTTGGGCATTTATAACATCAATTATGTCAATATTTCATTAATAAGACAATTACTGCATCATCTATGTGTCATAATAAATGATACTTATTTAATCCCTAAAAATTATAAATAAATTCCTATGATGTAGATAATTGTATTATCTTTCTGGAGACTATTCATGTTCGAAGTTCCATGAAGTTTATCACTAGATTAAAATTATTATACTTATAAGAATTAAGAAAGTGACATGTTGTCACATTCTTTGGTTTTAATAATAATTAAATTATTTTCATTGACAAAATTTAATTAAATGAATCTAATCCGACCCTTAGGTGATATGGGTCTACTTTTAGTCATCCAATAGGATTTTGAAATTTGTTGGGTTAATTTTAAAATATTATATTTACCCTTAATTACCTGATTTACCTTTCACTATGGTAAATAAAATTTACCGTAGTTACTATTCATAATTTCCAAAAATAAAAAGTAGCCTATTAACATAATTTGGACCCACTGATTCCAAATATGGAATCCATTTTTTAAAATTCCATACACAGAAGTTTCAGAAATTAAATTATAATTAATCCCGTTGTCGAATAAAAACGGGTTTTTGTTTAAAACATTGCAAAAGATTGAATTGATTTAACCTACGAATTCAAGGTAAAATCAATGCTAATGACATACATTATATTTAATGGTAAAAATATATTCTATTTATACTTTAAAACCATTCAATATTATAATTTATCCACATAAGATATTACGATGAAAAAAGTTGTTTTTAATTAAAATATAGCGTGTTTTTACTATTCATTAAAATATGAAAGTTGTCGGAAAAATATCAAAACTTTATCTAATGTAAATTTTTACATCCTGATTCAAAAGAAGAATATTATTTTGTCAAATTGAACATATAAACATGTCAAAAACTATATTTAAAGTGGGTGCGCCATCAAAAGGCGGTAAAACTGCATTTTTTGAAAAATACTTATTTTACCCGAAAAATTTATTTTGTTCTTATACCATGTTCTAGAAATGTGTAAGATGAATAATAATGTTATAAAATTCAAATTTTAGTTAATACTATTCATAACGGCTAGTTCATGACAATATTATAATAATATAACATTGTTTATTAAAACCCGGTATTGCGTACAACACACGCTATCGAGGAAGGTCGTGATTGCGTGTAATGCAAGCCAAGTCAGGGTTGCGTGTTGTGAAAGAATCCTTCATTGTTTCGTATAATAGAATCCAACCATATTTCATTTATACATTTAATATATATATATATATACTCAATGTTGGGTAGAATAACTATTATCAAAATTGTGTGTAACACGGTCCAAGAATAGTGTTGCGTATACTACAAGCTAATACGGTGTTGCGTATAGCACAAGGTAATCTTGGTGTAGAATACAACGCAAGACATTAATGAAATTAAAAGAATATTTTTCATAAAATCTCGAGGTGTTACAGTAGAAATGTATACACTATAATGGAAAGAATATATCTTGTATATCTAAATGTATACATGATATGATAATCAAAAAGTATTGTATAGTTGGGTCTATGAAACCCACTATTACAAAAGTGACAATGTCGAAAAATATGTTAGTAATGTTAAATATCTATATCCGCATCTGGTCAATTTACCTTAAAACTTTGAATGTTATGAAGAGGTTTTTGTCATGTTCCATGAAATTATTCACAAACACCACCACATAGTAAAAGTAGTCATCTGTGATGAAGATTTTCCCGAGCTCTGTAGTTCAAAATTTCAAAATACCATTGGTAGTGATTTTGTTTCTAAATTTTCTCATCTAAGGGAAATTTTCAGCCAGCACCATTTTGGAAATGGAAGAACAAAACTAAACCGGATCTGGGGAAGTATCATAATGAACCTAGAGAAAAATCACAATCCTTCTTGTTTGGTACAACTGAATGTTCACCTCCAATGCTTAGAGGATGGACAAGGGATACTGATGGGAGTTGGGGGAATTCTACAGAACCAGATAGTAATTTCCACTATTCAAGATAAGAAGATTGATAACTTTGTTTCACATGAAGTTAGGGATAGATTCAAGTTTTAGATTTATGACAACAGATATGGCTTCAATGAATATAGAGTTGGTCAGGATACTGCTGAAGTTGATGCAAGTGTGCACCCATATTTAGAGGAGGGTTATCATTCTAGTGTTCAGGAAGTTGTGTTGTGCTTTAGGGAGTTCCACCTTAGGGACATGGTAGTTTTTAAAGAGGGGGAAATTTTATGAATAAAGGGGCTATCTAGGGTTGTACATAGGATACTGTGGGTTCTTGGGTCATTTTTATTTTTTTTTAGATAGTTATGGATAGCTTTATAGTGGGGGAAACTTTATAATTTATTATAGTTAGTGGTTGGGGGTTGTTTTCCAGTTAGTAGAAAAATAAATAAAGGGATAACCAGTTAGGGAGGGGTACAAATTATATTTTTTTGAATTTTAGTGTGGTCACTGGGGATAGACCTTGTTCAGGTCTGATTGGGCTCCTGGAAGTGTCATTTTGAGGAGAATACATTTCCTCATCTCCTTCTATTGTAACTCCATTCTTTCTACTGGATAATAAAAAGTTCTTCTGCTGTTTGTTCTTCCTTATATCCCTCTCTCAATCAATTTCTTCCCTAACAGTGTAAAATGAGAAGCTAAAGGACCATAGGTTTTATATGAGTCTTTAATTAGATATATGTTATCAGGTCTTCATGTTGTAGCTTACCCATTATATTGATGTTCTGTATAGATCTTCGATGATATAAATTGACTTGAATGGTAAGTTAGGGTTGATAGGGGTTCCTTCTACTCTCAATGGTAGTTTTAGTGGTTCCTTTAAAGGGAAGATAAAGCAGAGTGAGTCTCGTGGTGAAAACAGTGGTGGTGGTTCTCGACAGTATATTTTCATCAAATCATCTGCATCATCTAGTAAAAGACCATCAAATTGTTTCTAATATGGAAAAGTTGGTAATTTTATGTGTTCTTGCATGAGTGCACCAAAGAGTTTCTCTTATGGACACTTAGGTCACCTGTAGAGGTTTTTAAAAAATTTTAACACTCCAAATAGTGTTATGGGCTTGTCCGTATCGAGAGGATCTGCAGCTCAGTCAAATGCCTCAAGAATAATGAAATTCTAACCACATGCATCAGGAATTAAGAAACTATAATCAGTGGAAGAATATCCATTGGAAACCAATATGGGACCTGTGAAAGTGAGAGGTACCATTACCATTTATTCATCTTTAGGGGATGATTTATTTGATATTGGTGCCTCTCATTATCAACTCGCACTCTAGACTTGTTGAATATTTTTGTGAAGCTTTTTCCTTTTGTGATGGAAAGTGCAATGCCTCTTGGGATGAAGAAAGTAGGGTCTATAATGTACCTATTTTACTTTTTATTTATCATAAATCATGTTAGTTTGTGAATTTTTGTTTCTTGACATGAATCCTATGGATATCATTCTCAGGATGGACTGGTTGGTTGTGCATAAAGCTCAAATTGACTATTATCTTCAGTTGGTCTCATTTACTTCCCCCATTGGGTAGTGCCGTGTTTTTAAAAGATAATGGGACCTAAGGTCTAGCCAAGATGAACCTCATATTCTAGAGTTAGGTAGGATGATATCCATGCATGCTTTTGAACTAGAGCTGGAATCATTGTGTAGTGAACTTCCTCCAGTAGTAGATGAGTTTCTAGATGATTTCCTTTAGAATTTTCTAGTTTTCCACTGGAGAGGGAGGTAGAGTTCTCTATTGACTTGATTTTAGATACTCAACTCATATATTTTTTTTGTTATTGTATGACACTAGATGAAATAAAGGAACTAAAATACTAATTGTATGAATTAATTTCCAAGGACTTCATTCAACCCATTGTGTCACCTTGTGTAGCACCTATGATTTTCAATAAGAAGGATGATTTAACCCTTCACTTATGTGTTGACTAATGGAAGATAAATCAGGTTATGGTCAAGAATAAGTATCTGTTTCCACACATCAATGATTTATTTTATCAGATGAAAAGAGAAATGTGGTTCTCCAAGAATGATCTTTAGTTTGGTTACCACCATCTTAAGATCAAGGAGTCTGATATACTAAATACCACTTTCTAGAGAAGGTATAACCATTATGGGTATCTCATTATTCCATTCAATTTTTTCAATAATCCTACCATGCTTTTGACATTGATGACCAATTTTTTCAATCAATATCTCAACTCTTTTGTAGTGGTTTTTATGGATGAAATCTTAGTTTACTCTAAAACTGAGGAGGATCATATGCTTCATCTGAGTGTAGTTTTGAATTTATTGAGGAATCACTAACTTTATTCCAAGTTTCCAAAGTAAAAATTATGGATTTTGGAGGTGGATTTATTGAGTCACATGGTCTTGTAAGATGGTATCTCAGTTAATACTGGGAAGCTAAAAACTGTCATGTCATGGGAGGAACCATAAAATGTCTTTGGGATACATAGTTTTTTGGGTTTAGCTAGGTATTAACATCGATTCATAAAATATTTCTCCAAGTTGAATTCTATGTTTAATTCTATCATTCAGAAGGTAATGAAGTTTGTATGAGATTCAAAATTTCAGGCTTCCTTTGACAATTTGATGTGTCGTTTGACCTCAACACTAGTGTTGAATATTTTAAAGGCTAGCCAAAGCAATGTTGTTTCTTATGATGTGTCAGGTTTAGTTTTGGGTTGATTTCCCATGCTAGGTGATCAATTAGTGGATTATGGTTCTTATCAGCTTTGATCTCATGAGAAGAGCCATCCCATACATGTTCTTGAACTCATAGCAGTGATGCATACTCTTATGAGATGGAGACACTACCTTTTTGGAGAATGGTTTGTCATTTACTTCAATAAAAAAATTTGAGTTATATATTATCTCAAAAATATTTGAATCTCCATCAGAGAAAATGAGTGGAGTACCCAAAAGATTTATTACTTTGAATTTCCCTACATCCTTAGGAAGGGGAATGCTGTTTCTGATTCTCTGAGTAGAAAACCACTATACCAAGCCATGAAATAATCATTAGAGGAGTGGAATCTCATGGCTCCATTTTCTTGCATGAATTTTGGAGTCTAGGAGGATCAGATCGAGGTTGTGTCGAAAATTTTTTAGTTGACATCCCCTCTTCTTGAGATTATTATTTAGGAATAATAGATAGATGATGAGTTCAGAGACATTAATGATTCTTTATATGGTAGGGAGACCATAAATGAATGGTCACTATCTTTATAGGATATCCTTTTCTTCAGGAACCATTATAATGTTATGTCACCTATGAGGAAGTTTGTGATGGGGTATTTTCATCATTATCAGTGGGTAGTTCACCCAGACACGATGGAGATTTTTTATGATGCGAGACATCGATTCTGGTGGCTAGGTTTGAAATAATGCATTGCTAATTTTGTTTCTCATTATACTTGTCAATTGATGAAGGCTGAGCTTCAGAAGCTTTGTAGTTTTCTTCAACCACATCTCATGAAAACTTGGAAGTGAGATGAGAAATTTATATACTTTTTTTTGTGTTGTCATGTACACCATTATAAATGAATTTTATTTGGTTAGTGATTGATCGATTTCCAAAATCAACTCACTTTATTCACATTCGTGATGCCACCAAAGTTGAGGACTTAGGTAATTTTTATGTGCAAGATATTGTCAGATTCCATGGTGTTTCATCTACCATTGTTTCCTATAGGGATCCCTGGTTCACCTCTAATTTTTTTGAAGGCCTCTAGGAGGTGATGATATCCTAGATAAAGTTGATCATAATGTACCATCCCTAGAAAGATGGTCAGATGGAACAAAATATATAGATTCTAGAGGACATTCTTCATGATTGTGCTCTTGACATTGGAGGAGTGTGAGATTTTCATTTGGAAGTGGTTGAGTTTTAATAAAACAATAAATATTATTCATCCATCAAGATGTCATATTTTGAGGCCTTTTATGACTAACTTTGTAAATCTTCTCTTTATTGGTCAGGAGTTGGAGAAGCTTCCCTAGTGGGACCTAGTTTGGTCCAGGAGACATCGATGAAAATATAGATGATTTTATAGAGGTTTGTAATAGCATATAGATGGTATAAATATTATTTGGTTCATCATTGACATCCTTTGGAGTTATCAATTGGAGACCAGGTGTTTTTTAGAGTCTCACCTCAGTTGGGTCACTGATGGCTTGGTAAACAGGGGAAGTTGGCATTAATATATGTGAGATCATTTGAAGTTATTGAGTAGATTAGGAAGGTGGATTACTATTTGGCCTTTCCACCTCTGATGAAATTGATACATGATGTGATTTACATGTCACAAATTAATAAATATTTTTTATACTCATATCAGGTTCTGAATTTGGAGGATCATGATGTGGAAACTGATATGACCATGACTGAGCAACCGGTTTATATTTTTGATTCTCAAATGAAGGTTCTCCCTGGGAAGTCCACAACTTTGGTTTGGGTGGTATGAAATCATGGTTTTGATCCTCATGAGACCTAGGAGCATGGGGTGTTGATGAGAGAATATTGGCCTCATCTCTTTGTTATAAAGACTTTTTTACTATCCTTTTGGGGGTAGAAGACATTTATGGTGGGGGGATAATTATAACATCTTGAAACCTATTTTCAGGTATGATTATTGGTTTAATCTATCTCTTCATGTTTTTCATGTTGATATTTGGTGGTACCTATTTATTATTGGTTTTTATCTCTTGTTTGATCCTTTTGAAGTGTATGGAGTGAGTTTTGATTCTTGTTTGAGAGGTTGGGAGATGTCCTGGGAGGATAACTAGAGGGTGGACATGAACTTGTAGCTATAATTCCTATAGGAGGTCCAGTAGTCATCTGGTGGATTGGTGGAAGAATGGAGTTCCTATAGGAATCCCACCAGTTAGCCAGTGGGGTTCCCAACACTACAAGCATTCTACCTAGTGCCACTAGCTAGCCGGTGACACCATTTTAGGTGAGAAAATCCAGGGTAGTATCATAAATTTATTTATATTAATCCCCATTTTAATTATAAACACCTCTTCCTTGAACCTAATTAAACCAAAATGATTCTGGAGACTCTCTAGAGATGATTTTGGCCCTTCCAACTTTGAAACTTCATGAGTCGAAGTTCTGTTTAAAGTGTTGAATCTCTCTTGGTAAATGTGTTCTAGTTCTATTATCAAATTATCTTATCCCCCATGTTTTTTCTTCACCAAGGGCTATGAAATCTTGGGTTATTTTTCCATTTTGGATTTTATTTGGGAATTTTGTTTCTAGGATCCCTTATTATTTTATACTATCCATCATCTCTCTCTGATTTAGGATCCCTTGTTGGTGATCGTTGATCTCATGAATTGAGGTAGGGGGTTTTATAGTTCAATTCATATCAATTGAAACCATTGTTTATTGATTGATTTTAAAAGGATTTCCAAATTATTTCCAATTCATGATTTGAGTCTTTTGATCGATGTTTTAAAAATGGCGTTGTGTATGTGTGTTCCTTTGATTAAATCTCTTTAACTACTGATTTTCAAATAAAAGTGTTAATTTACAAAAAAATGGGTTTGAAATGAATGAATGATTAGTGAAAATATTTGATGACGGTTCTTGTGAAATTATGACAGGAAATGTTTTATGAATTTGAAATGAAACAAATGGTTTTGAAGGACATGTGTTTTTATGAAAACCATTCGATGTTGTTGTTTTAAATGAAATGACATGTTTTGAAACTTGAACTTGGAGGTGATTGAAATGATTGATTGAAATGAGTGATAACCCCTCATACGATTGTTTCCTTAAAGCACATGATAGCCTGAGTAGTTAGGTGGTTAGTCTAGGACAATCATTCTAGGTATGTATTATATCTACGTATCCGTATATTGATGATGAAAATGATTCTAAACTTGATGAGGGCATAAATTTCTTTTATTGGGGTGAAATTCTATTATCCCTGAGTCTGAGATCTAGGTATGTGTGCACACCTAGGGCTGTATTTCACTGAGATGTGTGAGGATCCTTGATACTTTATCTAACTAACCCTAGGTATTATAAACATGGTGCTATGGTTTAAAAAATTATTTATACATGCTAGTGTTTTTGAAATGAGTTATTTATGCCAATTTTTATAGAAATGCTTATTTATGTCTGTTTTGACAGAAATTCACTTTTACACCTATTTTATACCAACCATTGGATTGATTTGAAAAGCATGTTTTGTTATGAATTGTGAAAATATTACCATTATATGTTTTATTTAAAATTGAGCATATTTCTATTATTTGATATGGATTTCTTATGGAATGCTTGGTGAGATCTTACCGGGCTAGTGTTTCTCACACCCTACTTTTTCCTTTGGGTGTTTGTATAATTTTTTATGCTAGGTCTAGGTAAATGGAAATAACCTCTTGGATACATTGATTTTTCTTGATATTAGAACCTTGGGAAATAGAGGTGAAAAACAAAGCACGTGATCCACTTATTATAAGAAGATCTTGTGCTGACGCTTTCTTTGGTTTATGTACTTGTCTACCTTGAAGAATTCTACTTTTGATGAAAATTTTGACATACATATTATTTATGGTTTTTTTCTTCTGATTTTGTCTTGTTGAGTTATCTTATGGAAAAAACTTTCCATATTTGTTTCTTCATTCCCATGAATTAGTTTCCAGCCTGTGAAGATTGAGAATTCCCTTTAGGACATGTTAGGATTGATTCAGGTATCAGTTTTGTAGGTTATCCAGGCCAGTTCATGATAATAGTTTCCATTTTCCAAGTACTTCTACAATGCCCCCAGGGAACACTATGGGCATTGTATGTCTTGTAGAGTAATTCCCTCACCCTTACAATCAAAACTCATTGTCATATCCTTCTAATTGGTAGTAAAATAACCCAAAGTATCAATCTAATAGATTCCAAGCACTAGGTCAGGCCCAAACATATTAAAAATATAGGCATCAACCATGAATTTGATATCACCTAAACACACCAATAAGGACTTGTAGTCCCTCTGTGAAGTAACCCGATGTACATCATCTAACAGGATATAAAATGTATTGGTGTCATAATCACGGGCTGAGAAATGTTTTAGTAGTTTCTTGGAGGGGAAATTATGACTTTCCCCACTATCAATTAGGATCATGAGTGAAACTCCATAAACAATCCCCTTAATGATCTTGGAATCAGAACTAAAAGTCTACAATTGATTTTCCAAACAAACAGTTGTACCCTAGCATACCAGCTCTTATAATTTACCACTGGGGTCGAGAACATCACCCTCCTTGCCCAAATCTTCAAATATCACCATAGAACCTTTGAGGGTATGTTCAATACAATCCCAAAACATGAGTTTAAATCTAATATCAGAACATTTATGTCTAGGATAGAATCATTTTCCACATGTATAACACAATCCCTTCACTTTTGGGCTTTAAATTCTTCATGAGATAAATTGTGTACGCCTTTCCATTTAGGAACATAGTCGCCCCTTTTTTTTCTGATCATTAGGTAGCACTAGGGGAAAATCAGAAATTAAAAAAGCTACACTCAAATACATCATTATAGTTGTACATATTGCCTAATATAAAACAAATCATTCATAAACATCACTAGATCATCCTCATCTGTAATTAACTAAGAGCTTCACCTTAAACTAAATACAAGTAAAATCAACCTAGGATGAGTTAAGTGAAATAAAATAATACTGATCCATATATTCCATTCACAATTACACAAAATGAATTATAAAATGATCACGAATGTGATGGAGTGAGAAATAGGTATTAGCTCGAGTGAGCCAAGTCACTGTATCCTCACTAAAAAAACATGGAATCTCAATGTTCTTAGCATTCATGCATAACTCATCCAAATTAGGGGCATGAAATTCAGGATCATTCTCCATATATTCAGGGTCTAGAATATGGATTTTAGCACCCAATATCTATCTAGTTACTCGGTCTTCATTAATATCCAATTTACCCTTAAATTGTGAGAGGAAATCTCCTTCTGATTCAGTAGAATTTGAGCAATAGAAACCGATTTATCTTGGATGATAAGTTGTGGTCTACAAAGTCCATTTTTGTGTTTTTGAGAACTAGTTTCAGATCTGAGACTATAGTTTCCCCAACAACGAACTTTCTCTCCATGCACATGGGTATAAATCAATAGTTCCAAGAAAAATCTTGGGAAATAAGAGAAATAACTTCACCAAAAATGGAGAAACCACTTGAGTGTGAGATGACTAAGGAAAAAAACTCAATAAAAACACCAAATTGTTAATAACATGAGGATAAGAGAAGGATTTCAATTTGGAAAACTGGAATTTCAATTTAGAATTACCTTTTCCCATGGACTTACTGATAGATATAGAAGAATACTTGTTTATATATATATATATGTGTGTGTGTGTGTGTGTGTGTGTGTGTGTGAATTGAACTAAAGAATTATAGTGGAGTAGAAGAAAAATGAAGAAGAAGTAAAGGAAAGACACTTTGGGAAATCACTGTTATTTCCCACCCAAGCCAAAGATGATTTCCAAGTGTAAAACCCCATTACCTTTATGTAGGGTATGTTTTAACCTTTGGTTTGGTTTTCTCTTTTCATTGTTTGAGTAATGATGAGAATTAATTAAGAGGATAATTGTAATGGTGGAGTCAAGGATTTACTAGAATTTTCAGCATTGAACCTACAATTTCATCATTTCACTAAGAAATTATATGATGTATAATGAGAATACACGATGTATAATGGACACCAGATAGAACACGTGAACTGGATACATAACATGAGGATTTTACATGGTGTGTAATGAGAAAATATCATTTTTTAAATAAAATGTGATGGGGTTTTTAGCATATGTGGTACTTAAGGATTACATGAAAAGTAATGAGGTTAGATTCCATGTAATTTCTAAAGGGTTGAGTTTTTAGTGATCTACTCCACTGAATTTTCATTTCATACTTTGTAAGTTATTCTCCTTCTCAACCTAATGTCTCTCAGGGATGATTTTGGGTGAATCCCCCCCCCCATTTGGATCATTTTGTTCACTGATTAATCACCATTGTGGTTGGATTTCTCCTCTCTAGGTATGTAATCCTTCTTATTATTCTTTGGTTTTGGTTGCAACTATGGTTTAGATGTAGAACTTTGGTCAGATAGTGTTTTATATTGATACTTTTAAGTTTCTTGGCATTCCTTTTCTTCGAAGGATATTCTCTTGGTTTCCAGTCACCGTTGTCGAAAGCATCTAGGTTTCTACCATGCAGATGTAGGAGCTTCAATACAAAGGTTTAATTATTTTAATTTCATATCATTCTTGATAAATTCATTTGGGTTCATTGATTTGAAGTGATAAGTGGTTTAAACTATTTTCTTGGAAATAAAAATGTTTTCAAAAAGGTTTTTTTTAAATTGGATTTTCTTATTTTGAATTTGGTTTTCAAAATTTGAAGTGGTTTGTCTTATCTCTATAAAAAATTTATAAAATTGTGGGAATGGTTTTGAAAATGTATTTGTAAAAATGCACATTGGGAACCATGGGTGTGTTGGGAAACAGACATGAGTAGCCTTAGTGTGTGTACCACCACTAGGAGGTATATTTTTGTGATGTTGACTAGCATGACTCAATATCTGTTGGATCCAACGTATGTCTATTTAGGCTTGTGAGTGTCTAGTATGAATTGTCTCACAGGATAAAGCCCAATATAAGCTGATATTTCATATGTCATTTATCATTTATGGTTTTTTATCTCATGATTTTTTTATCATGGATTTTTTCTCATAGGTTTTTATATATAAGGTTGTATCACATAGCTTCAAATGATAGGATATTTCACGGATATGTGTTTACTCATATACCTCTTTAGGCATGTATATGATTTCATGTTTTTATCACTTCTACTTGTCATATTTCTAGTTTTAGAATATGAAATACTTATGAAAACCAAAGTAAGAAAAAGGGAAAATTATTTATAAATAGTTTGGATTTATGAAAATTCTTTCTAAAACTGTTTTGTTTTATAGGCTAGAATTGTTACATTCTTAATATTAGAACTGTTATAGAAATAATGGTGGTATCTTAGTGTGATTTTAATCACACCCTACTTGTGTATTTAGGATTATGTAGATGTTTTTTAGTATTTAGGTAAAGGGAATAACATCTTGTAGTTTTTTTCTTCTCTTGTTATTGATACTTTAAAAATGGTTTGGTCTAGAGGTGATTTTTGGTCACATAAGGACTTGAATTACTTTCTAGTTTAGCCTTTTTTGGCTTGGATTGTTTGTATTTTGTGGTATCTCTTCTATTTCTCCTTCATACTCTAAATATATGCCTTTTTTTCTTATATTTAGGACTAGTTTCTATTTTCCAGTTTTAACTATATCATGTGATGGTCCAGTTCATACGACTTGTCTATTTGACCCAAGATGGTTCATTACAATTTGGTATTAAAGGGGTGCTAAGCCTAAAGTGTGTTAGAAATTCCTGAGTTTGGTTCTATGTCTAGGGTAGACTAGAGTTAGGATCATCAGAATTATAATATTAGGTGAAGAAAAGAGGCCCAGTCATCTCACTTTTGTGAATAAAACCGAGTTACCATGGGTGGTGAGATACTTTTACCAATTTTGAGATGTGGAGTTTGATGTAATTTTATTGAATTGTATGAGAATTTTATTTAAATTTACCTATCCCTTTTTAATTAAGGTTTTTTATTGCTTTAAATTATTAATATTTTAATTCTTTGTTATCAATACCTGAAGTTGTTCCTATGATTTTGGGATTTTCTTGTGACTGATTGGTTTTTTCTTTGGTTAGAAAATTCCTCTGATAAGTGATCTTATAAATTCGAGATAGGAATCTATGGGAAAGGTTCCATAGGTGAGCCCTCCAATGGACCCTAATATTATATGGTATGTTATCTGCATTATTCAGACTATGGGTTAAGTGGGTGTTGGGAACCCATGATGCATAGTTGATCATGGATTGGAATTTACTAAGCATCATCCACATGTATTTCATAGTGAAAAAGGACCCCAGGAATATGAAGAGTGTCTTGAGAGGATAAAGAGGATCTCCAACTTCTTAAATACTCTTTAATTCTATAAGGTGGGTTTTTCCACATATATTCTTAAGGGACTAGGAAGGATATGGTTGGATCTATTATGTAATTTAAGTTGCATGAGGATATTACTCAGAATTCCTTCAAGAAAAATATTTAACAAATAGTTTTATCCTAATACATTTTCTGTGGAAAAGAACTAGGAGTTTTTTACCTTATAGAAGGGGGAGTGTATCATTATGAAGTATTCTATTTATTTTTCTGAGTTAGTGAATCTGAAAGCGGAGATTTTTACTAATGATTATCTGAAATCTAAGAGGTTTGAGTTAGGAATGAGGCCTGATATTCGGTTGATCTTGATACTCATGTGCCTTCTAAACTTTTTTGAGGTAGTTGTAAAGGAAGATTTAGATGGTGTAGGCATAGTTGGGAAGACAATTCTGGGTGAAGGTTCAGTTGGTTCGTTAGATTTCCAGGGTGTACGTTTTATTGAGAAAATGAAGTGTAAGAGTGGTTAGTTTTCCTAAGGACTAGTATCAAGGGTGACGATAGGGTAGTAATATGTTGCCTACTACTAGCATGGGAGGTATGATCATAACAAGCCTAACTATGTATAGGCTCCTAATACTCTTCATCTTAACGGATGATCTGACCATCTACAGTGCTTTTGTGAAAATATATCTCGGGGTAGTAAGGAAGGATCCACTCACCAAGGGTTCATAGTTTTGTGCATATTCTTCCAAGGGTGGGGGTTCAAATCCTCAAGCCAAGGTCGGTTTACATGTGTCTAATACTAGATGACTATACACAGTGAAGTATTCTCAATAGGCATCTGAAGTTAGACCAACTACCGTTAGAGGTATGGTGTTTATATCATCTTCTATGGTGATAGATTTGTTTGATATGAGCGCTACTAATTCTTATATATTTTCAAATTTAGTTAAAGTTTTGGGTTTGAGTTCAGATCTTATTCCTTTCATGTTGGATCTTTCCACACATTTGGTAAAGTGGTTTGAACAAAGTTTTATATGTCTAGTGTGTCGGGTGATGATAGCCTTCTTTGAGGTGGAATGGGACTTCTTAGTGATTGATCTTGACATCTTCAACTTGATTATCAACATGTATTGGATGAACAGTGTTAGGGCTCATATAGACTTTTATTTTCATTGAGTTTAGTTCTTATCCATTGATGGAGACACTTAGGTTTTCTTGGGTGAGTGAGACTCTAGATCAGGAAGGGAAGGGCCTATTGTTCCTTATAATGGGGTAATATTGTGCCAGTAGTTAGATATGTTTCTTGATACAGTTGACCCTTACTTTGGTGGTCGATTTCATATAGTTGTGTGTGAGTACCCTGAGGTCTTTCTAGATGATTTTCTAGTTTTTTTCCACATATAGAGGTCAAGTTTACAATTGACTTTCTCCCTGGTATGATGCCCATTTCAATTCCATCTTACCTTATCGAACTAGCTAAGTTGGTGGCATGTAAGGTCTAGCTTGAGAACCAGGAAGCTAAATGATTTATTCACCCTAGCATGTCACTAGGGGCTTCACCTGTCATATTTTCTAAGAAGGTATATGGGAGCCTCACACTTTTTATGGATTATCGAAAGTTAAATCAGGTGACCATTAAGAAAAAATATCATTTTTCAAGGATTGATGATCTTTTTGATCATCTTAGAGGGAATCATTGGTCTTCTAATATTGACTTGTGGTTAGGGTATCACCAGTTGAGAGTATGAGAAGAGGATATATCTATTAAAACATTTAGGAGTCAATATGGGAATTTTGAGTTTCTGGTTATTCCATCCAGTCTCACTAATGATTCTTTAGTGTTTTTGGATTTGATGGACTAGATATTTTATTGGTTCTTGTAATCTTTTGTTTTTATGTTCATGGATGATATTTTGGTGTACTCCAAGTTAGAGGAGGAGCATATGGACCATTTTTATATCATTATTCAAACCTTGAAAGAACATCGTCTGTATGGTAAGCTTTCCAAGTGCGAGTTTTGGATCAGAGAGGTGAAAATTATGGGGCATGTGATATCTGAGAGGGTCGTCTCAGTAGAACCTCAAAAGGTACATGAATCTATGTTCTAGGAGCATCCCATAAACGTGTTTGTGATCTGAACACTACTGGAAAATGGACCTGTCCCCACGGTTTTCCTCAAAACCGTGGGGATAGGTACCCCCTATACCCACGGTTTTGGAAAACCGTGGGTATAGGTCAATTTTCAAGACCTATACCCACGGTTTTCAAAAACCGTGGGCATAGGGGGGTCTATCCCCACGGTTTTCCAAAACCGTGGGGATAGGTCTTGAAAATTGACCTATACCCACGGTTTTCAAGAACCGTGGGTATAGGGGTACCTATCCCCACGGTTTTGATGAGAACCGTGGGGATAGGTATAGGATAAAAAACCTATACCCACGGTTTGGAAAAACCGTGGGTATAGGTTTCCCATGTGTGCGTGGGAAATTTTTTTTTTCCGCGGGAAAGATTTTTTTTTGGCGGGAGTCCTATACCTACGGTTCTTCCCTCTATACCCACGGTTTATATAACTATATTTAACTAAATATATATATGTATACACATAATTGATAGTAGGGTAGTGGTAGACGCGGTACTTTGCAGCGAGGAGGTCATGGGATCGAAACCCGCCTGCGGCTTTATTTTAGGATCTATACCCACGGTTTTGAAACCGTGGGTAAAAGCCATTGACACCGTGGCAATTGGGAATGTTTTGTTGACACGGTGGCAGAACAACTATACCCACGGTTTTGGAAAACCGTGGGTATAGGCTGGGGACCTATACCGACGGCGTTCCAGCCCACGGTTCCCAAAACCGTGGGTATAGCCTATACCCACGGTTTTGGGGGCTATACCCACGGTTTTGAACCGTGGGTATATGCCTTTTTTCCAGTAGTGGAAGCTTCTTTGGTTTGGAGGTTTACTATAGATGGTTTGTTCAGGACTTCTCCAAGCTCTCTTCTTTGAAGAAAACTTTAACCCGTGTATAATTTAAAAGAAATGAAAAGTGTCATAGATCCTTTAAGGAGCTGAAAGTGAGGTTGAATTCAGCATCAGCTTGTATTCTTCCAGAACCGGGGTCGGGTTATGATGTTTTATGGGATGTTTTTGGTGTAGATTTGGGATATATCTTGATTCTGGGGAAACATGCTATGGCTTATGGCTCTCTAAAGTTATTCCCTCACGAGAAGAACTACCCTACCCATGATCTTTAGTTGGCAGTTATTATTCATGCACTCAAAAAATGGCATCACTATCTCTTTGGGGAGTAGTTTATGGTATATTTTGATCATAAGAGAATGAAATGTATTTTCACTTATAGAGATATGAATTTGAGACATATATTCTAGGTGGATTATCTTTAGACTTTTTATTTTTATATTTATTATACCAATAAGAAATGAAATGTAGTTTCCAATGAATTGAGAAAAAAATTAATGATGAAATCCATAAAGGAATTTGTTAAGGATCACTATCTGATAAGTTTGTTTATTGAGATGATCTTGGAAGTGGAAGAGGTTGGTGGATAGGTATTATTATCTTCTATGAAGGCCAAATATTCTTTTGATGACTGGGTTCAACTTGAGAAGGTGGATGACACCAAGTGAAAATGATTTAGTGAAATACTTTTTGGTGGGGAGACCTCGAGTGAGTGGTCTCAGTCTCCCAGTGGGTCTTTGTGCTTTCGTAGCAGGTTGGTTGTTCTATTTTCCCTGAGGCGAGAGTTTTTAGAGAGTGGATGTCATTATTGTTGGTTTTTTCACCATGGTTCTACCAAGATTTATCACAACTTGAGGCATCAATATTGGTGGTAGGGGATGAGATGGTCAATAAGGGATTTTTTTTATGGTTCCTTACTTGTCACAGAATTAAGGCAAAGCACCAGATTCCTATGGGGTTTTTGTAACCTTTACACATTCCAATATGGAAGTGGGATGATATTTTCAAGGACTTCATCATTTCTTTTCCACATAATCCTTGTGGGAAGGATGCGATTTGTGTGATCATTGATCGACTCATGAAATATGTGCATTTTCTACCTATTAAAGAGACTACAAAAGTGGAACAGATTGGGGACTTGTATATCAGAGAGATTTTGAGACTTCATGGGCTTCCCTCTAAAGTTGGTTCCGATGTGGATCCAGGGTTCAAATCCATGTTTTTGAAAGGTTTATAGGGGGTGATGAGTTCCTATATTAAATAAATCACAACTAACCATCCACAAAAGGATGGAAAATGGAGAGGTCTATCCAAATTCTATAGAATATTCTCTGGACTTGTGTGCTTGATTTCAGATGATCTTAGGAAAATAATTTTACTTTGGTTGAGTTTTCCTATAATAATAGTTATTAGGATTATATAAAGATGTTTACCTATGAGGTTTTTTATGGGAGACCATGTTGACATCCCTTGTGCTGGGTAGAGTTGGGAGAGAGATCCTTGGTTGGGACGAGTGTTATTAAGGAGATGACAGAGATGGTGTAGTTTATTCATAGGCATTTGGTCATGGTACAAAGTCATCATAAATCCTATACAGACCGTCGACATTAATATCTGAAGTTTTAGGTTTGTGATCAGGTCTTTATCATAGTTTCACCTTACTTGGGCATCAGTGGTTGGGTAGGTAGGGTAAGTTGGCACCGAGGTTTGTGGGATCCTTTAAGATTTTTGGATGACTGTGGAGGGTGACCTATCAATTTCACATACCATATAGTTTGATATATATCCAATAAATGTTTCATATTTCCTATTTGATGAAGTATATACTAGATCCTTACCATGTGATTATATGAGAGGATGTTTATCTTGATCCCGATACCACTTTGGTTGAGTAGCCTATTCAGATTATGGATCTCCAGAATAAGGTACTGCACAATAAAATGATCCCACTAGTCTAAGTATAAAGGAAGTGTGGAAATGATAGCCATGAGACATGGGAGTGAGAGTGATTGATGTGGTAATGGTTACCTTATCTTTTTGCAGATCTAGGATCCTGAGGGCTTTTTGGGAGAAGAAAATATTTATGGTGGGGTGATTATAATGCCCTATTACCTTTCTATTAGGCTTGTTTTAACATTTGTTTTGGTTTTCCTTTTTCTTTGGTTGAGTAATACTAATAAGGAATTGGGAGGATATCTGTAATGGTGAAGTCAGATGTTTTTTTTGGAATTTCCAGAATAGAACCTACAGTTTCTTCTGTTCACTGGGAAATTACATGACCTGTAGTGGTCTCTTGATAGAACCCGTGAACTGAATACACAACCTAAAGATTTTACACATCGTGTAATGATTACATGTCATTTAATGAGAAAATATCAGGTTTTAAATAAAAGTAGATAGGTTTTTTAGTGTATTTGGGACTCAAGGATTACACAACATATAATGAGGTTACACACCATGTAATTTCCCAATGGTTTAGTTTTTAGAGTTATTGTCAGCTGAATTTTTATTTCATCCTTTGGAAAATATTATCCCTCTCTATCTAAAGGCTATCAGGGATTATTTTGGGTGACTCCCTCCCATCCGGATCACTTTGTTCATCGATTGATCACCTTTGTGGTTGGATTGATCGTTTTTGGGTATGTAATCCTTCAGATTATTCTTTGGTTTGGGTTGTGAGTATGGTATAGATTTGTATTTGTGAGAAGATATCATTTTCTATCAATCCTTTTTAGTTTCTTAGTTTTTCTTGTCTTTCAATGGTTTTTATCTTGGTTTACAGTCACCGTTATTGAAAGAATATAGGTTTCTACCTTGCAGAGGTAGGTGTTTCTATGCAACGAGTTAATTCTTTGAATTGAATATTTTTTTTTGATAAATTCATTTGGTTTATTCATTTATTTTAAGTGATAAGTGGTTTCAAATGATTTATTATAAATAAAAAAGTTTTCAAAAAGGGGGTTTTATTTGAAAAAGGATTTTCTTGATTTGGAATTGGGTTTTCAAACTTAGAACTGGTTCACCTTGGATTTGAAAATGATTTATAAAATTTTGAGGATGGTTTTGAAAATTTATTTGGATAAATGAAAATTGGGAACCTTGGGTGCATCGAGAAAGAGACACAGGTAACCTTAGTGTGTGTAGAACCACTCACAGGTAGATTTTTGTGATATTGACCGGTAGGACCTGATATCTGTTAGATCCCATGTGTGCCTTTTTAGGCTTATGAGTGTCTAGTATGAATTATCCCATAAGATAGATCCCAATACAACGTGATTTTTTAATTTTCATTTTTCATTTTTCATTTATCATTTATGATTGTTTATCGCATGATTGTTTTTATCATGGATTGTTGCTTATAGGTTTTTATATATGTGGTTGTATCACATAGCTTCACATGATAGGTTATTTCATGGATATGTGTTTACCTATATACCTCTTGAGGCATAAATATTCTTTCCTATTTTTATCACATCTACTTATTATATTTATGTTATAAGAAATGAAAGGATTTTATTAAAACTGAAGGAAAAAAGGGAATTTTTTATAAGTGGTTTGTATTTATGAAAATGATTTATAAAATTTCTTTGTTTTAAAAGCTATAATTTTTGTATTCTTGATATTAGACCTTGTATAGAAACTGTGTTGGTATCCTACTAGGTTCTGTCTCACACCCTACTTGTGACTTTGGGTGTTTGTAGATTTTTTTAAAGGATTCAACTAAAGGGAAGAGTGTCTTATAGTATGTCAGCTTATCTTGATGTTATTTCTTTCAGTACAGGTTGGTCTGGAGGTGACTATTAGTCATGTGGGGACTTGACTTAATTACTGGTTTATACCATTTTGTCTTGGATTATATTTATTTTATGGTATCTCATATGTTTTTTCTTCATACTCTGGATGTATACCTTGTTTTTTTATATTCAGGGCTAGTTTTTATTTTCCTATTTTACCTATATCACATGACGAGTTGGTTTGGGTGGCTTGTCTAATTGATCCGGGTTGGTTCATTACACCAATTCTCTTGGATGATTACCAAAATATTTCCTATATGCCTTTCCCATGCTCTAACCCTCCCTATTTAACAACCCTTCCCATGTGGGCTTAAAATACCCCCTCCTAATAAATAATTATTTCCCCAACCTTGACTCTATTACCTCCAACAATTCTTCCTTTTATAACTGACTATTATTACCCTCTTACAATGAAACTATTACTAATTAATAATATTTCCTCTTGCTGGATAACTGATCTCTACCACTCACCACCCCTTGAAAATTGTTTTTTCCTCAAAACTGAAGAATGGTGGTCATGCCATAGAGACGTGCCAATCGATCTCCTAGATTCTTATTTCTACATTTGTTCTTTGGGAAGAACTAAGTAGAAATGATCCTAAAGGAACAAAATGATATGGTCCATTAGCATTTCCCATTTCTTCTCAGTCATATCATACCTTCTCGCAGTTTCTCTGCACATTTGTATGGGCCAAATATCTATAAAAACTACAAAAAAATACAGCAGATGACATTGACAACTAAAATTTCCCTAGTGTAGTTTGAGATTTTTTTGACATCATCCAAGATTCCACCATCTATTTCAGCACTAAAAATAACACTTTTTTACACTAATTCTCCTGTTTAGTAGTAGGAGTTGCGTAATGTCCTTCAACCATCACCAACATCAATGCGGGTAGAGTTTCCTCATAGCAAAGTGCGCCCCCATGATCATTGTAGACTGTGCATTAACCCTCCCTAGTAACCCATATATCAACATTGGTGGGGATGAAGTGTACTACTATGTTTGTTTTATTAGATTTTTCAAGTCACATAGATTAAAATTGTCAAAAAATAGACAACTCCTCCTACTGTGTTGCAGTCAGTGCCAACGAGAGTGAAGGTCACCTCTCCTCATAAAGTGGTATCTCTATCAGTCAACACATCTTGGTTGCACAAATTTTTTGGAACTAGTTATGGAATTATAGTGTCTTGAAAATCATGGAATTGATCTACATTATGAACCGCTACACCTCACCAAGAAACTTCTTCATCAATTTGCTACTGTTTTTTTGTTTTTCTCTCTTACAATAGAAATTTAGGGATCTTGTTTTTCTTGTTTTTCCTTTCTTTTGAAATAATACTTTGTAAATTGTAGCACACTCAATGGTGATCTCCACCCCCACAACTGTAATTGGTAGCAAGCCTCCTACCATGGGAAATGTCCCTGAAAGTACTTAACTCCACAAAGTTGAAGCTAACTGTGCATTCCTTCAATTACTATGTGGGTCTTTAAGTTAGTTGTTGGTGGCATGCACATCTGCCGAATGAAAATAGAACTTATAGTACACGTTGTGTTGGATAGAAATCAGTAGTGTGCACCTCTCCTGATGTGAGATGGTAGAGAGATTTTACTTTTACAGTAGAAGAAAAATAAAGAAGTATAAGAAAGAAACTTTGGGAAAGAATTTCTACTCCTCGCCCAAGTCTAAGTTAATTCTCAATCCCCTTGTTTGATTCCCATATTACTTCCTCTTTGATTTTCCCATTCTCTAATCCTCCTTATTTAACAGCCCTTCCCACGTGGTCTTAGAATCTTCCCCCTCCTAACAAACTATTATTTTTCCAACCATAACACTATTACCCCTAACAATACTTCCCTTTATAATTGGATGTTATCCCCATTTTAGAATGACAATATTACCCCTTTAATAATATTCCCTCTACCTATAATTCCCCTTTTACAATGAAACTATTAGCTATTTAATAATATTCCCTCCAGCTGGAGAGCTGGTCTCTATCACTTACTTTGGTATCCACTTTTCCTAGGAGAGGAACTTACTTCAACTTTCAATAATTTCACGAAAATCATTTTCATTGAGCCATGGTAGGATTGACATAGTGTTTTTATTAAAAATAGTGGTTGTACCCCCCAACCCATAAATTTTTTCCTCCCTCAACCTCACAACTTCTGGTGGTGAATTTTTGGATTCCTACATGTCTTGAATATGCCTTGGATGATCCTTCAACTAGAGATTAACACATGGGGATTCCTTATCACTTCCAGAGTACATATTTGAGCAGCATCAATGAACATTATCTGAGTTAGGTATCTTTCCTCATCTCATGTTTTTTTATCGCATGATATTATTGTGACTATGCTTATTTTTTTCATAATTTTTTCCTTATGATTTCACTTCTATGAATCCCTTTAGCTCTATATGATAATTACCCCATTTTGTATACCATTTCTACCATGATATTATAAGTTTTATTTTTTGAAAACACTGATTAAGGTGAAGTAGTTTCATAGGGGTGACTCGGAATATCTGAAATTTTTATTTGAAAGTTTTAAAAATAAAAGGATATATATAGAAGATAATAATTATTATATGACTAAGGAATATTAGTATTGGATGATGTTGGTATCTTGAAAAAGTATTAAATGTTTTGAGTGTCAAAAATTTGACTAGTTTTAGAGGAATAAGTGAGATTGTGCAGAAATAGAGCATGGCATAGGCAGACTCAGAACACTGAGCAGGGTGGCTCGATGACCACTGGAGTTCGAAGCTCTAATGGTTTTGTTCGAAACCCTTTTAAGAATTATAGATTATTTGTTGGATATATAAGTCGGGACAAGTGAGAAATAAAAATGGGAGAGAACACAAAGGAGCTTTCAATATTATATTACACATATTTTTTGGACTACAATTGACAACAATTTATAGTTATTTAAAAATAAATAAAATGGACACATTAAGAAATGAAACCGACACATTAATGAAATGAAATATCCAAATTAAATAGACACATTAAAGAAATGAAACATCCACATTAAATAGACACATTAAATAAATTAAATAGCCACATGGGTAATACCCTTTGAATTTCCACTAGATGTATTTGGTTTGAAATTCCAACACTCCACTTCAAACCAAAACATGCTTCATTTTGAGCATCATTATTAGTTTTTTGAATTCATATATCGGTAATGACTTTTTAAAAATATCATCCACATATTATTTAGTATGTAAATACTTTAATTTTATCGTTTTATTCTTCACATGATCTCTCAAAAAATGATATCAGGTATCAACGTGTTTGATTCTTCCATGCTACACCGAATTTTTGGATAGTTCAATTTCTTACTTATTATCCACATATATGAATGTGGATCCATCCTACAAATGATTCAACTCCTTTAGCAGGTTTATCAACCAAATTCACTCACATACAGTGGACGATGCTACTATGTACTCTACTTCACATGTGGATAGGGCAACCACACTTTGCTTCTTTGAATTCCATGTGAAAGAAGTCTTTCCAAGAAAGAATACATATCCAAAAGTTATTTTTATTTCATCTTGGTGACCTCACCAATCACTATCTAAGTATCCATATAGCCTTGCTTCATCATTATATGGATAGAAAACACAAAATTCCATTATTCCTTTGACGTACCTGAGGATTTTTTTATGGCTCGCCAATGTGACTCTTTTGGGGATTCCATGTACCTGCTTAGAAAACCAACACTATAGATGATACCTGGACTTGTGATTTTAAGGTACCTTAATATTATAATCAGATTCTTGAAAAAATTTGAGTCAACACTTCTTCCTTCTACGCTTTTTTCCATTTTAATACTATTAATCTAGGAGTTTTTATGGTGTTGCAATTGGATATCTTGAACTTTTCAAGGAATTCATTGAAATAATTATTATGAGATATATAGATTCCTCTATGTTGTTTCTCTAATTATATGCTCATAAAAAAGGATATAAGACCTCCATCAGTCATCTCAAAATCCTTAAACATGTCCTTCTTGAATTCATCAAACATCGGTCAGTTATTCCATGTAAACAAAAAATCATCAACATACATGCATTCTATAATAATATCACAATGAGTATTCTTCTTAATGTAAACTGAATGCTTATATGGACATTGGGTGAATTAGTTCTCTTGAATTTAGTTGTTGATGCATGCATTCCAAGCACATGGAGCTTGCATCAACCCATAAAGGGATTTCTTCAGTCGATACGCCTTTTCTTTCTCCCTTTTCCTAACAAAGCCTTCAGGCTGGTCAACATAAACCTATTTTTCTAGAATTCCATTCAATAATGCAGACTTTACATCCAATTGGTAGATTATCCATCTATGATGGACTAAAAGGGAGATAATTATCCTTATAGTTTCAAGGCGAGCAAAATGATTGAATACTTCTTTATATTCCACCCTATACTTATTTTTATATCCTTTTTCTATGAGCCTTTCCTTATAGTGATCGATCTCACCATCAACATTTTTCTTGATCTTGTACACCCATTTAACACTAATGGTTTTATAGATATTAAGAAGTGTAGTCATCTCCCATGTGTCATTTTTCACTATTTCATGAATTTATTATTCCATAGAAATTCTCCAACATTCTTCCCTTATGGCTTCCTAAAACATCGATGGATCATGATCTGCATACATGAAAAAAAGATTTACCTCTTAATTTTTCTCATAGATGTCTCTTAAGTTTTTCATATTTATAGGATCAATAGGCGAGGATGATCTGGACAAATTTTGACATTATGGAGTGCTTCTAGGGGTGATGGATTGTACTTCTAGACTTCTGTGTACTAACAATGAACCCGAGGAAGGTGTTGCAAGCGTTTTATCCTGATGATCATGCCATTCTTCATGATCTTCTATTTCAATTGAAACATATTTTTTGGATTATTCATCCTTTTATTTCCTCACTTCTTCCTCACTAAAGACCACATCTCTACTCACAACTACTTCATTGGTTAGTGGATTTTAGTGCTTGTAGGTTTTAGATGCTTCACTATAGCTGATGAATATGCACTTCTCGCCACGATCATCAAGATTCCTTATTTTTTCTTTTGTAATTTGAGAATAGGAAACACACCCAAATATTCTTAGGTGAACCATGCTCAATTTTTAACCACTCCACGCCTCCTTTGGTTTAAAATTTATGCTCCTCTTAGCTGGACATGGATTGAGAAGATAGGTAGTACATGCAACTTCCTCTGCCCAAAAGCTCATTGGTAGCCCTTTCTACTTCATCATGGTCCTCATAATGTTAAGGATAGTGTAGTTATTTAATTATGTAATTCCATTCTATTTTAACATGTAGGTTGTAGTGTATTACTTCTTGATTCCTTGTTCCCTACAAAAATATTTAAATGAATTTGAAGTGTAATATCCACCTCTATTAGATCTGAGTACTTTAATTTGGTGACCACTTTCTGCATCAACACGAGCTCTAAAAATTTTAAATATAGTAAAAGAAGAATATTTTCTTTGATGTAATACACCTAATGTTTTTTGTTGAAATCATCAATGAGGTCAATTAAGTACCTATTACCTCCAAGTGAGGGTGTTTCATGTGGTCCACAAATATCAGTGTGAACCAACTGAAGTGGTTCCTTTGCTCTTCCAGACACTCCACTTGGGAAAGAGTTCCTTTGTTTCTTATCGAGTGTACATGCCTCACACACATGATTTAGAGCTTTAATCACTGGAAGGACACACACCATGCTTGATGAGGATAAAATTTTAAGTCCACTGAAATTGAGATTCCAAAATCATAGATGCCATATCAATGAGTCATTCTTCATGAATCCAAATAGACACTCCTCGACCTTTGTGTTGATATGCAGTGCAAACATGCCATTATTAACCATTTGGACTTGAGAAACAAGTCTTCTGTGTGCATCTCTTATATACAAAGAAGAGTTTTCCATGTGTATGACTTACCCCTTCTCAAGAAGTTAGACGATACTGATGATATTATTTTTCATGTTTGGAACACAATACATAATAGATATTTAATTTGAATCACCATTCTTCTGATAGATTTTGATTTTACCTTTTCCAATCATGGGTAACTTTGATGAGTCTCCAGTACTAATGTCACCTTGAACATCTTCTGTGAGTTCCTTGAACAATTTTTTGTTACCACTCATATGGTTACTTGCACCCATGTCAAGATACCACACATCTGGCCATTCACATGACTTTTCTTGTGTGAGGAGGAGTGTGGAGAGTTATTCTTCATGGTGAAATGATTCAAAAAAGTTGGGTCGTTTATCATGATCCATTTTTCTCCAACACTCAGAGGAATAATGGATGAATTTCTTATAATTGTTGCATTGAATGTTATTTTATTTTCCACAACCATGAATGAACCGGCCTCCACTATTTCCCCTTCCATGGAAGCTGGTAAAATTTTCTTTCTTTTTTTGATGGTTTGGATGATATCCATGCCCTCTTCCTCTTACACAATGACCGCCTCATTGCATTTTTCCATTATTTTGTTCTTACAAAGTCAACATAGACTCTAAGGAATGCTCAATCATTGAACTCTCATTCTTTTTCATTTATTGCTCATGTACTTGCAACAACCCCATCAGTTCTTCAATGGATATTTTTTCCACATCATTTGATTCTTCAATTTTCACAATAACATGCTCAAATTTGGTTGTGAGATATCAATTTTATTTTTCAATAACATGAATGTCCTCAACTTTTTCACAATTTATTTTCAAATTGTTAAAAATAGAAACTAAACATGAGAAGTAATTAGAGATACTCTCACCATCCTTCATGTGAACCACTTAGAAATATGCTATTAGTGTTTGAAGACAAACCCGCTTCACTCGATCAACACCCTTGAAGATGGTTCCAAGGGTATCCCAAGCTTTTTGGCTTGATGTTTCTTGGGAAATATTTTCAAATGTTGATTCATCCAACCATTGTTATTGGAGGAACAACACCTTGTTTTCTTTCTTCCTTCGATTTTTGAGAGCCATCTTTTCTTCATTTTTGAAGGCAGATTCTTACTCCATAGTGGGTATTATATACCCATCGGTGATGATCTCCCATAATTATTGTTATCCAAACAATGCCTTCATTTGGATGAACCACCTTTCATAGTTTTCCTTAGATAACTTTGAAACTTGCATTAGAATTGCGGTGGACATCTACAGAAAATTGAGGATGCCTTGGAACCACCTATGATACCGGTTTGTTGTCTATAAAAGCTAGGAAAAGTGAGAAAGAAAAATGGGATAGAGAACAAATGATATTTTGAGCTTTTATTGCACATATTTTTTCAGACTACAATTTCCAACAATTTATAGGCATTTACAAAGAAATGAAACAGACACATTATGAAATGAAGCCAACCCATTAAAGAAATGAAACAACCAAATTAAATGGACACATTAAATAAATTAAACCACCACATTAAATAAAAAAATTAAAAAAATGAATCAAATACATGGGGAAGACCCTTTTAATTTCCATCTGATGTATTTGGTTTTCAATTCCAACATTATAAAGCAAAAACCTCAAGAATTTCAAATCAATATGGGACCATATTTTGAAGTTCCTATTATTCATCATTTTTAAAAACTTGGACACATGAAATGCCTACCTGAAACTATGAAACATCACATCATATTATACCTTTTGATCCTAGGTTTTATTATACCACAACTTCAATAATTACGACCAACAACATGAGAATTTTATATCTCAAGGATCTTATATTTTGGGTACCTCAAGTTAAAATTCATGAATTTAAGCCTCAACATGTAATGATGTGAATGTTTTATGAAAATTTTGAAGCCATGGATGATCCCTTAATGATAATAAGTGTCAAAAAAGTTGTTGGATATGTGTGATTATGAGTAACTAGTGGAAATTTATTGAGATTACATGCATGTCGGGCTAAGTTCAAGCTGATATCATGCAAGATACATGAAGACTATTTCATTAGTGATGGATCAATGTTAATGTTTTCAGTATCATAAACAAGGGTTCATGGAAAGTGAAGAAATTAGATGAGATGAATGGATCACTAATATTTTTTTTGGCAATATATAATTTTACTTAGTATATAAATATCTCGTCCTGCTTCATTTGAGGGATGAGAACTTGAAGGAAAGAAACTGATACAATTAGGAATAATTTTTTGAGGATTCCTTTATTTTTTCATTACTAGATAATAATCCCATTGTATGATATAACTTATTGTACCATTTATATTATGTGAAACAAATACGAGAACCATGAAATGTGCTGCACTTGCGTGAATATTTCTACACACAGAGTTTAGTGAAAAGGTAAAAGACCATCTGCACCCATTTAGCTGAATGAAGAAGAATAATAAAGGAATATCACATAAAAAAGTATACGCGCAAGCGTCATGAAACTTTAGTGTTCATATAGAACATGTAGTACGTGAAGTTTGAATGCATGTAGTGATATTGTTTCATGAATGAATAAGACCATCTCATGTACTGTGAGCTACAAAAAATAATATGCAATAAGTTTTGTTTTCAATAACTTGAAGTTCATACAAGTTGATTTATTTATCTTCTTGAATATAGTGCAATGGGAAAGAAAAATAAGAGGAAGAGAAAGATTGAGTGTTATAGTGATACATTAGTTCTGGAAGAAGAAATAAAAGAGAGAGAATATGGATCATATTGAGATAACTGATTAAACCTAGAATAATGATAATAATTGTGAAAAATAGGCTTATCATTTCTATATCTAGAGTTAGAGGCCAGATCACTTAATAAGATAATTATAATCCATGAATTTTCATCATCCAAAAGAAATTTTTGTTGTATTCAGAGGAAAGAAACATACATAAATCTCATTTATAAGGAGTTGTGTCCATCCAACTTGAAGAATAAGATCAACATATTAGAGTTCACAATTCATCTATTAGGATCTAAATATGAAATTGGTTCATACTTACCATTATGATTTTTAAGGGAATATTAATTCGATAAAATGACTTTATCCTTCACAGAAGTGATGCACAAAGTGAATAAGAGGGAATTTCCCTTGGTAAAGGAGTGACCGAAACATAAATCTTGTAAATTTAGTATTCCTAACACAAAATTAAACTGATAAAAAAATTATACCCATAGAACTATCGATGCTTAGTGGATTTTGGAACATTAACACATTATTGGCATATACTCCTTACATATAGTATGGATAACCAAGTAAAATATTTGTGTTTTACGAATGATTTATTTTCTTGCATATTTGTATTTTTTTAGTGATTACAACATCAAGAGTTACAGGTTGAACATGGTTCTTGCTAACATGAGAACAAGATCTTAAAAGGAAATAAAATGAGTAAAATAAAAAGTTTAATCTGGGTTTCACACTAATTCACTCCCCCTCTTAGATTGTCTCAGGTTACAGCAAGTGGTATCTAAGTGAAAAAGTTTATAGTTGGTGTTCAACCTACTTGAGAAAATATTGAACAAGTGTTATCATTTGTTATGGGTCATTAATCTCAAAAGGTAAATATAAATTCTAAAGAGAATAAAGAACTGAAATTTCATGATAAGAAATAACCAAAAGCTATCATTAACATTCATATAGGACTGGAAGGGTCTCTTAAAGAATAAGAAGTTTAAAGAAAGAAAAATTAGAGTATTTATGGTCTATTGAAAGAATATTCTGAATTTTTAGATGTGATCTAAGAGGAGATCGAATGACATGAAAAATTGTTAACAAATCAATTATTTAGTCAAATGAACTCAGAAGTAGTGGAGTTCAATTTAATGATTGAATGGAAAGCTATAGAATTTGAAAATTTGAATGCAACTAATGAGGAAGAGCCAACTATAGTTTTAATTAAGGATAGTGAAGAGTCTTAGAAGAATATTAAATTTATGGAGAAACTTTTGAAAGAATTTTATGATGATATAAAAAGGATCTTAGAGGATCTCATTGAGAAAGAAGTTCAATGAACATGTTTCCTTATGAATTTATAAGAGAAAATTAAAGCACCAGAAGAAGGCTTGAAATTAGTCATGACAGTCCAATATTCTCAACCGGAGGTTAAAAAAAGTGGATAATTTTTTTAATAAATAAAAATTAGGTGCATGTATATTAGATTGAGCTTAGTTGAGGTTGAGAAAAATAATCTCAACATGAAGTGTTTTGAATCAGAGATCAAACTAAGAAATTTGAAATCTACACAACCAAGAGTTCTCAAATCACCGAGAAGAGATGTACTACCAAACAAACTTCTGATAAGATTATTGATTACAAAAAAGGCTCATGATAGTGAAAAAAATAACATGAGATTATCTTCTGATCAATTTTCTGCAAGCTCATGGAATAAGGTAACCCAATGTCCTGATAAATATATTCATATCAATATAGTTTCATTCGATAATGCAGAAACTAAATCAAAATACCACCACATTACCAAAGATAAAGACATTCCCAATAAAATAAAATCTTCATTTTTTTTCAAAATAATCCTAATGTTGTCCATCAAAAACAAAGAATGAAATCTATCTACATTATCTCTAAAAGAAAAAAAGAAGATTTATTAGATACTTTTAGTGTTGTTGGAAGTACACAATGACACAAAATGTTGTTATAATTTGTCCATATATAAAAAATATAGAAGTTTTGCCTTTAAGGAGAGAATGTATGAAGAAAAGATAGATCCTTTTGTGATAAAAAAAATACTCCTAGAAAATAATAAAATTTTCCACCATGAGAATATATGAATGTCTTGAAAGATTCTATGATTATTTTAACGAAAGTGGTGATAGTTATGAGTAGTGATAGTGTGTGACAATCAAGAACAACTCATATCATACTAAGGATAGAATACCACAATAATAGAAGAAGTAAGACAAAAATGGAAATAAGTTTTCCTTGGTGGACAATCAGAAGAAAAAGGGCTAAATAAAGTACATCCAAGAAAAATACTATTAAGGATGTCACACCAAATAAGAAAATATGCTTATACTATGGAGAAAAGGACACATCATAGACCATTGTAAACCGACTACAGAAAATAGTGATAAAGGGAGCAGACTAAAGAGAATGAATAAATCAATTCATGAGAATAATAACATGATTAGTTTGTTACAAGATATCCAAGAAGAAAAAATTGAATTTCAGGATAGGGTTTCTAAAAAGGGTAACCCTAAGACAACTGAAGATCTGTATTGAATGTATAAACTATCTAGGAATACGACTAACAAGTTTATGACTTGGTTACCTAGATAAAATAAATTTTTGAAAAACAAATAGAAAACACCTATTAATAATTGTGATGAAAATATTATTATCAAGGAGTCAATACATAAAAATAAGTTTGAGAACATGCTTAATGAATGTTTAACCATATGGATAGATCAGTTGGAATTGGCTAGGAAGATAGAAAAAACATAGAAGAATGGAGGTTATTTGTTTTCTATTTTGAAGAATCTCGAGCCAATATTAGTGATGAATTCCAAAGAAAGTACAAGAAAATAAGTGTGTATAAGTGGTTCCATGGAAAATTTACCACTATAAATGTTGGGAAGAAAATATTGGTCTATAAAGACTAACCACACTCCTCAACTTGAGGATGATTAAGGTTCCCCTCTCCCCATGCATTTAAATTTTTCTAATATTATTTGAAAGTGGTGCATGCTTAAGGGAGAGATAAGATTCATGAGGTTGTATGTGATGAAAAGGGAAAAAAATGTGTTAAAAAACATATGATGAATGGAATTAAGATGCGCTATGAAGTGCCTGATCCAATGTTAAAGAGGCTCAAAAGTTTATTTGATAATTCCAGTGGTATTAAAATGACCATTGGGGATCAAAAGGTGAAATTAGACCATTTATAAAGTTGTATCAGACCACTAAAATATGGTGAAAACAACTATAGAAGAGAAGAAAAAACATCCATTTATAACATGATTATTTGTTACTGTATTAACAATTTCTGTATCAGCTGATTTTTTTAGGACACCATGAAACTTATATAAGAAAAGAGCATTACCAACAATTGGTTCCTCATGTTGAAAATTATTTAAAATTTTGATTTCAATAGTTGAAGGCATTCATGGGGAGTTGATGATGATCACTCAAAGTTTATTTATCCATATATTATCGACTGATAGTTCAATGTAAGTAAGATTGAGATCACATGATGTAATAAAGACTATAAAATGTCAAGTTAATTTTATTTTTCTAAAAAAACTTGATATTGATGAAATTGATAATGTTGAAAAAACTATTTATTCCTAAATCAAGTTCTGATTGAGAAAGAATAGAGGATTTTTTGATATGCAATTATTATGTGGTGAAATTCACTCATTTAATTTTGAAAGGAAGAATACAACTGGAATATGAAAGTGGTTTAGATGATGAAGTATTAATACAGGATATTTGATAGAATCTTGAAAATGTTTATGGTTCTCATATAAGGAGTATTTAGGTAGAATTTAAGGTGGATCATAACATCTATCATTCTAGGAATTTTGAAATATTTCCATTTAAAAATTTGGTGCAATAAATGTGTTGAAAAAATAAAAGTGTAGATGAGAAAAATAAATCTTTCAAAGATGGTGGTGATACCTCCAAAGAAAGGAGAAAATATCCATTTGTATTTTATTTACAAATGGGAAGGAAAAATACCATAAAATCCATATATCATGAAATTAATTTTTTGAGATATTATCAACATAATACGGAGATGGATATTTTTGAAACTATAAGTTTATAAGTTGGATTTTTTGAAAATATTGATTAAGGTGAAGGAGTTTTGTGTCTTGGAATATCCAAAATTTATATTTGAAATTGGTAAAATGATAAAGATATATATAGAAGATAAGAAGTATTATATGACTATGGAATGTTATAATTGGGTGATGTTGGTATTTTAGAAATTTAATATATGTTTTGAGTGTCAATAATTTGGATAGCACTAGGTAGTAGAGGAAGAGGTGGGATTGCGCATAATCATAGCATGAAAGAGATAGAGTCAAAACACCGAGTGGGGTGGCCCAACAACCACTAGAGTTGGAAGCTCCAATGGGTTTGTTCAGAACCCTGTGAAGTGTTGTGGTTTATTAAGTGACACCCTATATAATTGAAAACTGACATGTGATTCAGTTTTTAAGTGTATATTTTTCATCCATTTTAAAAACTTGGACACACATGATTCATGCATGAAACAACAATTCAACATGGTTTCTTTTACCTTAAGGGCCTAGGTTTTCAGTAGGCCGCAATTGCAATAACAATTAATAAAATATCCAATAATGTAGATCTTTAGGATATTATGTTTTGGGTACATAAAGTTTAAAATGAACGCATGAAAGACTCAACATGGAATGCTAAATGGTTTGTGAAAATGTTGAAGTCGTGGACGTTCTGTCAATGGTATAAAGTGTTGTAGAAGTTTTTTTCTATGCGAGTGCGAGTAACCAGTTGAAAGATATAGATTTTACATGCATACTGGACGAAGTTCAAGCTGGGATTATGTGAGCTATGTGAAGACTATTTAGTTTGTGTTGGATTGATGTAAATGTTTTCAGTATTACAAACAAGGGTTCTTGGAAAGGGAAGCGAGTCGGTGGGTTTAATGGATCGCCGAGATTTTTGGAAGCGTTGTGGTGCTGGATTTCATCTACAAATACTCTAAGCCACTTCATTTTAGTGAAAGTATCTCTAAATATAGAAATGAGTTTTTTATATGTTTTTGGAATTTTTTTTAAAAAAATTCCTTGGTCAATATTTTTAAAAACTGTGTTTGAAAGGAGGTAGGGTCGCTACCACCTTTTGGTTAAGTCCAAAGGTGGCAAAGACCCTTCCGCCTTTCATTAAAAAAATTATACATGTATTTATATTTATAAATATATAGGTTTTTATATTATAATTATATATATATATATATCTATATTGAATTTGTTTTATTTTGTTTAGAATTATTTCATTAATATTTGAAATTGAAAATGTAATTTTTTAAGAAATAGATTTTGTGACATGTAAAAAAGATTTTACTTATTATATTTATGATATTTATTATTTTAAATTATTTTTTATTTTCAAGTATGTTCCCAGATGTATCATTACTTTTTAATCTAACTAATCCAATCATTTTGTTTCCTATGTATCTTGTTAGAAATCACTTATACAAGGTTTTATTCTTCATTTCATTTAGTTAAATACTACTTTTTTGTCGTTATTACGTAAATATAATATTATTATTCATTATAAATATATACATTATAATACATTATAAATATATATATATATATATATATATTATTTTGTCATGTACTTACTCTTCTATTTTCTTTTTTTCAATGAAACTCTTAAGAAAGAAATGTGCGACTTGAATGAAGGACATGAGAACTGTGGATTTTTTATACATTTACAATTTTTATGAGGTTGGAAGTTCTCTTATATCTACTTATTTTTTTATTCTATTCATGACTATTATTATGTTATATTACTCCCTTTTTTTATTTTTTAACGCAACCTATTCTATAGAATTAGAATATATTAGTAAAATGTGGAGCTTGAGTAGAAAGTATTCATTTTAGCAGGTTTCAATATCTTGGTTTAGTTTGAATCTATAATGTTCCAACTTCATTAACATTTTATTGAAAAATAATTATAGCATTTTTTAAAACTATTATAATGGTATTTATAATCTTTTTTTAAATTCCTATAATTTTTAATTATTTATTATACTTATGAAATTATTTTTGTTTTAAATGTTTTTAAGATTATTATGATATGTTTTAAATTTTATTTAGATTGTTTTTATAGTTTATATTTTATAGGATTTTATAGTTTCATATCTTAAATTTAATAAGTTATTTTATGTTTCAAGTAGTCTACTTTCAAAGCTTATAAAATATAAATTGTGACTAAAATATAAATGAAAATTGAAATAGTGGATAAACATGCAAAAATGGTTGATTGTAAAAATAATTTCTTTATTTTAATAGATAGAAAAAATATACATGAACAATTACAATCTATGTTTATGGTGAGTTTCTGTCCCACATTGTGGTGTGAAAATGTGATGCCTGTATTGAGATCATCGAGCTCTGTGTTGGTGTTGAGTCTGATAACCTAGAGAGGTTTAATCCTCCAGCACTAGAACTTAAACTATTGGATGCTTTGTCTATGTCTCAGTGAGAGGATGTATCAACTGGTTGTTGTCCTATGCACTTGATCCTTCTCCCACTATGGTAGTAGAAGGACCCGCCATCATCACAGGGGGGAACCATATAGGCTGTGAAGGATTTGGAACCCATGATGGAGAAAACTGTGGATATCCTATCAAGAAATATGGATCCCATGCCTCTTGTTTCACTCCCCCAATAGGATGAGGCTGGACTTCTTGAGGGAAAATCTCTACCTGTGGAATTGTTGAGGCCTTACATAGAGCACGACTTAGTCTACCCATCATTGATGTGGATCCTTAGCATCGAAATCTACTGGAGGAGGTTCTTGAGTAGGAACCTCTACTCCATGGTTAGTAAAGTCATATCCCTAGGGTGGATGATCGAAGATACTATCGTGAACCACATGACAAGTTAGAATCATCTCTTCCATTGTGGCATGGATCACTACCATGATAGAAACCTACTCCTCCTCTAAATCAGAGGTTGAGATACTGGGCATGGCCTTGGCACCAGTCCTCATCCTACCTCCCTATCAGCTTCAAGTCATGAAGTTAATATACCTATCTCAGTGGTAATGGAATGTGTTGGACATAGTAAAACTAGTGCATGACTCTATAAGTATGGTGTCACTCAATAATATCAAATTGAATGAGTGGAACTACAACCATAACATCATGAAGTCTAGCAGTACGGTATATAGGCAACTGGTCCTATAATGCCCAGTATGACATCCATGAAATCTGAAATGACATGTGAGATTTATTAAAAAAGTTTGTTAATAAAAACTAAAAATGATGATATTAAGAAATTTTTTATCCAATGAAAGATTTTATATACTTAAATCAGTTGGTATGAGATTGTCCAACATGATCCGGTATTCACCCAAATGGTGTGTCGGAGCACTAGTAAAGCTATGTGCCAGACTCCACTTGTAAAATACGACATATAAAGTGATAAATAATAGGTAATTAAATTCAATAACTCCTACTAAAATAAAAAACCAATAGATATGTGTGATCATACCAGCATCCACGCGGAGCGTCATGCATCACCTCTATAGGTAGCAACTGACTAGAAAGATCAAGGAAGAGTGATGGGATGTGATCCCATGCCTATATGTAAATAAGGATAATTTATCACCTAAGATCTGTGTTGTATATGTGGCATGTCATCAATAATTCTTTAGAAGTTTACGCCAAGAATGCAGATCCCCAACTGTATGTCCCAACCCAATAAAAGTCCTCCCATAGTCCCAGATACATCATGTGAAAATGCTTACCAGAGTGATTAGTGTAGATTGTCCCTCCAATGATCCGTAATATATAGGAACAGGCATGAAACATGACATTTATCTCTTCAGTGTCATCTGGTCAATGTTCAAAGTGCATCTCAAGCCATCCCATAGATATCGACCCACCATCTGAAGTAGAATCATTGGACAAAATGTCAACACCTAGCAATCTATGAACAAGATCATACCAATATGCATGGTTGGGTCTAATAACTGCTTCCCCCTATATAAAAAGACCGAGGAGGAATGCCACATTCTCAGGGTGAATGCCATATCTCCCTCGTGTAGGTGGAATGTGTGTTTCTCTATTCTCCACCTGTCTATGAGGGAAATAAGCAAGTGATGATAAGAAATGTAAAATTAGGTACAATAATATAATAGAAGCTACCACATTGTAGGTATGGTATAATGATGGTTGGAGGTGACATGTGATGATAATGGTGTGCTCGATAAACCCTGATCAATCGAATGGGAAGACCCTTTATCACAACATAGTAAACATTCCTAGCTTTCTCAGTGAGTAGTACAGTATCCTCCATCTTTATGTAAAAAAATTAAATAATTATTAAGTGTAAAATGAAAATATAATTTTATGGTCAGCAGAATGTTATGACTGGTAGAATTTAATACATGACATGTCTATTTCAATTGATTTATGAAGTTTTTTACCAAAATAAAATGGCATGTCTTCATGTTTCTCAAAGAGTATTTATAAAGTGTTTTTGAGATATAGTTTTACTTAGGAAAGGGTGTTTTGTAAGATATGAATTTATATATTTATATAAATGTAAATCTTGTCTTCTTTATCTAAAATTTTATCAAAAAAATAATGATTTATAATTTATGTATGATTTATCACATAATGGTATGTTTTATGAATATTTTCTCATGTTCTTGCATTATGGTTTAGCCATGGATAGATTTATTATGCTTTCATGTCACCTCACATGCACTTGTATATTCATTTTAATGTGAATATGAAAGTCTTATCGTTATTTGATAGTAAAAGTATTCGGAAATGTTAGAAAATTCTACAAAATGAAGGATATTATATTAAAATCATATAATTAAAAATATGAAAATATCACATTAGAGACAATACATCATTGTGGATGAGAGTGTGAAATCGATCCAAAATTGTTAGGCCATCATTTTAATTTATGACCTTCTTGATGAAATATTCTGAATATCAAACTTTCACCTTATTATTGAGTCTAGTCCATCTCATTTCACATCCTACCAGACTTCAGTATCCCTCACTTACACAACCTATTGATGTTATGTATCAATATCGGCTGGTCTTTAGGCATTGGAAAATATCAAAACTCCTCAATAGGTGTCCATGGTTCATCATAATAGTTATAAATGGTGTCCAATTAGTATAATGGACCAACATATGATTACCATGATATGTTCACACATGCATATTATATAACGGCATGTTCTCATGGAAACCATAATGTATGAAAGTTTTCACATTGACATTTCCTCAATTATATTAATACCACCATTTTTCACCAATGTTATTTGTGATGTGGTCCGAATGCTCTTGAACTTCAAATAGAGAGTCTTCTCAATAGAAAAGTCACACATGATAACTAAAATATTATTCAATGTTTTCATAAATCTCTCATTAAAAGTTCATTCTGTACCTTAGTCTCTATTGAATCCCACCCTAGGATAGTTTTTATCTATCAACGAAGTACTTCACACAGTGATAAAATGTCTCCTAAACTAGGACAATTATAGGTAACTTGTGAATCCCCTTGAAGAAACCATTAATGCACTTCAAAATGTTTGTGTTCATGTGTCTATACCTCCCCCTCATTATATTTCAATGTCCTTTTTTATTTTGGAAACCACATCATATAATCATAGACTTCTTTATTAGCCTTGTGGATTTGTTTAAAATGTTCTTTGAACTTCTATTGATTCGGATCATATGCTACATAGAAGTGATAATATTTCAACTAAATTGATTTTATCCTTATGTTGAAATAGTAAAAAATAAAAAAGACATTACATATGAATACTCATGTTTTCCTTCTTCATAGGATTTTTATGGAATGTTTTTCACACATTTCTAGAAATATTCTTGATGTAGTACCAATGACGTGAATTTGGGGGTATCTATGTATTAGGATCTACATTGATTTCCTCATTGATTTCTGATGTCGATCAGATATAAAATAGACACCCCGAATGTGAGTGAAATGGTTTCTAATACATGCCAAAAACTAACTCCATGATTCATAGTTTTCCTTTTCTAAAATGGAAGATGAAAGTGGAAGAGGTGAAAAATTCCATCTTGGGTTTCCACAATCAACAATATGACCCTGTTTTCGGTATAGAAATATTTCATCCATCTGTATGAACTATTTTCTGAAACGAAATGAAAAAATACAAGGGAGGAATTCCTAGAAAAACTAATGAAATTGAACAAGATATGGATTAAGTCGATTATCTTGAGACACATTTTCATTCATATGAATATGGAATAAAACTTAGTCATTGTGTCTCAATATGTCTAGAAATTGTAGCAACACCCGATATGAGTCATCCCAATCACCATAGACCTTCACAATTGCCTTTTGTTTCTCTATCCATGCCTTATTATTGGATATATTATAACTGAAGGTTTGTTATATTATCTATTTCATAAGGGATATATAAACATCTTGATTGGTGCTAATCATCTCAATAATAATATATAACACAAATTCAGCATCCAATGACATATGATCTCGTGTTAGGTTTGGTTGAATGTAATATGAGCTACCTCAATCTTTGAAATTCTCTAACCTCTGAATACAATGTCTAGAATCTCTCTCAAGTGGAATCTACAATCATCCCCATACTTTTTCTCACTGTATAATGTATTTTTTATGGCTTGATTCCTGAACTAAATATCAATAATTCCTCTCTATATGAAATATTTTTAGCATGTTTTTCAATGCATATTTACTTGGAAATTCCATTCCAACATATACTATTTTTTACATATCACTAACCATATCCACAAAAACTCTAGGAAACTTAGTTTTAGGTGTGAGAACATTATAGTTGAATTTAGAAAATTTTCCATTTCTTCTGTCTAATATGAAAAGAGTGGTGGATGTTTTTTGTTATTCAAGGCTACTGTATAATTACTGCATTTCTGGAAGCTTCCTCACAAACTCGTGTTGATCCCTCATCATCAACATTTTTGTCTCCATCTGTTCCATCATTAAAAAAATCCTCATCAGAAATCATATTTACATGTATATATAAGAGATTATCTAGTTTATCCTCTTCCACATCATAGGGATGAGCCTCAATTTCTTGGGGTGGACTTTCTTTAATCACTCTTGTAAGTTTATGTATTCATATAATTGGATGTTATTGTTGTACAATAGAAACATCAACATATAACTCCATCATGGAACCATTTGACCACTAAGAAAATGAATTAATTTCTTCGACCCACTGCTCATCAGAAATCAATGGAAAAGATACATTCTATAGTGTAGTTAGGAATTGAAAATGCCTTTAACTAATAGACTTGATCTCTTGATCATGTCCAATATTTAAGAACCACAAATTCGGTCTGGAAGTTCACTTAACTTTACACAATAATATTTCCTAACCATTTTTGTTAGTTATGTTCTATAAGAATCTCCTTGCTCTGTTTGAATAACCTCCTCATAGTAATAGACAAAGGAAAACATGTCTCTCTACTTTAAAAATGTTTTTTGATCAAGAATATAATAATGTAAATAGTATTGAAAATGAGGGTTGACCATATAATCTTTATGATACCAAAATTTTAGAACATATTTTTATATCCTAAAATATGATACTAATGTTTTATTATATAAAATTTAACTAGATAATAAGTCACATAATATTTTGTAAATCGAGGAAAAAAGGAGAGAAAACACCAAATTGGTTTATTTATCAATAATAAAATGAAAATTATGATCATATAAAGTGAAATGGATGAGGAAAAAGTCATTAAATAACATATTAATGATTTATAAAAAACAAGAAATACCTTGGAATTTTTCAATAGAATAAAGTTTGTAAGAGATGAGCCTGACATTGGAAGTGAAATAAAATCCACCTTATTTTCAGGTGGTAGCTTAATTACGTCTTCCAAAGAGATATACTTAAATTTTTAATTTTCAAAAGCTTTCATCCATATAATAACATATCTTAAATGTTATCTTAAATATAATTATAAGGTTGAAAGCTTTTGAAAATTTAAAATTTCAGTACATCACTTTGGAAGTTGTTATTAAGCTACCACTTGAAAATAAGCTGGATTTTACCTCACTTCCAAAGTTAGGCTCTTCTCATCCAAAACTTATTCTATTGAAAAATATAAAGGTGTTTCTTGTCTGTTGTAAACCATTCATGTGTTATTTATTTTCTTTGTCCTTTTCCATTTCAATTTATATGATCATAATTTTCATTTTATCATTGATAAATAAAATAATTTTATGCTTTATCTTTTTTTTTACCTTAGTTTCCAAAATATTATGTAAATACTATTGAAAATGAGGGTTGACCATATAATCTTTATGATACTAAAATTTTATAACAACTTCTTATATCCTAAAATATGATACTAATGTTACATAGTACAATTTTTAATCTTATTAAAGGTATTTCAGTAGTTTATAAAGAAAATATGAATCATCTAAATCACATACCATGAGAGTTTCAAACCAAGTGTGTAGCAATGCCCATTTTTATGTACCAGGTTTTCCTAATTCAGGCCTGTGACACCTTGTCGGAGTTGTTACTCCTAGGTACATCTGTTCTAGAGCCACATCCACTTATAGTATCCCTAAATGGATTTTATTCCTTAGATAAGAACATTATCTTTATTCTAACAACATTTTAGAATGTTTTATTATATACTTAAAGATAACACTAATAATTACTTAACTATTAGTTAATCATTAGTTATTCATTATTTAATCATTACTTAAACACTAGTTAAACATTGGGTAATCATTAGTTATCCATTAGTTAAACATTAGTTAATCATTAGTTAATCATTCCATAATTATTCCATAATTATTCTTTAATCACTACTTAATCATTAATTAATCATCCCTTAATCATTATTTAATCATTACTTAATTATTATTTAATCATTAATTATTAATTGGTTAATCATTAGTTAATGATTCTTGATTCATTTATTAATCATTAGTTAATCATTCTTTAATCACTATTTAATGATTCCTTAATCATTCCTTAATCATTCTTTAAATAATAATTAATTGTTTGTCAATAAATATTTAATCATTAGTTATCCATCACTTAAACATTAGTTAATAATTAGTTAATCACTATTTAATCATTCCTTAATCAATATTTAATAATTTATTATTTATTAGTTACTCATTACTTCTTTATTCATTCATCAATCAATATTTAATCATTACATAATCATAATTTAATCATAATTTAATCAATATTCAATCATTAGTTAATCATTACTAAATCATTATTTAAACATTCTATAATCATTAGTTAAACTTTAACTAATCCTTAATTAACTATGAATTAATAATAAGTTAATAATATGATATTCATTAGTTAAATATTATTAGCTAATAATTATATGTAATAATTTTTTAATCCTAAGTTATTCATTAGTTAATCTATACTTAATCATTACTAATAATAATTATTATTTCTAAACTATATATAACTAACTAAACTACTTACTATATAACATATTTAGAACTAACTAAAAATAATTCAATAAAATAAATAAATAACTTTAAATTAAATCATAAAAAAATACCTCTAAATGATGCTATGAAAAAGATTGGGACTTCTTTTAGGCCATCAAATCCACCACACAAAAAGAAAACGTCTTCTAGAGAGAGAGAGATTGTGGAATGTAGAGATATGAGTTAATTTTGAAGTGAGGAGGGGAGGGGTTCCCTTTTATAGGGTATTAAAGGTAAGGCGGGGGGTGGGGGTGCCTTTAAACTTCACGTTAGGTGAAAGCCCCCTGGCCGCCTTTCAGTTTCTCTTTAGGTGAATGGTGGCCAACCCCCACTCACCTTTTTCATGTTATCAACCTGGGGTAGAGGCAGGGATGAGGGGGGGGGGGGGGGGTCTACCGCCTTTCAATAAATCATAAAGGAGGCATCACCCCCACTGCCTTTCCACCACAATTTTAAAAAATATAACATGGACATATTTTAAAAAAAATATAAAAATGCATAAAAAAGAAACTCAATAGAAATTGATACCGAGATGAAGAAGTTGTTGAAGTGTATTACATTTTTTCATGAACCAAGATGAATCCTATTGCATGATACATTTTCTTGTATCTTTTATACTATGTGAAATAAAGATGAGAACCATGTAAAGTGTTTCACTTGCATGAAGATTATTGCGCAAAAAGTTTAGTGTTAATTAGAAATATGATCCACTTCTATTTAACTACATGAAGAAGATGAAGAAATCAATACCATATAATAAAGTCTATATGATATTCATGTAGTCTATAGTGTTCATACATATAATGTAGTATGTGAAGTTTTTTTGCATGCATTGATAGTATTGCACAAATGAATAAGGCAGTCTCGTGTACTGTGTGGTACGTGAAGAACATGAAAGAAGTTTTGTTTGCATGAAGTTGCTCTGTGAAATAGAAGCTCTAAAGCAGTATTAATAACATGTTACAATAAGAAAGGATAGTGAGTTGTGTAATGCTATTAAAAAATTTCATGTACTATTCTACATGTTTATAAGAATAATCGGGATAATGTTTTTATGGAAATTACAGTGAGAACTTGAATTTCATGCAAGTTTCTTCATTTATTTTCTTGAAGTCAATGTAGTGATATAGAAAAATAAGAGGAAGAGAAGAATCAGGTGTTAAAGTGATACATTGGTTCTAAAAGAAGAAATAAAAGAGAAGATGGATCATATTGATACATCTGATTGAATCTTGATGAAAGTGAATTCTTATTAGTGAGAGGACTATCATTACTATATCTAGAGTTAGAAGGAGGAGAGATCAAGAAGATAATTCCAATCCTAGAATTATCATCATCCAAAATAAAAAATTTATGCAGTTAGGGGAAAGACATAGACACAACTCTCATTAATAAAAAGTTGAGTCTATCCAGCTTGAAGAATAAGAAAAATATATTGGAGTTCACAGTGCATTTATCAGGAGATAAAGATGCAATCAGTTCATGCTTACCACAGTGATCATGAAGAGACCCTTAAGTCTATAAAATAACTTTATCCTAAATATAATAATTTCACCAATTGAAGAATAGGAATTTTCCCTTGGATGAGGAGTGATCAAACCCTAAATCTTTTAAAGGTAGTGTTCTTGAAATAAAGTGACCCTGGACAAAACATTATATCCAGAGAACTGGTGAAGTTTAGTGGATATTGGCACATCATCAACACATCGTTGATGTGTGCTCCTTGGATGTATCCTTTTGAACCAAGTAAAATCTTTGTGTTTTGTGAATTCATTATTTTACTTCATATTTATGTTTATTATAGTGATTAAAACATTAGGAGTTATAGGTTGAACAAAATTATTCATAACATGGGAATATGATCCTAAAAGTAAATCAAACAAGTAAAAGAAAAAAATTGGGCTACACTCTGATCCATCCCCCTCTCATAGTGTCTCAGGTTATAATAGATATGAAACCTTATTTATTATTTTCTCATTTTCTATATTTTCCAAATATTTCTATATAATCCCTTATTCTTCTCATGATTTGATTAAGTGGATGACACTAACCATTATGATGATAGGGTGCAACATTGGTGATCTATAGTGGAGGCATAATGTAGAGGCGATAACGCGATATGGAAGCTATGAGACCATTGACCCTTATGATGATGGAGTATGAAATTGGTTCTTGATAGTGGAGACAAAATATAGAGATGATACTGTGAGATGGAAGTGCTGATAAAATCGTGATTGTGTTGTGTGGGGTCTCATTACAGTGTGACAATAGTTGTTATGACATTATTTGTTAGATTCAGCTATGAAAATAATTTTATAAATAAGTAATTATATATTCCAAAAGGTTTTATTCTATAATTCTAACTTATAAAGTCTAAATGAGGATAGACAAATCAACAAAATCTAACATCTAGGTATTTGAAATCAGTAGATCAGAAGATTTCAATCAGATGATATGAAATCAGAACTTTCCACATGACAATTTGATGGAGACAGTGTAGAGGCACCAAAAAATTGTCTAAAATTAACTATATGATATGTAAAATTATTTTTAAAGGATACACTGAGGTCAGTTCTCAGTAGTTGTATGGAAAAGGGATCACAAAAGGGTCTTCAGGGATCGATATGTAAGAGTAAACTCATGAGAGTTTTGGAAGAGAGAACTGTGTACTAGAAGTATAAGTTATGGAGGTGTAAGTTGTTGGACATGTGGAGGGATACCCATTAGGATTGGACTGAGGTGGGATCACTAGAATTGTTGATCATAAGGCAGTGGTTATAGATTTTACCAGTTGTACTCTACTATTTTAGTAGGGAAGAATCACATGTTGTGATACTTTGACTCATTGTATTGTAATCATATTCTAATCCTTAATAGAAGAGTCTGGATATTTCTCCTCAAGGACTATGAATCACATATGAACCATGAAAATAATTTTTTTTTATTTTACCTTTATTTATTCTAATCATCTTCTTTCATAAGTTCTTGTGTGGGTTATTTGGAGGTTAGATATTCACTGCGGTGACTTATACATGGTTTCTTCTAAGTTCCAGCTATATGTTTTTATAGAACTTTATTTCACCTTGTAAGTTCTATAGGTGTAACATACCATGGTTTTGATGAAAAAAAAAATGGTATTATAGCTTTGGTTTCAGAGCTTTAGATGACCAAACCTTGATGAAGGTGATTTAGAGATCAGTTTAACAACATATTTCCCCTCTCTTCCTTATATGAGTATTTTGATAAGCAGTTACTCACCCCACTAATGTATTTTTTAATTTAGTGGTAGTATATTAGGAAGTAATGGTGCTATATGAGGGTAATTTCTAGATGGATAAGTTCATTAAGAAGGAATTTGGATTATGGAAGATGCAGATAAAATATTGTATACCGGGTAAGGATCTTGATCTTATGTTGATGAGTACTAAGTTAGAAGTGATAGAGAATGAAGAGAGAGTGAGTCTCGATAAGAAAAAAATCACTATAGTTTAAATTTTACTATTATGTAATGTAACTTATAACATTCAAGAGGCGAAAACATAATCAGAATGAAATGTATGATAAGCTCACAACGATAAACAAGGTGTCGTATTATAGAGGTTGTTCAACATGAGGATGTTGAAAAGTCAATTTGTGACTAACCACATCAATGAATTCAATATTATTAGAGGTCAATTAGAATAATTTAAGGTGAAATTTGTGTTGTATTGGTATATCTCAATCTATTTTAGATGATGTTGGGCCAAATGATTGGACTCGGGTGGTCATGGCACTGTAGTGATGTAGACTTTCATCCACCTTTCACTATAGCACAACAAAATTTTTGTGCAGTTGGTAAAATAGTGCTTTATCTTCTTTATTATCCCATTTCAGGCTAGAGTTTATGTAACACCCCATGTTTTTCTAAAAAAATAAATAGAAATTCATGGAACTTTGTTTAAAGTAGATATTTTTAACTAGCCTTTAAAACATAACTTTTCCACTTCTATGTTTTGAATTTCAAGAAACTGTCATCTACAATTGTATTCAGTATGTTATATAGAGTCTATTGGAACCAACTTGTTTTTTTGGTGAATAGTAACATACCCTTATGAATAGTAATATTAATAGTAATATGACCCTAATGAATAGTAAATTTTATCATTATTTTATTTTCTTAAGGCTTTAAGATAATAACATCTTGGTTAATTTTTCATCGTGATATAGAAGTAGTTATAGAATTAGAATTGTTAATTTTGGAATTAAGTATGATTTTATTTAAAAATTAAATTAATAATATTTAGAAAATTATTTTCAAAAAATGGACTTCATTTTGGAATTATACACGTCGAAAAATTATTAGGGTAAATTTTTGGGTTTTTTCTGAAATTTTTGATTTTTCAGTGAATAGTGAAATACTATAAAATACCATATAATCAAGTTATCAGTAAAATACACTATTTATGACATCATAAGTGATTCAAGGCCACTTGGTTCGAACTCACATTCCATTGTTACTATTTGAGGTCACATGAACTAAAACTATTCATAATCTTGGGTAAAAATATTATAATAATGATTAAAATAATGAAAAATACCCCCTCTCCTCCACTATAAATACCACTCTCACTTCCCTCTTCTTCACACACCTCTAAACCCTTGATCCATGCCTAAGTTCTACCCAATACTCCTCCCAAGGATCTTACCCACTTCCTAGAGCTACTGTTCTCACCAAAAGACCAAAACCAAATCCCTTAAGAAGGATCTCAAGGAGAAGAGATCAAGAAGTGAACATCCTCTTTTATTTTATTTCTTTTCTTTAATTTTATGTTATTCTCTTCATTTATCTTTGTATTATGTTGGGATATTTCATTCCATATCCCCAATTACTGTCCATATTATTTATGAGTGATGATATATTACCTTTCTCTCATCAAACTATTTTTATGAAATTTTAAGTGATGCCTTTAGGTTGCCAAATTTTCGTGATAAATTTCTCAAGTTTTCTTTTATTTCATGATTCATTTTTCTTCTTTCCTCACCCCATCTTATCCAAGAGGAATGAAATATCCATAATCATTTATATTCTGTATTTTCTCATGTTCATGGAAAATTAATCATCATTGTTCTTCTCCTCTCCCACTTATTCAAAGAATTAAAAACATTGTCCATGATGTGTCGAATTACCGACATCGTGGACGATGTGATTTTATTTTTCTTTAAATTCTTAAAGTCTGGTCATGAAACCATTTTTATGGTTGAAATAGGTTATAATATATTTATTATGTCTCATCAATATTTCTGGAATTCTTTTTAACACATGGTTTTAATTTATAAAACGAAATGAGGTCGTTATTATCAAAGAGCCACTAAAATGATCTAAACGAACATCATTAATGTTTTAACTTATGAAATATCCTTATATTAAACATCAAAATAATAAATGGTATAAATTATGGTACTATAAATATTTAAATACCTTTCTATTCCAATTCTATAATTTCACTTCCAATCAACAAGAACATCCACCATGAACCAATCCTGGAAATCATGTTAAGAACTCACCAAAAAACAGTGCAAAGAGCAAAATACTAACAATTAAAGGGTGAAATGAAGTTATGAAATGATAATATAAGGTGTTATAAATATGAAAATGTTTCTTTAAACTAATAATAACACTATTTTAACCATTATACAGGAAGTTTAAAAAATTTGGAAGTAATACAAACCCGAGGTAAGGGAATTCTTAACCCGATTTCCATTCTTTGCGTTAACCTTCTACTTCATTATTTATATGATATTTAAATTGTTTGTGTGATGGGTTATATTTTTATTATGTTTTATTATGTATATTTATAGTATATATACAAACTCCATCCACTCTATTATGTTTCTCTTCAATTGTATGATATTTATAAGGGGCATTTCTTTAAAAATCCTCTTTTTAAATTCGGTTTTACAAAATTCCAAAGTAATGTTTTTATTTAATTATTCATGTTGTATGATTATGTTTTGCTTCTTGGGAATTATTTATGATGAAGGGTGGGACCTATATCTCCCTCCAATGCATTGGGTATTAGTAAGTTGGAGGTCGGCCGTATGGTTACTCCAAGTGTAACTGCAATGGTTACACAAAGTAAGGTAGTCGTGAGGGTTGTAAATTATAAGGCAGCCAAGAATGGTTAAAAGATTATGTAATTAATACCACAATATACCTTTATGATTATATTTATGTTCTCATGTTTGTGTGGATATTTTTTAAATATCATGTTACACTAAGTAAGTATATATGGTTGACACGCATGTCTTTTGAATATGTTTTCATACGTTACAAGTATTCATGGACTAATGTGATCTTTCCTTCTTTTTCATCCCTTACTGAGCTTTTGTGCTCATCCCAAGTTTTTAAATGATTTTCACAGGTTAATGTATGTGTAGAACAAGTAAGGAAGCCATGTTAAATGTTGAATAATTGTTAAGGAATCTTGTTTTAAGTTTTAATGTTTTATATTTTGAAAAAAATGGAAACTGTTTTTACGGTATCCACTCTGTAATAATGTGTAATGTTATGAATGTATTGTCCTAATTATCTAAATCTCTAAACATGAAAATATCCTCAATGTAAAAGGAAGTGTTTTCTTGACTAAATTCAAGATGATGTATGCAATAAGGTTGGGTCCTTAGTTGGTATCAGAGGATGATTTATATAAACTTAGGGGTTAGGGTGATGTTAATAGAATACCACAAATGATTTTCACTCCATGTTTAATTTGAAATGTTTTAGAATTTAAATATTACCATGTTTCTTCATCTAAGAAATTTTTGTTCAGAATGGTTGTCCACAGAAGGAACAGAGATTCTGAAGAGGAGAGGAATCGACAAAATGACATCCTTCCTAAACTACAGCCCGAAATGGTAGGGATTGGAACCAAGCAGTTTGTGATAGTAATGGCTCAGCTAACGTAGGCAATAAATGGTGGAGGCATCCATGAAAGAGAACCAATAGAGGTACAACAACAGAACATGAATGTATTGGAACATTTTATGAGACAACATCCACCTGCATTCAATGGATCTTCTGACCCAGTAGCAGCTGAAGGATGGATCAGAGCACTTGAAAAGATATTCGATGTTATGGGATGTTTAGAAAATCAAAAGGTAAGTCCCGCCATTTATCATTTTGAAGGGGAAGCTAATCAGTGGAGTTCAATGGTAAGAAATATCATGGTTAGAGAGGATTTTTATGCCTTAGAGTGGGATGAATTTAAAAGTCTTTTCCTTGAAAAATATATTCTTAAGGTGGTGCGACTTAAAATGGAGAAGTAATTCCTTGAATTGAAACAGAAGGAGGAAGATACAGTGGATGTGTATGAAGCGAAATTCACCCAACTGGTGAGGTATACTCCAAATCTTATTCTGGATCTTGATAGAAAAATTAACAGCTTTTACTCAGGATTGAAGCCAAGGTATCGAAGGTAATTGGTCTCCCATGAATTCAAAAGTTATGAGAAACTTGTCCAATGTGATGAGAGGGTAGATATGGAGTTTGCTGATGATCATGTGATTTTTGGAAACAATGAGAAGAAGTGGTCCAGTTGGCAATAAATGGGTAAGAATCAACCAAAGAAATATGATGTTAAGAAAATCCAATTTTCAGTTTGTGAAAAGGGTGGCAATAAGAACCCTAGGTAATGTCTTAGAAAAACTGGGAAGTGTTTTAAATGTGGTAAGTTTGGACATATGGACTGAGATTCTAATGAAAATGATGAAAAGACTAATCCTAATAAACAGACTGTAAAGTGTTTTAAATGTGGTGAGATGGGTCATTATGCAAATGCCTTCCCAAAGAGAGATCTGAATGATGCAAAGAATCTAGACAACAAGCAGAAAGGTGTAGTGAGATCCTTTGCGACTATGTCAGTAGATGTTGGGCCATCCAATGAAGTTGTATTAGGTACTTTTTTTTCACTCTAATTTTTCTAAATTTTTGTTTGATATAGGGTCTACACATTCCTTCATCTCTAAGAAATTTTCTGGTAAATTGGAAATATCACCTCAACAAATGAGACCCGAACTTGTTGTTAAAACACTAGGGAAAATGTTATAGCAAAGAGGAATTATAAGAATCTTTCTATTGTGGTATTTGGAAATACTTTACCTGCAAGACTTATTGTTTTACCCTTAGTCTGGTTTGATGTTATTTTGGGGATGGACTGGATTTCTGATTATCATGCTAAGATTGACTGTAGAGCTAAAGAAGTTGTTTTTTCAGAAATATTTTCAGTTTGTATACAAGAATGAACCCATAAAATTGATAACATATCAGGAAGCTGAGAAACTAATAAAAGATGGAAATGAAAGTTATCTTGCTCATATTATTGAAAACAAGGGAACTATTCAAGTTAATGATGTGCCAATGGTAAATGAATACCTTGATATTTTTCCTGATGAGTTACCCAGTGTCATACCTGATCAAGAAGTCGAATTCACAATTAACTAGTTCCTGATGCTAAGAAAATTTCAAAACCCCCTTATCATATGGCTCCAATATAACTTCTTGAATTGAAAAATCAGTTCCAAGATTTTATTGACAAAGGCTTTATTTATCCTAGCACTTCACCATGGGGAGCCCCTGTTTTGTTTGTTAAAAAGAAATATGGTTCCACGAGACTTTTCTTTGATTATAGATCTTTGAATAACATCACTGTTAAAAACAAGTATCATTTTCCTCATATTGATAACTTGTTTGATCAGATCCAGGGAGCTCAGTACTTTTCCAAGATTTACTTGAGATCTGGATACCATTAGCTGAAGGTGATGGAGGATGACATCCTAAAAACAACCTTTCATGCTAGATATGGGCATTATGAATTTGTTGTTATTCCATTTGGATTAACTAATGCACCTGCTGTATTCATGAATCTTATGAATAGATTATTTCCTGAGTTATTGGATAGGTTTTTGGTTGTTTTTATTGATGAAATTATAATATTTTCTAAAAATAAAGAGGAGCATGAAAAACATCTAAGGTTTGTTTTAGAAACATTAAAAGAAAAGAAACTATATGGAAAATTCAGCAAGTGTGATTTTTGGTTGCAACAGATTTCTTTTCTTGGGAACATTGTAAATAATGATAGAATAACAGTTGATCCTACCAAAACAAAAGTAGTTGATGAATGGCCAAGAACCAAAAATATTATAGAGATCCGTTTTTTTCTTGGGTTAGCAGGTTATTACAGAAGGTTTGTTAAGAACTTTGCACGATTATCTAGCCCGATAACTAAGTTAAAACAGAAAGGGGTTAAATTTGTTTGGACAGAGGAATGTGATGTTTGTTTTCAGGAACTAAATAAGAGATTGGTGAATGCTCTATTTTTGGCCTTACCTTCCTGAAATGGTGAGTTTGTCATCTACAATGATGATATTTGAAGGGACTTGGTTGTGTTTTGAAGCAGAATGATCAGGTAATTGCCTATGATTTGAGACAACTTAAACCTCATGAGCTAAATTGTCCCACACATGATTTGGAATTGGCAGCTGTGGTTTTTGCTTTGAAAATTTGGAGGCATCATCTATATAGAACCAAATGCCAAATATATAATGACCATAAAAGTCTAAAGTATATATTCACTCATAAGGAATTAAACATGAGGTAGAGAAGATACCTAGAAATGATAAAAGATTATGACTGCACGATCAATTACCATCCTAGAAAAGCAAAAAAAGTAGTGGATTCCTTAAGTCAGAAACATCATGCATCATTAACCATGTTACATTTGGAACATGATCCATTGATTAATGATTTGATGAATTTTGTCTTAGAAGTTGTTGGTGTAGGGAATACCTCTGTTTTGTTTCAGGTTTCAGTATAGTCTTCATTGTCAGACAGAATTAAGCAAGCGCATAAGGAAGACTATGAGCTACAAAAAAAGGTAGATTTGGTTAAAATGGGTAAGTTTCCAGAATTTAACTTTGAAAAAGATTGTGTTTTAAGATTTGGAACAAGGTTGTGTGTGCCTAGTGATTCTTAGTTGAAGAAATATTTTTTGTGCGTAGAACATAGTTCTCTATTTTCTGTTCATTCTGATAGTACTAAGATGTATAGAGACCTTCAGGAGTATTATTGGTGGGATGGAATGAAAAGAGATATTTCTGATTTTACCATGAAATGTTTGACGTGTCAACAGGTTAAACCAGAGTGGTAGTTACCAAAGGGGATGCTTCAGCCTTTTCCAGTGCCAGAGTGGAAATGGGAGAATGTATCCATGGACATTGTGGTGGAACTACCAAATACTTCTTGAGGTAACAATGTGATTTGGGTTATTGTTGATCAGCTAGTAAAGTCTGCACATTTTATTTCTATTTGGGATACAATGACTTTGGATCATATTTCTCGATTGTACCTTAAGGAGATTGTCAGGTTACATGGAGTTCCTCTTTCCATTGTATCTAACCGAGATCCCAGGTTCACTTCTAACTACTAGAAGGGACTTCAGAAGTCGTTGGGCATAGATTTAAATTTCAGTACAACTTTTCACCCTCAACCAGATGGGCAGTCAGAACGAACGATTTAAACTTTGGAGGATATGCTTCGAGCTTGTTCAATGGACTATCGGGGAAGTTGTGATCATCATCTTTCTTTAGTTGAGTTTTCTTAAAATAACAGTTTTCATTCCAGTATTCAGATGACACCTTTTGAGGCCTTGTATGGGAAGTGGTGTTAGACTCCAGCATTTTGGGATGAAGTTGGTGAAAGAAAGTTGATGGGGCCAAAATTTGTAGAAGAAGTGGCTGAGAAAGTGAGGATGATCCAACAACACATGAGGATAGCTCATAGCAGGCAGAGAAGTTATGTAGATAACAGAAGTAAAGACTTATCTTTCACGGTAGGTGACCATGTTTTCCTTAAAGTCTCTCATTGGAAAAGTGTGACGCGTTTTGGTAAGAAAGGGAAGCTAAGTCCACAGTTCATAGGTCCTTTTGAAATCTTGGAGAAAGTTGGAACAGTTTCATACCGCGTAGCTTTGCCTATGAGTTTGTCTTTGATACACAATTTTTTTCATGTTTTGATGTTGAGAAAGTATGTTTCAAATTCATCACATGTCTTAAGCCCAGAAGAAGTTCAGATGGAATAGAACCTTTCTTATGAAGAGAAACCAGTTCAGATTCTTGATCGAAGGGAACAAGTATTGCGGAATAAGGTAATCCACTAGGTAAAGGTTTTGTAGAGAAACCACATGGTTAAAGAAGCAACATGGGAGTCTGAAAATGCTATGAGGGAAAAATACCCTCAATTGTTTAATAAGTAAATAAAATTGTGAGGACGCAATTTCCAGAAGGTGGGGATAATGTAACACCCCAAGTTTTTCTAAAAAATAAATAGAAATGCATGGAACTTTGTTTAAAGTAAATATTTTTAACTAGCCTTTAAAACATAACTATTCCACTTTTATGTTTTGAATTTTAAGAAACTGTCATCTATAATTGTGTTAAGTATGTTATTTGGAGTCTATTGGAACCAACTTGTCTTTTTGGTGAATAGTAACATACCCTTATGAATAGTAATATGAATAGTAATATGACCCTAATGAATATTAAATTTTATTATTATTTTATTTTCTTAAGTCTTTAAGATAATAACATCTTGATTAATTTTTCATCGTGATATAGAAGTAATTATAGAATTAGAAATATTAATTTTTGAATTAAGTATGATTTTATTTAAAAATTAAATTCATAATATTTAGAAAATTATTTTTAAAAAATGGACTTAATTTTTGAATTCTACACGTCGAAAAATGGTTAGGGTAAATTTTTTTGGTTTTTTCTGAAATTCTTGATTTTTCGGTGAATAGTGAAATATGATAAAATACCTATAATCAAACTATCAATAAAATACACTATTTATGACATCATAAGTGATGAAAGGACACTTGGTTCGAACTCACATGCCATTATTACTATTTTAGGTCACATGAACTAAAACTATTCATAATCTTGGGCAAAAATAATATAATAATGATTAAAATAATGAAAAATACCCCCTCTCCTCCACTATAAATACCACTCTCACTTCCCTCTTCTTCCCACACCTCTCAAGATTTGATCCATGCCTAAGTTCTACCCAATACTCTTCCCGAGGATCTTACCCACTTCCTAGAGCTACTGTTCTCACCAAAAGACCAAAACCAAATCCCTTAAGAAGGATCTCAAGTAAAAGAGATCAAGAGGTAAACAACCTCTTTTATTTTATTTATTTTCTTTAATTATATGTTATTCTCTTCCATCACCTTTGGATTATGTTGGGATATTTCATTCCATATACCCCCTTACTGTCCATATTATTTATGAGGGATGAGATATTTCATTTCTCTCATCAAACTATATTTTATGAAATTTTAAGAGACGCCGTTAGGCTGCCGAATTTTCATGAGAAATTTCTCAAGTTTTCTTTTATTTCATGATTAATTTTTCTTCTTTCCTCACCCCCTCTTATCCAAGAGGCATGAAATATATATAATCATATATATTCTGTATATTCTCATGTTCATGTAAAATTAATCATCATTGTTCTTCTCCTCTCCCACTTATTCAAAGAATTAAAAACATTGTCCATGATGTGTCGAATTACCAACATCGTGGATGATGTGATTTCATATTTCTTTAAATAATTCAAGTATGGTCATGAAACATTTTTTATGGTTGAACCAGGTTATAATATATTTATTATTTCTCATCAATGGTTCTGGAATTTGTTTTAACACTTGGTTTTAATTTATAAAATGAAATGGGGTCATTATTATCAAAAAACCACTAAAATGATCTAAAAGAACATCATTAATGTTTTAACTTATGAATCATCCTCATATTAAACATAAAAATGATAAATGTTATAAATTATGGTACTAGAAATACATAAATACCATTCCATTCCAATTCTGTAATTTCACTTCCAATCAACAAGAACATCCACCATGAACCAATCCTGGAAATCATGTTAATAACTCACCCAAAAACAATGCAAGGAGCAAAATACTAACAGTTAAAGGGTGAAATGATATTATGAAATGATAATATAAGATGTTATAAACATGAAAATTTTTCTTTAAACTACTAATAACACTATTTTAACCATTATACATAAAGTCTAAACAAGTTGTAAGTAAGACAAACCCGAGGTAAGATAATTCTTAACCCGATTTCCATTCTTTGGGTTAACCTTCTAATTCATTATTTATATGCTATTTAAATTGTTTGTGTGATGGTTTCTGTTTATATTATGTTTTATTATGTATATTTACAGTATATATACAAACTCCATCCACTCTATTTTGTCTTTCTTCAATTTTATGATATTTATAAGGGGTGTTTCTTTAAAAATCCTCTTTTTAAATTCGGTTTTACGAAATTCCAAAGCAATGTTTTTATTGAATTATTCATGTTGTAGGATTATGTTTTGGTTATTGGGAATTATTTATGATGAAGGGTGGGAACTATATCTCGCTCCAATGCATTGGGTATGAGTAAGTTGGAGGTCGGTCGTATGGTTACTCCAAGTGTAACTGCGATGGTTACACAAAGTAAGGTAGCCATGAGGGTTACAAATTATAAGGTAGCCAAGAATGGTTAAAAGATTATGTAAGTAATTCCACAAGATACATTTATGATTATATTTATGTTATCATTTCTTTTGGATCTTATGTAAATATCATGTTACAAAAAGTAAGTATATATGGGTGACAAGCATGTCTTTTGAAAACGTTTTTATACGTTACGAGTATTCATGGACTAATGTGCTCTTTCCTTATTTTTCATCCCTTAATGAGATTTTGTGATCATCCCAAGTTTTTAAATGATTTTCACAGGTTAATGGATGTGTAATACAAGGAAGGAAGCCATGTTAAATGTTGAAGAATTTTCAGGGAATAATGTTTTAAGTTTTAATGTTTTATATTTTGAAAAAAATGGAAACTGTTTTTAGGGTATCCACTCTGTAATAATGTGTAATGTTATGAATGTATTGTCCTAATTCTCTAAAGCTCTAAACTTGAAAAGATCCTCAATGTAAAATGAAGTGTTTTATTGACTAAATTCAAGATTATGTATGTAATAAGGTTGGGTCCTTATAGTTTATGTGTTCTTGAGACTCTGAGACACTCCTTATATTTTTTTCTTGAAAATCATAGTCATATTTCTACCTCTACATGGACATAGGGATTATTCCTAAACCACATAAATCCTTATGTCTATTTTCTTCTTCTTATTCTTTTGTTTCTGGATTTTCTTCGTCTATAAACATGTTCTTTCACTGTAAATCCTAGTATTTTTTCAACACTTTAGAGATCTAGAATGGGAAATGTTGTAACTCCCATAACTCTTTGAATCCTAGGATGTAATGGTTACTGTGGGGGGTAACTCAAGTGGTATGGATGACCTTGTGTTTTTAGATGTTAGATACTCAATCTTGAATAAAGAACTTCATCGAAAGGATATCCAAGAATCTTATAAAAATTATTATAGTGTGGAGGAAGGGTAAAGGTACCAAGGTGTGCATCAGAATAATTATCTTCAGGGATGCACATACCGATACGAAGGGATATGATCTCACATGAAGGAATTAATCATTAAAAATAAACTGTAAAATTACCTTCATCAATTTGAAGGTGCATTCAAAAACCACTCATCATTTTAAATCATTTCTTGAAGGAAATGGGGTTGGATCCCTCTAGATCATCCACACAGGCTTTGAATTTCCATGGTAATTCTGATCATCGACATTTGGGTGCTAGCACGAAGATCTTATGAATCATTTGATGTCTCAACGACCAACACTACACCGATCCTTTGATCCGTGAAGAAGAATTTGGATTGAAGTTTTGGATTGGCTGATTCTCTCTCTAGTATGTGAGAGAAATGTGAAGAGACTCAAATTCTTTCAATGAATAGTGATGTGAATGAGAGCTTCTTCTTCCTTATATAGTGAAGTTTATAATACCCAAGATTGTCACCCCTACCCTTGAATATGTATTACCCACTAAATAAGCTATAAACGAAATCTTATGATTGATTTATTGACTCAAAAATATAATTTATATTTTATCACTTACTTGTAATGTAATAAATATATTACATGATAAAAATGAATCATTAAAACGAATTTTCATTCCCACATATATTAAACAAACCCTGAATAATAAATAATATTCTTTCATTAAATATTTTTCCATGAATCCACTTAATATATTGGGTATAATTTTAATAAATTAATTCAACACCAATTATTCTAAACTCAAATGATTTGAATTTATTTATTTCATGGCAATTTTTAAAACTCTAACATCAGTAAAACCCTATAGAGGGGCCGACCATATCCTAAACTCATATTCATAAGAATATGCCAGACTTTTGAATATGCTAAGTGTGTGAACATTTAGACCTTTATCTCAATAGTAGTGAATATTATTCACAAACATGAAGCAGAGTCTCGAAACTCCTCAAGGCCTATAAAATGATAAATAATAGTCATAATAAAGGAAACCTCTTATGAAGACACACCATGTAATATAATTGTTTCAGAAACATCAGGAGTCACAATGACAGAGGTTTGAAGATGAAGAAAATATAGAAACAAAGAATAAGAAGAATATGAACATGAATAAAGTGATTTTTGTGGTTTGGAAAAAAATATCTATATCTATAGAGAGGAATAATCACTTCAATATGAAATTTGGGAGCATAATTACATGGAGATTAGAGTTTCTCAATGTAGAAACCCTAGCTTGAAATGATCTAATAAAAACAATGAAGCACTATTCCACTAACCACATATAAAGTCTGATGTTCTATGATTAAAGGTGGTTGGAAGTCCACACTATTATAGTGTTGTGACCACCCAAGTCCAAGATGCTATAGTGGATGGTGGTAAGAAGACTGCAGTGCTACAATACCACTATATCCTAAGTCTGAGATGCTATAGTAGCTGTGAAAAAGTCTACACAGCTACAATTCCCTGTTGGTGTCACCTGATTAGAATTTCTATAGTTGTCAAAGTTTCTATAGTTCCCAAAAATTTGGTTCAGAGACCTTTTTTACCTGGTCCCCCAGAGTAGGGTCACATTGCCTCTTGCAACCCCGAACGAACTCACCATGGAGCTAGACCATTATGATTTGTAGCCTATTGTGCAGTATAGGACACAAGCATTCAACCCAACACCATTGAAACATGATCGGTCTACACTAATCAAAAAATATACCACTTAGAGCCTGATCCATAAAATTGACTTTCTTTGATGCAACTGAGTTAGAAAATTTACTTAATCTAAGCTTATACTCTTATTCACTTGTTGGTGTGTGTTTTCCATTCACAACATCAATTTCAAGATTATGGTTCATAAAATACCATTTGTTTTCTTTTTGTGATTCCATAGTGTTTTCCAATGTTTGTCCTCTCATCCTCTATTCATAAGTGGAGAAAAACAGGGGCACAATAGTGCATCCACTTCTTTATTACCATCTTATTTTTCAATTTTTCTTCCTGATTTCTCATTCCGTAAATATTATGTAGTTTCAGCAACCCATCCTGTATCAAGACTCTAATAAAATGGTACTTCATTTAAATTTTCTTCCTCCGAGCATGAAATACTGGTATCTTTACAAGATGTATAACACTCTGACTTTCACATGAAATACATTTTCCTCTCACATTCTACCCAACTCATCCACAAATTTCATCATCAAAACCATCTCATTTTCATCTTTTATAACAAAAAAATTATTATAAATCTATGGTAGATAGAGCCACCACCTTTTACAATTGACATATCCAACTTACGGAAATTCCTCCATATATAAATACATAACTTGTGGTACTCCTCCTACCATCAACATTGACATACCCTTGTAATGATTTTCCTTTTCCAAAACATAGAGATACTTCCTTACTTTTCTTTAGATACCATATTATCTAATTCACAGCTTCCCAATGTTTCTTTCTAGGGTTATCCATGTACCTGATCACAACACCCACTACATGAGAAATTTCAGGTTGAGTAAAAACCATGACATACATCAATCTTCCAACACTTGATGTGTATGGAACCTTTTCCATGTACTCAACCTCTTCTCTTATCTTCAGTGATTTCTCCTTTGATAATTTAAAATAGCCTACTAGTGGAATAAAAACTGGATTTACTTCTATCATATTGAATCTTCTCAAAATATTTTCAATGTAGTAAACCAGTGATAACATCAATATTCCTACTGTGTGGACTTCATTGATATTTATTCCCAAAATATTTCCAGCTTCTCTAAGATTTTTCATCTTTAACTCCTCATCAAACTTCCCTTTCAGCTCATCAATCCTTTGCATACATGATCCCATAATGAGAATGTCATCCACATATAGAAGCATTATAATGTATTCATCACCAAAATACTTGGTGTAGCAAAATTTATCCATGTAACACCATTTGTATTCATTTTTAGTCATAAATGAATCAAAATTTTTATTCCAATGCCTGGGTACCTACTTCAACCCATATAAGATCTTATAGAGTTTTCACACTAGGAATTCCTTCCCATACTAAACATATCCCTCTTACTTCTGTATATAGATTTCCTCCTCTAGATATCCATGAAGGAAAGTAGTCTTGACATCAAGCTACTCTAAGTATAAGTCTTCTGATGCCATAATGCTAAGAACCACCTGGATGGTGGTAAGCTTTACTATAGTTGAGATAATTTCAGTGAAATCCACTCCCTCCCATTGAAAACCTTTCACCACCACCATTTCTTTGTACCTCTTATTTCCATCATGTTCTTACTTGACCCAGTATACCCACTTGTTCTGAAATTATTTCTTTTCTTATAGTAGAGGTGTCAACTACCAAGTTTTATTATCATGCAGTGAGAAAACTCCTCCTTCATGGCCAAATCCCACTTGCTCGACTCCTTCAGCTACATTGCCACATTAAAACATTTTGGTTCTCCACCATCAATTAATAACAAATAATGTAAGTATGGTGAATACCTCTAAACATGAATTCTTACACTTTTTGATCCCCTCAACTCCACTTGAGGAGTAGGCTCTATTGGTTTCGGCATCACCTGATTATGAACACCTTAAAGCTCCAATCGCTCATGGCACTCTCATTATTTATCCTCATTGTCAATTTTAACTTTATAATGGTCCTTTTATGTGAAAAATTCATTAAATACCATGTTCTAGCTCCTAATGACCATCTTGTTGAGATCATTTCAAAATCCATAACCAAACTCCTCAACACCATAACCAATAAAGAAAAATGGTTTGGACATAGCATCAATCTTGTCCCTTACATCATAATTGATATGTACACATTCCAAATATCAAAATACTCTTAAATTTGAGAGTTTTACCTCCTTACTAGACTAGATAACCTTAGTTAGACATTCTTCAATTGGTATAGATGGAATCCTATTGATGAGATATGTCTCCATGTTCACTACATCAGCTCAGAAAATCTTGTGTAACCCTGGGTGCAACCTCATGATCCTAGAATGTTCATTCAATGTCCTATTCATCCTTACTCTCACGCAATTCTATTGAGGTTCTCCTGAAATAGTATTCTCCCATTGAATTACATTATTTTTATAGAATTATATGAACTCATTATTGTCGTACTATCCACCATTTTTAGACATCAAACATTTCATCTTTATTACTGATTGATTCTCCACCATGGCCTTACACTTCCAAAACACCTTAAACACATAATATTTCCTTTTTAGAAAGTAAACTGAAACCTTATTTGTTGAGTCATTGATAAATTTCAAATAATATTGTCACCCTCTAAGGTAATGTACTAGTGAAGGACCCAAAACATTAGTGCACACCAGGTCTAGCTTCCCAGCCTTTAGTGTAATGCCACCTTCCACAAAATAATTTTTTTTCTTTCCAAAGATACAATCTTAAAACTGGCCAAAATACATTGAATTCATCTCTGGTATAAATACTTTTGTTTTCAGCACATTCATCCCCTTCTCTCTCATGTTACCTAGCCTGTAGTTCTGTGGTTGTGAATATTTGATAGAGTTTATTGATGAAATCATTTCCATGAAATTATCTATCATGTTGTATAGGGTACCATAATTTACTCCCCAAGCTATGACCATGACTCCCTGAGTGATCTTTCATGCACCACTAGTGAACATGGTACTAAAACCTTCATCCTCAATTTTTCTAACAAAAATATGATTTCGTTTTATTATAAGGATATACCTTACATTTTTCAAAACCAGAAAACTCCCACTATTAGTCTTGATTCATGCATCACACATCCCCACAATCTGAAAAGGTTCATCATCAGCAATATGTTCCTTACCAAAATTTCTAGAAAAATAATTTTTTTAGAAACCCTTTTATGATGTGGAATGGAAAGATACCCATGAGTCTAAAATCCAAGACTCCATAGGGATATCCATACTCAGTAATAGCACATCATCAGTTCATTTAGAATCCATTTTATTTCATGAGTTTCAATTGCCTTTCCTTTTTTCTCCTTATTGGCATGTCCTTTCTTCCTGCAAATACAATAGGTAGGACCATCCCCCCATTCCTTATCTCAAATCTTTCCTCTTGAATTTAATAATCCTCTATGATTGTCTCTTTGTGAATATCTTCCTCTTCCTTCAATGTTTAGAGTATAACTAGAGAATCTACCTGATTCTCTTATTCAAATATCCTCACTAAGGATCAGGTCCCACACATCCTTCAAAACTAGCTTGGAATTCCCAAAAGAACTGCTCAAAATTTTTACAATCTCTTCCCAACTATCAGGTAATGAAGACAACAATACCATTGAACATAACTCATTGTGAAGTGAAATATCCACTAATGTCAACTAACTTATGATGGTTTGAAATTCGTTGATGTAATCTGCAACAATTCTTCATTCAACCGTTTTTAGATTGAACAATTATCGCATCAAGTGCACTTTTTTATGATGATGGATTCTCATACATATTCCTGAGAGCTTTCATCATCCCAATAATTGTCTTATCATATTTTATGTTGAATTTCATATTTTTGGCCAATGTAAGGTGAAAAAATCCTAAAACCTATCGATCTAGCATCTCCCACTTTGACTGCTCCATGTTTATTGGCTTTAAACCCTAAAGTACGAAATACATCTTTTTCTGGTAAAGATAGTCTTAGATCTACATCATACAATAGTCTATGTTTTTTATATTTAATCATTTAATCTTCACCTTTCCTTATTCAATAGTTATCATTCAATTTTAGAAATTCAAAATCAACCTTTGATACTAGTTGTTGTGGAAATGTTAGGATTCACAACGATAGAGGTTTACAGATGAAGAAAATACAAAAACAAAGAATAAGAAGAAGAGAAACATGGATGCAAAAATTAACATGGTTTGGGAAAAATCCCTACATCCATAGAGAGGTAGAATCACTTCAATATGAAATCTAGGAGCAAAATTACAAGGAGATCAGGGTTTCACAATGCAGAAACCCTATCTCAAAATGAGCTAATAAAGAGAAAAAACACTATTCCACCAACCACAAAGAAATTATATTGTTCTATAATGAAAGGTGGCTAGAAGTCTACACTACTATAGTACTACAACCGCCCAAGCCCAATCTACTATTGTAATGACCCGCATTTTGAACCGGGTTAAAAAGTGGGGGAAATTGAACTTTTTCAATTACTGAACCGGTAGTTTTTAGAATTGGGCTTCGAAACAAGGTTCTGAAGGGTTGAATCCTTATTTTTAATGTTTTTGGACGTGGGTGAATGCCCGTTAAGTTTCCCGGGTGGCCCGAGGGGTTTCGGAAGCGACGAACCCCAGTTCTTTGAAGGGATGCAGAGGGCGCATGGTTGGCGCACGGTCTGACCAAGTCGTGCGGCCTTAACCGTGCGGCCCAAATCTGGTGGGCAGTGGCGTGCGCACGGGCTGCGCACGGTTTCCCCAAACCGTGTTCCTAGCCCATGCAGGAGATCTCTTGGAGGCAGAGGACTCAGCATAGTTTGCGCATGATTTGGAAAACCGTGCGGGTCAAACCGTGCGCTCGGGTATGTTTTAGGTTTTTAATTAAAATTAAAATAAAAAGAAAATAAAATAAATAAAAACCTAATCTATCTCTCCCTCACCCTCACTCAACCCGCATGCAGCCCCCTCCTCTCCTGTGAGCCGCGCATGAGCCCCCTCCATGGCCTCCTCCGGATCGAGCTCCTCCAGTCAATTTTCTTGGCGATTCTTCCTCCAAACCTCTGTGGTGAGTCTCTCCGTCCCTTTATCCTCTCTTATTGGTCGTTTTTAGGGCTTCTATTGAACTATTTGTGATTCGGCCAAACCCTAGGTTGGGGTTAGTTTTGTTTCCATTATTCTTTCTTGTTCCGCCTCTTCTAGGGTTATGCGGAAGGACTCTCGGAACCTCATGGGTGCACGTATGGTGTCTGCAGCCGAAGGTGAGGTGGATTGAGGTGATTTCGATCCGCCGGTTTGTTTCCGAGGTAACGTTTTTACCCATTGTTGTGTTTCATAGATTCCTTTTAGTTTCTTTGGTTGTTTTAGATGTTCCTGGTTTGTTTTTCTTAGTGCGTTGGCGGGTTCAGGTTGGTTTCTCTTTGCCGGAGCTTAGGTGGATCTTAGTTAGAAAGCGTCAAGAGCTGGAGTGGACGGATGGATCCACCTTGAGGTAGGATCCCTCTCCTTTCCCTTTAATTTAAAGTGAAGCATTTAAAGGGTTTAATACTGCATTGTTTTAGTATTTTAATTATACAATTTTAGTCAATTAAATGCTTGTGTGAAAAGAGTGTGAATTGCAGGGACAAAATTAAAATGGTTGCTTAGCCACTAAACTAACGATTTAATAATAAAACCCCTCAATCAGAGGTGCGATGTCTTCAAGATAAAAGTAGGAAGTAGATTTTTATGATTGCCTACTAAATTCTTGTTATTCTTTGGTGAAACTTGAATGAAATGGATTAGGATGGTAAGACCATGCCTTAGGATAATGGAATAATCACAGATTATGTTAATGGGATGGGTCTAGTGAGTGATACTTAACTAGGAGAAGTAGTCCCTATCACCTCTTAATGCTTTGTAAATCCTTATATGTATTTGAAATTAAATTAAAGGAATCAAGATGGAATTGGGGGTTATCCAATACTGTACATGACTGGGTTATCTCATGTACCTTATATCAATGTGATGAATATGATAATTGTTGTGATTGTGATATGGTTAATTGAAGCACATAAGAGAAAATGCCTTATGTGTTGTTTGATGAGTACGAATAATGGTTTAACTGAATAGCACACTAGAGAGGGTTAGAGCATGACCCTAGTGTTTTTTGTTATGATTGTGAATGAATGACATATATGATTATGGGTGTTTGTGAATGTGTAAATTCCATGTTTATTGATATGAATGTTATAAGAAGTGTATGCCTTATAACCCATGCTAATTAAATGATACAACTTCAGGCCAGGGGTTGACCGTGAGAGCTCCCCTTTGACATGGCTTTGAGCTAGGGGTAGATCGTGAGAGCTCCCCTTTGACATGGCTTTGGGCTAGGGGCAGACCGTGAGAGCTACCCTAATTAAATGATACAGCTTCGGGCTAGTGGTAGACCATGAGAGCTCCCCTATATTATGGATTCGGGCTAAGGGTAGACTGTGAGAGCTCCCTTGAATCATTATTAAGCCTTCGATCCGGGGATAGACCGTGAGATCTTCCACAAGGTTAGCCCAGGAGTAGGATCAAGAGCAATGCTCCAGGGTTAAGGACGTCTGTGAGTTCCATCCCGGTCCTACCCAACATATTATATATATATGTATTCCTTGAATCATTATTAAGCCTTCAGGACAGGGATATACCGTGAGAGATTCTCCAAGGTTGGGCTAGGAGTAGGATCGAGAGCACTTCTCCTGGGTTAAGGACGTCTGTGTGTTCCATCCTGGTCCTACCCAATATATTATATATATATATATATATATATATATATGTATGTATTCCTTGAATCATTATTAATCCTTCGGGCCGGGGATAGACCATGAGAGCTTCCCCAAGGTTGGGACAAGAGTAGGATCGAGAGCTCTTCTCCTGGGTTAATGAAGTCCGTGAGTTCTGTCCCGGTCCTACCCAACATATTATATATATATATATATATATATGGTGACATGATCAGGTTACTTTACTGGCAATGAGCTAAAACTGGTGTAGCTGTCAGGTTTCCTCTGAGAAAATCAGGACGGGTGTTGTTATTCTTTATTGTCTGTTTATTTAATCCTGCTATACCTGTTTACTACTTTAATTGATATCACACTGTCTAGATTGGGTTAGACATCGGTGGTTCCGGCCTACTGAGATTTATATCTCACACCCTACTCGGGCCACCATTGCACTGGGGTACCTGAGTAGACCTTTCTTATTCGCATGACCTAGGTTGGTTGATGTGCTGTTTGTACCTGAGGATTTAGGATCAAAGGACCAAGCAGGAGCTTGGGATGCTCAGGAGATCACCCATCGGGCTTTGATGTCTTTTCTTCATTTCTTTTGTATTATATTGAAAGCATGTTTTATTGTTTACTTATTTCCATATCTGTATCATCATCCCTGCATTGTGACAAGTGGCGTTTGCCACCTTTTGATATAAATGATTACTATTTTACTTTCGCAGTTGTTGTTCATTGTTTAACTATTACTGCTTCCGCTACTGAATGTTATTTATTCTGATGATACCGTTGTGTAACTCTGATAAGAGGGTATAGTCTCCCCACTATAACCTCCTGAGACCCTCGCTGCTAGTCAGTAGCCTCTGGCATACGGGGAGACACACTTGAGGCCATGTGGCGACCGATCCAGCCACCGGGTTGGTTGTGAGCCGGGCCGGGACGTTACGAAGTGGTATCAGAGGAGTTTTCTCTTCTGATTGTTTTACGGTTTGGCGACATTATACAAGGATAGGAAGAAACTAGAATTTGGTAATAAGCTGTGTCTGGGATTGGCCACCCCACGCATAGGGAAAATCCAAATTGACTCGAATGCAATCATTATTTTAATGATTTTTATTATTATGGTTGATTTGATTTCACCGTTGGGTGACACACATGATTTATGCTGATACTATTGATGCAATTGTGGGTTCTATTTCTGTTGCAACCCGATGAGATGAGGGTATGCCATTTCATGCATCATATAGGCACCTTGTAAGAAATTGCATACCATGCATTATGCCACGCCATCTAGGATGCATTAGTAATGCCTGCTGTTGTGATAGGTGTTGTGGTAGTTATTCCATGCTTCTGTGGTATAACATGTTTCTGTGTTACTACTTTTTATAACATGCTAGGTTCAATTAATATGAAATTGGTTTACTTGACCAAATTAAATGATTGCAGTTACGAAAGGAGCCAATTTTCAGTTGTAGGGTGTATGGGTGCCTTATAGATGGGAAAGGGTAACCTGTGTAATCAGATTTCCCAAAAAGGACTGCTAATGTTTTAATTGTAAAATGGAATTGATTTTGATTAAAGGGATCCAAATGCCAAACTGTAAAGTGTATGGGCACTTTACATATTGGTAGGTGGCCACCCATATGACTGAATGATTTCTTTGAGCATGTTAATTTCTGAAATGTGATCTATGTTGTTTAATGGGAGCCAATTTCCAATTCATGGAGTGTATGGGCGCTTCATGGGTTGGGAAACGACAACCCATAAGGAATTTAATGGCATGATGCTTTGTGTGATGTTTATAGGTGTAAAAGCTGTTTGATTTTGATATGAAATGTTTTGGCTTGATGGGACCCTCGTAGGTCGCCTAGTGGTTAAAAGGAAGTTGGTTGAAACTTTCCTGTTGTGCTTTGAACTGTTTGATAAAATGATCAAGTGCCTAGTGATTTTTTGTTTGGAAAAGGGTACTTGATGTGTTGAATTGAATCTTTTAAAGTGATTAAAATAATGAATGTGAATAAATATATAGGGCTTGGAAAAAGGAACCTGTAGTGGTGTCCTCTGTTGAGACCCCATGTGTGGGTAGGTTAAGCCTTTCTTGTGGGTGCCTTGGAATGGAACCTTACACGTTTTCTGTAGGCTGTTCTTCTTTAGCAGTGACGTTAAATGTTAATCTTTGAGCCCGATGGATTTTTTTGGGCCTGACCAAGTGCTTGGGTCAATTCTTGTTTTTTGTGAGGGGATAGCCCGTGGTAGGTATCACCCTTAGAGCTTATGTGCTTGGCTTGTTCGGTGATCTTTTAGATGATTGGTATTGTTCAGGTACCGTTGTCCCATGTAGGACTTCTAGTTATAATGGAACCCTTGTTCGGACGAGTGGGCCTGCTTATTTTGATCTTGTCAAGGGTTTGAGCATCGGGTAATGCTCTGTATCAGTTGGTTGGACATGCCTCGGGCATGGTCGGTCGCCTTGTTGGTCGTTTGACCCTTTCTTTTTGCGCAATAATGGATGACTTGACATGTCATCGTCCAAGAAAATGGTCGTATGGGGCAATACGACGTTTGGAAGTATCTCTTGTGCTTCTGTGTATGGTCTCAGGTCATCTCTGTGGTAGATTGACCTGAGCATTTTAAAATCAAGTTGTCCCAATGCTTGGAATGATTTTCGGAAGGCTCGGGTGGTTGACACGCTGGTCTTCTTGCTTTGGTTTCCTTGTACATTTGACGTGGTGATCGTGGCTCGAAGGAGTGACACACGTATGTTTAGATAATTATGAACAAGCCTACTTATGAGAAGCTTATCTTTCTCCTTTCGATGACGCCGACCCTTCTAAGGTGGGAAGCGTCGTGCTGGTTGAGTAAAGCGTGTCCTTCCGGGTATAATTAACACGCAAAGAAGGACCATTTGGGAATGGTTAGGTTGGTTTGAATGCCTTTGAGGCTTGCAGGTGTCATTATGCATCGATGCTTGCTCGACAACATGGTTTTGATCTGGTTGGCGGTGTATGCAACCCCTTTTAAGAAACATCGTTGGCCGTGGAGGACTTCGGTGGTAAATCATAAACAATCACGAAATGACTTGTGCGGGAGAGAGGCATTGTGATCAGTTTGGAATCTGGATGCATCGGTAGGTGAAGCCGAGTCTTTTCCTTTTAGTTGACCAGTGGTGGTTCAACTCTTCTTCCTTTCCATCTTTAGGAAAAGGTTAACTGGAATCCTTTTCAATCCTCTTGGTGTACTCTGCTATGTGATGAGCATGTCCCCTATCTTGACTTCATCCTGGATGCACTAAGAGAGCGTCAGTCTTACGCCGCGCTAATGTTTTCAAAAGCTTTTGAGCTTGGTTGGTTCTCTTTCGGCGTTGCACGCGGGATGCGTGGTTTCGTTCGTGGTTTGATCTTTGAGACATCACTAAGAGTCAGGTATGATCTTTTCAGTGACCATTCTCGTGGTGAATGCTGGATGCCTTGGGAGGAGGCATCATTGTTCAGCATATAAAGCACCGGCCACCTAAGTCGGGCGTCTTCTTGAATAGTCATCCAGAGTGGATTGACTCTTTTCAACGTGGTTTTAGAGGTAGATGGGGAAATCGACTACTTGATCGTTTCAAAATTATGCTAGGTGCGTCTTTGGAACGCTTGGAGCGTGCTTTTGAAAGTCTTTTTCAAAGGTGGTGGATCTATGGTTTGAGTCTTGACCGTTTAACATGAAAAATCTAAGGTGGGAAGTACCTCTGATTGGTTGCTTGGAGAGACGACGATGAGTTTGTGTCTCTAGTATGACGAGATCAGGTAAGAGTCTTCAGGGTGTTTCAGTTGGAAAACGAGCATTGGGACGGGTGTTGACGGCTTATGTGTCGTGTTCTTAAGTGGATGGTTGTTGGTGCGTAAGACATTCGGAAACGTAATGCGATCGTTTGAACAAAACTTCACAACCCTTGTAGGTCGAGTGAGGTGTATGTTGTACCCAATGGCTTCTCAGGGACGAGAAGTTATAAGGTGGGAAGGTTGTAATGAACCGCATTTTGAACCGGGTTAAAAAGTGGGGGAAATTGAACTTTTTCAATTACTGAATCGGTCGTTTTTAGAATCGGGCTTTGGAACAAAGTTCTGAAGGGTTGAACCCTTATTTTTAATGTTTTTGGATGTGGGTGAATGCCCGTTAAGTTTCCCAGGTGGCCTGAGGGGTTTCAGAAGTGACAAACCCCAGTTCTTTGAAGGGCTGCAGAGGGAGCACGGTTGGCACACAGACTAACCAAGCCGTGCGGCATAAACCGTGCGGCCGAAATCTGGTGGGCAGTGGCATGCGCACGGGATACGCATGGTTTCCCCAAACTGTGCACCTTGCCTGTGTGGGAGATCTCTTGGAGGTAGAGGACTCCGCACGGTTTTCTCACGATTTGGAAAACCGTGCAGGTCAAACCATGCACTCGGGTATGTTTTAGGTTTTCAATTAAAATTAAAATTAAAATTAAATAAAATAAATAAAAACCTAATCTATCTCTCCCTCACCCTCACTCAACCCGAATGCAGCCCCCTCCTCTCCCGTGAGCCGTGCGTGAGCCCCCTCTACAGCCTCCTCTGGATCGAGCTCCTCCGGCCAGTTTTCTTGGCGATTCTTCCTCCAAACCTCCGTGGTGAGTCTCTCCTTCCCTTTCTCCTCTCTTATTGGCCATTTTTAGGGCTTCTCTTGCCCTATTTGTGATTCGGCCGAACCCTAGGATGGGGTTAGTTTTTTTTTCATTCTTATTTATTGTTCCTCCTGTTCTAGGGTTATACGGAAGGTCTCTCGGGACCTCATGGGTGCGCATATGGTGTCCGCCACCGAAGGTGAGGCAGATTGCAGTGATTTCAATTTGCCGGTTTGTTTTCGAGGTAAGGGTTTTACCCGTTGTTGGGTTTCGTAGCATCCTTTTAGATTATTTGGTTGTTTTAGAGGTTCTTGGTATGTTTTACTTAGTGCGTTGGTGAGTTCGGGTTGGTTTCTCTTTTCCAGAGCTTAGGTGGCCCTTAGTTAGAAAGCGTCAAGAGCCGGAGTGGACGGATGGATCCACCTTGTGGTAGGGTCCATCTCATTGCCCTTTAATTTGAAGTGAAGAATTTAAAAGTTTTAATACTGCATTGTTTTAGTATTTTAATTATGAAAGTTTAGTCGATTAAATGCCTGTGTGCAAAGAGTGTGAATTGCAAGGACAAGATTAAAATGGGTGCTTGGTCACTAAACTAACGATTTAATAATAAAACCCCTCAATCAGAGGTGTGATATCTTCAAGATAAAAGTAGGAAGTAGATTGTTATGCTTGCCTGCTAAATTCTTGTTATGCTTTGGTGAAACTTGAATGAAATGGATTAGGATGGTAAGACCATGCCTTAGGATAATGGAATAAGAATGACTTATGTTAATGGGATGGGTCTAGTGAGTGGGACTTACCTAGGAGGAGTATTCCCTAGCACCTCTTAATGCCTTGTAAATCCTTATATGTCTTTGAAATGAAATGAAAGGAATAAAGAAGGAATTGGGGGTTAGCCAATACCGTACATGAGCGGGTTGTCTCATGTACCTTATATCAATGTAATGAATGTGACAAATATTGTGATTGTGATATGGTTAATTGAAGCGCATAAGAGGAAATGCCTTATGTGTTATTTGATGAGTATGAATAATGGTTTAACTGAATAACACACCAGAGAGGGTTAGAGCATGACCCTAGTGTTTTTGTTATGATTGTGAATGAATGCCATATTTCATTATGGGTTTTTGTGAATGTGGAAATTCCATGTTTATTGATATGAATGTTATAAGAAGTGTATGCCTTATAACCCATGCTAATTAAATGATACAGCTTCGAGCCAGGGGTAGACCGTGAGAGCTCTCCTTTGACATGGCTTTGGGCTAGGGGTAGACCATGAGAGCTCCCCTTTGACATGGATTCGAACTAGGGGATGACCGTGAGAGATCCACTAATTAAATGATACAGCTTCGGGCCAGTGGTAGATCGTGAGAGCTCCCCTATGTTACGGCTTCGGGCTAAGGGTAGACTGTGAGAGCTCCCTTGAATCATTATTAAGCCTTCGGGCCGGGGATAGACCGTGAGAGCTTCCCCAAGGTTGGGCCAGGAGTAGGATCGATAGTACTGCTCCTGGGTTAAGGATGTCTGTGAGTTCCATCCCGGTCCTACCCAACGTATTATATATATATATATGTATTACTTGAATCATTATTAAGCCTTCGGGTCGGGGATAGACCATGAGAGCTTCCCCAAGGTTGGGCCAGGAGTAGGATCGAGAGTGCTGCTCCTGGGTTAAGGACATCTGTGAGTTCCGTCCCGGTCCTACCCAACGTATTATATATATATGTATTCCTTGAATCATTATTAAGCCTTCGGGTTGGGGATATACCATGAGAGATTCCCCAAGGTTGGTCCAGGAGTAGGATCGAGAGCACTGCTCCTGGGTTAAGGACGTCCGTGAGTTCCGTCCCGGTCCTACCCAACGTATTATATATATATATATATATATGGTGACATGATCGGGTTACTTTACCGGCAACGAGCCAAAGCTGGTATAGCCGTCAGGTTTCCTCTGAGGAAATCAGGTCGGGTGTTGTTATTCTTTATTGCCTGTTTATTTAATCCAGCTATACCTGCTTACTGCTTTAATTGATATCACACTCTCTGGATTGGGTTAGAGACCGGTGGTGCCGGCCTACTGATATTTATATCTCACACCCTACTCGGTCCGCCATTGCACTGGGGTACCCGAGTAGAACTTTCTTATTCGTAGGACCTAGGTTGGTGGTTGTGCTGTTTGTACCTGAGGAGTTAGGAGTAAAGGACCAAGCGGGAGCTTGGGATGCTCAAGAGATCGCCCATCGGGCTTTGCTGTCTCTTCTTCATTTCTTTTGTATTTTATTGAAAGCATGATATATTGTTTACTGCTTTCCATATTGGTATCATCATCCCTATATTGTGAAAAGTGGTGTTTTACACCTTTTGATATAAATGATTACTATTTGACTTCTGCTGCTATTGTTCATTGTTTAACTATTACTGCTTCCACTACTGAATGTTATTTATTCTAATGATACCGCTGTGCAACTCTGATAAGAGGGTATATTCTCTCCACTATCACCTTCTGAGACCCTCGCTACTAGTCGGAAGCCTCTGGCGTATGGGGAGACACGCTTGAGGCCATGTGGAGACCGGTCTGGCCACCGGGTTGGTGGTGAGCCGGGCCGGGACGTTACAACTATAGTGGCTAGTGGCAAGAAGTCTACAGAGCTATAGTATAGCTATCTCCAAAGTTTGATCTGTTATTGTAGTCATTCCAAAGTCTGCATTACTATAGTGACCTATCAATGTTTCTTGGTTATCATTTCTATAGTGGTCAGAGTTTCTATAGTCCCCAAAAAATTAGGTTGGGGACACCCATACCCCTAGAGCAGGAGAGTGTTTCCCCCTACACCCCCCAACAAGCACACCATAGAGCTCAACCCGATGAGAGTTATAACCTGCTGTGCAGTATAGGACACAAGCATTCTTTCCAACATCATCCAAATGGGATCGAGCTACCCCAGTACAACAATAATATCTTTGTATCGTGATATCTCATAAAATAAGGACACATACTTGATTTATTCATCTTTTCTTACTTATTTATTGACCTTACTAGATTAAATTTCCTTCTTCAACCATGTTTTGAAATTTAGTGAAGTTACTACCATCATGATAAACTAGGCTCTAGATATCACTTCCTTTCAGAATATACAAATTATATCTTGACTATTCAATCAATTTTATACTACAAATGATGCACCCAACACAAGTTACCTCGCTATGAGATAAATGTCATGGTTTTCATCTAGCATAAAAGTACGTAATCAAGTAGTACACAATGATAATAATATGAAATCCTGAGACCATTATATGTGTTCATAGATAGGAAATTCTAATAACACCTATAAAATGTGGTGTTCTTATTGTCAGGTCAGTCCACATGTTCTCATCTACTCAAGATCACCAAGTGTAAAATTTATGAGAAGAAGTCTTAATGATTATGAGTCACCAACACCTACTGGTCACATGTCATCCATGTCTTATCAACATGATTTATCTGGACCATAGGACATTATTTTAAGATTAATGTCATGGTATCACTAGGTTCTCTTTATAGCTTGAAAAATATTATAACCATTTTATATGATGTATATTATAAGGACATTACCGTATAAATAGTGGATAAAAAAATATCAACACTATTATAGTAAGTGTACATCATTCATAACTCATTGTATACATGATATTATAATAAAAAAATATTTTTCAATTTGGGTTTAAGGAATCCACTTTTACAACATTCCCACTTTCACTATAGCTAAATGTTATCCTTTTTGGGTCTCACATGATAATATCATGCTTCTGCTGAGTTATAAATTTAGTCATTGGGCCCTCCATGTATCCTCTAAGTGGATATTTTTCTATCTGTGACTTCACCTCCTTGAGTAAGACTCCTGAAGAGATGATGTCCCCAAGTATATTCCTTTTGTCCTATGTCTAAACTTTACATATTTTCTAGTACCATTATTGTAAGATTATCATAATTTAAATTATGATAACACCTTACTAAGTGATATTCTATGAATTTGAACCAATCGTTACGTATTTGACACTGCTTATTTAGTTGCATCAAAAGCCACTATGCACTCAATATTTGTAGATATGGTCACCACTAGCTTGAATGAGATTCTATTTCTCATTACTTTTTCTTGATTGTGATATGTGATCATATTGATCCAAATGAAGACTAGTTTGTGTCCCCTAATAACTGTTGTTCCCTCCTCTCCAAGTACCTAGAAGATATCCCTTGTACTTGCTCAAGTACAATTGGACAGTTCTGACTTCTTCCCATTCATTTCTAATGGATTTATCAGATTTTTTCTTTTCATAAAGTAAATATTGGTAACATCATATCTAATAAATAGCTTTAAATATGCAATATATCCATTACTAGAACTTATAGAATTCTAATCACCATTATAATCTCCTCATATGTCTCGTACATGTCTTCTTAGAGAGATTTATGTCATCTGACATTGGTAGCATTTCTCTCTCAAATTGTTCCAACTTCTGTTTTTTTAAATACATTGTATGTATATATACATTGACTTGGTCTAAGAAACCCATCTGATCTACCTCAGTATATCTCATTCCCTATAACTTTGGTTGCTAATTTAAGTCAATCTCTGGAGAGTTACTTTCATTCTGGTCTTAACTAATTGTAAGATCAATAATTTTTTTACATATGTTATCAATATATTATACATGGAAAATAGTGGATCCCCCATTAACCACTTGTATACACATGAAAAAAATTCATTCCAAATGATTATTTTATGATCTTGTTTCTTACTATAATACAAAATTTTATTTTATTAACTTTAACCCCATACTAGAATTCTATGGTGCCACCAAAACCTTCTAGTTGTATCGAATAGACGCTTTCCAAGAAAGTTTGTCTTGACATCCAATTCTAAATATAATGATCATATAAAGTATCCATGATAAGTTGAATTCAAACAGATTGAGCATGATAATTGATGCAAAGGTTTCATTATAGACTGTATAGACACAAATGGTTAAACCTTTCAACCATTAATCATGTTTCATTGGTCCAAAATTGACCATTATTGCATTGTTTCTCTTAAATAATCACTGTAGTATCAATATTTGAAACATTAAAAAAACCAAGAACCTATAATTTGATACATTAAATACATTATTGAATTTTAATTGAACTCATTAATCTTAGCTGATTGAAATTTACTTATTTATTGTAGGATTAATTATTCTTATCAAATAATATATCACCTTCCTCAGTAAATATAAAATTGCCACTATGGTTTTAATCTTCCTATGTAATAAGCATCTCTAGAATAATCCTTTCCCACATGCTCTTGTGAAACTTATTCTTATGCCAACTAGTTATGCATCATTAGAAATGACTTAACCCAAGTCAATCTTTCTTCCACTATCTAAAATTGAAATGTGCACCATTTTATAGAACTATAGTCTATCACTTAACTATAAATTTTCTATCATTGGTATTTCTATAATTTCCTTATATATGCTTAGGATAATTACTTTAGATTCACATTTTGTTTTTCTTGATGAAACTTTATTTATATCCTTAACAAACACTTTGCATCTAAACACATGTTATTATAAAATTATGGATTTATATCATACTATAACTCATATGATATTTATTTTTCATTAATATTTGGAATATGGTTATGGGATAACACTGATATTTCTGAAACATGTCTTGAATAATAATGGAAGTGTATGAAATGCATATGAGTCTTAACAGTGATTCCCCTTTTACTTACAACATGTATCTAATTTGTATACGTGAATGTACATTTAGAAATTACTCCATGATAAATTTCATTGATTTTTTTTTCATGTTTGACACATCATCGATCCTTCTTACTAACATCATAACTTTGATGTGTATAAGGAAATGTGAGTTTATGAATAAATCCACTCTACATTTCATGATCAATGAATGCTTGGTCAAGATATTCTTCAGAACACAAGCCCAAAGCAAGTCATATCTTTTAACCATGAGTATTCCATACTTCATTATTATATTCCTCAAAAATATTAATGGAATTTCATGATGTTTAAGAACTTATCTCTAACTTCTCCCTGGAATAGTTCACTCTCTTTGGCAGATTTAATTATGAAATATTTTTAATTAACCTTTATTTCTATACATTTCTTTTTCCAAAACTAAATATGTCAATTTATTGATAATACATAAGGTATTTAGATCCAAAGAGTCTAAAACCATATTGGGTATATCCTTGAAAACTATCTAGTTTTACTAGACAAATAATTATATTGCCACAACTGAGAATAACTGATTCTTACATTTTATATTCATTAGTTATTTCCAATCATTCAAGAATTAATGAACTATTATTTGAGTATTATACATCACAAAAAACATTCATTCCAAATGGAATAATTTCTCCTTGTGTACAATGGACATACATGACAATTTTTTTGGTAATACTTAACAAAAGTTCAACTAGAACCATAATCTTGACATGTAAACATTGTGTACTCTCTCCAATTATTTTGGAATCAACCTTTCTCATCCACTTGGATAATTCATCTTAATTATTGTAACATTTATATTATTACTTGGTTACTATATTTAAATACACATATGGTATAGGCATATTGTATTTAATACATAGGAAGTATAATGGAAACATCAAATATGATGATTAGTATAATTCAATTGAAGCCTATTGTTATTACTACTTCAATTCATTTAATTTTATCTTCCACAGAATTATCTCACAACATGAGAATCAAATAACCTCATGTATAATGCCTTTCCACTTTTCCTTGAAGGACGTTTCAAAGGTTCCTTTGGTGTCACACTTTTCATTGACCTTTTTGCATTGTATTTCAACTTTTTCACCATAATAACAAAAGATTAATATTTCTTTAAGTTATTATATACTTGGAGAACCTTGAACAAAAGTTAATAAAGTGTTTTATCTATATTTCTCATTTGATAATACTCAAAAAAACTAGAGAATCTGAGTTGTAAGGATGAGATAATGAGATGAATTGAAAGTTCTTGATTTGACTTGAATCCCAATTTTTGTAGTTGTTTAGTGTACTTTATCATACTGAGTACATGATGAATAGGTTAAGTTCCATCTGTCGATCGATACATGATTATTTTGATCATAATCTCATTGATTTCCCATTTCAATTTCTCCTCATATACTTCTCGAAGTTGAGTCAACATGATATAGGCCTCAATGTTCTCATGTTTCATTTGAAAATCTTTGTAAATTTATGTCATAATTATGATATAAACATCAAATTCATCATTCATGAGTCTCTTATAAGCATATTTCTCATCCTTACTTGATTCTTGAGGAAGATGATCAGGTATTGGGGACATCAAAACATATAATTCATTTTCATACTATAGTACTATGTTCAAGATCTTGTATTAATTTTATAAATTTATGATGGTAAATACATTCATAGATAACAATGTATCTATGGTATTACTTTTAATTTTTTATATAATAAAATTTCATTAGATTATTAATTTATCTTGATTATCGATTATACATTTCCAGTTAATTAAATCATTAGATGTCTCCTACTATTTTATTGAACCCTAGTAACCCTCACTTATAGATTTAGAATACTTATTCTCTTGAGTATTCTAGTGGAAAGGATCCCTGAAACCTCTCCTTATAGTCCAAGATATGACCACACCTCTACTCGGAGAGTTTCAAGGAATATTTTTAATTGAACAACCACATTAACTCATTTCTCCTTGAACTGTTGAGTGAAGTATTAACTTCTAGAAATTATAAATTTTATTTACTAAACTCATTATGTATAAAGTGAAAACAAGAGAGCTATAACTACTTATTTGTTATCATATTTATTTAATTCAACCCATCACTTTCATAAGAACTCCACATAGTAGGAGATGAAATCAACTGGGACTAAAGAGCACCTCATACACCAGGTTTTGTTCAAATTCAAATTATGGAAGACATTTAGATTTTAAATTTCTTTTAGGGTATTGTTATTTCTCAATAAATAGAATATTTTTCTATTTTATATACTCATACTTAGTGATCATAATCACATATTTAAAATTCATTAAATATAAATAATTCATTATGTATTTATTTGATTTAATCAAAGCATTAATTTATTATTTCTTGTGATCATGTAAACCTGTATATTCACTGAACAATAATAAACCATGCATAAATGAAATTAAACAATGTGACTGACCTTGAAAATTTATCATTGGTTGATTTATTTAAACTAAATGGATCCCCCATGGCCCTAGGGGTTGAATATGTAAGGACTCGACCCCAGTTGACCAGAGCTGGTGCCTTATTTGATTATGTTGGCATACATACAAGGAATACAAATACCAAAATACCGAGTAGTTTAGTATTATTGGAAACAAGTTACATACATAAGTTTATCATTACAACATGAAGGGAATCAAAACACTATTTAATTCCACTAGAAACATCACGTCTCCTAGATTATGCTTGCATGTCATTCATAAATTACTTCTTCATATCCTGAGAAAATGAAACATAAGAAAGGGGTGAGCTCAAATTCTCAGTAAGAGTAATCAATACATAGGAAGTTAATATAAACATTATACATGGTGAATAATTGAAAACTCATGCCTTTAATAATGAACTTGAACACATTATGGAAGAAATATGAGCTGAATAAATAATGCCATAATAAAACATAACAATGGGTATTCTACTAGTCAAATAACCACATGAACTTCAAATAATAGCATCATAATGAGGAAAGTTCATATTCCAGACATCATAACCATACCATCCAATCCTCGTGCTAGGACCATAAAATAATCATTTTGTCAAGGCATCGTACCAAGACCATAGTTTGTATCATGAGACCGACTGATGCATCGAGGGGCTATAGCAGGCCCCACCCATCACCTGATAAGTCCAATGCATTCCTCATATGAGAAGGGATAAACATAAACAACATATACATTCATATTGAAACTATCATATGAAATGTAAATAACTTTCCCCAATCATTAAACATAAAACACTAACCATTCCGAGTAATATGGTGAATGGATTTAGGATAGATCATCGACAATAGAGTTAGTTATAAACCATTAAATCAAATATGGTATATGACTTCATAAATGATTAAACCCAATAATAACATGGAATCAACAAGAGTGTTTGCTAGATGAAAACACTCTTATAAAATCATTAAGCAATTCTGGAGATAAATACTCTTTTATTTTGAAAAGAAGAGTTCTTTTGGAAAAATCTTTGTATAAAACCATAAGTTAAGTAATATAGTATTTTTATAATAAAATGAGTGATTTTATAAAGATAATGGTTTCCAAAAAACAGATTATAGAGTGCCCTTGAAAATAGGTAAGAATTTGAGATATTCTCTTGAATCGAGCTTGTATTTTGGAAAAAATTTTGAAAGTTCCTTTTAAAACGTGTAACTATCCATAAAATAAGAAGGTTTATGGTTTGTAAACATATATATAATACTCACACAGAATATATGAGGAGTACATAACAATAAATAATAATTTCATTGAGGTAATCAGACAATGAAAGTAACCCAAATGAAAATGGAAGTTTGGGTGGAAAAACCCTTACCTTAACTCCAAACGTGTTCTGCTCTTGTACTTAAGCTCCTGGAATATGAAATTATACTTTTTAATAACTTATTTCAGAACCTATTAGGCATTTATTTAGTTTACCATAATTATTTTTAGTTCATTTATGTCTTTATTGACAAGTTATTGAATTGTATTTCGTCTTTCTGGAGTGTTCGTTTCCTTTATTTTCATATTCGGTTCACTTGTTCTTAAGTAATGAAGTTCATGTGGAATGGTTATAAATCCCCAGGATTGGAATTATATATTATAAATTAACATAAAGAATTGATAATGGTCATTTACATCATTTGGTTACATGGAATGAGGATGAATCATTAGATGACAACCACTTTGATTATTCGACGGTATTTGGAATATTATGAACTAGTTTTGTCATATAACTTATTTATATGTACATATTCTGCTTTATGAATATTAACTAGGTTATAAAAAATATATTATATTCTGGTTCAACCATAAATATGGTTTCATGACTAGTAATGAAGATGAAATTGAAGAACGAAACTTCTTCATCCACGAAGGCTATAAATTGGAACCTCATGGACGTTGATTTCGTTTAGAAAAAAAAATAAAGGGAGGGAGTAAGAATATTTATTATGGTTATTCCATTAACATAATATAATTACAGTATATAGATGATACTGGAGTTATCATGATCATTTGGAGAGAGAAGGTGAGGAGAGAAAAATAAAAGAGATGAACTTGAAAATAAAAGAAAAGTTAAGAGATCCCTTATGAAAATTCGGCAGCCTAACGACGCCACTTAAAATATCATAAAATTAAATGATGAGAACAAAAGGGTATCTCATCATATTGAAATAAAAATAAAAGTAAGAATAATGAATAAAATCAAACCCCAACATATGAGAAATGAATTTCAAATAGCTAACTAAAAGAAGTGTTGACTTAAAGAAGAGAATGAAGGATTCCCTTACCTTGTAGAATAACTACTAGATCTTGAAGTATGGGACCTTGGGGGATTAGGGAAACCTTTGGAGGACTCCTATAGAGGTAAAAAGAGCTTAGAGGATTAGGGATTTGGAATGAAATAAAACGAATGGATGAGTGGGTATTTATAGAAAAAGAGAGGTAATTTTTTAATAATTTCAAAGGGACACCTCATTAGTGGTTTTTGCCAAAACATGGGCTTTCACATGGTATTTTACCATGGTTTTAGCCACTTGGGACACCTCATGTCATAATTTACTATAAAAAAGTCAACCATAATTTTATATTTAATTATTATATCATTATGATGTCATTAAACTACCGAAAACACAAAACTGTATTTTTACTATTCATGAAAAATTCACGTATTTTACAAAAATCCCAAAAATTCACCCCTACCATTTTCGATGTGTATAATTCAAAATTGAAATCCATTTGTCAAAAATAATTTTCTAAATATTATTAATTTAATTTTTAAATAAGGTTAGAGTTAATTTGAAAAATAACAATCTTAAAGTGCAATTGGTTTTATTTCTCATTGATAAACTAATTAAGATATCATTATCTTATTTCCTTAAGAAAATAAAATAATATTATTATTTACTATTCATAAGGGTCATATTACTATTCATAATACTATTCATATGGGTATGTACTATTCACCAAAAATCACGTTTGTTCTATCAGACTCCAAATGACTTACTGAACACAACTCTAGATGACCATTTTTCGAAATTCAAAACACAGAAGAGGAAAAGTTGTGTTTAATGGATAGATTATAAAATTGCATTCTATATTTGTTCTATCAGACTCCAAATGACTCACTTGATTTTCAAGGCATGTGGGATCAGTATTTACCTCTTGTGGAATTTTCCTACAACAATATCTTCCATTCAAGTATTCAGATGACACACTATGAAGCATTATATGGGAGGAGATCTCATAAACCAACTTTCTAGGATAAAGTTGGTGAAAATAAAGGAGATGAACTTGAAAATAAAAGAAAAGTTAAGAGATCCCTTATGAAAATTCGGCAGCCTAACTACGTCACTTGAAATTTCATAAAATCAAATGATGAGAAAAAAAGGGTATCTTATTATATTCAAATCAAAAGGACAGTAACAATAATGAATAAAATCAAACCCCAACATATGAGAAAGTAATTTCAAATAGCTAACATAAAAGAAGTGTCAACTTAAAGAAGAGAATGAAGTATTCCCTTACCTTGTCTAATAACTCCTAGATCTTGAAGGATGGGACCTTGGGGGCCTAGGGACACCTTGGGAGGAATCTTAGAGAGGTAAAAACACTAGATCATTGAGGATGTGGGATTTGGAATGAAATAAAACGAATGGATGAGTGGGTATTTTTAGAAAAAAAGAGGTAATTTTTTAATAATTTCAAAGGGACACCTCATTAGTGGTTTTTGCCAAACCATGGGCTTGCCCATGGTATTTGCCCATGGTTTTAGCCACTTGGGACACCTCATGTCATAAGTTACTATACACAAGTCTACCATACTTTTATATTTAATTATTACATCATTATAATGTCATTAAACAACCGATAACTCAAAACTATATTTTTACTATTCATGTATTTTAGAAAAATACCAAAAATTCACCCCTACCATTTTTCAACATGTAGAATTCAAAATTGAGATACATTTTTCAAAAATAATTTTCTAAATATTATTAATTTAATTTTTAACTAAGGCCATCGTTAATTCAAAAAATAACAATCTTAAAGTGCAATTAGTTTTATTTCTCATTGAAAAACTAATCAAGATCTCATTATCTTATTGCCTTAAGAAAATAAAATAATAATATTTTTTAATATTCATAAGGGTCATATTACTATTCATAATACTATTCATATGGGTATGTTACTATTCACCAAAAATCAAGTTTGTTTTATCAGACTCCAAATGACTTACTGAACACAACTCTAGATGACCATGCTTCGAAATTCAAAACATAGAAGAGGCAAAGTTGTGTTTAATTGATAGATTATAAAATTTCATTCTATATTTATTTTCAAAACCTTGGGGTGTTACAGAATACCTAATTCATGTATTAATCATATTGTATCTCACACCCTAATCTAATGTATTTACATCTTGTCTAGAATACCACCTCATCTCAACATAGTCCATGTCATATAACATCCTTGAATTTGTAGATAGTGACTTAGGATTGTGTAATGTACATCCAGAAAAATACTAATAGACACACAAACCCTTATACAAATAAAGTGGGTTAAGACAACACACTGACCATAAAAAATATATTAATTATTATATATGTCACATGTAATTGTAATATTTAATTAATTGAATTTAATTTCAAACATTCATTGGTCATTCGATGGTCATGATTAGTCGATAGGTAATATATACATGATATAAAAATATTTTTTAAATAAATTCTACTCGAGTACTATTTAAAAATAAATTTATCTAATTTTAATTCATAAAATAATAATCGCACGACACTGCATCGTTATGTGGGGAAGCTTAAAATAAAATGATGCAGTAGCCACCCCCACTATTTTTTTGTCTTTGGAAACAAAAATTTCCATCCCCTCCCATTCATTTACATTTTTGTGTGTGCCTGTGTTGTCTGCTAGTCCACCTTCCACCCCCCTTATGTTTTCCTACTTTAGGCGCTTTTCCAGTGACCCATGTTCCCCCTTTTCTTTTTTTATTATTTTATTTTTTGTTTTATTTGTAGTTTTTAAAAGAATGCTTCTTAGGTTTGTGGAAAAATAAAATAAAACAAAAATGAAATTTGACAAATATATGGAAACATTTTCTTATTGGAAAACCCTATCCCATCCATCGAAAACTACCCAAAAATTGGGGGGTTATCGAAATATTCAAGCAGCCACTACTTATAGGTAAAAATTTACATATATATAACATATATACATATATGTTCTTACTTTTTAAAATCCAAAAAAAAAATTTGATCTGATTTAGATTTTTAGATGGTCGTAACTTGACCGTCCTAGATTGAATCGAAACCTGGTTCAGTGTGATGGAATCATTATGACACCCTATACTCAAATTTAATGAAAATTTAATTTCTTTTCATAGCTTAAACCACCAAAAAACTACTATTATACCAAATAGAGGTACTGAGGTGAAAAAAATAAGTAGATGAGTCCAATATATATAATTTTTCATCCCCATTCTACGTAACTACATCATCTCTCATGATGTGTACCCCTATACAAAGTTTGAAGATCTTGTATGAAGGAATTAAGCATGAAAAGTAAATTGAAAAATTACCTCGATCAATTTGAAGGAACGTTCGACAAACACTCATCACTGATGATTGTTTCATGAAGAAACCAAGGTCGGATCCTTCTAGAGCATCCACATGAACTTTGAAAGTCCATGGGAATATCGATCATTGACATCCAAGTGCTAGTGTGAAGATCTGACGAATCCTTCAACATCCCAACGATCACCACTATGCCGATCCTTTGATCTATGGAGAACTTGGCTCGAAGTCTTGTATTGGATTATTCTCTCTATTGGGTGCATTAAATATGATAGAGATACTCAAATTCATGCAATGAATAGTAATGTGAATGAGAGCCTCCTCTTCCTTGTATAGTGAAGTATATAATTGATAGAATTGCCTCCCCGACCTTCGAATATGTATTACCCAATAAATAATCTATAAATGACATATTATTATTGATTTACTATATTATAAATATAATTTATATTTTTATTGCTTTTAAAATAATAAATATATTACATGATAAAAAAACAAGACATTAAATTTGTTCATCATTTCAAAAAATATTAAACGAATCTTGAATATTAAAATAATATTCATTCTTTAAATATTTTTCTATGTATTCACTTAATATATTGTGAATAATTTTAATAAATAAATTCAATACCAATTATTAAAACTTAAATAATATGAATTTATTTATTTCATGGCGATGATTGAATCTCAAACATCACTTGAACCTCTTGGTGGGGACCACCATGTCATAAAATTCTATTCATAAGAGTAGGCCATAATTTTGAATATGCTAGGTGTGTGACCCTCTAGGACCTTATCTCGATAGTAGTGAATACTATTCATAAACTAGAAGCATAATCTACCAACCCATCAAGTCCCCTAAGGATATAAGTAATAGTAATAACAACAAAACCTCTCACGAACTCACACTGTGTAATATAATCTCTTTGTATTGTGATAAATCATAAAGTAGGACACATACTTTATGTCATCATACTTTCTCACTTTATTAGTCATTGAACTTACTGGATAGAATTACCTTCTTCTTCTATTACCATGGATTTAGTGAAGATACTACCATCCTGATCAACTAGACCCAAGATATTACTTCCTTTCAAATGGAAAAATTATATCTTGATTATTCAATTAATAGAATACCAGAAATGATGCACCCAACACAAGCTACCTCGCCATGATGTAAATTTCATGGTTTTTATCTTTCATCAAAGTACATAATCAAATATTATTCACTGATAATAATCTCAAGTCTAGAGACCATTACACATGTTTGCAGATAAGAACTACCAATGATACCTAAAATATGGGTTACTATTGTAAGTTAATCATGATTTCATATACTCAAGATCACTAAGTAAAAACTTAATGAGAATAATTCTCAATGATTATGATCTCCCAACACATGATGGTTTCACATCATCGGTGTCCTATAAATATGATGTATCAAGACTATAGAATAAAGTTTTAGATTGCTATCATGGTTTCTCTAGGTTATCATTATAGTATGAGAACTATTATAACCTTTTGAAATGATATTTAATATATGGATATTACAATATAAATAGTGTAAGAAAAAATATAAAAATTATTATTGTAAGTTAAATCACGCATAACTCATTGTATACATGATATGGTAATTGAAAAGTATTGTTCAAGTCAGGTTTAGGGCACCCACCTTTACAAAAAAGGGAACATTATAAAACATGAAAAAATCAAAAATAAAAGGAAGGAATATTCATAGGAGTATAACAATAGAATTTAGTCCCATGTTTTGGAGTTTTTGGATGAATGGTCACCTAAAGATAGATTACAATGAAAGAAGATTCAACTTTGGAAGATATGCTTATGGAAGTGCATCTGAAAATATCGTATCGAAAGATATGGATGGTTTTACACTGAATTTCACATTTTCACTCGAGTCTTTGATTATAGGCTCTAGAGCCTCATTTCACTCTACATTCGAGAGAGGAAGTATGAGGAATTATTCTTCTATAAGATATAGTAAGGCACCCCTTGCAAATGATGGCTCTATCGAGATTATAGGCAAAAGGGCACCACTTCTTTGCATTAATTTGCACTTAAAAGTCTTTTTGTTTGGCCAAGGCCTACCTAGTTACCTTACTAGAATCCCTACTCACGTTTTAGAGGCATTATTTTGTGCATAATACCAATATTAGAGGTCTTAAGGTATTAATAAAATGAAAATTCCTATAATAGATGTACAGTTTTTAACCTCATGTTTTAGTTTTATTTCTTCTTACAATTTATTAAAATCTTCTTAAACCATGATAAAATAATAATAAAATTATCCTATGTCTAATTATATGTTATTTATTTAATTTCATAACCTATATCCATATCAAACATCCATCAATTTAGAAATGAATTAAATGTTCATTTGTACAACAGACTACCTCCTTGCAGATCAATGTAATTCATTTTCCATCACAACCTATCACAGCTGGTTATAGTTTGGGAATTAATATTGATATATGATATTAATGGAATATTTATCATTATTAAAAGATAATATATCATTTAATTACTTACCTTTCTATTCACTGAAAATGATTACATTGTTCGTGCGTACGTGCGGACTACCACCTCTACGTAGCGACGCGATTTGTTTTTCATCACCACATCACATGGATGATATATATATATATAAGTATGATAAAATAAATAATATTATATTTATGATATTATTACCTTTTTTAAAAGATAAAATGTTAATTACCTTCTTTTAGTAATGATCGTTGAAAAATTAAAATGTTACTCATGCATACATACGACCTACCGTCGCCATGATTGCAACATAGTTCATTTTTCAAAACCATATTTAATTATTTGTTTTAAAATTATAATTGATGTATAAAAATGATAATTATTTCATTATTATTATTTTGTATATTAAATAATAATGACCCTTTTGACCATAGTCAACCCATCAAAGTCATTTTAGACATACGAGTCGAATATCTTCAAACATCTGACATGAACATAAATGATTAATTAATTATTATAACATGATAATAAGTGAGAAAAAAGGAATAATAAACTTTAAAAGTTTTCAAAAGAATGTAAATATTTAAAATTAGTTTATTATTCAGGAAGATAAATATTGTACTTGATGAGTCAGACTCTAGGTAAGAGACATTATTTTTAAAAATTCATCTTTTAAAGTTTACCATAAAACACTCTTTTTCTTCAATGTCCATATTTTTTAAATTATCTAATTAAACTATTTATATGGAAATAAAATAATTATAAAGGAAATTTTATGTCTCTTTTCACTTTCTTTCAAATATTTTAAAAAGGAATCTTTTTATGGAATGTTTTGAATTTCTTTAGGAAAGAAAAAAACAAATATTCTTTTTCAACATATATAGAAAAAAATAATTTCCCCTCCACCATACTCATTATTTGATGTATGTATTACTTTATAATATTTCATGTTTTATTCAAATAAAACCTATATTTCTCTTTGTTTTTTGAATTTTAGTTTTGAAAAATGAGTTTTAAAGTAAATAGATATATCAATATTCGAAAATGTTTTCTTAAGGGTTGCAAAGAATGTTTTATAATGAAAGATTTTACGTATTATATTATAGTTATTGGGAATTTTTTATGAGGATGAGAAGTTACATTAAAAATTAAGGGTGGGTGTGTCTGTTGTAGGTCTCCAAATCATTGGTTAAATAGACGGAGCTAAACGATTTGGTTTATTCTTAGGAAATTTGGGAATATATTGTGTTAATTATTCTAAATATGAGATAAAGTTAACCGATTAGGTTTATCCTAAGATATTATGAAAATATATTGTGATGGTTATTCCAAGAATAATCATGAGGGTTATTTAAAGTGTAACTGTGATGGTTACTCCAAGTATAAATGTGATGGTAATTCCATGTATAACCATGATGGTTACTCTATATATAAGATTAATATGAAAATAATTCCCAAGTTTTACATATTCTTTCTATGGGTTTTAAAAGTTTCCTTGATAGAAAATTGTGTGTTTTTTATATGGAAATTATTTATTTCATAAGCTCAAAGAATATGTGATAAAGGTAAGTATTTTAGGGGTTTTTATGTTTTTCAATGGAATAAAAAATTTATTTTTTATGTCCCTTACTAATATTTTTGTTCTCATAACATGTTTTAAAAAATAGGGTTCAATGATACGTAAGGGAAAATAAAAAGTTAAGTTTAAATTCATGAAGATTTGTCCTGAAAAGAAAACATGTTTCTTTTTAAATGTTTTATTTTTGTGGGAAAAATATATACTGAGTAAAATTATCCACCTCATCATATATAAGTTGTTATGTAATTGTTATGAACTAATTATCTAAAACTCTAAACCTGAAAAGATCTTTGGGAATGTTAAGAAGAAAATTCTAGTTTAAAGTAACTAGAATATGTAATGTATAATGTCAGTTCCTTAAAATATGTGTACCATAAATGTGAGTATTTTTTAAGTGATTTTCATTAAAATACATGTGATTAGGAGTGCACAATGCTTATAATAAGTTAAGGACATACAAATAGTTATTTTCATGAAGAATATATTTCAAGAATATTATGAAAAAATAAATCAATTTCATGAGGAATAATGAGAAAGTTGGTGTGGATTTTTATATGTAATTTGTGTTGAATTTTTGACTAAATATTTATTTTTCATGAACTAACCTTGATGCTCTAAAACCCTGATACCTAGGATGGTTCATGACATAGTGGTATCATAGGTGCAGGTAATGTTGGGACCACTTTGTGTATAAGGTTGTATTTGTTGTCAATAGTGTTCAATGAAGATCAAAATGAAGGAGATCAAGAAGTACTCCAACGAAATGGAGGAATAGAAATTCATATGATTGGTGTACTGATCATAAATTCAAAGAACTTGTGTCAATAAAAGGTGACACATTGTTTACAACAGTGTATAATTGTGAGGTATAATCCATCTGAGGATGATTGAAGAAGAATGGAGATTTGATGAATACCATGCAATTCTTCATGATTGCATGAGAACCATGCAACAACCTACTTGAAGAATTGAATCACATTATTTGCATGAAGTATAGAATGACGGTTGAAGAAGAAGAGTTGTTGAAGAAGGAAAATCACAGAAAAGAAGCATGAAGGTTATGACCGAAGAATATATTGAAGGTGGCGCCGTTTCCCAGTGTTTGCCAATTTTTTGTGCCTGAAAATCATAAAATGAAGACTTGGGTTGTTGGTAAAAGGAGGTGCATGCAAAGAGGAAGTGGTACATGAAAAAGGTGGTATGTGCATGAAATATTTTATTTGTGCATGAAAAACAGTGTGGTGAATGAAATAGAAGAGCGAGGTTTTTCGCGTAAGAGGTGTTTCAGAATCAGAATGTCGAAAAATGGAAAAGGAATGGGCTGCGTGAAAAAGCCAGAGCAGTGCACGAAAAAATGGGAATGCACGCGATTTTTTTTTTGCGTGAAATAGCTGGGTGATTTTTTTGTGCAAGTCATTTCTTGGATTAGAAATACTTAAAATCAGCAAAGGCAAGAGTCGTACAAAAAATCGGAGATATTCGCGCCATGTGCATGGAAAATCAAACTTGTGTGCGAAAAGTTGGTTGGGCACAAAATGTGGGTTTAATGTTTTACACGCAAAGGAGGCTCCAGGTTTAGAATGTTGAAAAATATCAAATTCATGAGGTGTGTGAAAAACCTAGGTGGTACGTGAGAATAAAAGGAAGGTGTGCGTAATATAAAGACCTGAGAGACAGTTTTACACACAGGAAGGGGTTTTACGCGCAAGTTCAAAAATGCCTATAAATACAAGGTGAACCCCTCTCATTGTGTGTGGCTTGAAACTTAGAAAAATACTGAGCTCTAATGCGTGGAAAAAATTGAGGTATAGAGTGGTGTGCGGAAAGAAGAAGTGTTGTGCGAAAAATAAGGTGTTGCACGAAAAAGGGAAGTTCTGCGCGAAAAGAAGAGTTGCACGAAAAGCCTTTTTCACGCCAAAAAGGTATTTTTACGTGAAAGCTTTGAATTTTACGTGAAAGACACTGGGAAAGGTGCGCAAAAAATTTGGGGGTCTCGCAGGCCTTTGAAAAGTGCTTAGCACTCTCAAATCTGCTTTTCGAAGACGGAAGAACAATGAACCATTTGGTTTTATGAAGGGAAGTAGTACCACACACACATGACTGGTGTTTAACAACCTTGTTGTGCTTTACGAAGATAAGAAGAAAAATTCGTGCAACTAAACTTAGATCTAAAAATAAAGAGGGAAATATGATGATACACTCAGGTGTCAGTATTTAGAATTAAAGGAAGAGAAGAAGGAGATTTAGTGCATTCAGTTATTTCACTAAAAGTAGAAGATTGAATACAAAAGAGCATCAAATTAGGACTCTGATGTAAGCATTGTCTCATGCTGAATATGAGACAAAGACTTCTATGTTTATATATTGAAGAGACCTTCATGTCTATAAACTGATTGGGACTTTACCAAAGGCAGTGAGACAGGGGGAGTCAATGGGAGTGACTCGAGGGACGCAATGAGCTATCCCTGAACTTTTGTAAAGGCAATGAGACTAAGACATAATGACTGTACCCGAAATTTGTAATCCATATCTAGTGAAGTTTAGTGGATTTTGGTACGACCGACAACCTGTCGGCGTATGCTCCTTGGATGTAGCCCTTAGTGGTGAACCAAGTAAAAGTGTTGTGTCAACTCATTGCATGTGAATGTTCGATTGCTGATCATATCCATCATACAGGTTTTAAAAGTTCCTACCAGTGTGGGAACAAGATCCATCACATTAAGAGAAAAAGTTAACACCCTAATTCACCCCTCCCCTCTCAGGGTGTCTCGGGGTCCTACAGGTAAAGCATGTTTCCTTGATGTCAATATGTGTTTTGGGATGTCTTGATATTATTTAGGAGGTAGTTGCGAGTGAGTACCAGAACATATATCAATGTAACAAGCCTTAAGTATCCATGGGTGTTTCATAAAAGTATCCTTGATGATTTTTTTTATCTTATCCTAGTATTTTCCCAACCTTTTATCTGAGTTTGTTGAAATCCTAATATTAATTCTTCGTTCAATGGAATTGATATTATTTCATCTTTGTTTGGTGTATTCTTTTTGAAGTATTTAGTGTTTTCTATTTATGTTGTATAGCATCATTCCTCTAAGAATATTTATAAATAAGTCCCAAGAGGAAGCTACTGGTGAACCATAATGAAAAAAATCCTCCAGTGGACTAGAATCTTATTGAGATGGTGGTGCAGGCTATCCAAGATCTAGGAAAAGTACTAGTACTCATTCCCTTTTAGGCTCTGGTAGTGGAACCTCGAAGGGGTGAATCTCATGATTGTACTCAAGAGTTTATTTTCTGGAATCCACCTTCTTTTTGAGGCTCAAATAATCCTCAAGAGGTTAAGGACTAGTTAAGAAAATAGATATCCTTTTTGAATTCTTGGAAACACCTAAATCTATTAAGGTGAAATATTATACCTTTAAACTGGAAGGGACTTGTAGGTGAAAATTCATCAGGGTTTAAAATGGAAAGAATTTCAAGTTATTTTTACTGATTAATTCTATCAATAATATATGGTCTTGGAAAAATCCATAGATTTTCTCAAACTCCATAAGAATGACACAACCATTACTCAATACACAAACCACTTTGCATAGCTTGTTTAGTTTTCTCCTGACCTGGTGACTAATGTGAAGATAAAGGAATGAATATTTGAGTTGGTTCTTCGACCCAACATCTAATCTCAGGTTTTCCTACTGAATGTGGATTCTTATGTTGATGTGCTAGACAGGGCGTCGATGATTAAGCTTGACCTGGATGGTAAGTTAGGCTTGATGGGAGTTCCTTTTTCTCTCGATGGAAGCACTGTGAGTTCCTTTAAAATAAATAGGAATAATGATCAGTCTCATGGTGGTTCTAGATAGTATGAATATTCCAAACCTCATGCAGTGCCTGATAGAGGCCCATTTACTTTATTCTAGTGGGGAAAGGTTGGGAATTCAAGATGAAATTGTACAGAGGCACCAAAGATCTGCAGTTCTTATGGTTTCTTGGGACATTTATAAAAGTTTTATCATTTATTTTTTGAACCAAACAGTGGAACATGATCATCATTTCCAAAGTGTACCATGGTGTAATTAGATGCTTCAAGATCTATGGAGTTCCAGTCATATGAATTTGAAACAAAGATTCATCACATATTGGAAGAGTCTCCAAAGGAATCTCATACAGGTACAATGACTGTGATAGGTACCATCACTATCACTTCATCTTTGGTAATTGAATTATATGATATTGGTTCATATCACTCATTTATATCAGCTGGTATTTTGAACCTACTAAATATTCCTATGGATATTTTGTCTTATTTGATGGATATTACTATGCCCCTCATAATGAAGAGAGATAAGGATCTCCATTTTATTTCTTGTGTTTTCTCTTTATCATAGATTGAGATTACCTATAATTTTATGGTTTTGGAAATAAAACCTCTTAACACCATCCTCAGGATATATTGGTTGATTTATAATAATTTTTGAATTGAGTGTTACCCTCAACGGGTCTCCTTTACTACACCCGATGGGGTGTAGCAAATCGTTCAGGGAGAATGGAACCCGAGGTCAAGTAGAGTTGGAACATCCTTTCTATAATTGGGTAGGGTAATATTGATGTTTTCTTTTGAATTGGAGCGAGAATATTTGGGTAATGATCTCAATCTTGTTTTCATTGAGTTTCCCAACATGTTTCCATATGAATTATTTGGTCTTCCACTAGTAAGAGTGGTAGAGTTCTATATTGATTTAATAATAGGTACTCATTTGATAACTATTCCTTCTTACCATATGACACTGAGAAAATTAAAAAATTTAAAGACACATTTGGATGATTTTTTAGAGAAAGGATTTATACGCCCGAGTGTTTCACGATGGGTGACACCAATTCTCTTTGTGAAGAAAGCTAATGGAACACTTTGACTCTACATTGATTTCCAAAAAACTCAATCAAGTTGTGGTAAATAATAAGTATCCATTACAATGAATTGATGATCTATTTGAACATTTTAAAGTGAAAAAATGGTTCTTAAAGACTGGTCTTTGGTCTGGTTATCACTAATCGAGAATAAAGGAATCTGGCATTCAAAAGGCCGCCTTCAGAAGTAGGTATGACTATTAGGAGTATATTTTTCATGTTATTTGATCTAACCAATGATCCTACAATTTTTATGGCCTTAATGAAAAATATTTTCCATGATTACCACAACTCTTTCAAATTAATATTTGTGGGTGAAATATGTTTGATCAGTGTAGATCGATCCGTATTTGTGAAATCTGGTCTGAATTCTTGTGGCCAATACTTCACACTAGGCTGTAACTTTGCAAAATTTGGAAGAGATGACTGGCTGACACCAACAAGGAACTTTAGTAACTCTTACTAACTATAAAATATCTAACTAGCCGACACTAATAAGGTGTCATAGCAGTGCAGATTTTGGCATGACTACTGTAGCATCTTGTACTTTGGAGATAACAATACTATAACTCCATCGACTTCTTGCCATCAGCCACTATAGCATCTTAGACTTAGGTGGCCGCAACACTGTAGTATTATTGGCCTCCAAAAAACATTCTCTATAGTATATCATACTTACCGTGCACCTTTTAGAATAGTTCTTTATCCTCCTCATTAGCTCATTTTATGCTAGGGTTTCTATGCATGTGAGAAACTTTGAGATCTCTCTATATTTTTTTATCCTAAAACATAGTGAAGTTATTATGCCTCTTTGTAGATGTATGTATAATTCCCAAACCATTTATATCTCTATATCCCAATATCTTCTTCTCATTATTTTATTTTTCCCATTTACTCTTCTTTAAATCATTTGTCGCTTTATTGATACCACCATTTTCCAGAACAAAAGTCTTGGTTTTCTCCAAGACTAAGGAGGATCATGTGTGTCATTTGAGGGTATTCCTAGAATTATTAAGAGACAATACACTCTATGTGAAGCTATCTAAGTGTAATTATTGGATACAAGAAGTGAATTTATTGGGACAAGTGATCTTGTAACATGACATCTCAGTCGATCCTAAGAAGGTGAAGGTTGTTATGGAATGGGAGAAATTATATAATGTTTTTGAGATTTGAAGATTCTTGGGCCTGGCAGGGTATTACTGCAGGTTTTTCAAATATTTATTAAATTTGGATTCTCTAATGACCTCCCTCACTCAGAAGGGAGTGAAGTTATTATGGAATAAAAATGGTAGAGTTATTTTGTTGAGTTGAAAATTCTTTTAAGTTATATGCTAGTGTTAACTCTTAAAGAGGTTGGGTAGGGCTGTGTGGTCTACTATGACACATTAGTTTCAATTTTGGGAAGTTTTATTATATAGGGTGATCATGTGGTAGCCTATGAATCCTGAGTGCTTAAGCTAAATGAGAAGAATTATTGGACCCACAACCTTTAACTCATAGTTTTAATGCATTCTCTTAAGATTTAGTGACATTAAGCTTTAATAGAAAGGGTTACCATTTATTCCGACCAAAAAAGTTTGAGTTATATATTCTCTCTAAAATATTTTAACCTTTAACAGAGGTGTTGGGTTGAGTATCTGTAGTCTTTTTACATTGAAATTACCTACACCATAGGGAAGAGTAATGTAATTGTTGATGATTTGAGTAGAGAACTTATGACCTAGGTCATGAAAGAATCATCAGAATTGTGGAAATTGATGACTTTTTTGAAAAAATTAATTTAGGAGTCCGGGAGGAAGAATCCAAGGTTTTCTTGACAAGTGTTCAGTTGACCTTTAATCTTCTTGATATGATTCTTCATGAACAACAACTTTATTATGAATTATGTAGCAATATGGACTCTCTTTATGGTGGGGATACAATCAGAAAATGGAAATTCTATTATGAGGGAATCCTATGTTTTCAAAATTAGTTTGTTTTCCATTTTTTTATAAGGATGTAATGAGGGATTACCATAATTCATTTTGTTAGGTTCACCCTGGAACCGCAAGAATTTTTTTTTGATATACGATGATGATTATGGTGGCCATGTATGAGACAAGACATCACTAACTTTGTTTCTCATTGTTATACCTTTTAGTAGTTCAAATCCAAACACCATAGAACTTTGGTTTTTTTATCTTCTTCCAGTGCCTACTTGGAAGTGGGATGATATTTCTATGGAATTTGTGGTTGGGTTTCCACGTACCCCTTGGATAAAGAATGTGATATGGGTTGTGATTGATTAGCTGAAACAATCAGCTCACTTATTACCCATTAATGATATAACCAATGTTGAGGACTTGATACATCTTTATGTGTAGTAGATTTTCATATTGAATGAAGATCCTTCTACTGTAGTTTTAGATAGGGATATCAGTTTTACTTCTCACTTCTAGAGAGGCCTCTAGGAGGCACTGGGATCTCAGGTACATTTGAGCATGACATATCATTTATAGACAGATGGCTAGACATAATGAGATATAAAGATTCTTGAGGTAATGCTTTGTGCCTACATCCTTGATTTTAGTGGATCTTGGTATGCACATTTTGGACTGTTTGAGTTTTCTTATAATAAAATTTACCAGTTTGAAATTCAGATTGCTCCATTTTGTTGGATCAAAAGAGTATCTTAGATGGCTATACTTACAAGAGGGGATGAATTATAGTTTAAAAAATGAACTAATAAAAACACAATACCTCTTAAAGTAATATTAACAAACTCACAAATAGTCTGATGATCAGAGTGAAGGAATCATAATCACAGTAGAACTGATTATATCAATGCATGATTTTCTTATAATTATAGTTACATCAATAAAACAAATAGTATATAAATATAAGTATAGAGACTAACTTTCTATTACATACACAGTGGAATAGACTTTTAAAAACAGATAATACAATATCTATTAAAATTAAGAATGACTAAAAATCTATATTAAAATAATACACTCTTTTAAACTTAAGAGTAAAGGTAGTCAATAACCTTGACTAAAGGTATCCATGGGTTTATACTTACTATAAAGTACGCCTTTCCTTATTAGGAAATCCATCGATATGATGATCAAAATAAGATATGTCTTCCTATCCTCAGAATCCCTTGATATGATGATTAGTGTATGTCTTCCTATCCCCAAAATTCCTTGATCCGATGGATAATATTCACCATCTTCCTATCCATATAATCCCTCGATCGTAAAAATGATAGGATGCGTGATTACAAAATAAAATTCATTCTAAAGGAAACAACCCTAAAAATGATTCCTTATAACTAAAACTCTATAAAGTTTTACAAAGACTTTGGAATGATATGTTTTTGTAGAGAAAACTTTAGACATATTGAGTTGAAAATGTGATCAACTCCAAAATATTTAAATAACCGTCTATTTATAGGAAAAATTCCAACAATCATATTTTTGAGTTTGTTGCAGGGGCCTCAGATAGATGTCTCTTTGATAGCTCAAAAAGTTTTGGCATAACTAAATGTTTAACATCATTTTTAGAACCATTAAAATGATAAAATTAGTCCTTACACTAGAAAAAAATTCTTTGATACTCCAATTATAAACTTAGGATAGTCCGATGGAATTCCTTATTGATTGTCAATATGGTAATCATTATAAGGGTCATTTTGATGTATCGATACCAAAATCATTCTGATAGTTATGAATTTTGTCAGTATGATAGACAAGAAAAAATTCTAACTACATGTCTAGATATAGGTAAGTCTAATTAATTAGACACATACTTGATATGATGGATCATATTGAATAATGATAAGTTTATATTCACAATAATTTAGAAAATTTTATATGTATAGTAAATAGATTGTTTTCTAAAAAAAATTTGAAAATGATTTGGACATAAAATTTTAAAAAATAAAGTTTTAAAAGAGTGTGTGATTGCCAAAACTAAAGGAATGGAAAAGTAATAAGTAGCACTTTTGAATCAACAATTTTGAGGCCTTTTATTGATGACCTTATAAATCTTTTTTATGTTGGTTAGAGATGGTTGAAAGTTCTTTAGTTGGGATGAACTTGGTCTAAGAGATGATGATAAATATTCAATTGATTATTCAAAGAATTTTTGATGTCATGGAGCTGGTACAAATCTTATGCTAACTTATTTAGGTGATTGTTGGAGTTTTTAGTTAGTGACTAGGTTTTTTTGGGTGCTTCACCCAGTCTAGGCCATCAACACCTTGGGAAATAAGGGAAGCTTGAACCATGGTTTGTGGGACCTTTTGAGGTTTCTGAGAAGATAAGGAAAGTGTCTTTCCATTTAGAATTTATAACACAGTTGACATAAATACATAATGTGTTCCTTGTATCACAACTTTAGGAGTATTTTTTTAACCCATATCATGTCTTGAGTTGAGAGGATCTTGATGTTGAGGCTGATTTATCCATGACTAAGCATCCAATTAGGATTTTTGATTCTGAGAAAAATATATTTCATGGGAGAATAATACCTTTGGTCTGTGTTCTATGGTATCACGGTTCTGATTTATATAAGATGTGGGAGCATGAGGCATTTATGGGAGATTAGTGAACTCATCTTTTTGACATGGAATGTTCTTGATAAGTTTTTTAGGGACATAAAGTGTTTATGGTGGGGAGGTTGTAATGTCTAATTATAATATTTTAGGTACTCGATGAACCTTTTTTATCTCATTTAATTCAAGTCTTGTTTTGTGGTCATTATATGTGTATTTGGAAAATTTAAAAGCCCAAGGGGTAGTGTACCATTGGCACACAGATAGGGAATATCATGCAGTTTTTCCAAAAAAACCAGGTGCCCTGATATGAGTTGCTCGAAGGGAGAACATGGTTTTTCTAAACCATGCTTCCATCCCCTATAAACTATGAAACCTAAAACTATGAGGGGTTAATAGTTGTCTCATGGTTTGAAAAACCATGTGCACTCCTAGAAGAAATTGTGTACCCTATCAACAGGGGCACACAACTTGTCTAACCATGTGGTCCGACCCAACAATCAATGCATACAAGTTTTAATTACTCTGAAAGTTATTTTAAAAATCCCAAGCCCCTCATTTAAGATTCCTAATCACCCCGATTCGACCCTAAGTCAAATTCATTGGTTGTGAAGGCTTCCAATAGGTGATTTTGATGCCTCAAATATATTTTCTTGGAATATCAAAGTGTCATTGACCTCTTTCGATATCCTTCAGGTGAGTGGATCTCCTTTCTTGTTTTTTATTTTGATCTCTCTTTCTATAATCATTTTATAGTGATAGATCATCACATTATTGATGAATTTAAACTATGTTCTATTGGATCTTGATTCTAGTTTGTGTTTCTTGATCTCTTATATATTGTTCTTCATTGGAAATATCATTGTGGGTGTTTTTTTTGACCATGTTATTAAATTTAGGTGGTTCCATAATTCTTTTCCCTGTGACTGAAACCTTAAATTGATTGATTAAATTTAAATGAGTTTTTAAATTTTTTTTAAAATCCAAATTTGAAAGGATTTGATGTGTGATTTGAAATGTCATAAAAATTGTGTAAAACCCTCAAATTCCATGGTATTGGAATTAATGAGTGGATTTGAGAAAAATAATTGACTGTAAAATTGATTTGGTAAATTGATTTGTTATTGAATTTTGAGAAAAATGGATTAAATTGAAAAATGATTCGAAATGGAATGTATTGATGAAAATCCCCATTTTGGTTTTGAAATGAGAAAGGAATGTTTAAAAATAAAAACTAAGAAATTTTAATTTTATTTGATTTGAAATGTTTGGTTTTTTCATGTTCAATTGATTGATTTTTTAAATAAAATGTTAGCTTGGGTAGTAAAAAATAACTAGGATAGGAACACTAGGACCTTGCCTACCTAGAAATGGACTGATGATGAAAACTTTTAATAATACAACTGTGGAACAACAAACCATGATGGGTTCCGCTATTGGGGTGTAGAATTACCATGATGGGTTCCCCTATTGGGGTGTATATGTGTGTGTGCACCCGACTAGAGTCAAGATCATTACGAGACGTGTGAGGAAACTATTACATGAAAAACTGACTTACCATGGGGCTTTCATACATGGTTCTTTACTATGATTTGTGACTTAATTATACCTGTCACTGATTATTGAACTATTTTATTCAAACTAAATATTTTATATAAGTGATTTATATAAAATATTTATTTAAGATAGTTTTGATATATCTGTTATCTCTTTTTGATTATGAAACCATGATTTTGTTTAAAATATGAAAATGAAATGTCATGCCTTATTTTATTGTAACTGATAGCATAAATGGTAAATCGTTATAGTATTAATTATGGAACACCTGGTGAGACCCTATTGGGATTTATATCTCTTACCCTAACTTTATCTTTGGGTATTTGTATACATTCTTATGTCAGGTCTAGGCAAAGGGAAAGGGCCACTTAGAGGTGGTGTATGTTCTTGATCCTTAGGTCTGTGGAGTGATGATGGTGACCGATGGAGCTATTTCCCACTTTTTATATGGGATTTGTTGAGACTTTTTTCTAGTTGATGTTATAGTTTCCTTTAGAATTTTTATCAATATGTTTGGTTACTATTTTACCTTTTTGTTTCTAGTGCTACCTTCCTTTGGGAGTGTAGATCACGCTGACATGTGTCTTTTATTTGGCGCTGTTTTGTGGAAAATTCAATCCCTCTTTGATCTTGTATGATACTTGGTTATATCGCAAACTTATGGAGATTGGTAACCCCCTTTGAGCTATGTAAAATCCAACTCAGGTATATGGGTATTTGGGCTAGTTCATGAAATTATCAGAGTTTACACCAAAATAAAGTGACCAACTAAGAAAGAAATCAATCTGGTTCAATCGAGGCATTGTGGGAGCAGGGTTCAACTATGCACAAGGGACCCAGCCTGGCATGCCCACATTATGGTATGGTGTGATAGTGGTCCAGTGCATAGCACCTGAATAGTGTGTGTAGGTGATCATGCTGGAGGTGGGCCAGTATGGGGAGGTTTGATATGTGAGTATAGGTGTGTGCATGTGTAGATAAGGGAGCAGACCCCCATGCTACTCGTCGAGCACTCAAGGATACAAAAAAGTATAAATGGGAGATCTTGAAAAAGTGAACAACTGATGTGAGACTCATCCACATGGATACTATTCAACCTTATTAAAACCTAAAAATGAAAAGGAATTCATCTAATTTGATGTAGAAGAGTCATATGATGTCTTCGCTCGGTCATTTTCTACCCCATCCCTCCACTGGGAGTTTTTGTACACTATAAATTATGCAAAAACTAGAAACGAGATCTCAAGTGAGAAAGGACCGGTTTTATAGAATGAGTTATGATTTAAATAAAAAATTCTTACAGTTTCAATTTCAAGAATATTCATTGAATTGTAAAATTAATTTAGGGTCACTGGTGATATTGATGAGGTCACGTGATGAAAAGGAAATGACACAGGGTTTGTTCAACTCATTGTAAGATCCATGTCCAAATGATATGACTACATCATAGCTTTGGTTTACATCATAAAAGGTTTAAAATTGAAAGTGAAAAGAGTTTCTAGCTACAAGGAGCTATGACATAATTCATGAGGTTACACTGTAAGAAAAAAATATTGAGCTTTTTGTTTCTAGAAATTTTTGGGGGTTATGTCATGGTGAATGGTATTACACCGTAATAAAATAATTGATAATTATAGTTCTAGAAATCTGGAGGGTTTTGCATCATGCATATAATGGCCATACCATAGTATCCATGCCTAAATAAAAGTAAAAATGAAAGAGTGATCACTGCACAACAAAATATCATGTCACGACAAAAACTATTGGAATTCATTTTTGTGAGAGCTTTGTCCCACAACATAAAGAAATGCATTTCATCATGGAGATTATATACTCATGCATGAGATTAGATGATCACTTGAAAATGGGTCTAAAATTCCACATGAATATTAAGATTATACCAAGTCTTCAGGTACTTAAAAAAACCATGTTCAAAGTATTTAAATTTTCGAAGTCCTTTTAGAATTTTAAAATGAGTTTTGATGCACCATGAAATGTGGATGTGATACTTAAAATAAGAAGATTGGTTCGATTCATAATTTTGAAGATATAGAAGAAATTTTGTACCACTAAATATTCAAATGGAAGTAACAAACCACTTGAATAGGGTGATTAATGGGCATTAAAATATGGAGAATAATATTCATATAATTTCAATATTAAACATGACTAGAATTATAATATTTTTTTGGAGATCCCAATAAATCATTGTATAAAACAAAGGAATAGATTTAGTTCAGGTCTTCATCAATCAGAATAAAGAATTCTTGCTCAAGAATTTGACAAGATTGAGAAAGATGATTATATAAATTGATCATAATTTGTTTTAGAAAGACCATAATTTATTGTTCACCAGGTCAAAAGGTTATTGAGTACTGCACAAGCAAGTGTGATCCAGCAAGATCATGGAGTAGGATCATCAAAAGGATATTTCTACAGTGGATCAGACCATTTTAAGAGGAAGGTTGTAATTGGGGGGTATGACCAGTTGCTGGAAGATTATGATTGGGGGTATAACCAATCACTAGAGAAGAAGGTGAAGTTAGGGGTATAACCAACTGTTGAATTTTTATTGGATATGGGGTTATAATCAACTTATAATTGGAGGGAATAACCAATTATTATCTTGAATCACAATTTAATATAGTCTAGAATCCATGTTTGGAGGATTGACCATCATGACAAGGTGTATATATTTGTATCAAACCTTGAATATCCTTATGTTCTGTGCCTTTAATTTATAGAATTCATTATAGTGAGGATGATATAAACAAGAAGAGTGGATCATAGATTTAACTGGACACATAAGTTAAATTTAAAAAAGAATAATTTCTAAAAAGAAAAGGGATCATTGATTCACCCCCTCCCCCTCTCAGTGATCTCACAATGATCCAAACTCTATAAGTGTTATCAAATAGAAAGTCACATATAAAAGATCCAATATACTTATAAGGATTAAGAACATCAATTTAGTAAAGAGAATGGGTGCTCCCATTTTCAATAGTGAGAACTATCATGACTGGAGAAATAGGATGATATTGTATCTCCTATCACTTGGGGTAGAAGTGAGTGATGAAGTTACAATTATATTTCCACCCTACAATGTGAATTATCCTATGACATTTTTAGATAATAGAAACCTGGAGATTGATGATAAGGCTCAAAATTCAATCTTAATGGCTTTATCCAAAATTTTATATACTAAAGTGATGGGACTTTAAATCACCAAGGTTATCTGGGATAAACTAAGAAGAATTTGTGAAAGAAATCTTAAATTCAAAGAAGTTAATTTGAAAATATGGAGATATAGATTTAAAGATATCAAAATGGGTGATGATGAAAATATTGGCGGCCAATTTGCAATAGTAAATGAGATTGTTAGTAGAGCTATAAGTTTTGGTGACAAGATGGATGATTCAACTATTATAAATAATCTAATGAGAAATTTCCCAGATATATTTGATACAATGGTTTCTGCTTTAGAATACTGATAAGATCTATCATTGGATGAACTTTATAATATTCTAATAATATATGAAATGAGAAAAGTACCATATTTCAAGAAGAAGACAATATATGATATGGAATTTGAATCCATGATAGAAGGTAAATCTATAATTAAATAAGAACCAAAATCAAGTGATTTTGAGGATGAGTAATATAAATAGGAATTAAATCAAATGATGACCTTATTTAAATGAATGTTTAAAAGGGGAAAGTGTAAAAGAAAATATAAACAATCATTTAATTGATGTAATTTCCACAAAATTGGTCATTTTACTGGTAACTATAAAAAAGAGGGATGTTATCATTGAATCAGATGAAGAAGATTAGAATTCTAAGAAAAGTAAGTGGAATAAGCATAAGAGGATGTTTTCTCCCAAGAATAGGAATTTGATGAGTAGAGAAATAAATGAATTTTCATAAAAAAGTAGTGAGTCAGAAGATGGAATGTATTCTAAGAATTATGTGTCTTATTGGAAAATCTAATAAATCTAAATACTAGTTTGAAGGTGATGGAGTTGATGAATGTAATGAGAGAAATAAACTAGAATGGATGTTAATTGAAAATATAGAAGATACTCTAGTCGAAAATTTGGAACTTAAGATGGAGAAGAAATGGATAAAGATAGAAACTAATAAGATTATCTTTGAGAATAAAAAATTTAAAGAAATAGGATATGAATATTAATGAAATAATATTAAATAAGATTAATATGGTTGAGTTAGAGAAAAAGTAGAAAAATATTGGAGAAAAACCAGTTGGAAAGGAAGATCTTGATAAGGAAGAATCAACATTCATTGAAGAAAATAAAAAAAACAAGTTAAAGATAGATGAGAATAAAAATATCATGAATGATCTTGAATAAAGAATTATTGAAAAAGAGGAAGTATATTTTAAGACACAATCTATGTGACTTTTAGCTCAAAGTGGGTTGGAGAAGATGAAGAAAGATTTCAACAAAGTAATTGAGATTAACAGTGGATATTCTCAAGCTGATGAGAAGAAGGGTTTATAAATATAGGTTTCTTTTACTCCTAATTAGTCTAAATTCATATATTTTATCTCTAATAGTGCATGTTTGAGAGGGAAGACTGAACAAGTTAGGACAAAATTATTGAATAAGTAAATATCATCCACAAAGGAAGAGTGGAATAATCCAGCAAGGTTTCCTCTCAAGAAGAAACACCCATAATCTATGAAAAGATAACAAAAAAAATCTTTAGAGAACAACTATTATCAGCCTATAAGATCAAAGTTTAGAGGCTACTACTGGTGTTTTAGAGTGTTTGGCCATAAATCTTATTCAAGATGGTATATCAAGTCACTACTGGGAAAGAGGAATGAATCAAGGAGGACAATTCTAAACAGATGATATTAGATTATCAGAATGAGAATCTTGTGACCAAGACATCATCTATACTGTTAGCATAGAATAATTTTGAATGATTAAATTAAGTTTGTGGAATATGTGGTTATGAAGGTCAGAAAGCTAAGAAATATAGATTTATCTCCCCAAGTGAGATTCCTCACCATGTAAATGTGGAGAGAAGTAAGACAGTGAAGAAAGCTATAGTCACTAGTGAATTATGCAAGAAGATCAAATAAATTGAGAACATTAAAAAAGAACATTTATTTATCTGGCCTAAACAACTTTCTAAGGAAAAAAAATAGAGAAATATCTGAAACTTTTTGAGGAAAAAGGTAAGAATTTGGTAACAGTTGAAAATGTTATGGATGATGAGAAGTCATCTATAAATGATGACTTTAAAATTCTGAAGTGTAAAAGGTATGAATAATCAAGGTACGATACAAAACATTGCATGAAAATTCTACCATCAAAATAAGAAATCACGAAGAATATGTTGAAAGAAAAAAGTAATGATTTTAATACCGAAGAGGAAATGATATTCACATCAGTAGTTCAAACTGATGAGGAAACATCAATCAAACATTCTAAGAAATATAAGAAGAATAATAAGTCTATATTGAGAGGAGAATCTCAATTTTAATGGGTCTTATAAGGAAAATTGAGGTACCCCCTTATTCCCTTATTATTTTATATGAACTAACCTGTAGAGAAATGGAGGATAAGAATTTTTCATCATGGAGAAAACCTATTTCCATGATTATGAATGGAGTGTATCCCTTTAGGGGAATAAAAACTAAACATAAGTATGATTATTACACTTTGACTATTTCCAAGATTATTTCAAACTATTTATCAAGGGTGTGATTGATATAAAGATTTATGGGAAGTAATAATTTATGCACTTGAAGTGTTTTTATGTGTTTGGTACGATGTGTATAGGATATCACTTGAAAAACAATCTCATATATCCCCTAAAATGAAAAAATTTAACTATATTGAGGATATAATAATATATGAATATTCTTTATGGATATCTTTGATGCTTTGGAAACATCAATCTTATTTATACCCTAGGTAATCCCATGTAGTTTTAAGGTTGACTAAATAAAAGCTCATTACTTTGAGAAAGAATGTGGTTCCATTCATTTCTTTGATACAAGAACCCCTAAATACACCTTTTTATTTATTATCAATAAGGGAGATAATAAAATGAAGAGAATTAATATATTGACATTGTGAATTGTTTGGTGTTACTGAAAACAAATTCAGGGGGGGAGGTTGTTGAGACCAATGAAGCTAAGTTGCATTTGTTGTCAATTAGGTATTACATTGGTGATTGAAGAATGACATTAATATGTGTACCATAAATGTGACGATTATTGAAGTGATATTCATTGACAAAGAAATGTGCTAAGGATTTCACAATTCTTACAATAAGTGAAGACCATGAAAAAAAAGAAATTTACTTGAATAAGACCATACAATAAGAAATTGATTGCATGAGGAATGATAAGAAAGTTGTTCTGGAATTTTATAAGGAATTTGTGTTGAAATTTTGACCAACTCTTTAATGAAGTTCTCACTAAAAGAAGGGGACCATCCAAGGGATTAACCATGCACAAGGGAGTTAGACGGGCTAACCTGCACGACGACATAGTGTGAGAGTGGGTTAGTGCATATAGCACCTACACAGTGCGCTTAGGTGATTTCACTAGAGGTGGGCTAGTGAGGGGAGGCATGGCTCGTGATCCCAGGTGTGTGTATGTGTGGATATGGGAGTATACCCCATGCAATTCACTAATACTCAAGGATACATAGAAGTGTAAATAGTATAGATCAATGTCGTGAAAAATCTATGTGGGACTTGACCATGTGCATACTGTTCACCCGTATTAAAATATAAGGATAAAATTATAACCACTGGTCTGATGCACAAGAGTCGTCTGATCGCTTCGCTCAATCTTCTTAAACCTTAGCCCTGTTGGAATTGAAAACAAAAACCATGACTCAAAGCTTCCTGCATTGTTTCCCCTGGCGTCATTTATTAAATGCACATTTTTTTCTCTTCCATGGGTCCACCTCCATTTATTTTCTTTGAATGAATTTAATGTTCTATATTTAATATTTTGGTATTTTTTGTACCGTCGTAAATTCTCTGCATTTAAGGTTTTGGTCTTTCCTTGTATCATCATAAATTCTCTGCATTTAATGTTTTGGTCTTTCTTTGTACCAACATAAATTCTCTACATTTAATATTGTGGGTCTATAAATCAATGTAATTGTAGTCTGAAATAATTGTGAAATAAAAAGCTTGAAATCTCCTTTGTGTTGTGTGAAAATTCTATTTCTCTCAAATTTCTTGGCTTTTATAGCCAAAACATTGGTATCAGAGGCCAGGTTAACAAGATCCTACAATTTTTTTTAAGATGCCATAAATCCAGACGTATGTTCCAAAGATGTCTAAGGACAACTAAGAAATGTGGTGCATCCAAATGAAGGTGTTATTCGAGTGACAAGAATTATGGGAGATCGTCACTGACATGTACATTATACCATCTATGGAGGAATAATCCACCTTCATGAATGAAGAAAAGACGGGCCACAAAAATCAAAGAAAGAAAGATAACAAGGCGTTGTTCCTCCTCTATCAAGGGTTGGATGAATCAACATTCGAAAAGATTGCCGAATCAACATCAAGCAAGAAAGATTGGGATACCCTTTCCACCATCTTCAAAGGTGTTGATCGTGTGAAGTAGGTGCATCTTCAAACATTAAGAGTGGAGTTTGAAGCAACGCACATGAAAGAAGGTGAGAGTATCTCTGATTATTTCTAAAGATTAATTGTTATTATTAACAATTTGAAAAGGAATGGTGAAAAAGTGGAGGACATTTGAGTTATCAAAAAATCACTTTGATCTCTCACAACCAAGTTTGAGCATGTGGTTGTGGAAATTGAAGAATCAAAGGATTTAGAGAAATTGTCCATTGAAGAACTGATGGGGTCATTGCTAGTGCATGAGGAATGGATGCAATAGAATACCGATTCAACAATATATCATGCCTTGGAGTCCAAGTTGACTCTACAAGAACAAAATAATGGCCACACGCAATGAGGTAGTCATCGTTGAAGAGAAAGAGGGTGTGGATATTATCCAAGCCATCAAAAAAAGCAATAAAATCCTACCAGATTTCATGGAAGAGGGAATGGTGGAGGTCATTACATGCATGGTTGTGGAAACACAAAGAACATTCAATGCCACAACTATAAGAAATTTGGCCATTATGCTTCTAATTGTTGGAGCAAAGTGGATCACGATGAATGATCCAACTATGCTGAAACATCTCATCATGAAGAAGAAGATACCACACTCCTCCTCACATAATAAAAGGCATGTGAACGCCCCAATGTGTGGTATCTCGACACGGGTGCAAGCAACCACATGAGTGTTAACAAAGAACTGTTCGAGGAACTCATAGAAGAAGTTTGTGGTGACGTGAGATTTGGAGACTCATCAAAGGTACCCATGATTGGAAAAGGTAAAATAAAAATCTATCAGAAGAATGGTGATCCAAATTATATCTCTAATGTCTATTAGGTACCAAACATGAAAAACAATATCATTAGTCTCGACCAACTCCTGGAGAAGGGGTATGTTATACACATGGAGAATTATTTTTTGTCTATAAGGGATGCTCATAGGAGACTTGTTTCTCAAGTCCAAATGGTGAAGAATCGCATGTTTTCTCTGCATATAAACACAAAGGCTGAGGGGTGTCTCTTGGGACTCATTAAGAATGACTCATGGAGATGGAATCTGTAATTTGGACATCTGCATTTTATTAGGATTAAACTTCTATCCTCATCAAGCATGGTGCGCGGATTTCCGGTAATTGAAGTTCAAAATCATGTGTGTGAGGCATGTACACTCGGCAAGAAACAAAGGAACTCCTTCCCATGTGGAGTGTCTAGAAGAGCAAATGAACCACTTCAGTTAGTTCACACTGATATCTACAGACCACTTGAAACACCCTCACTTGGAGGTAATAGGTATTTTATTACCTTCATTGATGATTTTAGTAGTAAACTCTGGGTGGATTGCATCAAAGGAAGTTGAAATTGGTTATAGAATCAAAGTTCTCAGATCTGACATAGGTGGATAACATAATTCAAATGCATTTGAAGATTTTTGTAGGGAAAAGGGCATCAAGAAAAAATATACTACTACCTACACGCCACAATAGAACGGCATTATAGAAAGGAAGAACCGCACCATCCTCGTCATGACGAGGACCATGATGAAGGAGAAAGGCTTGCCAAAGAACTTCTAGGCAGAAGTAGTGGCATGCACTGCCTATCTACTCAATCGGTGCCCAACCAAGAGAATCAGAAACTTGACACCACAAGAGGCATGGAGTGGAGACAAACCGAGCATAGCACACCTAAGAATCTTCAAGTGTGTTTCCTATGATCAAGTTCCAGAAGCGAGAAGAAGGAAGCTTGATGATCATGGTGAAATGTGCATCTTCATAAGCTATAGTGAAGAGTCTAAATCCAATAAGCTCTACAATCCACTAACCAAAAAATTAGTGGTGAGTAGAGATATGGTATTTAGTGAGGAAGAAGCTTTAAAATGGAATGATTAAGAACCAAACAAAGAGATTCCAGTCGAAACAGAAGATACTAAAGAAAGTCATGATCATCAAGAGAAAATTCCAACAACACCTTCCCTGGGCGCATCGTCAGTACACAGGAGTCCAGGAGGAAATTAAATCACTCCTGAAAGGACTCCATCAAGTCAAAATTTAGCGAGCTCATCCTCACCCATGTCACCCATAAAAATGAAAAGCTTCAGCAAAATTTATGAGCAAACTGAAGTGGTAAATCTTTTTTGCCTGTATGCAGATCATGAGCCTCTGATGTTTCAGGAAGCCACGAGGGAAGAATGTTGGAGAATGGATATGGGAGAATAAAATCATGCCATAGAGAAAATTGACACAAGGGAGATGACAACACTTCTTAATATCCATAAAACCATTGGTGTCAAATGGGTGTACAAGATCAAGAAAAATGATGATGGTGAAATCGATCAATACAAGGAAATGCTCATAGAAAAGCGGTAAAAACAAAAGTATGGGGTGGACTATAAAGAAGTATTTGCTCCTATTTCTCATCTTGACACTGTGAGAATGATTATCTCCCTTATTGTTCATCATAGTTGGATGATCTACCATTTGGATGTAAAGTCTGCATTACAGAATGGAATTATAGAGGAAGAGGTCTATGTAGACCATCCTGATGGCTTTGTTATGAAAGGGGAGGAAGACGATGTGTATTGACTGAAGAAAGCTCTTTATGGGTTGAAGCAAGATCCTTTTTCTTGGAATGCATGCATTGACAACTATCTTCAAGAGAACTTCTTAACCAAATGTCCATATATGCATGCAATTTACATCAAGAAGAATGATCGCGACGATATACTCATTTCATGCATGTATGTTGATGATTTGCTGTTTATAGGGAATAGTCGACAGATGTTCGATGATTACAAGGAGGCTATGTTCAAGGAGTTCGAGATGACCGATGGAGGTCTCATGTCATTCTTTCTGTACATAGAAATAAAGCAACATCATGGAGTCATCTAAATTTATCAAAAGATGTATGCTAAGGAGTTGCTTGAAAATTTCAAGATGGCCAATTGCAATGCTGTAAACAAACCTATGGTAATGAACTTAAAACTGACAAAATATGGAGAAGGAAGAAGTGTTGACTCGATTCTATTCAAGAGTCTAATTGGAAGCCTGAGGTATCTCACAATCATAAGGCCTGATATTTTCTATAGTGTTGGGCTTCTAAGCATGTACATGGAAGCACCAAAAGAGTCACATTGGTTAGCGGCAAAACGTATCCTCAAGTACATTAAAGGAATGATGGATTTTGAACTTTTTTATCCATACAATTAAGAAGAAAATATGCATGGATACTTAGACAGTGACTGGGGAGGCGGCCAATATGAACTAAAAAGCACCACTAGGTATGTATCTTTTCTTGGATCGACTGCTTTCACATGGAATTCAAGGAAGCAAAGTGTGGTCGCTTTGTCCACATGTGAAGCAGAGTACGTGGAAGCATAATCCATTATTTATGAAGGAATCTGGTTGAGAAATCTGCTGAAGGAGATGAAGCATCCACAGGAGGGATCCACAATGATATATGTGGATAACAAGCCAGAAATTGAACTTGACAAAAATCCAGTGCATCATGGAAGAAGAAAACATATTGATACCTAATTCCATTTTCTGAGAGATCATGTGAAGAAGAAAATGATAAAATTGTAATATTGTCATACTATGGAACAGGTGGATGATATTTTCACAAAGGAATTACCGATAGATGTATTCAAAAAACATAGAACGATGCTCAGAATGAATCCAGTTTTGGTTTAAAGGGGAGATTGTTGGAATTTCAAACAAAAACCACAAGTCAAAGTTACGTGCATTGTTTCTTCTGGCATCATTTATTACATGCACATTTTTTTCTCTTCCATGGGTCCACATCTATTTATTTTCTTTGAATGAATTTAATGTTACGTATTTAATATTTTGGTATTTTTTGTATTGTTATAAATGCTATACATTTAATTTTTTGGTATTTCATTGTATCTTCATAAATAATCTGCATTTAATGTTTTGGTCTTTCTTTGTACCAACATAAATGCTCTGTATTTAATTTTGTGGGTCTATAAATTGATTTAATTATAGTCTGAAATAATTGTGAAATAAAAAACTTGAAATCTCCTTTGTGTTGTGTGCCAATTCTATTTCTCTCTAATTTCTCAGCTTGTATAGCCAACAATCCCTCAGCCAAGAGTTCCTGTAAATCATAAATTATGCATAAATTGAAACTGAGATCACCAATGATAAAATATCAGTTTTATGGAATGAGGTATGATTGAAATAAAATAGTCATGTAGTTTCACTTGCATGAATATTCATTGAATGATTAATTGAGGCATGTGGGTGATATTGATGAGGTCATGTGATGAGAAAAAACACTATAGGTTTTTTTCAACTTGTCATAATCTACATGGACAAACAAGATGGATATATTCAAACCTTGGTTTATTTCATGGAAGGTTTCAAATTTATAGTGTAAAGTATTTATAGCTATAGGGAGATGCGGTGTAATTCATGAGGTTACATCACAAGACAAACATATTGATATTTGCGTTTTTGGAAAATTATAGGGAGCTATGTCGTGGTGAGTGGTATTTCACTAAAAGACAGTAATTGAGATTTTTTTGTACTGGAAATATGGAGTGTGTTACATCATGGATATAATGTCTATGTCACTGTATCTATGTTTGAATAAAAGGAAAACCAAAAGAGTGATCACTGTATTGCAGTCGATCATGTCACGATGTAAGCTGTTTGAAGTCATTTTTGTGAGAGATTTGTCTCATACCATAGAGACATGCATTGCACCATGGAGATGATATTCTCATGCATGATATGAGATGATCACATGAACGTGAGTCTAAAATGATGCATAAAGATTATGATTTGACTAAGTCATGTATTTAAAAATACTTCATTCAAAGGATTTAAATATCCCAGGTCCATTGGAAGTTTAAAAATGAGTTTGATATGCCATGAAATATGGATATGATATTGAAAATAGGGAGATTGGTTCAATTCACAATTCTCATGATACAAAAGAAACCATGTACCACTTCATATTCAAATGAAAGTAACAACCTGCTTCAAGAGGGGTGATTAATGGCTGTTAAACTATGGATAATAATATTCACATACTAGGAATATGAAATGCGATTATAATTGAATTATTTTTTTGTTGGATATCCTGATACATTTTTCAATCAAAGAAAGAAAGATATTGAGGTTGGGTTATCATCAAAAATAATAAAGAATTATTTCCCAAGAATTTCACAATATCGAGAAAGCTGATTATATACTATGATCATAAGTTCTTTGAGCAAAAACAAAATTTCTATTTAATTAGGTGAAAAGGTTCTTGATAAGTACATGATAAAGTGTGATCCAACAAGCTCGATGAGGAGGATCATCAAAAGTATCTTTCTATAGTAGATCGAGATTTCTGAAGAGGAAGGTTGCAACTGGGGGTTATAACTAGTTTCTAGAAGATTTTGATTCAGGGGTATAGCAAATCATTGGAGAAGAAGGTGTATTTTGGGGGTATAATAAATTTTTGAAGGTTGATTAGAGATGGGGGTATTACCAGCTTATAATTGGGTGGAATAACAAATTACTATTTGTAATCACCTTTTGATTTAGTGGATAATACAAGCAAGAGGGACTAAACATCATGGTAAGGAGTAGTTATTTGTACTAAACCTTTTATATCCTTATGTTCCTTTGATTTATATCATTCATTGTGGTAAGGCTGAGAGACACAAGAAGAGTAGATCGAGGCTTTAAGTGGCCATAGAGGTTAAATTGAAAAGGAAAAATTTTATAAAAATAAAAGGTATCACTGATTCACTACTGCCCCTCTCAGTGATCCCACATTGATCTAGTCTCTACATGTTTTAATACTTATGGATTGGTTTAACTTTGTTAATTGGTTTAAAAAGTAGTTTTGTGAAAAGATATAAAGGAAGGGAAATGTTTTGGCTTTGTTTCATAAACTTGGAAATCAACCATATTTAATGTTTTAAAATGTTTTATTTTCTTTAAATGGTAGATTCCACCCCCTTTTATAAAGGGGCATTTGAAATTATGATTCCCATTGTTTTAAATGAAATATTATTCAAAGGGAACATTATTGGGTTTTTAATAAAAGAGAAAAACTTATCTTTATATATGTATTTAAAACTAGCATGAAAATGAATTTATGTTTGAATGTGTGGACTGAGGTGTGATGAGGATACCTACTTGGAATGTGTTCTTACACCTAACATATTATAGGTTCAGCATAGGTTCTGGTTTGGCATTGCTTTTTTATTTTTGGTTTTGGTTTGGGAATGTTGGTTGTGATAATTAAGGGCGATTCAATTGATGTACAAAGATAGGTTATTGTGGGTTGTTTTATTTTAGTTTTCTTTTGTTTACTTGATTTATCATTCCATGTTGACATTGCTAATCTAGCCTCATTTTTGGTTTATATTATAGTTGTACTATTGATTCAGTTTAAATTTGATTTTGGGATGTTTTGGATATGTATTTTGGCTTATTTATTGTTGATAAGTTATGGATTCATGTGTATTCCCTATTTAGTTATGCTTATTGTTGATTCTACTAATCTCTTATGTGTGTCATTCCAACTTACAGAATGGTCATGTCAAGATTTCATGTGGAGGTTTCATTTATAATTGTTGTATTGGGTGAAATAGTTCTCAATGAAGTCCATTTGATACCTCAACACTATTTTCTATCCTAGGAGGATCGAGAATGTCACGACCCGTCCTCGGGGCCCGTGCCGTGACTACCCCAAGCCCGCCTTCTATAGGCCAGGGGCTGGTGACTAGCACCAAAGGCGTAAATCCCGATAAAAGGGAAGGCATTGCCTTATATAAGAAAACAAACACCACAGAGTACGCAAGATGAAGTAAACACTAAGTAAACTGAGTACAAAAGTAAGTGATAAAAAGTAAATGGGCCAGTATACAAACCCAAATGAAAGTACAGTACAACTGATAAAAGAAAGTACAACAGCTAAAAAATAAAGCTGCAACCACCAAGTCGTCCTCTGGAAACCCCACCTGAAGGGTGGGTACAGATGGTCTCCTCTGCTCCTCGAATCTGTCCGTCCGCACCGTGTACGTTCGCCTGATAGTCCACCTCCGGGTACCGTCCCGCTCTACAAGTCTCAACCACGATCAACGATGTCCGCCGTCTACAACCAACACAACGTAGTGCAGACATAACCCGTGCGGGGGTGAGTATACGATACTCAATAGGGAACCCGAGACCCCCGAAGGTATCCCGGAATCCGCAAAGGATAAACCACAAAGGAAACATACAAACACAAAGTATCAACCAACTCTACTTAGGTATATACCCATACATATACCTAAGTCATCACAGTTCGGCTCCAACTCACGAGCCCAAGTACAACCCAGTCCACACAGGAAAGCACAACCCAAACCACACAGGAAGGTAAGTCAATCATATCTATGATATTGATTGAAAGTAAATAATCAGCTCACACAGGTATACTATTCACGAAGAGGGGTGGAGATGATAGATGTAGCCTCTGAATCATCTCCCTTGCCGAACCCACGTAGGATCCAAGTACAGAAGTCGTTGTTGCCGAACCCACATAGTATCCTAGTACAGTAACCATCACTGCCGAACCCACATAGGATCTAAGTACAATCATCCTTGTTTCCAAACCCACGTAGGATCCAAGTATAGTTTTCCTCGCTGCCGAACCCACGTAGGATCCAAGTACAGTCGTCATCGTCGTCGCAGTCGCAGCCAGCTCTAGGGTTCCCGCACATAGCACGCTCGATTCCGGGAGGGTCCGCTCCACGAGACAAGGGTTCGATACATCAACTATCACGAAGTCCAGAGTTGATGTATCACAAAGTTCCGTCACATCAATAGGAACTCAACGCGACAGACGACATGTCAATCAGACGCCCGGTCTGAGAGATATTGGATTTTCCATCCTAGGGGCCCAGTTGGTTTTTAAGCTAAAACAACCCGACCGTACTCCAGCTGCATCCAAATCTCTAGTGGAGTAATCCAAATGAACCGTCTCACTAATAGGAATTCAAAGTAATTGATGGCACGTCATTCGGACGTCCGGTCGTTAAGTTATAAGCGTTTCCGCTCCAAGGGCCCGTTTGGTTTCGAGTTCGAACCAACCCAGCCATACACAAACATCACCTAAACCTTGAGTGTAATATACCTAAACGACCATCTCGATCCAAGGATCCCTAAGCAACTGACGGTGTGTCGATCAGAGGTCCGTAGCCTAAGATATGGGCGTTTGAACGAACCTGGTCCGAAAATAGGGGGTCTGGGCCCGGTCCGACCCGTCCCAATACCCCATGGGTCGGCCCGAACCAGGTCAACCTGACCCGGGTCTGGATCCGGCCCGGCGCGGCCTGCGGCCTGGCTCGAAATCTGGTTGTGGCTTGGCTGTCGGTCGAGCGGGGTGAAAAGGGGGCGTGGCCCCCTTTGTTTCGGAAACGGTGGCCCCCCCGGTGGGGTCTGCCCTAGGCAGGTCAAAAAGGGGGGTTATACACCCCCCCTGCTTCAGGTAACGGCCGACATTAATGGTCGGCCGGTTGTGAGCTGCCGTGGGACCCATGGGGGTCCTGCCTCCTGGAGCACTGGCGACCGGCTGAGCCCGTCCGCCCCTGCTGGTCCGCCGCAACCTTAGGTCGCGACTCTTCTCTCCGGCACGGCACGACGGCACCACGCCCCTCCGTCGTAGCCCGGTCCTGGCCACGGCCTCCTTCGGCCTCACCGGCACGGCATGACGGCACCGCGCACCACTACCGTGGCCCTCTCCGGCCGTGGTCCTTTTGGTCTCACCGGCGCGGTGCGACGACGCCGTGCACCGCCTCCGCGGCCCACTCCTGCCGTGGTCCTCTTCGTCCCCGCGCGGTGCAATGGCACCGTGCCATCTTCACCATGAACATCATCGATTATGAACAATAAAAAGGGGAGGAGGATCGGCCGTGTTTGTGTGGTCCGATCTCCTCCTGTTATGACAATAACATTCGGACAAAGTATACGAGATACTCAATGAAAAAACAAAGCACAATTTTAATTCATTAAAATTGAACTTAACCCCTACCTCGAAGGAAGTTCGCGGTTGTCAAGCGCCGTGGACGATGGAGTTGCTAGATAATTCCTGAATCGTCAGTGTCTCCTCTCTTATCGTGGAGGAAGAAGAGGATAGAGAAACCGAGCTGCCAAGTCAACATTCTTCATCAGGGAGTTGACGTTCTTCGTTGAAGAAGAAGTTCTTCCAAAGGAACTAGAGCTCTCTCCTCCAATTCTCAACACAACGAGCCAACCCCCAAATAAAATAAAGCTCCTCTTATTTTATTAAAACATGCCATGCATTCAAATTACAAAATTTAAACACTTAATTCAATTAATTGATTAAGTGTGTGTTGGCATGAATTAATGAGGGTGAGAGAGAGGAAGAGGATAGGTTTCACAAGTTAAGACGGGTTACAAATTTTAAGAGGGGGTTAGAGGAGTTTTAAGGAATGTGAAGGGGTGGGGATCATGTGGGCCCCACCTCAAAAATATCCTCACATGGTTAGTTAGGGGATTATGGGTCCCACCCCAACTACCCCATGTAGGATATAACCACTTGGACAAAGAATAAAAATTGTTCCACAATTTTTATTCAATTCTTTATTAATCCTCAAATTTTAACTTCTCCTCCCGTGATAACGCAACCGTGGTAAAGGTCCCCTTAAGAAATTACCGACGCTGTGGTTTTATCGGTGACCTCGGATTTCAATTCCGAGCACTGGTTCAAAAGATAGAAAAACCCGCTTGTTCGTTTACTGAACATACCCGATCTAAACTTCGGAAACTGATTCCGGGCATACCGGGCCTCAGAATCAGGTGCTGTCAGAAACTGCGTACTTGTAAAATCCCAAAGAATTTATGAAAAAATATTCCTTGAAATTTACGGGTGTTTATAGAGAATCCCTTTCGGGCCTAGTGGTTTATCTACCTAAGTTTCTGTTCAGTGGTATCCTGGATTGGTTTGTTACAAATTGTATCAAAACCCAGGTTCTTAATGAGGCTCTAAGTTCTTGAGATTTTCTTTTTCTTTTTATTTTTTATATTTGGGATGTGTTTTGGTAGTAATAAGAATCGGACCATCAGAGCTGAAGGGTTAGGTCACAATAAGGTGTTTGATCACCACCTATCACGATGACACTTGAGATGCCAGGCATATTCAAGATTCTAATTCTGATTTCAGGATCCATCTTTTATTTTTTTACATTGAGTTTTTTTGTATTAAATTGAGTTTATTTGGAACCTAAAGGTTTTTTTATAATTTATTTTGGAGATTTTTTTGATTTGGAGGTTCAATTGGATGAAGAACCATGTCTTTATGATTTTCTTGAATGATTTGTTAAACTATGTAAAACCCGTGCATAAGGGTTCTAAGGACACCACATATCCTAAAACTCTGTGGGTGCATGGTCCATCAAGTCATGTAGCCAAACCATGAATAACTCTGCATCCCTCGGAATTTTTTTTACTTTAACCCTTCTATATTTCAAATTTCTTTTAAATTAATTTAAACTTATTAGAAATGGGTCAATGTGTTTTTTTTGTGATTTTTTATATTATTAGAACGAGTTTGATATAATTTATTGTGTTGGGTTTTGTTGTGCTTGTCCTTTTAATGGTTTTCTTTGAGTTTAAAAAGTGAACCACATGGAAAATGAATTTTGGTTGAAATAAGGACTTTGGGATTTATTATAAAATGGATGTGGTTTTCTGGCAATGATCGTTTTATCATGAAACTTGGAAAGTATTTTTGTTTTCAAATATGGTGATTTTTTTATTAAGAAATTTGACCCTCTTAGAGTGTGCCTATTCAGAGTGGTTGGTTTTAAAAGGAAAATAAATTCATTTGGATTCAAAAATGGCTTGAAATTTTGATATATTTTGACCTTAAATAGGGCGTGTAAAATATTTTAAGAACCTTTATGAGTATTTTTTTTAAAACCTTTTGGTTTTCCTTATAATTTTTGATTTTTAGGATGCCCTAAAATTTGATTTTAAATGGTTTTAATTTGAAATGACATGAATACCCATGAAGGATTTGTTTCAAAATAAGAGTAAATTATTTTAAAATGGGTATTGGATTATATTTTTAAGTTTTTATGGGATATATAAAAATAGATATGTGTCCTCTTTTGATGAGTTTTATAAGTGTTCAATTTCATCATGAAAAAAATTGATAAGAACATCATGAAATGTGAATTATTTTTTTGTGTATCCATTTTAGTGATGTAATCATATTATTTTGTTTCATGGTTTAGATTGGGAACGATTTATTTGATTTGGAAAACGTGAATCAAAAGGATTCATTTTCTTTATTATTTAAATTATGCCCCCTAGAAATACTTAGTGAGAGGTAATACCTCAATCCCTATGGTTGATATTCAGGGTGTTTCCCTTTATTATTTAGGTTTGATTATTTATAGATTTTAAAAATTTTATTAGTGGAATAAGAAAGAAGTTTTTGAGGTATTTTTCCTTTGGATTGGTGATGATTTCCTATTTTTATGTTTATTCTTGTTGGGTTTAGAGTAGTTAGAGATTTTGAGGAGAATTTTGTTGGATGATTCTCATGTCTCAGTGTCATTTGTACCTTCTTAGATTTTATGTGATATTATCCTTATGTTGAGGTTTTTTAGGAGGGGTTGTACATGGGAAGGATTGGGTGTGTGTTAGGGTAACTCAGATGAGTTCTCCTCCAAAATTAGATTATAATCTAGTTCGTATTCTATTTTTCTTGTGAGTTTCACCAGACTCATAATGTCCTTGTTGTGTAATGTTTTTGTTTGAGATACCTTCGATGGTATTTGGACTCTTCTTATAGATCTACCTAGTTTTTTTGAGGTAGAGATTTTCAAATCTTTTTTACCTTTATTAAATATTTAGGGCCTATTATGTATGGTGTCCTATTATGATACTTCAATTATTGGATATTTTCCTTTCTGATATTTTATCCTTGATGAGTATCTTTGTGCATCGGTTTTTCCCTTGTAGGAAATTTTTTAGGGATCAGTTGTTTTGGAGGATTTTAGATTTTATTGAAATACTTAATGGTGGGGAGACCACCATGGATGTTTCATTTTGTAAATTTTTTACACGTTGTCTTTCTAAGGTAGTAATGTGAGACTATTGGACAAGGTTTTTAGTTTTCCATGGGTGACTTTTTTTTCTTCAGTAGGTTTTTCTTTCTATGGATCTAATCCTCTCATGGTAAAGTGATTTAGATTATATGGGTTCTCATATATTGTAAGGTTGAGTTTTTTGGGATGCTAAACTTTTTTTTTGAGAATGGAGTTGTAGTATTTGTGATGAACCCACTTTGTGTGTGTTGTATTTGTTATAAATAAAGGAATCAATATTCTTGATGAGGTTCTTGGAAGTAGTTAGATGTCCTCAATAATATGAGTGAGAAGAACCATGTTGCTCCCAATCCATGTTTGTTAAAGATAAATGCCTTGAAGCTTGAATGTGTTTATATGAAAGTTCTTACATTATACATATGGAAGAGGAATGAGGAAAATGTTGGAACCAGGGTTGTTTTTTTTTTCTGAAAATGGTGTATGGTTTGTGTTTATTGATAATCCTCACATGGAAGATCAGGGAGTTTGAAAGGAAAGGGATCTTACAGTTAAAGATGACAACATTTGTGCACCAGTTATTTTTGGGATCACTACATCAAAATATGGAAAAGGAAAGAAGGGCATGTAAGTTATGGATTTTCCACATAAGGTGATTTTTCATGAAAAAGACTTACATGAATGGACCTGCATGCTCGAGGAAAAGTTCTACGAGCTATACAAAAGGTCAAAAAAACTTCTATAAATAGGAGGCTACCCTAATCATTTGAAGATGTTAAACACTTATGTCATGACCCATCCTCGGGGCCCATGCCGTGACTACCCCAAGCCCGCCTTCCATAGGCCAGGGGCTGGCGACTAGTACTAAGGCATAATTCCCAGTAAAAAGGGAAGGCATTGCCTTTGTAAAGTAAACAAACACCACAGAGCAGTAAAGCAGAAGTAAACACTAAGTAAAAACTGGGTACACCAGTATGTGCGGAAAAGTAAGTGGGCCAGAATACAAACCCAAACTGAAAGTAAGTACAACTGAAAATGGAGTACAACAACTGAAAAGTAAAACCGTAGCCTCGATCCGTCCACTGGAAGTCCCAACTGAAGGGTGGGTACAGATAGCCTCCACAGATCCTCGGGTCCAGCCGTCCGCTCCGAGTACATCCCACTCAGTGGTCCTCCTCCAGGTACCGACCTACTCCGCAAGCCCCAACCACGATCAATGATGTCCATCGTCTGCAACCAACACAACGTAGTGTGGGCATAGCCTGTGCAGGGGTGAGTATAAGCTACTCAGTAGGGACCCTGAGACCCTCGAAGGTCTCCCAGAATCCACAAAGGGTAATCCACAAAGGAAAGATACAATCACGAGGTAACATCTGACACTACTTAGGTATATGCCCATACATATACCTAAGTCATCAATTCTCGATCAGCTCCGACATCCGAGCTCAAGTACAACCCAGTCCACACAGGAAATCACAACCCAATCCACACAGGAAATCATAACTTAAACCACACAGGATATCAAGACAATCTTATCGAAGATAAGGATTAAAAGTCAAGATTCTGCTCACACAGGTATACTTCTTCGTATGACGATAGAGATGATCAGATGTAGCCACTTATTCATCTAAGCCGTCGGACCCACACATGATTGATAGGTACTAACCCCTGTGATAACCCACAAAGGATCGATAAGTAACTAACCCCCGCAATGACCCACACAGGATCGGACCCACACAGGATCTGTAGGCGCTGGCCCATGCAGGACCACTGAGCGCTGACCCAGATAGGATTTGACCCACACAGGATCAGTAGCAATGATCCACGTAGGATTGCTGAGTGCTGTAGTCATCGCTGTCGAATCCACGGAGGATTTCTGTACAGTCATCATCGTCGTTGCAGTCGTAGTTGCAGTCGCAGTCACAACCAGCTCTAGGGTTCCCGCACATAGCAAGCTCGTCCAAGGAGGGTCAGCTCCACGAGCCGAGGGCTGATACATCAACTGACACAAAGTCCGGAGTTGATGTATCCAAAAGTTCAGTATCGTCAACAGGAACTCAACGTGACAGACGACGCGTCAATCGGACATCCGGTCTGAGAGTTATTGGCTTTTTCGTATCAGGGGCCCGGTTGGTTTTTAAGTCAAAACCAACCCGACTGTACTCCAACTGCATCCAAACCTTGAGCGGAGTAAGCCAAAAGATCCTTCTCACTAAGAGGAATCCATCAAAGTCAACGGCACGTCAATCAGACATTCGGAGCTCAAGTTATAAGCGTTTCCGCTCCGAGGGCCCGGTTGGTTTCGTGTTCGAACCAACCCGGTCGAACCCAAAGTTCTCCGAAAACTTGAGTGTAATATATTGAAACGACCGACTCGATCCAAGGATCGTATCGCTGCTGACGGTGTGTCGATCGGAGGTCCGTATCCCAAGTTATGGGTAAAAGACCGTGAGAGGTCTGTTAGTGGGGGTTTCGGGCCCGGACCGATCTGGCCCGAGACCCCCTGGGTCAACCTGAACCGGGTCGACCTGACCCGGGTCCGGTTCCGGCCCGCTTGGGCACGGCCCGGCGCCCTGGCATTGGCCAGGTGGCTCGGCCGAAACGGCCGAGCGTTGAAGGGGTGAGGGGGGGGGGGGGGGGGGCTGCCCCCCGCCTATTCGTAACCATGGACCCCATGTTGGGGGCCACACCTGCTGGCCAACCAGGGGTTACGAACCCCCGGTTTTCCCCCTGATCGGCCAGCCCGCACTGGCCGGCCGGCTGCTTCCGCCACGGGACCAGCGCTGGCCAGTCCCCCTGCTCCGACGCCGGCGGCTCGGAACCGGCCACCGGTCCCTACTCCGCCGCGGCCTAAGCCACGGCCTTGGTCCGTCCAGCGCGGCGTGACGGCGCCGCGACCTTGTTCGTCTTCATCGGCGCGGCGCGATGGCACTTCGCTTCTCCGCCCTTCCCTTAATATTTCCCGCACGGTGCTTCGGCACTGTGCGGCCTTACACGTGTCCCAACAAAATCAAACCAACATGGGGGAGGAGGGTCGGCCGTGTTCTTTCGGTCTGACCTCCTCCCATTATTGCGATATCAGGCGGATTAAATTTGAAAGAAGAAAGAGACAGAAGTAATCACGAACAAACTATTGAAATAATCCCCTACCTTGTCGAATTCGTTGAGTGAGGGTTCGTCGTGGAAGAAGGTGTCGTGGAAGGAGAGGGTTGTTGGCGTCGCGGTACACGGCGTCGCGTAGTCGATCTCTGAGGATTCGGCGTTCTTCGTCGGAGATCGGTGCGTTCTTCGCGTTCTTCGACGAAGAAGATGAAGATCTTCAAGCCTCCCCTTTTTCTCTCAATTCCCTCTCAACACAACTAGTCCAACCCAAAAATAAAATAAGTGCTTCACTTATTTTATTATCACGACTTAAGTTTTAAAATTCAGAAATTGAATTTAGACCACTTAGTTAAAAGTTTTCATAAAAAGGAGGTTAAGGGGGGTTAGGGAAAATGAAGGGGTGGGGTTCGTGTGGGCCCCACCACCCTCATAACCTCTCTTGGGTGGTTACCCAACTTCCACCCAAAGGTTATCCACTTAGTGAAAATAAAATAAAATTGAAGCTCAATTTTATTTTACCTTCCATAATTTTTAACAATTCCTCCCATGAAAACGCAACTCTAGAAAAGGTGTTCCTAAGAAATTACCGGCGCTGTGAATTCATTGTTGCCCTCGGAATTTGATTCCGAGAACCGGTTCAAAAGTTAGGAAAACCCGCTCGTTCTTTCACTGAACGTACTCGAACAAAACTTCGGAAAATGATTCCGGGCACACCGGGCCTCGGAATCAGGTTCCGTCAGAAACTACATTCTTGTAAAATCCAAAAGAAAATTAAGAAAAAATTTCCCTTGAATTTTACGGGTCTTTACATTACTCCCACCTCAGGGATTTACGTCCCCGTAAAGATACATCATAAACTAGGGGAAAAAATGTGGGTACTGTGCACGCATCTGAACCTCCCGCTCCCAAGTGCTCTCCTAGAGGTTCCCGTACTACCATCTGATGCGTACCAGAGGAATAGACAGTCCACGTAGGACCCTCTCCTGTCGATCCTTGATCTCCACTGGGACCTCCACAAAAAACGCCCCATCATCAATGTCCAGTTCCCCATGGTCAATGATATGCGTCGGGTCATGCACGTATCTCCTCAGCTGAGATATGTGGAAGACGTCGTGCACCCGGTGCAATTGAGGTGGTAGAGCCAGGCGATAATCCACCTCGCCGATCCTGCTGAGGACCTAGAATGGTCCGATGAAGCATGGAGACAACTTGACGCCTCGACCAAATCTCTGTAATCCACATCGAGGTGATACCTGCAAGAAGACGTGGTCACCATCCTTGAACTCCAGTGGCCTCTGCCTCATGTCAGCATAAGACTTCTGCTGGCTCTAAGATATCCTCATCCACTCCTGGATGACCTGGACCTTCTCCGTCGTGGCTTGGACCATCTCCGGTCCCACAAGTGTTGACTCCCCAGGGTCTATCCAGCACAGAGGAGATCTGCAAGGTCGGTCGTACAACACCTCATATGGTGCCATCCCGATGGTGGAGTGGTAGATGTTGTTGTACGCGAACTCCACCAAGGGTAGGTTGTCCTCCCAACTGCGACCAAAGTCGAGGACACATGCACGGATCATGTCCTCGAGAGTCTGAATGGTCCTCTCCTTCTAACCATCTCTTTGAGGGTGAAAGGCGGTGCTCAGGCGTAGCTGTGTCCCGAACGCCTCCTGCAACCCCTTCCAAAGCCAGGAAGTAAAGCGAGCATCTTGATCGGAGACGATAGATGATGGAACACCATGAAGCCGTACAATCTCCTGAACGTAGAGACGTCCCAAGATCTCCACTGAGCCCTGCTCTTTGATGGGTAAGAAGTGATCCAACATGGTGAGTCGATCGACAATCACCCAAATCGAGTCGTGACCTTTGGAAGTGAGTGGAAGTCCAGTCACGAAGTCCATAGATATCCCATCCCACTTCCAATCTGGGACCTCCAAGGGATGCACCAACCCTACTGGTACCTGGTGCTCTGCCTTCACCTACTGGTAGGTGAGGCATCGAGAAACGAACTCCGCCACAACCTTCTTCACGCCCGACCAACAGTGTTGTTGTCTGAGATCCTGGTACATCTTCGCCACTCCAGGATGTACCACCAAAGGGGAAGTGTGAAACTCTCTCATCACCTCCTCCCGTAAAGAAACTGGTACCAAGGTACGTCCTCTGAAAAGGTCATCATGATCTCCTCATAAAGAGAAACCATCAGGTTCCTGTCCTGAGGATATCTGCGCACGCCGTGTCTCACAGTCGGCGTCCCCACGCTGTGCCTCTCTGACATGCTGCAGCAGTGGAGGAGTGACTATGAGTGACTGAAGGAAGGCTGCTCCATTTCTATCCATGAAGGATATCTGCAAAGCGGCTAGCTGCTCTGTTGCCTCCCCAAGTAGCTGAATGCCCATCCTCCTGCTGAGAGCATCGGCTACCACGTTTCCCTTTCCAGAAGTATAGACTATCTCAAAGTCATATTCCTGGAGGAACTCGAGCCATTGCCACTGTCTCAGGTTCAGGTCCTTATGCGAGAAGATGTACCTGAGACTCTGATGGTCAGAATAGACTGTAAATCGCTCACCCATCAGATAGTGTCGCCACATCTTCAATGCGAAGACCACTACTGCTAACTCCAGGTCATGGGTAGCGTAGTTCTACTCATTCTACCTCAACTGACATGTTCCATAGGCGATCATTGTCCGCTACTGCATCAGGACACATCCAAGTCTGGTCCCTGATGCATCACAGTATACTACGTACCCAACTCCCTCCTCCGGTATCCTCAAGATAAGCGCGCTCGTCAATCTCTGACTCAGCTCTTGGAAGCTCTTCTGACATCTGTCTGACCACACAAAGGGTTTCCTCTTCTTCGTCAAATCTGAGAGTGGTGCCACAACTCTGGAGAAGTATGGAACAAATCTCTGGTAGTATCTGGCTAGACCCAAGACACTCCGCACCTCCGTCACGCTCCTGGGTGGCTCCCAAGCTAGCACTGCCTCGATCTTCATAAGATCCACCTCAACTCCCGACTTAGAGATGATGTGTCCCAAGAATTTCACCTCATGTATCCAGAACTGACACTTCGAGAGCTTTCCATAAAGCTGGTGCTCTCAGAGTATGTCTAGTACAACCCACAAGTGGTAGGTGTGCTCCTCTTCAGTAGTCGAGTAAATCAAAATGTCGTCGATGAAGACTACGACAAATTGATCGAAGTATGGCTGAAAGATACTATTCATGAGGGACATGAACACTACTGGAGCATTGGTTACACCGAATGGCATAACCAATAACTCATAGTGGCCATACCGACACCTGAAGGTCGTCTTCTGCACGTCCTCGTGCCGAACTCTGAGCTGATGATAGCCTGAACTGAGGTCTATCTTTGAGAACTACCGTTCTCCCTTGAGCAGATCGAAGAGGTCATCAATCCTCGGTAGTGGATACTTGTTTCTCACTGTCACCTGGTTCAGGAGATGATAGTTGACACAAAGTCGCAAGCTCCCGTCCACCTTCTTGGCGAACAATATCGGGGAAGCCCAGGGTGAAACACTAGGTCAGATGAATCCCTTTCCCTACAAGTCCTCCAACTGTACCCATAGCTCTCAAAACTCGGCGGGATCCATCCGATATGCTGGGGTGGATATCGGGTCTATCCTGGGGTACAGATCAATATAAAAGTCTACCTCTCTGCGAGGAGGTAGTCCTATAACGTCGTCGATGAAAACGTTCGTATACTGATCCACCACTGTAGGAAAACCAGGACTTCGCACGTCAACTGCTCCTAGGATGAGGCTAGCCAACTGATGAGTGATGGGTTGTCCTCTCCTCTGTGAAGTCCATCCTGTGTTGTGAAGGCTCCCTTCTCATCGGTGAAGGTGAAACTGCTCCCATCGGTGCGAACACATCTCACCTTGCGCCTAATGCAGTCTATCTGAGCATTGACTATAGATAACCAATCCATGCCCAAGATGACGTCATAAGGCCTCGACGCCGCTACAAGAAGATCCCAGCCGAAGATCTCGCCTCCTAGAGTAAGCTCACACTGCCGGCACCAGTGCGTAGTCGTCGAGTCTTCTCCCGTAAGAGTCTCTAGCCGTAAGGATCGAGCCAACGGCTCCGTCGGAATCTCCGAGATCCAAACAAGGGTAGCGGCTATGAAAGAATGACTCGCTCCTGTGTCTATAAGAACTACATAAAGGGTGGAATAGACACAGATAGTACCTCTAATCATCTTGGGCGCGCCGTGGTCGTAGGCCTCCATTGCCTGAAGTGGTGCCTGTCTCTACCCGCCAGCTCCTTGTGGTCAGGGTGGACCTCCTGGTGGTGGTGGTTGTAGAGCCTCAAAGCGTCGCCCACCACCTGCTGCTCGGCCAGCTCCTCTGCCTCGTCCTCCTGCTCCATACGGACCGCCACGGTCAACCCTCTGCCTCTGCCTGGGTGGTCCCTCAACCGTCTGCTGCTCCTCTGCACGGCGGGTCGGGCAGTCACGAGCCATGTGGCCCTGCCCGCCGCTTGCGTAACACTGTCTGCCTCTCAAAAGACTGGCTCTGCACTGAGTGCCCCGCACCTCTGAGCCAGTGTCCTGAGGTTGTCTGCCTGAGGGTCTGGTCTACCTGGACCCATGAGTCATCTGTCAACTGCCTATTGCAGAAGACTCTGCTACGTGCCGCCCTGCGGTAGGTCTCGCTGCTGATGTAGGCTCAGCAAGGAAGCTCTCGATCAGAAGGGCCCTCTCTAGTACCCCTTCCTTTGTTAGAATGCTGAGGGAGATCAACGATGCCCTGATCTCATGCCTCAATCCCTGCTCAAGGGTACAGGCCCGGAAGAATGGGTCTCGTACCATGTCCGTCGAATAGCGCGAGAGATCTGTAAATCTTGCTGAGTACTGGGCGACCGTCAAGCTGCCTTGTCACATCTGTAGAAGCTCCTAGATGCGCACCGCACAGAGAGTGGCTGGGATGAACTCCGAGCGGAAGAGGATCTCAAAGTCCATCTAGAGGAGAGATGCCTCATCATGCACCTGGAGCATCAAGCTACACCATCTGCCTGCTGTCGCGTGTAGGAGGCTCGCTACAAGGATCACCATGAGGTCAGCTGGTGTCCTCACTAACCTGAAAACTTGTACAACTGCCTCTAGCCAATCCTCAGCTGCCTGAGGGTCCGTCTCCCCGCGGAACCTGGGCGGTCGCTGACGCTGAAACTCGTGCAGTGCACTAAGGCGACGTGCATCGTCAGCGGCAGGGGCTGGAAGCATCGGTGGCTCGGCGGGTAGAGGTACCGCCGGTGCCTCCGCGGTAATAGGGCCCTGCACCGAGGCCTCATCGCTCGGTGGGTTGCAGTCACGCACGAAACTCGGAACCCTAGCTGGCTGCCATCGTGGGGTCATCCTGAAAAGAAACAGGTGAGCCATGGTTAAACAATATACCTGGTGAGCTGACACATAGTAATCACAAAGAAAACTTGAAACACATGTGCAATTAATGTTTTTGTGCATTGAGTCGGAAATCAGAAGTCAGGGTCCTGGTATACGGATATGTCGGCCGCCGCACCAACACTGGACTCCTTGGACTAATAACCACACTCAATACTCTTAACACTATTGCTTCACATAGAAAAAGACCAGATTCTTGAGTTCTACGGTATAACCGAACTCCTCTGATACCAATTTGTCACGACCCGTCCTTGGGGCCCATGCCGTGAGTACCCCAAGCCCGCCTTCCATAGGCCAGGGGCTGGCGACTAGCACCAAGGTGTAATTCCCGGTAAAAAGGGAAGACATTGCCTTTGTAAAGTAAACAAACACCACAGAGCAAGAAATAAAAAGTAAAAACTAAGTAAAAACTTGGTACAACAGTAAGTGCGGAAAAGTAAGTGGGCCAGAATACAAACCCAAACTGAAAGTAAAGTACAACTGAAAAAGAGAGTACAACAACTGAAAAGTAAAACCGTAGCCTCAAGCCGTCCACTGGAAGTCCCACCTGAAGGGTGGGTACAGATAGCCTCCACAGCTCCTCGGGTCCATCCGTCCGCTCCGAGTACGTCCCGCCAAGTTGTCCTCCTCCAGGTACCAACCTGCTCTGCAAGGCCCAACCATAATCAATGTTGTCCGTCGTCTGCAACCAACACAACATAGTGCGAGCATAACCTATGTAGGGGTGAGTATAAGCTACTCAGTAGGGACCCCGAGACCCCCAAAGGTCTCCTAGAATCTACAAAGGATAATCCACAAAGGAAAGATACAATCACGAAGTAACATCCGACACTACTTAGGTATATGCCCATACATATACCTAAGTCATCAATTCTCGATCATCTCCAACATCCAAGCTCAAGTAAAACCCAGTCCACACAGGAAATCACAACCCAATCCACACAGGAAAGCATAACGTAAACCACACAGGATATCAAGTCAATCTTATCGAAGACAAGGATTGAAAGTCAAGATTCAGCTCACACAGGTATACTTCTTCGTAAGACGATAGAGATGATCAGATGTAGCCACTGATTCATCTAAGCTGTCAGACCCACACAGGATCGATATGTACTAACGCCCGCGATGACCCACAAAGGATCGATAGGTAACTAACCCCCGCAATGACCCACACAGGATCGGACCCACACAGGATCTGTAGGTGTTGGCCCACACAGGACCGCTGAGTGCTGACCCACACAAGATCTGACCCACACAGGATCGGTAGCACTGATCCACATAGGATCACTGAGTGCTGTAGTTGTCGTCGTCGAATCCACGGAGGATTTCTGTACAGTCGTCATCGTCGTCGCAGTCGCAGTCACTTCCAGCTCTAGGGTTCCCGCACACAGCAAGCTCGTCCGAGGAGGGTCCGCTCCACGAGCAAAGGGCTGATACATCAAATGACACAAAGTCCAGAGTTGATGTATCCAAAAGTTCCGTATCGTCAAGAGGAACTCAACGTGACAGACGACGCGTCAATCAGACGTCCGGTCTGAGAGTTATTGGCTTTTTCGTCCCAGGGGCCCGATTGGTTTTTAAGTCAAAATCAACCCGACTGTACTCCAACTGCGTCCAAACCTCGAGTAGAGTAATCCAAAACATCCATCTCACTAAGAGGAATCCATCAAAGTCGATGGCATGTCAATCGGACGTCTGGAGCTCAAGTTATAAGCGTTTCCACTCCGAGGGCCCGGTTGGTTTTGTGTTCGAACCAACCCGTCTAAACCCAAAGTTATCCGAAACCTTGAGTGTAATATATCGAAACGACCTTCTCGATCCAAGGATTTCATCACCGCTGATGGTACATCGATCAGAGGTCCTTATCCCAAGTTATGGGAAAAAGACCGTGATAGGTCCGATAGTGGGGGTTTCGGGCCCGGACCGATCCGACTCGAGACCCCCTAGGTCGACCCAAACCGGGTCGACCCGACCCGGGTCTGGGTCCAGCCCGCTTGGGCGCGGCCCGGCCTGGCGGTCCGGCCCGGCGCACTGGCTCTGGCCAGGTGGCTCGACCGAATCGGCCGAGCGTTGAAGGGGTGCGGGGGGGGGGGGGGGGGGGGGGGCGCTGCCCCCTGCCTGTTCATAACCATGACCCCCATGTGGGGGGCCGTACCTGCTGGCTGACCGGGGGTTACGTACCCCCGGTTCTCCTCCTGACCAGCCGGCCCGCACCGGCCGGCCGGCTACTGCCGCCATAGGACCCGCGCTGGCCGGTCCCCCTGCTCCGACGTCGATGGCCCGGAACTGGCCGCCGGTCCCTGCTCCGCCACAGCCTTGTTCCGTCCAGCGCGGCGCGACGGTGTCGTGCCCCTCCGCCGCGGCCCTGCTTTGGCCGCGGTGTTTTTGTGACTCTCCGGCATGGCGCGACGGCGCTACGCTTCTTCGCCCTTCCCTCAATATTTCCCGTGCGGTGCTTCGGCACCGTGTGGCCTTACACGTGCCGCAACAAAATCAAACCAACAAGGGGGAGGAGGGTCGTCCGTGTTCGTGCGGTCCGACCTCCTCCCGTTATTGCGATATCAGGTGGCTCAAATTTGAAATAAGAAAGCGACATAAGTAATCACGAACAAACTATTGAAATAATCCCCTTCCTCGTCGAATTCGTTGAGCGAGGGTTCGTCGCGGAAGAAGGTGTCGCGGAAGGAGAGGGTTGTTGGCGTCGCGATACACGGCGTCGCGTAGTCAATCTCCGAGGATTCCACGTTCTTCGTCGGAGATCGATGCTTTCTTCGCGTTCTTCATGTTCTTCGATGAAGAAGATGAAGATCTTCAAGACTCCCCTTTTTCTCTCAATTCCCTCTCAACACAACTAGTCCAACCCAAAAATAAAATAAGTGATTCACTTATTTTATTATCATGACTTAAGTTTTAAAATTCAAAAATTGAATTTAAACCACTTAATTAAAATTTATCATAAAAAGGAGGTTAAGGGGGGTTAGGAAAAATGAAGGGGTGGGGTTCGTGTGGGCCCGACCGCCCTCATAACCTCTCTTGGGTGGTTACCCAACTTCCACCCAAAGGTTATCCACTTAGTGAAAATAAAATAAAATTGAAGCTCAATTTTATTTTACCTTCCACAATTTTTAACAATTACTCCCGTGAAAACGAAACTCTAAAAAAGGTGTTCCTAATCAATTACCGGTGCTGCGAATTCATCGGTGCCCTCAGAATTCGATTCCGAGCACCGGTTCAAAAGTTAGGAAAACCCGCTCGTTCGTTCACTGAACATACCCGAGCCAAACTTCAAAAAATGATTCCGGGCACACCGGGCCTCGGAATCAGGTGCCATCAGAAACTGTGTTCTTGTAAAATCCGAAATAAAATTAAGAAAAAATTTCCCTTGAATTTTACGAGTCTTTACAACTTATAGAAAATTCAAGCTCTGAATCGTGCAAGCAGAGAGTTGTGCACAAGCAGGGTGTCGTGCATAAGTAGAGATTTTCACAAAAACCATGATTTGTGTGTGAGTGATGAGTTGCATATAAGAAGTGAGTTATACACAACATGTTACTTGAGTCTATCAAGACAAAATGAATATTATAGTGTAGCTGCGCAAAATAGGAGGGTTGTGCAAAAGACAACTTTCACGACATCCCCAAAACTTTCATGCATGAATAGGTGTTCCATGCAAGTACAGAGTTGAGCTGCTTTAAAGTTTTGAATATCTGGTTTGTTAGTTCAGTGATTTCAATTTCATTAATTCTGGACTTAGATGCAAGAAGAGTCTTGTGTTGTAAAGAGACAAATACTTCAATGAAAATCTATTTAAAAGACATTCAAGTTGATAAACTGAGCAAGACTTCACCCATGATGGTGAGCTAGGGGGATTCATTAGAAGCGTTCTGAGGGACGTAGTGTGGTATCCCTAAAATCTTGTAAAGGTGATGTTCATGGCATAGAGTGACTGTGTCTGAAATTTTTTATTCCACATATAGTAAAGAATAGTGGATTTAGGTATGACTGACACACTGTTGGCGTATGCTCCTTGGAATAGACCTTAGTGTTGAACCAAGTAAAATTGTTATGTTGTCTTATTACTTATGATTTTTTTAATTACTGTACATTACCATCAAATAGGTTTAATTGGTTCCTGACAATGTGGGAATAAGATACATCACTTGAGAAGAAAAAGTTGACACCCTGATTCACTCCTCCACTCTCAAGGTGTTTCGGGGTCCTTCATAAGTTTCTTGGTATTTCATATGTTTATATGACTTAAGTATCTTCTGTGAATATAAATAGAGTTCTATAATTTTTAAGTACAATATTATATGAAAATATTCATGGATGATGTTAGAGAAGGCCTTAGGTTGAGGGGAAGAGGCTCTGAGTTAATTTGGAGAAGTTATGTAGCTGTGTGAAGGTTAATCAATAACGTAGGAGCTACTTAAAGGTCCTCATCGTATTATACTAGCCAAAAAAAGGTAATGATGAAATGCAATGAGCTACAGAAGGGAAACAATCAGTTATAGAAAGGTGACTCTAGATTTCTTAAAGGGTAACACTAAAAATCCTTGGCTATGTAAAGGTTAATATGATAGTGTTCTAGTTCTTTAAATTTGATTTATTATATATGGTCTCACCCAAATTTATCTAAGATTTTAGGGTTAAGTGGTTTCTTGTAGTTTATCTTCGTTTATCGAATCCTCAAAGACCTAATAAGTAATCTACAGACACATACATTATATGGATTGTTTTTGGCTATAAAGTGGCCAACTTGGGTTGATTTTAGATGGTTTTAAATTAACACTAACAGGTCTATGTGAATTCAAATTACGAGAATGAGTTGATCCTAGGTTATCACTTTGGGGTGGATTGGATGAATTCTTTTTTTAACGATTTCAATTTTTTATATTTGAGATGGGTTCATAATAAGATCAAACAACTTCATCAATTTTTTGTTTAATACCAAAAAATTATAATACTAATCATCTATACACTTGAAGGATCAATGTTTTGAGCACTCCAAGGTAAATGTTCATATTGTCACTTGAAGTGTGTGGCCTTAAATTCAACAAGGATGAATGAGTTTAAAGATCTTCAAAAAAATTCTCAATTAAAAGAAGTAATTAGACATTAATTAAGTGATAAATAACATCCAATATAGCCCATTTATACTCCCTTGGATCAACCCATAAGTGAGTTATCCCTATATTGATGCTATGGTTTCAATGGAAGTGGGAAGTAGACTCATGAGGGAGGAATTGAAGAAGTAAAAAAAGACAATGAAATAATGACCACTCCACCGTTGTGTGATAATTTCACAAGGTTTTTGTGTGAATAAATTCATGCCTTGATCCAATGATATCAACATGATATGAATAAAAACAGAATAATAGGAAAATAAGAACTTTTATTAAGAAACTAAGATTAATTAGAACAACTTACATGTGAAAGACAAACTTGAGACAACAAAAAACGCAGCATATCATTACAATTAAAGAAAGCACCATAGATCCAAAACTACTTCAACAACACTACATTAAATAGGAACTTTTGAAGCCTTTGGTTGATGATACAATAATCCATGTCTCCTTAATTAATTGTGGTAGTCCATAAGTGGGTGGAATGTTGAGGGAGATTTGATTTTTCCACCCCTGACAAACAATCCGATCTAACTTGCATGAATCAACAGATGTGTTCAAACGAGCGTCTAGATGGCCTAATTTTGGTGGGACATGTAATACCAAAAATTAATATAAGAATGTACCATGATAGTCTATTAAATTTCAGTCCAAAATAGTTTATTATTTTCAAGACATGTTTAAATTTGTAGGCTGTTTGTCTGGGCTGAAAAATTTGGCTGAATATTGCATCTTCAACTTGGGCCGCTTGGAACTCCATTCAAACATCTGAATTAGATTTTTCCAATGTTGAATTAAATGTTACTATTGATTTAATATATCTTAAATTAAATTTTTATAATTATTGGTCTTGGATATTGTCCTATACAGTCTTTTTATTGGGCTTCTGTCTAGTTTACATTGCCCAGAATGTGTTTGCATGAAAGCCCATTTTGGTGGTATTCCAAGGTTAATATTCGAGTACTCCAAAAGAATGAATTGTTACTTATAGAATAAGAGACCTGAAAATAAAATACAAAAACCAAATAAATTCCATTTCTTATTTTAAGAGGTGTTCAAAAATGTACCATGTAATAGTGAATTTTAAGAGGGAATTACAATCATAATGTGAATTAATGTTCAAAGTATAAAATGAACTAAAATGGTGTTTATTCATAATAAATCTCATGAATATTATATATATTAAAAATGAATATTATCCTCATTAAGTGAATAATCACACCCCAAACTTTAGTTTTTCTAGTCCCAAGAAAAATATATCTCAAAAATATGAAATTCGAATTCTCTTTTCTAAAAAATTTTAATACACAATGATCACCAAAAACCCTTACACCAAAAAATCATAAAACCCATAAAAATCTTTTAATACAAGATATTTTCATAAGCATATCCCAATTCCAATCCCAATACTTTGTTCAAATTCATCACTATATTTAATCAAATATCAATTAAGCATGATGATGTGTTGTGTATCACAATAGACCTGGGGGTTAATATTTATTCAAGGTGAAATGATGGAAGAGCTAGGTGGAATAAATTTTCAATATTAAGATGATTATTCATTTTTTTAATTTTTTTAATTTTTTTATTTTATTTTATTTTTTGCAATTTTTCCATGGTAATTGAAATTGCACACAACATAGTCAACCCATGTAGCAAGACTTTGTCGATGACTCCCATGCTCAAAGACCTTAGGGTACCAAGTGAACCCCACATAATAAAGCATCATCTCGAGTTAACTCAGTTGAAAAAAAGTTAAATTAACACAAATAGAGATAAAATTACTAACTCTGGGCCATGAAACTATGGATTCATGGTCCCCAAGTTCCGAAAACCATGCATTAGGTAATTTCATTGATCTATGTGCAAATTTATTATTTTTTAATTTTTTTTGATTTTTTATTTAATACTCATATTAAAACTAATATGATCACCAACCCTGTGCTATTTATTTGGGGGACCCCATGAACTCAAACTAATACCCCACTAACTAAAGGACATGCGTTGTGAATTTTTTTATTTGGATGAAAATATAAACGATGAAATATCACATTAAACAGCCAAAATTTCCAAAATATATGCTCATGATATTATAAATGGATTAAAATTAGAATCAGGTCATGCTAAATTATTTGATATTCAATTTCAAAGTGTGTAATGTGTATTATCATGCTCAAGGTTAATGAAGATTTTCCTTCTACACATTTTTTTGCACAAAAAATTAATATTTTTTTTCTTTATTTTCACCCCCAACTTAGAATAACACTATCCCCAGTGTTTAAATAAAAGAAAACATAGAAGGGGGTATAAGAGAGGAGTATAAAGAGTAAATTGAAAATGAGAATCATGGAATTAAGTCACCTGGTGGTTAAAGTTAATGTTCATGATGCTCCAATTTAATCCTTTAATATCCATGTCACTCGTAGTGTTCTATAGTGGAATAAGGAAAAAACAAACAAACAAACATATATATATATATATATATGTATATATAAAATAAGAAAAGTAAAATATAAGTATATAAACAAAAAATAGAGAAGATGGAAGCACTATAATACATAGGTCATGGAAAAGGGCGTTCCCCTGTCTCCCTTCGGTCCTGGGTTCGATTCCCCATGGCTTCACCGGTTGTGACGGGGTTTTCCCCACGACCTACGACATGTCCTTTTTTATTTTTTTTATTTTTCTTTTAACCTTCAAACACATAAAATAAAATAAACTGATGATACATTATCTTATTTTTAAATTTCTGGGTAAAGTATTACTCAGGGATCACACCACATGACATGTATGATTATGGTTCTCCCCTTTCATACATATCCTTACTCATAATAGATAAAAAGGTCAACAATCTGAGGTACAATCATATTCAGAGTTGATTGATTAATTTTTTTAAATATCAAAATGATTCATTAATCCTATTTGAAAAAAATATGATTCACAATGATTGGAAACATGAAAACCATGGTTTACCTCTTGTGTAATGATTTTGTTTAATGTCATTAGTCCAACATGGATCCGAAATCTATTAATTTTTTCCTAGTTTATAGGTTGGCTCAGTTAACTCATCCTCTATTTCCTATTTATTGAATGATTAAATGAATGGTTTTAACCTATGACCATTGACCTTGAAAATGTGACCACTTGTGGGAACCTGAATCTCTACTTCCCCATGGGGGTACACATGATGCACTATGAATGGACCTGACCATCTAGACCTTGAATTTCCCAGGTGTAAATGAAGTTTTGAACTATACAATAGCACGAATTTTCTTGGTTCAATGTGCTTAACTTTGAGTTTCCAATATTTTTAGGCTTGAACTATAGCTTTATATATCCTTGAATTTTCATAAGCTTCCATCCTAAGTTCCTCAAGTTCATTAAGATCTAATTTCATATTTTCTTTGGCCAAAGAAATGTCAAAATTCATTTTTTTGATTTCCCAAAATGGATTATGCTCAATTTCAACAAGTAAATGGCATGATTTTCCATAAACCAACCTATATTGTGACATTCCTAGGATGATTTTGAATTCCATATGATATTACCAAAGGGAATCCAAGAGTTTCTCAGACCAATATTTCCTAGAGGGATTGATAGTTTTTTCAATATTTTTCTTAATCTCTTTATTTTCTATCTCAACTTGACGATTGGTTTGAAGATGGCATGCAATGGAAAATTTATGATAAATCCCATACTTCAACACGAGTGAAGAGAATGGGTGGTTTTAGAAATGGATTCCTCAATCACTTATTATAGCCCTAGGAATTCCAAATCGAGAAAATATGTCCTCTTTCAGAAATCGGATCACGACATGATGGTCATTGGACTTGGTGGGAATGACCTCAACTAATTTAGAGGCATAGTCAACAGCTATAAGGATTTAGAGGTATCACTTAGAGTTTGGGAAGGGTCCCATGAAATAAATTCCCCAACAATCAAAGATTTTTATGACCAGAATGTGAGTGAGAGGAATTTGATTCCTTTTGGAAATGGATCCTAATTGCTAATATTGAGAACAACCTTTATAGAATTTAAAGGAATACTTAGTGAGGTTAGGCCAGTATAATCCACTTTGGAGTAACTTTTCAGTGGTTTTATTTTTGGAAAAGTGGCCTCCACATGCCTCTCCATGACAAAATTTTAGAATGGACTCTTTCTCAGACTCAGGAACACATCTCCTAATGATTTGATCAGGACATAACTTGAATAGGTAAGGATCATAAAACACATATTGTTTGAAATCAGAAAGAAATTTCTTCTTAGCTTGGGTCCCTTAGAATTTTGGAATGTCACTCATCACCAAATGATTTTATATGTCAGCATACCATGGACAATCACTCACAGAATATAGGTTCTTATTGGGAAATGAATCAGACACAGAAAGGTGATGTGAGTTGTCTTTGAATTCCACCCTAGAGAGGTGATCAACTACAACATTTTCAACTCCCTTTTTATCCTTAATGGTTAAATCTAAATCTTAAAGAAGAAGGACCCACCTATTCAATATAGCCTTGACATATTGTTTTTGGAAAAGGTATTTCAGGGATGAATGGTCGATAAAGAAAATGATGGGTGATCCTAAGACATAGGACCTGAATTTCTCTAAGGAAAAGACAACAACAAGAAACTCTTTCTTAGTGGTGGTGTGGTTGATTTTTCCATCATTTAAATATTTTCTTGCATAAGTAATGATACATGTAGTTTTATCACACCATTTTCCTAATAAGTCTCCAACAATGAAGTCACTCAAATCACACATGAGCTCAAAAGGATGTTTCAAATTTGAATATTTCATGATAGATGGAGAGATAAGAGCTAACCTGAGTGTAGATAATGATTCCTGATAGCTTTCTGTTTATAAAAATGGATCATATTTTACCAATAGATCACAAAGTGTTTGAGAAATAGATCTGAAATTCCTAATTAAACTTCTATAGAAACTAGTATGTCCTAAGAAGGACCTCACTTACTTAACAATTTTAGGAGAGGTAAGGTGACTAATGATGTCGAACTTAGATTTATAAACTTATATCCCTCTACCAGAGACTAGATGGATTTGAAAAAAGTCCTTTACCATGAAATGGAAATTTTCCCAATTTAGGATAAGATTCTTATCCTCACATCTTGACAAATTCCTTTCAACATTCAAAAGTCATCCCTCAAAAGTCTCCCAAAAGATGTAGAAGTCATCCATGAAGACCTATAAACAATCCCCCACCATTTCTGAGAATATTCCCATAATGCACCACTGGAAGGTACCAGGGGAATTAAATAACCCAAAGGCCATTCATTTGAAGGAAAAAGTGCCGAATAGACAAGTGAAGGTTGTTTTCCCTTATCCTATAAGGAGACCTCGATTTGATTATACCCCAATAATCCTTCTAGGAAGAAACATAATTGATGACCCGCCACTCGCTCGAGGACTTGATCAATAAAGGGAAAGGGGAAATGGTCTTTCTTGGTATAAGAGTTGTGATTCATATAGTCAATACAAAACCTCCATCCACTACTGTCCCTTGTGGGGAGAAGGTAACCATTCTCATTGGTGATCATAGTGATTCCATTTGTATTTGGGAAAACTGGAATTTGGCTTACCCACTCACTCTCAGCAATGGGGTAAATGATGCTCGATTTCAAAATCATAAGGAGTTATTTCCTCACCACATCCATAATATTTTTATTGATTATCCACTGAGGTTGACGACAAGGTTTGTATTTATATTCAAGAACAATCCTTTGAGTCCCAATGGGTGGGATAATCCTAGGAATATCAAAAAGGATCCGTCCAAATGCTTTCTTATTCTTTCTTAGGACATACAAAATCTTTATCTCTTGATTGGATTCAATAGAGGAAGGAATGAAAACAGGAAAGGCTCGATTATACCCTAAGAATTAATACTTGAGTGATGAAGTTAGGACCTAAAATTCAAGATTGGATTGGTTATCACTTTACAAGGAAGGATGGGAATTTGTATTGAACTCAGTTTCTTTGTCCATATTTATTGACAAATTTTTTTCCTTGTGAACATAATTTCTATCCAATAATTTTGATAGATTAGTGTCATGAATGGGTATGGACTCAATGTTATTTATTTCACCAATGGTATCATTGATTGGTGATTCGATAAAATCATCAATAGAGTTATCTGAAAGAGATTCAATATAAGGAGACAAATTTACCTCATGTAAACAAATAAAATAAATCTATTCTTGACTTAAACATCCTTAAGTAATCCCTTGATGTTCCTCTAGTTCACTATCAACACTACCAATCCAATAATTCTCATGTATCTCTTCATCATACCCAATTTGAGAGTTGTCATTATAGATGTTTAGATCAAGACCCATGTTTCCGAAGGTTATTGTCATGTTCCCATTTCTAACTTGAATAATAGAGTTGATTGTTTCTAAGAAGGGACGAACAAGGATATTGGGGGTTTTCTCCCTAGAACCTAAGCTTGGGTGATTGTTAAGGACAATGAAGTTAGTTGGGTAAATGAAATTTTCAACTTTCACTAAAACATCCTTTAAGATCCCCTTTGGAACTCGAACACTACGATTAGCAAGTTGAAGAGTGACAGATGTGGGTTGGAGTTCTTCAAGCCCTAATTGACAATACATGGCGTAATGAATGAGGTTCACAATAGCTCCCATATCCCAAAGGTCCTTGAAAAATTTCTTCTCTCCTAACTCAACATTGATTTATGGACATCCTGGGTCTTTCAACTTTGGAGGAATGGTCCCTTGACTGGTGGTACTCACATTAGCATCTAAAAGGACTTTATTTTTATGTGAAAATTTCATTTTAAAATTTCAAATGTACTTAAGGTACTTTGAGTGGCTAGTAATGTTTTGGATTGAATCTAGAAGGGGAATGTTCAAATTAACCCTATAGAAGGTTTACATCAAAGTCTCATTCAGTTCTAATTTAGTTTTTCCTCTCATGCATTGAGGTAATGGATTTGGTTGTTTGATTGTTTTTTGTGGTTGTAGTTCCTTAAAATTATCATTGGGGTTTTCAAAATCTACGTGTGTTTCTTCACCATTCTCATGTTTTTTTGAAGATTTTAATGGTTTTAAAATGGTTTTTTTCAGGTTTCTCAATGGATTTCATACTTCTTAAAATAGTCACCGCTTTGAGTTGGTCATGAGAGGTTTGTGTGTAACTGGATTCTCCCATTAATGTTTAGTATGGTACCTCTTGAGTAGGCATGGGTGCCTTCTTAGTTTTTATGATTTTTAGTTCATGTTTAAGGGATGAGACTTATGATTTCATTTTATCTATTTGTTTACACAACTATTCAAGGATTGGTAGATGGACATATTAGGTAGGGCCATGCGCTGGTTGGTTTATCCCAGGAGGATACTTTGGTTGTTGGATTGGTTGTTTCATGGGTTGTTGGATGGGTTATTGGTATTGTATAGGAGGTTGTTGGTATTGGACAGGTTTTTGGTTGGAACTGTTTATGTTTTTGAATTTTTTTTGGAGGTTAGGGGTTTCATCCTTGTGGCGGACTAGGTTATTTTTTGGTTTGTTGGTTATCTTTCTAACGGAATCCTGGATGGTCATTGTACCTTAGATTGAAAGTGTTTTGGTACTGTGTCTTCTAAAAGTTCAGAGCATTGACCTCCGCTGGTGGTACTCCTAAAAGAAAATTTTTAATGGAAGGGATGGTTGGGAAATTGTTAGTCTTGTGTTCATGTTTATTACAAATTGTGCAAATATGGTCAATAATTTGAATTTCATAGAATTTCCTAAGATCGATCTCCTCAACCTTACTAGTGAGTGAAACAAGTTTTTCCCTAAGGATTTCCTCCTACCTAAGTGCGTGAATTACACTAGATTTGGGTGGTTCTCATAGTAAGGTGATGTTCCCCATGTTTGGTTTTGTTCGGCCAGTCCTTCTAGATAATCGTAAGCATCATTTGGGGCGTTGTTTTTGAAGGTTCCATTACACATCATGTTAATGAATTGTTTATTTCCTGGACCCAACCCATCATAGAAAATTAAAACTTGTTTTGGGATTAAAAATCCATGGTGAGGTACCATGTTGAGTGTGTCTTTGAACTGTTCCCATGTTTCATAAAATGACTCCCCTTCTTTTTCAAAAAAAATGGACGCTATTTTTAAGTGAAATTGTTTTGTGATGGGGAAATTATTTTTTGTAGAATTATCTTTGTAATTGGTCCCAAGAGTGGACTGATGTAGGTATCATATTGTTTAACCAATTATTTTCTCAATCCTTAAGTGTGAAAGTAAGGAGACTCATCTTATCTGACTCAAGTTGATTTAGTGGGCACATGGTTTCAACAATGTCGATGAAATCTTTGACATGAAGGTATGGAATTTCTAACTCCATCCCATGGAAGGTTGGAAGGTGGTTTATGACATGAGGTTTGATAACATAGTGGTCTTCTCCTAGGGCAGCATGCCTAATCCAAGAGGTTTAATTGATCTAGGAAAGTGTGATGTAGTCATTCATGGTTTGATCGACTGCATTCCCCTTGTTTGGGCTGCCTCATTTCAGTTTCTATTTTGGTTCCCACCTGGGTTCATGAGTTGGTTTATTTAAAGAAATTCCATTGAAATGGGCTCAATTTTTCACTCTGGAGTATTAGTAAGATTAGGATATAATAGAAAGATTTCCCTTGTTTTACTTGACTCCCCAACCCCAACACTATCAACTTTAACTAGATAGTTTGATTGGTCACATGTATAGGTGGACATGTGATAAGAAAAGTGAAAAACAAAAGAAAGGGAAAAAGATAAGAGAATTTTAGGTGAGAAAAGTGAAATGGGGGAGAATGGAATGGTTGTTGAGATTACTTACTTGGGTCCCCGGCAACGACACAAAAAATTTGGTCTCGCCCAAATTTACCTAAGATTTTACAGTTAAGCGGTCACTTGTATTTTAACTTGGGTTGTCAAATCCTCAAAGACTTAAGAAGTAACCTACAGACACATACATTCTATGGATTGTTTTTGGATATGAGGTGGCCAACTTGGGTTGATTTTAGATGGTTTTAAATTAACAGTAACAGGTCTATGTGAATTTAAATTAATAGAATGAGTTGATCCTAGGTTATCACTTGGGGGTGTATTGGATGAATTATTTTTTTAACAATTTCAATTTATTATATTTTAGATGGGTTCATAAGTAGATCAAAAAACATCATCACTTATTGGTTTAATAACAAAAAAAATAATACTAATCACCTATACACTTTAAGGATCAAAGTTTTGAGCACTCGAAGGTAAAGGTTTGTATTTTCACTTAAAGTGTGTGGCCTTAAATTCAACAAGGATGAAGGAGTTTAAAGATCTTCAAACAAAATTATCAATTAAAAGAAGTGATCTGACATTAATGAAGTGAGCAATAACATCCAATAAATCTCCTTAATACTCCCTTGTATCAACCCATAAGTGGGTTATCCCTCCATTGATGCTATGGTTTCAATGGAAGTGGGAAGTAGACTCATGAAGGAGGAATTGAAGAAGTAAAAAAAAGACAATGAAATAATGATCACACCACCATTGTGTGATAATTTCACAAATTTTGGTGTGAATAAATTCAAACCTTGAGCCAACAGAATCAATGTGATATTAATAATAAAATAATAAGAGGATAAGAATAAATTTTACTAAGAAACTAATATGAATTAGAACAATCTACATGTGAAAGACAAACTTGAGACAACAAAAACACAGCATAACATTACAATGAAATAAAGAAACAAAGATCCCCAAATACTTTAACCAAACTACCTTAAATAAGAATTTTTGAATCCTTGGGTCGAGAAACCAATAGTAAAATCTCCTAAAGTAATTTTGGTATGCCATAAGTGGGTGGAAAGTTGAGGGAGAGTTTATTTTTTCACCCTTGACAAACAATCTGAGCCAACTTGAAAGACTCGACATATATGTTCAAATGAGAATTTAGATGGCCGAATTTTGGTGGTCCATAGAAGATAAAAATGAATATACTGATGTCACCTGATATTCTGTAAAATTTCAGTCCAAAACAGTGTATTATTTTCAAGATATGTTTAAATATGTGGGCTATTTTTCTGGGATTCCGAATCTGGCCCAATTTATCATCTTCAACTTGGGTCGATTGGAACTACATTCAAAAACAAGAATTAGCTTTAGCCAATGTTGAATTAAATGTTCCTATTGATTTCATCTATCTTTAGTAAAATATTTATAATCATTGGGCTTGGATATTGGCCAATACAGTCTCTTTATTGGGCTTCTGTCCAGTTTACATTTCCCAAAATGTGTTGGCATGGAAGCCCATTTTGGTGGTCATCCAATGTGAATCTTTAAATACTAAAAAATCATGAATTGTTAATTATAGAATTATGTACCTGAAAATAAAATATGGAAATAAAATCAAGACCATTTTGTATTTTAGTAGGTTTTCAAAAATTTACCATGTAATATTGTATTTTAAGAGGGAATTACAATCATAATGTGAATTAATGTTCAAAGTATAAAATGAACTAAAATGGTGTTTATGAATAATAAATCTCATTAATATTATATATATTAACAATAAATATTATCCTAATTTAGTGGATAATAAATATATGTAAGGTTCATGCTGCATTTCTACAAATATGTACAAATGTTCCACTCACAATATTTCAAAAGGTGCGGAAAAGTACCAACTAAGATATGTAATGGTGAAATTAAAAGAGAAAAACACATGTGTAAACCATAATTATGTGATGGTGCAATTATTTATTGAAAATAAACATCATTATCATCTATTTTGGTCATGTTTCTATATGAAGTTATTGAAGAACCAGTCCAGAGATGCAGGTGTTTGAGATGCAACCATGCTACAAGAAAACTATACCTGACATAGCCCTAAGTTGAAAAATAGGAAGAATATGAAAAAATAACTATAGTAAATAATGATTCATGGAATATATGTGTACTTTTCATTTGATGAGTCCAACATATATGTGATCGAATAACAAACGTAGGTTTCATCATACTGGTCATATGTGTGATTTGATCTAACAGCGTAAATGTGACCAAGTGAGCGTATGTTTTATCTGCTCTCAATGTACATGTGATACAAAACTTAGGAAAATTCTTAGAGTGATAAGTGAAGAATAATATGAAACAAATAATGATAAAGGTTGACTTTGAATAATTCATGCTATGAATGTTAAAATTTGAGTTGTAGGAGTGTATGGATTTAAGTAATATCATAAGTCTTCATTGTAAGACTTCATAGATCATGTGACTTTCAATCATATGTATTAGATCATATGAATTAGGTTAATAAGTCTTAATGGGTGAACATATTCCTTTTATCATTTGAATTTATCATATAGCTTCCAAATTATTAGGATACTAACCATGAATTTTTCATGTATTCAAATTCTAATAATCACAATTTGTGTTTTGTGATTCAAGCTGAAGAAAAGGAAAGAAGATCCATGAGGAATCTATGCACCATAAAGCCCGAAGTCCTAATAATATAAATGAATTACTTATGCATATAATGAGATTTCATTATGCAGATTTTGTTGGAAGAAGATGAGATCATGATAATTCAAATATCACACAAATGAAGTAAACCAAGTCTTATACCATACTTTCATAAAGAATTTGAATGAAGATTTGATTTGAAGATTATGATTTTGAATGATCCAAAGCCTTAAACAATCCAATGGGATTTCCATAACATTTATAGAAACAATATTCATGAAATATGAGTGAATATATATTTTTAGTAACTCAAAGGAAAATCGTGGGAAGTTATCTGACTCTGTGTATGCTGTAAAATCTCTAAGTTGAAAAAAATAAAGGTGTCATGATGCTGTTCTTGTGCACTGAGGAAGAATAGAAGAGAAAGGGTGTTCTAATAATAAGTTCAAGAATAAAAAATTTTTGTTGAAGAAAGGTGATATCTTAACATTATTATGATTGAACACACTGCGCATTAGAGAAGAAGAAGAGAGAAAGAGAGATTATGAGTGGCATACAACAATTGACCATACACGGACTAAAGTTATTAGAACGCTAGTCTATAACATCATGCTATAGAAATATAAATAGTGTTATCTAGATCATAGATTTCTGTAAGTGAGGAAGAAAATTAATATCCATTATCTAGAAGTGACTCGATCCAAAATAGGCGATCTTTCTTCAAGTAAGTGCAAGTCCATTATCTTGTACAAAGGGACAATAATCCCTTTATTTATTTATACCTAGATGGTGCCAAGAAAATGAGTTCATGTTTATACCCTTGCTCGTGTTTATTCAAAAATAATAAGGATAAAATTAACGTTATATAATAACCATGATTTACCAGGGATGTAGTCATCCAAAAGTGGGAAACCTCATTAATAAACCCTATGGTTTTCTTGTGTTTCATTTCTATTCAATATATGCTCACTGAAAAAAGGAGGTATAAAGGAAAGTGTTGTCCTCTCACAGAATAAGATAGGAAGAGTAAATGGATAAAATGAAAATTAGAGTAAAAGTATGCCAACACAAATTCAACCCCCACCCATCTCAGTGATTGGAACATCTCTATGTGATCCTAATAATTGGTATCAAATTATTTTACATGTCTATTTGGATTCTCTTATTTGAAATTTTATTTGAAGACTTAAATTTCTCTTTAAAAAGGCTACATGAAGTGAATATTTGAATAAGCCTATGAATTTCCCATCAAAACAACCATGGAATATAAGTCTAAAAAATCATTAAATAAGAGGAAGAAAAGAGGAGAGAAATTGAGAAAGGTCTCCTCTAATAAAGAAGATAACAAATTCTATACTATTTAAAGGTAATCAAAGTAGAGTTCATCCTAATATATTTTTTGATTATCTATCTCTTAAAGAAACTCACAATGGGAATCCATCCCTCTTAAGTAAAGAGGGAGAAAAACTAGTTGCCCCATGAAAAAATACTGATAAAGTAAAATTAGGCATGGAATGCAAAAATATGGTGGACAAATCCACCACCAAGGAAATGGAAAACAATTATACCTCATGAAATTCATCATCTCTACATGAAGATAAGGTAGAAAAAATATATTTTCCAAACTATCATATGGAAGTACCAAGAACAATTGGGGAAGATCACATCTCTATATAATCATTTGATAAAGTATATGATGATTCATGTGATTATTTAATGAAAAACCTACATAACTTTCCCAATACAGTTTTCACTTTTATTTGTGGATCCATCAAATTCATGTAAGAGGAGATCACCCAGCTTAAAGATGAGAACATAAGTTTGGATAATGCTATGGAACAAAGGGACTTGACACATTTAAAGCTATATAAATATGTAGGAGCCTTTAATATCATGAATGGTGAGCTTTTATAATTATGTTGTAGTTTTTATAAAATGAATGGATCACTATGATTCATGAGAAAGAAGAATCTAAAAAAAATATTAAAGAAGCCATGCATCTGAAGCACTAATTTTTGTTAAAAGTACTCAACTTGAGGTTGAGGCCAAGTGAATCAAAGAGTTTGACCATATAATTATAGAAAATATAAAAATACATTAATATAAAGTTTAATATATAAGAAAGTCTTGTGAACAAGAAATAAAATTAGTATAGTATGCGAGAAACAGTTTCAATATGAAATTTTTGGATCTTGCAATTAAACTGAAGAATCTGGAATCAATTCAATCGATGTCTTCCCAATAAGTTGAAAAGAAAATTTCTTCCACAAAAACTTATGAGGACTATTATTATTAGAGACCTATATATGGTGGAAATAATATCTTGATATCATCTATTGGTTAATATATATTAACCAAAAAGGAGAAAGTACCATCCACATCACAAAACATTAACTGTGGTAATTCTTTTTGTGTACACAGTGCATAATTAAACTCAAAATCTATACATAGATGGATGAAGAAAATTGATAAGATTCATATAATCATGTCAAGTATGGATAGTAGAGTTTTTATGAAATCGTATTCCCCTGATAAAGCCCAACCTATTAAGGTAAATTCTAAAAAACAGTAGGCTACTACTTATGTAAAATATGGACAACATGTAGTTCAAAAACGGAAACCAAGGTTTATTGGATATTGTTTTTGTTGTAACATATTTGAGCACATGAAATTTTATTTTTTATACATTCCATCAATTTTATAGGAATAAATAAAAAATATCTCTATGTGGAGCAAGTCTTAGAAGATGCAACATCCACATATTGTGAATAAAAATTTATATTACACAAACATCTTTGAAACTATCAGAGATCTATATGGAGTTTGAAATAGAAGGGGTCATAGTGAATAATAATGAAATTATAAATAATTATATAATGAAACTAAAAAAATGATAATATAATACTACATAACATGAATAATGGATATAATCCAACCTTGAGAAAAAATCATGAGAAAGATACTAAAATATATTGGAAACTATTAGAGATCTCTATGAAGTTTATAATGGAAATGGCCATAGTGAAGACTCTTGAAAGTATAAATCATTAAAACATTAAAATAAAAAATTTAAAATATAAGACCAAATAATATTAAATTTTGGGATTTTTTAAAGAGTAATTTTTTAGTGAATAGTAAAAAATATCACTTTTTGTAAAATAGTCATTTTATTTCAATAAATTAAGTAATTTAAGTCTCATTGTGATTTGAATTTGATTAAAAATTAACACAAGTATAATTTATTCATATTTAAAAAAATTAATTACATTTTAATCATCTTTATACCTGATTTTGGTATGAGTTTATTTTTAGGCTTAAAACACATTTTTCTAAGAACTGTTTTTAAATGCATAATGTTCCTCTATTTTAATTAATTGAAATAACCAATAATAAGAAAATATTTGAAAAATATTTATTTATGTTATATCTAAATATATTAATTTAAATCAATATAATTATGATCACTATCCATATAGTTAATGTAAGATCATCTTATGCCTGAAAAATACATTTATTGAAAAATCATTTTTCAACACGATTTGGGGATTTATTTTAAAATTAAATTCTACCACCTATATTAATTGAATTTTATAAAAATAATTCCATATATGTAATCATTATAATTAATATTATATAATAATTTCAACTAAATTTTTGTTCAAAATGATCTGTAAAGACATTAAAAGTTATTTACCGTGATTAAGGTTAAAACAATGTTTTGCACATTACATGTGATTGTGTTAAAATTAATATTACCACACATGTAAAATTTTTATTTGATGAATTTTATTTAATATTATTTATCAGTTATTCTAAATTATATAACAATTATCATTATATTTTACGCTTAAATTATTAATTTCCTATATTAAAAAAACTAATTACTATGGTGAAAAATAAAATAGTAAAAGTAAGGAAACTTAGTTGATAAAGAATAGAATATTTAAAACATATTTATTTTTTTGTGGTGGAGATATTTATATACCTTAAATTACTTATAATCCATAGTTTATCATTTTTTAGGCACTTTGGGTGATTGTGAATTCCCATTATTGAAGGGTTTTGGGTATTTACAAAAAATTCATTCCTCCTCAATTATGAAAGGAAACCCCCTCACCTCACTTATTCACACCTATTAAGACATTTTGATTGACCAAAACATGTAAAATATCTTCCAAACATACTTATATAAATTATATATCTATTTATATTCCCAAAATACTAACCCTAGGGTCCTTAAGAAGAGATCCAATGGAGGTTTCTCTAAGAGAAGGTAATTATCTTACGTTCTTTCTTTTTCTTTGTTTTTTTACAACCTGTAATTATATATTTACACTTAAAATATAATAAAACCATTATTTTACACATAGTTATATGTCATTATGTTTGTTACATAATATTTGTCCATCTCTTTCTCCATCAAAATGGGAAACAAATCAACCGCTCGTGTGTAGGGCGGACTGCTGTCACACGAATCAATGTAATTATTTTCCCACAACGACTCACATGTATAGTCATAATTATATAAATAATTAATATATACGATAAATATTACATTATATTAATTATTTAAAATTAATACATCATTCACTTATTTACCCTTTCATCCATTAAGGGAATCATATCATCACTCATGTGTACGTATAGTCTACCATCTCCATGAAATGATGTGAATCATTTTCCATATCAAATATTCAAGATTGGTTATAATAATGTACACAATGAATAAATATGATATTTATAACATTAATATAATTATGGATATGATATTTATATATCCTATTCACAATAACCAGAACTTCCACGACAAAACATACATGAGAAAACAAAGCAGTTAACAACTAAAGCAATAGTAATAAGGAAATGTTATTAATGAATGAGTGATAAAATTTTATAATTAGATAATATATGATATTATAAAAATGAATATGTTTTTAGTATAAATTAATAACATGTTTAAAACCATTATAAATGAGTTTAAAACACATTCAACTAAAGGGAAACATCGGGTAAGAGACTTTATGTCAATTTCTTTTCATTGAGGAATATTTTCATGTTATGTGCCTAATTTCTTTTATATGATATAAATTTTGATGCCCCTTACCTTGTAATTTTCCTTAGTATAGGATAGGTTAAACTAATGTATAATGGTGAAATCATTTTTATTAAATTATATAAGAACCAAATACATAAATATGATATCATATATGATCTTCTAATATTGCTTTGTTAATGATATTTCAGTAGTATCATTGTTTTGGTTGTTAATGGATTCATTTTCCTTTATAATTTTTGTTATGTAAGTCATTTTTGTTATGTATAGGATGTATTTGATTCATATATAGTATTATATTAAGTTTTTAAACATTATTTTTAATCATGAAATGAAAATTATTTTTGAATGATTACGATGAGGAATGAATCTCATCGCGTTCTTGGAGACGGTAAGCCGTACGTACGCACGAGCAACAATATCATTATATTGATGGTGAAATAATATGTAATTGGATGGTATATCATATATAAATAATAATTAAAATGTTATATTTATTATTTACATCAGTTATACTCATTATTATACCCATCCAAATAATGAAGTGTTTGAATAACAAACTACACCACGATGTGGAGACGGTAAGCCGTACGTATGCACGTATGGTGACTTTGACATTTATAGGATGGATAGAATAACGAATATGGTTATAAAATATTTATAATAACATCATAGTTACTAGAAGGTACTGTATTTATTATTTTGTTATGGAAAAAAAAGAAAGAGGAAGTGGAAGAAGAAAAGAACATAAAGAGGTTGGTGAAATTATTACTTATTCTTCGGGTGTTTCCTTTTGAGTTGATCAAAAGGGCTACTTAGGTTGGATTTATGATAAAATTAAGGCCTCTAGGTTGAATTGAGGGAAGTTTGGAAGATATTTTTCCCAGGTTTGGCCAAGAAAAATGGCTTTGGAGGTGTGAAATTAAGAGAAGGGGAAGTACCCATTTATAAGATGTGTGAGTGTCACTTTAGGAAAAGCTTGAAATATTATTTTATAATAAAATCATTTTCGGTTTCTAATGGATAAAAAATGATTTATTTCAAAGATAAGGTGGGTATGGGTCAAAATACTCTCAAATAATAGGTTTTAGACACATTTAGGTTACCATTTAAACCTTATCTTTTAGATTTAACTCTTAGTTAAATAGGTTAACTTTTACCATGTCTTCTTGTATTCTTACAATATATGGATAATAAAAATACTCTAAACTTCCAATAGAAACTCATGTGGTTCATTAATGAAATATATAATATTATTTAAGCCCTTTTTTCAATCCTTATAATTTTAGGACTATTATATAAACCAATAATATAGTATTTATTTTAAAAACTAATTTATGTCAATTTTGACACTATTTGGTATTTTGTTTTTGTAAAAGTAATAAAAACCTTATCAATTTGAAATTTTTTTATCAAATCAAACATAAAATGTCATATTAACCTATAAAATTTTTGTATGGTATCAAAACATTTAAATTCTATTTATTTTAATATTTATAATATAAAATATTTTAATATTTCATTAAGAATGTAATTACTACATCATCATTGTGTCATAAATAAATTTAATTATTTAATCTCTAAAAATTATAAATAAAATACTATTAAGTAGGAATTATTTTTATCTTTATAATTAATATTTATAGTTGAATTTATCTTATTTATAACCCTATATTGAAAGTGGTTTTGTTAATAAACTTTGAATTTAACACTTTTAACTCTTCTTTAAATAAAATAATAATAAATGTCCTAATCTAATCCAAGTGGACCTAAAGGATCATATTTTATTCATAATGTTTTTTAGGTCTAATTACACTTATCCAATAGAAATAGGACATGTGTTAGGGTAATTATAATATCATTTTTACCTTTAATTACTATATTTATTTTTAACCGTGGTAAATAAAATTCAAAAGTTACTATTTACCAAAAATTATTTTCATCTTATTGGACCAAATTTTACTTAATGATATTAACTATGTCTCTCAGATTTTTGAAATAAAATTCATAGAAGCGGTAAAATTAAGTTTTAAGAAAATTTGCAAATGCTCCTAGAAGGTGGGTAAAAGAGTGTAAAAAGTTTAATAAAATTTTATACATCTAATTTTATTGTAAAATGATTAAAATTAATTAAATTGAACTTATATAGGTATTATATATCTATTTTGGCTTAAAATAAATTTAAATAAAATAAATAATTATTTAAATAAAAATTCGGTTTTAAACTATAACGCAGTGTTTTTTACTATTTACCAAAAATTGAATATTTTTAGAAAAATACCAAAAATTTACCCTAAGATAATTTTGATATTCCGAATTCAAAAATTAATTCAATTTTACCAAATTCAAAACATAAAAATTTCAGTAATTAATTTAAAATTAATTCCTGTTGTCAAAACCAAAAAGTGAGTTTTTAAAAAGTAAAAACTATCAAAATATTGATATGTGTTTATGTCAAACTTAAATGTGAAATTACTTATAATGACCTAAATTGTATTAAATGATAAAAATATAATCTAATTATAATTACCAACTATTAAAATTCACAATTTAAGAATATAAATTATTTCTATTAAAAAAGTTATTTTCAATTAAAATTTAGTATTTTTTAGTATTTATCAAAATATGAATGTTATGAGAAATGTACCAAAAATTTATCCAAAATAATTTTTTATTTCCTGATTCTAAAGCCTAATTTAATTTCATTAAAATAAATATATAAAAGTGTCAAATATTGGTTTTAAAAAGGGTTTTCCATTAAAAGGTGGTAAAATTGCATTTTTTAAAAAATACTTCTATTATCTGAAAAAAGAATTTGTTATTATATTATGTCTAAGAAAAAAATAATACAGATTCTAAAATTATATAGAGTATAGAAAATTCAAAATTCAATTAATACAATTCATAACCGCTTTTTGAATGGCAGGTTTGGTAAGTCGTGGTGCGCTCGAACTCAATGTTCCCTATATCGCAAGCTATTGAATTACTTTAAAGAAAATAACTTACTATGAAATCTTGGGGTGTAAATTATTCCCCCCTTTTCGAAATTGCATCCTCAAAATTTTAAAATTGTGCTTGGGAACTTCATTGAAAGTCCCACATTAGAAAAAGATTCAATAAAACTATCACTTTAAAAGAAATAAATAGAAGTACAAAGGTCACCCGAGATTATCCATACTAGGATTCCATGTAGGAAATCATGGATATGGAAGATAAAATAAGTGTGAAGTTCTGATGGAGAGTGATAAAAAACATGATCAAGAGAAAGTAAACAACAAGAAAACCACAACTTGTGATGGGATAAACGATCATTAGTTTCCCAGTAGGAAAAGTAAACGGATAATTTTTTTTTATTTAAGTTCCATTTCATAAAATTGAGAAATTTATTTATGAGATTGACTATGAACATAAAGATATATACTTACTTTTTATGTAGAGTTTCATCTTTTAATAAATTTATACCACTAACTTATAATTTTTTTTTCAAACGATGAGTATTCAAGAGGACTTGGTCACACCTGAAGAGCTAGAATAAAATTCTAGAGAATCACAAGATCCACAAAGGATAAAATATATATATTTACCTTGTCTTTAGAGATTAACCAAAACCAAAATGGGTAGTACAAGATCAGATGATCCCCAAAAATGATAATCCTTTAGAGAAATAAATAATAATCTTAATTTCTAAAATTAAACCAACAATACCCAAAGTTCAATAAATAACATTCAATAAAAAATTTTCCTTAAAATCCATAAATATAATCCAAACTAATATTGAAATCCAAAACTTAGAAAAATTTGATTACATAGTCTTCCACGTTAAATTGTATCTCCAAATAACATCGACTTCTCTTAAAGTCACATACTTAAAAGTAATTAAACTAATCAAATATTCTCTATGAAAGGTTAAACATTTCCATAAATAAACCAGATCACTATAAATCCACAATAAAAACATTGATAAAAATGCACCATTACCCCTCAAATGAAATCCCACAGTATTTTATTTTCCTTAGGCATATAGTGTTCCCAATAGAGCGAACGTCTTCCAAAATAACATTTATCACATAATCACCAAATCATTTTCCTATACTAAGGATATCCATTTGATAATACATAAGATCCCAAATCAACTTATTATTGATCAATAAAATCATTTAACTAAAAAGAATTAGTCACACTAACCAGGGAATTCACGTAGTCTAGTGGTAGGCGATAAATCCCAATCACACTCTAGTTGTGGGTTCGATTCCCAAAACTTTGTCTAACGTGACGAGTTGTCACAGAGTCTGAGTGTTTTACTTTTTCAAAAACTATATTTTATTAAATTCCAAAAATGAGATAAATTCCTCAAAATAACCATAACATAATTTGACCACAAATGTTATCTCATACCTCGCATTTTCATCCCAAAATTTAATAACTTATAATTACCTCAAATTCAAGGATCATATAAACCCAAATGGTTATTTATAAATATATAAAAAATAGAAAATATAATTCTTCCTAAAATAGCATTTTCACATAATAAACTGTAGGGTTACACATACAAGAGAAAAGTCTTCCAAAGTAATCCCATCAACAAAGAGCGCTAATACTTTTAAAAATTTCACCATAAATTTATTTCCACATAGGTTATTCCTTTACCAAGAGGTTATCCTATAAAATAGGGCATTCAATTAGGTAATTCATAGGTCCCCTACATTTTTTGCAAATAACAGTAAATGGATTCTTGGGATCATTTTTATTTTCTTCTATTGAACTATTCATTTTTCCTCGTTAATTATTTACTTTATGTCTTTCTTTCCCACACATAAAGAATTTATTTGTTACATTGAGACACTTTCCTAGGTGACTCCTTCCACATTTCTTACATGATGGAAATTGATAATTCTTTTCTCCATGGTCTCCATTGTTGGAGCTCTTATCATTCACCACCTTTCTCTTCATTGTTGAGTCCGAGAGTTGGTTAATATATATGTTATTGAACACATTTTTGAAAAAATGATTCAGTATGAACACGATATATTTTACACCTATAAACATTCCATGTTGTTTCTCATTTCCACTATCGTTACCACCTTGTACATCATGTTAAATGTTACTATGACTTCCTTGGAATCGAGCCATTGACTAACACAAGAAAGAATAGTGTGAGTCATAAAATCATTTAGAGAATATCATAAGACCTTATTTTCAATCTAAAACACCTTAGGATTAACCAAGGTTATTTATTCCTATATTATATTAAAATAATTCAAATCAGTTTGTACTTAAAATGTGAATTATTATAAGAATATCCCCCATGATTGTCGTAACCAAGAGTGCAACAAGGCCCGTTTTGTGTACCAGGATACCCCGGGTCAAGCCCAAAACTCCTTGTTAGAGTTTTTACTCCTAGGTACATCTATGCCAGAGCCGCCTCTACCTACTCATATCCAGACAAAGATGTATTTCTTGAAAACCCACATAATATTTACATTACCAAAATTTTGGGATGTTCTTCTATACAAATCCTCAATGTCTATCTTAGGGTAGTGTTTTCTAATCAGAGTTTTTTTTTCTAAATCTAGCTTCCAAGGTTTGTAATAAACTTCCTCTGATATTAAATATGCCACCCCAACCCTAGTTACCCAGAGTTGGTGCATTATTATATAACATTGGCATGAAATAAGGAATCATGTCCCAAAAGACCGATCGGTTTATTAGCCTTGGAAGTACTAGATATATACATAAGTTTTAAATTACATCATGAAATAAAAAAACAACATTGTGTCCCCTTTTAGAACTCTTATATATCTTAGCCTATTCCTGTAGGTTAATCGTAATATACTTTTTTGCATCCTGAAAAAAATAAAACATAAGAAAGGGGTGATCTCCGATGCTTAGTAAGGATAAAAATAGAGCAAAAACTGTCATAAATAAGAATAAACATTTAAGGCAATGTATAAGACTAGAACACAAGCCTTTTAAACTTAAACTTCAGGATAATATGACAAATATAAATCAAATAATGCCATTTAGTTATTCAAATGGATATTCTACTAGTCAAATAATCATATGTAATATCAATAACCAATTTTATAATGATGGAATTCATAATGCCAGACTTCATAACCACATAGTCAAGGCCTTGTGCCAAGACTACAAATAAGATTTTGTCAAAACCTTGTTCCAAGAAACTAGTTTGTCTAATGAGACCTACCGATGCATCAATTAGCTATATCGGGCTCCACCCATTACTTACTAAGTCCATTTCATTCCTCATATTAAATGATTTAAACATAACATAAACATTCATATTAAAACTAGCATACGAAATGCTAATACTTTATCCATAAACCATGAATGGTATAAAAATAACACATCCATTATCAAACATTTCACAAAACCTTCAATACAGTATGGATGATTTGTATCATAATAAATCAACCATGATCAAGAATAATATCCTGTAAAGGATGTTGACATAGTTGAAAATGATTCGTAGAAATATTTGAGGGAAATATCCCTTTTTCATGAAAACATTTAAAAGTGTCACTATTTATTAAGAACCTGTTTAAAATAGATTTTTGAATCAAAGTGTCCCATACCACTATGAAACATTTAAAAGGAATTTCAATTTTAAAACATTAATGTCCATATAAATAAAACCTTAGAACCATTTTTAAAAAATGGACATTAATGAGAATGATTTAGAAGAATTAAATTTTAAAACATTTAAAATGATATTTTAGTAAGAGTTCCTAACCAAATGAGAGATGCTTGAATACAAATAATTGAGGTAATAAAAAATTTATAACATCATGAGAGTAAAGGTATTCATGATATACTATGTCAAATTACAGTATATATACCCAATAAAAGTGTATTGGCGCATAACGACAAAGAATTCTCAATGGAATGTAAGTTGTGATGAATTCCTTTATAAAGACCGCATCCTTAGGTTAAGGATAAATCAATGACATAATTATGTGTGACAAATATAAATGCACTCAATATGATTGGATATTCAGTGTAAATCAATCAGAGTACATTCACATATATTCTTGTAAAAACAACACCAATGACTTGGTTGTTTAACTCAATGAATGGAAATTGAGTCAAAATTACTCTTATCAAGTATAAATCGATGACTTGAGAATTTATAAATTGAGTGATTATGTGTATCAAAATTATATCCACACAAAGTGGAGTGGAAATTACTACATAAGTAAAAAATAGTAATTTCACACATAATCTTGGAGTAAAGTAATAAATGAGGTTTGCATAAAATCAAATGAGTGGAAATTGAAATTTGAAATTACCTTACCGATTTGGTAACTTACAAAACATTCACCCCATAAAATAAGGATAATAAAATGATGATGTAAATACCCATAAATTAAAGTATATTAGGCAAATAATACAATCACGGGTAGTACATACACCACACAAAAGGTAATAGTGGAAAATATATCATGAATCTCACAAGAATAAAAGTGAGATGAAAACACCTTAACTTGTACTTTTCCTTAGTATAGGATAGGTTAACCTCCTGTATAATGGTGAAATTATTTTTATTAAATTATATGAGAACAAAATACATAAATATGATATTAGATATGATCTTCTAATATTTATTTCTTAATGATATTTCAGTAGTATCATTGTTTTGGTTGTTAACTGATTCATTTTTCTTTATAAGTTTTGTTAGGTAAGTCATTTTTGTTATGTATAGGATGTATTTGATTCATATACATAATTATATTAAGTTCTTAAACATTATTTTTAATCATAAAATGAAAAATATTCTGGAATGATTGTGATGGAGAATGAATCTCATCGCGTTCATGGAGACGATAAGCCGTACGTACGCACGAGCGACAATATCATTATATTGATGGTGAAATCATATGTAATTGTATGGTATATCATATATACATAATCATTAAAATTTTATATTTATTATTTACATCAGTTATAATAATTATTATACTCATCCAAATAATGAAGTGTTTGAATAACAAACTACGTCACGACATGGAGACGGTAAGCCGTACGTACGCACGTATGGTGACTTTGTCATTTATAGGATGGATAGAATAAATAATATGGTTATACCGTATTTATAATAAAATCAAAATATTTAGAAGGTACTGGATTTATTATTTTGATATGGAAACAAAAAATAAAGAGGAAGTGGAAGAAGAAAAGAACATGAAAGAGGGTGGTGAAATTATTACCTATTCTTCGGGTGTTTCCTTTTCAGTTGATCAAAAGGGATCCTTAGGTTGGATTTATGATAAAAGTAAGGCCTCTAGGTTGAATTAAGGGAAGTTGGGAAGATATTTGGCCTAGATATGTCCATGAAAAATGGCTTTGAAGGTGTGAAATTAAGAGAAGGGGAAGTACCCATTTATAAGATGTGTGAGGGTCACTTTAGGAAAAGCTTGAAATATTTTTTATAATAAAATAATTTTCGGTTTCTAATGGATCTAAAATGATTTATTTATAATATAAGGTGGGTATGGGTCAAAATACACTCAACCAATAGGTTTTAGACAAGTTTAGGTTACCATTTAAACCTTATCTTTTAGATTTAACTCTTAGTTAAATAGGTTAACTTTTACAGTGTCTTCTTCTATTCTTACACTATATGATTAATAAAATTACTCTAAACTTACAAGAGAACCTCAAGTGGTTCATTAATGACATATATAATATTATTTATGCCCTTTTTCGAAAACTTAGAATTTTAGGTTTATTATATCAACCAATAATATTGTATTTGTTTTAAAAACTAATTTATGTCAATTTTGACACTATTTGGTATTTTGTTTTTGTCAAAGTCATAACGACCTTATCACTTTGAAAAAAAATTATCGAATCAACCCAAAAATGTCATATTAACCTATAAAATTTTTGTATGGAATCAAAACATTTAAATTCTATTTATTTTAATATTTCATTAAGAAGGTAATTACTGCATCATCATTGTGTCATAAATAAATTTAATTTTTTAATCTCTAAAAGTTATAAATAAAATAACATTAATTTGGAATTAATTTTATCCTTCTAATGAATATTTATAGTTTAATTTATCTTATGTATAACCTTATATTAAAAATGGTTTAGTTAATAAACTTTGAATTTAACACTTTTAACTCTTCTTTAAATCAAATAATAATAAATATCATAATCTAATCCAAGTAGAACTAAAGGATCATATTTTATTTCTAATGATTTTTTTGGTCGAATTAAACTTATACAATATAATTATGACATGTTTTAGGGTAATTATAATATCATTTTTACCTTTAATTATCCTATTTATTTTTTACCATGGTAAATAAAAGTCAAAAGTTACTATTCAGAAAATATTATTTTCATCTTATTGAACCAAATTTTACTTACTGATATTAACTTTGTCTCTCATATTTTTGAAATTAAATTCACATAAGTAGTAAAAGTAAGTTTTAAGCAAATTTGCAAATGCTCCTAGAAGGTGGGTAAAAGACAGTAAAAAGTTTAATAAAATTTTATACATATAATTTTATTATAAAATGATTCCAATGATATACATTGAGCTTATATAGGTATTATATATATATTTTTACTTAAAATAAAATGAAATAAAATAAATAATTATTTAAATAAAAAGTCATTTTTAAACTATAACGCAATGCTTTTCAATATTCATCAAAAATTGAATGTTTTCAGAAAAATATCAAAAATTTAACCTAAGATAATTTTGATATTACTAATTCAAAAATGAATTCAATTTTACCAAATTAAAAACATATAAGTTGAACTAATTAATTTAAAATTAATTCTCGTTGTCAAAACCGAAAACAGGTTTTTAAAAAGTAAAAACTATCAAAAGATTGACTTGTGTTTATGTCAAATTTAATTGTGAAATTACTTATAATGACCTAAATTGTATTAAATGATAAAAATATAATCTAATTATAATTTCCAACCATTCAAATTCCCAATTTTACAATATAAATTATTTCGATTAAAAAATTTGTTTTCAATTAAAATTTAGTATTTTTCGGTATTCATCAAAATATGAAAGTTATCAGAAAAGTACCAAAAATTTATCCAAAATAATTTTTAATGTCCCAATTCTAAAGAAGAATTTTATTTCATTAAATTGAATATATAAAAGTGTCAAATATTGTTTTTAAAAAGGGTTTTCTATTAAAAGGTGGTAAAATTGCATTTTTTGAAAAATACTTCTATTATCTGAAAAAAGAATTTGTTCTTATATTATGTCTAAGAAACAAATAATATGGATTCTAAAATTATATGGAGTATATAAAATTAAAAATCTAGTAATTAATATTCCTAACTTCTTTTTGAATGGCTAGTTTGGTTAGTCGTGGTGCGCTCCTACTCGGTGTTGCGTGTAGCGCAAGCTATTGAATTAATTTAAAAAAAATAACTTACTATGAAATCCAGGGGTGTTACATTCTTCCCCCCTTTTGGAAATTGTATCCTCGCAATTTTAGAATTGGGCTTGGGAACTTAATTGAAAGTCCCACATTAGAAAAAGAGTTAATTAAACTATCACTTTAAAAGAAAGAAAGAGAAATACAAAGGTTACCCGAGATTATCCATAATAGGATTCCATATAGGAAAACATGGATATGAAAGATAAACTAAGTGTCAAGTTTTGATGTATAGTGATAAAAAACATGATCATGAGAAAGTTAACAACAAGAAAAAAACAAAATTGTGATGGGATAAACGGTCATTTGTTTCCCAATAGGAAAAGTAAATGGAAAATGTTTTTTGTTTTAAGTTCTATTTTATAAAATTGAGAAATTTATTTATGATATTGAATATGAACATAAAGATATATACTTAATTTTTAAGTAGAGTTTCATCCTTTAATAAATTTCTACCATTAACTCGTCTTTTTTTTTCAAACGATGAGTATTCAAGATGAATTGGTCAGACCTAAAGTGCTAGAATCAACTTCTAGATAATCACAAGATCCACAAAGGATAAAATATATATTTACATTTTCTTTAGAGATTAACCAAAACAAAAATGGTTAGTACAAGATCAGATGATCCCCAAAAAGGATAATCCTTTAGAGAAATAAATAATAATCTTAATTTCTAAAAGTAAACCAACAATAACCAAAGTTTAATAAAAACCATTCAATAAACAATTGTCCTTAAAATCCTTAAATATAATCAAAACTAATATTGAAACCCAAAACTTAGAAAATTTTTATTAAGTAGTCTTCCACGTAAAATTGTATCTCCAAATAACATCGACTACCCTTAGAGTCACATACTTAAAAGTAATTAACCTAATAACATATTCTATATTAAAGTTTAAACATTTCTATAAATAACCTAAATCTATATAAATCCACAATAAAAACATTGATAAAAACCCACCATTATTACTCAAATGAAATCCCACAGTATTCTATTTTCCTTAGGCATATAGTGTTCCCAACCGAGCGAACGTCTTCCAAAATAACATTTATCACATAATCACCAAATCATTTTCCAATACTAAGGATATCTATTTGATAAGACATAAGATCCCAAATCACCTTATTATTGATCAATAAAATCATTTAACTAAAAAGAATTAGTCAGACTAACCAGGGACTTCACGTAGTCTAGTGATAGGCGATAAATCCCAATCACACTCTGGTCATGGGTTCAATTTCCACAGCTTTTTTTGAGGTGACGAGTTATCACACGATATGAGCGTTTTCCTTTTTCAAAAACTATATTTTATTACAATCCCAAAATGAGATAAATTCCTCAAAATAACTATAACATAATTTCACCACAAATGTTATCTCATACCCCTCATTTTCATCCAAAAATTTAAAAACTTTTAATTGCCTCAAATTCAAGGATCATATAAACCCAAATGGTTATTTATAAATATATCAACAATTGAAAAGATAAATCTTAATAAATTAGAATAACAAACTGCGGGGTTACACTTATAAGATAAAATTATTCCAAAGTAATCCCATAAACAAAGAGTGATAACACTTTTAAAAATTTAGCCATCAATTTATTTTCACATAGGTTTATCCTTGACCAAGAGTTTATCCTATAGAATAGGGCATTCAATTGGGTAATTCACAGGTCCCATAAATTTTTGGAAAATGACAGTAAATGGATTCTTGGGATCATTTTTATTTTATTCCATAATACTCTTGATTTTTCCTCACCAATTCTTTACTTTATGTCCTTCCTTCCCACACATAAATAATTTCTTTGATCCATTGAGACACGTTCCTAGGTGTCTCCTTCCATATTTATTGCATGATGAAAATTTAACATTATTTTTCTCCATGGTCTCCATTGCTGGAGCTCTTATCATTCACTGCATTTCTCTTCATTGTTGAGTCCAGGAGTTGGTTAGTATATATGTTATTGATCATATTTTTGGAAAACAGATTCGGTATGAACACGATATCTCTTACACCTATCAACATTCCACGTCGTTGATCATTTCCACCACCGTTCCCACCTTGTACATCATGTTTAATGTTACTATGACATCCTAGAAATCCAACCATTGACTAACACAGAAAAGAATAGTGCGAGTCATAAAATCATTTAGAGAATATCATAAGACCTTATTTTCAATCTAAAACACCTTAGGATTAACCGAGGTTATTTATTCTCATATTATATTAAAATCCTTCAAATCAGTTTGTAAATAAAATGTGAATTATCCTAAGAATATCCCTCAGGAGTGTCGTAATGATGAGTGCAACTAGGCCCATTGTTGGGTACCAGAATACCCCGTGTCAAGCCCGAAACTCCTTGTCGGTGTTTTTACTCCTAGGTACATCTATGTCAGAGTCGCCTCTACCTACTCGTATCCAGACATGGATGTATTGCTTGAAAAACCCATATAATATTTACATTTCTAAATTTTTTGAATGTTCTTCTATACTAATCCTCAATGTCTATCTTAGGGTAGTGTTTTCTAATCAGAGTTTTTTTTCTAAATTTAGCTTCCAAGGTTTGTACTAAACTTCCTCTGATATCAACTATGACACCCCAACCCCAGTTACCCAGATTCGGTGCATTATTACATAACATTGGCATGAAATAAGGAATCATGTCCTAAAAGGCAGATCAATTTAATATCCTTGGAAGTACTAGATATATACATAAGTTTTAAATTACATCATGAAATAAAAAACAAAATTGTGTCCCCTTTGAACACCCTTATATATCTTATCATATTCCTGCAGGTTAATCGTAATATAATTTTTTGCATCTTGGGAAAAATAAAACATAAGAAAGGGGTGATCTCAGATGCTCAGTAAGGATAACAATATAACAGAAACTGTCATAAATAAGAATAAACATTTAAGGCAATGTATAAGACTAGAACACAAGCCTTTTAAACTTAAACTTTAGCATAATATGACAAAGATAAATAAAATAATGCCATTTACTTATTCACATGGATATTCTACTAGTCTAATAATCACATGTAATATCAATAGCCAATTTCATAATGATGGAATGAATAATGGAAGACTTCATAACCACATATTCAAGGCCTTGTGCCAAGACTGAAAATAAGATTTTGTCAAGGCCTTGTTCCAAGACACTAGTTTTTCTAATGAGACCTACCGATGCATCGATTATCTAAAGCAGGCTCCTTAAATCACTTACTAAGTCCAATGCATTCCTCATATGAAAAGGTTTAAACATAACATAAACATTCGTATTAAAACTAGCATACGAAATGACAATACTTTATCCATAAACCATGAATGGTATAAAAATAACACATCCATAGTCAAACATATCACAAAATCTTCAATACAGTATGGAAGATTTTTATCATAATAAATCTACCTCGATCAAGAATAATATCCCATAAAGGATGTTGACATAGTTGAAAATTATTAGTAGAAATCTTTGAGGGAAATATCCCTTTTTCATGAAAACATTTAAAAGTATCACTATTTATCAACAAGATGTTTAAAATATATTTTTGAATCAAAGATTCTCATACCAACTTTAGACTTTTAAAAGAAATTTCAATTTTAAAACATTAATTTCCATATAAATAAAACCTTAAAACCATTTTAAAATATGGACATTAATGAGAAATATTTAGAAGAATAAATTTTTAAAACATTTAAAATGATATTTTAGTAAGAGTTCCTAACAAAATAAGAGATGCTTGAATACAAATAGTTGAGGTAAAAAAAATTATAACATCATAAGAGTAAAGGTATTCATGATATACTATGTCAAAGTATATTATATACACCCAATAAAAGTGGATTGGCGCATAATAACAAAGAAGTCTCAATGGATTGTAAGTTGAGATGAATTCATTTATAAAGACCATATCCTTAGATTAAGGATAAATCAATGACAAAATTAAGTGTGAAAAATATAAATACACTCAATATGATTGAATATTTAGTGTAAATCAATCAGAGGAAATTCACACATATTCTTGTAAAAACAACACCAAAGACTTGGATTTTTAACTCAATGAATGGAAATTGAGTTAAAATTACACTTATCAATTTTAGATCGATGACTTGAGAATTTATGAATTGAGTGATTATGTGTATAAAAATATATCCACACAAAGGGTAGTGTAAATTACTACATAAGTAAATAAATAGTAATTTCACAAATAATCTTAGAGTAAAGAAATCAATGAGGTTTGCGTAAAATCGAATGAGTGGAAATTAAAATTTGAAATTCCCTTACCGATTTGGTAACTTACAAAACATACACCCCACGAAAGAAAGATAATACAATGATGATGTAAATACCCATAAATTAAATTATATTACTCAAACAATACAATCACGGATATTACATACACCACACAAAATATAATAGTGGAAAATATAGCATGAATATCACGAGAATAAAAGTGGGATGAAAACCCCTTACCTTGTACTTTTCCTTAGTATAGGATAGGTTAAACTCTTGTATAATGGTGAAATCATTGTTATTAAATTATATAAGAACCAAATACATAAATATGATATCTTATATGATCTTCTAATATTTCTTTGTTAATGATATTTCAGTAGTATCATAGTTTTGGTTGTTAATTGATTTGTTTTACTTTATAAGTTTTGTTACATAAGTCATGTTTGTTATGTATAGGATGTATTTGATTCATATCCATAATGATATTAAGTTCTTAAACATTATTTGTAATCATAAAATGAAAATTATTCTTGAATGATTATAATAGGGAATGAATCTCATCGTGTTCGTGGAGACGGTAAGTCGTACGTACACACGAGCGACAATATCATTATATTAATGGTGAAATAATATGCAATTGGATGGTATATCATATATACATAATAATTAACATGTTATATTTATTATTTATATAAGTTATACTCATTATTATACCCATCCAAATAATGAAGTGTTTGAATAACAAACTACACCACGACGTGGAGAGGGTAAGCCGTAGGTACGCACCTATGGTGACTTTGTCATTTATAGGATGGATAGAATAACGAATATGGTTATACCATATTTATAATAACATCACAATATGTAGAAGGTACTGGATTTATTATTTTGATATGGAAACAAAAAGGAAAGAGGAAGTGGAAGAAGAAAAGAACATGAAAGAGGGTGGTGAAATTATTACCCATTCTTCAGGTGTTTCTTTTTGAGTTGATCAAAAGGGATCTTTAGGTTTCCTTTATGATAAAATTAAGGACTATAGGTTGAATTTATGGAATTTGGGAAGATATTTTGCCTAAAGTTGTCCAAGAAAAATGGATTTGGAGGTGTGAAATTAAGAGAAGGGGAAGTACCCATTTATAAGATGTGTGAGGGTCACTTTAGAAAAAAATTGAAATATTATTTTATAATAAAATAATTATCGGTTTCTAATGGCTAAAAAATCATTTATTTCAAAGATAATGTGGGTATGGGTCTAAATCATCTCAAAAAATAGGTTTTATACAATTTTAGGTTACCATTTAAACCTTATCTTTTATATTTTACTCTTAGTTAAATAGGTTAACTTTTACCGTGTCTTCTTGTATTCTTACACTATATGGTTAATAAACTTACTCTAAACTTCCAAGAGAACATCAAGTTTTTCATTAGTGACATATATAATATTATTTAATCCCTTTTTCTAATCCTTATAATTTTAGGAATACTATATCAACCAATAATATAGTATTTGTTTTAAAAACTAATTTATGTCAATTTTGACACTCTTTGGTATTTTGTTTTTGTCAAAGTCATAACAACCTTATCACTTTGAAAACAATTTATCGAATCAACCCAAACATGTCATATTAACCTATAAAATTCTTGGATGACATCAAAACATTTAAATTATATTTATTTTAATATTTTTAATAGAAAATATTTTAATATTTCATTAAGAAGGTAATTACTGCATCATCATTGTGTCATAAATAAATTTAATTATATAATCTTTAAAAATTATAAATAAAATAAAATTAAGTTTGAATTATTTTTATCTTTCTAATAAATATTTATAGATGAATTTATCTTATGTATAACCCTATATTAAAATTGGTTTAGTTAATAAACTTTGAATTTAACACTTTTAACTCTTCTTTAAATAAAATAATAATAAATGTCCTAATCTAATCCAAGTAGACCTAAAGAATCATATTTTATTCTTAAGTTTGTTTTTGGTCTAATTAAACTTATCCAATAGAATTAGGACATGTGTTTGTGTAATTATAATATCATTTTTACCTTTAATTACCCTATTTACTTTTAACCGTGGTAAATAAAAGTCAAAAGTCACTATTTACCAAAAATTATTTTCATCTTATTGGACCAAATTTTACTTACTGATATTAACTATGTCTCTCAAATTTTGGAAATTAAATTCACATAAGTTGTAAAATTAAGTTTTAAGAAAATTTGCAAATGCCCCTAGAAGGTGTGTAAGAGACGATAAAAAGTTTAATAAAATTTTTTACATCTAATTTTATTATAAAATGATTCCAATGAATTAAATCAAAACTATATTGGTATTATATATATATATTGAGTTAAAATAAATTTAAATAAAATAAATAATTATTTAAATAAAAAGCTGATTTTAAACTGTAACGTATTGTTTTTCACTATTAATCCAAAATTGAATGTTTTCAGAAAAATTCCAAAAATTTACCCTAAGATAATTTTGATATTCTGAATTCAAAAATGAATTAAATTTTACCAAATTCAAAACATATAATTTGAACTAATTAATTTAAAATTAATGCCCGTTGTCAAAACTGAAAAGGGGGTTTTTAAAAAGTAAAAACTGTGAAAAGATTGACAACTTTTTATGTCAAATTTAAATGTAAAATTACTTATAAAGACCTAAATTGTATTAAATGATAAAAATATAAAATAATTATAATTCCCAACCATTAAAATTCACAATTTAACAATATAAATTATTTCAATTAAAAAAGTTGTTTTCAATTAAAATTTATTATTTTTCAGTATTCATCAAAATATGAAAGTTATTAGAAAAGTACCAAAAATTTATCCAAAATAATTTTTTATGTCTCAATTATAAAGAAGAATTTTATTTCATTAAATTGAATATATAAAAGTGTCAAATATTGGTTTTAAAAGGGTTTTTCCATTAAAAGGTGGTAAAATTTCATTTTTGGAAAAATACTTTTATTATCTAAAAAAATTGTGGAATCTAAAAGGTGCTTATATTATGGAATCTAAAAGGTGCTTCCATTAAAAGGTGCTTATATTATGGAATCTAAAATTGTGGAATCTAAAAGGTGCTTCCATTAAAAGGTGCTTATATTATGTCTAAGAAACAAATTATATGGAATCTAAAATTATATGGATTATAGAAAACTCAAAATTTAGTTAATACTATTTATAAACACTTTTTGAACGGCTAGTTTGGTAAGTTGTGGTGTGCTTGAACTCAGTGTTGCGTGTAACGCAAGCTATTGAATTACTTTAAAGAAAATTACTTACTATGAAATATTCAGGTGTTAAATTCTTCCACCATTTTGGAAATTGCGTCCTCACAATTTTAAAATTGGGATTAGGAACTTCATTGAAAGTCACACATCGGAAAAAGAGTCAGTAAAACTATCACTTTAAAAGAAAGAAAGAGAAGTAAAAAGGTCACCTGAGATTATCCATACTAGGATTCCATGTAGGAAAACATGGATATGGAAGATAAACTAAGTGTCAAGTTCTCATGGAGATTGATAAAAAACATTATCAGGAGAAAGTTAACAACAACAAAAACCACAAACTTATAATAGGATAAATAGTGATTAGTTTCCCAGTAGGAAAAGTAAACAGAAAATGTTTTTTGTTTTAAGTTACATTTAATAAAATTGAGAAATTTATTTATGAGATTGACTATGAACATAAAGATATAAACTTACTTTTTAAGTAGAGTTTCATCCTTTAATAAATTTCTACCACTAACTCATCATTTTTTTTTCGAAAGATGAGTATTCAAGATGACTTGGTCACACCTGAAGTGCTAGAATAAACTTCTAGAGAATCACATGATCCATATTGGATAAACTATATATTTACCTTGTCTTTAGAGATTAACCAAAACCAAAATGGTTAATACAAGATCGGATGATCCCCCAAAAGGATAATCCTTTAGAGAAATAAATAATAATCTTAATTTCTGAAATTAAACCAACAATACCCAAAGTTCAATAAATACCATTCAATAAACAATTGTACTTAAAATCATTAAATATAATCCAAACTAATATTGAAACCCAAAACATTGAAAAATTTGATTATGTAGTCTTCCACGTTAAATTGTATTTCCAAATAACATCGACTACTCTTAAAGTCACATACTTAAAAGTAATTAACCTAATCACATATTCTCCATGAATGGTTAAACATTTCCATAAATAACCCAAATCGCTATAAATCCACAATAAAAACATAGATAAAATCACACCATTACTTTTAAAATCAAATCCCATAGTATTTTATTTTCCTTAAGCATATAGTGTTCCCAAAAGAGCGAACGTCTTCCAAAATAACATTTATCATATAATCACCAAATCATTTTCCTATACTAAGGATATCCATTTGATAAGACATAAGATCCAAAGTCACCTTATTATTGATCAATAAAATCATTTAACTAAAAATAATTATCCACACTAACTAGGGACTTCACGTAGTCTAGTGGTAAGCAATAAATCCCAATCGCACTATGGTTATGGGTTCGATTCTCGCAGCTTTGTCTAACGTGACGAGTTGTCACATGGTTTGAGTGTTGTCCTTTTTCAAAAACTATATTTTATTAAATTCCCAAAATGAGATAAATTCCTCAAAATAACCATAACATAATTTCACCACAAATGTTATCTCATACCTCACATTTTCATCCAAAAATTTAATAACTTGTAATTGAATCAAATTTAGGGATCATATAAAACCAAATGGTTTTTATAACTATATCAACAATAGAAAAGATAATTCTTCCTAAAATAGCATTTTCACATAAAAAACTGCAGGGCTACACATACAAGAGAAAAGTCTTCCAAATTAATCCCATCAACAAAGAGCACTAATAATTTTAAAAATTTCTCCATCCATTTATTTCCACATAGGTTCTTCCTTGACCAAGAGGTTATCCTATAGAATAGGGAATTCACTCAGGTAATTCACAGGTCCCCTACATTTTTGAAAAATGACAGTAAATGGATTCTTGGGATCATTTTTATTTTATTCCATAGTACTCTTCATTTTCCTCTACAATGCTTTACATTATGTCCTTTCCCACACATAAAGAATTTCTTTGTTCCATTGAGACACTTTCCTAGGTGTCTCCTTCTACATTTCTTGCATGATGGAAATTGAGCATTCTTTTCTCCATGGTCTCCATTGCTGGAGCTCTTATCATTCACCACATTTCTCTTCATTGTTGAGTCCGGGAGTTGGTTAATATATATGTTATTGATCATATTTTTGGAAAAATAATTCAGCATGAACACGATATATTTTACACCTATCAGAATTTCATGTCGTTTCTCATTTCCACCATCGTGCCCACCTTGTACATCATATTCAATGTTACTATGACTTCCTTGGAATCTAGCCATTGACTAACACAAGAAAACATAGTGTGAGTCATAAAATCATTTAGAGAATATAATAAGACCTTATTTTCAATCTAAAACACCTTAGGATTAAACAAGGTTATTTATTATCATCTTATATTAATATCCTTCAAATCAGTTTGTAAATAAAATGTGAATTATCCTAAGTATATCCCTCAGGAGTGTCATAACCTAGAGTGCAACAAGGTCCATTGTTGTGTACCAGAATACCCCGAGTCAATCCCGAAACTCCTTGTCAGAGTTTTTACTCCTAGGTACAACTGTGCCAGAGCCACCTCTACCTACTCATATCCAGACATAGATGTATTTCTTAGAAAACCCATATAATATTTACATTACCAAATTTTTTGGATGTTCTTTTATACTAATCCTCAATGTCTATCTTAGGGTAGTGTTTTCTAATCAGAGTTTTTTTCTAAATCTAGATTCCATGGTTTGTACTAAAATTCCTTTGATATCAACTATGACACCTCAACCCCAGTTAACCAGAGTCGGTGGATTATTACATAACATTGGCATGAAACAAGGAATCATGTCCCGAAAGACCGATCAGTTTAGTATCCTTGGAAGTACTAGATATATACATAGATTTTAAATTAGATCATGAAATAAGAAAAACAACATTGTGTTCCCTTTGAACACTCTTATATATCTTAGCATATTCCTAAAGTTTAATTGTAATATACTTTTTTGCATCCTAGGGAAAAATAAAACATAATAAAGGGGTGATCTCAGATACTCATTAAGGATAACAATATAGAAGAAACTATCACAAATAAGAATAAACATTTAAGGCAATGTATAAGACTAGAACACAAGCCTTTTAAACTTAAACTTCAGCATAATATGACAAAGATATATAAAATAATTCCATTTTCTTATTCACATGGATATTCTACTAGTCTAATAATCACATGTAATATCAATAGCCAATTTCATAATGATGGAATGCATAATGCCAGACTTCATAACCACATAGTCAAGGCCTTGTGCCAAGACTGCAAATAAGATTTTGTCATGGCCTTGTTCCAAGACACTAGTTTTTCTAATGAAACCTACCGATGCATCGAGTATCTAAAGAAGGCTCCATCAATCAATTACTAAGTCCAATGCATTCCTCATATGAAAATGTTTAAACATAACATAATCATTTGTATTTAAACTAGTATATGAAATGTCAATACTTTATCCATAAACCATGAATAGTATAAAAATAACACATCCATAGTCAAACATATCAAAAAACTTTCAATATAATATAGAAGATTTTTATCATAATAAATCAACCTCGATCAAGAATAATATCTCGTAAAGGATGTTGACATAGTTGAAAATTATTAGTAGAAATCTTTGAGGGAAATATCCCTTTTTCATGAAAACATTTAAAAGTCTCACTATTTATCAAGAAGCTATTTAAAATAGATTTTTGAATCAAAGTGTCCCATACCACTTTGAAACTTTTAAAAGGAATATAAATTTTAAGACATTAATTTTCATATAAATAAAACCTTAAAACTATTTTTAAAACATGGACATTAATGATAAATATTTAGAAGAATAAATTTTTAAAAAATTTGGAATGATATTTTAGTAAGAGTTTCTAACCAAATGACAGATGTTTGTGTACAAATAATTGAGGTAATAAAAACTTTATAATATCATGAGAATAAAGGGATTCCTAATATACTATGTCAAAGTATAGTATATACACCAAATAAAAGTGAATTTTCATATAATAACAAAAAAGTCTCAATGGAATGTAAGTTGAGATGAGTTTCTTTATAAAGACCGTATCCTTAGGTTAAGGATAAATCAATGACATAATTATGTGTGAAAAATATAAATACACTCAATATTATTTGATATTCAGTGTAAATTAATCATAGAAAATTCACACATATTCTTGTAAAAACAACACCAATGACTTGGATGTTTAACTCATTGAATGGAAATTGAGTTAAAATAACTCTTATCAAGTTTATATTGGTGACTTGAGAATTTTTCAATGGAGTGATTTTGTGTATCAAAAGTATATCCAAACAAAGGGAAGTGTAAATTATTACATAAGTAAATAAATAGTTATTTCACACATAATATTGGAGTAAAGTAATCAATGAAGTTTGCATAAAACCGAATGAGTGGAAATTGAAATTTGAAATTCCCTTACTGATTTGGTAACTTATGAAACATAAAACCCATGAAAGAAGTATCATCCAATGATGATTTAAATACAGATAAATTAAATTATATTACACAAAAAATACAATTATGGGCAGTACATACACCACACAAAAGGTAATAGTGGAAAAAATAGTGTGAATCTTATGGGAATAAAAGTGAGATGAAAACCCCTTACCTTGGAATTTTCCTTAGTATAGGGTAGGTTAAACTCCTGTATAATGGTGAAATCATTGTTATTAAATTATAAAAGAACAAAATACATAAATATGATATCATATATGATCTTTTAATATTTATTTGTTAATGATATTTCAGTAGTATCATTGTTTTAGTTGTTAAATGATTCATTTTCCTTTATATGTTTTGTTACGTAAGTCATGTTTGTTATGTGTAGGATGTATTTGATTCATATACAGAATGATATTAAGTTATTAAACATCATTTTTAATCATAAAATGAAAACTATTCTTGAATTATTACGATGGGGAATGAATCTCATCATGTTTGTAGAGACAGTAAGTCGTACGTACGCACGAGCGACAATATCATTATATTGATGGTGAAATCATATGTAATTGGATGGTATATTATATATAAAGAATAATTAACATGTTATATTTATTATTTACATTAGTTATACTAATTATTATACCCATCCAAATAATTAAGTGTTTGAATAATGAACTACACCACAACGTGGAGACGGTAAGTCGTACGTACGCACGTATGGTGACTTTATCATTTATAGGATGGATAGATGGTTGTACCATATTTATAATAACATAAAAGTTTGTATAAGGTACTGGATTTATTATTTTGGTTTGGAAACAAAAAATAAAGAGGAATTGGAAGAAGAAAAGAACCTGAAAGAGGGTGGTGAAATTATTACCTATTCTTCGGGTGTTTCCTTTTGAGTTGATCAAAATGGCTCCTTAGGTTGGATTTCTCATCAAAGTAAGGCCTCTAGGTTGAAATGAGGGAATTTAAGAAGATATTTGGGTCAGTTTTGACTGATCCAAATGTATTTGGATGTGTGAAATTAAGAGAAGGGGATGTACCCTTTTATAAGAGATGTGAGGGTCACTTTAGAAAAAGTTTGAAATAATTTTTTTATAATAAAATCATTTTCATTTTCTAATGTTTTAAAAATGATTTATTTATAAGATAAGGTGGTGATGGGTCTAAATACTCTCAAAAAATTTGTTTTAGACAAGTTTAGGCGACCATTTTAACCTTATATTTTTTATTTAACTCTTAGTTAAATAGTTTAACTTTTACCGTGTCTTCTTGTATTCTTACACTATATGGATAATAAAATTAATCTAAACTTCCAAGAAAACCTCAAGTGGTTCATTAATGACATATATTATATTATTTAATCCCTTTGGATGAACCTTATATTTTTCAGAATATTATATCAACCAATAATATTGTATTTGTTTTAAAAACTAATTTATGTCAATTTTGACACTCTTTGGTATTTTGTTTTTATGAAAGTTATAACAACCTTATCACTTTGAAAAAAATTATCTAATCAACCCTGACATGTCATATTAACCTATAAAATTCATGTATGGCATCAAAACTATTAAATTATATTTATTTTAATATTTATAATATAAACTATTTTAATATTTCATTTAGTAGGTAATTACTGCATCATCATTGTGTCATAGATAAATTTAATTATTTAATATCTAAAAAATATAAATAAAATACCATTATGTAGGAATTATTTTTCATCTTTCTAATGAATATTTATAGTCTAATTTATCTTATGTATAACCCTATATTAAAAATGGTTATTTAATAAATTTTGAATTTAACACTTTTAACTCTTCTTTAAATAAAATAAAAATAAATGTCCTAATCTAATACAAGTGAACCTAAAGGATCATATTTTATTCCTAATATTTTTTTGGTCGAATTAAACTTATCCAATAGAATTGAGACATGTGTTAGGGTAATTATAATATCATTTTTACCTTAATTATCTTATTTACTTTTAACCGTGGTAAATAAAAGTCAAAAGTTACTATTCATCAATAATTATTTTCATCTTATGGAACCAAATTTTACTTAATGATATTAACTGTGTCTCTCAATGTTTTGAAATTCAATTCACAAAAGCGGTAAAATTATGTTTTATGCAAATTTGTAAATGCTCCTAGAAGGTGGGTAAAAGTTGGTGAAAAGTTCAATAAAAGTTTACACATCTAATTTTATTATAAAATGACTCCAATGAATTAAATTAAACTTATACAGGTATTATATATCTATTTTGACTTATAATAAATTTAAATAAAATAAATAATTATTTTAATAAAAATCCGATTTTAAACTATAATGCAGTGTTTTTCACTATTCATTAAAAATTGAATGTTTTCAGAAAAATACCAAAAATTTAGCCTAATATAATTTTGATATTCTCAATTAAAAAATTAATTCTATTTTACCAAATTCAAAACATAGAAGTTACACTAATTAATTTAAAATTAATCCCCGTTGTCAAAACTGAAAAGCAGGTTTTTAAAAAGTAAAAACTATCAAAAGATTGACATGTGGCTTTGTCGAATTTAAATGTGAAATTACTTATAATGACCTAAATTGTATTAAATTATAAAAATATAATCTAATTATTCTTCCAAACCATTAAAATGAATAATTTAACACTATAAATTATTTCGATTAAAAAAGTTGTTTTCAATTAAAATTTAGTATTTTTCAGTATTCATCAAAATATGAAAGTTATCAGAAAAGTACCGAAGAATTAATCCAAAATAAATTTTTATGTCCCAATTATAAATAATAATTTAATTTCATTAAATTTAACACATAAAAGTGTCAAATATTGGTTTTAAAAGGGTTTCCATTAAAAGGTTGTAAAATTGCATTTTTTTGAAAAATACTTCTTTTATCTGAAAAAAATAATTTGTTCTTATATTATGTCTAAGAAACACATAATATGGATTCTAAAATTATATGGAGTATATAAAATTCAAAATTCAGTTAATACTATTCATAACCGCTTTTTGAATGGCTAGTTTGGTAAGTCGTGGAGCGCTCGAACTCGGTGTTGCGTGTAGCGCAAGCTATTGAATTACTTTAAAGAGAATAACTTACTATGAAATATTGGGGTGTTACATAAATACTAACCCTTTCACATATTATATCATAAATAAATCTTAATTCATGGTATTTTAAGTTATAATTCAATTAACTGCATCCAATATGACTTGATTTGAAAGATACCAAGTGGTAAGCTGTTTTATAACTCAATTTCATTTCATTGGGTTATATAACTTGTTAATTGTCTATGATATTTTAAGATTATGTGTGTCATGACTTTTGATTATTTTATTTTGTATTTACACTTTTTTAGGTGTATTTATATTTTATACACATAATCACTTCTTTTACAAATTTTTACTTTAATTTTATGATCTCTGTAAGAGTTTATTTCAAAATATCATTTTAATTGAGATTTTTTATGCTTGAATTTCAATTGAAGGAAATTTTTTGATCATTTTATAATAAATAAATTTCATTGTATTATCTTATATTTTTTCATGAAATTTTTATGTAGTAGTACTATTTTCCTATCTTTAATTCTCAAAATGATCAATATTTTTTTTAAGAAAATCCAACTTTATTTTTCCCTTCTACCAGAAATCATTTTTCTTCTAAATACATGTTTTTTAAAATGTTTTAAAGAATTTTTTTATAATATTATCTAATTATTTATTAAATACGTTTTGAACTATTTTTTACTTTTAAAAATGGTTTAAAAGAAATATTCCCATCATTTTCTAAACAAGGTAAGTTTTTTACTTTTCTTATAAAAATTTAAAAGGAATATTTGTTTTAAAGTAATCATCATGTATGGAATTTTCCCTTTGTCATGACCACTAATTTCTTTGAATATTAATTTAAAATTTTACAAGGTTCTTTTCAAATAAATTTTTATTCAAACATTTGGTAATTTTTTAGTTTTTAAAGGTGATTTTAAAAGTGAAAAGATTATTTTCTTAAAGAATGTTTTATTAAATGTTTTATATTATTTATATTCATTAAAGAGAAAACCCCTTTATTTTAATCATACTCCCCTGGGGATGTGTTGTAATGGTACCAAACTTGTTCTTTCTTGGGATGGTTTATGGTCAATTTGATCAGAGAAATTATTGACATTCACTTTATGAATTAATTTTATGGTTGTTAACCTTCTATTGAAACATTATCTTTCTCATGAACATTGGACCTTACATTTCCCTTAAATATACAAATTCCATATCATGAATTTTCTTATTTTTTAAACTGTATATTATATATTCATATGGTGTTTTACTTTAAATGTTATTTGATTGAGTGAAGAAATGTTAAAATTTTGTATTCTTTATTTAATACATACATATATTGATAAGGTATATTGTTCATTAATTAAATTGATCATTCAATATATAAGGAATGTATTGGACTTATAGTGATGGGTGAGGCCCGTAATTATATATCCCATCAATGCATCAATAGTCTCATGATACGAATTAGTTTTCTAGCCTTATTTAAATGTGTTTTTGATGTATACCTACCCATTTATTAAACTATCTTGGAGTAAGGTCATGACGGTATAGATATCATGGTGTCTGAGATTATAACGTCCAATATTAAGTATTTCTTTCATTAAGAATTAAGTTATTATTATCCATGTGATTATTGCATTAATATTATCCATGGATGTATTTTTTTCTCATGTTATTGATTAAATGTCACTTGTTTTTAGTTATTTACCTTATCATATTGATAACTCCTTATCTAATCATGATAGTCAAGTTATTGATTAAATGACATGATATTTCAGTGATTTATCTTGTCATATTGATTATTCGTCATCTAATCATGATAGTCAAGTTTTTGATGAAATTAAATGTGTGTTTAGTTATTTAAATTTCAATTTTTATTATTTCTTATCTAATCATGATAGTCAAGTTATTTATTAAATGGAAAGTGTGTTTAATTATTCATCTTTCCATATTTATTATGTCTTATTGATTCATGACAACTTCCACTATACATAACCCTTACTGAGCATTTGAGATCACCCTTATTTTGTTCCCCTTCCCTAGGATATGAAGAAGGAATCTTTGAATGAGTTTAATGATGAAAAATATTTACTTTAACTATATTGTAATTTATGTTTTCAAATGTAATGTGAGACTCAAGTATGTATCTATTTTATCAAGACTATAAAACCATATAGTTCTTCAGAATTTGACCCATTGTATCTAGAACCAATTTAATAAATTAACCACCAGCTCTGGGATATTGGGATTTAAGTCTTTTTAGTTGGTATCAGGGAACAAGATTTAGGAAAACATAGATTAGATAACATAACCCTATGGTTTACTTTGAAGATAAGTATATAATAATTTCATAAAGTTTTGGTAAGGAAGAGACTATGTGGTTTTTATAAAAAATACACCATTGTCTGGATACTAAAAGTTAACATGGTTCTTGAATAGTTGTACCTAGGGGTAATAACTTTGAAAAGGGTGCATTGGTCTTTAAATGACCTTAAAACGCACTTAGTTTGAAACTCCTGAGGGATATTCTTTGGATAATTCACATTTTCATTAAAAATTGTTATGAAGAATTTAAATAGATGATGAAAATAAATATCATTGGTTAAACCTAAGGTTTCATAGATTGAAAAGTAAGTGTCATGATTTAGGAACCCCTTTTGATATTTTAAGTGATATTATTTTCATGTGATTAAGGGTATTTTGGGAGACATTTATGAAAATACAACCCATTGGTTTAATATATTTTTTAGTGAAAAAGTTATTTAAGGATGGATGCCTTTAAATTTTGTGGACATAAGATTAAAGGTATTAGTAACCACTAAGGTTTATCATATCTTTGATATTGTAGTAATTATAGTTCATTAAAATTTAGGAATTTTATAGGAATTATATTAATATGGTTTTTGAAAAAGGAAAACACACATGTTGGGTAAAAACCTATTGCATCTGAAAAGGTTGCAGGGCTTGAACCCCCAACTAAAGGATAAAGGGGGTGTGCTGACTACAACTGGCCTGCATGATGTACTAGTTAGTATAACACTTTTTTTACTTAAACGATTTGACTAATAGATACTTATGGGAAGATTAATTTTAATTTTGGGTGTTACTATTGAGGTTGTAGAGATTAATGTATTATATTTATCCATATTGGATGACATGTGCTAGTCATTTTGATTTTAGTAAATAGTAGAGGAATAAATTATTGTCCTTTTACAAATTATGTAATCCATTAGAATTTATTTAAGTTCTTCATGTATAAAAAAATTCATAATGAATATTTATTTCTTAGAATAAGTGATGAAATGAAAATTGATCGAAGCACAACCAAAGGATGAAATTATGATTATATAAATAAAGATATTAGGTAAGTATATTTTCTATTATTATTTATCATGATAGTAAAATAATCCCTCAACTTTAGGAAAAGGATCTTGAAATAAAATATTATACATTTATCTTCATTTCTGATGAATCACTGATCTTTCGCACACCTCATCAATTTATGGTTTTGTGGTCATTTGCCTTATCTTGATCATTCAATTTATTTTGATCAATGTTCTCTATCACTCTTCATAATTATTTGTACTTTTCCTTCATGTATCACTAATGTTATCCTACTTTTAAGACTTGCTATTTGTTATTCTAGATGACCTTTATATTTCCATTTCCCTCTTTTATGAGTAAGTTTTATTAACCCTTTTTATGATGTGGGTTTTCAATAAGGGTTTTTTCAAATATCAACCCCTTGATTTTCAAGAACAAATTCAAATTGTGAGGATATAATTTATTTAAGGTGGGTAGAATGTAACACCCTGGGAATTAAAAATAATAACATTATGTTCGATAGCGTATGCGACATGCAACACCAAACAGAAACAACCCAAAAAATATATTATTTAAATATGACTATTATTACATAGTCGTTGAATTTATTGATATAAATAGGATTAACCAAATTATGAAATATATATAGATGTACTAATGAATAAAAATTTATTTATAAATATTTAGTAAATAATCACTGAAATTTTGAGCAGTAATTTTATGCTTTAAAATACATATTCTTCAAAAATGGTTTTATTTTTCATTTTATATTTTACAATTATAATTAATATGTACACTTTTATAAATTTTATTTTATAAAAATAATATTTTTTTTGAAACCAGCATATCAAAATTATTTTAGGGTAAATTTTAGGAATTTTTCTAAAAAGAGTAATTTTTCAGTGAATAGTGAAAAACACCGCTTTTGGTAAAACTGTCATTTCTTTTCAATAAATTAAGTAATTTAAAATTTTATTTATGCATTAAATTTTATTATAAAGTTAAAAAATTATTATTTAGTTCAATTTAAAATAATTAATTACATTTTAATCTTATTTATACCCAATTTTTGTATAAGTTTATTTTTATGCTTAAAAATGCATTTTTCTGAGAACTTTTTTTAAATGCATAATGTTCCTCTATTTTAATTGATCAAAATAACCACTAATAATGAAATATTTAAGTGAAATATATAGATTATATATATAGATATATGAATTTAAGTCCATGTAATGATGATCACTTTTCATATAGTTAATGTAAGATCATTTTATGTTTGAAAAATAAATTTATAGAAAAACCATTTTTTGACATGATTTAAGGGTTTAATTTTAAATTAAATTCTACCAATTCTATGAATTGAATTTTATGAGTTTATATTTTTTGCATAAATTATAAACACTACTATATTTTTGAGTTCTTTCACCCATGGAATCCAGTGACCTTCATTGGCGGCCGCTATTGATACTATTAGCGACCGCCAGTGGCGTCTGCTAATATAAAAAATGTGGGATTTTCCCTACCCTGTCATTTTTTCCCCTGCCTTATCACTACAACAAGATCCATTGTCCACTTTTGTCTTCACCACCACCCCACCTCATCCGGTCACCCTCGCCACCAACTATGTCACCCCTCCCCCCTCGTAGCTACCCCCCATCACCCCTAGAAACATCTGACACCCACATCAATCACCATCTTATAACCACACCTCTCTCTTTCCACCACAGATATTCCACAACTATCAGTATAAGATCATAGCCCCTCCTCACCTCCACATGAGTCCCCCACATCCTGCTATAACTAATGCATGAGTATGGGGTCAATGTGTTTTAAATATGGTTCCACACACCTATTTATGAACTAAACTAATATATAAGAGGGTAAGAGGGGGTTCATAGTCTAGAGGGTGATCACACTGAGAGGAGGGTCACTAGAAGTTGGTTCCAAAACCATTTAAATTAAAAATAACAAACACTTTTCTCTAATTAAGTGCACAAAACTGAACTTACATATGATTGGTATATTCATCTCATCGAATTTAAAAACCAACCAATCAAATTCTCTTATTTTATTTTAATTTTTACTAGAAATTTTAAGAAGTTTCTACACCATTATCAGTGGATCAACCTCGATCACCACTGCACTAAATTTTAAATTAGTTAGTGATAATCTATAATGTAAATTTTTCTTTGATATTGTCTAAGAGAAACAATGATGCTCTTAGATGACATCAAAATTGGTTCCATTGTTGAGGAATGGTAGTTAGTAGTGATTAATTTTTTTTTGAAATTTCTATTTATTTTTTTCACTTGGTCTAATTCTGGTGTGGTTTTGGGATCAAGTTATGGTCATGAGTACTGTATAATAGGGAATCAACAAGAAGCATACCCACCTTTTGATCTCAGGATAAAAAGAACATTATGGAACAATAAAAAAACTTACGCCAAGAAGAGAAAAACATGGATGGCTTAGAATTAAAAGGCCAAGAAGAAGTATTGGAATAAGTAATAGAAGTTGTACCAAGATAATTACAATAAATTTGGGGTGGAAACCATAGTATTCGATCGTTTTTTTTACTATGGAAGACCCTCAAACATGGGGGGTTCATCCTAGTATCTTAGTACCTCTGATCATGACTCAACATTTGAAGATAAAGCATGAAATCATTAAAATGATCAAACATTCAGTAAAATTCTCTAGGAAGTAACATGATGACCCTAATTATCATATTGGGAGATTTTTGGAATATTTTGACACATTTTAGTTTAATAACATTGCAAGCGACATAGTGAGACTATGGATATTCAAAATCTCACTCAAGGATAAGTCCTGAAAATGGATTGAAATCCTACCTCCACATTCAATTAAAACCTAGGATAATTTTCTAAGAAACTGATTGGAATTGTTTTGAACACATGCTGAAATTTGAGTTATTTATAAAAGAATCATTATATAGTTCATGGATATCTTCAAAAAGTTTCACATCAATATTCCATTTTCTGAACCAATTTTGAACATTCCTACCTATACCAAGTTTATGAAGGAGCTGGTAACAAAAAAAAGTAATATGGAGGAATTGGGAACCATCCCATTAATGGGATTTTTCTCAAATATGGTATAAATAAGCTTACCGAAGAAAAAAAACAATCAAGGTAGTTTTTCCATTCCCATTGACATTGGATCTAATATGTTTGGTGGTTCTTCTTGTGATTTAGTAGTAAGTGTAAACACTATGTCATATGAAACATTCAAGAGACTGGGTTTAAGAGAAATGAAAACAAAACAAATTACCATTATGTTATTAAACATAATAGGGAGAAATCCCTCAGTATTACTCAAGGATGTCATTTTCAAAGTAGGCAAGTTCAACTTCCCAACGGATTTTCTGGTGTTGGACATGGATGAGGATAAGACCCCAATTATTTTTCGAAGTCCCTTCCTAGTAGCATAAAGGTAATTAATTGATTTCCAAAATAGAGAGTAATGTTTTAGAGTTTATGGAGATGATGTGAAATTTAATATACACTAGGTTATGAAAAATATAGATGAGGAAACTGTTGAAGAGTTGAGATAATATGATTTTTTGGAAGTTGAGGAAACTATTTTCCTTGGGAGAAGACCTAAGTTAAAAAGAGGAGAACAAAGAAAACAAGTTTCTGAAAAAATACGGAGATAGTTGGGAAAAGGTTGTCCAAGAAAAGTTTAAAGGGGGACAAAAAAGTGTGGACAGTTAGTAAGATTCCATTTGATTATTCAAGGAGGGCCAAAAATCACTAGATTGGGCCCATGGAGACTGATAATTTTTTAACTAGAGGAGAGGTAAATATAGTTTCTAAAAAATGGAGAGGGCCTATCTACATGAAATAATCACAACTTCAACCATTTTTTGAAAGAGATCGAGTAACCTCTTTTTTATTGTTGATCACTTGAAAGAAATAGTCAAGGTTGAGATGAATGATAATGAACAAATTGGTTTTTGGAGGAAACTCACACTTTTTATACCTTTTTAATTTCAATTATATTTTAGGAACTAGTTTAGGAGTGTATCCCATTTTCAATTTTTGAACAATCATTTAATGGGTCTACACATTCACTATCTATCATATATTTTCATGTCTATGAAGACTAAAGGTGTAAGGACTTTCTTCAATAATCAAAGGGAATAAAAGTGGATAAGAGATTAAAATTAACATGGGAGTTTAATTTAAAATATAATAACTTTTACTCCCCTGTATATATTTTCCAAAAAAAAATTTGTGCAGTTTAAATGAGAAAAATATGCATGACCAAACTTAGATTAGAGATTACTTTTTGATCTATGACACTTGGGATTTTTTAGGAACCCCAAGATTCCATATTTCAATTTTCATATTTATTGGAATTAAATGATTAATATGGGGAATTGGACGATTAGATTGAAACATAGGAATTTGAAATCTACAAATCATATTTTTTCTTTTTAGTCACATGTTGTTGAAAATTTCGTCTATCTATTTTGCTTTAAATTTTCAGAAGTTCATGTTGATTGATTTTTTATTATGAAACATTCCATGAGTGATTATATTTTAATTACATTATCTTGTTCCTGAGAGGTTTCTAAGATAGTATTTCCAATCATTCTTAGTAAATTTATTTAGAGAACACGTGACATGTCTCCTACTATGATTTGATTTTAGTCTTTTTGAGATGATTATTGTATAAATTAACTAGAAAAACGATTGAGTAATTTTTTTTAATATAGAAGTTATCATTGAGACCTACCTTAATTTTTTCCTCCTTTTATCCCATAGAGACCATGAATTTCCTTTGTTAGGAATAGCCACATTTCAAGCCAATTTATATATTCCTACCCATACTTTGATGTTTTGCATGATGTTGAAATTTTATGTGTGGGGGGAGAAAAATTTCATAGGGAAAGGGATGTGATTATATGAGAATAATACGCTAGGGTCTCATTGGATTTCAGTACAAGTTTTATACATATAATTCACTATTTTTATTGTTCACCCATCTAGAAAATTATTGAAAAAATATGGGTTAATTTATGGAGGGTCAAAAATCACCATCTCTTGACCATTGATTTTCATCATTTAGGGTTTTTTGATGAATGTGACAATTTTTCTAGTTCAATTTTTGAAAAAAATTAAAAATTGAAAAAGAAAAAAAGTATTATTGTAACTCATTCATTATGTTTTCACTGATCATGGCCTTATATTGATTTTGGAATGCGAGGAGTTGTTAATTTTTGAAAAAGATAAAGTCATTGGATTTACTTTTCTTATCATGCTTAACACTTAGAGTTTAGCCTCATTTTTTAGATTTATTTTTTATAAATCAATTTTCTACCATCTCTCAAGCCTTAGAATCATATGATCATAAGTTTTGAAGTTCTCTTCTTTTTTTATGATTTTTTTTCTAGTAAGTGGAGAAAGTAGATCCTTTTCAAATTCGTAAGTTTGATGATTGTACTCAAGTATAATGAAATAATCGTATTAATTTTACCTTGAGTGATGAGAGAAGAAAACAATGGTAAGGTAAATCATGATTAACATGTTAATAATAAAAATTTAAAAGACTTGAATGGCAGAGATAAGAAGCCCCATAATTTTTTTCTTGGAAATTTAAAAAACATAGTGATTTTTTGGAATAATTTTTTTATGTGTCCTTTGAAAATAATTTCCCCCATTGATAATTTTTTTTTATTTTGTTAATTTTGAATTTTAAATATTGATAGAATTCGGATTTCCTTTTGAATTCAACATAAAGATATATTCTTGAGGAAAAGCATGATTTAAGTGTGGGGGATTTGATGAGTTTATATTTTGAGAATAAATTGTAAAAATTTAAATGTTTAATTTCATTGTTTTTAATTGTGTAACACAAATGTTTTAATTCATTAATTTTTTTGGGTATTTTGTTTATTTAAATGAAATTATGAAAAATAAATAAAAATGTTTAATTTTTTGGTTTTTATTATGTTTTAATGTTCTAATTATTTTATGTAATATTTGTAATAAATTAGTGGAGAATTTACAAAAAGATATGAAGTGGGGACACAATGGTGTGTGTGGTCCAGATGATGACAAGAGGAGAGTTTAAAAAACGGGTGGTCTATTGTGGATTTTGGTGTCCTCTATCACTCTTTCAGCGGGTCAAGCTCCTATAGCCATAGATTTACTTGTTAAGAAGAGTTAATTCCTCCAATTCTTAGATATGGGACACATCCATGTGCGAGAACTATTAATTTTTATAAATATGACATCACTTTTCCCATTACTGTGCCTTTTCTTTCTCATACATTTTATCTACTTCACTATTATTTCCACTACACCACAATCCACTGACCCGAGACACTAGGAACCACCATTTTTTCCACCTGGAAATCTCAGGATTGAGTTCGTAAGCACTACATTGGATCTTGATCAACTTGGATCTTTTTAGGAACCTCAAGCGATGATGGTGAAGCATAGTTCAAAAAAATAATTATTTCATGCATGTGATGGGTGTTCCATCCATCCATTATGAAGGCTGGATAGAAAAAAGACTTTCCTATGTCGTTGCTTCATCTTCTTTGTCATGGTATTGAGAGGAAAAATAATGTTGCATTGTGGTGACTCCACTGCGACTTGAAGATGCCACAAATGGAAGAACTAATGATTTTTTCTAGATGGTTGGTTGTGATACAAAGAATAATGCTATGTCATGGACCCTATAACTTGAGAATAGAAGAGTGACCACTATAGTGTCATCCAAATATCTAAATTGAAGAAACTATTGGACATCTTTGAAGAAGAAGATGCATGAATGTGGTTGCAACATAGAAACTTCACTGTATCATGGATGGTGTGTTTTTGGAATAAGTAAGGAAATAAATCAGGAGCCCATTATAACTGTGGTCCTCTCAGCTTCACCATGGCCTGCATTTCCATGCAACCTGAAGCACAAGATGCATTGATGCCATGACACTCCACGTTGAAGGGTTTTACCATTTTCAATATTTAAATTCCAAAAATATTTGAACTTTCACACATGTTATGGGATATAAATGGGGAAGTTTCAAAAGGAATAATGCGTGGGAGTCTACCCTAAAAATAAGGGGTTTAAGAACTCCCTAAATAAAGGAATACTAGGCCAAATTGGAAGGAAACCATTGTGGAGATAATGAATGACTTGGTCAACCATTAGAAAGTGACAAGTTTTTTAAATAGGGTTTAAAAAAAATATTTAAAAAAATTCATAGGTTAAAAATATTTTTAAAAATAGACTCTAAAGGCGGCAGCGCTGCTGCCGCCTTTTGGGTTAAGTTGAAAGGCAGAAACCCAGTTGCTGCCTTTCTTCTAAAACCCAAAAAAATTACTATCTTTTGTATTTTTTAAAAAATATTTTTATTTTTTTTTGTTTTGTTTATATATATATTAAAAAAAATTAGTATAATTAATCTGCTATTTAATATCCAGCAGTACTTCCATTACAGTATTCTGGATTCTGATTGAAGCTCTCACCAAGGGATCCCGTTTATAAGAGGGTTTACCTTGGAAATTATTATGCATTTCCAACGTGTGATTCTGGTTCTGCCTTTCCTGTGCAGAACATTCTTCATTTCCGAAGTGGTATTCTATTTCAAGTACGTGGCTTTGAAAGACTATAAAATATAAATTATAAGACCAATATAAATGAAACTTAGAACATGGAATAACCATATAATAAATATTAGAAAATAAAAATAATTTTATAAATAATATTGATGGAAAATAATTTATATGGATTCAAAGAAACCTACTTGAAACTTAAAAATGCTTCAAGTACGTGACTTTGCAAGCTTATAAAATAAAAATTATAAGACCAACAAAAATAAAACTTAAAATGTGGATTAAACATATAAAAAATAGTTGAAAATAAAAATAATTTTGTAAAAAATGTCTATGGAAAATAAATTATAAGTTTTCAAAGGCTCCTACTTGAAACTTAAAAATGTTTCATGCACATCACTTTGCAAGCCAATAAAATATAAACTATAAGACCAAAAAAATGAAACTCAAAACATGGATTAAACATATAAAAAATAGTTTAAAATAAAAATAATTTTGTAAAAAATGTTGATGAAAAATAATTTATAAGCTTTCAAAGACACCTACTTGAAACTTAAAAATGTTTCAAGTATGTGACTTTGAAAGCTTATAAAATATAAATTATAAGACCAATATAAATGAAACTTAAAACATGGATTAAACATATAAGAAATTATTTAATTAGTTTATTAGTATTAATAATAATTAATTAGTTAATTAGTTATATAATTATTTAGTATATAATAGTTAATTAGTTAATTAGTAATATAATTATTAATTTTATTTATTCATTATAATTAGTAATTAGTTATTATTAAAAATTATTATATAATAATTAATTAGTTAATTAGTAATATAATTGTAAATTTTATAATAGGTAATTTATTAATTAGTAATATAATTATAAATTATAATTATTCACTTTAATTATTAATTAGTAATTATTAAAAATTATTATATAATAATTAATTAGTTAATTAGTAATGTAATTATTCTTTATAATTATTCATTAAAATTATTCATTATAATTATTCATTATAATTATTAATTATTAATTATTAATTATTAATTCTTAATTCTTAATTAGTTAATTAGTAATATAATTATTAGTTATATAAATATTAATTATATAATACTTAATTAGCTACTTAATAATATAATAATTAATTATATAATAATTAATTAGTTAATTAGTAATATAATTATTAATTATATAATTAGTAATTAGTTAAATATTAATTATTAATCATTAATCATATAATAATTAATTACTTAATTAGTGATATAATATTAATTATATAATAGTTAATTAGTTAATTTTTTTGAGAAAGATAGAGTTGAGGCCCTTTTTATAATTAGTTAATTAGTAATATAATTATAAATTATAATTATTCATTATAATTATTAACTATTATTTATTAAAAATTATTATATAATAATTAATTAGTTAATTAGTAATATAATTATTCATTATATAATAGTTAATTAGTTAATTAGTAATATAATTATAAATTATATTTTTTCATTATAATTATTAATTAGTAACTATTAAAAATTATTATATAATAATTAATTAGTTAATTAATAATATAATTTTTCATAATAATTAATAATTAATTGTTATTTAATTAGTAATATAATTATTAATTATATAATAATTAGTTAGTTAATTAGTAATTATTAATAATTAATTATATAATCATTAAATAGTTAATTAGTAATATAATTTTTAATTATAAATAATAATTATATTACTAATTAACCAATTAATTGTTATATAATAAATAATTAATAATTCTAATTAATAATTATATTAATAATTAACTAATTAATCATTGTAATTAAAAATTATATTATTAATTAACTAATTAATTATTATACAATTAATAAATTTATTACTAATTAACAGATTAATTATTATATAATTAATTATTAATAATTACTAATACATAATTATAATTAATAATTATATTACTAATTAACTAATTAAATTTTTTATAATTAATAATTATATTACTAATTAACTAATTAATTATTATATAATAAATAATTATATTACTAATTGACTAAATAATTATTATATAATTAATTGTTATATTACTAATTAAATAATTAATTACTATATAATTAATAATTATATTTCTAATTCATTATTATATAATTAATAATGATAATAGAAATTAACAAATTAATTATATAATTAATAATTAATAATTAATAATTAATAATTAATATTTATATCATTGATTAACAAATTAATTGTTATATAATTAATAATTATATGATTAATAATTATATTACTAATTAATTATTATATAATTAATAATTATATTACAAATTAACTAATTAATTATATAATTAATAATTAATAATTAATAATTAATACTTAATAACTATATTAATGATTAACTAATTAATTATTATATAATTATTAATTATATAATCAATAATTATATTACTAATTAACTAATTAATTATTAACTATTTATTATATATTTAATCCATGTTTTAAGTTTCATTTATATTTGTCTTATAGATTATATTTTATAGTCTTTCAAAGCCACAAACTTGAAACATTTTTAAGTTCAATTTGGTGATTTTGAAAGATTATAAATTATTTTTACTCAACAATTTTTAAGAAATTATTGTAAGAATCATGGTTTTTGGAGCGGGTCAAAATCCCCACCACATTTGAATTTTTGACGTGTTTCTGAGAAAAGTGGGAAAATTTGGGAAGTTTTGGAAATTTCTAGATTACACGTCCTGTACTCCAAAGTACATGCCATGTATGGGTTAGGTGTGTACTGACCACGTGCTCACCGAGTACATGCCGTGTCATGACCATGTAAGGATTCCTACTACACGACATGTAGTGTTGCTTGACACGCTGTGTATTTTTCCTTCCATGCACCTGCTGAGTCCTAGTCGTGTGTCGATCCATGTGGCGCGTCCAAGCCATTTGGCTACTTCCGCTAAAGTCAGAGTATGGACAAGGCTACTACACGGCATGTAGTACTTTATAAACGGCATATATTTTTATTTTTTATTTTCTTAAATGAAAGAGTGTCGCATCTTATTTAGGAAAACACCTTTTTCTTCCCCAACTTTGGAACAAGTTCATTCTGAAATTTTGAAGAAAATTTCCTACCCTAGAATCATTATCCGACGTCCGTTCTTCAATTTGTCGGTGGTTTCCGGATTGCATCGGGAAGGCTAAAATCATGCACTATTTTTTGTTCTAGTTTATTTTCCTCACATACCAAAAATTCTATTTGAGAAGAGTTACCGGGATTTGGAAGAAATGTAGATCTATGAATATCGGCTCTGAATTAGAGTTCGATATCAGACTTGCCTACGTCTACGAGTCTCAGGTAGGTGGTTCATAGCTTCTTTCATGTTTTCACATACTTTTGGGTGATGCAGCCTTTGGTGCGTATTTGGGTATTTTGAGCAAGACCATGTTTTATCTGCTATTGGATATTAAATTGCTTATTGTACCTATGGGATGCCTTTGGGTATGCCCTTTTTCCTATTTTGCTTGAGCAAGGTCGAGCAAGGGGTCATTGATCAATTAGGTTATTTTGGCTGAGTATGCCAAAATGCGTTAAAATGAATTATTTTGATTAAACTTCTTAGTTCAATTTGTTAAGTGATGATATGAATTATTAGAGGCTTCCAAGACCTTAGTGCTAGTATGGGACAATACATAGCTTGTACAATTCAACTGTTTAGTTTGTTTTTCTTATTTAAAGCATTTCTTTTGATTATATATATTTGATGTGTGATATTGCATATGCTGGAACCTTCGAGTTGTGCTAGGCATGGTGATTAGCCAATAAAAACACATATTTTGATTACATTTTAATGGTATGAAATGTTCATTTTTTATCCTATGAGCCTGAGTTAGTGGATTTTAATTTTGAACATCCATTCTCATCATTTGTGCACTTCATGCCTAATATGAACCAATTTATGCCCAATGTTTCTTCTGATTTCAAAGAATATAATTATCCATATTTTAATTTTATATTTTTGGAAATGGATATAAACTTAATTATGAACATTTTTCATTCAGGGATCAATGGAGGATTCATAAAGGATGATGAGGATTTTTGGCGAAGAAAGGAAACAATTCTGGAGAAGGCAGATTGGATATCATCCCACTGATCGGACTATGGGGCCCACTATACAGACCCAATGAATCCCAAAATGTATTGAAGGATATAAGACATATAGGGTAAAAAATAATTCTTCTGTATCCAGTTCTAATTCGTCCTACATGGTGGTGATTAAGGTGGACCAAGATGAAGATACAATTCTGGACCAGATTCTGCGGCCCAGAAAAACATCCCACTATTTATATCATATCTCAAGAATGGATTATTATTTTGGGCTGAAACTTTACAGGATGTTAGGGGACATCCATGGATTTATTTAAGTCTTCTAGGGACCACTACAATTCGTCCTTAGAGATGGTTATTTCGGCTCTTATGTTCAGTGTAGAAAGATGGATCCCACTTCGAGGCAAGAGTTGAAAAGTCTCTTATGCATTAAATGTCCACCCACCTTTCTCCAAAAAAAATTATTTAAGGCACATGGGATGATGGGAACTCGTCCAAAGGCTTCCAAAATGCCAATTTAAGGAAGTAGGGATGGAGGATTTGGAGATCTTGGTGCTTTCTTTTCATTGTAATGTTATTATGCCAATTTGCCTTTGTAATGTTCTTCCTTCTCATGTAAGTTGTTCGAATCACCTTAGTCTTCAATAATACTTCTTCTTCGTATCTTATTATTTTCTTATTCATATCACCTTGATATCGTTTCCTCAAGGTGTGAATTTTTTCACACCAAATCTTGTGATTTTTTTCACACAATGGTGGAGTGATCGTTATTTTTGTTGTTTTTACTTCTTCAATTCCACCCTCGTAAGTCTACTTTCCGCTTCCGTTGAGAACTTTTCATCAATGGAGGGATAACTCTTTTATGGGTTTATCCAAGGGAGTATCAACGGGATGTAATGAATGTTATTTCTCAATCTCTAAATGTTATTAATTTCTTTTAATTGATTTTCTTTCATTCAATGATTTTTATTCTTCCTCTTCCTTATTGAATTTATTCACCCAACTTTGATGTGCTAATTATATCCTTTACCTTGGAGTGCTCATGAAAATGATCCTACAAGTGTATAGGTGATTATAATGTGTTGTGAAAGTGTTTAATCAGTAAGTGATTAGGTTAGTTTGAATTCATTTCATGAATCCTTTTTCAGTTAATGAAATTAAAATCGTAAAAAAAGGAATTCATTCAATCCACCCCGAGCAATAACCTGGGATCAACTCATTTCCTCATAATTTGAATTCACATAGATCATTTAGTGCTCTTTAAAAACCATCTAAAATCAACCCAAGTTGGAAACTTCATAGCCAAAAATCCATCTCTTTTTATTGAGTGTCTAAACGTTCTTCTTAGGTCTCTGAGGATTCGACAACCCAAACTGCACTGGAAGCGACCGCTTGACCCATAAAACGTGGGTAAATTTGGGTGAGACCAAATTTTGGCGCCATTTACATGGACCAAGTAATTTCCTTAGACAAAAAACCTTCTTTAATCACCCCCATTATTCTATTCTCACCCAAGATCTCTTATCTTTTCCCTTTCTCACTTTTTTTTCTTTTGGCGCATGTCTGCATTCACCCATGATAACTCAAACAGACTAGTTAGGGTGGAAAGTCATAGGATAGGGGATTCAAGTACACCATTGGATAATAATCTTCCTAATACCCCAGAGTAAAATATTGAGTCAATTTCAATGGAGGGTCTTCAAAGAAACCAACTCATAAACCCGGGCGGGAACCAAAATGGAAATCCAAATGAGGCAGCCCCAAATTTGGGGAATGCAGTCGATCAAACGATGAATGAATACCTTACACCTACCTGGACCAATGCACCCTCTTGCATTAGGCATGATACCCTAGGAGATTCCCACTATGTCTTTAAACCTCATGTCCTAAACCACCTTCTAACCTTCCATGGGATGGAGTTAGAAATTCCTTACCTTCATGTCAAGGAGTTCAATGACATTGTTGAAACCATGTGCTCACCACATCAACTTGAGTCAGCTAAGATGAGGCTCTTTCCTTTATCACTTAAGGACTGAACAAATAACTGATTAAATAATCTAAGACCTTCATCAATCCACACTTGGAACCAACTACAAATAGAATTCTACAAGAAATACTTTCCCCACCACAAAACAATTTCACTTAAAAAGAGTATCCAAAACTTTTTTGAAAAAGAGGGAGAGTCATTCTATGAAACATGGGAGAGGTTCAAAGACACCCTAAACATGGTTCCACACCATGGTTATTCTATTCCTGAACAAGTAAGAATTTTCTATGAAGTTTTGGGCTCAGGGAATCAACAATTCATTGACATGATGTGTAACGGGACCTTTAAAAACAAATCCCCAAATGATGCTTACGAGTACCTAGAAATCCTTGATGAACAAAACCAAACATAGGGAACATCACCTTATTCTGAAAATCCTCAAAGAACTGCTAGAATGCATACAATTAGAGAAGAGGAAAGCCTTAGGGAGAAACTTGCAGCACTCTCTAGGACGGTTGAAGAGATAGACCATAGGAAAATCCATGAAATCCAAACTGTAGACCCTGTTTGCACAATCTGTGACAAACATGACCACAAAACAGACAACTGGCCAACCATTCCATCCATCAAGGATGTTCTTTTAGGAGGACCACCTGCTGAAGTCAATTCCCTAAACTTTCAAAAGCCCCAACACCAAAACACATTCAACCCAAGGTATAATGACCACCCAGGCTTCTGATGGAAAGATAACCAACAACCTAGCCAACCACAAGGACCAAACCCCTACCCTACACAAAATTTTCAAAACCATAACCAATTCCAACCACTACCAGTCCAATACCAACATCCTCCAGTCCAATACCAACAACCCATACAACAACCAAAGTATCCCCCTGGGATTACCCAACCAACACAAGCCCCTTCCCAATCTGTCCCTCTGCCAATCCTTGAAAAACTGTGCAAAAAAATGGAAAGGATGAACTCAAAAGTCTCTTCCCTTAAACAAGAACTTCAAACCATAAAAACTGGAAAGGAACTCATGCCCACACAGGCCATTCCACAATAATCATCAAGGGGAGAGACAAGTTGCACTCAAACAACTCATGAACAACTAAAGACTGTGACAATTTTGAGAAGTGGGAAATCAATTGAGAAACCTGAACCAATAGTTCAAAAACCATCTGAAGCTTCAAACACTAATGAAAATTACAATGAACAACATGATCAAATTGAAAAACATGATAACATTTTCAAAGAAACAACCCTTTAAAAAACAACCCCATAACCTGCACCATTTCCTCAACGCATGAGGGGGAAAACCAAGCCTGAATTGAGTGAAACATTGAGGGAAATATTCTCACAAGTCAAGTTGATAATTCTACTCCTCAATGCAATTCAAACCATTCCTACATACTCAAAGTACCTTAAGGACTTGTGCACTTTTAAAAGAAAATTTTCACAAAAAAACCAAGTCCTTTTGGCTGCTAATGTGAGTACCACCATTCATGGGACCATTCCTCCTAAGTTGAAAGACCCGGGTTGCCCTTACATCAATGTTGAACTAAGAGAGAGCAAATTTGTCAAGGCCTTATGTGACCTAGGTGCTAGTGTCAATCTCATCCCCTATGCTGTGTACTGCCAATTAGGCTTAGAAGAGCTCCAACCCACATCTGTCACACTTCAACTTGCTGATCGTAGTATTAAGGTTCCAAAGGGGATCTTAAAGGATGTTTTGGTGAAAGTTGAAAATTTCATTTACCCATATGACTTTATTGTTCTTGATAATCACCCAAGCTTAGGTCCTAGGGTGAAAACCCCAATCATCCTTGCTCGTCCCTTCCTTGCAATAATCAACTCTGTTATCCGAGTCCAAAATGGGAACATGACCATCACATTTGGAAACATGAGTCTAGAATTGAACATCTACAATGAAAACTCTCAAATTGGGGATGATGAAGAGATCCATGAGGTTAATTGGATAGGTAGTGCTGATAGTGAACTCAAGGAACATCAAGGAATTACTGAAGGATGTTTATGTCAAGAAGAGATTGATTTTATTTGTTCACATGAGGGAAATTTGTCTCCTTGGCTTGAATCTATTTCAGATAGCTTTATTGATGATTTTCTAGAATCACCAATCAATGATACCATGGGTGAAATCAATAACATCGAGTCCATACCCATTCATGAAACTACTCTAGTTAATTTAGTGGATGAAAATTCTTTTCACAAGGAACCAATTTTGTCAAGAAATATGAACAAAGAAACTGAGTTCAATACAAAGTCTCATCCTTTTTTCGAAAGTGATAAACACTCTGATCTTGAATTTAAGGTTTTACCTTTATCACTCAAGTATGAATTCTTAGGGGACAATCAATCCTTTTCTATTGTCATTTATTCCTCTCTTGAAGCCGATCATGAGAGGATGCTTCTAGATGTCCATAGGAGACACAAGAAAGCCATTGGATGGAGCCTATCTGATATTCCTGGGATTAGCCCACTTATCGGGACTTATAGAATTGTTCTAGAATCCGATTTAAAGCCATGTTGTCAACCTCAGTGGCCACTCAATCCTAATCTCATGGAAGTAGTGAGAAAAGAACTTTTGAAATTGTTAAAAGCTGGTATCATCTATCCTATAGCTGAGAGTGAGTGGGTTAGCCCAATCCATGTGGTTCCAAAGAAGGATGGAATCACAGTAATAACCAATAAGGATGGAGAGACGCTTCCAAAAAGGGTCAGTAGTGGATGGAGAGTATGTATTGACTGTAGGAAACTCAACTCTTGTACCAAGAAAGACCATTTCCCCTTACCCATTATTGATCAAGTCCTCGAGCGAGTGGCGGGTCATCAATTCTACTGCTTCCTAGATGGATTCTTAGGGTATAATCAAATAGAAGTCTCCTTATATGATCAAGGAAAAACAACCTTCACTTTTCCATTTGGCACTTTTACTTTCAAGCACATGCCCTTTGGATTATGTAATTCCCCTCGTACCTTCCAGCAGTGCATGATGGGAATCTTCTCAGACTTGGTGGGGGATTGTTTAGAGGTTTTCATGGATGATTTCTCCATCTTTGGGGATACTTTTGAGGGATGCCTTATAAATGTTGAAAAGGTTTTGTCAAGGTGTGAGGATAATAATCTCATAGTAAATTGGGAAAAATGCCATTTCATGGTAAGGGAAGGACATGTTCTAGGTCATCTGGAATCTGGTAGAGGTATTGAAGTTGATAAAGCTAAGTTTGAAATCATTCATCACCTTCCCTATCCTAAAACTGTTAAGGAAGTGAGGTCCTTATTAGGACATGCTTGTTTTTATAGAAGGTTCATTAGGAATTTCAGCTCTATTTCTCGACCACTTTGTGCTCTATTGGTAAAATATTCTCCATTTTTATGGACAGAAAGCTGTGATGAATCATTCTCTACACCCAAGTAAACTCTTATATCTCCACCTATCATGCAATCTCCAAATTGGAAACTTCCTTTCTAGCTCATGTGTTATGCAAGTGACTTTGCTGTAGGAGCAGTCTTAGGACAACGGTGTGAGAAAACTCCATGTGTCATTGCTTATGCAAGAAAATCTTTAAATGATGCACAAATAAACTACACCACTACTAAGAAAGAGTTGCTTGCTGTTGTCTTTGACTTAGATAAATTCAGGTCTTATCTCTTAGGATCACCCATCATTGTCTTAACTGACCATTCAGGTCTAAAATACATTTTCCAAAAACAAGATGCCAAGGCTAGATTGATTAGGTGGGTCCTTATTCTTCAAGAGTTCGATTTAACCATTAAGGATAAAAAGGGTGTTGAAAATTTTATAGCGGATCACCTCTCTAGGATGGAATTCAAAGACAACTCACACCACCTCTCTGTGTCTGATTCATTTCCCGGTGAGCACCTCTATTCAGTGAGTGATTTCCCTTGGTATGCTGACATAGCAAACCATTTGGTGACTGGTGACATTCAAAAATTCCTAGGGACCCAACATAATAGGAAATTCCTTTCTGATGTCAAAAACTATGTGTTTTATGATCCTTACCTCTTTAAGTTTTTTCCTGATAAAATCATCAGGAGATGTGTTCCTAAGTCTGAGCAAGAGTCCATTCTAAAATTTTGTCATGGAGAGGCATGTGGAGGCCACTTTTCTACAAAGAAAACCACTTCAAAGGTCCTCAAAAGTGGTTTCTAGTGGTCGAACCTCAATAAGGATTCCTTCCAATTCTGTAAAAGTTGTCCTCAGTGTCAGCAATTAGGATCCATTTCCAAAAGGAATCAAATTCCCCTCAATCCCATTCTGGTTGTTGAAGTCTTTGATTGTTGGGGAATTGATTTCATGGGACCCTTTCCAAACTCTAAGGGATACCTCTACATCCTCTTATCTGTTGATTATGTCTCAAAATGGGTTGAATCCATTCCAACCAAGTCCAATGACCATCATGTTGTGATCCGATTTCTGAAAGAGCATATATTTTCTCGATTTGGAATTCCTAGGGCTATAATCAGTGATTGAGGAACCCATTTCTGTAATCTTACATTCTCTTCACTCATGTCTAAGTATGGAATTTCTCATAAAGTTTCCACTACATACCATCCTCAAACCAATGGTCAAGATGAGTTAGAAAATAGGGAGATTAAGTAAATTCTTGAAAAAACTGTCAACCCCTCTAGAAAAGATTGGGCTGAGAAACTCTTGGATACTCTTTGGGAATATCGTACAGCATTAAAAACCATCCTAGGAATGTCACCATATAGGTTGGTTTATGGAAAATCATGCCATTTACCTGTTGAAATTGAGCATAAGGCATTTTGGGAAATCAAAAAAATGAATTTCGACATTTCTTTAGCCAAAGAAAAGAGGAAATTAGATCTTAATGAACTTGAGGAACTTAGGATGGAGGCTTATGAAAATTCAAGGATAAATAAAGATAGAGTTCAAGCCTACCAATCTAGGAATGTCAAAGTCAAACAATTTGAACTGGGAAAACCTGTGCTCTTGTATAGTTCAAAACTTCATTTACACCCAGGAAAATTAAGGTCTAGATGGTCAGGTCCATTCATAGTGTATCATGTGTACCCCCATGGGCCAGTAGAGATTCAGGATCCCACAAGTGGTAACATTTTTGAGGTCAATGGTCATAGGTTAAAACCATTCATTGAATCATTCAATAAACATGAAAGAGAGGTTGAGTTAACAGAGCCAACCTATGAACCCGAAAAAATTGATATATTTAGGATCCATGTCGGGCTAACAACGTTAAAAAAAGTGCTACATGGGAGGAAACCCATGGTTTTCATATTTTTAATCATTGTAAATCATATTTTGTTTCCTTCTTCTTCATTTTGTTATTTTAAAAAAATATATATATAGAATGTTGACATGTTCTTCTTTTATGAGTAAGGATGTGTATGAAAGGGGAGTACCGTATTCATTTGTGTCACGTGGTGTGATCCCTGAGTAATACCTTACCCAGAAAATATAAAGAATACAATGTATCATCAGTTTAATTTATTTTATTTTATGTTTTTGTAGGTATTTAAAAAAAATAGATTGTTGACTTGTTCTTATTTTATGAGTAAGGATGGGTATGAAAGGGGAGAACCGTATTCATCCGTGTCACGTGGTGTGATCCCTGAGTAATAACTTACCCAAAAAATATAGAGAAGACAATGTATCATTAGTTTATGTTATTTTTATGTTTTTTTAGGTTAAAAAAATACAAAAAAAATATTTATATTAAAAAAAATTAAAGGCATGTCTTAGGTCATTGGGAAAAGCTGGGTAAAATCGTCCAAGCCATTGGGAGACAAACTAGAACTGAAGGGAGACATGGGAATGCATTTTGAACATCAACCACCGGGTGAATTCATTCCATAATTTTCATTTTCAATGTCTTCATTGAACTTATATCCTACCCCTTATATGTTTTAATTATTTAAACACTGGGGACAGTGTTATTCTAAGTTGGGGGGGGAGATGAAAATGTGTGAAAGGAAAAATTTCATTAACCTTGAACATGATAACACACATTCCAAACTCTGAAATTGGATATCAAATAATTTTTCATGCCTTGATTCTGATTTTAATGCAAGTTTATGTTCATGTGCATAGATATTGGAAAGTGCGGTTGTCCGATGTGATTTTTCACCATTTATATTTTCATCCAATTATTTAAAAAAAAATGAACGTACTCTAGATTGTGGGGTTTTAGTTTTAGTTCTTGGGGACCCATAATAAATAGAATAGGATTGGTGATCATTTTAATTTTAACATGAGTATTCAAAAAAAAAATCAATTGTGCATAGAGCAATGAATTGACCTAATGTGTGGCTTTCGACACTTGGGGATCATGACTCCATAGTTTTCTGGCCTAGAGTTGGGCATTTTATCTCTATTTGTGGTAATTTGAATTTGTTTTTGATTGAGTTAACTCGATATGATGCCTGAGTATGTGAGCTTCACTTGGTGCCCTAAGGTCTTTGAGCCTCGGAGTCATCGGCAAAGTCTTGCTACATGGGTTGACTCGATTGAGTTCAATTTCAATTACCATGGCAAGATTGAAAAAAAAAAAAAAAAAAAAAAAATGAGTACTCATCTTATTATTAAAATTTTATTTCTCCTAGCGCTTCCACCTTTTCTCCCTCGAATGAAAATGAACCCCCATGTATATTGTGACGCAAAACACTTTATCATGCTTAATTAAATTTGGATGAAATAGGGAGATAAATTTGAACAAGGTAATGGGCTTGGGCTTGAGATATTCCTATGGACATATCTTATTTTAAATGATTTTTATGGGTTTCATAATTTTTTGGTATGAGATCTTTGGGTGAGAAATGTGTATTAAAATGTTTTTGCAAAAGGTCATTCGAATTTCATTTTTGTGAGATATATTTTGTTCGGGACTAGAAAAACTCAAGTTGAGGAGTGTGATTATCTAATAAAAAAACATATTTTGATTACATTTTAATGGTATTAAATGTTCATTTTTTATCCTATGAGCCTGAGTTAGTGGATTTTAATTTTGAACATCCATTCTCATCATTTGTGCACTTCATGCCTAATATGCACCAATTTATGCCCAATGTTTCATCTGATTTAAAAGAATTTAATTATACATATTTTAATTTGATATTTTTGGAAATTTATATAAACTTAATTATGAACATTTTTCATTCAGTGATCAATGGAGTATTCATAAAGGATGATGAGGATTTTTGGCGAAGAAAGGAAACAATTCTAGAGAAGGCATATTGAATATCATCCAACCGATCGGACTGTGGGGCCCCCAATACAGGCCCAATGAATCCCAAAATTTATCGAAGGATAGAAGACATATAGGGGAAGAAATACTTATTCTGGAGCAAGTGCTAATTCGTCTTAATGGTGGTGATTAAGGTGGCCCAAATTGAAGATGCAATTCTGGTCCAGATTCTACGGCCCAGAAAAACATCCCACTATTTATATCATATCTCGCGAACAGATTATTATTTTGGGCTGAAAATTTACATTATGTTAGGGGACATGTGGATATTAATTTAAGTCTTCTAGGGACCACTCCAATTCGGCCTTCTAGATTGTTCTTTCGGCACTTCTGTTCGGTGTAGAAAGATGGCTCCCACTTCGAGGCAAGAGTTGAAAAGTCTTTTATGCATTAAATGTCCACCCACATTTCTCCAAAAAAATTTATTAAAGGCACATGGGATTATGGGAGCTCGGCCAAAGGCTTCCAAAATGCCAATTTAAGGCAGTAGGGATGGAGTATTTGGATATCTTGGTGCTTTCTTTTCATTATAATGTTATTATGCCAATTTGCCTTTGTAATGTTCTTCCTTCTCATGTAAGTTGTTCGAATCACCTTAGTCTTCAATAAAACTTCTTATTATTCTCTTATTCTGTTCTTATTCATATCACCTTGTTACCATTGCCTCAAGGTGTGAAAGTTTTCACACCAAACCTTGTGATTTTGTTCACACAACGGTGGAGTGATTGTTATTTTTGTTGTTTTTACTTCTTCAATTCCACCCTCATAAGTATAATTTTCACTTCCGTTGAGAACTTGTCATTAATGGAGGGCTAGATCTTTTATGGGTTGATCCAAGGGAGTAGAAAGGGGCTGGATTGAATGTTATTTATCACTCTCTAAATGTTTTTAATTTCTTTTAATTGAGTTTCTTTCATTCAATGATTTTTATTCTTCCTCTTCCTTATTGAATTTATTCACCCCACTTTGATATGCTAATTATATCCTTTACCTTGGAGTGCTCATGAAAATGATCCAACAAGTGTATAGGTGATTAGCATGTGTTGTGAAGGTGTTTAATCAGTAAGTGATTAGGTTAGTTTGAATTCATTTCATGAATCCTTCTTGAGTTAATAAAATTAAAATCGTAAAAAAAAGGAATTCATTCAATCCATCCCGAGCAATAACCTGGGATCAACTCACTTCCTCATAATTTGAATTCACATAGATCATTTAGTTCTCTTTCAAAAACATCTAAAATCAACCCAAGTTGGAAACTTCATTGCCAAAAATCCATCTCTTTTTATTGAGTGTCAAAAGGTTCTTCTTAGGTCTCTGAGGATTCGACAACACAAGCTGCACTGCAAGCGACCGCTTGACCCATAAAACTTGTGTAAATTTGGGTGAGACCACATGGCCTAGGTATTGTTGAGTGATGTTTATTACAAGTTGGGCTTGGCCCATGTTACATTGGGTGGTTCTGACCACGAGATTGGGTGTCATGGATGTCAGCTTGAGGCAGTGTGACTGTCAAGTTGGGTATTGTCTGAGTTACTTGGATGGCGAGGCCATCAGACTTGAGCGAAATGGTCTTAGGGGCACAAGGTTTCAGAGATGTTGGGGCTTGGGAACTTATTTTTGGTGATTACCGCTCACCTAGAACTTTAAGTAGTGTGCACACAGAGAGACTCCGTGATGAGGTGGTTTTGACCCCCCATGTGGGTAGAGGCCCCTATTAGTTGTGGTTCCGGTACTATTGGTTTGGAGGTACTTATCGTAGGAAGCCACATGGAAGGTGAGAAGACTTCTGGGAATATCATTGAGGATATCATGTTGGGGGCATAAGATCGCCATGGTTTGAGGGAAGACATCATTGTCCCTCCAGTTTCTGATTTGGGGGCAGACATTTGTGTCCCTCCAGTTACTTTATTGAGGATAGACATCAATGTCCCTTTGGTTTCTTATTTGAGGACAGACATCATTGTTCCTCCGAGTTACTAATTCTTGGGTGTACCTTCGGGACGTCATTACTTGAGACATGTGGTGTAAGGGTTAACATGGTACCAGGTTACATGATAGAGATTCCAGTGTTTGTTGAAGCAGGTGACACTCCATGGTGGCTTCTGAGCACCAGTGAAGTTTGTGTCTGTTTGTGCATCCTACTATTTACTTTTTTCCTTATAAATTCATGTCTTCTTAAATACTTATATTAGGTACGCACCATTTGGTGGTATCCTACTAAGATTTGTCTCACACCCTACATAATACCTTTGAGATGCATGTAGAATTTATGAATTTATGTGCAGGAAAGAGACCAACTATTGGAGTTAGAATGTTTTAGGTGTCACGTGGATATGGTAGGGACCTTGATGTCTTGCCTAGCTGGAGTTTACTTTGTTTTTCTCTCTTTACTGTACCAGAATGCTTACCTTGTTCATTATAGCTACTATTAGTTATCCATTGGTACCTTTTATATATTGACTTGTTATGGATGCATGATTTGTCTGGTATAGTAGTTGTTACAAGTGGTTCAACATGTTGTTGTGTTTATATTCCGTTGCTGTTGTTTATATTTATTGCTTCCAATATTTATTGTTATTGATTGTGTTTCCACTATATGGGTCTGGTTCGAGTCTGCAGAGTCTTCTAATTTTATATTATGCTCAGACCAGTACCATTATTATCCTCCATGATGGTATAGCCTCCCCACTATACCAATAAGACTCTCACTACTAGTTGAAAACCTTTGGAATTTGGGGAGGTGTGCCTAAGTTAGTAACACCCGACCCGTTAGTACTCTTTGGGTGGAGTATTAGGTCTGGGACCATACAAAGTGGTATCAGAGAAGTTCTTGACAGAGATTTAGTAGCAGTGTTTTGCTGGCTACTAATGATATTGAGACTTCTCTTTTAATTTATACTAGTTTTACTAATTGGGATATGGTAAAATTGATATAGGTTGTTACTAGAAATGAGTTTCTAGCTTGTGATTGGTTGCCTAAAGGCCTAGGTATGAGGGATGGACCAAGTTTCCATGGGTGGGAATTGCTGGTTTTTTTCTCAGATTACAGTTTATATGATTTCCACCTCGGTGTGTGTGATGTTTTTTTTGTGATATGTAACCCGAGACCCAGTGCGGTAAGGGAGAATTAGACCTTGGCCTAGTATAGAAAGGTGTGATTTTTTGGATTTTGATAGGAACATTTTTAGGGTATTTCAATTTCATAACTGCATGTATGCTTTGTGAAGTGATAATTCCATGGGAATAATATCAATTTTCTTTATTTGTATGCTCTGAAATGTAAAAAGGTGAAATTACTGATAAAAATTGCTAGTTTATTACAATGTACCATTCCATGCTTATTATATATTTTCAATTGCTTGTGGAAGGAGATTTTGGGCCTAGCTCTTGTGTTAGCAATTAGGTACTATGGTTGAGGTGATTTTGATCACTAGGATTGGGCATCCTAGATGTCGGATTAAGGTAGTTTGACTGTCAGGATTGGGAAAATCGGTCTTCGGTTTGAGGAAACGTTGGTTGTCATGATGGGAATGGCCTGAGGTACTTTGATACTTGGCTCTGTTGAGGGAAGGTAAGGATTCCATGAGGACGGGACGTCGTGGGCATGAGTTGCGATGGGGGGAGAGCAATGGTAGTTGTTATATGCTTCCTATTTACTTATTTCCTTATATGTGTGATATATATATATATATTTTAATATATGTGGGATGTCTGACCATTATGGTATTCAACAGGTTCCTCCTAGATGATTCGAATAGAGCATCAGGTGGGTGATGGAATAGTGCCACAGGTGCACGATAAGGTTCCAACACCTAAGGGACATGTAGAGCATGAGCCGCAGGTAAAAGATCAGGGATAGAATCAGGTTCAGGATCCAGTGTAGGTAGATCTGCAGCTGGGCTTGGCATCATTCGGGTTGTGGCTTGATGAGTAGCTCCGGTCTATTCTGGAAAGTGTCTTGCAGGGGGTCGACAGAGGCGTGTAGGGTATAGATCCATCTGTGGCATATCTAACATAGGAGTTCCAGTCGCAGTACCTGCCACTTTTTCAGGGTGAGGATGGTCTTCAGGCAGTTGAGAACTGGACAGAGAGCATGCAGATAATCTTTGAGCAGCTCGAGATTCCTCCTAGGTTGAGGGTCAAGCTAGAAATGTACACGCTGAGAGGACCAGCAAAGCGTTGGTGGGATGTACAGTTTCATGATCTCAGACATGAAGGACTGGCATAAAAGTAATTTGAGGAAACGTTCTTCAAGAACTTTTACCCAGAGACACTAAAGGCAGAGAGATCTCGGGAGTTCATGAGCCTTCAGCAGATATACCTGTTTTTCATGGACTATACAACTACTTTCACCGATTTGTCTCTATTTTCACCTGGTATGGTAAGTGATGACTCAACACGGGTGAGGCACTTCAAGGATAACTTAAAACATGCCATTTGGATCCAAGTAAATATCTCCAGGCTGGGTTAATTCTCTATGGCAGTGAATCAGGCACACATAGTGGAGGGAAACGAGAAAGAGAGGTCTCACTTTGGATGGAAAATGGCTTCAGGTGATGGTTTGAATAGCAGGAAGCGAGGACATAATGAGTTCCAATATGGTAGTCCGGCCAAGGACTCATCTATACCACTGTGTAGTAGTTCTTCAGTGATTTTCTTTTATTGTGGACAGTCAGGGAATGTTCGAACTCAGTGTGATTGGCCTCCAAAGGAGTTCTGGGCATGTTGATAGGTTAGGAATCTATAGAGGTTATATAGGCATCCTTCTCAGACAGCTGATAGGTAGGGACTAGGATAGATGGTGGCATCTAGAGTTGATTCTAGTTCAATACCATGTGACGATAACCAAGGTTCATCTGCACGTAGAGGGTGCGAAAGAGACAGCAGGACCTAGTTGAGGGGCTATTGGCCGGTGAATGGAGTAGCACCGTAGGGAGGTCAGGCATCAGGCAGCTATACTTCAGGTTATGTACACGCCATGGAGCTGTGAGGGGTAGAGCAGGCTGGTGAGTCGATGCCAGTTAGAGGTACACCGAGGGTGTGGTCGTGATCTATTTTTTTACTTGTTTTGGCATGGCTTGTTGGGGCATGTCCGCTTTGAGTGCACTAGGTGCACATGATTTATGTGGACTGACCAGATGATGACTGGTGGGATTGGCGCCATATTGGGTATGTGATATATTTATATATATATGTATGAGATGCGTAGCATTGGGGTAACGAGGATGCAGGTTACTTGAGGTTTCGTGGGAATCAGGTCCTCGAGGATGTGGGTTACTTGAGGTGCTAGACACTAAGTTTGTTCTGAGAATCCATGGGATGTAGGACCTCATGGAGGTAGGCATCGATGTGGTTTGATATGTGTTTGGGATATCAGAAATGACATAGGAGAACCAATGAGGCGCAGGGGTGACAATGCATTACAAGAGGACCATGAGTCCGGAAATTGGTTAGTGAACCTTTTACTTGTTGAGTTTGTAGGGTTGAGACCGAGTTAGTAAATTACTAAGGTGGGGAGCCCCTTAAAGAATTTAGCCAGAACTTTTGAGACCCAGGTAGTCCAGGTTACTTTGATCGGGGTGGTATGTTCGGTGTCATCTCTGAGTTTTTTTTGATAGATCGGGGACGAGCGATGTTAAGGTGGGGAGATTGTAAGAACTCGAATTTTTTGAGCGGGTCAAAATGCCGACACTGTTTGATTTTTTGACTTGTTTTTTAGAAAACTAGGAAAATTTGGGAAGTTCTATAAATTTCCAGATTACACACCATATACTCCAAAGTATACACCGTGTATAGGTTAGGTGGGTACCATCCGCATGTTCTTCGAGTACATGTCGTGTGATGACTGTGTAAGAATTCCTACTACACGGTGTGTAGTATTGCTTGACATGCTGTGTATTTCTCCTTCCACATACTGGCTGATTCCAAGCTGCGTGTTGACCTGTGTGGCATGTCTAGGCTGTGTGGATAACTCCTCCTAAGTTAGAGTATATACAAGGATACTACATGATGTGTAGTCCTTTATACACTCCATGTTTTTTTTATTTTTTACTCGCTTAAATGAAAGAGTGTAGCATCTTATTTTGGAAAACATATTCTTCTTACCCAACTTTAGAACATGTCCATTCTGAAATTCTGAAGAATGATTCCTACCCTAGAATCATCATCTGACATCTGTTCTTCAATCTGTCGATGGCTGCAGGATCGCATCGGGAAGTCTAAAGATACACACTATTATTTGTTCTAGTTTCTTTTCCTCGCACACCACAAATTCCATTCGAGTAGAGTTTCCATGACTTGGAAAACATGTAGATCTACAAAGATAGGCCTCAAATTGGAGATTGATATCGGATGTGAAAACATATACAAGTCTCAGGTAAGTGGCTCATACTTTCTTTTGTGTTTTCACAGACTTTTGGGAGATGCGTCCTTTGGTGCGTATTTGGGTATTTTGAGAAAGACCTTGTTTTATCTACTATTTTATATTAAATTGCTTATTAGAACTATGTGATGCCTTTGGGTTTTCCCTTTTTTCTACTTTTCTTGAGCAGGGTCAGGCGAGGGGTCATTGCTCAATTAAGGAATTTTGGCCGTGTATACCAAAATTCATTAAAATTAATTATTTTGATTAAACTACTGAGTTCAATTTGTTAAGTGAAGATATGAATTGTTAGAGGCTTCCAAGACCATAGTGTAGCTATGAGACAATACATAGCTAGTGAAATTAAACTGTTTAGTTTTTTTTCCTGTTTAAAGTATTTATTTTGATTATATTTATGTTATGTGTGATATTGCATATGCTGGAACCTTTAGGTTCTACTGGGCATGGACTGAGTATTATTGAATGATGCTGATCACAGGTTGGGCTTGGTCTGGGTTACATTGGGTGGTTCTGACCATGTGATTGGGCATCATAGATATCAGCTTAAGGCAGTGTGACTGTTAGGTTTGGCATGGCCCGAGTTACTTGGATGGTGAGGACATTGGACTTGAGAGACATGGTCGTAGGGGCACGGGATGTTAGATATGTTGTGGCTTGGGAACTTATTTTGGTGATTAACACTCATCCAGAACTTTGAGTAGTGTGCACACAGAGTGATTCCGTGAAGAGGTGGTTTTGACCACTCATGTGGGTAGAGGACCCCGTTATTTGTGGTTTAGGTACTATTGGGTTGGGGGTTCTTTCCATAGGAAGACACGTAGAAGGTGAGGATCCTTCATGGGATAGAGTTAAGGCTATCGGTTTGGGGGTAGAGGCTTTCCATGGGTTTAGGGTAGACATCGATGTCCCTCCGGTTGCTAATTTGAGGGAATACATCGTTGTCCCTCTAGTTACTTTGTTGAGGGAAGACATCACTATCACTCCAGTTACTTATTTGAGGACATGAATCTATGTTCCTCTGAGTTAATACTTCTTGGGTGTGCCTTTGGGGTGTCGGTACTTGAGACACGCAGTGTCAGGGGGGACATGGTGCCAGGTTACATGACAGAGATTCAAGCATTGGCTGAAGCAGGAGACACTCCATAGTGGCTACTGAGCACCAGTGGAGTTTGTGTTTATTTTTTCATTGTACTATTTACTGTTTTCCATATAAATTCATGCTGCTTAAACACTTATATTAGGTACACACCATTGGGTGGTATCCTACTGAGATTCATCTCACACCCTACACGGTCCCTTCAGGATGCATGTAGTCTTTATGGATTTACGTGCAGGAAAGTGACCAGCTTCAAAAGATGAAATGTTTTAGCTATTGCATGGAGATGGTAGGGATGTTGAGGTCTTGTCTAACTAGTGTTTACTTTGTTTTAATTTATTTCCTCTACCAGTATGCTTACCTTGTTTATTGTAGATACTATTGGTTAGCCATTGACACCCTTTTATATATTTAATTATTATGGATGCATGATTTGTCTGTTCTGGTAGTTTTTACAAGTGGTTCAACTTGCTGTTGTGTTTACATTTCATTGTTGTTGTTTATATTTATTGCTTCCACTGTTTATTTCTATTTATTGTGCTTTCGCTATGTGGGTCTGGTTTGATTTTGTACAGTCTTCTAATTTTATATTATTCTTGGATCAGTACCTTTATTATCCTCTGAGAGGGTATAGCCTCCCCACTATACCTATAAGACCCTCATTGCTAGTTGGCACCCTTTGGAATTCGGGGAGGAGCGCCTAAGGCAGTAACACCCGACCTGTTAGCACTGTTTTCATGGCTTATCAGGTCCAAGACATTATAATTATTTTTATTTTCAACTAATTATTATAAATTTAATAAATTTTTAAGTTTATTTTATATAGGTCTTATAGTTTATAATTTATAAGTTTTCAAATTCACATACTTGAAACATTTTTAAGTTTCAAGTAGGTGTCATTGAAAGATTAAAAATTATTTTTCATGAACATTTTTTACAAAATTATTTTTATTTTCAACTATTTGTTATATGTTTAATCCAAATTTTAAGTTTCATTTATGTTGGTCTTATAGTTTATATTTTATAGGCTTTTAAGGTGACACACTTTAAACATTTTTAAGTTTCAAGTAGGTGTATTTGAGAACTTATAAATCATTTTCCATCAATTTTTTTTAAGAAATTATTTTTATTTTCAATTATTTGTTACATTTTTAATCCATGTTTAAATATTTCATTTATGTTGGTCTTATAGTTTATATTTTACAAGCTTTCAAAGGCACATACTTGAAACATTTAAAAGTTTCAAGTAAGTGTCTTTAAAACCTTATAAATTATTTTCCATCATTATTTTTATGAAATTATTTTTATTTTCAACTATTTCATATATGTTTAATCCAAGTTTAAAGTTTCATTTATATTGGTCTTATAGTTTATATTTTATATTCTTTCAAATACATGTACTTGAAACAGAATCCCACAACTGAAATGAAGAATGTTCTGCACAGGAAAGGGAGAACCAAAATCCCATTTTGGAAATGTAGAATGATTTATAGGGTAAGATCTCTTATAAATGGTAATTCAGGGTGAGAGTTTCTATCAGAATCCAGACTATTGTAATGACGGTACTGCTGGATATTAAATAATAAATAAATTCTATTGAATTTTTTTGTTATATATATATATATAACAAAAAAAAATAAAAATAAAAAATTTTAAAATACAAAAAAAATACTTTTTTTGGTTTTAGAAGAAAGGCGACAACGGGGTTGCCACCTTTCAACTTAACCTGAAAGGCGACAGTGTCGCTGCCACCCTTAGATCCTATTTTTAAAAATATTTTTAACATATGCATTTTTAAAAAATATATTTTTTAAAATCCTATTTAAAAAAATTTAGAATGTGACATCAGGGAGATATGAACTCCTAAATTGGAAAGAGAGAGATAGAATTCAATCAGGAGGAGGAGAATAAAAACAGTTGCGACTGTGCACGAGGATCGCTCTTTTTGGGATCTTGAGAATTGGATGGCTAAAGGAAGATATTAGAGACCACTACTACTACTGTAGGTTTATTCTATTGTAAATATTTTTTTATCCCCTCATGTCTAGAATGAGGGCATAAACTTATTTTTTTCCAAACTATGTAAGGTACGAGGAGTTCACCTAGTGTAGGGGTTTAATTTTTTATTGAAATTCAATCTGTTTTTTTTTGCATTATTTCATATCATATTATCACTCTTACCCTTATATTTTAGGAAAAACCAATGCTGAAAGAGAAGTTTATTCCTTTTTAAAAATTTTCTTTAACGAGTGACCCTTATTCATGACACAACCAATGCATGAATCTGGGGTCACTATGTTTTAAATATGGTTCTAAAGACATATTTATGAACTAACCAAATATATGAGAGGGGAAGTGGGGATTCAAAATTTAAAGGGTGGTAACTCTAAGAGGAGTCTCACTAGAAGTAGGTTCTAACCCATTTAAATTAAAAATCATAGACACTTTTCCCTCACTAAGTACACAAACCAGAACTTTCATATCCTTTGTACATCCATCTCATAAAATATTAAAACCAACAAATAAAATTATATTATTTTATTTTAAGTTTTACTAAACATTTTAAGACATTTCCACACTGATCTCAGTTAATCTACCTTGATCATTATGGCCACAGGCTTTAAATTAGTTAGTGATAGTCGAGAACATAAATTTGTTATTTGATACTTCCCAATAGAAACAATGATGCTCTTAAGAAACATCATAATTTCATAAAATGGATTCCATATTTGTAATTGAAATAATTAATTTTATATTATAATTTCAACTCAATTTTTGGCCATAATTATTAGTAAATATAATAAAATTTATTTACAAAGCTAAAGGTTAAAATGGGGTTTGGCGCATTACATGCGCTTGTCTTAAAATTAATTTTTCCACCCATATGAAATTTTTATTAGATAAATTAGGCTTAATATTAAAAATTATTGGGTCCAAATTATCTAATAAGACTCATTTTATTTTAGACTTAAAGGATAAATTACCTAGGTTGAAAAAAATAAATATCATGGTGAAAAAATGATAAAAGTAAGTAAACTTAAGGGGTAAGGAATAGCATGTTTAAAACATGTTTTTTTGTGATGTAGGTGTGGGATGACCTTAAATTCCCTCCAATACATTATTTATCAATTTTAGTGTCACTTTGGGTGAGAGTGACTTCCTATTATTGAATTTTTTTGAGTATTAAAAAAATATCACTCCTCAATTATAAAAGGGCACTGACTCCCCTAACTTATTTACACCTCTTAAGACATTTTTCTTTACCAAAACCCACCAAAATCTCTTTCTAATATCCGTATACACATTATTATGTTCTTCTAAAAATACCATAACTATTTTCCTTAATAAGATATCTAAAGTAGGTTTCTCTAAGATAAGGTAATTGTCTTAACAAAGATCTTTCATTTTCTTTATTCTTTTATAACATTATATTATGTATTAACACTTAAAATATAATAAAATCATTATATCCTATATATGGATATTTTATTATTTTGATGGAAAAATATTTATCCATCATCTTATTCATAAAAATGGGAAACAAATCCATCACTCGTGTGTACGACGGACTCCCGCCTCATTAACTGATGTAATTTTTTTCCATTACTAACTCACATGGATAGTCATAATGATGTAAATAATAAATATATATGAAAAATATAACATGATATTAATTCTAATAAATTAATATATCATCCACTTCCTTAACCTTTCACCGATTTAGGGAATGGTATCATCGCTCGTGCGTACATATGACCTACCATCTCCATGAAACTATGTGATTCATTTTAAATGTAAATATTTAAAGAATGGTTCTAAAAATGTATCCAATGAATAAATATGATATTTATAAAATTATTATCATTATTTATATTATTTATATATATTCTATGTATAATAATTGGCACTTTCGTGACAAAACATGCATGAGAAAACAAAGCAGTCAACACCAAAAACAACAGTAATAAAGAATTATTATTAACAAAAAATCAATAAGATGTTAACAGAATATCATATATGATATTATAAATATGAATATCATTCTGGTATAAATTAATAACATGTTTAAAACTATAATACAGGAGGTTAAAATATATTCAACTAAAGAGAAATGTGAGGTAACAGACTTTGTCTCAATTTCCCTTCATTGAGGCATATTTTCATGTTATGCTCCTAATTTATTTTATATTATGTATATAATACCCATTTCACATGTTATATCATTAATACATAATAAGTCAAGGGATTTTAAGTTATAATTCATTTTACTTCATCCAAGGGGATTTGATTTGAAAGTTACCAAGTGGAAAGATGTTTCATAACTTAATTTATTTTCATTAGGTTATATTACTTCTTTATTGTCTTTGATATTCAAATATTATATGTCTAATTAATTTGGATTATTTTATGTTTTATTTCCAGTTATTTTTATGTGGATTTATATTTGACACTCATAATCACTTCTTTTATTAATTTCCACTTCAATATAATAGTCTTTATAACGGTTTATTTCATAACTTCATTTTAACTGAAATTATTTATGCTTGAATTTCCATTGAAGGGAATTTTTATCATTATATAATAAAATTATTTCATTTTTATCCACTTTTATTCATAAAATTTTCAAGTAATGGTACCATTTCTCTATCTTTTGTACTTAAAATGATTGAGAAAATGTTGTTAAGAAAATCCAAATTTATTACTCTCTTTAGTTAGAAATCATTTTTCTTACAATTCCATGTTTTCTAAAAATATTTTAAATATTTTTTTAATAGTATATAATGATTTTTTAAATAAATTTTGGACCATGTTTTACTATTAAAAAATATTTTAAAAGGAATCTTCCCATCATTTTCTGATTGAGGTACCTTTTGAATTTTATTATAAAAATGTGAAAGGAATATTTGTTTTAACAAACTCAACATGTATAGAATTTTCCCACCATCATGATGAGTCATTTAATTGAAGCTTAATTTACAAGTGTATAAGGATCTTATCAGATAATTTTTTTTCCCTAATATTCTGTAAATTTTTAGTTTTTAAAGGTTTTTTTTCAAAGTGAAAAGTGTATTTTCCTCAATAAGGATTTAACAATATTTTTATGGTATGTATCTTTATAAATGAAAATAACAATTTATATTACCCATACTCTACTGATTATATGTCGTAATGATATCATCCCAATTCTTTCTCAGAATGTTCTATGATTAGTTTGACTCGTGAAAGTTTTGATATTCACTTTCTTGATTAATTTTGTGGTTGTTAATGTAACGTCTTGGTTTCGGAGGCCACCTAGAGGCACCTCGTACCCGGTTGGTCACATGGCCTCAAGAGAATTTACCCGAACACCAGAGGTTGCCGACTAGCACCGAGGGCCTTGGGTGTGATAGTGGGGAAATAATTCCCTCATTGGTAGAGTACACAGTGGATGAAAACAAACACATACAAGAGTAGAATCAGTATTAATATCAAACAAAAATAAATAGTGGAAGATAGGAATAATAAAACAACTGGAGCACGTATATAAATGATGCATAATACATATGTCTAGGAAATAAGCAAAAAAAGTCACAATATTGGAATACAAATAGTACTAAACCAAAGTAAAAAATATAAGATAAAAAGCTCCTTAGCATCAGAATCATATGCTTGGTCCTATGATCTCCAGCTCTACAACAAGTCAAGTACCTGAAGTAGAAGGGCACTTTCCCTTATCTATACCTGAAATAATATAATCTGTTTGGGGCCAAAAGCATGACCAAAACAGGGTGTGAGAATAAATCCTAATAGGCAACCACCCGAAGATCTGTGCCTAACATTCAGTGAGTATTTGTTAGGTAAAAGTATAGAAAGTAGTAAACAGGAAAGCACTAAGCAGTAAACAATCCACAGTTTAAAGCATTCAAAACACCACACAGGATGAAATAGCTAAGCAAGCAGATAACACAATAGGTAACCCTCTGGGAAGTACTCATAGCCTATCCCCTCTAGTCCTCCCTAACAAGTAAAATCATCCCTCTAGGTAGTACACTCATTTTAACCCCTCTGGTTCAGCTTAAGCATAGAATCTCTGAGGAAGAACTCACCATCAATTCCCCCTATAGTCTCATATCGGTACTAAAGGCACTTTGGGGAAGAACTCAATGTCTCATTCTCCATGTTTTTCCGCATCGAGGAACTACAGACACTCTGGGGAATCACTCAATGTCAATTCCCCCTATGGTCTCTCATCAAAAATTACAAAGACACTCTGGAGAATCCCTCAACGTCCATTCTCCCTATGGTCTATACACCAGGTTCTCACGACCATGTGTAAGTCAAGAAATTGTAGCATCACGCAACTGCCAAGGTAAACCTCATGAACTACTTGGATATCATTCTACAGCACAATATCTTACTAGAAAAATATTCACACCATCCTATAATACTAGGCATGGGAAAGTAAATAACAGCCTATTGGCAAAAAAGACCCAAAGATCAAAATAGGAAAAACATGCATGGGAAATACATCCAAAGAACAACAATTCACCCTATTCACAATCAACAATCATCTACTCAGGAATACCAGCATAGCAGAGAAACAATAGGGATAAAACGGTAAACATGCAAAACCCCGTTCATGGGTATTGGGTAAAATTACACATATAAGGGTGTTCAGCATGGCCTACTGTAAAAAGCCTCATAAGGTGCCATCTGAACAGTTTCTTGAAAACTATTATTGTAGGAAAACTCCACAAGAGGTATATGATTCTCCCAAGAACCTCCAAAATCTAGAATGCATGCTCGAAGCATTTCCTCAAGCATATGAATTGTACACTCGGACTGGACATTTGTCTAGGGTTAGTATGCTATACTCAAAATTACCTGTGTACCCAAATCCTTCTGAAGCCCCTGCTAGACCCAAGAAGTAAAATGTGCATCCTTGTCTGAAGCATTGGAGTGTGGAACTCCATGAAGATGCACAATCTCTCAGATGTACAACTATCCCATCTCATCAATGTTGAAGGTCTCTTTGATCGGCAAGAAGTGATCAACCTTCATTAGTCTTTAAATGACAAACCAAACAACATCATTCCCCTGAGGCGACCTCGGTAAACTGGTCATGAAGTCCATCGCGACATCATTCCACTTCCACTCGGGAATGGGTAACTGCTGTAAAAGCCCTTCTGGTCATTGATGCTCTGCCTTCACCTACTTACAAGTGGAACAACTCATGACGAAACCAGAAATGTCCCTCTTCATACTTGGACATCAATACTGGTAGTGTAGATCATGATACATCTTGGTGATGCCAGAATGAACTGCCCAAACTGAGGAATGAAAATCCCACATTAGCTCCTCATGTATATCTACTGGCACCCATATGCATCCCTAGAAATTCAAGATCTCATCCTCGACTATGGTCCATCCAGGAATAGGGTCCTCTCCTGACACTATTTCCCGTAGGACTAGGCCTTCAGAGTCTGATAGCTGCCTCATTCGCACTCGATCAAGAAGAGTAGAGGTAACAACTACAGAATAAATAAAAGTCTTCCACTGTCTGTCGTGCACCTCCAAATGCATCTTAGAGAACAAAGGCATAAGCTACCACTCACTGATGGCCTCCAGAACTGACTATATATGAGTCCTCATGCTCAATGCATCAGCCACTATATTTCCTTTACAAGGCATATAGGCAAGCTCAAAGTCAAAGGAATGTAGGTACTCAACCCACCTGTGCTGTCTCAAATTTAGATCATGCTGAGTAAAGATGTACTTGAGAATTTTGTGGTTGGTGAAATCTAAAAAATGCTCTCCTAGAAGATAATTTCTCCAACAGCATAGGGCATGAACAATAGCTGCCAACTCTAGATCGTGCGTTGGGTAATTCCTCTCATGTGGCCTCAACTGCCGAGACCCGTACGCAATGACTCCATCTCCCTGCATAAGCACAACTCCCAGCCCGATACCTGATGCATCATAGTAAATAGTATAACTCTTGCCCATCTCAGGAAAGACTAGTATCAATGCTGAAGTCAACCTATATTTCATCTTCTAAAAGGCTTACTCACAAGAATCTAACCATAAGAACTTCACCCCCTTCTTAGTCAGACCTATCAGCGGTGCTGCTAAGCGTGAAAAGTCCTGTATAAAATGTCTATAGTATCCGGCCATACCTAGAAAACTCAACACCTTAAAGACGTTCTTTGGATGCTCCCAGGAAACTACAACTTTCACTTTCTCTGGGTCTACTAATACTCCTGCCTATGAGGTAACATGACCCAAGAAGTGAATCTAAACCATCCAAAAGTGTCACTTTGAGAGATTTGCATATAACTAATGCTCCCTTAGTGTACTCAAAATGATCTCAATAAGGGTATCATGGTCGTGTAGAGTGTGAGAGTACCCCAAGATATCGTCCACGAAGACGACCATGAAGTAATCAAATTATAGATGGAACACTCAGTTCATTAGTGACATGAAAACTACAAGCAAATTCATGAGACTGAACGACATAAGCAAGTACTTTTATAGACCATACCTACTCCTGAAGGATGTAAGAGGTATATCTAATGTTATAACGCGCTACTGAGGATAACCGGACCTCAAGTCAATCTTCAAGAACACCCGGGATCCTCAAAGATGATCAAAGAGATCATAAATACTCGGCAAGGGATATCGGTTTTTAACCGTCAACTGGTAAAACTTCCTATAGTCCAGACAAAGCCTGAGGGTACCGTCTGCCTTCTTCGCAAGCAGGGAAGGTGAACCCTAAGGAGAAGTACTGGTTTAGATGAAACTATTTTCCTACAACTCCTCCGACTACTTCTTGAGCTCCTTCAACTTAGGTGTATCCATCCTATAAGGAGGAATGGACACCGGTGCCACTCCTGGCACAAGATCAATAGAAAAGTCTACTCACGCTCTGGAGGAAAACCTGAAAAGTCTTCTGGAAAGACATCTCTGAAATGATCTACCACTAGATGAAAGTCTAAGGGTGAAGTCCCCTGGTCATCCAAATAAAGAATAGCAATCTGGGATGTAACTGCTCCCAACCCATGATGCTCTGGACCCACTCTGCTCGCCTGGACATCCCATTCGACCTTATGAAGAAATGATCCATCCTCTGATGATATGAAACTCACCCTGTGGCGATAAAAATTGATGACTTCCTGGAAGGGAACTATCCAGTTCATTCTGAGAATGACATCATACCCTGTCATCTCTAGTACATAAAGGTCCCATAGAAAGTGACATCCACCAACCTATATAGGGCACTCTCTGCACTGACGTACACTATCTGTTCTAGTCCCCAACGGAGTGTCTAGCGTCAAGATATCAATAGAAGAAAAGATTCAGAGCCCAAGGATCTCCATGACAGCAACATATATAAAGTTATGGGAATTCCCTGTATCAAAAAGAGTAGAAGCTAAAATTAAGACTACTAAGATTGTACCTCAAACGGTAGAAGGTCCGGGTTCCTGCTCTTGTTGGGTCTACTCCATTGAAAAAGTATAGCCTGTACCAAGGCCATGTGACCTTGCTTGACCACTCTGAACTTATCCACCTTGATGTCACCGAAAACCAGGCAACTGGATACCACAGACATGAACTCCACCTCAGCCTGAACGACCAGAAGAACTAAAGTTCCCTAACTGGTGAGAAAATGGTGGTGCTGCTCCCGAATGAGGAGTCCTAGAAGAACCCCTATCACCATCTGTTGGAGAGAAGATCTGAAAGAAGCACTAAAGATAACCCATCTTGCCACAAGATCGGCACTCTACTAGGTCTCTCTGGCACTACAGCCTCGTATGCCCAGCCTTTCCACACTGGTAACATACCACCAGGCTACCTGAAGTTATCTCTCTCCTTCTTGGATCACCGCGCAAAGACTCTGTACGACGCTTCCTACTATCAGTAGAAGGTATAATAACCCCAGATGTCAATCCACCTTGGATCAAAACTCCAGAATCCCTCAGATTTCGCTATGTGATCAATGCCTGGTTGACTATATAAGTGATAGAAGTCAACCATAAGATGTTCACCTGCGATCGGATGTCATGCCTCTCACTATCCTCGAACTTCCTTGCCATGGACAACTGATCTACTCCTAGAATAGGCGTGAAGCACTGCAGATCAGTAAAGCGAGAGGAATACTCCATAACAGAAAGAGTGCCCTACTCCAGACTCATAAAATCCCAGGCTCAATCGGCCCTTAGGGTCTCTAGATAGAAGTAATCAAAGAAGATGCACTGAAACTCATCCCACATCATAACCTGCTGGCTTCCCGCCTATGATATCACATCCCACCACCTCTTGGAGGAGTCTTGAAGTATATAGGTAGAAATATTGACCCTCCTCTCTGGAGGCGTCTCCAGATGCTCAAAGATCATCAGCATGGATTCTATCCACGACTCTATAGTCTGAGGTCCTCCTTTCCCTGAGAAAGTGGGAGGGTGCTGCTGCTGGAAGACCCACGTCAAATCAGCCATCGATGGGGCAGGAGGTGGTGCTCCCTTAAAGGTCTGCATCATCCTCAAGAATCCCTCCCTAAACTATGCATCAGCACCTACATAAGGTACAACGAATGGTGCCAAGGCTGGCATAACTGGAGGATCTTCATGTAGTCCCTGATCAGCCATGTCTAGTGTCTGATCACTTCTGGAAACTAACGTACAACCGGAGGACATCTCAGTGGAATGAATCCGCAAGGTCAAACACACACCTTATATCAAGATATCAAGGACTGAAAATATGGAGTGTAAGAAGGGAACATGAGAAAGAAAACACTAAAGTTTTACAAAACATGACTACACAACGTGTAAATTTCCTACACAGTGTGTTCCCTTAAGTCATTTACATGGGCGCATACTACTGCCTAAACTGGTCACGTAACACCCCAAACACATGGCATGTTGTCTTAACACACAACGTGTACTTGAATCCACTTTCCCTGCCCGAGTCCTTCTACATGGTTAAGCCACGCGGCTCTCCTAAGACAAGACTACACAACTTGTTCAAGATAGACACAGCGTGTACTAGACCAGCTTCACTTGGCCCGTGTTGTAAGTGACACGGCCCAACACACGACTCAAACTACACAGTGTGTTCCATATAGACACGGCATGTATGAGAAGGGATAACACTGACCTGTGTTGTTCGTGACACGACCGGGTACCTGGTTCAGACTACATGGCGTGTTCAAGGTAGACATGGCGTGTACGTGAAATGATAACACCAAACCATGTTGTTCATGACCGACCAGGTACCTGGGTCAGAAGACATGGCGTGTATTAGACACGAATCATCCAATCCGTGTTATTAGTGACACGAGTGGGAATGGGGTCGACACAACACGATGTGTATAGACGATACACGACGTGTTCACTCTAGATTTTTCCAATCCCGTGTCTCTGCCCACACGGCCTATGACACGATAAGAGACTACACGGCGTGTACATAAAGTACACAGTGTGTACATAAAGTACACAACGTGTACTTAATAAAAATAGTTTCTTCTTGAACAGAAGAACACATGGTTTTTACTTAACATTACACAACATGTATTCTGGGGTTTTTTAGACATTAAGCCTTAGAAACTACTTCAGAACCCAGAAAACACTGAAACGAGCACTGAAAGTGCCAAATTCCAATCTGTGAGGGCCCATACTCACCGCGAATCAAAGTTTTGCATCTTATACAAGTTATAACAAGGAAAACAAAGCAATGATCCACCAAATTACGGTCAATGAGGGCCCATAACACCTCAAGAACCAAATTTTGGCATTCATTCAAGCAAATATCTACACAAAACAATACCCTATCAAACAGTAGGTATTTCTATCAAGGAAACTCTCACAGCAACATGCATATTTTACACATCATCTATCACATCAACATGAAATCTCTAATGAATCCTAGACGGCATGGAAAAAATACATGACATGTGATTTCTAGCAAGTTCCTATATGATGCATGAGATGGCATACCCTCATCTCACCAGGTTGCAACAGAAATAGAACCTCAATAACATCAAAAATAACAACACAAATCATGTGAATCACTGAAGGTGAAATCAAATCAACTGTAATAATTGAAAAACTAGAAAAATTGCAATTAAACGTGGTAGATTGGATTTTCCCTGTACACGGGTTAGCTAATCCCGGGCACAACTTAATACCAAGTACCTATTTCTTCCTATCCCTGGATAAAAGCTTCAAACAGTAAATCAAGAGAATATAATTCCTCTGATACCACTTTGTAACATCCTGGTTCCGGAATCCACCCAGAGGCACCCTGTACCCGGTTGGTCACATGGCCTCAAGCACATTTCCCCGAATGCCAGAGGCTGCCGACTAGTAGTGAGGGCCTTGGGTGTGATAGTGGGGAAACTATGCCCTCATTGGAAGATTACACAGCGGAAGAAAACAAACACATACAAGAGTAGAAGTAGTAGTAATATCATACAAAAATAAACAGTGGAGGGCTAGAATAATAAAAAAATTGGAGCACATATATAAATAATGCATGATACATATGTCTAGGAAAGAATCCAAACAAGTCACAATGCTAGATTACAAATCTTACTAAACCAATGTACCAAATAGAAGATAAATAGCTAATCATAATTGCAACCATATTCTTGGTCCTATGCTCTCCATCTCTACAGCAAGTCAAGTACTTGAAGTAGAAGGGTGTTTTCCCTTATCTATACCTGCGACAATATAATCTGTTTGGGCCCAAAAGCATGACCCAAACAGGGTGTGAGACTAAATCCTAGTAGAAAATCACCTGAAGATCTATTCTTAATAGTCAGTGAGTATATGGAAGTAAAAGTACAGAAAGCCGTACATAGGAAAGCACTAAGCAGTAAACGACCCACAGTTTAAAGCATTCAAAACACCACATAGCATGCAACAGCTAAACAAGAAGATAACACAATAGGTAACCCTATGGGAAGTACTCAAAGCCTATCCCCTCTGGTCCTACCTAAAAAGTACAAGCAACCCTCTAGGTAGTACACTCAGTTTAACCCCTCTGGTTCAGCTTAAGCATATAATCTCTGAGGAAACACTCACCGTCAATTCCCTCTATAGTCTAGTATCGGTACTAAAGGTTCTCTGGGGAAGCACTTAATGTCTCACTCCCCCTGTGGCCCACATCTAGGAACTATAGACACTCTGGGGAAGCACTCAAATTCAATTCCCCCTATGGTCTCACATCGTAAATTATAAAGACACTCTGGAGAAGCCCTCAACGTCCATTCTACCTATGGTCTATACACTATGTTCTCATAACCCTGTGTAATTCAAGAAAGTGTAGTAGTTCGAAACGGCCAAGGTAAACCACATACACTACTTGGCTATCATTCTACATTACAATATCATACTTGAACAATAGTCACACCATCCTATAATACTAGGCATGGGAAAGTAAACAGCAGCCTATAGGAAAACAATACCCAAAGGTCAAAATAGGAAAAACATGCATGGTAAATACATCCAAAGCACAACAATTCACCCTATTCATAATCAATAATCTTCTACTCAGGCATACCAGCATAGCAGAGAAACAATAGGGCTAAAACAGTAAACACACAATACCCCGTTCATGGGTATGGTGTAAAATTGCACATATAACTCAAAGACTTCCTACAAAAAGGCACAAACCACCTACCTTAGGGTTAGGATATCAATATAATCGAACCTCAAAGCTTGACTCTACTTATAATGTCATAGATCTAAGAAAACATCTAAAACATTCAACCCATGATAACTTGGAAAAGAATAGAAATCATGAAACGAGGTCCCAGAAAAAGAGATAACTCTCCGATGCGATTCCAACACAACTGACGGTGTTCGATTCGGAGGACGGACGTAGGCTCGAGGGATCGTCAAAGATACACGACTGCTCAGTGTTCTCAGATGAACAGAACATAAAATAAGTGAGTTCTGGTGATTAGACACAACCACAGTACATTTAATGTAAAAAAAGAAGTACACGACGTGTACTTTTAAAGTACATGGTGTGTACTCACCTTTTCCGTACTCTGCTTTAAGCGGCCTCCAATTCAATCCCACATGGCCATGTGTGTGGCTATTACATGGCCAACACATGGCCTACTGTGGCAAGGAAGTACACGGTGTGTACTCATAATGTACATGAAGTGTACTTAGAAAATTTCCAGAAACTCCTCTTTTCTCAAAAACTCTAGGAAAAAGAAAAACATACATGAAAAGAAGATCCAGGTTCTTATAGTTAACCTTATCTTGAAACATTTACTTTCTTGTGAACATTAGACATTACATTTACCATAAATATTCATATTCCTTATCATAGATATACTTATTTCTTAAATTGTGTGTCATATCTACATACAATTTTGGACATTGAATGTTATTTTATTGACTAGAAAAATGTTAATATTTTTTTATTCTTTATTCAATATGAAAATTATTTTGTAAGGAATATTGTTTATTAATTAAATTGATCATTCAATATATGAGGAATTCATTGGATATTTCATGATGGGTGGGGACTGGAATTATATATCCCCTTGATGCATTGGTAGTCTCATGAGACAAATCAATAAACTATCCATATTTAAATGGGTTTTTAGTGTATACCTACTAATTAATTAAACTATCTTAGTGAAAGGTCTTGATGATATAGATATCTTGATGACTAAGATCATGATGTACATTATTAATCATCTACTTCACAAAGAGTTAATTTATTATTATCCATGAGATTATTGCATTGATATTTCCCATGGATACATTTTGTGCCCAAGTTATGATTAAATGTCATGTGTTCTCAATTATTTAACTTGCTATATTGATTATGCATTATCTAATTATGATATTCAAATTATTTATTAAATGGAATGTGTGTTCAGTTATTTACCTTTCCATATAGATTATTCATTATATAATCATGATAGTCAAGTTATTGATTAAATGAAATGCGTGTTAAGTTATTTACCATTCCATATTGATTATGTTTTATCTAATAATGATAGTAAAGTTATTGATTAAATGAAATATGTGTTTAGTTATTTACTATAATGACTCATTATTTTCATATATGGATATTATATAATTTTAGATGAATATTATCAAATTACAAAAACATATGCCCAAGGACCTTAATAATTTATCACCTTTGTATACTTGTAACACATTAATTCAAGTCTGGTGAAATATATTTAATGTTTCCCAAAAATATCTTCCCCTTTAGTACGCCTAATTAAAATATTTCTTCATAACCTATAAAAATTAAACATAAGAAAATGGTGATATCAGATGCTCAGTAAGGGTAAACATGTAAGATATAATTTTATTATCTTATGAAAGAATAAGATAAGAAATATGGGTATGTGATCATGAGCATAACATAAAATGTTCATACCCAACCTGTCATAGATCAGAAACACGAGTTATGGAATAAAACATTAACATGAAACATAAGAATGAAACTTCATCATAAATCATTCTTGAAACATATGTTCAAGTCATAAATGTGTGAGGCAACATCATAAGTATATAAAATAATTTCATATGTCACGGTTAACTACTAAGAATCTTAGATCAAGTACATAGACTTGTCTCTCATCATCGATCAAGCACATCGACTTGTTTCCCCTAACTATCTCATGAGATATAACTAATTACCCAATGAATTAGATGGAGATATAGGTACCACCAATCACTTAATGATTCCACAAGACCATAAATCATTCATCACATCAGAACTCAGGTAAAGAAATGAGTTTCATAAACACTTCATTCTAACCAAACTCATGGAAAAGAAATCGGTTTCATAAATATCATGTCATCATAAACATAAACCATTAAGAGAAAGAATAATATTGGTATCCTTGGTTCATATCCCTATTAAATCATAACTAACATCATATAACGTCATCTTATATTGAAAATTATTTTTGAAGATTACTTAAAAAAATTCTTGAGTAAAATATCCTTTCCCTTATGAAATCATTTTTTTAATGATCCGCACCATTTTAAAGGAAAAAATTTTCTTTGAAAATAACCTTATAAGCCTGTAAGGTAAGATTAAATGCATTAAGTCATCATGATGGTGGATAAATCTTTTCATTTTGTATAAGTTACAAAAATATTTCTTACATTTTTTTCAAAAAAGTTACAAAGTACCTCTTTTGGAAAACAACAAAAAAGATTCCTTTCAAACCATTTAGTAAAAAGTAAAACATGAGTAAAAATTACTTTAAATATTCATATGAGAATAGTGAAAATAATTTTTGAAAAAAATTCTAGAAAACATGAACATTGAAGATAAATATTCCTCAATGAATATTTAAAACAAAACAATCCCGAATGTTGATGAGATTGTGAAATAAACACTTATCAACTTTATAATCAGTAGAATTATATACCCCATGAAAGAAATAAAATTATATGGATATTTAAATAACATGATATTTAGAATAATAATCATAAAATACATTCATGGGTAGTATTAACACCACGTAGAAGAAATATGTAGTGTATATGGCATATGTCCCATAGAAATAAAAGTGAGACAAAAATCCCTTACTTTATGTGTTGAATTCCTTCATATACATTCAAAACTCATATATAATAAGAATAATTTTATTATGAATATAACCCCAAACCATATTCACATATATAATACCATATATGACTTACTTATGACTTCCTATTAATAATTCCATGTTAATATTATGTTTCAGGTTAAAACTACTTTGTTTTTCATACATGTTTTGACTTGTTATCCTTGGTCCCTTTACATAAATCATGATTTAATCATCTAAATAATGATAATAATGATATAAATATCATATATATATATTCAGTATATATTTATTAATGGTGATTAATAAAATTTAGAGGCATAAATAATACACCGTTCATGGATATGGTAGGTCGTACGTACACATAAATACTATTTTCATTTTTTGTCATATTAAAAGAAAAACATTATTTGATATATTATCATTAAATAATCATTTTTATGTTATATATATAATATATTTTCAAACAATTCATTATTATTACCATCCATGTGAAATATAGATGAAAAATGAATCACATCACATCGTGGAGACAGTATGTCATACATACGCACGAGCGACATTATCATTTCTCAAAAAATTAGATGGTAAAATGGTAGATGTGATATTATCATTACTGAAGTATAATTATATAATAAATATCATATATAAACCCTAAATATACCATAATTCCCACTCAAAAAATATGGTTATGGAAAATGAATTATATCGCTATGTGGAGACGGTAAGCCGTATGTACGCACGAGTGATACTTTCACTTCTTTCTCGATAGGAAAGGGGTTTTATAATGGTATTTTCATAATAGTAATAAAATTTAAGCATATTTAGTATGATTAATTTACTATTTTATGATATATATAATATATTTATAGGATTTATAGAAGATTAGAAAAAAAGAGTGACTGGTTAGAGTGATTACCACTTCTTTAACTTCTTCGAAATGGATCCTTTAGATCTCCCCTAAGGGACAATAGATTTGGTATTTTTGGAAGAAAAAAAACCTTTATAATGTGTATAGGGAATAATATAAGATAATTTTTCATAGTTTGGTTGAGATATATGGCTCAAATAGGTGAAATGAGATGAAGGATGATGCGTCCTTTTATAATGAACGTGAGGGGCACTTTTGGAATTTCTCAAAATATTAATTATAATAAATTACATCTCAATCCAAATATATCTAAATGGAATATAATTCTAAAATAATTTGGGATAGGGTTTAATACCACCAACCAATATATTTTAGAGAAGTTTTTTGTAATTTTAAAACTTTTTTTTACCATTTGTTAAACTATTTTAATTTTCACTACGGTAACAACATTTTCAATATTAAAAGGTGTATATTTTTACTTAAAATGTTTTAATTAAACATTAAACTTTAAATTTATTATATATTTGACCATAATTTATCTCATTTTTTCTTATTTTTTATTTTTATGATTTTTAACTAATTTAATAAAATAATATTTTTATAAATTATTATTAGTGTCAATTTTGACACTATTCATTACATTGACTTTAAGAAAGTCAATATAGAAATATAAATTTGAAAAAAATAATTTAATACATCCCTAATACGTCATATTAACCTATAAAATTATTTTATCACCTTAATTAATTCAAATTATATTTATTTTAATATTTTTAATATCACTTGATTGAGTTTTTCATTAATTAAATAATTATTACATCATCATTGTGTAATTATTTATGATAATTATTTCTTCACTAAAAATAAAAAATAAAAAATCATGATGTAGATAAACCTTTTATCTTATATAATAATATATATAGTTGAACATTTATTTTATTTATTTCCATATTGAAAATATTATACTTATTAAAAGTAAGAGAGTGATATTTTGTCACTCTCTGTGATCTTAATAATATCCAAGTCATTATCATGAAAAATTGTCCATTTAATTATATAATTTAGAATATTCTATGTTAAGGTTTTAATTAAATTAATTCGATAACATTTTGGAAACATTTTGGGTAATTTTCTAATATTTATAATATTTTTTTTCACTTAATTACCCATTTTACCCTTAATCATGGTAATAAAAAATTTCTAAAGTTACTATTGATATTGTCCAAAAATATAAGGGACCTATTTAATAAGTTTTTAAATTATAATTAAAAATATTGAATCTATTTTTTTGAAATTAAATTCACATAATTTTCAGAAATTAATCAAAAATTAATCCTATAAACGGGACGAAACAATGGGTTTTTAAAGTAAAAATGTAGTTTCGAATGTTTTTATATCCAATAAGATTGTGAAATTGATTCAAATGAACTATATTATATTAAATAATAAAAAATTGGTCTAATTATACTTTTAAACCAATCAAAAATATACTTTAACACTATAAATTATTTTGATGAAAAAGTTGTTTTCAATTAAAATTTGGCATTTTTCAATATTCATTAAAACATGAAACTTATCAAAAAAATAAAAAATTAAATCAAATTAAATATTTATATTACTATTTAAAATAAGAATTTTATTTTTTCAAAGATATTTTTAATTTTTTTCCAGTATTTATTTAAAACAAGTGCACCATCAAATAGAGACAAAACATTTTTTTAGAAAAATACAGTTTTTAAGCATAAAACTGGATTTATTTTTATATCAAGTCTATAAAACATGTATGAAAAATTTTAAACATTATATTTAATATTATATATATATATATAATTAATATAATCTAATAATATATATTTTATTGGTATAAAACATACTTTTTCATATTTAAATAGTTTTTCAGAAAAATATTTTCTCTTAATTTGAAAAGGGGTTTACATGCGTAAACAAAACTTTAATAATTTAGTGAATCATTTTAATACCATCCGTTTTATTAGCTAGTTTATAATTTTATTTTTTAAATAATTATAATTATAAAATTATGTTTCATAGAAACTCAATGTTGTGTGTAATGCAATCGAAGCTGGTGTTGGTGTAGAGCAAGATTAATATAGTGTATCATGCAATTAAAGCTATCAAAGATATCAGATTATTTAAAACAATATTTTTAATAAAAAACATAGGGTATTATATTATACCCCCATAAAAATGCATTTCACCCTCAAAATCTTTCTCAGTTATCATAGGTTTAATACTTTAAAGTTTGTTTTATCAAATCCCACATCATAAAAATGAATACTAAAACTCCCTTTAAAAAGAAAAATTTGGAAACATAACGGTTACCTAAAGTAACTCATAACTAGGTTTACAAATAGAAGAACATAGGTGGCTTGTTAAAACATGTACATTGAAGATAAATTTAATTATTAGGTTCTGATGGAGAGTGATAGACAGCATGGTCAAGAGAAAGTTGTCGATCACAAATTCAGAACTCAAAGTGGTTTTAAAAAGGTCATTGATATCATAAAAAATGATGATAGAAATATTTTTTTTATTTCAATACCCTTTTCCTATAATTGAAGGATTTTTATAAGAATATATACTTACTTGATTTCCGCACAATCTCACCCTTTTTTGTACCTCGATCAATTTTCACTTCATCTATTATTCTAAGAAATGAAGGTGAATTTTTTATACCTAAAGTGTTATCATATCAAGAGATCCATAAATAGGATGACATGTCATTACATTTATCTTTATAACAAAAAAAATGGTTATAAAAATTTATCAAATATGCATAAAATTAATATCTAAAACCTCATAAAATTGTCAACTTAAACAATTTCATAAATGGTTACCCTTATGGACATTAAAAAGATTTAAATACAAAACTTTACAAATAAGGTTACTAAAATTTTAAAATAAACTTACCACTAATTCCCAAAAAACTTTATGTAGCTATTAATTTTCACACACAAAACATGTGAATACCATTATCTTGTATTTTATTGAAACATGGTAAAAACCTGAATTACAAAAAACCCTTAGTGAAAACATTCATGATTACAAAAATCAACTCTTTCCTCATACCATAAATCTAATAATTCTCTCAACTCAAACAATGATATCATAAACCACCTTATCATCTTATCAGTCCCAAGTTCATCAATACAATCCCATTTATTTTATCACAATCAAACAACTATATATTTCATTATCCCAACATCATGAACATATTAAGGGTTGTCCTTCCATTAATAATGTGTTTTCAAAAAAAATATCACCCTACCACCTCAATCATTTTTCATAGCTACTAGTATCATTCAACATATGCTCTTAAATCCTTAAGTAAAAAATATAGTGGGCTAATACTTATATGTTTCATTATTCCATAATACCATAAAAGTACATATAAATCATTATAATTGAAACCAAATAAATACTTTAATACTTCTACTTCAATGACCGGTTTGGAATATGTCCTTCCTTTTTATAGAAGTTAATTCTTAGGTCAGGGTATTGAGTTGGATAATTCCCATATTCCCCACACATAAGACATTAAACTCTTCAATAATTTGTTAATCTATGTCCTTCTTTTCTACACAGATAACTTCTTCCCCTCCATTTTAGATATTCCTCTAGCTTATTCCTCCCACATTATTGACATATGGAAAACATAATTTTCTTTACTCTATGTTCATAAACACATAAACATTCATAAAATTCCATCTTCCTCTTATTATATGTGTTAAGAATCTCATTGAGGTTAACATTGTTAATATTATATCGTGATATCTGATTAGGAAAAATCACAATATCATTCTCTCTAGTCATCATCCGATTTGGTTGCTAATAGTCATAGAACTATCCATTAGATTCAATGTTAACATGATTATTTCTAGTTCTATCCATAAACTAAAACTAGAAATATTATGTCATCAACATGAATCATAGTGGTGGAACCACATAATCAAGTGAAATTACTTATAATATTTCAATCAATAAAACCTTCGGTTTAATCTCGAGTTATTATTGATTATTATGAAAACTATAGAATTATAAACTTTAATAAGACTTATCCTTAGATACATCCCTAGAAATATCCTTAGAAATATCTCTAGGGATCTCACTAAATTTTTCTCATCCTAGTTTCCAAAGGTTTATTAAACCTATGCTATGATACCAGCTATAATGACTCAGGATTTTCATACATGGATATTACATAATTTTAGATAAATATTGATCACATTACACAAACACATTCCCAAGGACCATAATATTTTAGTGCCTTTAGAAACTTGGAAAACATTACTTATAGTCTGGTGAAAGATTATCAATGTTTCCCAAAAAGATCTTCCCCTTTAGTTCCCCTAATTAAAATCATTCTTCATAACATGTGGAAAAGAAATATAAGAAAAGGGTGAGATCAAATTCTCCATAAGGGTAAACATGGAAGATATTAAATTATTATCTTATGAAATCATAATATAAGAAATATGGATATGTAATCATGAGAATAACATAAAAAGTTCATACACAACCTATCATGGATCATAATCTCAAGTTATTGAATAAAACATTAACTTGAAACATAATAATGAAAATTCATCATAACTCATTATTTAACCATATGTTCAAGTAATAAATGTGGGTGGTAACATAATAAGTATATAAAAAATTTAATATGTCAATGTTATCCACCAAGACTCTCAGATCAAGCCCACCTACTTGTATCCTCTTATGGATCAAGCAAGTTGACTTGTTTCCCCTAATAGATCAAGCACATCAACTTGTTCACCTAAATATCTCATTAGATATAATTCATAACCCAATGAATTAGAGGGATATATAGGTCCCACCCATAAATTAATGAAAACTATACATATGTGTTCCATAATAACATAAATCATTCATCACATTAGAACCCATGTAAAGAAATGAGTTTCATAAACACTTCATCGTAACCTAACTCATGGAAAAGAAATAGGTTTCATAAATATCATGCCATCATAAACGTAAACTACTCAGAGAAATAATAAGAATGGTATCCTTGGTTTATATACCTTTTAAATAATAAGTTATATCATATAATGTCATGTTTTATGGAAAATGATTTTTGAAACATTACTTAAAATAATTCTTGAAGAAAAATATCTTTTTCTTTATGAAATCATTTATTTAATGAGTCATGCAATTTTAAAGTAAAAAAATTTATGTGAAAATAACATTATAATATTATTAGTTAATTTTCAAGGAATTAAGGTATCATGATGGTAGATAAATATTTTTATACCTTATAAGTTAAAACAACATTCATTTCATATGTTTCTAGAAAAGTTATAAAGTACCTTCTTTGGAAAACGACAAAAAACTTCCATTAAAACCATTTAGTAAAAATATAAACATGGATAAAAATAACATTAAATATTAATAGGTTAATATAAAAAAACATTTTGAATAAATTTATAGAAAACATGGGTGTGTAAAATAAATATTCCTCAACAGATATTTAAAACAAAACAATCCACAATGTTGATGATATTGTGAAATAAACCCTTATCAACTTTATAATCAGTAGAAGAATATCCCCTTGAATGAAATAAAATTATATGGATATTTAAATACAACAATATTTATAATAAGACTCATAAAATACATTCAAGGGTAGTATAAACACCACACATAAGAAATAAGTAGTGTATAAGGCATGTGTCCCACAAAAATAAAAGTAAGAAAAAATTATCTTACCTTATGTCTTGACTTGCTTCGTATACGTCAAAGCCTCATATATAATAAATATAATTTTATTATTAAAATACCATAAAACCATATTCATATATATAATACCATATATGAATTAATTATGACTACTTTTTAAAAATTCCATATTAATGTTATGTTTTGAGTAATAACCACTTTGTTTTTCGTACATGTTTTGACCTGTTATCTCTGGTCCTCTTACATAGATCATGATTTCATCATCTACAGAATGATAATAATTACAAAAATAATATATATATATTCATTATATATGTATTCATGGTTATTAATAAAAATTATAGGTATAAAATAAAATACACCATTCATGGAGACGATAGGCCATACATACACATAAACGTTGTTTTCATTTTATTATCATGTTAAGAGAAAGAAAATTATTTGAAATATTATCATCCTAGAATAATTTTTATGTTATATATATCATATATATTCAAAAAATTCATCATTATTACCATCCATGTGAAATATAGATGAAAAATGAATCACATCACATCGTGGAGATGGTAAGCCATACGTATGCACGAGCAACGTTATCATTTCCCAAAAAAATAGATGGTAAAAAGGTAGATATGATATTATTATTACATAAGTATAATTATTTCATAAATTTAATATATAAACATAAAACCTACCATATTTTTTTCTCATAAAATATGTTGATGGAAAATGAATTGTATCACTACATGGAGACAGTAAGTCATGCATACGAATGACCGATGCTTTCACTTCTTGCTTAATGGGAAAGGGGTTGTATAATGGTGTGTTAATAATAATAATAATAATATTTCAGAATATTTAGTATGATAAATTTATTATTTTATGATATATATCATATATTTATAGGATTTATATAAAAGTATAAAAACAGAGTGATCAGTTAGAGTGATTACCTCTTCTTTAAAACATCTGTTTTAGATCTCCTCTAAAGGACTCTAGAGTTGGTCTTTTGGTAAGAACAGAACCTCTATAATGTGTCTGTGGAAGGGTATAATATAATTTTTGATAGTTTTTTATATTTAGAAGATTCAAATAGGTGAAATGATATGAATGATGAGGTTTCTTTTTATAATGAAGGGGAGGGGCACTTTTGGAATTTCTCAAAAGATTAATTTATAATAAATTAAATATCTATCCAAATACATAAAATGGAAATAAATTATAAGGTAATGTGGGATGGTGTGTAATAACAATGTAAAATTTATTTTATACGGGTTTTTTGTAATTTTAAACCTTATCTTTTTTATTAAATCTATGTTAACCTATTTTAATTTTAACTAAAGTAACAACATTTTCAATGTTAAAAGGTTAATATTTTTAATTATAAGGTGTCAATTAGACCTTAAATGGTCAATTTATTATATTTTATACCATAATTTATCCCCTTTTCCCTTATTTACTATCTTTATGAGTTTTTAGTAATCTAATAAAATATTATTTTTATAATCTATCATTAGTGTCAATTTTGACATTATTCATTACATTGACTTTAAGAAAATAAATCTAGTAAGATAAATTAGACAAAAATAATTTAATACATCCAAAATAAATCACATTAACCTATAAATTTTTTTATCACCTTAATTAATTAAAATTATATTTATTTTAATAATTTTAATATCACTTAATTGATTTTTTCACTAATTGAATAACTACTTCATCATCATTGTTTACATATTTATGATAATTATTTCTTCACTAAAAATAAAAATAAATTTCCATGGTGTAGATAAAACTTTTATATTCTCTAATAATATATATAGTTGAACATATATTCATTTTTTATCTATATTAAAAATATTATACTTTTTAAAAGTAAGAGTGTGACATTTTTTCACTCTCTTTGATTTTAATAATATTCAAGTCATTATCATGGGAAAGTGTACATTAAATTATTAAATTATGTGTAAATGGTTTAATGTAATTAATGAAATAATTTGTTTTCAATTTTAGGGAAATTTTATAATATTTATAATATTTATAATATTATTTTTACCCTTAATTACTCATTTTACACTTATCACAGTCATAAAAAAATTACTAAAGTTATTATTCATATTATCCAGAAATAAAAATAACCATTTTAATAAACTTTTAAATTATAATTATAAATATGGAATCCATTTTTACAAATTCAATTTACATAATTTTCATAAATTAATAAAAAATTAATCCCGCGGATGGGACAACAAAATGGATTTTTAAAATAAAAATGTTCAAAAGTTTGGAATCACTATTCGAAACAAGATCTATACCAACGGTTTTGGGAAAAATATTGGTATAGTTCACTAATTTGGACCTATACCAACAGTTTGGACAAGACTGTTGGTATAGGTCACTTATATGGATCTATACCAACAGGTTTCCCAAAACCGTTGGTATAGGTTACTAATTTGGAGCTACACCAACAGTTTTGGGAAAACCACTGATATAGTTCACTAATTTGGACCTTTACCAACGATTTTGGGAAAACCGTTGGTATAGGTCCATAATAGGGACCCTACACCAATGTTTTGACCTCAAACCATTGGTATAGGTCCCAAAATCAAAGAACCTATACCAACGGTTCTCAAAACCATTGGTATAGTTACATGTATTTTTAATGGAATCTTCTTACAAAGGACATTAAATAAATAAAAAATTAAAATACATATGATAATACATATATATATATATATATTTATGAAATTATGTTCACAAAAGTAAGTTAGGTTAGTGGTTAGGTCGTTCAGTCACAAACCGGAGGTGCTCGGATCGAAACCAACCGAATGATTCTTTTTTGAATTACATATACAAACAGTTTTGTGGAACCGTTGGTATAGATTTTCATATTACTTATACCAACAGTTTTCCCAAAACTATTAGTATAGACATATCCCCACAGCTTATTATCCAGTGGTTCTCCAAACCATTGGTATATGCTATACCAACGGTTTGGAGGCCTATACCAACTATTCCAAACCGTTGATATAGGGTATTTTTCCAGTAGTGAATGTTTTTATATCCAATTTTAATTTGAAATTGATTAAAATAACCTACATTGGATTAAATGATAAAATATTTATTTAATTATACATTAAAACCAATCAAAAATTTAATTTAAGACTATAAATTATTTTGATGAAAAATATTCTTTCAATTAAAATTTAGTATTTTTCATTATTCATCAAAACATGAAACTTATCAGAAAAATAAAAAAAATTAAACCAAAGAAAATTTTGATATTCCTACTTCAATTAATAATTTTATTTTGTGAAATATAATTTATAAAAGTGTCAAAAACTTTATTTAAAACAAGAGTGTCACCAAAAGGTGACAAAACTTCTTTTTTAAAAAAATAGTGTTTTTTAGTATAAAACTGGATTTATTTTTATTCGATGTCTAGGAAAGACATATGAAAAATGATAAAAATTATATTTAACATTATATATATATATATATATCATTAATTTTATCCAATAATATTTATTTTATTGGTATAAATCACACTTTTTCACATTTAAATAGTTTTTTCCTAAAAATATTCTCTCTTAATTTCAAAACGATTTTACATGTGTAAACCATAATTTCATAATTCAATTAATTCTATTCATACCCACCATTATAATGGATAGTATATAATTTCCTTGTTTAAATAATGATAATAATAAAATGACGTTTTGTAGAAACTTAGTATTGCATGTAATGAAAGATAAGTCGGTGTTGTGTGTAGTGCAAGCTTAACATGGTGTAGCATGAAATAAAAGCTATCAAAGAAATTAGATTATTTAATAAAATCTATTTAATAAAAATAATAGGGTGTTATATTTACCTTTCCATATTTATTATTCCTTATTTATTCATGATAGATTCAGTTGTACGTAACCCTTTATTTTGTTTCCTTATCCCAAGATATGAAGAAGGAATATTTGAATGAGTTCAAGGATGAAAAATATTTACTTTTAATATGTGTTAATTTATATTTTCAATTGTAATGTGAGACTCATGTATGTATCTAGTTTACCAAGACTACTAAACCATTTGTTCTTTTAGGATTTGTCCTCTTGTATCTAGAACTGATGTAATAAAATTACTACTAGCTCTAGGATACCAGGGTCTTGGTCTTTACATCCCATATAAGGTGAGAAAAAAAGTACCCATGTTTCACAAACAAACATCATATTTTAAGAATAGTTATATTATCATGAAGTTTCCTTTCAATCATAGATCTAAATTAAAAATGGAAACTAGTTGAGAATAAATTTTCAATCCAGTTACTCACATTGATGAACAAGGAGGTTCACCTTATTACTTAAATAATTTGTGTTGTATTTATTTGATAACCATATAGGGAATTCAAGATTATGTTTGTTCTCAAATGGATAACTAATTAAATGAATTAAGCAGGAATAAATATTATAGATTTTAAGAAGTATCCATCTTAGTATGATTCATCATTTGATACTCAAAATAATATCTGAAGAAAAAGTCTAACTTGATTAAGTATAAATGGAGATCATCCCTTGAGGGGGGGTTGATCTTGGAAGGATTCAAGATTCATGAATTCATTTAAATATTAAATCTCTAGAAAGTTCTTGAATTTTGGTCATTGAAATAGGTATGGATTTTCATTCTTTCATCCATAGTTGTCAAGAATTTATCTTAACATTAAGGGGGATAAATTATTTTAATAAATGATAAGAAAATATGAAAAATTTAAAAAATATATTAGGGATAAAAATTGGATATTTTTATTATAAAGAGGAAAAATACAACAGAAAAAACACATAGTCAAGGGGGGTGAAAATGGTGAAGACCAAAGACATCCCCTCAGATGATATCCATACAACCCAGTGATAAATATCCAAATAACATAAAAGTTATTAACCTTTCCACCTAATCACATTTGGATTTCAGAATATCAGCTGCCATATTACCCTCTCTGTAGGTGTGCACAATTTCTACATTCAGATTTAGAAATATACAACAAACTCTAATAGAATAGATAATATTATAGTGGTTAGTGGAAGAATCCAAAAGGGAATTGATCACCATGAGAGAATCTGATTCATATAATAAGAGATCAATATTTGTTTCCTTACAAATATTGATTTTGGTAAGCATTTCATGGGATTCATATTGGATAGAGCTTCCATGAACAAACAATACAGAAAAGGACAATAATATAAAACCCCAAAAATCCTAGATAAGGCCTATACCATTCATAATACCTTGTATATGGGACCCGTAAGTGTTAATATTGAACCCATACCTTTGTGCCTTCCAATAAACCTAGGTTCCTTGACTTCTAAACAAGTCAGATGTAGCTGGTATGATAGGCCAACAATGTTGGATTTAAGTTAACAAGGGGATGATGACCTTCTTGTGAAATAATCCAAACAAGGAAGTGAGTTGAAATTTTTTAGTATTAAAATAGAAAAATTATGGTCAAAATATATCATGATGAGTAGAGTTACACATTTCCCAAAAAACCCAAAATCATGTTTCTAAGAAGATGTGTCTACCTAGGAATAGAGAAATTCCATCTGTGTGTCCATTAAACCATACTAGGATGAATTTATTGAAAAAATTAAATCATTTCTCGGGCCTCATGAGTTTTTATAAGGAACACCAAACATGAATCACCATGTCAGTTTCATTGAATAGATTTAGTACTTACTCAATTTTTGAATTCACATAATACATAATTTGGATAGTTTTTGGATATCTCTGTTTTGGACACTAATATTTGTGGGAAAGGGTTAATTTTGAGTCCTCTAGATGAATAAATTGATTTTATCTAGGAGATATTTACACCACAACTTACTAATTAGGCTATCAACAACATTACCTACAAGAAATGTTTTTCTAAAAAATAAAAAATTAAATTCTACCAAGGGACATGTAGTGTAGACGTGTCAGTCCGGAATATCCTCAAAGGATATGCTTGAAAAAAATGATCTTATGGTTATCATGGAGAATAAATTCAATGAAATGTAGGTGGGATGAAACCTACTTGAATCTAATTTATAGGACTGGAAATCCTTGGAATAATAGGGGGAACCCATCTAGTTATCTTTACAAAATTAAATATCACCTATTCCAATGATCCATCTGATGTTTAGAAGAATTTTATTAGGAAACCCTTACAGTTTTCTCCACAAAATAGATGAAGGAGATCAATTAGGTGAAATAAATTAGGTATTTCAATATTTCTTCATGATAAAACTATTACAAAGGGGTGTTCTTTCAAATTCCTTATAGACCAACTTCTCTTTCATTCATTTCATGTTTTCCTCCTCACCCCTAAGGAAAATTCTCCATTCCTTAGTTAGTCTTACAAGTTTGGCCTAACTGGCGTAGTGACAATGACCTTCTTGGTGAGAGTCCTAGATAAAGCTATTGAAGATATTTTTAATGTTCCTAATAACACTCTTAGGAACTATAAAAAATTATAGATAAATTATGGTAATAGATGAGATCAAAGTTATTAATAATTCAAAGGATAAAAATATTTTTTTTTTCAATTAATAATTATACTAATGAATTTGTTGAAAATACCATCAAAGTGGTAGATAAGAATTCTTATATTTTTTAAAGACCACAAAATACTCTATAAGAAAATACCTCTTAAAGAAACCAAGCCTCTCATCAATTATATTTTATCTTCTAGTTATGTATTTATTAGAGATAAAGACACTTCTTTTGGAAGTGTTAATAGATTTATCACTTCTATTGCAATACACATTCAAGATAATATTGAAATTTTGAATGAATTTACTACTACCATTAGTGAAGAAAAACATTTCATTAACAAAAAATAAAAGATAGATACCAGAGAAACTATTCTGACCCCTAAAGGGAAGAATTAATCAGAAGATCTCAAGGTTGATATCAAAAACTAGATACACGTTCTTTAAAGTTTTTAATCTATTTTATGAGTTAAAGGTAGGAACTCAAGTTGTTATTTCATGGAAAATAAAGCAAATAGTTGAAATCAATTAGATGTAGCCTGATTTTTTTGAGCAAACCCTGAATGAGTATTATGAGTTGGTGTTATATTCTATTAATTATGGAAAACCTTGATGTATAAATCAAACCCTCTTGATTTCTACACCAAGCATGGACTAAGTAGAGTTAGAGTGGAAAAGTTGATAAAACATTTCTTAATAATGAAGTGATACCATCATCTATCATATACTATGTAACTATTGTCAATAATGGGGAGAGAGAATATAACGAGATTTGGTATTGCCAATAAATGCAAAGGGGAGACTGATGAACCGACTTTGTGTGTGATATATTGTTGTCAATAAAAGAATAAATATACTTTATGATGTTCTTGGAATCTAGTTTAAGTCTAAGAGAATATGGGTGAGATCCATGGTTTTTCTAAGTCTTGTGTGTTAAAGAGAAATTACTCAAAGGTTGGAAGTTTTTATATGGAAGTTTTTCCATTATACATATGAAAAAGGATTGAGGAAGTTTCTTGGTATTTCATATATATATCTAGTTCAAGTATATTTGGTGAATATAAAGATACTTACATCCCTGTGAAGTATAAGATTAATTTAAAGTATACTTGTATGATGTTAGAGAAGGCCTTGAGTCAAGCGGAAGAGGTTCTATGTTAATTTTGAGTAGTTATATAGTTTCATGATGGTAAATAAATAATACTGGAGATACATAAAGGTCATAATGGGATTATAGTGTCTATGTAAAGGTAATGATAATATGTAGTGATCTATAGAAGGGTAACATCCAGTTATAGAAAGGTAACTCCATATTTCTGGAAGTGTAACACCAAAAATACATGGCTACATAAAGGTCAATATGGAAGTTTTTTGGCTGCATAAAGGCAATTTATTATTCGTTTAAGGTTTATGCCACATTTATGTATACCTTCATAAAGGTTTCATTGATATTTTGAAAACTATGTAAAAGTCATATGATTCCTCGTGTAAAGGTAATCTAATAATTAAAAAGCTACATTAAATTACTAACTAAGCTATATAAGGGTGATCTTAAAAAAGATCTATGCATGGGTAAATCATGGTGATGTAGTGGTGTTGTTATTCATTGAAAATACACACCATGATCATATATATTGGTTGTGATTATAGATGAAGTGATTAAAAACAAGTTAGGATATTTTGATCTTTGATATGAAACCACACCACAATAAGAAGATACATACCACAATATTAAGTTACAAAAAAAGAATAAGATGAACACCATGCCGTAATAAATAATGTTTCAGGAAATTTTTTTGTATGTTTCATTGGTCAGTTCGATTGTATGTGTGATTGATGAACCAATTTAGGTGTCATCATGTTGAGTGTATGTCTGATCTAAGATACCAGTTTATATGTGACTAAGAAAGCATATGTGTAATCTATTCTCAACATATGTGTGTTGAAATGCTTAGAAAAAATTTTGAGTGTGAGAAGTGAAAATGAAGACAAACATAAATAATGATAAAGGAAGAGTTTTAAGAGTTTATGAAAATGATATTAATATTTGATTTGAAAGAGCATATAACTTTGAACCACATAATAAGTCTACATAGTAAGATTTCATTGATCATATGACTTGTAATTTTATGTATTCAATTTTATGACTTCAGTTCATATTTCTTCATGGATGAATATATGTATTTGATCATATGACTTGTTATTATAACTTATAAAGTCTTATTATAATAAATTTTATAATTATTTTCCATGCATTTAAATTCACATAATCATGAGGTGTGTTCCATGATTCAAGCTGAAGAAAAGGAAAGAATATCCATAGGGAATCTGTGTACGATGAAGTAAGAATTCCTACTACTATAAATTTGTTGTTCATGCATAAATTGAGATTTTATAATGTGGATTTTTTGGGGAGAATATGAGATCATGATAATTTAAATATCATGTGAAGTAAATAAGAAAATTTTTCAATTCAACTTTATGGAAGAATTTGAATAAAGATTTGACTCGAAGATTATGAGTTTGAATCAATCAAAGCCTACCGAAATCCAAGGATATTTCCATAATTATCATGGAAAAAATATTAATGAAATATGGGTTAATATATATTTATAGTAACTAGAAGGAAAATACTGGAAAGTGTTCACACTCTGTGCATGCTATAAATTCTCTGAGTTGAAGAACATGAATGTGTTCTAGTTATATTCTTGTGAACCAAGAAAGAAGAGAAGAGAGAGGGTGTTCTGATACTGAGTTTATGAATATATATTTTTTTGTGTATAATAAAGGTTATATACCAAATTTTATGTGATTGAACACACTATATATTGAAGAAGAATAAGTTTAAAGAATAGATTGTGAGTTTCATACATCAGTTGATCATACACAAACCAAAGTTCTAAGAAAACTAGCCTACAACATCCTATTGTATATGTCTAAATATTCTCAGACAACTCAACGATTATTGTAAGTGAGGAATAATTTCATTATATGTATTCTAGGAGGAAATCGATCTAATTATCTTATAAAATGGGATAATGGGACTTTTTTTCGTCATACCTAGTCATTGTTAGGATAAATATTTCAAGGTCATTCCCTTACTCTTGCTTTCTTTAATAATAAAAAGGAAGTAGTGCATGAGGTATAATAACCATGATGTACCAAGGGTGTAGTCATCCTTAGGGGGGTGAACAACATTAAAAACCCTAAAATTAACTGTTTTTTTCTTTCTTATTACTTATTTTATTACCTTAAAAAGTATATATAATGAAATAGAGATCCACTCACTAAATAAGTGAAGTGGTTCAAAGGGATAAAAATTAAAATTAGAGTAAAATTATACCAATAATTATTTACCCCCCTATCAGTGTTGGACACATTCCTATGTGATCCTAACACTTTGGTTATGGTCTTTGAGGTTATTTGAAAGATGTTTCTACCTTGGTTTCATAATTTGTATCATTTTTATCGATGTCTCAGTGTCTTCGAATTGCTAAAATAGATTTATAGAGGAGAGTTATACCTTACCAATCCCTTGGTTAGACTTTTCTACAAGAATCTTTCTATATGAAGAAATAATTATTATGTGAAGAATTGTGAGACCCCAACCTTGAATTTATTAATTAATTAGTAAATTTGTTTGTTATTATTCTCAACCTCAGATTTCAGGCCCTCTTATTTTCATTTTTTTAAAACCTTAATAATTTTACTATCACATGGTTTGATGAAAAGTTAGTGAAAACCATGAGATAACCCTATAGGATCACATGTAACTTTCAAAAAAATCCATTTACACATTTGGTGCATGGTTTTCCTAACCGTGAAACCAAACCCTACATTATGCCTAGATTGACCCAGTGAGACTCGCAAATTTAGTGCATGACTTGGTAGACCATGTGTTCAAACCATACAACCCATCCACATCATTAAAAATGTATAATTTGCTCTTTTTACACCTCACACTTTATATCCCTTTAGATGTATTCCTTCCCATTTGGAAACCCCCACCGTAGTTTCCTCTCCCCCTCATTCCACCTTCATATATGGTGATTTCCATGGTATTTCTTCAAGATTCAAGGTAGATTCTTCATGGTATGACCTTATAGGCTTTCCTCTCCCTCCCTCTCTCTTATTTTTATCTTTTTCTCATTTCTTCTCTAACCCTAGAATGGTCTGGTAACCTAGGATTTTTTCATGGATTGATTTTAATTGGGGAATTTTTTTAGCATTTCATTTGGTCTTCTAAGGCTTACTTGGCCTTATTGAGGTGGATAAACACCATAGTTTGAAAAATCTAGGTGTTTTAGAGGGGGTTTCCCATACCTGAACTTTTTAATTTAAATCCATTGGGCTCTTGCATGTTCTAACCCTCTCTTTGATATCTTTTAAATTAATATGAAGTGTTTTAATAATTTTTTTTGAGAAAGTGGGTTTTCCTTTATTTTTAAAATTTTTATGAGGGTAATTCCCTAAGTTTTGATGCTCAAATACATTTTCATATAAAGTAAGAACATCTAGTGATTATTTAAATGCCTAAGTGGATTCTTTAAGAATAAAATGGTTCAATTTTAGAAACGGTATGATCAGTCATTTAAAAATGAATAGTTTGTAAAGGGGAGTCACTTGGACTTGGTTGGAACCATTTTAATACCTATTGGTTTTAATGAAAGGAAGTGTTGTTTTTAAAGTGGTTTTTTAAAGTATATTTCAATGGTTGTTTTTTTAAATGGTGGTACTAGTGTCACAAACCATCCTAGATACCCTAGTAACCTGATACTCAAACCATCTCTAACATAGACTGAAGGGCACTCTTGATCCTCAAGGGTTGGTGACTAGCACCTGGAATCATAAATGACCAAATAGGGAATAAATTTTCCATAAAATAGTGGGATATAAAAGATAAAAAGTTAGTATACTAAACACTCCAAAAGTATAATGTACTAGAAAAAATAGGTATAACAAAACCCAAAGTAGTACATCATCAAAGTACTCGACATCCAACAAGATAAAAACTCAAACATCCCATGAAAAAAGTGGATAAAATCTCCATTTTTCACATCTATCATCACTCTACGGTCTAAAGGATTAAGGACATCCACAACCTCCAAGTGGATCTTTCCCTTTTCTCAGACCTGGCATAAGAAATTCTATAAAAACCATAAAGAACAGGTAGGGTGTGATCTATAAATCCTAGTAGGGTCTCACCAAGTGTTCCATAATAAATTCCATAAAAATTAAACATTTATTATATTAATTTAAATAAAACAAGTCATGGAATTATATTTTCATATTCTAAACCAAAACGTGATTTCATTCAAATAGATTACAGATATGTCAAAACAACTTTCAAATATTATTAAATGATGATTTTATATAAAACATGTTATATAATTCAGTTGACATGAATGAAATAGTTCAATAATCAACGACATGTGTAATAAGGTCAGAAATTATAGAAAATTTTCATCTATGAAATCCACATGGTAAGTGAGTTTTTGAAGTAACAATATCCTAATATATCTCAAAAATGATCTTGACTCTAGTCATTTGTGAACATCCCAATACACCTCAATAAGGAAACACATTATGGGGAGTCATGATATAGTTTTTTTTGTAACAATTTCCATCATCAATCCATTTCTAGGGAGGCAAGGTCCTAGTATGTTTGTCCCAATTATCACAAACTACCTAGGATAACATGTCCTTCAAACAATCAATCAATCAAATTGGAAATCAATAATTTTAAAACATTTCAAAATTTTTTTTCTCAATTTCATTTTTCAACACGCCTTTCTAATTTAAAAACCAAAACCATTTTTTTATTCAATTAAATCCCCTTTCAAATAAATTATTTATTTAATCAATTTTTTTCAAGTTTCAACAACCAAATAAATTTATCAAATCTATTTTTCAAAATATATTTCAAAATCAAGACATTATTTTTCTCAAATCATCCCCACAATTCCAATTCCATGGAATTTGGGGGTTTAAAAAATTTAAATTCCATTTAAAATAACTCATCAAATCCTTTAAAATCTATATTTTTAAATAAATTAAAAACACATTTTAATTTAATCAATAAATTTAAGGTTTCAATGATAGGGTAAAGAATTATGGAACCACCTACCCTTAAAATCAAAGATCCTTACATCAACACCTGCATTGAGATTCATAAACAAATAATGATGGCATTAGAGATCAATAAATCAAACCTAGAATTATTATCTTATAAAATGGAGCTTAGGTCCATCAATTACATGATTATCTATCAAACTATAAGGAGGATAAAAAGAAAAATTAGAAGAAATCACATAAGAAGAGATCCACTTTCCTGAAGGAGATTGAAAGATATTAACTCCTCTTCAATCCACTAAGAAAAGGGTTTGGAGGAGTCAATTTCAACTCTTGAGAGCCTCCAAGATCCAACAAATCATGTTAGGGTCGAATGGGGGTGAGTTGAAACTTAAACCACGGGTTTAGTATTTTTAAAATAATTTTCATAGAAATTAAATCTTGTCTGCACGGTTAGCTTGAGGGGAGTACACATTTAGAGGAAACCATGAGCCAGCCCTGCACCTCTACTATTTGAGGTGCACGATTTCCCCTAGATGGTTGCAGAGTTGGAGAAACCATGTGCCAAATATGCATTCCCCACTGTCCATGGGGTGCATGGTTTTCACTAGGGTTTGGGAAGTTTGTTTGAACTATGTTCCAACTATATAAAGCCCAAAAATACTCATAAAATTTTCAAACTTCCCCAGAAACACCTTAAGACAAACCCCAACCAAAACATGATCAAAACAAGGGTTTAAGAGTGCCTCAAAACAAGTAAAAGGATGTTACAACTAGGACTTGGCATTCCATGTTGGTTTTTCAAAATATTGGTTGGCACTTTATAGGATGGGATACTTTGTATGTGTGAGGCCCACTCTTATGCCCCTTGTTTATGAATCAGTTTCACTATTACCCATTATGGTATATTTTTCATTATTTAATCCTTGTGTGATATTAAAGGTGTTGTTTTTTGTGAGGGTGTTGTAAGTGATGTGAGATTTATCATTGTGACTTATTGATGTATGTGATACTTATTTCTCATTGTTTCTCATATCTATTGATATAGGTCATGGGAACCCTAGGTCACAAGTGGAAGTCCTAGATAAGTTCTATACTAGTCGAGATTAGACATTATCTAGTTCCATAGATATGAGTTTGTTCTAGTATAGGGTACCTATCGGTGAGACTATGAGGTTAATATGAGGTTAAGTGTAGTTAAGTCCTACTAGATTTAGGAGATTATGTATTAGGTATTCTGTTATCTAGGTCCAATATTGTTTCACCATAGATCCCATTGTGTTACCCATGAAACCCAATAATTGTTGACAAATTTTAGAGAGGAATTTAACTACATACTTGATTGTATCCTCTTATCCTCATTTGGATTAGTGGCACTATTTTCATTCTTATGTTTACATTATGTCTCTGGATATGTGGGTTCCCACTATGTATGTTTTAATACTTATGTCTTGGTTTACCTTCGTTGATTGGTTTAAAAGGGATTTTTTTTTGCGAAAGGTTCCAAAGGAAGGGAAATGTTTTGGTTTTGTTTCATAAACTTGGAAGTCCACCATCTTTAATGTTTTTAAATTTTTTCTTTTCTTTAAATGGCATGTTATACCCCTTTTTAGAAAAGTATTTTTGAAATGGTGATTCCAATTTTTTTAATGTATTAGTTTTCAAATGACATGGTATTGAGTTTTTGATAAATAGAAAATATTATATTTATATTTGTATTTAAAACTTTCATGAAAATGAATTTATCTTTAAATTTGATACATAAGGTGTGGGGAAGATTCATACTAGGCATTTTTTCTCCCACCCATCATATTACAAGTTCAACACAACTTATATTTGGACATTGTGTTTGTATTATTGGTTTTGCTTCAGGAATTTTTATGGTGAAAAGTGAGGGTGATTCAATTGACACACAAAGATAGGTTGTTGTGGTTTTTTTTATTTTAATTTTATTTTTTTACATGATGTACTGTGTTATGTCAACACTTTTTATCTAGATTCATTTTTCATTTATATTGTAATTGGAATATTGATTTAGTTTTAATTTTATTTTGGGATGTATTGGATGTAAACTCTATCTTATTTATTGTTTATGAGTTATGGATGCATGTTTATTCCCTGTTTTGATTTTATTTTTATGGATTATACTTATCTCATATGTGGGGCATTCTGATTCATAAAATAGTCATGTCAGGCTTCTAGGTGGAAGTTTCCTTCCTTTATTATTGTTGAATCAGATGAAATCATTCTCAATGAAGTATTTCTGATTCTTTAACACCAGTTGTTATCCTGTGGGTATCGTGAATTCCCTTCAACCCTTTTAGAAAATCGACTCAGGTAATATTTCAGTGGTATCCCATGCCAGTTTTTTACAAAAGAAGAGTAATTATTTCATATGATGGAATTGTCAGCATACCTAAAAAAAATTATGAAACTCTATGAAATTTCCATGCCATTTTTTAGTGTTATAGAAATTAATTATTTTGTTTTTAAGGTTATATGATACTAAATGTATACTTTCCAAGTGTTGTAAATATATAAGAGTTTAAAATCAAATTGATAGACATTGTAGTTTGGATTCAAGTGATAAAGAAAAGAGTTTCTACATCAAATATTTAAATGTAAATGAGTATATTAATTCTAGATGAATATAAATAAAATATGTGTACTATTATATAATTTCACTAATACAATAAGAGTAATTTTTTATTAACAAAAAATTATTATGAATAATACGAGATAGTGGATTATAGACACCTGATTTATGATTTATCAAGTTCTATAACATGTTTTAAAAAAGAGTATATTTTTCTAAGATGAAGTTTTTATATTTATGTTTGTTAAAATTTTAGGGAAGTTTTTTCCATCACCCATCAATGATATATTTTAATAAAAGTCTTCTTTTCAGTGCTAAATACTCCAAACACACAGAATTACATATATGATATGGAAATAATATTTTATTTGTTAAATATTAAAACTAAAAAAAAATAAGTGTTATTTCTTAATAAAAACTAGTTTTTGTATCTTAGCATGATATTATGAAGAGAATATAGTTTATAAGAGGCTAGTGAGAGTATGTTTGAACTTTGAGAATCTCAAAGTTAACAAATAAAATATTATACCAGTCTAAAATTAAAGTGATTTTCACTTAATATTCTATAGAGTTTAGGATATATGATGGTAAAGAGAAATGGAAAGAGACACATTTAGTTACCATTAGAAAGTGAATATTTTTATTTCCTAAATGATTATTCCAACAAAAAAACAAAGTTAATTTCACTTTTTATCCAAAAATAGTTTTAGTAAATAGTGGTAAAGATAAATTTAAAGAGTTAGATCTAGTTACCATAACAAAGTGAATGTCGCTTTTCATTTAAGGAGTTTATGATGTGTTGGTAAGTAATAATGTAAATAATTAAATTATTCACAAAAATTTTTCAAGGAAAAAGTTTAATGGAAATATTTAAGGATAATAATGTTAAACATATATTGAGTTACAAGTAGACAACATAAGTTAACCTCAAAACACTTGATGTTATAGAGGTAAGAAGTTTTGAATATTTTTAGTGATTTAAACATTAAAAACATGATTTATTAATCCCACCATTTTTCAGATGTTTTTCCTTCATTAATATAACTCATTAAATCATTTAGTGAGGTTTTTATCGTATATTAAAATTGTGATTTGGCAGTATAGTGCATAGGTTTGATAATGTACTATTGATGGGGGGGAGTGAATTTATGGTGATATGTTACTATTTCTTTGAAAAATAGACCTCAGTTCTATTTTAAGGTCTAGATCCACTCAATTTAAACACTCTCTCACTTGATATGCAAAAAAATGTAAATATGCACAATATATGGGTTTTTACAAGATGTGGTCCCAATATAGGTACCTAATCCTTGACTGGTTTGGGTCAAGTTTTGAGACCTAAACTATCACTCTAATTTTCAAGTGATTAGAAGAGAGGATTATTGTTCTTTATTAACTCTTATAGGGTTGTTTATGCTAATACAAGATACTAGCAGTAAATGAGATTCCCCAAACCCACACTCCTAGATCTAGTGATAAATATATATTCTTTACAAACTGACTTGATACAAACTAATTCAACCCAAACTTAACAATTCATAATTAAAATATGAATAAAAAAATATTGAGTCACTTACATACCAAAGACCTTTAGGGTTCAAGGTTTTTGAGAATTGGGAAAAGCCTTAAAATAATAAAATCCATATCTTTCCCATCAAATGAATATGTTTCCCATGAAACTAAGAATTACTTATTTTAAAATAAGTATTCAACATCTATCGAAGAAATTATAAATGCATGAAACCCTTCCAAACATAATATATGTAATACTCTTCTTTGTAACTTAGGTAAATAGAAACAAAAGAAGAGTGATCTTAGGTTCTCAGTAAGGATAAACATAAGTGATAACAATTGAAGATCATAAGATATCATAAGATGAACATATGGGTATGAGAACATAATCAAGGTAAAAGAACACATCATAAAAAATCATACCCAATAAGACATGGGTCATATGTAAAAAATAATTGAATAAGGATTTTGGAATAGAGAAGTAAATATCAAAGGATTACTGTATTATAAGAATTCCACGACAACATAATACATGATATTATAAGCATAAGTCAAGGCTCATTTCCAAGAAAATATAACATAGTGGATTGAGTATGATCTATAGTTCTATTCTTATCATATAATGAGATATAAAATATTAACCAATGCAATGCAAGAATATATAATTCAGGTCTAACTCATTAAATCATAATATATACATGGATATGTGTTCCATATAAGAAAACAATCATAATTTCATCGTAGCATATTTATCCCTTGAGAAAGAAATAGGTTACATAAATATTTCCAAAAAAACATGATCATATTCTATCTAGATAAATAAGATGGATGGAATTATAATATAATATCCCCAGTTAACTATAATAATTATTAGAGGATATTGAAATAAATAAATAAAAATTTACAAGAAGATGAGTAACTTAAAAATTTCAGACGATATCACATAAGAAGAGATCAGGAATTTGATCATTTGATACTGAAAATTCAATAAAAAAACACCAGAAGATAATTTATAGGTTAATACATGAAACATAACTTTAAATGAGATAAATCATTTAAATTTTGAAAGGAAAATAAAAGTGAAATTATAAAAATTATTTTCATAAAGATGTTATAACATGGTTATAAAAACAAACTTATAAATAAATTCAAAAATCCATTTCAAGTGGATGAAAAGAGGAAATCATAAACCTAAATTTTAATAGAATTAAAAATATATAATCCTTAAAAATAAATGAATTTAATGATAATAAATATAGAGTGGAAGATAAAAATATACACAAGTAGAATGTAATCCCTTTATTTAATATTCTAGAACATTAACCTTTATTTAAAGAAATTTAAAAAATGGGAATATAAATTACATTGGAAAACCATGAAAACTTGCTGATTTATTCTCATTAGGGTTAATATCAATAAAAGTGAAAAATATGTTCATGCTGTAAATGTTAAAAATTAGATTCTTTTCACATTTTTATAAAGAAAGTAAAAAATGACCCATATGGAAAATTTTAAAAATAATCATTTAAAACCATTTTAAAGAAAGTAAATGATAGTGGAATTTTACCTTAAACAATCATTGATGTATATATAAGAATATTATTAAAACAATATAAATAATCTAGACATGGATGAGAAATATTTATAACTATAAAGAAAATACATGGCATGTTTCACTTATGATAAACCTTTTGGTTGAATTGTGAACCAAATAGAAATTGAATGATAAGAATGTATGAAAAAAGTAAAAATAACTGGAGAATAAAATTAATAGGTTTTTAGAGAAAAATAAAATAAAATTCCTTCTGATTGGAAGTTTGATATAAACATTCTAGAAAACAAAGTGAGATTTGAAAAGAAACCCATATGAATTTTATAGCATTTGGATTAAAGGTATATGAAATAGAGAAAATGAAATATAAATTTTAATAACATTAAGAAAGATATAAACATAATTTTATATATCAAATAGGATATATATACACCATATAAATAAAGTAGGCCCATATTACAAAAAACATCTCAAAGAAGAAAATTTGAGATGATAAACCCCTTTTAAACATCATAATTTTTTAAGTGAGAATTATTTGGAAAATATTTTATGAGAAAGAAATGTACATCCCCATAAAATAAATATGAAATACAATGTAATGAAACTATAGGGTGTAAGAAACAAAACTTATAAGAAGTATTAAGTTCTAAAATGAAGGTTATAACTCACTAAATGTAAATTAAGTTAATAAAAAACCTTTTGACTTAGATAACATGTGAATCAAATGAAAATGAATAGGGAGAGATTAAATGAAAGTGAAAATACAAAGAATAAAAACTTTTAAAAGATATAATAAGTAAATAGGTCTACATTTAAACTATATAAAAGTAAATTGAATCATGATAAGAAAAACATCTCAATGAAATGAAATTGAGACAAATAACCCTTACCTTGGACTCCCACTTAGTCAAACATGCTCTAACATCCTGTATTAAAAAATATGGCTAATTAATCATATTTTTAAAAACCTTATTCATGTTTAATATCTTTTATATTAATTTTTATATTCATTTATTATATAGTTAATACTTATATTTAGTTAATATTGATCATTGGTATTAATAGTTTTAATTGTTCCATTATTTTGGTGTAACAATTTCAGTTATAATATTATTTTCATGAATTAATCAGATCTATAATTACATATTTATAGTGTATTTATCATTATAATATCAAAAAAGTTATTTATATCAATACATTTTCTAAAATAGATTTAATTTATGAAAGATATCTCAGTATGCTCATTTTGGGCTGTTAAAATCATGATAATCATTTATTGTTGATATCATTAATATAATGGACAATTTATTTTTACAGAGTTTTAATAAATTCATAAATTTCATATTTATTTATTAATTATATTTTATTAAATGACCATATAATATAGTGATGAAAAATTGAAATACATCATTCACGGTGGTGGTGAACCAACTATAATACGATCGATGATTTCATTCTTTTGAATGGGTGAGAGGAAGATAGATAATGATTATTCCATTAACATAATAAAATTTCATTATAATAATGACACCAATTTAATTATATTATTATTGTTATAATAGATTTTGAGGAGGTGGATGAATAATAAAAGCAATAAAAATTAAAAGGAGTGATTATGAGTTCTTACCTTACTCCTCGTGAAAACTAATTTTCTAATTGGATTAAGACTTTAAAAGGTGGTATTTTCATGAGAACATGACCCCTAGGATGTGACTAAGAGTGTTGGGAAACATTTTTTATTGATATTGATTGAGATAATATGATTAAAGTGTGATGACAAGTGGGGTGGTGAATGAGTTCTTTTATAAGTGAGTGATGAAATTTTTGTAAATATTAATTTCTTAATGTTAAAAGGGATTCCATAATTAATAAAAGTATATCTAAAATTGATAATTAGTGGGGTTAATATAAGTTAAGGTTATTAAATCATGCACATGCCAATTTAGATATTCTATTTTTTGATATTTGGTGACTTTACCTCTCGATTTAACACTTTTACCTTATTTTAGCCTTTATTGTGGTGACTAATTTTTACCTTGTTAATTTTTATTTTCCCTAAAATTAAATTGGTCATATAAAATAATTTTTGTTATTTAAATTAAAAATATGAAATCCATTTTTTAATTCAATTTTGTAAGGATATAAAAATTAATTCAATATTAGTACGTATAAAATATTAAAATCAATTTTTAGAAAAAAAATTAAGCATTATATGTATTTAGACAAAATATTCTAAATAGTATTTATACATATGGTATTTATTGGTTTATTATTAAAAAAATAAGGTTTATTTTATTTTTTAACCAATTTAAAACCAAATGAAATCTTGGGAATACTTAATTAAAGGGAGAAGATCAAAAATATTTTTTTATTAGAATAAAATATAACTTGGGTTCCAAAATGTCAATCATTGCCTTATAAATTAAATTTAATATTTATAAAATCATTTTTTAATCCTTAAATACATATTTTATAATAAAAAATGGTTCATAAATTTTTAATCCATGCTGATTTCATAAAATCTATTGTATTTATAAAAACATTATTTTTACTATTCATTAAAAATCAATATTTTTTTATAAAAACCAAAAATTTCTCCCTTATATAATTATGAAATTATGAAATTAAAAATAAATCTCAATTTTCCAATTTAAAATTCTAAAATTTAGGAATATATATTTTAAATAAAAATATAAAATATAATAAAAAATATTTTTTATAGAAAAAATAATTTTTGAACTTTAAGTGTTCTTAATGTTATTTTATATTAATTACCAATTAGAAGATTATTAATTTTTATGTACATTAATATATTTTATTATAATATTTATTTAAAATATATCAATTTAATTTATGATAAAAATACACAACACTATAAAAATAGTTCTTTTGAAAATATCTCTTTTTTAACATTAATTAATTTTTATCAAATCCCTCTAAATTTAATTATTTATCTTATATCCTTTAAATTTATTCAATTTATTAGTATTTAGAAACATAAACATAATTATTTAAAATATTAATAGTAAAATTTAAGGAATAAATAATTTTAACTCTCTTTTTATTTATTTGAAGTTTTACTCTTCTTGTTTTTTTCTTAATGATATTTCAGGTTTTACTAAATAAATATCATTGTTCATTTTATTTCAATGTTATGTATGATAAAAGATATTATAATATTTATTTAAAGGAAAAAACATACTAAAATATCATAGAATTATATTCCTCCACTTTAAATAGATTGTGTCATAATAATTTTAATTTCTCTCACCGATGAAAACATATGAGGGTGTTTGATGATTGCTAATGTTTTCAAATTTTCAAACTATTTTTCATTGGAAATTAATGCCATAATTTAGATAAAACCTGAGTAATCATCACATTTTTTTGTTAATTTAGTAAATTTGGAAGTTAATTGATAAATGATTCAACTCTTGATTTTTAATGATATATTCAATTTTTGGAATTAATTTTAAATTAAAACATTGATTTTTCAATTTTGGAATTAAATTGTTAAATGGATTTTAATTGTGAATTTTAATTGTTTAAATAAAATTATAAAATAAACAGAATTAAGCCTACAATGATTTTAATTTTTTATGGTTTATGGTTCAATAATGAAAATGATGAAGGGATGAGGATTTCGTAAGACTTATTGTATTCTGTCAGACTTCAGTGACCATACAATATGACTTTATTCATTCATATGACATGTATATTGAGTGTGTAAGACTTCAGTGTAGCTCTATATGACTTTTCTTCAGTATGCACGTACGAAATTAAAAATTTCATAATACTTAACCAAGATGAACCATATAACTTTTCTCATTTCATATGAATTGAGAAGTAATATTAAATGAACTAATTTCCAAATGCACAAATTCATGACTTTACTAAATTTATTGTCACAGGGATCAAAACATAAAATTAAAAAAATGTAAAGGGTTGACCTAATATTAATTTTCTTTTCCAATTATTGGTAAAATAGGTAAGAACATCACTTGAAACTTTACGTGGTAATCATCCACCCAAAGAAGATGATGATGATTGTCAAAAAGGAGCTATGAAGTTAGAAGAATTGGGAAGATTAACAGTTGAAGAATTTAGATCTTTGATCTGAGATATGTGGAGAAAATCTAACCAAAGAGAGAATTCAAGCTTGTTGTGCTAAAACTCATTTAGGATGATAGATAATTTGAAAAATACTTTAAATATTTCCCCTATCTCCCTTGAAAAGGATATTTTGTTTCTTATAATTATAGTGTAGTAATTTCTATAGCTTTCTATATTTTGATGTTATTTCTATGTTGTTTATCTAATGTGTTGTTCTCTTTTTCCTCATTTATTTTTGTTTCTCCCACTATGAATTAATGATTACTCTCAGTCTCTCATCAATGATGAGAGTCTAACCTTAGGATCACCCATTTTATTAAAATCAATGAACCAAATTACACACATATGGATTTTTATTTTCTTTTTTTATTCTGGGAATTTGGTTGTTTGAGGGGATGAGGAGACAGTTGTACCTTATTCTAATCCATCCTCTATTTTTCCACACTAAAAAAATAATTTCCTCTCATACCAATTAGATAACTAATGACCATTTAGGATTATTGGTTTTAGTTATGGATTGACTCACAATTATGACCCGTTTGATAGAGTGGTTGGATGAGCACTTGGGGATTTCTATGAATGTGTTGTTCTTTCTCATCATGTATGTAGTGAGTTTGTGTGTAGCTAGTTGGAACAAAAAGAGTTTAGGATATAGTTTTAAAGGAGTGATACAATGAAGGATCACTATGGTTTAATTTCTAGGTGTCTCCATTCTCACATTCATTTTATTTTTCATTTCCATTTCCTTTACTCTTACATTCATCAAACCCCATCCCATTTATATCTTACTTTCAAAACATAAGGAAAAAAAATAATTGTAAGTGTTAATATTGGGAGTCTATATGCCCATATCCTTGAGATATGACCATACTCAGGCACTAGGTTTCATTTCATGAGTTTTAAATTCTATTTGATGGGATCCCCACAGCAGTATTCTCATCATGTTAGTGTTGTTTCTGGAGAATATTTCATGAGATTAAGAACAATTGTTCTTCAAATATTTATCATTTTTATTCTAATCCCTAATATTATATTGAGGGGGGGGATGGATTGATTTCCATTACTTACACTATTCTTATTGATTATATATTCTCCATTCTATCAAAACATTTCTTTCTCCCTTATTTCTATCTACATTTCATACAATTTGAGTTTTTTGGATTGAGTGGTGAAAAACATATGATTAGAGATAGTTGTTGGGATATTGAATACCACATTTGAGTGTGTTCACCATCTATTCACTATAGAGGATGTGGTATCAATATAAAAAGGGATATTTATAGGTATCTACATTACCATAATTTATATAGATAGTAGAAATCTATGATTGATTATGATTTTATTATTGGGTGATAACAACTCCTAGATTATTAAGGGCTCTTGTAATCAAACTTGAGTCTCTTCCTTTTCCCCATGAATTTTGGATGTTTACTTATTTCCATTATTTTAATTCCATCAAATCAAAAACCAAAAACAAATCTATCTATTTATCCATGTTTTTTTCAAAAAATTATAAAAAAAGATACATAAGTTCTAGGGTAGTGAGTTTTTAGGACCAACTCCTTAAGAGATGACCATGGTCATCCACTGTGCTATATTCCAAATGTTTTAAATTATTTTTTATAGAATCCCTGTAGTAGTATTATCATATATGTTCTTAATATAGTCATAAATCAGGGCATAATTTCAAATGAGAAATTAACCTCACTATCTTCAGCATTACTAACAAACTCATTTTCCTCTAATAATAGGAATATTTTTAGATTTTCATTTGGCACAAAAAATTATGAAAAATATACTTTGTTATAAGACCTAAGAGTTTATAGAGATAGAACTTTATTGACATAATTTTTATGATCCTATACTCAACCAAATACTAAAACCAAAATGGTTACAATAATAATCAATAAACATATTAATATGAAAAATCAATCATTAATGTATTATCCTTTGACACATTCATTTAAACCTAAGATACATTCAGTTTAAATATGAAATAATTTGATATACCTGTTACCCTTTATGTTAAAAAAACATTCCATAAGTTTTACCCTCTTAATATCAATTACCTAATCCTAGAAATAACTAAACCCAAATTTATCAAGATCTTTCTTAAAAAATTTCAAACCCAAAAATCATGAAAATATATACTCCCCGAATTCAATCTTAACCTTTATCCAAAACAACAGTAACAACATATTGATAAATATATACCTTAATAATATCTACTCCAAAAAAACTTATCTTTTCTCAAAATAACCATAATTTCCTTAACATTAAATTATTTTTAAATTCCCAAGGTTATCTCATCTTATATTCCCAAAATAAGACAAACCTTAATCACAATTAAGTATAATTACTTTGATGTCATATAACATACACACCATAAGGTCTATCTATACCTCAATCATGTTTTCTTATTAAAAACCCAATAATTATGTCCCAAAATATCATTAATTACCTTAAAATACAATCGCATAAGATCATAAAAGGGGTATCTTTTCTTTTAAACTTATGATCAACCTTAAAATTATCAACCCATAGTGGAATCCATAACTCTTAAAATATAATCGTCTAATAACATCCTCACACTTAAATTTATCTAAACCCTGATTTGATAAAAATTGAGATACCTTAGACTCTCACTCCCAGATCTAGTGCTAAAAACATATTCTTTACAAACCGACTCAATAATAAATGAATTAGCCTAAACTTAACCATCCATAATTACAATATCAATAACAAATATTCTGTCACTTATATACCCATAATCCTTAAGGTTTTGAGTTTTAGAGAATTAATAAAATCTATTAACTAAAAAATCCCACATATTTCCCATAAATGAGTATTTTTTCGAACAAACCAAGAATTCCTTATTTTAAAATAAGTCTTAAAAATATCCCAAAAAAATTCTACACCCATGAAACTCTTTTAGAAATAATAAATGTAGTACTCTTCTTCATAACCTAGAAAAATTGAAACCTAATAAGGGTGATATAAAACTCATTGTAAGAGTAAACATAAATGATAACAATTAAAGATCATATGGGAGAATAAGATAAACATGCGGGTATATAACATAATCAAGGTATAAAAACACATCATTAGGAAATCATACCTCATAAAAGATGAATCATAAGTCATAAATCATAACATAAGTCCTTTATCATAAATAATTAGATATCATAGGATCATGACATCATAAGAATTTGGAAACAATATGAAACATTCAATAACACAAAAAATATATTTCACGTCAGGGTTTCAATGTCAGTTTTTGAAAAACCAACATCAAAATATTTTCCACAGAGGTTTTTTAACACTAGTTTTTAAGAAATTGATTTTATAAACATGAGTTTTAACATCAATTATTAAAAACTGATGTTTAATTTTTTATGAGGGGTTTGAATGTCAGTTATATTAATAACCGATGTTAAAATTAAAATTTCGGATTAAAAAAAAGATATATTCCAATTTTTTCACACCATGCCTTTCAGTTTTTAAATTGTAGCCTAAAATTTACTATATTACATTACACATTTTCAATTTTTTTATATAATTTTTCACCATACACCTTTATTCATTTCAAAATTACTCTTTTGATCCCCATATTCATTCCACTCTTTTTTCATTTAGCATCTTCTACATGGTATTTATAATTATTTTTATTTTATTTAATTTATTTATTATTAATTATCTTAATTTATATACTTGATAGTGATTTTTTATGATGAAGAATATATTTTTATATAGACCTAAAAATATGAAGATTATGCACGATATTTATAGGCCAGATTCTAAAATACCTTACAATCCATATCTTTGGTTTTCTCACAAGTTATTTCCTCAAAATAAAATTAAATCTATGGATACCAAAAAAAGAATGGAAGTTAATTTGAATCTTTGAGTTTCTTTTTATTGATTCCATTTTTTTATATAATTAATGAATTTATTGATCATGTATTTTCTTTTAAGAGAGTAATATATATTGAAATATTTTTTTAAAACAAAATAAACTCTTTTAAAATCAGTTATAAAAATAATTAACAATAACAGTCTTTAACCTTTGTTAAAAATATATTTACTACATTTCTTACATTAGCTTCACCTAAAAACTAACATTAAAAACCAAAAAAACTAATTTAAGAAACTTATTTTTGTACTAGTGATGACATCGTAAGTTTTTTTCAAGGTTCACTACCAAGAAAACATAACATGGTGGACAGATTCCCCGTAGTGGATTGAGTTTAATTTCCAGTCTCATACATATCATCTCATCATATATAAATAAATAACTAATGAATTGGGGGACTATATAATCTTTGTGCCACCTATCAAATCATAATATTTATATGCATCTGTGTTCCACACAAGAAAAAAATCATAATATCATCATAGCATAATTAACCTGTGATAAAGAAATGAGTTTCAAAAAGATTTTCACAAAACATGATCACATGAAATCCAAAGAAATAAGATGAATGATATCATTAGATCATATCCCTAGTGAAACATAATAATGATTAAAGGATGTTGGCATAGATGAAAAACATTTTTATAAGAATATGAGTTACTTAAAAAATCTAGATAGTATCACATAAGATGAGATCAGGAATTGGATTATTCAATACCACAAGTTCAATCACCAAAAATGAAAACATAATAAGATAATTTAGATGATAATACATGAAACATAACTCAAAATTAGATAGATAATTTATATTTTGAGAATAAAATTAATGTGAAATCATAAAAATATTTTTTATAAGGCTTTTTGTACCCTGGGTGTAAAAAAAATTATAAGTCACTTAGAAAATCCATTTGTAGTGGATAAAAAGAGGGTATTTAAAACCTTAATTTTAAAAGAGTTCTAAATGTTGAATACTTGAAAAAAATAATTTAATGATGATATTTGTGGATTGGAAGATAAAAATATACATAAGTGGATTAAACTCCCTTTATTTAATATTATAAATAATTTAACTTTATTTTTAAAATGAAAAATTAACAAAAAATGGGAATAGAAATTATTTTTTTAAAACCATGAAAACTTTATGAGGAAGTCACATTAATAAGAAAAGATATAAAATTGGGAAACGGTGTTAAAGAAGTAATGTTAGAAATGAATCTCTTTTACCAATTTTGCAATAAATTAAAAAAAGACCAATACAGAAAACGTTAGAAAGATCCATTTTAAAAAAAAATTAAAGAAAGTAAAAGATATTTAAATATGTAATTAACTAATCATTGGAGTATATAGAAGAAAATACTTGAAAAAATAAAAAGAAAACAGACATAAATGTGAAATATTTATTACTATAAATAAAATACACAGATGGTTTCACTTACATGAAAAATTTTGGTTGATTTCACAAACCAACTTGGACCATTCCTAATCCAGGCACCTAACCCATACATTGACATGGCACGAGGGTCGTTCTTGATTATTAATCCCCATTTCCATATGTGTGTGTGGGTGAGTTTAAATTTTCAAGAGAGATTTTAATTTTTAAATTATTGGGTGAGTTGTTTTAAGAATTGGGGTTTGGTTGAGTATACATGTGGTCTGGACCACTCAAAATGGGTTTTGGGATAAGGTTATAAGGTCATGAGGTGATCAAAGGCAGTAGAAACGCTCAAGAGATAGAATAGGTGGTCGAGGCTAGAGCCTGCAACAACCGGCTAGTGGGCCTATTGACTGGACGATATCCACCAGCCAGCCAGTAGAGACTATAGTGGAAGGAGCCACTACCTGAAGCCATCGAATTTCCAATTAGAGTTTTAAGTGTCATAATTATAATTCTTTTCCCTTAGTTTTTTATAGTGTAAACCCATATTCCTCCCTTATTCTTGGCTCACGCAGACCAAGGAGATCCCCTCCTCCCTTCTCCTAGACCCCTTATTATGGGGTGGTATTGGGTGACTTTTCTTGGTGATTTCTGGTATGATTTACCTCATGATGATATTCTCTATTATTCTCCTCACCTCTCTCTAATTTTTTGTTGTTATAGATAGGGATTTAAGGTTTGATTCCACCAAATGATGGTGGATTTTTTCTATTATGATGAGGATTCTATGTCACTTAACTCGAGGAGGTCTTGAAACATCATCTACATGATATCTCTCATAATTCTATTGGGGGGATTTGGATCAAGTGAGTTCCCAGACCTTAGAATGGATCTTCATATGGTTGTTGGTCTCAGTTTGGGTGTAGTGGGAGAACTCAATCCATGGGTGGTTTGATCTTGGGACATTGGTCATGGAAAAGCTCAATAAATGAGTTTCTAGGCTAAGGGATAAATAATTTGAGGCTTCTCTTGAGGTAGGTGGTTCTTTTAAAATTAACCCATAGTCTTGTCTTATTTTTCTAGTGGTGCATCATGCCGTCTAGATGGCTTGGTCATGCCTTAAATTAGTTTAAATTAAATTTTTTAATAATGAATTCACTATAGTTTACATATTCTTTTTATATTCCATAGAAAAAATGAAAGGTTACCCCAAGTGTGATTCCATAGTAATAAATGGAACTTGGGTTTTGAAAATATATTTTTGAAAGGATGCATGATTTGGTTTTTGAAATGAAAATGTTTAATAGTTTTATGTGCATTCATGATTTTTTGTAATTTTTTTTGAAATGGTAAATTGGAAAGGGTTTTTTTATTGAAATTCTTATATTTTAAGTGAATTGTTTTATATGAAATGGAAAATTCCCATTTGAGTAGTTTTTTTAAAAGGAAATGGTTTTGTTTGTGCTTGATGGTTAAAACCGGGTTGAATGGGGCCATCGAGTAAATGAAATAATTAATGTTTAACCTGGGGTGAACACGACCCCTGGGGGACATAGTGATTTTCAGTTAACCCATGGTTAACACATCCCCCAAGGGACATAGGGCTCCATGGTTGAGTATATTACCCCCATATTCCAAATGTTAGGACTTGGGATGACTATATTACCCATCGTTAAGAGGATGGTTGGCCTAGTCTATACAACTTGCTCAGAGACACCCCGACACTGACCAAAGCATGTATGCATGATTCCCAGGGTTAACACAGCCCCATGTTCAACACATGTTTATGTTTTTTAGATTTAAAAGTTTTAATGATTGTAATTGTATATGTTTACCTTGAGTACATCCACATGCACGGGTTATGGAATGGTTATTTTTAGGGAAGAAATTGGTGGTGTCTTACTGAGTTTTACTCACACCTTGCTTGGTCCACCATGACACTTGGGTATACAAGTAGATGCTAATTGATTTTCAGTTATGAGTTTGGTTAATATCCTAGTTCATGGTATTTATTTATGACTTCTAGGATGGAGCATGGGAGTGGAACTTGGATAGGACTCGAGACCATTTCAGGTTTCTTCTAGTTTTATATTTTTTTTGGATTTTTCCTATATTATATTGATTTATGACTACCTGATTCATTTTTTTATTTGGAATGGAATATTTATCTATTTATTATTAGCACATTTCTATTAGCCTATTTACTATTTAATGTGGGTGATGTATATGAATTCTATTACTTATGCAATTATTTTACTTTGATAAGTGGGAATAGTCTCCCTACTATATCACAATTGACCCACGCTACTAGTCAAAATCTTCTAGAATATGAAGAGGCAGGCTTAAGTTATTTCAGTGTTCTGTCGATCCATGTATCATTTAGTGTTCTGGGGTGACAAAGGGATACAAAGTGGAATCATAGCTAATTTTATTTTGTCTTACTATTTAAAAATGGTTTATATGAGACTTGGAATTTGTCAGGACATGTTATAAATTTTTTCCTAGGAATAGACACCCCATTAATGAGGGAAGGTCCTGTAGTTAGGGTGGTATTTTTGTTCACATTGTTCGTTTTTATAGTTTATTTTATTTTTCCTAGATCGGTGAACTTGATTTATTTTTGTTATTGATTAATGGGATGTTGTCTTTTCACCCAGTGTGGAAATAGGGTGTGTTTGCATTCATGTGTCATGTAAGGAATGTAGGATTCATGTGTGTGACTACCAATTATTGGTTACTTGTTACCTAGAAAATAACCTAGGTCAGTTATTTAAAGTGTCCAAAACCATTTATACGATGTTCCTTATGAGTGTATAGTAGAATTTTACTAAGCCGACCCATTATATGATAGATACATGTTGTGTGATTATTTTTGTGTTGATTATTATGATACGTCATCTAAATAAAATTCCAATTACAACTTAAAGAGTATTTTTGTATATAACTCATGATTTAAATCTTATTTTACTCAACCTTGGCTATGAAAGCTATTGGTACTAGGGCATGCCACATAAATGATGGGTTGGGGATTTTAATATTTTTATCACTGGAGTGATTGAACTTGTCGTCTCTGGTGATACAAGGTCTAATACAGCTCAAGGATATTGTAACGCCCCGACCCCAGTTACCCAGAGTCGGTGCATTATTACATAACATTGGCATGATCATAAAAGATCAAGTCTCGAAAGACCGATTAGTTTAGTAGCCTTGTAATCACTAGATATATTCATAAAGTTTTACATTACATCATAAAGTAAAAAAAAACTACAACAAAATCTTGTCTTCATATACCCTCATACTATTCCTGCAGGTCATTCATAAATTACTTCTTCATATCCTGTGAAAAATAAAACATTGAAAGGGGTGAGCTCAGATGCTCAGTAAGGATAACAATATAAACGAAACTTTCATAAATAAGCATAAACATTTAAGGCAATTTATAAATAAAACAAAAGACTTTTAAACTTGAACTTCAGCATAATACGGAAAAAATAAAATGAAATAATTCCATTTACTTATTCACATGGATATTCTACTAGTCGAATAATCGCATGAAATATCAAAAAACCACTTTCATAATGATGGAATGCATAATGCCAGACTATCATAACCATGTAGCCAAGACCTCGTGCCAAGACTACAAATAATATTTTTCCAAGGACTTGTGCCAAAACACTAGTTTCTCTCATGAGACCTACTGATGCATCGAGGATCTACAGCGGGCTCCACCCGTCACATATTATGTCCAATGCATTCCTCATATGAACATGTTTAAACATAACATAACTATTCGTATTAAAACTAGCATACAAAATTTCAATACTTTCTCCATAAACCATGAATGGTATTAAAATAACACATCCACAGTCAAAAATATCAAAAAACCTTCAATACAATATGGAAGTTTTGTTTCATAATAAATAAACTTCAAATAAGCTTAAAATCCATCAAAGGATGTTGACATAAATGAAATCAAAATTATTTGAGAGAAATATATTTTTTTTGAAATCATTAAAAAGTCACATAATTATAAAATAAAACATTTACTTTGAAAATATTCTTATAATATTGTATGGGAAGCTTCGGTGATTTTATAAGGGCGGAAAATAGCCACACCTTGCCGTATAAGTTAAAAAGACATTCTTACCTTAATTATGTCGAAAAGGTTAAAAAGGACCTTGTTTGGAAAACGATAGAAAGATAACTTTATAAAATTCTTATAAAAGTAAAAAATGGTATTAATGACTTTATCCCATAGTCTTTAAAATAGTAATAATGATTTTAAATACATTTTTAAGAAACATGGATGTGGATGATAAAGAGGTCCCAGTAGATAATTATGTATAAACAACCTCAGATAATGAAGAGATTGTGAAATAAATCCTTACCTTGTACTTTTCCTTGGTTGAGGGTAGGTTAACCTCCTGTATAATGGTGAAATAATTGTTATTAAATTATACAAGAATCATATACATTAATATGATATCATATATGATCTTTTAACATTAATTTGTTAATAATATCTTAGTATTATGGTTGTTTCAGGTGTTAACTTACTCATTTTCTTTTATATGTTTTGGTATGTAAGCTGTGTTTGTTATGGATAGGTTGTATATTATTCATATCCATAATTATATCAAGTCCTTAAACATTATTTTTAATCATTAAATGAGAATTAGTCTTGAATGGATACGATGGGGAATGAATCTCATCGCGTTCGTGGAGACGGTAGTCCGTACGTACGCACGAGCGAAAATATCATTCTTTTGATATTAAAATAATATATAATTGGATGGTATATCATATATAAAGAATCATTATCATGTTATATTTATTATTTACATGAATTACACATCATTATTATACCCATCCAAATAATAATTTATTGAATAACAATTACACCACGACGTGGAGACGGTATGCCGTACGTACGCACGTATGGTGACATGTCATTCAAAGGATGGATAGAATAATGAATTTGGTTGTACCATATTTATAATAACATCATAGTATATATAAGATACTGGAGTTATTATTTTAGAATGGTAATAACAAAGAAATAAGAATTTGAAGAAGAAAGGAACTTGTAAGAGGGTGGTGAAAACATTACCTCTTAATCGGGATCTTCCTTTTGATTTGACCAAAAGGGCTCTTTAAGTTGGTTTTCTGATCAAACTAAGGACTATAGGTAGAATTGAGGGAAGTTGAGAGAGTATTTGGGCAGGGGTTGTCCGATCCAAAGTCTTTGAATGTGTGAATTAGTGAGAAGGGGGAATTCCCTTTTATAAGAGGGGCGAGGGGCACCTTTGGAAAAGCTAGAAATATTATTTTATAATAAATTCATATTTGGTTTCTAATGGCTCCAAAGTGGATTATATAAATTTTAAGGTATGGATGGGTCTAAAACCACTCAACCAATAGGTTTTAGATAGGTTTGGGTCACTAAATTAACCTTATCTTTTAGTTTTAACTCATAGTTAATTTGTTTGACATTTACCATGTCACTTTGTATTTTTATGTTATATAGTTAATAAACTTACTATATACATCCAAGAGACCCACAAGTGGTCCATTAATGATACACATATAATGATAAAAGTCCTTTGGAAGAACCTTATATTTTTAGGAATATAATATAAATTAATAATAAAATATTTGTTTTAAAAACCCTTTTATGTCAATTTTGACACTATTGGGTATTTTGTTTTTGATAATTTCATAACAACATTATTAATTCGAAAAAAATTTATATAACCAGTAATAATATGTCATATTAACCTATAAAATTAGTTAAATTCATTAAAAGTCTCAAATTACATTTATTTTGATATTTATAATATCAATTATTTTAATATTTCATTAATTAGGAAATTACTTCATCACCATTGTGTCATAAATAAATTAAATTATTTAAGGTCTAAAAAATATAAAGAAAATTCCATTATGTAGGAAATATTTTTAGATTTATAATTAATATTTAAAATCAAATTTATCTTATGTATAACCCTATATTAAAAATGTTTTAGTTATTAAACATCGATTTTAACTCTTTTAACTATTCTTTGAATTAAATAATAATTAATGTCCTAATCTAATCCAAGTGGGCCTAAATGATAATATTTTATTACTAAGGTTGTTTTTGGTCTAGATACACTTTTCCAATAGAATTAGGACATGTGTTAGGGTAATATTAATATCATTTTTACCCTTAATTACCCTATTTACTTTTAACTGTGGTAAATAAAAGTAAAAAGTTACTATTCACCAAAAATTATTTTCATCTCATTGAACCACATTTTACTCCTTAATATTGACCATGCCTCTCGTATTTTATAAATTCTACTCACAAAAGTGGTAAAATTATGTTTTATGTGAATTTTCAAATTCTCCTAGGAGGTGGGTAAAAGACGGTGAAAAGTTCAATAAAATTTTTATATATCTAAAATTATTCTAAACTAACTCCAATGAATTACATTGAACTTATATAGGTATTATTTATATATTTTGACATTAATTAAATTTAAATAAAATAAATAATTATTTAAATAAAAATTCGGTTTTAAACTATAACTTAGTGTTTTTTTCACTATTCATCAAAAATTGAAAGTTTTTAGAAAAATACCAAAATTTCACCCTAGGCTAATTTCGATATTCCAAATCCAAAAATGAGGTCCATTTTGAATGATAAAATTTATAAAATTCCAAAAAGTTCATATTACTATTCATAACGGCTAGTTTGATTAGTTGTGGTGTGTGTGTTAGAACTCGAAGTTGCGTACAACACGCGCTACTGTATTATTTAAAGGGAAGCGTACCGTGGAAGATTGGGGTGTTAAATTCTCCCCTCCATCAAGTAATTTCATCCTCGAAATTTCTATAATACTACCGCATGAAAAGACTCGGGTGGTTCTTCATCATAAGTTCCTAGGGTTCCCACATTGCCTCTTCCATCTTATGGTTTCTCCACAAAACGTTTACCAGATGAGTCGTCCAGTTTCTCTGTACTTGTTCTCTCATATCAAGAATACTAACGGGTTCTTCGTAATAAGACAGATCAGGTTCTAGTTCTAATTCCTCATAGGTGAGTACTTGCGTTGGGTCAGGCAGTTATTTCCTCAACAGTGATACATGGAACACATCGTGAACTTTGGAGAGACTTGGCGGCATTGTCAAACGGTAGGCTACAGCCCCAATTCGTTCTAGAATTTGGAAATGTCCGATGTACCTAGGACTCAATTTACCCTTCTTACTGAAATATATAACTCCCTTCCATGGAGATACCTTCAAGAAAACATGATCTCCTACATGAAATTCCAAATCCTTCCTTCGGTTATTGGCATAGCTCTTCTGCCTACTTTGAGATGGTTTGATGTGGTTTTGGATTACCTTTACCTTTTCCATTATTTCCTCCACCAGTTCTGGGCCTACAAGTTTTCTTTCACCAACGTCATCCCAACAGGTTGGTGTGCGACATCTCTGTCCATATAACGCTTCATATGGTGCCATCTGAATACTCTAATGGAAGCTATTGTTATAGTAAAACTCAACCAAAGGTAAATATTGATCCCACATACCCTGAAAGTCAAGTGAGAAAGATCTCAACATGTCTTCTAAGGTTTGAATAGTTCATTCTGATTGTCCATCAGTTTGGGGGTGGTAGGAAGTGCTCAAACGAAGTTCACTATCCAGGGATTTCTGAAGACTTTTCCAGAATCATGAAGTAAAACAGGGATCACGATTAGAAACAATCAATAGGGTTCCTCCATGAAGTCTCACAACTTCATTAATATATAGTCTTTCTAGACGTTATAGTGGTAGATCTTCTCTTATTGCAAGAAAATGTGCTGACTTGGTAAGATGATCAACAATAACCCATATTGCATCATTCATTCTAGGAGTCTTTGGTAGCCCCATGACAAAGTCCATCGTAATATTTTCTCATTTCCACTCCGGTATGAGAAGAGGTTACATGACTCCTCCAGGATATTTCCTTCCAGCTTTCACTTGTTAACAGACCATACATCTTGACACAAAATCAGAAATATCCCTCTTCATATTGTCCCACCAAAAATGTTCCTTCAAATATCTATACATTTTTGTGCTCCCAGGGTGTATAGAGAAATTGGAGCTATGAGCATCATCTAACAATTCCCTTTTCAGATCAGGTATATCGGGAACACAAAGTCTCTTCACAAATTTCAAAATTCCATCTTCATACACAAAGTCTTTCAATCTCCCATCATTCACAGCTTTAATCTTCTTTTGAAACTCTTCATCACCGATCTGAGAACTCTTTATCCTTTCTAGTAAAGGTTTTTTGGAAACCATTTGAAAAAGTATTGATGGTTCACCTTCCATGGTAATTCCCATATCCATATTCACTATATCCATGAAAATAGGATCCCTTTCAATTCTCATCATGTTCAAAACTCCATGATATTTTCTACTCAAAGCATCTGCCACCTTATTTTCCTTTCCCAGGTGGTAGTGTATTGTGCAATCATAACCCTTGAGTAGTTCAATCCATCTCCATTTCCTCATGTTGAGTTATTTCTGTGATAAAATATACTTCAAACTCTTGTGATCAGTATAAATATCGCATTTTTCACCATAGAGATAATGTCTCTAAATCTTCAAAGAAAATATTACAACAGCTAACTCAAGATCATGAGTAGGGTAGTTTTTCTCATGAATTTTTAGCTGTCGTGATGCATACGCAATAAACCTATCATTCTTCATAAGGACACAACCAAGTCCTTTCATTGATGCATCAATATAAATAATGAACCCATCATTCCCTGATGGTAGAGTCAATATAGGAGCATTGAATAATATTTTCTTCAGTTCTTCGAAACATTATTCACACTCTTTTGTCCAAACAAATTTAACCCCTTTACGTGTGAGATTTGTTAGTGGGTTAGCCAATCGTGCAAAGTTTTGGATGAAACGTCGATAATAACCTGTTAAACCAATAAAACTGCATACCTCGGTTATACTCGTTGGTGCGGGCCATTCTTGGATTTCTCTTGTCTTTGAAGGATCAACAGAGATTCCATCCTTAGAGACAATATGGCCAAGAAAAGAGATCTTCTGAATCCAGAATTCACACTTGCTAAACATCCCATAAAATTCATGTCTTCTAAGAGTCTTTAGGATAATGCTCAAGTGATTTTCCTGATCTTCTTAGCCTTTGGAGTATACCAAGATATCATCAATAAATACCACCACAAAATCATCAGGATACTCTTTGAAAACTCTATTCATTAGATCCATGAATACTGAGGGTGAATTAGTCAATACAAAAGGAATTACTGTAAACTCATAATGCCCGTACCTGGTTCGAAATGCTGTCTTCAGAATGTATTCCTTCTTCACACACAACTGAAGGTATCCAGATCAAAGGTCAATCTTTGAAAAGTATTGAGATCCATGCATTTGGTCAAATAAATCATCAATGTGAGGTAGGGGATATTTTTTCTTTATTGTTATAGCATTGATTTCCTTGTAGTTGATACATAACCTCATAGATCCATCTTTCTTTTTAATAAAAAGAACAGGGGCTCCCCATGGAGAAACACTAGGGAGAATAAATCCTTTATTACTCAATTCCTCTAGTTGTTTCTTTAGTTCAACTAATTCCAAAGTGGAAATTCTATAAGTGGTCTTCGATATAGGCCTTGATCCAGAAATTAAATCAATGGAAAACTCAACTTCTCATTCTGGATGATGTCTAAGTAAATCTTCTGAAAACACATCTACATATTCTTTCACAATAGGTACATCATCTATTTGAACATTCCTTTCCTCACCCATAGTCATTTCATTCTCTTCCTCCCCAATAATTGAATTCAGTTGAGTTAATGGGGGTGGTTCTAGGTAAGAATTAGGTGGTGATGATCCCGCTCTAAAGATAAGGTGTTCCTTATCATCATCATCAAAAATAGTAACCTCCTTCTTCTTACAAAAAATTTTGGCAACATGGTCCGAAACCAAATACATACCAAGGATTATATCAAATTCAATCATATGTATGACGATGAGATCAGTGGATAAAGAACATTTATGTGCTCTAATGGGGACTGATTCACAAAACTTTGTTGCAATGATACTTCCCTTAGGAGTTTTAACTAACAACTCCCTTGTTAAATCAAATTGGAAATATCTAATTTTATTAGAAAACTAGGAAGATATGAAACAATGCGATGATCCAGAATCAAATAATGCATTTGCTAAACTTGAGGAAACCATTAAATTACCTGCCACCACGTCTTTCGGAACTTCTACCTCAGCAGTAGTGATAGCATAAGCTTGGCCTTGATACCTTGGCCTTTTTTGAGGTAAGTTCCCCTGACGTTTAGGACATTCATTTGCATAAGGTCCCATCTCTCTGTAGTTGTATCATTGAACATTGGTAGCTTCTTTCTTCCCCTTGCAATCACGAGCTTGGTGGCCTTTTTCACCACACTTGTAACAGACTCTCATTCCCTTCAAGCAAGTACCAGGGTATTTCTTCCCACATTTACTGCAGGATGGATATTCAACTTTTCCCTTCTTCCCCTTATTTCCATTCCCAGAGTGATCATCAGATCTCTTCTTCTCTTGCTTTGCTTTAAAGTCATAAGACTTAGAGAATTCTTTTTCTGTCTTGATTGCCAATGAGACAATATCTTCGTACGACAAGAAGGATTGCGACACTAATGCTCGACAAAGAAATGGTTTTAACCCATCGAATAAATGATAAATATTAATTCTTGGGTTACTTATATATAATCTCCAGTATACCTTGATAACCTTGTAAAGTTAGCCTCATACTTTGCAATATTCTCATCCTCTTTTTGTCTCAATCTCAGAAATTGCCTTTCTATATCTGCTCGATGGTCATGAGGAAATTATTTTTCTAAGAAAAGTTCTTTGAACTACCTCCATCTGATATTTTATACTTCCTCATCATCCTTTGTGTTTTGAATCAAGAACCACTATTGATCAGCATCTCCAGTGAGGCGATAAACTGCCATGATAACTTTTTCCCTTTCACTACTCCCCAAATCCTGAAATATTTTCTCTAGGGAACTTATCCATTGCTCATCTACCAATGTATTTTTACTCCTATTGAATGTTGGTTATTGTTTCCTCAGGAAGCGATCTAACATTGATCCTCCATGCTGCAGATCAGGGTGCTCCATACGGGTATGGTTATTATTCATAACCTGAGTGATTTGTCCCAGTATGGTGATTAGATGATCAGCACCAGTTGCATCACCATCTCCACTATAATTATCTTGAGTAGGAGGGCTATCCCTACATGGAGTGCATGTATAGATACAGTTTCCATTTCTTTCACTAGGTGCCATTTCTAAGCAATGGTATAAACTAGATCAGTTTATGAATCAAAATACATAATTCCATACTTGTAAAACACTTAACATAAATTGAACTATTTATGGATATAATCCATAATCATAAAAATGTTTTCTTTGAGTAAGTATATACTCATAAACCCTTCATAATGGTTTGTAAAGAAATTGATAATTATCCTAATAATATCCCCCAGGAGTGTCGAAACCAAGAGTGCAACAAGGCCTGTTGTCGTGCACCAGTTCCCATTTGAGTCTAGCTCAAAGCAGTGTTTTCGGGTTTTACCCCTAGGTACATCTGTGCCAGAGCCGCCCCTAGCTGCTTGTATCCAGACAGGGATGTGTTGCTCAAAAAACTCAAAAAATTTCTACAATACCAAAATTCTAAAAAGTTCTTCTATACTAATTATCAAAGTCTATCTTAGGTCTATGTGCTCTGACCAGAGTTTACCTAAATCTAGCTTCCAAGGTTTGTACTAAACTTCCTCTGATACCAACTATAATGCCCTGACCCCAGTTACCTAGAGTCGGTGCATTATTACATAACATTAGCATGATCACAAAAGATCAAGTCTCGAAATACCGATTAGTTTAGTAGCCTTGGAATCACTAGATATATTCATAAAGTTTTACATTACATCATAAAGTAAAAAAAACTACAACAACATCTTGTCTTCATATCCCCTCATACTATTCTTCCAGGTCATTCATAAATTATTTCTTCACATCCTGGGAAAAATAAAACATTGAAAGGGGTGAGCTCAGATGCTCAGTAAGGATAACAATATAGCAGAAATTTTCATAAATAAGCATAAACATTTAAGGCAATGTATAACTAAAACAAAATCCTTTTAAACTTGAACTTTAGCATAATATGGGAAAAATAAAATGAAATAATTCTATTTACTTATTCACATGGATATTCTACTTGTCAAATAATCGCATGCAATATCAAAAACCACTTTCATAATGATGGAATGCATAATGCCAGACTATCATAACCACGTAGCCAAGGCCTCGTGCCAAGACTACAAATAAGATTTTTTCAAGGCCTTGTTCCAAGACACTAGTTTGTCTCATGATACCTACCGATGCATCGAGGAGCTATAGCGGGCTCCACCCATCACATATTAAGTCCAATGCATTCCACATATGAATAGGTTTAAACATAACATAAAAATTCATATTAAAACTAGCATACGAAATTTCAATACTTTCTCCATAAAACATTAATGGTATAAAAATAACACATCCATAGTCAAACATATCACAAAACCTTCAATACAATATGTAAGTTTTGTTTCATAATAAATAAACTTCAAATAATCTTAAAATCCATCAAAGGATGTTGACATAGATGAAATCAAAACTATTTAAGAGAAATATCTTTTTTTTGAAATCATTTAAAAGTAACATAATTATAAAATAAAACATTTAATTTGAAAATATTCTTATAATATTTTAAGGGAAGGTTCAATGATTTTATAATGGCAAAAAATAGTCGCACCCTCCGTATAAGTTAAAAAGACATTCTTACCTTAATTCTGTCGAAAAGGTTAAAAAGGACCTTGTTTGGAAAACGACAGAAAGATTCCTTTATAAAATTCTTATAAAAGTCAAAAAGGGTATTAATGAATTTATACCATATTCTTTAAAATATTAATAATTATTTTAAATACATTTTTAAGAAACATGGATGTGGATGATGAAGAGGTCCCAGTAGATAATTATGTATAAACAACCTCGGATAATGAAGAGATTGTGAAATAAATCCTTACCTTGTACGTTTCCTTGGTTGAGGGTAGTTTAACCTCCTATATAATGGTGAAATAATTTTTATTAAATTATACAATAATAATATACATTAATATGATATCATATATGATCTTTTAACATTGATTTGTTAATAATATCTTAGTATTATGCTTGTTTCGGGTGTTAACTTACTCATTTTCTTTTATATGTTTTGTTACGTAAGACGTGTTTGTTATGGATAGGTTGTATCTTATTCATATCCAGAATGATATCAAGTCCTTAAACATTATTTTTAATCATTAAATGATAATTAGTCTTGAATGGATACGATGGGGAATGAATCTCATCACATTCGTGGAGACGGTAGTCCGTACGTACGCACGAGCGACAATATCATTCTTTTGATATTAAAATAATATATAATTGGATGGTATATCATATATAAAGAATCATTATCTTGTTATATTTATTATTTACATGAATTACACATCATTATTATACCCATCCAAATAATAATTTATTGAATAACAATTACACCATGACATGGAGACGGTAAGTCGTACGTACGCACGTACGGTGACATGTCATTCAAAGGATGGATAGAATACTGAATATGGTTGTACCATATTTATAATAACATCACAGTATATATAAGATACTGGAGTTATTATTTTATAATGGTAATAACAAATAACGAAGAAGTCGAAGAAAAAAAAACTTGAAAGATGGTGGTGAAAACATTACCTCTTAATCGGGTTCTTCCTTTTGATTTGATCAAAAGGGCTCCTTAGGTTGGCTTTCTGATCAAACTAAGGCCTGTAGGTTGATGTGAGAGAATCTGAGAGAGTATTGTGGAAGGGGTTTCCCAAGCCAAAAGTCTTTTAATGTGTGAATTAGTGAGAAGGGGGAGTGCCCTTTTATAAGAGGGGTGAGGGGCACCTTTGGAAAAGCTAGAAATATTATTTTATAATAAATTCATATTCAGTTTCTAATGGCTTCAAAGTATATTACATAAAGTTTAATGTGGGGATGGGTCGAAAAACACTCAACTAATAGGTTTTAGACAGGTTTGGGTCACTAAATTAACCTTATCTTTTAGTTTTAACTCTTAGTTAATTAGTTTGAAATTTACCATGTCACTTTGTATTTTTATATTATATAGTTAATAAACATACTATATACATCCAAGATACCCCCAAGTGGTCCATTAATGATACACCTATAATTATAAAAGTCATTTGTTCGAACCTTAGATTTTTAGGACTAGAATATAAATTAATAATATAATATTTGTTTTAAAAACTCTTTTATGTCAATTTTGACACTATTGGGTATTTTGTTTTTGATAATTTCATAACAGCATTATTACTTCGAATAGAATTTATATAACCAATTATAATATGTCAAATTAACCTATAAAATTAGTGTAATTCATAAAAAGTCTCAAATTACATTTATTTTGATATTTATAATATCAATTATTTTAATATTTCATTAATTAGGTAATTACTACATCACCATTGTGTCATAAATAAATTAAATTATTTAATGTCTAAAAATTATAAATAAAATACCATTATGTAGGAAATATTTTTAACTTTATAATGAATATTTAAAATCGAATTTATCTTATGTATAACCCTATATTAAAAATGTTTTAGTTATTAAACTTTGATTTTAACTCTTTTAACTCTTCTTTGAATTAAATAATAATTAATGTCCTAATCTAAACCAAGTGGACCTAAATGATAATATTTTATTCCTAAGGTTGTTTTTGGTCGAGATAAACCTGTAAAATAGAATTAGGACATGTTTTAGGGTAATATTAATATCATTTTTACCCTTAATTACCCTATTTACTTTTAACTGTGGTAATTAAAAGTAAAAAGTTACTATTCGTCAAAAATTATTTTCATCTCATTGAACCAAATTTTACGCCTTGATATTAACCATGCCTCTTGGATTTTAGAAATTCCACTCACAGAAGCGGTAAAATTAAGTTTTAGGTGAATTTCCAAATTCTCATAGGAGCTGGGTAAAAGACGGTGAAAAGTTCAATAAAATTTTTATATATTTAAAATTATTCTAAAATAACTCAAATGAATTAAATTGAACCTATATAAGTAATATGTATCTATTTTAACCTTAATTAAATTTAAATAAAATAAATAATTATTTAAATAAAAATTCGGTTTTAAACTATAACTCAGTGTTTTTCACTATTCATCAAAAATTGAAAGTTTTCAGAAAAATACCAAAATTTCACCCTATGCTAATTTCGATATTCCAAATCCAAAAATGAAGTCCATTTTGAAAGATAAAATTTATAAAATTTCAAAAAAGTGGGTATTACTATTCATAACAGCTAGTTTGATTGGTTGCGGTGTGTGTGTTAGAACTCGAAGTAGCGTACAAAACACGCTGCTGTATTATTCAAAGAGAAGCATACCGTGGAATCTTGGGGTGTTACAGATATCACAGATATTATTCAAAGCCTAGAAAATAAAATAAAAATATTAACTCATTCAAATTTAAGTGAATTCAACTATAGCTTGTCGCCAATGATCATTTCTTGAAGGATCTGAAGCTAAATACTCAAGATCTTCCACACATGCTCCAAGAATTTGTGCACATGTTGTTCTTTGAAATTTTTATTCTATCATGAAGTTCCAATGATATATTCAATGTCGCAATGATCACCATTATCTCATTCCTTCAATTCATCAAAGGCGTCATAGATCAATCACTTGGGAGAGACTTCCTCTCTCTAGAAAGCAGTAAGATTGATAGGCTCTCATTCTGAATGCATGAATAGTTCATGGAATGAAGCTTCTCTATTACTTATATAGTGGATTTCATAAAATACCAATATAAGGTTCCTTACCCCTGTATATTTAACATCCAAAAAATAAGAAATAAATAAATAATTATAAAAAAATATTTGCATCATAAACATTATTTATATTTTATCACATATGTATAATATATATTAAATATATTATATGATAAACTTGAGTCATTAAATCTATTAATAATTCCCACTAATATTTGTTCATATAATATTATTCCTTGTATTTTCTTAAACACTTGTAAATACTTTTATTAAATAAATTCAACCCAATTATTCTATACTTGAATAATAATGAATTTATTTATTTATCCGTGATTGAAAATTCTTGAACAATTGTAGCACCCCGAACATAATTTTAACTGTAATAATAATATTTTAGTTATTATTATTTTTGTTGTTGTTTTAATGCGATTTGGTGTGTTTTATTTCAAATACAATAAATACAAAAGAGAAACATTTTATTGAAAGAAAAATTGATTTATTACATTGTTACAAGATATTACAACTACTCAAGAAAACTCATCGCAAGACCCAGTAGAATAAAAAAAATACTACCAAGTATGATATTAAAGTCGATGGTATAGTTGACATCCTTTGGATCGACTGTAACAAAAGACATTATAGAAATCAGTATAGAAAAAGTTCTAAGATTCAAAGAGATGTAGATCACCATCCTTTTAAAAACACGTAATGATCTTTGATTCCTTGAACGAGTACTTATATGGCCAATATGACCGTTATAAGTGGTTATTGAGGGTTTACAAGAGACTGTTGAGTATGTCTAAATAATATTATGGTTAAATTAAATTATGGTTTTAAATTAATGACAAGGGTAATAAATAATAGTATTTTTTGTGTATTAGTGAGTTAAAATATTTTTAAATAATATTATGGAACTTGGGTGTTTATATTAACTGTAAAATATGTGTTTTTAGTTTTTAAAATTAAGATGGAAATGGTTTTTATTTAAATTAAGTTTTTAAGTAGAGAAGTGCAAGGTAATAGTTTAGGGTAATAAAGGGTGTTAATAAGAGAATTAAATAAAATAATTTTGGAAAAATTTTGTTCTATGTCTAAAATTTTAATTTAAAATATTTTTAAGCATTAAAAATTTGGAACAAACACTGGGCTATGAGGACACCTCAATAATGCTCGAGGACCCTCAAGGGGTCAACCCTAGAAAGGAGGTGTCTACCCACACCCAAGGAGGCTCGAGCAATAGGTGAACCAGGCATGCATAGCTTAGGAAACACATGCACAAACCCGTGTATAGGGCCTGATCAGGCATGAGAAGAGGGTGGGATGAGCACCCGTGAGAGGGGTCTCGTGTATAGGGACCCCATGAGTGTGTTTTTGTGTCATCGAATGAAAGCGCATCATGCTAATGCTTATAAGGAAACCCCAAAAACCCACTCTGTTTTGATGTGGGGTTCGATTTTTCCCCGACACGTAATATCACCCTCAGGATCTCATCGTATGAGATCCTGGACATCCATGCCAATCCCAGGATCGAAAACCACCACCCATTTTATCACCACGTGTTTAGTTGGACCATTTGATCCCGACTTGTTTTTATCTAGACCGTTCATCCTAATTAAAAATGTGCGGACGATCATAGACATCTGATTCTTTTTTATTCTAATCTCTATCATCCATATCTTTTTGAACATGAGGTATTCTCCTGGCCGTCCGATCAAGACCTTCAACCTTATATGGGCCATCCATTCCTTAACAACACAACCCCTTCATTAAAATTATTTAGGGTTAATTCTAATGCTTCGATCAGATCAGGTTCGATCCTAGACATCCATTCTTTTCTCCTTCTTCCTTCATGCTGAACTGAACCAGCCCTCATCACACTATTAGTCACTAAACCCTCTTTATACACTCTTTCCCCTCACACTATATTTTCTAAACTCATCAAAATCTCTTCAATTATTTCAAATGGGGTGATTATTTTAAGCCAACAATCACCATCCCTCACTCGGATCTCCCACATGGTTTATTTTTTTTATAATTTTAAGGTGTCAATCAACATGATAGTCATTGATTTGTGATAATTGATGCTTTATATGGGTTAGATTTAGTATTTTCAGACCAATAATTGGAACTTGGGATTTTTTTTAAAAACCTCACTTTGCACAATGAAGTGCTACTCAAAAATTCTCTCTACCAAGTCTCTCTCTCTCGGTTCAGAAACCCTCATCCCTCACCTGATCTGAATAAAGTAAGAGAATTTTATTATTTTCATTTTATTTTGTAAACTTATATATATATATACAAATAGTTATATATATATATATATAATTATATATTTACGTAAAACCATATCTCTCTAATCCAAATTACATATATGATAAATCTGCTTGTTTTAAATGATCATTCCCTAAAAATATTATAGACGCAATGGTATGGTTTTGATCATCAAGTAAGAGAATTATTATTTTAAATTGATTCTTGTAAACATACTAAAACACACACATATATATAATGTATATATATATGGAAATTATTGCTTTCTAAATTTATTTGCTCATATGATATGCTTTCTTGATTTAAAGGATCTGTTTCTGAAACCCTATAGTTGTAATGGATTTTATTATTTTCATTTGATTTTGTAAACATATATACACATATATAGTTTTTTTATATATTTATGTAAAACCATTTATTTATAATCCAAGTTACATATATGATGATTCTCCTTGTTTTAAATGATTTTTTCCTAAAAGCTCAGAGATACAAGGGTATGATTTTGATTAGCCAGTAATGATTTTTTAAAACAAAGAATTATATATGTGTATATACATGCATATATAAACACACATAGAAAAATATTTTTAGTATATATATATATATAAGTGATTAAGGGGATATTTATTTTAAATCTTATTTCTAGAAATTATGAGAATATGGGAAAGTCTTAGTTTTCAAACTGATGCAAAGGTAATGTTTATATATATATATATATATAAATTTGTGCAAATATATATTTTTATAACAATAATTTTTCATTTTATGTACATATAAGTGGGTGAATGTTTATAAAACTTAGTTTCTAAAACCCACAAGTAAAAGGGTTTCTTATTTTCAAACCACATAAATATATGTGTGTATATATACATATATATATATATATATATACATAAATATGTGAATATAAATATGATCACCTAAAATAAAGTTATTCTTTCTCATTTTTTAGGTGTTATAAATAGTGTCCAACACCTATGAAACTTGTGTTTAAAGACCTACATAAGTTTAAACTCCTTTATTCACTATGTTTACACATTTTCATATGATAAATATTATCATTTTATGTGTTAAAACTATCATTTCATTTGTAAAACTACATTCTCCTCCCATGGTATGTCATGCATAGTTAGTTATGTCCAATGTCCAACTTATAAATGACATACCATTCATTTTAGAGAGCATGGGTGAATTTATTTCATTTTTAGAGAGCATGTGTGAATTTATTTCATTAATTATTTGTGAACTACAAATAGAGGAATTTATTTCAAGTGTGAGATTAATATTTATATGATATTATATGGATTTAGTATTAAACTTTACAATGTTGTGTGAGTTACTTTGGATTGCTGACAGATTATGTACCTCACGAGATTCAAATAAATCAAAGTGGTATGGGAAACTTTGATTTAATTTTTTTTTATTAAACATATGAGGAATTAATAGGACTTATTAAGTGTCGGGTGGGGCCTTCTATATCCCCTCAATGCATCGGTAGGTCTCATGAGACAAACTATGGTCTTGGAATGAGGCCTTGACAAAAATAGTTATTTATGGTCTTGGCTAGAGGCCTTGACAATATGGTTATTTTTGGTCCTGGAATGAGGCCTTGACAATATGGTTATGATGTCCTGCTTTATTCATTCCCTCATTATGAATCTTGTAAGTGAAATTACATGTGATTATTTGATTAGACGAATATCCATAGTTGGTGATCATTATCTTATGAACCATTATTAATCAGTTTTTCATTTTACAATGCACATGGTAAAATATTTTATATTTAAGTATATAATTATATAGAAAATCATCTATTTGAAAGGATTAATAATAAGGTTAGAAACTTATCTATCATTTCATGGTTTTTATTTATGTGGAATGATAAATGAAATCGTTGTCTATGAAAATTATGAACAAATATTATTTCATGTGTAAATTTGTATCTTCACCCCTGGCATGTCATACATAATTAAGTATGGTCATTATCTAACTTATAGGTGTCACTTCATGCATTTGTGTTCAATTGTGTGAATATTTTATAATGCATTTTATTTGTAACATTCTAATAAGTTTATAAATTTTGAGTATGAGTTTATCCTAAAAGCTATTTTAGAATCTCTCAAGAAAATGATGGTGACATGTTATGAGAAATTTTAATTTCATGATTTAAAGCATGTATTTTAAATACATGTTTAAAAAAAATATATTTCTTAATGGTTTTATTTTAAAACCAATTACTGGACATTTTATGCTCACCCTATGAATTATAATAACTTTTACAGAATTATAAAACTTTCTAAGTTGTAAATATTTTGTGGAAGAAATACGCTGAAGAATCATTGTTTTAAATTTGTGTAGTTTGTTGAAATGTAAGTCATGTATCTAATTTTCTAGAACCTAGACCAGTAAATGGTCATATGTTGTAAAAAAAAAATTATTTATTTAAAATAATTTTATAAAAAACATTACACAACATTTTTAAGGGTTGAGTCTGGTTTCTTGGGCTCGGGTCTTTACAGTTGGTATCAGATGAATAGTTTAGATAATTTTTGGAAAATTAAAATGAAACTATTGACTTAGGTATGTATTCCTCAGAAAAATCCCTTTCATAATTATTTTTTAGATGAAAGTAGAAGGTTCACCAAATAATCTCTTATCTCTTCCTACTGAGCTACTTGAGGCCATAGTTTTCAAATCATGCTCAGAAGAATAACACCGTTTCACAAACCTATGTTTATTCTGTAAACACCTCTAGCAAGTGCCTACCACCTCAAACATCCTTCATCTCTTCCAAATATCTTGTTATGTTTATTTTTTCATGACATGAGAACAGATTACCTTCTACTCATGTAAGGGGAAATATTATGAAGGCCTCTTTAAATGTTTTACATTATTTGAGAACTACCTGTCCTTATGGGATTTCTTGAAGGCTGTAGAAGGGGGTGACCTTCGTGCAGTATATCTGTTCCATATCTTGAACTATATTATGTACGGTATAATTTATGACATCATGCCTTTTAGAAATGAGGTAGTTTGACTAGTCTATAGGGACTGATTCCACTCCAATATATTTGATATCTACACCACCCATTCCTCTCTTTGGAAAAATGAATGCTATATGCATGAGTTTGAACCTACCTACTTGAAGTGCATTTGGGAATCACGTTGAATGGGAGGAATAGTTCACAGTGGTGGACTTGGTGAAAGTATAACTTAAATTTTTACCTTTCAATTAATGATATTTATCTTTTAAATATTTACCATTTTATTTTAAAAAAATTGTTTTTATAGGACATCAAGGAGGATGTAAGTGGGTCTTTTGCTGGTGGGTTTGTTTGAGTAAGTGAATATCGAGGACACGATTCTGTTAAGGGGGGATAATGTAACACCCCAAACTATTATAATTTTAATAATTATATTTTAGTTATTATTATTATTATTCTTGTTTTAATTTAATTTGGTGTGTTTTATTTAAAATATATTAAATACAAATGGAAACATTTTATTCAAAGAAACACTGATTTTTAACATTATTACAAGAGATTACAACTACTCAAAAATACTAATCGAAAGAACCAATAAAATAAACAGAAGACTACCAAGCATGATAATAAGGTTGATGGTGTAGTTTAAATCCCTTGGATCGACCATAAAAAAATAGTATGGAAAATCAGTATAGAAAAAATGCTAATACTTAAAGATATGTAGAGAACCATCCTCTTAAAAACAAAGTAATGATCTTTGATACCTTGGATAGGTACTTATTCATCCAATATGACCGTTATAATATGATGTTGGGGGTTTAAAAGTGATCTTTGGGATTTATAGTCATTGGGTGTGTTTAAATAATATTTTCTTTAAATGAAATTATGGCTTTAAATTAACAACATGGGTAATAAACAGTAGTATTTTATGTGTATTAGTGAGTTAAAATATTTTGAAATAATATTATAGAATTTGGGTGTTTATATTAACCGTAAACTATGTTTTTTTAGTGTTTAAAATTAAGATGGTAATGGTTTTTATTCAAAGGAAGTTTTTAATTGAATAAGTGTATAGAAAGAGTTAAGGGTAATAAAGTGTGTTAATAAGGGAATAAAATAAAATAATTATAGATAAAATTTGTTCTATGTCTGATTTTTTTATTTTAAAGACTTTTAAGAATTAAAAATTTGGAACCAACCCTAGGCTAAGGGGACACCTCAAATATGATATAGGACCCTTAATGGGTCAACCCTAGCAAGGAGGCATCTACCCGCACCCAAGGAGGCTTTGGAAGTAGGAAAATCAGGCATGCATAGCTTAGGCAACATGTGCATGAACCCATGTATAGGGCCTGGTCATGTGTAAGCAAAGGGTGGGATGAGCACCTATTGGTAGGGTCCCATGTATAAGGACCCCATGAGTGTGTGTTTGTGTCATCAAATGGAAGTGCCACATGCTACGGATTATAAGAATGTATGAGTTCTAAGGGTTTTATTTGACTGCCTAAAGACCCGACATTGTCTATGATGTCACTTTATGTGCAAGATTTCAGAGTGCTCCTAAAGAATCACATTTGATTGCTGGAAAAATAATTCTCAGATATATCAAAGGCACAACAAATTTTGTAATCCGGTATGATGGCTCTGAAAATATTGATTTATTCGGGTATTCTGATGCTGATTAGACAGGAAATGTTGATGATCGAAGATCCACATCTGGTGGATTTTTCTTTCTGGGGAAAAGTTGTGTTAGTTGGCATACCAAGAAATAGAATTTAGTAACCCTAAGCACAACAGAACCTGAGTATGTTTCTACTACTCAAGATGCAACTCAAATAATGTGGATGAAGACTTAGCTAGAAGATCTACTTGTTGAAGTAAAGCTACCGTTGCTCTTGGGTTGTGATAATTAGAGTGCAATCAATCTTACAAGAAATCACGTACAACATTCTCATTCAAAACACATTGATATAAAGTACCACTTTATCAAAGAGCTGGTTGAAAAGAATGAATTGAGGATGGAATATGATCCTACATCTGAACAAGTTACTGATATATTCACAAAACCGTTACTGATGGAACCATTTGAAAAATTGAGGTTGAACATGGGTGTCCAACCTTCTTCTCATCAAGGTTAAGGTACGTGTTTCTGTCCCCTCTCTCATCTTACCTTTGGATAGTGTTGTCAAGGGGGAGAATTGTTTCATAAATCTATCCATAAAGAAGCATGTATTTAGGGGGAGTTGTGGGTAAGCTGTGAATTCATCATGTATTTGTGTGAACTATTCTAACTATTTGTTGGAGTGGTTGTAGGAAACAATGTTGTTTTACAGGAAAGTTGAAGAAGTGAAGAATGCTGAAGAAGAAGCTTGAAAGCTATTCTGAATAAGGATGAGAAGAATTATTGAAGAAGTGAAGAATGTTCAAGTATAAGATTGAAAGATGTTCTGAAGAAGGATGAGGAGGTATGTTCATCAGATTTCATAGTCACTACTTTTGGACAGCATGGTTTTGGCTGTCAATAATGCTTGTTTCCTACAATGAGTTACCTCATGTAGGATTAGAATTGATGATAAGTAATCCATTGCAAAAGGTTACAAAGTTCAGTGATTTATGAATCTTGGTTGACAACAAAATCCAAAGGGGGAGATTGTTGGGACCAAGCTGAATGGATAAGAAATTTTTAAGAGTTATCCTTTGTAGAGTGTTGTATTTTGTTATCAAAGAAGATAAATCAATTCACTTTGTAAAAGGATCACAAATCAGACGATGCATTGCTGGTATGTATTTCACACATATCATGTGTTAAGAGAACTTGTGATGCAAGCCTTATGAAAGAAGGGGGAGAAATGATGATTCCAGTCATATAATGTTTTGATTGGAAGGAATGATGCTTCTGGAGGATAGGGAAGTTTCAGTTCCCATTGCAACTCTGATGATGCTAAAGCTGATCTATCAAAGGATAAATATCACGATAGTGGGATTCGTGATAAGAGCAGAAGAATGGTTATGGGAATCAGTTAAGAGAGAAAATGACAAATCAATGGACAATCTGGGGATGTCAGAAAAGCACAATTTAAGGTGGCATCGTTTTCCAGTGTTTGCCAAATTTTAGGGCCTGAAAATCGGGAGATGAAGAAATGTGTTTTGGAATGGATGGAGCATGCAAGATTGAAAATGGTTTAGATTTTTTCATGCAAGGCATGAGTCAAGGTCAGAACATCGGAAAATGACAAAGGCATGGAGGGCGCGAAAATTTAGGCAGGTTGTGCGACAAAATATAGTGGTGCGCGAAATAGTAGCGGGTTGCGCGAAATATCTGCGGGATGCACAAAATAGAGGAATTATGTTTTTCATACAAAAGATGTTTTGAGATCAGAAGCTCAAAAATTTTCAAAGGCATGAGCTGCGTGAAAAATTGGATCATTGCGCGAAATACGATGTCACTTGAAAGGATGGGTTTGCAAGCAATATGGAATGTGGTGTGGAATTTTGCGCGCAATTGGTGCTTCATGCTTAGAAGGATGAAAAATGGAAAAGGCATGAGGTGCGCGAAATATTTAAGCATGGCGCGAAATATGAAGTTTCCTAAAAGAGTTTTTACGTGCATGAAGGAGGTTTTACGCTTGTATTAGTGTTTTTCGCGTGGTGTTAAAAATGCCTATAAATATGAGGCTAACCCTTCTCATTTGATGCTGCTCGACACATAGAAGAAATTCCGAGCTCTGGTGCGCGTAAAATCTTACGCTAAGTGAGGTGCACGAAAATAAAGAGGTTTTCGTGAAATAAAGAAAGTTGCACGGAAAATCTGAAAGCTACATGAAAAGTGAAACTTTGCATGAAAAAGGGAAGTTGCGCGAAAATGATTTCCATGCCAAAAGGGATTTTTTACACGTAATCCATTTGAATTAAGAGCAAGGCACCATAAAGGTTGCGCGAAATATTTATGGTCTTCTTACATATTCAGTAGTGCGTAAGAGAGTTCTTACCGGCTTCTGGGTAAGAAAGTGAATATTTTTACTTCAGAGAATACATCTGTTCAATTGTAAAGAAGCACTAAAACATTGTGTTACCCTATTTCTGCTAAGAGAGAGCACACACACTATTGGATTGTTTTCAAAGTGCTTCACGAGTGTAAGGGTATATCCTACTCGTTGTATTCCACATCAAAGGACTGTTTTCTAGTGGATTGTGTGGTACTGGATTGTTTCCATACCATACCAAGGACGTAGCTACTCTTGTTGAGTAGTGAACCTTGTAAATCTTGTGTTCTTGTGGTTGTGTGTGTTCAGCAGGGAAGAAATTATTTAACAGGAGGTGAAGGTTGTTTCAAAAAGGGGAAACTTAAAAATAAAAAGATATCACTGATTCAACCCCTCCCCCTCTCAGTGATACTTGGATCCTGACTGGGAACTTCATAATTGGTATATGTCATGTATGTTGTTTATGGGTGGATGGGCCTATGATAGTGCCTAGGTTGTGCATTGTTCCCTATAACCTTGATAACCATGACGTGTTGGGAAAGGAAGGATCAGAGTCAGGCTATTCCTGACTCCCCCAGAAATTCATTAGAAAAAAAAGACATGAAGACACTACAGACAAGGGAGGGGCGGGGTCAATCAACCCACACCCAAAATCCCTTAACAGACACACACACAAATACCGCAAAAAAAGTAAAATCAAAAGAAGAAAATACACAATGCCAAACTCACAGCAGCTTCAGCACCATCTCAGCCAATTCCAGCATTCGGAAGCTCCTTCACCCCTTTAACACTTCTCAACCAAGCAGAAACCAGCATCCCAAGGTCACAGCCATGCAGCGACCAGCGTCCAGTCTCACATTTTCTAGCATCCAACACCTTTCCACCAAGAAGATCTTCCATAAGAAACTCCATCATCCAACATTCACCAGTAACCAGTAGCTCACAACTAGCCAAAGGCCAGTGCCCAAACTCACAAAAACCAGCATCCAGCACCTTCTCACCGAGAAGATCCACCGCCATCAGCACAGAACCATCAGCACCGAGGTCATAAATCCCCCCTTCGTCACTTCAGAATGAAACAGTCACTCCACAGCACATAAAGGAGGAACAAAAAGTATCACCACGTAACATAACCAATAACCAGCATCCATTTAGAGCCACAACCAAACTAGGCTCCTCACCTCGCAGCAGAACAACAACTATCACCAAGCACCAGCATCTATGACCAAAGACCAGTGCTCGCAGCAAAACACAGCCAAACCAACCACAGCACAAAGAACTACAGATATCAGCCAAATCGTATCACAAATGTAACTCCCTACCAGAATACAAAGCCAAGCTCATCCACCCAGAAAACTAGTAGCATCCTCCGAAAAAACCAGCAACAGCACAAGATTCCACAAACCATATCGCAATGCACCTTCCAGCATCTAGAGACATCTTAGCACACAAAAACAGCATCTCAGGGCCAAGAAAATTGCAATGTCACCAAAGGAAGTCATAAACCAAAAGAAAAATGCAGCAAAAAGAAAACCAGCGAAGGTTTTCAGCAAGAAACGAGCTCCAGCTAAGATTGTTAGTAGATAAAAGGGGACCAGAGAAGCCATTTTTGTGCCCCGCCGGACCAAAGACCAACAGATCAACCAGATCCCAACACATCTTAAACCACTCCACATCAACAACATTAAAAGTATACAAATCCAAAGAACCATGAAACCAAACCTGAGCCTTATGCGCAAGGAGTTGACCAGCAGGTCTAGAAGCGCATGCCAAAAGATCAAGCATACCACCAGAATATTGACGCCAAACCCTCTACAAGCACCATATTCTGTTTCACAGCCTGGAGAAAGAGAAAAACTCGCCCATCCATGGAAGCCTCCGGTCAACATGTCGAACCCCGTTCAACGCCTGAAGGTCATAAAAACCATCTGCCAAGGAGCTGTCCACACCGCCGCTATCTTCACAGGAGACCACAAAACCTTCATAGACGCTGAAGCCCGAACACACTGAAACCCACCTGGATCTGTGACCAGAAACCCCGATCTGCAACAGATGTGGGTCGTTGACTTCATCACAGACCAGATCGGGCCATTCTGAAGGCCACGAAACCTCCAAAGCCGGCAATGCCCAGACGTGCCAGTAGTGAAGCAAATCTCCATCCAAATCTGAAAACCCAAGTGCTAGGGGAAGTTGAACCCACTGAAGACCAAAAACCACCACCTCCTTAAGATGGGGTGAGTTTCATCCTGGGTGTTATGACCTATGTGAGGCTCATGTGTGTGTTAGGTGGGAATCCTAGCAACATTATTAGGTGTGACACCAATTTTTGGAGTTAGTGTCTTGTGACCATCAAGGGTGACCCGTGAGAGGGGTTGGATGAGTCTATGAGTGCCTATAGGTATGTGAGGCAAAGTTGGATGTTTCATCTTATGACATTGGTACATAAATGTGCTATTGGGTGTGTGTTTTAGGTGCACTAGATTCCTTGGAGTTGGGAATAATCACTTGTGTGATAGTTCTTTTAGTTTGGAGGTGAGTTTCATAGAGGTAATGCTTATCATTATGCCTATCCTTGTTAACTCACTCATGTGGGGTGGTCCATTAGATGAGATTCATAGAAGGAAGACCTAGATCCGGTGAGTTGTGGATACACTCTTTATTAGGGGACAAATCACGAGAGGTTCTCGAGGATGTGCATTTAGGTATATGAAGTGTCTTGGAAATAAAAATATAGATGGCATAGACCTAGTGATTGTGAGGTGTATCAAGTGTGAGGTTCTTATGAATAAGAACAACCTTAAAAAGGGTTTTAATAATAGGCATGTGTAAATTCCTAGTTCTCTCAAAATATAAGGAACATTAATTATTGGTGCTTTAGTAGTGTATACGGTTTTTAAGGGAAGGACCAGTCAGGTGCTTGACCCTATTGGCTTAGATCGTGCCTTTAGAATGTTTTGATAACATAAAGGAATCCTGAGGGAATTTCAGAATGACATTCAAGTTTTGAGTGTTCATATAGATAGTTCATGGTGATGATATTCTTTGGTTTTAAAAATAACCAAGGGTGTTTATGCTTGGTGAATGACCTATGGATTGGATGCATGAGTCGGGTTTTGATGAATCCTGACTCACTGGGGTTGAGGTGGGTCCTCATGATCGGGTTGTGTAGGAGCGTGCAACCATTGTGATTCATTGGAATCTTAAATCCAAGCACAAATTAGAGATAAACTACTCCATTGGTCTTGTTGTTTGGGGTTGTCATGATGGGTATGGGGATGTGTCTTGAGAGGAGTGACACACATGTGGTTCTTATGAAAATCATTTGGGTTGACACTCTAGGAGTGGTAAAGGATGATCCGAATGTTTTGTAATCCACTATAATTTATTTAAAGGTGTGACCCTTTTAATTGGAAGGTTTTTTTATTAAAGGAATTCAGTTTCATTTCTGTGATCCATAAATGAGTTTTGTTTATCTTTAGTAATGATGCTTAGGGGTAAGTGGTCATGGTCAGTTTAGCCATCATGTTTGGTAAAGAATGGAGCATGAACCATGGAGGTGGGGTAATGGAATAGGGTTAAGATGAAAATGATTCTCCTATTATAAGGATTGGGTTTTTGGATCTGGTGGATGACTGTTGTGGAATTTTGATACCAGTGGATAAATGAGGTCAATTTAAATGGGTTATTCAGATGATTCTAGGTGTGAACTCATATTTGGTACCATATGGGTTTCAAGTGTCTATTTTGAGCCTGATATGGTTTTAGGTGGATAGAGTGTGACAAAGTCAGTGGAGTTTTAGTGATTGTGGTATATCTCAATGGTAAAAATGGATAGTTGATGGCCCGACCCTAGAATGTCATCAGAATTTTGGAGTAGACTTCAATGGGTGTATCCAAAATGATCATAGGATTCCTTTGAGATATAGAATCATCATATGAAGAGTTAATGGTGCATCAGTAGATATAGATGAGATTTCTTTGGAAAAATTCACCACATGGGATGTTTAATTTGTTTTTTTTCATGTATCTGAATGCGGTGGTTCAGAAACCACAGTGGGTGAATTATTTTAGGTGTGTGGTAAAATATTGAAGGTCGGTTAGATTATTTTGAGTAAAAAGGGTGACCTTTGGAATGGTGCATGGATGATTAAGGTTTGTCCATTGTTTTTTAATTTTAAATTGATGTGAGATTCTGATGTTAGATTTTTGTCTAGAAAAGAGTTTGGTGTAATTGTTTGGGAACTGCATTGATGGGAATTTTTGGAATGTTGGGTTAATGTCTCATTAGGAAATTCCAAATGTGGAGATATAATGATTCAAAATTAGCCTCTTATAGATATGTATTATAGTGGGTAGCATCATAGGTGAGTTTTTTGGTTGGATGAATATTCCTTAGGTATCATGGTGTAGATGGGAATGGTTGAGCACTAAATCGATGTTTTAGTGATAAATTTAACCAGTTGTTCATATATCGGTGGCATAAATGCTCATAATTCAAGTTGTTCTTGGAATAAGTGATGAGTGTTTGGGTTTAGGAAGTGGTCATTTAGGTGGTTTGGTGACCTATGTAGGTTGTATAATATTTTGGATGACCGTTGAAATAGCTTAGGGTTGATCTGTTATATGGTGGGGAGGTTATAAAACCTTGTATTCATATGAGTGTACAAGAAGATTTAATTTTCAAGAGATGTTTTAATTTTAAAATGACTAGATGGTTCATTTTAATAACTATGGTTAAGTTAAGTACACTGGAGCTTTTTAACCCTAAAAACGAGTTTTTGGATGAGGTTATGGGGTTGGTCCGTGGTTGGAGACAGTATAAAGGCTTGGGAGATAGGTTAGGTGTCTGGGATTGCAGCTTGCAGCCACTGGCTAGAGGGCTTTTTAGACAACCAGTGGACCTGCACTGACTAGTTGGTGGAGACTAGAAGTGGTAAGAGTTACTACATAAAGCCTCTGGCCCACTAGTGGCCTCCAAATACTGGTTGGTGAGGTTTTTAGGGGGAGAAATTATGTCATGACCCGCCTTTCTCCAAGGTGAGGGAAGGAACAAGAAAACTACCGGACCCTTCCTTCTTCAATATGAAGGAGAGATAATGACCCCCTCGAGTACCAAGGGTATAAAATCTCACACAGAAATGGAAGGCATTTCCCTTTTTATAGAACAAGATTGGGAGATAAGATGGTAAATCCCAAACAACTCCAAATACCAAAAGTAAAAGTGAATCCAAAATCCGTTACCACATGGATGTTCAAAAGTATATATGATACAAAGTACAATGAAACTTCAAAGGAAAATTATCTAATGAAAATAACTAGTCAACAACAACAACTAATCCCGGAAAATGAGCTAGTAAAGTCCAGCATGATCCTCATAGTCCTCCCGAAAACCTGAAAACAATTTTATATACGTAGGGTGAGTATAAAAGTATTCCCAGTAAGAGAAATAAAAAAACACCCATGAACAAGTGATGGAACATACTAATGTCCCTATGAGAAATAGTAGAACCTCAAAGAAACTACCAAGGAATTCTAACCATCCCATCCTCACCAAGGCACACTCACAAAATAACATAATTCATGTAAAGTTATAGTACAATCACATCGATATTTGGGTACCCCTCACCACTTTCCCACTAGTTAATTGATCATACCCAATAAATAACGTATTGATGCTACCACTCTTTCCATACATAGTCCCACTTCCACAACCCGCCTGCACACACCTAGGCCTCAAACCACACACAATACCACCCGCAGACACCTCGGCCACAAAAACCACTCCTCTCACCCGAAGACACATGGGCCCCATCCCAAAGACACTTGGGAAAACAAACCTGGCCCACAAACACCTAGGACTCTCATCTAAAACAAGCCCTCACACAAAGAGTCTTGGAATATGGTAGGCCTCAAGCCATTATATCCTGCCCAAATATTCTCGAGTGATAAGAAACTAGAAGAGGCTATGAGGAAGAAATTCAGTAACCAGTCATCCATCCTCCCACTGGGATGCTGGGAAAGACACCCTCCCCCATTAAATGGATGTGTTTGGCACATAGTGCTCAAAAAGGGTGGGGTGCATATAGAAACCACAAGGAACTAAAATTTATACAAATATATGAAAACACTCAACCCAACCTATGGGTTTCTAAACAACCATTCAGCCCACACAAAACTACTTTCGGTGCTATGCCTATATGCACAACCACACAAACAGTCGCAATAAAACACAAGCCTAAACCCTTTTCACTTAACCATTTTCTATTTATTTTTTAAGGGGTTTAATTTAATTTGTTCCAAAACTACCAGGAAACCATCAACCAAAACCACACCAAAACAAAAAGTAAAACCAAAATGTAGTCCCACTACAAAAACCTCAATCTTCCTAGAGACCTTTTCATATGTTTCCAACAACCATGCTTCAAAACTATACCACATAATCCTTCTCTCACAACCCAACCCCACAGCCCCACTGGCCAAAAAATTTATCAATGCAGTTACAGTGCACAGTAAGTCCATATCCATACCGCAGTCCCACTTCCCAATGTCATTGAATAGCCATGACACAAATATGGTAGTTCAGTTTCCTCCAAGTTAATCCAGTCCACAATCAATCAATCTCTCGGACAGATATTCTATCACACCTCCCCTATAGCACCCCATATACCATTCCCACATCAACTATCATTAAACCACAACCCACATTACTCATCCAAACTTATCAAGAAATACATATTTAGATTTTATAGACAATATTATTTATGTCCAATTTGATAAATATGGGTGATCACACAAGGGCTTTCATCCCAGGGAATCCATTTCAATTATCCAAGTATAAGTGATTAAACAATTTTCATGTTACGACCATTTATAAAAGCATCACAACCAAAAAAACACTAGTGTTCAAGTAAATACCAACAATGACCATGATTTTCAGAAGTCTTTACACCCACAATAGATCAAAAGGATAACAAATAAAATAGGTGATGAACATCAAACCACTCCCTACCCATTATTTTATTTACCCATGTTATCTCTTGATCATATTTAATTCATGTTTATTCCTCATTTTAAGAAACGTTTTTAGCTATTCCTCATGAGTAATAATTAGTACACCCACCCCACATAATGCACAATTAAAGAGAAGCAAAATAAATCCCTACTGGATGATCAAAGGATCAAATTCCCCCTTGTGACAAGAATAGGGAATCGCACGAGCAAAACATGAGTGACTCCAAGAAAACTGAGAATGAGGGGCTCTAGAAAAGGTAAAAGACTAATTTAGGGAGTAAGGATCTAGATATACCATAGGAAACAAAAAAAATTAGGAAAAATATATCTCATTTTATGAGATGGAGAGATCCTAAATATCCTGGAAACGATTTCAAAGTTCTTGAAAACCTGATTGTGGTTTGACCACACGGCTTGGAGGTTACAAGGATGGTGGAATGTTACAAGATATGGGGAATTTAATAATTCCCCACTAAAATGGTGGAGACAGCCCAATTCACCATTATGAGTTTATAGGTTACCATTTCACGGAGAGAAACACATAACAGGGAAAAAACTAGAAAAACTGGGAAAAAACTGGAAATGAGTCACCAATGGGTGAGTCGCCGATGTGGAGCCACCAGAAGGTGATATACCAATGTAGCCTACCAATGTTGATCCACCGGCGTTGTCCCACTAACAAAACAACCTACCAACACTGATCCACCAATAATGACCCACCAATGCAATGACCTACAGATGCCATGACCTACCAATGCCACGACCTATCGACGCCTCGACCTACTAATTCCTTGACCGACCGATGCCACGACCTAGAAACACCTCGACCTTCTGATGCCATGACCTACTAAAACTATGACCTACAGATGTCAATTCCCCTGACTCACTGATGCTGATGCACTGACATGCCGACGCATTGACATGTCAATGCACTGACACGCTGATGCACTTATATGTTGATGGAAAAATAAAAATTTGGAAAACTCATGAAGTGATCCACCGATATCTCCTAGAAAACCTCAAACACTAGATTTAAATAAAGTAAGGGGATGGAGAAATATGGGTTATTACATCATGTACCTCTCAAATTATTCTCATCCCTGATAATTTCAAAACTAACCCAGAAGAAAGGAGGTCTGAATAATCATCCCTTAAGTTACCTCCCACTAGTAAACCACCTTGTTTTTTCTAAATATAGAGTGAACCCCTTGACATCCTAAAACACCTCATTATCATATATGTCCTAAAAAACTGTATAAACACTACCGCTCCACTTCCTCAAGTATGCACACAAACACCAAAGGTCAAACCATACAGACACATGGATTAGGGAGCTCTTTCCTCCATGTCAAGATAGTATTCACTTTAGGCAGCATTGTTTCATCTGCACAAGTTTAATCGCATATGCATTAATGAATCTTGATTAGGGATCAGGTTATCCCATACCCATAGTGAAGAATTTTTCACAAAAAATCATAGAATAGGGAAATAACCTATCATACAACAAGTGAGATCAAACATTACATCGTGAAACGTAACACAAAAGTAAAAAACAAAAAACAAAACTCAGAATAGCTCTGGGTACTGGGAATGAATCTATGCCTCCCATTCCCAAGTACTCTCCTCATTGACACCTTACCTCCATAACACAATAATCAAAGGAATTCTCCTTCCACGCAACATCTTCTCCTTGTGATCCTTGATCCTTATCAGTCGCTCCACAAACGTCGTGTTGTCCTCAACATCCAACTCTCCCCAGTCAAGGATGTGGGAGTCATCATGTAGATACTAAAGGAGTTGAGAGACATTAAAAAGTTCATTGATCCTCTCCAAACGTGGTGGAAATTCCAACTGATATGCCACCTTGCCAACTCGTATCAACAACTCAAAAGGTCCGATGAAACTTGGAGAAATCTTGCTTCATCTACCAAACCTCTGTTGTCTGCGCTAAAGGGATACATTTAAGAACATGTGGTCCCCAACCTCTAACTCCAAAGGAATCCTCCTATGATCATAATATGACTTTTTCCAATCCCGAGCCACCTTCATCCTCTCACACACAAGCTAAACTTTCTCCATTGTACTCTACACTACCTCTGTTCCAAGAAGGGATGCTTCCCCTATCTCTATCCAGCATATGGGTGAGTGACACGGTCTTCCATACAAGGATTTGAATGGTGCCATGCCAATGGTAGAGTTATAGATATTATTGTAAGAAAAATCTACCAGGGTAAAGTGTCATATCTATGACCCTTCTATGTCCAATACACACGCCCACAACATATCCTTCGACATCTAGATGGTCCTCTCTATATGTCCATCTGTCTAAGGGTTGAAATCAGTGCTGAGGAGTAATTGGGTGCCAAATTCATGCTACAATCCCCTCAAAACTAATGATGTAAAATCTGTATCCTGATCCGAGATAATGGATCTTGGAACTCCATGCAGTCACACCACCTCATCCACATATCTCTTTACCAAGGCATCTACTATGCTCGACTCCTTGATTACTAACAAGTGATCCAATTTCGTCAATCGATCCACCAATACCCAAAGATAATCACATACTCCCTGAGATCTGGGTAAAATTGTGATGAAATCCATCGAGATTTCATCCCACTTCCACCTGAGAACATCCAAGGGCTGTAGCAGACTGCAGGGAACACGATGCCTAGCCTTCACCTGCTAATACACTAGGAAATTTTCCACAAACTCTACCACTACCCACTTCACCCCGGGCTAAAAAAATTGTTCCCTCAAGCCTCAGTACTTCTTAAATACTTCTATATGCACCACAAGGGGTGATCTATGGAACTCATTGAGAACTCTCTCACATATTTCCACTGGGAAAAAACAGCTTCCCATGAAACAATATCTGACTCTAATTATCCTCTGACCATCCTTCCGGAGCATCACCCAGGAAAACGTGATCATGCATCACCTCAGTATCTGAGTCTCCCCACTAAGACTTCTCTACCCATCACACCAACGAGTATTGCATTTTCATATGAAATGGATAACCTATTCCATTTTCCTTCCCAACATCTATATTTAAGGTATCCAACTCCTCCATTTCCCTGAACTACCACCTTCTACAACTTCCTTCTCAAGGAATCATCCACTTTTTCCCCTTTACTAGGGTGAAAGAGATATAAAAGTCGTAATCTTAGAGGAACTCCATCAACCTTCACTACCACAATTTCATATCACATTGGTAAAAGATAATCCTTAAGCTCTTGTGATCCATGAAGACTAAAAAGTGCTCCCCAGTAAGGTAATTCCACCACAACTTCAGCACGCACATGATTTCTATAAAATATAGATCATGGGTGGAATAATTAAATTCATGAGGACATAATTTCCTAGACCCATAAGAGATTACTCACTGCTACTGTATCAGTGCACATCCCAAACCCAGGCCAGAAGCATCACAAAACACCACGAACGTCACCCCTTCCTCCGAAAACCTATGAACTGGGGCACTAAACAGATTCACCTTTAGATAGATGAATGCTATCTGAAACTGCTCATCCCATACAAAGGCTTGGTCCTTTCTGGTCAAAGATTTCAATGGAATTGCAACTCCAGAGAAGTTGGGTATGAACCTCTATTAATGGCCTCCTAGACCCTAGAAACTAAAAACCTCCACCACATTCTTGGGTGATACCCAAGAAACAACCACTTCAACCATTGAAGGGTCAACCGATATCCCATTCTAAGACACCATATGTTCAAGGAAGTGCACCTCTCGCATCCAGAACTTGCACTTTGACAACTTCCTATAGAGCCAGTGGTGTCGAAGGACCTCCAAGATATTCCTTAGATGCCCAAAATGATCCTCCTATGACCTTGAGTATATCAAAACATCATTAATGAACATGATGAAGAACTGGACCAGGTACTCATGAAAAATAGAGTTCATGAGCCCCATGAACACGACTGGTACATTCGTGACACCAAAGGGCATGACCATGAACTCGAAGTTCCCATACTTTCATTTGAAAGTAGTCTTTGGGATGTCATCCTCACTTACCCTCAACTAGTGATATCAATACTATAGTTTGATCTTAGAGAACCAAACTTCCCCCTTTAACGGTTTGAAAAGATCGTCGATCCTTGGAAGGGGGTAATAGTTCTTTACCGTCACCTGATTCAGTCTCCAGTAGTCTATGCACAGTCTTAGGCTACCGTCTTCTTTCCTTGTGAACAAGACTAAAGCACCCCATGGTGACACACTTGGATATATAAAACCCTTCTTCATTAGTTCTTCAACCTTAATCTTCAACTCCCACAACTTAGAATGCTCCATTTGATAGGGATCCATCAAAATCAAATGGGAACTGGGTTGCAAGTCTATCCAAAACTCAACGTCACGTCGAGGGGGTAGAGTCACGACCTCTTCATGGAAGACATTCAAGAAATCATTGATAACCCCAAGAACTTACGACATCTATGCATCTATTAATTCCACTGACATCTCATCTAACAAAGAAAGAATATGCTCTACATGTTGGCTACCCTCTTGACAACTCTGCTCTCCAATAAAAGCTATGCACTAGCCGCCCATATCTGAGAACATGACCCTTCTCATAAATTAGTCGATAATATCATACACATAAAACAACCATTAGATTCCTTGGATGACATATTAAGGCTGAATATTTAGTAGAATAATATCCCCACTAGACTGATGTGGCCTCAACATCAGTCAACATCCCCGACAAACATCAAACAGACTGGTCTGACCTCCAACTGGTGTACTCAAAAACAGGGGAATGTGAATTCTCTATAAGAATAGTCCAAGAGAATGGGACAGACTGAGTGTAATAAAAGATTTTGAGGCACCTAAATCAAATAAAGTATGAGCAAGAGTACTAAGTATAGTGATCTACCTCGAACAACCTCTGGCTATGCTGGAACTACTACCTCTGTAGTGTATAACTATCCATGCCCAGTTCCTCTACCTCTATACTATTGAACTCCTCCCTGACCATGCCCTAGTCAAGGTCCATAAGTAGAACCCTAAGTTTGGCCTCCCCCAGCACCATCTACCCTCAGTGGAGCAGGAGCTCACTGCCCCTACTGCCGGAAGGGCTTAACCGGTAATTATTGCTGCCGAGGTGGGTGTTGAGCCTGCCCACCCCTACTGTACGACACTCGAACTGGGAACTAGTTTTGAATATTTCTATGACCTCCATAGGTAAATAATCTCGGTCCTAGTCCCATGAGGAAAGGGAGAGGAACATGAGATCTAAATTGGAACTGTTGAGGCCTACTCCCCACTGACTAAAACTTGGAAGGCCCTGACACCAGAGACCTATTGCTGACAACTTTCCCCTTTGAAAAACTTAGCTAGATCCCCTCTCGCGGCACACTTCCCTATAATTTCATCCTTTCCACCACTTATAACTTTTTTTAACCTCTATGTACATCGATAAAGTGAAAGGAGTAACAACATACTGAAGAGAGGCTCAGAGTGCCTCCTCTAAACGTCTGGCTCAAGACTCCTCATCTGGGAAGAGATCCGGTGCAAAGTGTAGGAGATCCTTGAACTTGATCCACATTTCCCTCATTGAAATACCCCCTAATAGAGGAATATTATCTCATAACTCTTCTCATACTTCATTGTGGAAGAAATTAATTCTACCTAAAACTCCCTTTTAAAGTCAGCCCACAAGACCTTAGTTTCCTTCCACTCCCCATGGTAAAGTGTCCACCACTAATGCACTGCTCCTCATATCTGGATCACTGACAGAGGAACCCAATACTCTTTTGGAGCCCAGATCAAGATGAAATTTAATATAATCTTCTTAATCCAACTCTCTATCTCCATGTCTGAGACTCTACCCTCGTACATCCCCAGATTCTTCCACTAGAAGGCACGAAGCGTCTTCTGCCACCGGTCATATTACTCCTCTCAATCACCCCCATGTGGTACGAGAAGTTGAGGCCTACTAGGTTGACTTGGTTGATAATTATAGGGCTGATATAGAGGAGAAAGATGACCGATGGAATAATACACTTCACACATTCCAACGGTAGACTCTGGGGAAGTACAAGCGTAGTTTTTCGGACATGGAGATGGAGAGTTGGCTCGAGGAGATGGTAATTGCTTTCAGCTTGATCTAGGATCCAACAAAGTAATGGGTTCCTCTGATATTGATCCATATATGAGGATCAACATGTTAGTGGAGGATTATTTACCTTGAGAAGAGGAAGTAAACTGAGGTCTCGTGGGCTGACTTTGAAAGGGAGTTCTGGGCGGAATTCCTTTCTTCCACAATGTAGGCTGAGAAGAGGAAGAAGCTACTATCCTTCTAGAAGGGGGTATTTCACTGAGGGAACTGGGGATCAGGTTCAAGGATCTCCTATTATTCACACTGGATCTCTTTCTGGATGAGGAGTCCCAAGTGAGATGCTTAGATGAGGCACTCCGACCCTCTCTTTGGTATGTTGTTACTCCTTTTACTCTATCGACTTACTGAGAGGTTTCGAAGAATGTTGAGGTGGTGGAAAGGATGAACTCACTAGGAGGTGTACTATGAAAGGGGATCCATACAAGTTCTTCAAAGGGTAAATCCATCAGTATCATGTATCCAATGTCAAGGTCTTCTTAGTTTCATCTAGTGGAGAGTAGGCCTCAGTAGTTCGAGTTCTGATCTCTTGGTACTCTCCCTTTCCTCATGGTCCTGGTATCGAGGTTCTTTATCTGTATAGGTCATGTAAATCTTCAGAACCATTTCCTAGTTTGTGCTCCGTATAGTGGGGGTGGGAAGGATCAGCTCTCACCTCAGTAGCAGTAGTTGCCGATCAGGCCCTTCCAGCAGCAGGGGTAGTGAGATCCCACTCCACCAAGGGTAAACAATGTTGGGGGTGGATAATCTCATGGTGATACTCAGGGACCTAAACTATGGAATGGTAGGGGTGGTATTCAATATCATAGAGGTAGAGGAGCTGGGCATGGGTAGTTACACACCGTAGAGGTAGCAGTTCCAGCAGGGCCAGAGATTGTTCGAGGTACAATCAATCTTCTTAGTACTCTTTTGCCTGATTTGTTTGATTCAGGAGACTCGAAATCCTTTTTTGTACCCGATATAGGCCATGTTTTGGGACTAAATTTAGAGTGAATTCCCATTTCCCTGGTGTTGAGTATTCCATTTAGAGGCCAAAATAGTTTTTTGATGTTTTTAAAGGATATAGACTGATGTTGGGGTTGCATCAGTTTAGTGGGGATCTTCTTCTGCTATAGATGAAGCCATACAATGTAATCCTATGCCTCATCTGGTTGTTTTTGGTGCACTATATTATCTACTACTTCCATATAAGGATCATGTACTCAAATATGGATGGCCAATGCATAGATTTCATTGGAGAGCGAAGTTGTCAGGAGGGAAACTAGAATGTGGAGCCTCTTCTTTGTTTGTTAGTGGAGCTGTCAATGGAATTAGTAGATGCAGATATGGTAGATGTTTTGGTGTTGTTAGTGAGTTCCTGGATGATTTACCCAAAGAGGTTATGACTCTACCCACTCAACATGAGGTTGAGTTTGGGATATACTTGCAACCTGGTGCACGTCCGATTTTGATGTCTCCCTATCAAATAGCTCTTTCTAAGTTGTGGGAGTTGTGAATTAAGGTTGATGACCTAATTAAAAAGGGTTTTATCCATCCAAGTATATTTCCATGGGATGCTCTATTATTGTTCTCAAGGAAGGAAGATAGTGGCCTAAGATTGTACATAGACTACCGAATATTGAATCAGGTGATGGTCAAGAACTTTTACCCCCTTCCAAGGATCGACGATCTTTTCAACCAGTTAAAGGGGGAAGGTTGGTTTTCTAAGATCATTGTACAATATATATATCACTAGTTGAGGGTAAAGGAGGGTTACATACCAAAGACTACTTTTAGTTGAAAGTATGGGCACTTCGAGTTCATGGTGATTCCCTTCAGTTTCATGAATGCACCAGTCGTGTTCATGAGGAACATGAACATTTTTTTCCATGAGTACCTAGACCAGTTCATCATCGTGTTCATCGACAACATCCTGATCTACTCAAAGTTAAAGGAGGATCAAACCAGGCATCTGAGGAATATTTTAGAGGTCCTACAACACCACCATCTCTATAGGAAGTTGTCCAAGTGAAATTTTTGGATGCGATAGTTGTACTTCCTTGGACACGTGGTGTTTCAGCATGGGATAGTAGTGGACCCGTCAAAGGTTGAAGTGGTTTTTTCTTGGGAAGTACCCAAGAATGTGGCAGAGGTTCATAGTTTCATGGGTCTGGTAGGTTATTACCAAAGGTTTGTACCTGACTTCTCTTGAGTTTCATCTCCATTGACATATTTGACCATAAATGACTAGACCTTAGTATTGGATTAGCAGTGTCATGAATATTTCACCTATCTTAATGGGAATATGTTCAGTTTCCCAGTGCTTAGGTTGATAGAGGAAGGTGTGATGTTCGAGGTGTTTTGTGACACTTCTGGCCTAGGCTTAGGATGTGTATTGATGATGTAGCAGGGAGTAATCTCTTATGGGTCTAGGAAATTATGTCCTCACTAATGTAATTATGCTACCCATGATTTAAAGCTTACGAAAGTAATGTTCACGCTAATGTTTTAACGTCATTACCTCATTAGGGAGTGATTTGTGGTCTTCGTGGATCATAAGATCTTGAGGTACATCTTTTACCAATGAGATCAGAACTATTGGAAGTGAAGCTGGATGGACTTTCTCCAGGATTATGACTTTGAGATCTTTTACACACCATGAAAGGAGAATTTAGTGGCCAATGACTTGAGTAGGAAGTCATAGAAGGAGGTAGTTCCAGAATCCACAAATTCTTGGAAGGTAATGGAGGAGTTGTCCACCTTGCGTCTGGATTCTAGGGATGATAATGGAAGATGATATCTATTTTAGATGATAGTGTAGTCCTCCTTCATGCGACGGGTAGAGGTGTCTCAGTGGGGAGACTCAGAGATAGAGGTGAGGTGTGATTTCATTTTCCAAGGTGATGCTCTGAAAGGATAGTCGAAGGATAATCAGAATTGGATGTTGTTCCATATGAAGTTTTTTCTGAGTGGAAATACGCAAGAGAGTTATCATTGAGTTCCATATCTCACCCCTAGATGTGCATCTTGGAGTCTCTAAGATGTATCAAGGCTTGGGGGAATAGTTTTGGTTTCTCAGGGTGAAGCGGGAAGTGGTAGATTTTATGGAAAAGTGCTAAGTGTGTCAGTAGGTGAAGGCCAAGCACCGTATTCCCGGTGGTCAGTTACAGCCCATGGATGTTCCCAAGTGGAAGTGGGGTGAATTATTGATGGGTTTAATCATAGTTTTACCCAGATCATAGGGAGGATGTGATGATCTTTGGGTAGTGGTGGATTGATTGACAAAATCGGCTCACTTATTAGCAATCAAGAAGTCGAGAATAGTGGATGACTTGAAAAAGAGATATGTGGATGAGGTGGCATGAATGCATGGAGTTGTAAGATACATTGTCTCGTATCATGATACATGTTTTACATCATGATTCTGGAGGGGATTGTAGCATGCCTTTAGCACCTAGTTATGAATTATCACTACTTTCCACCCTCAGATTGATGGGCGGAAAAAGAGGACCATCCATACATTGGAGGATATGCTGCGGGCATGTGTCTTGGACTTTGGAGGGTCCTGGGTATGAAAATTTACCCTTATAGAGTTTTCCTACAATAATAGCTATAACTCTACCATTTTCATGGATCCATTCGAATCCTTGTATAGAAGACTGTGTTTCTCTCCTGTATGCGGGACAAAAATAGGGGAATAAGTCCTTCTTGGTCCAGAGGTAGTGCATAGCATAACTGAGAAGGTTAAGCTTGTGTGTGAGAGGATGAATGTGGCTTAGGACTGGTTGAAGTCATATATCGATCATAGGAAGAAGCCTTTGGAGTTTGAGATTGGGGACCACATGTTCTTAAAGGTCTCCCCTCAGTGAGGACAACAAAGGTTTGGTATAGGAGGTAAGATTTATTCTAGGTTCATTGGAAATTTCAAGGTGTTGGGATGAGTTAGCGAGGTGGCATATAATATTTCATTTCCATCATGGTTGGATAGGATCCACAATGTCTTTTATGTCTCTCAAATCTGTTAGTATCTACACGATGACCCCCACATCCTATATTGGGGAGAGTTAGATGTCGATAACGATGCAACGTTCATGGATTGATTGATAAGGATTGTGGATCATAAGGAGAATATGCTACATGGACATACCATTTCTTTGGTTCATTTTTTATGGAGGCATGGTTTCCTTGAGGAGAGTAATTGGGAATGGGAAGCATAGATGTGTGCCCAGTACCCAAAGTTTTTCAGAGTTTTGTTTTTTGTGTTGTAATTTTTTTCTTTGTTTTATGATGTAATGTTTGACCTCTCTTGCTGAATGATAAGTAGTTTCCCTGTTCTCTGATTTTGTGTGAAAATTACTCACTATGGGGATGGGAGAACCTAATCCCTAATCATGATGCACTAATGTGGATGCGATTAAACCCGTGCGGGTGAGACAGTGCCACCCAAAGACGATAATATCTTGACATGGAGGAAAGAGCTCCCTAATAAATGTGTCTATACTGTGTGACCTTTGGTGTTTGTGTGGTTACTTCAGGAAGTGAATCCATAGTGTTTCTACAGTTGTTCAATATATAGAAGACAAGGAGGTGTTCTGGGATATCGAGGGTTTCACTCTAACTTTAGAATAAAACAAGGTGGTTTACTCCTGAGAGGTATCTTAATGGATGGTTGTTTAGAACCCATTTCTTCTAGGATAGTTCTAAAAATATTGAGGATGAGAATAGTTTGAAAGGTATCTGATGTAATAAATCATATTTCCCTAGGCCCTTCCTTTTTGAAAATATGGTTTTTGAGGTCTTCTGGGAGTTGTTGGTGGCTCACTTCAAGATTTTTCCAAATTTTCAGTTTTCCATCGGCATGTCAGTGTGTTGGCATGTCAGTACTTTGGAATGTCAGTATGTAGGCATTTCAGTGTGTTGTCATTAGTGATCCAGGGGTGTTTACATCAGTAGGTCGTGGTGTTGGTAGGTTTTGGCATCAGTAGGTCAAGGCATTAGTAGGTCATGGCTTCGATAGGTCATAGTGTCAGAGGTCGTTGCATTTGTGGATTGGCATCAGTGTCTTAGAATTGGTGATTCATTGCATCGGTGGGACGACATTAGTGGCTTAGTGCTAATAGGTCTCATAGGTAGCTCACCTGTCGGTAGCTCCATGTTGGTGACTCACCCATCAGTGATTCATTTACAATTTTTTCCTAGTTTTTTCTAGTTCTTCCCTCATTGCATGTTTCTCTCTGTGAAATGGTAACCTATCAACTCATAGTTTTGCACTGGGTTATCCCCACCATTTTTTATGAGAATTATTAAATTTCCCATATCTCATCACATTCCACCATCCTTGTAACCGCCAAGTCACATGGTCAAACTATGACATGATTTTCAAGAAATTTGAAATCATCTCCCTGATAGAATCTCAGTCTAAGAGATTGATTGATTGTGGGAAGTGGGAATGTGGTATGGATATAGACTTGTTTTTAGTGGGTATACATTGGAAAAAAATTTGGTTAGTGGGGTTGTGGATCTAGGTTGTGAGAGAAGGATTGGGAAGTATAGTTTTGAGGAATGTTTGTTGGTAATGACTGAACATGTTTCTAGGAAGATTCGGGGTTTGTTCAGTGGGACTAAAATTTAGTTTTGTTTTTTTGGTGTGGTTATGGTTAATAGCTGCCCAATGGTTTTAGAGTAAATTAAAGTAAACCCCTTAATTAATAAATAGAAAATGGTTAAGTGAAAAGGGGTTCGTCTTGTGTTTTATTGGGACTGTTTGTGTGGTTGTGCATTTAGGTGTAGCAGTGAAAGTGGTTTCGTGTGGGCCAGTTGGTTGTTCGGAAACCCATAGGTTGTGCTGAGTGTTTACTTATAAATATGTATAAATTGTAGTTCATTGTGATTTCTATACGCACCCCACCATTATTGAGCACTACATGTCAAACACCTCCATTTCATGGGGGGGTGTCTTTCCGAACATCCTGGTGGGAGGATGGATGGATGGTTACTGAATTTCTGCCTCACACCCTCTTCCAGTTTCTTACCACTCAAGAATATCTTGGTAGGATGTAATGTATTGAGTCTTACCATAGTCCAAGACTCTTTGAGCAGGGTTTTTTTATATGATAGGCCTAGGTGTTTGTGGTTTATGTTTGTTTTCTCAAGTGTATTCGGGATGAGATTCCGGTGTCTTCGAGTGAGATGTGTGGTTGTTGTGGCACAGGTGTCTATGAGTGGGATTGTGTGCAGTTTGAGGATCAGGTGTGTGCGGGAGGGTTGTGGAAGTGGGACTTCGTATGGTAAGAGTGGTAGAATTAAGATGCTATCCATTAGGGATGAGAAGTTAACCGGTGGTAAAGTGGTGTGGTGTACCCAAATATCGATGTGCTTATACTATTAATTTACTCGACTTATGTTATTTGGTGAGTGTAACTTGGTGAGGCTGGGCTGGTTAGGATTCCTTGGTAGGTGCTTTGAGGTTCTACTTCTTCTCACAAGGACATTAGTGTGTTCCCCCTCTTGTGCACAGGTGGATTTAGTTTTATTACTAGGTATACTTGTATAGTAACCCTGTATATATAAAACTTTTTTTAGGTTTCTGGGTGGACTTCGAGGACCATGATGGTCTTTACTAGCTCAGGAATCAAGATTAGTTGTTGTTTCTTCCTAGTTCTTTTATTTCGGTACTTTTCCTTTGAATTTTAATTTTACTTTGTATCATCTATACTTTTTAACATGCATGTGAGAATAGATTTTGGCTTCACTTTTACTTTTAGTATTCAGAGTTTTTTGGGATTTACCATCTTATCTCCCAATAGTTTTCTATAAAAAGAGTAATATCTTCAATTTTTGTGTAAGATTCTATACCCTTGGTGCTAGTCTCCACTCTAGGGCCTATTGAAGGTGGGACTAGGGGATCACTATATCTTCTTCATCTTGAAGAAGGAAGGTCCTAGAATTTTTCTTGTTCCTTCCCTCATCTTTGAAAAGGGAGGTCGTGACAAATTACAATTCTACCCCCTCAAGTTCTGAGAGGGGGAACCCCTCTTCCTACCTTTTTCTTGGCTCACACAGACTAGGGATATCCCCTCCTCTCTTATCTTGGTCAACCCTTTATGTGGGGAGGACTTATGTGCCTTTTCTTGGTGATTTATTGCTTGACTTTCCTCCCAATGATCTTCCCTCTTCTTATCCACATATATCTCTAATTTTTGGTTGTTTTGTTTAGGTATTTTAGAGAAGAATCTACCAAATGATAGTGGAATCATCTTAAGATTATGGGTTTTCCATGCTACTTAGCTTGAGGAGGTCCCGAGACATCATCTGCACACCATATACCATAATTTTGTTGGAGGGATTTGGATTGGATGAGTTCCCAAACCTTAGCACGATCCTTAATAGGGGTTTTGGTATCAATTTGGGTATGGAAAGAGTACTTGTCCCATAGGTGGTTTTAGATAAGGATTTTTGTCTTGGAAATGCACATAAAACAGGTTTCTGGGGTAAGGGATAAGGAATTTGAGGCTTCTCTTATGGTAGGTGGTCCTTTTAAAATTAACCCATAGTCTTGTTTTAGTTATCTAATAGTGTGAAATGTGGTTAGGCTAGCATGGTTTTTTGTTAAAAAAGTTTAAATTAAAAAAATTAATGATTGATTCACCATATTTTACATTCCCCTTTGATATATCTTGGCCCAAATGAAAGGTGACCCCAAATGGGGTGCCTTAGGAATAAATGGGTCTTGGGTTTTGAAACAAGTTTTGTGAAAGGTTAAATGAATTGGTTTTTGAAATACTAATGAGTAATGAGTTTATTTAAATGCATGGTGTTTTGGTATTTTTAGAATGGTAAACTGAAGAGGGTTTTTATGGAAATGTTTATATTTGAAGGTGAATAGTTTTATGTGAAATGGAAAAAATCCTGTTGGGGTGGGTTTCTTTTACAAGGAAGTGGATGGGTTTATTTGTGCATGATGGTTAAACTAGAGGTGAATGTTTCCCTCAGGTGGATGCAATGATTAATGGTTAACCCAAGGTGAAAATTACCCCTAGGGGACATAGTGATTTATGGTAAAATTGGGGTGAACACGACCCCCATAAGACATAGTGATTTATGGTTAACCCAGGGTGAACATGGTCCTTGAGGGATATAGGGCTCCAGGGATGGGTATATTACCCTCAAATGTTGGATTTTAAGATTTGGGATGAGTATATTACCCCTGTTTTGGAGGAGGGTTGACACAGTGTATATGACATGGTCTGAGACACCTCTACACTAACCAAAGAAAGCATGTACCATTCCCAGGGTTAACCTTTCCCCTGGGTTGGGTGTGTGTTTATGGGTTTTAGTTTTAAAAGTTTAAATGATTGTAATTGTATCTATTTACCTTTATTAACATCTCTATGCACTGGTTATATACTGTTTTTTAGGGATTTCATTGTTGGCGAACAACTTTATTTTTAGGTATGGATTTGGGGTAGGAGCTTGGTGTATGGTATTTGTTTGGGAATATAATGATGGAGCATGGTAGTGACACCAGGATAGAACCTAGGACCATTTTTGGTTTCTTTTATTTTTTTCATTTGGTTTATTGGGATTTTGGATGTTGTCTACTGATGTATGACTGACTGATGCATTGTATAAATTTTTATTTTTCATTGCATATTTATCTGTTTATTGTGAGCACTTGGCTGCTAATATATTTATCATTTAAAGTGGGTGATGTATATGACTTCTATTATTTACACTATTATTTTACTATGATAAGTGTCTATATTCTCTCCACTAAACCACCATTGAGCTGCACTACTAATCAGATGCCTCTGGCATATAGGGAGGTGCACCTGAGGTATTTCAGTGTTTCTTCAGTCTGAGCATCGCTCTGTGTTTCATGGCGGTAGGGTGTTACATTGATCCCCACAGGCTAACAATTCCATAACCCAACCCACTTGGGCCCTGCCGGGACTGGAAGAATTATGAGTGTGACACCCTAATTCCACCTTTTATCAGTTAGAGGCTAGAGACTAGATACAAGTAGGCATATCTCACAAAATGGGATCCCTTAGCCTAAAGTATCTACACACACACACACACATATCTAAACAACAATTCATGGATAATAGTGAAAGATAAAACCTATGGGGTGTAAAAAAATGCATGCAACAACCTTTAGGTAAACATTATAGTACAAAAAAGAAGCTATGTACAAAAGGGGTGGAAATATATGACCAACAAGAAGGAAAGCAACCCAACCTGAAAAACTATTAAGGAAGAAATATAAAACCCAACTCATGATATTGGGGACTGACCACCGTATGAGGTCACATTATACTATTACAACTAATCTTCGCCTACTTCAGGTCCACGAAATCCCCCACCAAGTTTCTTATTGTCTACATAATATACAATATGTGTGGAAATATCCCAAGAAATGGTTAGTATATACATACCTAGTAGTACACCCCAAACAACATAAAGGGAGAAATAATAATAAGATAGTTAGCTCAACCCACAAGTCAAGAGGGAAAGGAAACCCAACATAAAAATTCTCTTACAAAAATCTCAGTCAAACAGGGAGTAATATCGATCTTCACATGTAGCTAAGAAAGATATTTCTATCCACATCTACAAGATATAGTGTTGTATCAATGTTAGTATCCCAATTTAACATCACCAGAATATAATGGAGTAATTGTGCCTCGTTGTAATATGACTTAGTCGAGGGAGCACTAACTCCAATGGAGAACCCTTACCCCACTAGATCTTGATGATAAGAGAGTACTAAAGTGACCCAGGACAAACATGAATTAAATAATCCATTAATCTAATAATTTTCATAATACATCTCACAACTATCACACAACCCAAATACTTAAAGGGTTAATGTCTTGGTGATTAGATGCATAAACATATTATTTTACTAAACTTGAAAACATTTCTCCATAATCATACTCCTCAGGAACCTTTATAGACTTCTCACACGATACAATCATCTTTATAACCTAGGTATTGAAAAAATAAGATAGGGGTGAGTTTAGATTCTCAGTAAGGGATAACATATCAAAGTACATAATGGTTTGATCATAATCATATATAAAATCATGAATAAGGAGACATATCTACTTTAAAACAACATAAATCATTAACTGTTATCGATAAACATAACATCTTAAAATAATATCACTTTTCCTAAGGAATGAGAAAATAAAACATGAATCATATAACATGATCCATATAACATAGTAAATAAATTGGAATAATCATAGTCATATGATTTCTTATCTTTGTGAACCCAGATACCTTCCAACCTTCTCACTTGTGAAATTTCAAGTAGAGCTAAATGAAATCGCATTCACCCTCTGTGAACCTAGCTACTTGTTAACCCATTCACATAAAATTTATATATCATGAGATATAATCTTTTACCCAATTCATTAGATAGAGGAAAAGGTTCCACCCATTTTATAATCTATATTGTTGTGTGCCACATGAAAACAATCATCACATCATAAAATAACCGATATAAAGAAAATGGTTTTCATGACATTTACAAATCATTACATAAATAACCCATGGAAATAAAATTAGTTTCATAGAATATTCAAATTCAAATCATTCCATTTTCATAAAGAAACCATGGAATAAAATGGGTTTACTCAAACATCAAAAATGGAAATCATTCAATTTTCATAAGGAACCAATGGAAAGAAAATGGGCTTTATAAAACATCTATAAGGTATAAAATAACATCATGAACAAAATAATTTGACACCAAAAACATGATCAGATGAAATAATCACATAAAAGAATAATATAGGGTGAAACATGAAATAGAACTCCATTATAGATAGATCATTTGAAGATAATGAAAAAAATAAAAAATAAAATAACTTTTGAAAGCATTTTGTATTTTCCATTGTAAAAGTGTTGGTTATGATTATATTTTCAAAAGTATAATTTGTTTTCAAGAAAAATGAAAACAAATACTTTCATGGAAATATAATTGGTTCAAAAAATATTTTACCCAAGAAGTAAAAATAGGAAACCATTTAAAATGGGAAGTCATAGAAAAAAGAAGTTCAACTAAGAAATTTTATAACTCAAATAAAAGAGTTTGTGTTACCAAGTCCCTTATAGATGTTATAATTCATGGGTCAAGGTAAATAGAAGACTTTTAAAAACCTTGTTATAAAGACTTCCAAATAAAATATCCTTGGAATAAATAAAGGTTCAAAATAGGGGATGTTAAAATAATTTGAAACTTTTACTTTTAAAAAGAATATTTGATAATGGGATCTTTAAAAAGAAATAAAGGTTACCAAATGAAAATGTGGATTTTATGATAAAAAAATTATTTTTAAATGATGGAAAACAACTTTTGATCACTTTGAAATAACCTTATTGAAAACCCACATCTTTAAAAGAGTATTAAATTTTTCTTTTGAAAGGAGATAAATAATTTTGAAAATAATATAAAATAATCCATATTAGATCTCCTAAAAGAGAGGATAGAATTGGAAAAAATGAAGATATGGACATGGTAGAAAAGATACATTGGTAAGAATGGGAGTTATTCTTACTAATGGTACACTTTTATTTTGGAAACCATTTAATTAAAGAATTATATATTGATAAATAGAAGTAATTTCCCTATAAAAAATGTGTAAATACAACATAAAATGATCATAGGTCATAATAGATCAATATTGAAATATTATAGACAAATAAGAGTGATTATGACATGATGAAGAGATTTGAGTCATGAAAACCCCTTACTTCCTTTGTAACTTTTGAATCTAAGACCCGTGAGAGGAAGTTTTGGATTGTAAGAGTATGTGATGGATAAAAGAGGGGTTGAAGTGTATTTTGAAAAAGTAAACTAAAATAAGACCCAAACCTCACTTGTTAAAGTGATCAAACTTAGAGGTTATCATATAATCAAAGTATATGAATCGGGCTAATAAGTCATATGATAAATCTGAGTAATTAATTGGGATTATAGATAGTCAGATAAAATAGATATTATAAAATCTTAGTAAAAATAAAATTTCTAATATAAATGCATAGAGTAATAAATTTTTGTTAAAAAGGTAAAATTAAAGCATATAATAAAGTAATAACGACTTTAAAAAAAACTTTATAAAAATCTTGTACTCTTTAACCTTAAGAGTTAAGGAATTTGAAAATACTTAGGATATCCATGATTTTTAATATAACTATAAGGTCTGTATTTCCTCATCAGGAAGGTCCTTGATTCTAACATCGGTATAACATATATCTTATAATACCCTAGAATCCCTCAATCATCCTGATTGGTATTATCAATCTTCCTATCCCTGATATCCCTTTATCGTAACCTTAATTAGACACAAAATACAAATTCAAAAAATGTTCTAAGGAATTTACAATTCCTTACTGATAATCCATAGAATGCAAACTCTTTAAAATATTACAAATCATATCAATGAGATGTTTAGGTAGAGTAATCTTTAAATGTGTTGAGTTACAAAATGCATTAGCTCCCATCACCTCTAATTCACTCATATTTATAAGCACCCCTTCAAGGTTATATTTCCCTGATTCTTAGAGTTTGTTGTAATGGCCTTAGATGTTATTCACTTGACATCTCAGAAAATTATATCTGCATCTGATGTCATTCAGTATCACCATTAAAATGTTGTTAAAATGTATTCTTACAAGTAGTAATAATTATAAATCCAATTATAAACTTTTTATTCTAATGGAATAATAAACCTGTATGATGAATTAAACCTGTCATATTGATAGACTATAAATCATCACACCGATAGTCTAAATATTTTAATACTGATAGATTATATATCATCACACTGATAGACTAAATATCATCATATAAAATGATTAGATATCATAACAATGATATACTAAACATAATAACACAAATATATAAGATATAATAATATTAATATATTGGATATCATCAATCCAATGGATTAGACTTCTATCAAACTGATAGATTAGACTTCTATCAGTTTGATGGATCAAACTTGTATAGAAAGTTTATATTCATTTAGTTAAGAATTATTTCTATGTTCGGTAAAATAATTTTTTTTCTAAAAAAACATTCTAAAATATAGGAAATAGAAAGTTAGTAAAACATATTTTTTAAGAATGTTTTTTGAACTTCAAAACCAAGGATAGAAAGGGTATAAGTAGACTTTGGTCTCAATAATTTCCCCCTATTTGAAAAGAACAAAACACAATACTTAAAAATAAATACTAATAAAATGGAAACACTTACAATTCCTTAAGTCATTTTAGGACATATATCCCTTTATTTTTTATCTCCCCCTTTCTTTATTACTTCTTTATAGTTAAACAAACTATGTTCGGAATAAATAGATAAGATATATTTTAAAAGAAATATCCCCATAAATGAAATCATATTCTCAAAATAACTTCCTAATATGAATTAATTTTACCATAATTACTTCTTAAAACACTTATCCCCCCAATAACTTCTACCAAACCATATCCCCATTTTTTATTTTTAAAAATAAACATAGAGGTAGAAAGTACCTGTAATGTTAGTAATAATGGTTCTAAAAAAACAATTTATAAAAGATAAACATTCATATAAAAAATAATATTGATAGAACATTCATACAACTAATTTTGGAAAACATTCAATTAGATATATAAATTGAATAACATTTACCTTTGTTCATTAAAAAATAGTTTGAATATTACAACAAGATTAAGACCAGAGAATAAAAATCATTATTTATTTTGGAGTTTCCTCATGAGGAATTTCATTTTCTTAAACTTCTCTTGATTCTTCTCTACTTATTTTTCCTTTGTATCCAGCTTCAAAATCCTTGTTTCATAACTTCAAATCTCTAGAATTATTTCTTAAGCCTTTAAACTTCTTTTTTAAAATACTTGTTCTAAAAAATATCAATTTTTAACTCTCTAACTTCTTATTTCAACAAATGATTATCAACATTCTCTACCTTTAGCCTCTAAACTTCTTATTCGAGTAAAAAAAATTCTATTTTAATTATTATATCAATATATCTTGAGATTCAGATAAGCACATGAAAAAATCAACTAAATCAAACTTGAAATGTACTTCTGAAGCTAACTACATAAAATAATCTATAATTTCTAAAGAAGTTTTCTTAATGATATCAATTTGTTCATCATGAATTAATATATGTCTCTCTATATCTTTCAACCATATTTAAATATTTTTGACTCTTCTTCTTTCATATTTTCAATAAACATTGAAATCCTTAAACTTAGCTTCATTTTTTTTACAAAAGTCTCATTCATTTGATTGAAAGTATCTGATTTTTCTAAAACATGTATCCATTTCTGAATATTTTTCTTCAGGACTCTATATTTAGAAAAAATGGAATGGAAACAACCAAAATTTTCAAAGACTCTATGAAATATGAGAATCTATATTTCATTAAATGATCTGATATAGTTTCATAAGAATCTATTAAGTCTAATGAGACATCAGACACACATCTTCTTGATGTTCCAACATCAACTTCCATATTTTTTTATTTCTTTTTATTTGATGATACTATCTTCTGAGACTTCCATGACATGTAAATTTTAATCTATATATTATCTATATGATACTTTGATATGTGATTTCTAATTTTCAATTTCAATTTCTAAGTTATCTTATTTTTGAGAGACTTTAAGATCAACATATTCCTCTGACTATATTGTAAAAGATTATTCCTGTTTATAACTCTTTTCCCTTTTTTCTTCATCCTATGATGACTCTTATGAATATGTTTATCTAGATTTTTCTTGTGCCTTTACTCTAATTGTATTATCAAGCTATCTTTACTTCTTAAAATGTTTTTTCCTAACTTAGTCATAGATTTATTAATCTCGAAAACTTTTTCTAAAACTACTTTGGATTTTCCTTTCTGAACAAAAACTGTAACATGAGAAGTTCCATGTAGTTCTTGTATCGATGTAGAATGAGGAATAAACACTAGAGGATATCTTGGTTTAACTATTGATAAAGGGTAAATTTAAAGAACCTTTTTTCCTTCCTAATCATTAGTATGAAAATATCCATGTTCCCTATTAATAAATTTTATTAAAATTTCCACTATATTTTCCTCATGATGCATTTTCTTTTGTTTTCTCCTCTTTTCATCAGGTTTTAATTCTTATTTTTTTTATTTTAGTGATAATACCTATGCCTTTTCTAAGATAAACTTTAGGTCCCCTACATTCTTCTCAATTTTTTTCTTCATTAATTCATTTTATGATTTGGTAGTCATTGTTTTTATTTTCTTATGTGTCTAAAGAGAAGATGAAATTGTTTTCCATTTCTCTTAAAGTCTTTCTTTCTGTTGTTTAACATCGTCTTTATATTCACCTCTATCCAATTTTTCTAAAAACTTATTGATTTTCAGATTTAAAACAAGTTTCAACCTATACATTTCTTCCTCTATAATTAATGAGATATTTTCCCTCATTCAAACTACTTGATTTTTAATGTGTATCACTGGCATGAAGTTATACAACATATTATTTTTGAAACATGGAAACTAAAGTATTATTATCTTCATATGGATCTTCTTTATCACTTCTACAAAAAGGAAAAAATATTTTACCAAATTAATTTTCCTAATATTCATAAAGAAATCCAATATAAAAAAACATAATAACTCTTAGAATATCACTATCACCATTCCTTGGTATTAGATATCACTACATTCATTAGGTGACTAATCTTGTGTCCTTTTTAAGATGATACACCTTTCTTGTTTTCTCAAAACATGGAAACAATGAAGCTTTAGCCTTTTATTTTTTAAAAGTACCCAACTTCTTCAGCATCTTATGTGTAACAAAGATAAGCTTCACCATCCAAAGGGACTTCAGAAAAGTCCAATAATTGTAGAATATTTAATTTACACTTCTCTCTAAATAGATTAAATGTAATTACTTTCAAATTATCTTCCTTACCAAATTAAACTTCTGAATAAAATTCTATAAAAAAATTTGGGTAATAAAGATCGAAGTCGCACATGAGCCTCATTCCGGTTGGTGAGGACTCTTCACGTGCATCCACGAGACCCAAGATTAAATCTAGGAAGAGGAATATTTTCAGGTATGGTAGTAGTACTATAGAAGGTACTATAGTAGGTACTATTCAGTATTTTAGTAGCTAGAACTATTCACATTTGAGCCACCGGTTTGGTCCTAGAGTCCTTCAGGCCTTCAGGCCACCCAGGACTTCAGGTTAATAAAGATTTGGGGCCACCTTAAGGCCCTCAGTCCACCTCAAGGCCTTTGGACCACATAATATGCATATACAAACCAGAAATATTATATAAGGAACATGATCTAGAGGAGGATTCAGAGCAAGGCACATTCCCCAGAGTAGAGCTATCGAATTTGGAAGAATGAGAGGGTATGGAATTTTTCATTGATACTAAGCATGTCCATATCTACACGGGACAACTAGCTGAACATCCATGTGAAGGTGGAGAGTTGATCATGATGTAGATACTTTGGAGGGGCGATTTCAAGTAGTCATAGTCTTAGATAAATTCATTTGGGTCCTGTAATATCACAAAGTCTGCGGTCCATGTAAGGGTTACCCTTTAACCCTTAAAAGGGTGATTATCAAAAATGAATAAAAAATGAAGGCCTTTGGGCCATTCATGCAAGATCAAAGTATTCTTTTTTAATGCATACCTTTTCACAACCTTGAAAACGAATAATATCTTTCAGAAAATAATATTTCTTTTCAAACCACTTCTTCTCAATTAATATTTCTTTCACCACTTCTAAATTTGGAATGTCTTCTGGAGCAGACATCTTGGAAACTAAAATAACTAAACAAACTTAATTGGAATAGTAGAAATAAATCAGACGAATGCTAAATAATCAGACTGAGTAAGAAATTTAGAGCTGAGAGTCTCTAATACATTGAGAAACTAATGTGGGATGTGGTGAACCACTCATGTATTTATAGTCATAGGGTGACCGTTCTAATTCCTTAGATCTGACATCTCATATTCAAACTCAAACATGATATTCCAGTTGAGAAATTATTTAGAGAGAATTAAAATATAATTTTTAACTCTTAATGTTTTTTAAAATTATTATCAGACTAGGTAATTTTCCAGAAGTTAAATCTTTAAGAATTGTTCAGAATTTTTAATTTTTGTAAAATATAAACAATATAATAAAAATGTAAACAACAATATAATAGTTAAATAATAAATATTATATATTGAATATTAGATATCACATTTTAGAGTAAACATATAAATTTATATACAATATTCATCTCGATAAACCATTCTTGTTAGTTTTTAGAAAAATTGAATTTTTTATAAAAAAAAACTTTTTTTAAAACTAAAGTTTTAAGAAAACTAAAAAAAATTGAAATACGAATTTTTAGATATTTTGGAAAAAAATTGAAAAACTAATTTTTTTAGTTAATATATTTTTTTAAACTAAATATTTTTTTAGAAAACTATAGTTTTTATAAAACCAAATCATAGGTACTCCCTATTTGAAGAGTAGTTCGTTAATTTTACGATATTTGTAAACAAGAAATATATATATGAATGATCATTTAATATTTATAATTCCTAAATTCTATTTAATATATTCAAATCTATCCGAACTAAGGCGTTTAGTAAATATATATGAAAGTTTTTATTGTATTCCAGTGAATTTTAAAGTGATGTCTCATTTTTTGTATGGTCTAGAAGAAAAATGTTTCTTATATCTATTGGTTTTGATCATGAGTGATGTGATGGGTTTTTACTTAAAGAAATGTCACTTGTATTATCACACAAAATTAGAGATTTACAAAAACTCAATCCATAGTACATGAGTGTGTGTTTCATCCACAACACTTGAGCACAAAAACTTCCAACTACTACATATTCAGTTTAATGAGTTAAAAGTTCTACTAAATTTTGTTTCTTACAAGACCAGACAGAAAATATTCTCCTAATAAATGAAAATTTATGGAACTACTTTACCTATCTATTGTATATCCACTAAAGTTAGCATCTAAAAAAATTAATTAAAAATAATTTTCATAAGATTAAAATAAACCTAAATACATATTTCCCTTAAGATAATGAAAAATTCATTTTATAGCTTTAAGGTGGGAATATTTTGTATTTTCTTGATATCTTTCACACAATCATACAAAAAAATTGAATTTGGATGACAAGATATTAATTATAATAAACTTCTAATCATTTATCTAAATATATTTTGATCAACTAGTTTCCTATATTAATTAATATATAAAGTATTTGAGGTTCCCATATGAGTACTAATATTTTTAGTATTGTCAAATCTGAATTTCTTAAGAAGATGTTTTATATACTTATTTTGAGATATAAAAGTTCCTTATGGTTTTTTATAAGTTTGAAAACCTATAAAATATGTAAGTTCTCTCATCATGTTCATTTAAAACTCAGAATTTATAAGATCTAAAAAGGAATCTATTAAATATTTTTTATTTGAACCAAATATAATGTCATAAACATAAATTTTAACAGTGATGATGTTTTTAGAAACTTCTTTTTTAAAAATATTTGGATTTACAACTCTCTTAACAAAGTTTTTTTGTAAAAAAAATATAATCATCCTATAATACCAAGATTTAGGATATTTTTTAAGTCTGAAAAGTGCCTTACTAAGTTTAAAAACATGTTTTGGATATTTTTTTATTTTCAAAACAAAGGGGTTTTTTGACATAAACTTCCTCCTAAACATATCTTTTAAGGAATTAACACTTCAAATCAATTTGAAATGGTTTGAAATTAAGGAATGAATCATATGATAGAACTATATGGATAACTTCAAGTATTTTTACTATTAAATATGTTTTTTCATAGTCTATTACTTATTTTTGATTATATCCTTTAGCAACAATTGTGGATTTATTTCTAACTATAATACCATTTTCATTACACTTGTTCCAAAAAACCCATCTTACTTCAATTATAGAAGTGTCTTTATGCCATTCAACAAAATCCCAAACTTTACTCCTCTCTAATTAATTGTGTTTATCTTGAATTTATTTTATCTAATCATCATTACATAAAGGTACATCAGGAGGCTTAGGTTTGACTTGTGATAAAAATGAAAAAAATTCAATTTCATTTCTTAAGGAACCTTTAGTTTTAACTAGTTGATCTCTATCACTGGTTATGTTATCATTAGGATGATTCCTAGGAAACATTTGATTTCTTGGGTTTAGAAAACTCTATTCTTCAACAAAATTTTGAAATTATTATTAAGTTAGAACCTCAGAAATTTATTCTCTAGTTGATCTATCATAAGAAGAACTTTCCAAAATAGGTTGAAAATTACTTTTAGAAATACCATCTGAAGATGTGGGTTGAGGTTGTTTAAAAACAAAGGGATAAATTTCATAAAATTTAATATGTATTATTTCCTCAATAGTACTTATGTTTTTATTAAATAATCTACATGACTTACTATTTATAGAATAACCTAAAAATATTCATTCATCATATTTTGGAGAAAAAATATGTAATTTATCATTATTATTCACAATGAATACTTTTCATCCAAAACTTTTGAAGTAAAAAAGTTTTTTTCCTTATGGTTCATAACTCATAAAGAGTTTTATTAATAAAATATCTTATTAAAACTCGATTTATAATATAACAAGCAATAATAACTACTTCATCCCAAAAAAAAATTCATTGAGTATTCACTCAACCTGGTTCTTGTAATCTCTTGAATAGTTTTATTTCTTCAATAAACTATTCCATTTTTATTTGGAGTTCTATGTGCCTAAAAGTTATGTACAATACTCTTTATACTATAAAAGTTTCAAAATTATAATTTACAAATTCTCCACCATGATCACTATGAATAGTTTTCAAGGAGAGTTTTTTCACATTTTTAACTTGGGATATAAAAGTTTTAAAATAGAAAATGGCTTCAGTATTATTTGGTATAAAATAGACCCATATGTATCTAGTTTAATCATCAACTAAATCATATATATCATATTTTAAATCGATACTCACAGTTTTTGTAGGAAAAAAAGATTTCATGTGAACTAACTATAAAGAATCAGAAGTTGAGACTTCACTAATAGATTTAAAACTTGACTTGTGTTTCTTTTTTAATTGAAAAGGCTTGTAAACTTTTCAATTATCATACCTATGTTATGATAGATCTTTAAAAATTCATTTATTAGATAGTTTAGATAAAGTTATAACATTACAGTTTCCTAATATTCTATTTCATAACCAATATTTATATTCCATTTCACTAAGAAAAGGTAGATCTTGGATCCTAATGTCATATAAGTTAAGTGTATAAACATTCTCATATCGATTGGAAGAAATAATAAATTAATCTTTTAAACAATGAACAATACATTTTTCATTCCTGAAGTTCGCAAGATATCCCTCATCACATAATTAACCTATTCTAATAATAGTTTGCTTAATACCTATAATAAATTAAACATTAAAAATTAAATCTTTGTAAATAAGAACAATGTTACATATTCTTATTATTTCTTCCTGAGTATTATCACCAAAGATAACTTTTTGGCCTTTTATTTTTATAATATTCTAAAACAAATCCTTTTTTCTGGTCATATTTCTATAGAAACCACTATCCATGTACCATATGTTATTGTTTGTACATTTCTTATCTTCTTGAAAAAATAGATTAGATTTTCAGAACCCACATATTATTGGGTCTGTTATTATTAGAAATTAAAATTTTGGGAATCCACATTTTTCAAAATTTACTATTTTGAGAAAATGTTAATTATTTTGAAAAATAAGCATTATTAAATCTTAAGAATTGAACTTTATTTAAATAAAATTTATTCTTCCAGTGACCACCACTTTTTCACTTAGTAAAAAATGTTTCACTTTTTAGAACAAAGTATTTATTATTAAAAACATGTTTTCTTTAGTGAAACCCATTCTAGATACATCAATATTAGGTATAATTTTATTATATATCTTATAAAAGTTTTTCTTACTAGTGGTAAACTTTGAAAAAAAAATTTGAACTAAAAATTTCATAATTAAGTTTTACAACTAAATTCTTATCCTCAATATTATTTATATTCAAATTATGTTTTTATAATTAATTATAAAAAAGTATTGTAGAAATTATAATTTTCTATTTTTTTAGAAAGATGAGTTTTTTCAATATTAGTTTGATATAGAACTTTATTAATATCTAAAATCTTATTAGTTAAATTAAAAATATTTGAATTATCTTTCAAAAAATTTTGTTGAGAAATATCAAGTTTTTAGTGATATTACAATTTTCATTTTCTAGTAATTTAGAAAATCTAGAAACCTATTCAAAACTTGGTAAAGATTTATATTCTTAAAATAAATAATATTCTTTATCAGAAGTTATAGAATTTTTATCATCAATATCACTATCAAGGTAATTCACATTTAGAGTAATATTTTCTAGATATTCAACATATACCTTTTCCAAGAAGAAATTGTTAATATTAGGAATATCAGTATGGAATTCGATATTCTTTTTATCTTCAATAGCATTATCAGAAGAAATTTTTGAAGAAATATCTCCTCCACTAGCACTCCAAGTATCTAAAGCTTTCAAACTTTTCTTATTATTATGCTTGTAATACTACTTAGAATTTATCCTTGAATTATTATCCTTTTTATCCTTTTTCTTCATCTTAGGATAGTATGGTCTTATATGTCCATATTTATTACATTCACAATATATAACTTCTCAAGAATCCTTTTTATCACTATTATACTTGTGATTATTCTTATATCTATATTGGAAATCATTTTTACAATTTTCTTGGTCATCCTCTTCATAATATTAGATTATTCATTTCCAAATTGTTCTGAAAAACTAGTATCTGAATCAACTATAACTTTATTCTTTTTAGATGAATTTGAAACTTTATCTTCAAATTGAAATTTATAAGTAACATTAGAATCTGTTGAAAAATCAAATCCCCCATTTTTCTTTTTCATATTTTCAGTATCTCTTTTAAATACTCCCTTATATTGCATAAGAGTTACTATCAAATTATCCAGAGTAAGATGTGTGATTCTTCTAGTATCATCAAAATTAGTTCTCTTAGATTTTCATTCACCTGGAATGATATCAATAATATTTTCAACTAATATTTCATCAGTGATATCTTTCTCTCTAATAGATTGTAAATTATTTATAATAGTAAAAAATATTTGATGCATTTTTTCAATTATTTCACTAGGTAGAAAATAAAAATCTTGATAATCAGTAGGAAACATAGTTCTTCTGGTTTCAATAACTATTGAAGTTCTAAAATATGTAACTTCTATTTTCTTCCAAATACTATTTGAAACTTTATAAGTAGAAATATGATTATATATGTTTCTAGTTATAGAACATAATATAGTATTCTTTAATCTATATTTTAACTAATATTCCAACTTCTCCAAATTAATAAAATTAGTAAAATCTTTCTTAGTAGTCTTATAGTAACCATTCAACATAATAAAATTGTCAACACCATTATTTATAACAAATGTATTAATATTTTCTCTCCAATACTCATAATTATCCCCATCAAATATTAGTAGTTTTCTATGATTTAGATTTCCAAGAGTACTAACATTTAAACATTCCATATTTATAATAACAAAACCTTTTCTAGAATTTAGACGTTATTGTAATAATTTTTTATAAAAAAAGTTTTAAAAAACTTTATAAACTTACATTATATAACAAGAGTAAATACTAGTAATTAAATCAATAGAACCTACTCAGATACCAATTTTTGAATTGTAAGTGTATATAATGGCTAAATGAGGGGGTGAATTGTAGTATAAAAAATTAAACTAACATATTACCCAAACCTTGTTTATTGTTGTGATTTTACTCATTGATAATCTAATAACCAATGTATATGAATTGGACTAAGAAGTTGTCTGATAAATTACAGTAACTAGTTGGTCTTATAGATTGTATGATAAAATAGATATTATGAAATCTTGGAAAAAATAAAGTTTCTTATATAAATGCATAATGGAATAAAAACTTGTAAAAACAAGTAAGATCAAATATTATAAAAAATAAGAATGAATTAAAAAAAATTCATAAAAATTTTATACTTTTTAACCATAAGAGTTAAGGAAGTCAGAAATATAGAATTAGGATATCCATGGTTTTCAAACTAATTGTAAGGTCTATCTTTCCTTGCCAGGAAATCCCTCAATTTGAAGATCGGTATAAGATTTATATTCAAATACCATGGAGGCCCACAATTTGAATATTGGTATCAACTAAATATTTAAATAACATGGAATACCTTGATCATCTTGATTAGTATCATCAATCTTCTTATACTTAGAATCCATCGATCATAACATCAATCCGAAACAAAATACATATGAATAAATTGTTCAAGGAATTTACAACTCCTCACTCAGAATCCTTAGAACACAAACTCTCTAAAAGATTACAAAGCATAAGAACTTGATGTTCAGGTAGATCAATCATCATATGTGTTGAGTTGGAAAATGTATTAGCTCACAGATCCTTGATTCACTCTTATTTATAGGTATCACTCCAAATTTCATATTTCCATGATTCTCGGAGTTCATTAAAATGAACTTAGATGTTCTTCACTTGACAGATCACCAAATTATATCTTCATACAATGTCATTTGGTATCACTATTAAAATTTTGTTAAATTATATTTTGATGAGTAGTAATAATTCAAATTACAATTATAAACTTATTATTCTAATGGAATAACAAGCCAATATTATGGGCTAAACTTTTCATGCCAATAGACTATAAATCATCAAACTTATAGTCTAAATATCATCATACTGATAAATTCGATATCATCACACTGATAGAATAAATATCATTATACTGATTTATTAGAAATTTTTACATGGATATTCTAAACATTTTCACATTGATATATAATATAAAATCATATTAATAGACTGGATATTGTTAATCCAATGGAGTGGACTTATTTCAAAATGATGGATTAGACTTTTGTTAGACTGGAGTATCAAAATTGTATAAAAAATTTATATTAATTTAGTTAATGATTATTTATACGTTTGGTAGAATAAAATTTTTTCTAAAAAACATTCTAAAACTTATATAATAAAAATTTAGTGAAACATCTTTTTAATATTGTGTTGTGATTTTCAAAACCAAGGATATAGAGGGTAGAATGTAAAATTTCAACCCAATAGGATAAAAATTAAGTAAATTATTGTATTTAATGAAATAGAAGATAATAATGACATTAAATGATAATGATATAATATTTATTACATTTAAAATAAAATATTGTGTTTAGCATAAACATGTCTCAATGGATTCAAATTTGAGACAAAGAAACCCTTACAACTTGAGAATTAAATGGATTGAGAGAACATGTAGGAGATATTGTGAAATTAACAATTATATATCATTTAAAAGGGAGATTTATGATTAATTAATTCATTTTGGTAGTATCTATACACATAAAATAGAAATATATTTCAAACATGAAATCATGCCTCAATGAAAGTGAACTTGAGACAACAAATTGTTACTATAATTCCTTACTTAGATGATGACACTCTAACCTATTGTAAAACAAAAACATCTAACTTAATAACCTATTTATGAAACTTAATCATAAATATTACACTTTTATAATCCTTACTAAAATTATTTATCATGAGTACATTAATTAGTTATAGAGTATTATGACTATCAGGTGTTAATAACATTAACTGTTTTACACATGTTTAATAATTTTGATATAATTACCCATTATTTTATAGAAATTTCACTATTTATATATCATTTAATATTATTATAATGATTAAAAATTTACTTATTTCATCCCATATGTGTTTTGGTTCTGTTATGTTAAAACTAAATTGATAACGGCTTATTTTGTTAATTTTAGCGAATAAAAATGTTACATTAATAATAATTTAAATAATTAACATGATATTTTAAGAAACATATACTAATCATGATTTAAATAATATATTATCATAATATTAGTTTTCATGATCCCATATTCATCCATTATCACATTTTAAATCATTATTCACATAGGTGTTTAACCCGACCCAGACTTGAACACGCTTTAACTCGATCAGCGAGTATGGTTAAGAAGGTGTTTATTTTGACATAATTTCATTATAATAAATTAAAATTACATAATCATAAGCTAATTTTTTTGTGAGTAATTAAAAAATTAATTTTACTTTATCAAATTTAAATTCTTAAATTTGTAAATTTAACTTTTAAAAAAAATATATAATATAAATAAAGTGGATTTAATTGAAAATAACCTTTTAAATATTTAATAATAATTGTTATTTATATTTTAAAGGTAATTAATATTAATGGTTCACCACAATATTGTTTATTATAGCTTTATTAATAACATATTCTTAATATTTCATGGTTTTTTTTACATTGGGTGTAGCATATGACACAAGTTATTGAATATAGTATTTATTTTAAAGGATTCAAAATCCAGGGTTGTTACATTCTACCCCTACCCCCTAAATAAATTATATATTATATATAATATTTACTCATAATTACTACTATTAATTAAATCCATTAAAGGGTTAATGAAAAATAAACGATGTCGCTTTATGGAGGTGGTAGTCTGCACAACACACTAATGGTGTTCTTTTGTTCTTCTAAGTTGATTGAAATGAATAACTAAGGGTTTTACCATTAATATAAAAAATATATTATTATAATAATGATTATGAAGTCATAATATTATTTTGGTGATATGATATTTTTAATATTAATATTAAGAAGAAAAACTTTAGAAGGAGGTAATACTTACGTTGGAAACTTGAATTTTCCCTTAGAAGTCCCCTTGAAATAGAAGGGCTTAAGATAACTATGAGGGAAATGGGATTATGTTTGTGGGATAAGTTTATAGGGAGAGAAAAATGGAATATTTCAAAGGATTAATTCTAAGTATAGGTGTGTGTTTGAAAGGGTGTAAGTGATCCCCTTTTATAAGAGAGAAAAAGGGAACTTTTGGAAACACCCTTTATAATTTAATAATGTCGTGATACTATTCCTAGGTAAGTGGATTCAATGTTTCAAAATTATTGTGTTTGGGGAGTATTTGGGTTGATCAATGCATAATAATTTGTTTAAACACTTGTTTTAAAATGTTATATAGTTTTTACCATTATGTTTTTACTTTTTTCTTTTTTTTTACTTTTAAACTAGGAAACTAGTTTTTAACTATGTAATTTTATGTTTTATTAAGAATATAATATAAAAAATATAAAAAAATTGGGTGTGATTGAACTAAATTTAACCTATATTTAATCTAATTAAATTTATAACTATTATAAAATTAACTTTTAAATTAAAACATATAATGTGTAGAAAAATAGTTTTAGTATAAAAATGACATTTTGACCATTATGGATTCTTAATATGATTTAGTATTGATTAATAATTAAATTAGTTTTAATATATTTATTTATTTGTTTATAAATCATGTAACATAAAATATTTAAAGTTTTTAATTTAATTATTTATATATAAATTCCTCAATATTAATAAAAAAAATTTTAAAATAATTGTTTCATCATTATCACGGTGGTTAATATTAATACTAATAATTTAAATTTTGTACCTAAAAATGAAATTTTCCATATAAAATAATATCAAATTATTATATAAAATATAATAATAATTTTTTCAAATTTACTTTATCTGTGTATAGAAACTAATCTTAACATTAGCACATATGATACATAAAACCCTGTTTTTTTGAAAAAGTTTATTTTTAGGAAAAACGATTTATGATTCGGATTGAATTATCAATTTAATTGATTCCAATGAATTTAAAATAATTATTATCATTAAAAGAGTATTTATTTGACATTAAAATAAATCAAAAACATCATTTATCCATGTTATAATTAATTAGACAAAACATTCAAAAAAAGATTCCATTAAAATACTGCATAAATTATCAAAATATTGAGCATGAGTTTATAAATTCAAAATAATATTTTAAAATTTCTTATTTTAATTTACAATATATAATTTTATATTAAAAAGTTTTCAAAAACACTCAATATATTTATATAATAAAATAATTTCATAAAAGTGATGACATTAATCAGTGTTTTTATTATTCATCTAAAATCAGTTATTTTAGAAAAATATCAAAAATTTATCCTAAGCTAATTTTGTTGTGAGAAATTAAAAAATTAATTTTACTTTATCAAATTTAAATTCTTAATCTTGTAAATTTAACTTTTTAAAATAAAATATATTATATAAATAAAGTGGCTTTAATTTAGAATAACATTTTCAATATTTAATAATTATTATTATTTATATTTTAAAGGTAATAACTATTAATGTTTCACCACCATAGTGTTTATTATAGCTTTATTAATAACATATTCTTAATATTTCGTGTTTTTTTACATTGGGTGTATCATATGACACAAGTTGTTGAATATAGTATTTATTTTAAAGGATCCAAAATCTAGGGTTGTTACATTCTACCCCCCCCCTAAATAAATTATGTCCTCACAACTTAATTTTCACTTACTTGTTGGAATATTTAAAGGTTGTGAAAATATTTAAACAACTCAAGATATTATCTCTAATTGTATTTGATCCTCAATATCATATGGAATACTAGAAAATAATTATCCTCCATAACCATTTCAAGGAAATTTATATCATAACTAGGTATTAAGGCCCATTTTAAGGATTTAGTTTTCTTCTTAGATAATTCCTAGTTGGCTTTACAATAATAGATGGTCATAGTTGATTTAGAATGTGTTTTTACCTATTCTAGAAATTAAAGTGCATTCAAAGTTATGATAAACATTCTATTTCAAAAATAGAATCAATTTTTTAGAGAAGTAGATTATGATTTTTACAAAGTTTATTTCATAAAACATAACAATGATACAACTAAATGTTTTCCTTAAAATAAAAAACACTAATTTTGGTGACTTAATATCCTTATAAAACAACCTAGATACAATAAGGTTGATATAACTATAATACATTTACTAATTCAGGGTGGATTGTAAGTAAAAACTACTTACCACTATCCTCATCATTAATAATAATTGAATAGGTTCTTCCTTGGTCCCTGGGTCTAAGAGGTTGTAGATTCCAATCATCCTCAACAATCATTAGATAGGTCATTAACTTGGATAATGCTTGAGTTTTACAGACATAAGGCATTGAATTGTTAGTGGTTTCCTAGGATTATTTATATCTTATTTCCTTATGTTTAATGAACCCTTTATTTTCCAATGATAGTTTTATTATTTATGACCACCTCTTCCATAGGTAAAGTACCTCCTAGTCCCCTTAAGGTAGTTTCCTTAGTGCTTCTTAAAACATTTTTGATATATAATAAATTGAAAAAAAAATTCATCATCTTTGTCACTTGATATTTCACGAGACTCCATCTTTCACTACTTTGGTGTGTTTTATACTTAAACTATGGTCATGTTTTTAATCGTATTATATGATAGTAGATTTGGAATAATCACAAGGTTTATCATTCTAATTCCAATTTTTATGTAGTGATTGTTGAGGTAATATCCACAATGTCTCTCACACCCATGGCTCCTTCTAGTTCCATCCATATATACAAAAATGGATGATATTAGTGGAAATAAATTAAAAATATGGGTAAATTATCATAATCAAAAAATGAATTCAACTTTAAAATATATTGTTGTTTTACATTTACACATTGGCTTATTTTTCCTTTAGTTTAACCTATATTAATCTTAGTTTGATCAAGGTCACTTTAAGTTGGGTTATCTTACTCTTATAAACCTAATCCCTCAATGTAAATAGGAAATAAATCCTTCATATAGGTTCATAAAGATCATATGATCAGCCAAATAATATAATCCTAGATTTTATAGCTAGTTGGGTAGACTTGGACCCTCTCATCATGCATTAGGGTGATGATCAAGTCAATTCTGAACCAACCCTTTTCAAGGTGATTACCCCTAGATACATATGTGGCACAACCACATCAACTTTCTAGTATGTGGATAGGGATTTGTTTCTTTGAAAACCACTTAGTTGAGACTTTACCAATATATCAAGATATCATCCTATAATTATAATAAACTATAGGGTTTTTACTAAGGTTCTCTAAACCTAACTCTAAAATGTAAATTAAATAATCCCCAAAAATATCTAAACTAATATCTAAAATAACTAAACCTATATTGATTCCAACTAAATTGAACTAATAAAAACATGACTTAAATAATACATTAATATCATGACTTCGATAATACATCTCACAATAGTTGGACAACCCAAAGACCGAGAGGTTTAGTTTCTTGGAGAGTAGCTACATAACCATCTTATTTTACCAAACTTGCGAACATTTATCTATAATAATGCTCCTATATACCCTTTAAATAATTATCATGTGATAAAATCATATTCATAATATGGGTATTAAAAACATAAGAAAGGGGTAAGCTCAGATGTTCAATAAGTGATAACATTACAAATGCCATAATGGTTAGATCACATCATATGGATAATATTGAATAAAGAAAAATACCTTCTTTAAAAGAACTTAAATAATTAAGTGTTATCCATAATAATGACATCTAAAAACTATATCACTTTTACCAAGGCATGAGGAAATAAAACACGAACCATATAACATGAGCTGTAGAATATAGGAAAAAGTGGAACAATCATAAATATCAAATTTTTTATATTTGTGAACTTAGATACCCACCAAACCATTCACTTGTAAAATTGAGAGTAATGATAAATACCACTACACTCACCCTTTAAGAACCTAACTACTTGCTAACCCATTCACATAACATTAGTCTAATTGTGTGTTTTTTCTTGGGTGATGGAGGTTTAGTTGTTTAATGTCCCAAACCAACTTGAATACCCTAGTACCCTGATAAATGATTTGATCCCAACATATCTCTAAGAGAATTCAGGATCCCCATGGGCTATTGAATATCACCTATCATCATGACATTTAAAAGGGGGTATTAATTTTCAATAAACACAATGAAAGATAAAGATTCATACTAGTATGCTCAAAAACTCCAAAGGGAGAAAATACTAGAAATCAAAAAAGTGTATCAAAACCAAAATAGTGCATCATCAAAGTACTAGGAAATATATAGGATAACCCAATATCCCAATGGACACATCACTCCAAGACCCAAGTAATCAAGAACATCCACCTCCTCCAACATGCGATTTCTCTTTAATCGAACATGGAAGGAGAAAATCTACAAACTCATAAAGTAAAAGGTAGTTATTGAGCTAAGAAACATAGTAGGGTCTCACATAGTGTTCTATAATAAGATTCCATAATAATAAACTAAATCGTGCTTTCAATTTTAATTAAAATAGGTATGGTATTATATTTGAGTATTTAAGACTTCAAATGGTGGAAAAAATTTCAAACATGGATTAAATAAACATTTTATGTAAAATTGTTTATATAAATAAATAGGCATGATCAAAGAAGTTTTATATTAATGGAAGGTATGTATCAAAATAGTCACAACAAGAACCATGGTCATCTTCTCTGTGGCATGATAGTTTCAAGTTACAGGATCCCCACACATCTCATATCAGTGATCATGGAAAGTATGTGCACATATTCCCTTTAGGCTCTCACTGAATAGGACCCATAAACATCCCATCGGGGATAAGATATGTCGTGTTGGGTTTTTTTAGAGTTTCAATCATAATTTTTTTGTCAATTAATTACCATCCTTGTGTGTTTTTTCCAAAATAACCCACTAACTACCTAGTATATTATGTGTTGAATCAATCAATCAATAACAGGAAAATTATTTCAAATCAGTTTGAAATAAAATTTCCTCATTTTCATTTTCAATATGCCAATTTCATTTCAAAACCAGAAAATATGTTTTTCATCATTTCATTCCTTTTTGAACTAGAAGCAACCATAGGTTTTTATTAATTCAATTTAAGATATTTTTTCAAAATTAATTCATAAATCTATAAATTTCAAAATACACCCCAATCTCTAATTCCATTGGAATTGGGTTTTTTTTCCAAAATCCATACCGTATCAATTTCAATCCCAATTTTCATCAAAGTGGGGTTTTTCACAAATTAATTCAAAATAATTATAAATTAAAGGTCTAATTTTTTTAAAGGCAGAACAACACATAATTATTAAGTAGAAAAATATTACAAGGGTCTAAAGTACGGGATCATGTTACAATATTTTTCATGAAAGGAAAGTAGATCAGCGGGGAGGCCATCAAACCAGATTATTTCATGATTTATTCCCATGTTGTTAAGGCCATCCTAAATTGTGTTTTCTTGTCGATATACACGTGTGATGATATAGTTGATATCTGTAAGGAAATGGTTGCAATCCATCCAATGAGTAGTAATTGGCCACGGAAGATGAGTTACACCATTCCAAATCGCTTGCACAATGGTCGTCAAGTCACATTCAATCCAGAGATTGTTCCAACCAAAGAGGATATAAAATTAAATGGCATGGATCAAACCTATAATCTCATCTTCTAGGGAGATTTCATAGCCACATTTTCCCCTGAAACATCCAAGAATTTTCCCGAGATGATTCTCGAAGACTGCACCACACCCTACAGGCCTCGGGTTACCCTTAGAGGCACCATCAATATTGATTTTGATCCATCCAGGTATAGGGGCCCACTAGAACACCTCTAGAGTGAAATGTGGTTGACAAAAACTTCCATTTATTTGCAAAAGCTTCAATATAACGAAGTCATGTACGGTGTTATGGCAATGACCTTTTGTAATAAAGCAACATCATGTATAGAAATAAGGATCATCATCCATCCTGCATTAAGATTGAGTGAGAAATTTTGATGGATAATAGAATTTCAATCATACCAGATCACATGGTGGAGTTCAGCAACTGCAGAGAGAAAAAGGTTATTGATTTTTTGAGAGCATTCCATTTCTGCACAATTCTTTATTGGAGTTATAATAGAATCAAAAAACAACCATCTACTATAAAAATTTCTATAATATAGTTCCAAAGAGCATAATATATAGGGAGTCCACTTACCCGAAGAAATGGAACAACCTACCTCTCTCAAAGAAACACAACACCCATAGCGGGACTCTCCAACAAATAATAAAGGGGTAGAAGATCTAGGAACTCAACCTAGAATTAAGATTCAAAAACATGGAGTTTAGATCCATCAATCCCAAGATGATATAAAAATATTCGAGGTGGAAAATAAAGAGTGAAAAAATATATAGGGAGACTGTTTACCCGAAGAAATAAACTACAACCAACATGATGATCAATCACCGAAAGGATGATCCAAAGGGATTAGAGATCTATAAAATCACCTAGGAAAATCTTATAAGTTTAGAGTCAGGAAACCTAGAGGAGTGAATAATTTTAACTAAACTACCTGATTAAAATCTATACTTTGGATTATTCATGGAATGTAACCCAATTACACATCATGAAATTTTTTATTCCCACATATGCTAAAAAACTCATTTCCTTTTATTAAAAAATTGATTTTTAATATTTACACAGCATGTAAGTTATACACGGTGTGTAACCTTTCATTTTTTGTACTGATTTCACAACATCCATCAGGTGATTATTAAATGTCGTGTAATAATATTATATAGTGTGTAAATCCCTAATAGTCTACAAAAAACTATATGTTTTATGCTGAAAATTCAAAAACAACTCTGAATTCACCATTACAGGTATCCTCCCAATTCCATCTCGACATTAACCAACCAATCAAAAAGAAAAACCCCCACATAGGTTTAGAACATAACTAAGATAAAGGTAATGGGGTGTTATAACCTCCCCCCCATAAATAATTTCTATCCTCATAAGTACTATCAAGAATATTCCATATCAAAAAGGTAATTTGATTACACTCTTCCCATGTCTCATGAGAATAATAAATGTGTTGTCATAGCACATGGACCAAAGGTATCATCCTCCCATGAAGTACCTGAGTCTCATAATCAACTATCCTGACTGAATTCTCAGTCATGGATAAATCAGGCTCAACATCAAGATCACTCCAACTCAAAAAATGAGATGGATCAGAAAGATACTTTCATATTTGTGATACATGGAAAATGTTATGTATTTTTGTCAACTATAGGGGAAATTATAAATGGTAAGACACTTTAACCACCTACTCAACACCCTCAAAAGGTCCCATAAAATGAGGAGAAAGATTCCCTTTCCTCCTAATCCATCGATGACCCAAATAGGGTGAAACTTTCAAGAACACTTGATTGCCAACTTAAAATTCCAATGGTATCTACTGACGATTGACATAAGATTTATACTGGCTGTATACCATTAACATCCTCTGATAAATCAAATAAATTTGTTGTTATCTCTTGAACTAATATTGGTCCAACCAAGTAACTTTCACCAATATTCGACCAACACAATGAATATTTACCTGAACTTCCATGCAAGGCCTAAAAAGGATCTATCCTAAACACAAACTAGTAAATATTGTTATAACTAAACTCAACCAGTCCCAAATTGTCATCCTAATCTCCACCAAAAGTGAGGACACAAACACAAAGAATATCATTAATAATTTGTATATCCCTCTCTATCAGGACATCTATCTATATATGGTATGTCATACTTAAACAAACCTGAGATCCCAGTGCCTCCTAGAGGCCTTTCAAAAAGTGATAATTAAAAGGAGGATCCCTATCAGAGACTATAGTAGATTTACCTTCATGGAAATGAAAAATATCTCTCACATAGAGATTTACCATATCATCAACGTTGGTTTCATCCTGAATGGATATAAAGTGATATGATTTGGTCCCCCTGGTGATTACAACCCATATCACATTCTTCTTTAACTGGGTATGTGAAAACCCAACCATAAGGTCTATAGAAATATCATACCACTTCTAATTCAGCACTGTAAGTGGATAAAAAAAACATGAAGTTCTATAATGCCCGTCTTTGAATAGTTGAAAAGTATAATAGTGTGAAACAAATTGAGCAACATCTTATCTCATACCCTGTAATCAGCATCAACGTCACATGTCATAAAACAAATTTATGGTTCTTGGGTTCACTTCCCACTGGAAATTATGAAAGTTCCTCATCACAACTTTTCTTATAGGAAAAGTTACAATGAACTAGTTCTAAGAACTTAGGATAACCTCTATGGAGAACAACCACTTGGAAACAGTCTCCCCACCATAAATATAGTTCCTAATGCCATTGAATTCATCATTAAGATTCTATTTCTGAAGAACCATATTGATAATAGAGGAGGTCAAATGAACAATATCCAAGATCACCTCATCCCCTATTTCCCGAACTCCAAAATTAAATTATGCAAAATGAGTCATCAAGTTACACTCTTATGATGATTCTTTCATGACTGGATTGGAAGTTTCCAACTCAAAGCATCATCAACAACATTCCCTTTCCTTAGGGTATAGGAAATATTAAAGTCAAAAGATTACAGGTACTCCACTCAATGCCTCTGGTGAAGATTCAAATTTTTTGTAGATAATATATAACACAATATCTTATAGTTAGAATACAAGGTAAAACATTATCTTAAAAGGTAATGCTGATAACACTTAAGCACATGCATCACAATTGCAAGTACGAGGTCATGTGTCAGATAATTCTTCAAATGTGGCCTAATATGTTAAGATCCACAGGCAACAACATGATCACCCTTCATAAGAACATAGCACAATCCCAAACTTTATGCATTATAGAATACCACATAGCCCTTCCCAACCTCTGGAAGAGTCAACATTGGCACAAAATTCAAAATGCATTTCAGTTTGACAAAATAACTCTGAAATTTCTCATCCTTAGAAATATTTACTCCCTTCCAAGATAGTGTAGTCATCAAAGAATCCAACATTGATAAATTCTTTGCAAACTAGTGATAATATGCTACTAGACCCAAGACTCTCCTAATATTGAAAACATTATATAGCTGCTCCCATGTCGTAATAGTTTTCCCCTTCTCGGGATCAATTGAAATATCATGTTTCAAGACCATGTGTACCAAAAAATTCACTTCTAGAATCTAGAAATTAAATTTCAATAGATTGAAATTAAGTAGGTAATTTATCAAAAATTCTAGAACTTCACTCAAATGACAAACATGATCTTCAATAGAATTAGAGTAAACCGGGATGTCCTCTACAAAAGACCACCATGAATGTATCAAGACACTCATGGAAAAACAAGTTCATAAAATCTATAAATACTGTAGGAGAATTTGTTAGACCAAATGGAATTAAAATGTACTCATAATGTCCACACCTTCTCTAGAAGGGTTATTTCTTAATGTCATATTATTTTATTCTCAACTGGTGATAACCAGATCAAAGATCAATCTTCGAAAACCACTTTCCCCCTTTTAACTGGTCAAGAATATCAAAGATATGTCATAGTGGATACTTGTTATTTATTGTGACTCAATTGATATTTCATTAATCAACACATAGGAAAAGTTATCCACTATCTTTCTTAGCAAAGAGAATCGGTACCGCCCAAGGTGACACACTCAAGCATATAAATACTTTCTCTAATATATCATCCAACTGATTCTTCAACTCTTCCATTTTAGATGGTGTCATGTGGTAAGAATTAATAGATACTGTTTTGGTACTAGGAAATAAATCAATAGAAAAATATACCTCCCTTACCAGTGGAAAACTAGAGAAGTCATAAGGAAACACATCAGGAAACTCAACAATAACTGGAGGGAAATCACCACTCAAGGATCCCACTCTAGATCAGTAGAAAATGCTAATATCAATTCCCCCAACTTTGGATAATAATTTATGGCTCTAATAAACCTTAGGTACAATTCTACATAAAAGATATGGCTCTCTTCATTCAATACCATGAAGGAGACTCGTTAAAGATAAAAAACAATTTGATCCTTATTAGAAATGATACAATCCATCATGAAAATGATATAAAAGGTTTGATGTCAAGAACAAGAAAATACCAAGTAAGATAGATATATGATAATGAGAAGACACAAGGACAATGAAGACCACACTCTCTCTTAATTATAAGGGGTGTAGTAATATCTATCACATAAGATAAAATATCTATAGTAAGATTTACTATGTTCACAATAAGATTCAAAATTAATGAGTGAGACACTAGTGGAAAAACATATTTTATCGTCATTTTTTTTAATTTTTGACGTTGGTTTTAAACCGACGTTTATAAAGGTGATGTAAAAAATATAGTTTTTGGCATAGGTTTTACAAAAACGGATGCCGAAAAAAAATTCGGTAAGAGTTTGGGCGTCGTTTTTACATAAAACTGACGCCAAAATGAATTTTTGATACGATATTTAGCATTGGTTTTAGATAAAACCAACGTTGAAAGCCGGTTGGACCTGGCCTTCGGTGTCGGTTTTATCTAAAACCGATGCCGAAGCCCCGGTCAAACCCCCTTTCGGCATCGATTTTACTTAAAACCGATGCCAAAGTTAATTTTTTTAATCTTTCAGCATCAGTTATTTAAATAACCGACACCATAAATAAAAAAAAATTATAAAATATTTCCAATTACATTCCCAGAAAATTCAAAACCCCTGTAAAAATAACACAATATACAAAAACAATTAAACAGTATTTATCATCAAATGCCTCATATAACTTCAATGCTTATATCTAGTTAATAAAAAAATTATCTATACATTGTTATTATAAATTAAAATTAAAATACACGTACCTGCAATTAATGACTTCAAGAAATTTTGTGAAATTTGCAAGTCCCATGCCTCTAGCTTTTACAGCATGCTCATTGTTGGTTATTATTGAAGCATTCAAAAACAATTAAACAGTATTTATCATCTAATGCCTTTTATAACTTCAATTCTTTTATCTAGTTAATCATAAAAATTATCTATACATTTTTATTATAAAGTAAAAGTAAAATACACGTACCTGAAATCAATGACTTCAAGAAATTTTGTGACATTTGCAAGTCCCACGACTCCAAAATCTATGGAATGCTCATTGTTGGTTATTATTGAAGCATTCATTTGATTATTAGTAGGTTCAAACACCTAATATATCAAAAGAGTTAGGTTTTTGTACCCATATGTATTATTATTTATAAATATTAGAATATACATACCTCAAATTGTAATCAGACTTAACAAATAGTTTGCAAAAGTAGATTGAATATGGGTTATATCAGATTCAGAATAAGGCTGTGAATCATTGAATGCCTATAATAATATTGAATGATATGAAATTAAAAAATAGAATAATATGGGAGAAAATATATAAAAAATTAATACAACTGACCTTATGAAAATCAGTAGTTTGTCCAATTGTGATTATCTCGTACATGAATCGTAGAATATAATAACCACATTCAACATGTCCATTTTGACGATGACACTGTAGTAATAAAACATTTAATTAAAAAAAATATATAACAAAAATATAAAAACTAATTACCTGTACTTCTACATATTTGATTTCCATTGGTTTCTTTTCTGACATGTATTCTTTGTTAAAATGTTTCCATGATCTGCATTTTTTTATATATGAACTAATAATACTTGTGTAAACAATGAAAATTAAACATAATGATCTTATAAAAAATAAAAAAAATACCTGTTTAATAAGGTGAGAAATGGTTTACGCACTCCTCCTAATAAAGAGAAAAACCAATATAAGATGCATTCACTTGGGCAAAATACGCCTAACATCCAATGCCCCCTACAATACAAAAAGTTCACAATTAATGAAATTATAATGATCATTAGTTCATAAAAATGTTGACGTTCTTACTTATCAAGAAATGGAAAAAACCAGCACTGAATCTCTTTCTGTGTTAATCTATCGGATATATATTGAACTCTTTCATGATTCTTCACATATTTGGCTTCTGAGGAAATGTACTATGGATCAATAAAGCTGTAAATGCCTATTGTTTCCTTTATTAAAATAAGCTTCTGTAGATACCTAATTTAAAAAGAAAATATAGTTAGTCAATGACATAACAATATTTTATTAAAGAAATAGAAATTCAAATGTCAATTTACTTACATGATAAACAACTGCACCACACTCTATATGATCTCTTCAAAATTAACTAAATTCATGATATCTTCTTTCAATAATTTCAATCCATAATTTATTCCACATATATCGGGTGTCATCTGAAACTCATAGATAAAATTCAAGGAAGAAGAGGACTCGGATAATCTTTTTAACCCATAAGAAATATCAGAAGTATATACAAACAACTGTTCATGAAAATTTTGTTGCATTTTTGCAGTTTATTTTGATTTCATATATTCCTATATAAGTTAAATGTTAGAAAAAATTATAAGTAATTTTGAATCATTTGCAATTTATATTTAAAAAAACTCATACCTTAAGTGAAATATAACGAAGAAGGGCAGTTGGCCAAAGTAAAAAATGGATTATACATTCTCCAACACTGGTGATCTCCACAGTAGGAAATGGTAGTAGAGCAGTAGGATATATAATAAAAATTACTGATACTCTAACCTGACCCATCTACATAGGCTGATGATGTACCGAGTCCCCCAAAAAATGCACATGTCCTAACGCAACAATATGCACATGAGAATCTCCCGCAAACAACTCACAATATGAGTCTTGATCCGAGGGAGGAGGTGGAGGCTCAAAGTAAGCAGGTGGGGAAGGGTAGTCCGGGTGAGGAGGCTGAGAAGGCAAAAAACTGAAAAAGTAATATTAGTGTTTAAAATTTATAAAATAGAAAAATTGATTAAAATAAAATAATATACCTCGAAAGGTTGCGTAGACGGGGCAGGGTAAGCAGATGGGGCAGGGTAGTCTGAGTGAGGTGGCTGATAATGCTGAAAAATGAAAAACATATATTAGTGTTTATAATTTATAAAATAGAAAAATTGATGACAAATAAATAATATACCTCGGAAGGCTGTGTAGATGGGGCTGGGTAAGCAGATGAGGCAGGGTAGTCTGGGTGAGCAGACTGGGAAGGCTGAAAAATGAAAAAATTAAATTTTTGATTATAATTTATAAAATAGAAAAATTGAAGACAAATAAATAATATAACTAGGAAGGCTGCGCAGACTGTGATTGTCTTGCCAAGTGTTCTAATAAAGCCTTCTTCACTACTTCTTGAATTTGATCACCCATAGACTATTTCATATCTTTCAACTCTTCTTTTAAGGATTCTATTTCTGGGTCTTTTGATTGCTTACTCTTACCAAAAACCCTCTGAATACTAACAACCACCTGATATCCTCTAACATGGTCGAGGTGTTCTACCTTTCCCAAAGCAGTGGCTAGGATTTCCATCCTACCCTCAGGGATAAAAGAGCCTTGTGTATCTTACTCCTGAATTTCATCCTGAAATGAAAAATAAAAAGGGTATATTAGTGTTTATAAATTATAAAATAGAAAATTTTTTAACAAATAAATAATATTTACTTATAATTTTACCATCCACTTGATGAGATTCCTCTGTAAGATATTTTCATTTTTTCTTCTTCTATCTCGTTTCCATTTCTCATGGCGAGTGGGAGGAGATGGAGGATCAAACTGGACCTCTTCTGAACCACTACTTGATCGAGCTCTTAATGCTTCAAATTTTTATTCAATCATTTTCTACTCCAAATATGAATACCCTCCATGTGATAAAGTATGAGGGTATATGTTTTTCAATTGGATCTCCTGATGAGATATCCTAGAGGCCTGTTATATAAAAATAAAATACTAAGTAATAAGAAAAATTAAGCATAAAATTTAAAATATAAAACAATTACTATACCTGAAATTTCTCTTCTTTATTACTATCAACAAATCGCTTCCATGTTTCTTCATATATATATGGATACTTAAGACATGGGATTTCAAACCTTCTCTTTCCAAAAACATAATTTTTTATCAGTTTGTTTTTAAAATCTCTCCATCAAACCGCCGTTAAAGAGAGATATCTTTTCTTAATTTCTTTGGTTTCCTCAAAATTGAATGTCATCTGTAATTGAATAAATTAAATATGTCATTTAAAATATATAATATTCAAAAAATGAGATAAAATAAATAAAGTAAGATATTTTACCGTCACGGCCTCCCAAAGTTGTTGCTTCGCCATCCTGTCCACAGACTTCCAATCAAGATATAAAATACTAATCCTGCAATGGTTCTGCATCGCTATATAACTGACAAACTAAACTACATTTGGGCCAACTGCATTATTATTATCATAAAAATGGATGTGTAATTTTTTATCATCATGAGCAAGTGATAGTTTTGGTAAACATGTAATACCACGTTTACCAACTTGAGAACTTGATGTTTGAGTAGTAACAGGAGAAGTCTCCTCTGCCGAGGACGCATCAGTAGTCCTGCAAATTTTTTTTCTAAATTAATAGTTTTATTTCATTAAATAAGTATATTACTGATATTTAATAATATGTCAAAATAGATATACCTCGGTAACTTCTCCTCTCTATCTGTATCTGACATTGCTACTATAAAGTGTAATGAAATTTTTTGTACCTACATATCATTAGAAAACTGAATAATTAGAAACAAGGAAGAAAAAAATAAATATGTAAAAATAGAGGCATGCATTTGTAAGTTTTAAAAATAGACACAAAATATAAATATTTACCAGAAAAATTAGGAGACTAATTTATTGTTTTCCCAGATGCCTTCATCGTGATCGGTACATACTGCATGCACTATGTCTGTCTTATACTCATTGTAATCATCTGAAAATTGCGTAATAGATGAATAAGGCTCATGTAAATCCCTAGAATTATCAGAATCATCCTCATCACCCAAATGGTATCTTTTCCCTTTCAAAAAAACTGACCACTGATCATTCGACGGATCAATGACATAAAATACTTGTTTTGCATGTGTCTCCATGATAAATGGTTCCTCATTGTGATTAAATCTTTTCAAATCAACCATTTTAAACCCATATTCATCATGTTTCATGCCACTATTACTATCAACCCAATTACACTTAAAAACAGTTACTTGAAATTTAATATAATCAATTTCCCATATATCTTCAATAACTCCAAAATATGACGTTGATGCAGAAATTGGGTTTTTATCTTTGGCACTCAAAAAATGCACTGCTTCAGCGAATACCATCACACTACTATTCTGAATGGTACTCTTGTCATCCAGGTTTTTTGTGTAAAATATGTAGCCATTGATATCAAAACTAGACCATGTGATCACATTAAGAGATGGTCCCCCTGCTAACCACTTCAATGTTTCTGATAAAGATATATCTGGGGTGACTTTCTCTTTAAACCATGAAACAAATGTATTCTTATTCTCAATCATCAACCACTTTTCATTTCTTTTTTGATATCGTAACTTTAATTCAGCAATATGTGAGGATATATATGGTTGAACCTCATCTGTGTTGTTCAAAATATATAAATGTGCTTGCATCACTTCATCATGTGGAATGAACTTTACCTTTAAGCCTCGAACCCCTCTACCTTCTCTATCAACTGTCATATGTCGAGATACAGGGAGACCAATATGCTCCACCTCATTAAGATAATCAGTACAGAACTCAGTCACCTCTTTTGATACATATTTTTGAAAAATAGAGTCCTTTGGTTGATAAGGATTTTTAACATATCCTTTAAAAAATTTCATATATCTTTCAAAATGATACATCCATCTTAAATAAACAAGCCCACATATTCTTATCTCACACACCAAATGAATCAATAGATGAACCATTATATCAAAAAATGTGGGTGGGAAATACATTTCTAGTTGAAAAATAATAAGAGTTGCTTTATTCTCCAACGCATCTAACAAATTTGGATCAATGACTTTGCTACAAATGGATTTAAAGAAATTACATAACCTGGTGATTGTCTTTCTGACATCTTTCGGTAATATACCACGCACTGCTACTGGTAGAATTTGTTGCATCAACACATGGAAATCATGATATTTCATACTTATTAATTTAAAATCCTTCAATGACACAAAATTATTCACATTTGAAGAAAAACCGCTGGGTACTTTAATACCATGAAGACACTAACAAAAATTCATCTTTTCAATCTTGATTATTGTGTGACAAGACGGGGGTAAATATGTTCTGTTTCCTTTCACAGCAGGAGAAAACTCCAAACGTATTCTCATTAATATCAAGTCCAATCTAGAATGTAATCCATCTTTTGTCTTTCCTTTTATGTCTAAAAAAGTTCTAATCAAACTATCATATATATTTTTCTCAACATGTATAACATCAATGTTATGTTTTATCTCAAAAAAATTCCAATAAGGTAGTTCGAAAAAAATAGACTGCTTCTTCCAGATATGTTTTTGAAAACTAGTGTCATGACCCAACCATACCCGGGCTCGAGCCGCAACTACCCCAGGCCCGCCTTCATAGGCCAGGGGATGGCGACCAGCGCCGAAGGCACAATAACTCGGGGAGGCCTTTGTCTAAGTACCTGTACACACACACACAGAAAACTCAATGTGTGTGTACAGGTACTTAGGCAAAGGCCTCCCCGAGTTATTGTGCCTTCAGAACTAGTCGCCAGCCCCTGGCCTATGGAGGCGGTCCTGGGGTAGTTTCGGCTCGAGCCCGGGTAGGGTCGGGTCGTGACAAAGTGGTATCAAAGGAGGTGCGGGAAAGAAAAATGTAAACAATAAACTCCTACCTCTTGGGTGATGCCCGTCGCTTCGCCGTCAACCTGTCGGGGGGGCCACGCCTTGCCGGAGCTCGCCTCGCCGGAGTTTCCTCGCTGGAGGTGAAGGAGGGGGGAATGGTTTGAGGAAGAAGAAGGAGTAGAAGAAGAGGGGTGGGGGTGTTTAAGTACAAATCACTTAAACGCCCGCCCGACAGCCCCGAACCCGAACTCCCAACGGGGTCGGGATTTAGCCTCCCCTAGGCTAAGAACCATGCTCTGAGCGCAACGGAGGTCTCGGAATTTTATTTTGAGACCCCGTTCAAAAGTTATTAAACTTAGCGCTCGAAGTTAGAAAATTACGAAAATGCCCCTGGAGCCATTTTTCACAAATGGCCCGCGCCCGCGAAACTTATACCCCTCCTAGGGTAAACGGCATGCTACGAACTCAACGGTGCCCTCGGTTTCCCAATCCGATCCACCATTTAAGAGATAGATGCGTTTCAACATTAAACTAATTAATTAATTAATTAATTAATCCGTTTAAAGTTCCAGAAGCGGGCGAGGGGTCTAAACGCCCCATGCCGACAAGTTTTATGTCATTACTAGGGTAAACACCCCATTTCAGACCCATCCGTACACTCGTATCCCAGATCCGGAACTCCGTTTAGGAGTTATCTCATTTATTTGGTGTTTCCAGTGTGAAAGCACTGAAAATTTAATTCCGGCCACTCCGGGGCTCGGAATCGCACACCGTCTGAAGGCGCTGCTCTGGAATATCATCAAGAATATTCCAAAGTCTTTCGCAGCAAAAACTAGGTTCTTACATCATTCCATCCTTCAAGTTTTTCGTCCCCAAAAAGCAAAACTAGGGAGCAACCCAGGGTACTAATCCCACACATGGATTTTCCATACCCAGAAGAACCCACGCACAGCTCTGCATCACCGCACACAGACCAAAGGATTGATCTGTTCACGCTAGGTCGGTCCTTGTCGATGTCGTGAACCCACTCTAGACTTTGGGGTTAGGGCAAGGCGGTAGGGTACCTCGCCATCCCTTTGCACGGTCTCAAACGACCCGAAGGCCCTCGGGGGTATCTCACCTCCCCGGTCAAACCTCTACGTCGCACGCCGCGATTGGAATCACCGCCCACACCTGAAACAAGGCCCGGTGATTCCCTCCTTCAGAATATCCATATGGTGAAACACCCAAGGATATATGGTCATACAAGAGTCTACAGTCGATGCTCTCTTACATGCTCAAAAGGCGAAGGAGTCAACACCATCGAATAAAGGAAAAGGTCTCACGCTTTTTCCTTACCAACACAGGGTTACACCCGACGCCCTGCGTCACCCTGGTAACACCTCAAACAAGGAGTAGGGAGAAAATACTTCCACACGCAGAGCCTAACAATTCTACTGAAAAAAGTAGAAGAGTCGCAAGGGGTACCTCTCACCATCCCATGCTCTGTAGGATCGTAGACATCCAAAGCTCGCAGCTGTCCGTGGTCCCCAACCGTCAGCTCCCGGAGCCTGACGTGGATCGCCTAGTGGTGATGGGAAGACCTCATAATGTCGTCCCCCACTACCAGATCCTCCCTCTCCTCTGCTAGCACCACCTCCCTGGGCACTACTCCGATCACGGCGTTGCCTCTGCCGTGGTGGTGCGCCTGCTGCCTGCCCGAGGCTCCCAGCAACTCGGGTCGGGCAGTCTCGTGCCAAGTGACCTCGCCCGTCACAAGCATAGCATCGCCTCTCTCTGGGATGCACTGGTGCCCTCCAGAACCACTGTGGTGTACGACCATGCCCTTGAGTCTGGTTGTCAGTAAGACACCTGCGTCGAGGTTCTTCTTGCCGACGCCCACTAGCTGCGGCAGACGTCTCAGCTCCAACGTGCCTGCTACCACCACCAACACTAGGACGCGACAGGAAGCCCTCTGTCACTAGAGCCTACTCTAGAACCCTAACATATGTGGAAATGACCAAGGGTACTATGACAGCAAGAATCTCTCAGCGGAGACCCTGCTCAAACTTCCGCGCTCGGAAGTTGTCGCCATGGACCAAGTCCGGGTAAAAGTGTGCAGGGTCTGCAAAACTAGCCGCGTACTCGGCCACCGTCATCCCTCCCTGCTGAAACTGCAGGAGGGGCAAAACTCCTCATGGAACAACAACTGAAAGTCATCCAATGAAAGCGATGACTCGTCAAGAAGCTGAGTCATCAGACTCCACCAACGCCAAGCCGATCCACGGAAAAGGATGGCTACCAAAGCCACTCTCTGATCTGTCGGCGTCTGCACAAGCCTTAAAAGGCAAACCACTGTCTCTAGCCAACCCTCTACTGCTCGAGGGTCTGGCTCACCACTGAACCTCAGCGGTCTCTGCCACTGGAACTCACGGAGCGCGCTCAACCTGCGCTCAAACTCAGCCTACTCTGCTGAAACTGTCTGCTGCTCAACCGGTGGGGGTGCTGCTACCGGCCCACCCAGAGAAAGGGGCTCGCATGATGGGTCCTGGATTGTGGCCTCGTAGCTCACAGGGTCGTCGTCACGCACCCAAAGATGGTATCATGGCTGGCTGTCTTCGCGGAGACATCCTAAATATTATCAAGGAGTGTCGCGGTCAGATGAGCATACATGTATATACCAACAACAACAACGATGGGGAGCTGACTCAAGAAGGACGGTCAAAGACTCGATCCTATATGATGCACAAACCAATTTTCCCTACAACAAGTGCTATCAGAGGTGGTTCGTTCCTTGGGACGTTGTGCGGACATCCCGAAAATAGGAATTGGTTGGGATTTAGGGCAACAGTTTTAACGTGTCTCGAGAGAGGCTCTCAGGCCAGGGAGTCCAGTGATGGTGCGGAGGCCGACGTATCCATTCACCAGGACCTTGAGTTATTGTGCCTTCGGCGCTGGTCGCTAGCCCCTGACCTATGGAGGCAGGCCTGGGGTAGTTGCGGCTCGAGCCCGGGTAGGGTCGGGTCGTGACAAAGTGGTATCAAAGGAGGTGTGGGAAAGAAAAACGCAAACAATAAACTCCTACCTCTTGGGCGATGCCCGTCGCTTCGCCGTCAAACTGCCGGGGGGGCCGTGCCTCACCGGAGATCGCCTTGTCGGAGTTGCCTCATCGGAGGAGAAGGAGGGTGGAATGGTTTGAGGAAGAAGAAGGAGGAGAAGAAGAGGGGTGGGGGTGTTTAAGTACAAATCACTTAAACGCCCGCCCGACAGCCCTGAACCCGAACTCCCGACGGGGTCGGGATTTAGCCTCCCCTAGGATAAGAACCACGCTCTGAGCGCAACGACGGTCTCAGAATTTTATTTCGAGACCCCATTCAAAAGTTATTAAACTTAGTGCTCAAAGTCGGAAAATTACGAAAATGCCCTTGGAGCCATTTTTCACAAACGGCCCGCGCCCGCGAAACTTATACCCCTCCTAGGGTAAACGGCATGCTCTGAACTCAACGGTGCCCTCGGTTTCCCAATCCGAGCCACCGTTTAAGAGATAGCTACGTTTCAACATTAAACGAATTAATTAATTAATTAATTAATCCGTTTAACGTTCCAGAAGCGGGCGAGGGGTCCAAACGCCCCGCGCTGACAAGTTTTATGTCATTCCTAGGGTAAACACCCCATTTCAGACCCATCCGTACACTCATATCCCTGATTCGGAACTCCATTTAGGAGTTATCTCATTTATTTGGTGTTTCCAGTGTGAACGCACTGAAAATTTAATTCCGGCCACTCTGGGGCTCGGAATCGCACACCGTCTGAAGGCGTTGCTCTGGAATATCATCAAGAATATTCCAAAGTCTTTCGCAGCAAAAACTGGGTTCTTACAACCAGAACTTTTTCTCTTTCCAAATGTCAAATCAATATCTTTCCCTCTGTCATAATATTCTTCTGCTGAAAATGGTCGAGGGGGGAGGTTGTATTCTTGTAAACCGTTAAATGCTTTTTTCAATCTACGATAAGGATTATCAATTCGCAAAAATCTCCGATGTCCCATGTACAATGTCTTTCTTCCATTCTGTAATTGATAATATGAAGTTTGTTCTTCTCAAATTGGACATGCTTTATGTCCCTTAACACTATATCCAGATAAGTTTCCATATGTAGGAAAGTCGTTTATAGTGAACATTATCATAGCACACAAAAGAAAATAATCTTTCTTGTATGCATCGAAAACTTTAACACCTTCCTCCCATAGTAGTTTCAAATCATCAATCAATGGTGTAAGATACACATCAATATCATTTCCCGGTTATTTTGGTCCAGAAATCATCAAGCTCATCATAACATATTTTTTCTTCATACATAGATGTTGGGAAAAGTTGTAAAGTACCAGCAAAATAGTCCATGAACTATGTTGGCTACTAAGGCTCCGATATGGATTCATTCCATCAGTACACAATCCCATTATGAGATTTCTAACTTCACTTCCAAAATCATGAAATTTTTTATCAAAACTCTTCCACTATGGTGAATCGGCAGGGTTGCGTATGCTTCCATCAGAGATGCACTCATTTGAATGCCATCTTAACCTTTTTGCATCAATTGAATTTGAAAATAGATGCTTCAAACGAGGAATAATTGGAAGGTTCCAAATTTCTTTAGCTGGAGTTTTGATTCTGGTACCTAAAAATAAATCAGAATTGAATTATCAGAATTGTATGAAAAAAATATTGGATGATATCATTGGAAAGTAAAAAATTGATTTTTCATAACGTTACATGACATCACCTGAGAATGAATCTGAGTTGACTTTATCATCCATCTTATAGCGTGATGTCCCACATATAGGACAACTTGATAAATGTTCATTTTCTTTCCTATACAGTACAAAATCATTGGGGAAATCATGTATCTTTTTATACCCCAATCCCATTGGGAATAATATTTTCTTCGCCTCATAATTGGAATATAAAAGCCCATTGCCTTCTGGAAGTAGCCCTTTTAAAAGCTCAAGTAAACTGGAGAAACTTTTATCACTCCACCCATTTTTTGCTTTTAAGTTAACTAATCTCAAAACTACTGATAACACTATATATTTACTACAACCTGGGAATAATGGTTTCTCAGAATCTCCATAAAATCGTTCAACAGTTGGTGTTTTTTTATGGTTTCAACACCTAAATCATGAATTAATTATTTAATACGTTCCTCTGCCTCATTATGAATATCATCATCAACATTGGATGTTGAATTTTCAGTTTTTTCACCACGCAAGATCCAACGTGTATAATTAAGGATAAAACCATAACAAATGAGATGATCCTTGATTTACTGAGAGTTTAAATTTCTCATATTTACACACTTCACACATGGACAGAAAATAAAATCAATATTTTGAAGATGACGTTTATAAAATTCCAAAAAATTATCAACACTTTTTTCATATTAACTAGTGGTTCTTCGTAAATAAATCCAATTACGATCCATTAATACCTGATATCACAATATAATTGATGAATATATTAAAACATATAAACATTTAAATATCTATCAGATAAATTTTAAACAAAAACATATTTAATAAAAACTATTGACAATCAGATAAAAGACATCAGATATGAAACACATTTACAAATAGAGTACACAATTTATTTTCATATTATATACATGTGTGTTATATTGATATTATAATTTCATTATAATATCATTCTTTTAAAATTTATTAGTTCATTTTACATAGTTTCAATACTTCGATGTTGCATGTGTCAAAAATATTGAAGAGTACATTAATTTAAAGGATGCAATAAGTGAAATGTGGGAGTACATGGAAATATGTATAAATTATTGATGATTTTGTGGTATGATCTATACCTATGTACTAACAAATACATGTATCAAGATTAATATGACGGTGAATATAATAGCATTTCTAGGTATAAGATGAACCCATTATAGGGTTTAGTGATGTAGATGATGTTATTCGAGAGGATGGATGGACATTGTGGAAAAAATGAGAATGAGAATTTGGGAGGTAGATCTGAAGGGAACACGGTAATTAAGTCAATTATGGAAATGAAGGTGGAAATGAGAATGAAGGTGGAAACATGAATGTTGAGTTAAAGGTTGGTAGGGGGAAGGAAGAGTCCCAGTGGGAGGTGGGTATGTAGTGGAGATGCTCAGAAAGGGATTGGGAGGGAGAGGTAGAGAGGGGGTGAGGTGGAGAGTATGGATAGGTGGAGAGGTGGGATTAGGGATGAGGGTCGGGATGGGGAAATTTTCCTAGGAGAGAATGATCAACAAGGATACGAGCTATAGCCAATCAAGCTACCCATAGAGGCAACCATGTAGCGGACAATCAATATAGTGGTTACACAATTATAGAGAATGCACATCCTATAGAATACATAATAGATTCTACTAAATCCATTGAAATAGCTCTTACAATAATTAAAAATTTACTCTTTTTATCATTTTCATATTTAATTATATGATTAATTAAATATAAATTTTAATGTGCTAGATATGTAGTCAAAGGAAGAAATGTTTCTTTAATTTGATTCCTTATAATGTCAACAATGTTGGAAGACAAAACACCATTAGATAAACAATACATCCATTCAATGTATAGAAAAAAATAAACCAACAAAGAATTAATAAATGTTGGTGTGAAATGCAAGCCACAAACATGGGTAGTTAATTATTAATAAATCTCAATTCTTTATTGAAAGTAAAAAAATATAATTGGTTGTTTTAAAGTGTAAAATATCAATAAAAATGGGTGTAATATAATTTTATAACTTTAATCACATTTAATTCAAAGTCACTGATGAAATATAATATTCACATGTTAAACCCAGATAACAAAGCATGACCTAAATGATAAATATAGATACAAAAAAACAAGACAAACTTCAACCAAACCACACTAAGTTTATCAATAAATATCACAATAAAATTATTTTCTTGAAGAATAATTAATTAAAATGGAAATGGAATTAAAAATATAGTAATTCATAATGTAATGAAACATAATTTTAAACTGAAATAATGATAATACAAACAAAAAATTTGAATTTCAACCTGAATGGAGATGTTAAATCCAAACTGCACTCGGTATAATGAATTCAAAAAACAAACACTATAAAATCTCTACCAACAATGATAATACAAACCAAAAATAATGATAAACAACAACTAAAATCGAACCAATATTGATAATCGTGCAAAATAGGGTTATTGAAGAAGAAATAAACAATAGAAGATGAAACAAGAGATAAAATGGAAGAACGCATACCCGAAATCGTGTAAATGGGAAAAAAACCTTCAACAATGGCCTTCCAAGATCACAACTGAGCTTCGAAAGTCATTGGGAGTCCAAAGAGCCGTAGCAGAAATTGATTTCAACGATCGACCAAAATGAGGGTTTCAGTCCCCAAATAATTTTAAATGACTTTAGGCGTCAGTTTTGGAGAAAACCGACGCTGAAAAGGTATCTTATAGCGTTGGTTTTCTGGAAAACTGATGCAATTTTTTTATTTTTTTTATTTTCGGTGTCGGTTTTCCTAAAAACCGACACCAATTTTTTTTAAATTATTTTCCGTGTCGGTTTTCCTCAAAACTGACACCGAAAATTTGTTTATTATTATTATCGGCGTCGGTTTTCTTGAAAACTGATGCTGAAACATTTATTAAAAAATTTTCTGCATTGGTTTCATGAAAACTGACTCGAAATATCATCAGATAATTGTTTTTGGCATCGGTTTTACTAAAAAACGATGCCATAAATTTCCCTCACATACTATTTGCATCGGTTTTTAAAAAACCGACGTTATTATGATGATGTTAAATCCTGTATTTCCACTAGTGAGACAAACCAGTATCAAATAAATTAGTCACTTGAGATGAATCTATAGTGATGGTACCTCTCAAAATCACTATACCTATATCTTATTCCTCTGGAGACTCTTTCAATACAAGAAAAATATTCTTTCTGGATGCTTGTGTCTAGAACCCCTTAGATCTTAAAGCATCTAATTGTACAATAGTGTTTTTTTGTACTGATGATATTGTTCCACTGTGTGGATAATAATAGATATAATAAAACTTCTTAAAGTGTCATGAATATACATAGTAGCTAAAAATCATGAGAGCCTTGGTGTAAACCTACTTTAAATTCCCTAGCTTTCCACACTATAAGCAAGTCAATGGGCCTCTTCTAGGCACTACAGAAGATATAGAAGAACCATGCTATCAAGATTCACCATGAGTCTCAACACACTTCCTCTTACCTTTATGGGAACTCATAGAACTACCATTGTGAGAAAAAGGAACGCCCATAAAACCTAACTTACCATCCAGATCAAGTTTGACCATCAGCACCTTGTCCATCACATCAGTATAAGAAGAGAGCTTCGGCACAAAAACCTGATAATTAATATCAAATAAAAGTTCCATATAGAACTTTTAAGTCTTCATATTCTCATTCAATATAATATCATATACAAACTTCACAAGATCAGTGAATTAGATCGCATATTCCATCACGGTCATGTCATCCTACTTGAGTTTGAAAAACTCTATAACCATAGCTAACATTATAGACTCAAGATAAAATTGGTTGGTGAAAAGAGATTTAATGTCCTTCCACTCTAAAACATTGTTATTCTTCACCATAACCATGGAATACCACCATATCCTTCTAGGACCATCAATATTAAAGGTAGAAAACTTTACCATAATAGATTTGGGTGTTTCTAAGAAATCAAACAGAAACTCAATCTTTCTCAACCAATCCTCATCCTCTTGAGGATCATTAAAGAATTAGAAAGAATGTGGTTTGTGATAATGGAACCACTGAGAATTATTCTTATATCCATCCCTCTGAGGTCCCACAATTAGATAATGAATAGGTATGTGTGTAGGTGCCTATCCCAAATCTTAGACAATACACACAAAAACCTCATCCATATTTTGGTCCACATGAGGATTTTCTCACTATGGTACATCTAAAGCATCCTCCTGGATATTATTCACACATATTTTCGGGGGTGTGATGCTACAAAAAATTATCAAACAACATTGAAAAAAATCAAAATATTACTCATATCAACACTCAATCAAGATCAACAAGGTAAATTAATCCCATCAGATAAATAAACAAGATTTGGATTTCAACCAATACAAATAAAAGGTAAGGAAAAGACTAGAACTAATCCCAAATACATATTTCCCAAACTACCCATGGTGAATTAAGTCTAATTAAAATGAGACCTATCCAAGAAGTCACTTGAAACTACCTCCTAAGTCCCAACAATATTTCCCAACTGTATACTAACATCAAGGCAAGATGTTGAACTTGCACCTTGGATACCACTTTGTCATGAACTACCACAAATACCCTAGTACCCTGGTAACCGAGAAAATCCCAATATATAATGAAGGGAATTTCCTATCCCCATAGGTTGGAAACTATCACCTTGCATCATACAATATAAAAGTGTGATTTAATTTACCACAAACACAGCAGAAGATAGAGATACATATCAGTATGCTTAAAAACTCCAAAGAGAGATAGTAACAGAATCCAAATAGCTATATCAAAACCCAAATAGTACATCATTAAAGTAATAGAAAATATATAGGATAACCTATATTTCCAAAGGACATGTCACTAAAATACCTAAGGAATTAATAAAATCTACATCCTCCAAGAGATGTTTTCCCTTTACTCAAACCCGGTAGAAGAAAATCTATAAATGCCTAACGAAAAAGGTAGGGTGTGAGAAAAAAATCCTAGCAGGGTCTCACAAAGTGTTACATCATAAGTTCCATAATAATAAACCAATTAATGCTTTAAATTTTCATTAAAATGGGAATGGTGGAAAATTTTCATATTTAAGGAAGAACATGATTTTCATTTCAAATGATGGAAAACATTTCAAAAATGGATTAAATAAACATTTTATATAAAGCAGTTTATATAAATAAATAAGAATGATAAAAATAGTTCCATATCAATGGAATCTATATATAAAAACAATAACAACCAGATCCTTGGTCATCTTCCTTGTGGTATGATAGTTTCTATTTATATGATCGTCACACATCTCATATCAGTGATCACGACAAGTATGTATACACACTTACCTATGGATCACATTGAATAGGACCCATAAACATATCATTAGAGATAAGAAATGTTGAAATAGGTTTTTATTAGAGTTGTAACCATCAATATATTACTAGGTAATTACCATGTTATCCTGCTTGTTCAAAAATAACCCACTAACTACCTAGGATTGCATGTGCTCAATAAATCATTCAATAATGTGAAAATTATTTCAAATCAATTTAAAATAAAATTTCCCCATTTTTAGTTTTAATATGCCAATTTCATTTCAAAACCAAAACATAGGTTTTTCATCATTTCATGCCTTTTCATTCCAAAGCCATTCATAGGTTTTTATCAATTCAATTTAATCCATTTTTCCTCAAAATCAATTCACAAATCCATCAATTTCAAAATACACCCTAATCTAAAATTACATTCAAATTGGGGGTTTTTTCCAAAATTTATACCATATCATTTCCAATTCCAATTCATATCAAAGTTGTTTTTTTCAAAAATCAATTGAAATCAATTCAAAATAATAAGACATTCAAGGTTTAATCAATTTTCTAATCTTAAACAGAATCACCAACCACTCTCATGGAAAAACAATGCCCTCAATGGGACTAAAAAATAAAAAAAAATAAAAAATATATAGGAACTCAACCTAGATTAAAGATTCAACAACATATAGTTTATATCCATAAATCCCTAGACAATCTATCAAAATACAAGGAGGGAAATAAATAGAGATGGATGAGATAGGGATACCACTTACCCAGAGAGATAAATCGCAACCAACATGATGATCAATCATAAAATGGATGATGTTGAGGGATTAGAGATATTCAAAATGGCCTAGTAAGATCTTCTAGGTTGAGAGCAAGGAAACTTGAAGAACAAAAAACAAATAATTTAAACTACCTATTTAAAATTGACTTTGTATTTTACATGGTGTGTAACCCAATTACACATCATATAATTGTCGAGTCCCACATATGCTAAAAAACCCATTGCATTTTATTAAAAAAACCGATATTTAATATTTACATGAGTGTAAGATATAGATAGCATGTAACCTTTTATGTTTTTTATTGATTTCATGGAATCTTCCATGTGATGATTTCATGTCGTGTAATACCATTACATGAATTGTAAATCCCCAGAACTCTAAAAAAACTGCAGGTTTTAGGATGAAATTTTCAATGAATCACAAAATTCACTAATACCATTATCCTCCTAATTCATTATTAACATTACCCAGTGAATAAAAAGGAAAACAACCACAAAGGCTTAGTAAAAACCTGATAGAAAGGTAATGAGGTGTTATAGCCTCCCCAGCATAAAAAATGTTTTGTCCCTAGAAATCCTACAAAGAAGCTTCTATATCAAAAAAGTGAGGCCACTACTCTCTCATAGGTTCCACAAATTCCCATGTCTCATGAGAATCATAACCCTGATACCATATCACATGAACTAAAGATATCATCCTCTCATAAAGTACCTTGGTCGTAGAATTAATTATCATGACTGGCTGCTCAGTCACGGATAAATCAGGCTCAACATCAAGATCACTTTAGCTCAAAACATGAGATAGATAAAAAATATAATTTCATAGTTGTGATACATGGAAAATGTTATGTATTAATGAAAAATTTGGTAGATGTTGTAAATGGTAATCCACTTTCCCAAATTTCTCAACAACCTCAAAAGTTCCCAAAAAAATGAGGAGTAAGTTTCCCTTGCATCCAAGTCACTGATGACCCAAACTGGGTGAAAACTTCAAGAACACATGATCACCAACTAAAAACTTCAAGTCTCTATACATAAAATCAAAATAATATTTTTACCATCTCTACATCATCAACATCCTCTGAATAATAAACTGGATCTTTATTGTCATCTCTTGAACCAAGCTTGGTCCAAACAAGGAACTTTCACTGATCTCTAACCAACACAACTAAGATTTACACAACCTATTATACAATGCCTCAAAAATGATCCATCCTAATCACAAACCAGTAACTATTTTTATAATTGAACTCAACTAGTCACAAATGATCATCCCAAGATCCACCAAAATTGAGGATAAAGGCACAAAGAATATCCTCAAGAATTTGTATATCCCTCTATATCTGGCCATCTGTCTACAGTTGGAATTTCATACCCAAATGAACCTAAGATCCCAATTCCTCCTGGAGGCCACTCTAAAAGTGAGAACTAAAATATGGATCCCTATCAGATAATATAACATATGGAACTCTATAAAAATAAATAATCACTCTCACATAGTTATTTATCAGGTCAAAACTTTGGTTTCATCAAGAATTGGTATAAAGTGAGCCTATTTGGTCACCCTATCGATCACAACCCATATCACATTCTTCTTTATCTAGGTATAAAGAAACCTAGCCACAAGGTCCATATAAATCTCATCCCACTTCTAAGTCAACACTGGAAGTGGATGAAGAAAACTCAAAGATCTTTGATGCTCAGCCTTGACCTGTTGGAAAATATAGTAGCACAAAAAAAAATCAGTGATGTCTCATATCATACCCAAACACAAAAATCATTACTTCATGCCACATAAAATATTTGCAGTTCCTGCGTGCATTTCCCATTAGGATTATGGAAATCCCCTATCACATTTTTCCTTACCAAAAAAGGTACAACATACCAGTCCCAGAAACTCAGGATACCCTATCACAAACCAAGTTAGGGTGTCATCCATCCCGACACCTGACCTGGTCCGTGGAAAGGCCCAAATATAATTCTTAATATCCATGGGCTAGAAACTAGTTCATGTGTATCAACAATTCACTTTTGGGAATCATTTCACCCTAGATAACCAACCGTAAAACCATACTCAATAATAAAGCATCACACTAAGTTCAAAATCCATAACCATGAAAGATACAATAGTTCCAAGTTAAATATTTTACAGCTTTAACCAAAACCAAAATACCAAAATTTTAGGGGAACCACTCAAACACAACTCAAACACTCCATGCTACAATAAGTCCACCACCCACAAGCCACCTCCCCAAACACCTTCAAGAGAAGATACTAGCAACTTGATCCACCATCGCCACCCTGATACATCTTACCTTTACTAGGGTCATATATAAAAAATTCTATATAATACCAAGGGTGTTATAAAAATCCTAGTAGGATACCACCCAAGAGAGATATCCCATGCCATAACATTAGAAGATAAATTAACATGAAATTTTTTAAGAAAAAGGACATAAACAAATTTAAGGAAAACATTTTAAATAAAACACTCTCAAGAGAAATATTATTTACAATTATAAAGAAAACAAGGTCAATTTTATGTTGATAATGGACACCACATCACAATATATCACCATGTCATGGGAAATCTTTATAGGTACTAGCATAGTGAGACCCTAGGATTCCCTTTTTTCTCAAATTCCATTCCACAAATCACCTATATCGCTACTTTCACATACACACATCAATAATCATGAAGACACATGAAAAAACAAAACTTTCCATAGAAACAATATGTATCAAGTCAATACACACACTGAATCCATTTTAAAACATGATTATCACCACTTACACAAATCCTAAAACCCGTTTGGAAGCACAATTAGGAAAAAACACATGAAATCCAACCATTTTCATTTGTAAAACTACTTTTCAAATCATACTCACTATGGAAACCTTCAAAAAACACATTTCTCACCTTTCACACAATTCATATAACCATTCAAGATGAAAAACAAGTATAAAAAATCATCAAATAATTAAAAAATATAGAATCACCTACCTTAATCCTGGAAACTTTCAGAATTTGGTGGAAAACCACAATTGCACCTCAAATAAACCCTATAAATGAAAGATCAAACCAAAAACATCAATATTTCACCCAAAAACATAGTATCGAAACCATATTAGGTCAAACAACCCACTGTAAAAGAATAACCCAAAGAAGGAGAAAGAGAAACCCTATGAGAAGGAAGAAATTGGGAGAAAAGAGACTTACTTGATGATTTTTTTAAGTTCCAAGGACAAATCCACACAAAAATTGGAGGCCAAGTGAGACAAGAGGGAGTGGAGGATTCTAGGGATAGACATCCAATATGGATTGAATTAGGGATGATTTGGGGTTAATATTGGGGGAGGGTAGAAGACTAATTTTCCAATTTTAATTACCTAGATAGGTCGCATGGTTTTCCTGCATGGTTTTCCAAACAGTATAGTGGTCATGCATCCCTCACTGTCTAAGTTGAATGAGGTCACATGATTTACTAGGTAAGGTTTCATACTTGTGAAGATAGTTGTGCAACCTAGATAGTTCCACTGTTCAAGGAACACAATTTCCTCTAGGTTGGCACATGGTTTCCCCTAGTCGTGTGCCAATCGTGAACCACCAGCTACCGAGCCCAAAAACTAAATTTTTCTCAAAAAAAAACACATGAAAACCAAGGGAAAAATAAAATACCGAAAATAAATAAATTAATACATCAAAATAGAATCATAGATATAATAATACTCTCCACCATGAAAACTTTATGCTATCAAAAAGTCATTCTCAAGTCTGATCAGAGAAAAAAAATGGATATTGCTCTTCCACCCAAGACTTTCACTCCCTTGTCTCATGATCCTCATTACCATGATACTAAATAATTCAGACCAATGTTATGGAATTCCATAAAATCACTTTCTCTTATAAATCCACAATCCATATTGGTTGCTCAAACACAGACAAATACAACTCCAACTTCAATTCCTTCCAATTCATCACATGAGATGGATCAAGATTATACTTCTTTAACTGAGAGACATAGAACATGTCATGAATTGAAATCAACTAAGAAGGAAAATATAACTGGTATTCTACCTTACCAAATCTCTTGGTAACCTAAAAAGTTTTTACATACCTTAGTGTTATATTCCATTGCATACCAAGATGATGGTTACCCAAGCGGGAGCCACCTTCAAAAACATCTGATCACCCATAGAGAACACTGGATATTGATGTAGATGATTTGTATAAGAGTTGTGGTGACTCTGAGCTATCAACAAACACTGCCTGATCAAAAAAAAATTCTTAGCCATCTTCTACATGAGACTTATTCCCAAAAACAAGGTCTCACCCACCTCATCCCAACACAAAGGGGATGGGCACAACCGACCATAAATATCCCTAAATGGGAGAATTTTTATAAAGGATTGTTAACTATTATTATAGGAAAATTAAAACAATCCCAAATGACTATCCCATGAGCCTCCAAAATATAACACACATATCAGATCATGTCTTCTAGAATCTAATTCACCTGGTCCATTTAGCCATCTGTTTGAGGATGGTATGTCATTATCAACTTTATTTGTGATCCCATTACCTTCTGGAGGACTTCCCAAAACCAAGAGGTAAAATGAGGGTCCCTATCATTAATAATGGTCGATGGAACACCATGAAGAATCACTATCTCATGAACATAAAACAAACCCAATTTATCCACTTTGGATAAATCCTTGATCGAGATGAATTGAGTTGATTTTGTCAGGTGGTCAATCACTACCCAAATGGAATTCCATCCTCAGTGTGTATGAGGTAAGAAAATAATAAAATCCAAGGAAAACTCATCCCACTTATTGGTATAAATGGGTAATAGTTGAAGAAAAATTGAGAACCTTTTATTCTCTTATTTAACCTACTAACACATATAACACCTGGATATTAAATAATTTATGTCATGTCTCATACTTAGCCACCAGAACTAACAACGCACACCATAAAACATATTATTGGTACCAGGATGAATATACAACTGAGATTAATGGTTTTCCTACATCACCACCTTCTATAATGACAACTACACAATGAAGAATATAGTTTTTGATCTCAGCAATATGTGGCACAAAGTTGGCACACTATTAGGGGAAACTTTGTGCAAGCCCAGAGGAAACTGTGCACCTTGGATAGGGGCACTATCCAGGCTGCACTGCTGTCTACACAGAGATGAAAACTCCCCCTGGAAACCATGTAGCCTTGTTCCTCTTGTATATTTAGGGATTCACAACTTTTTCATGATTTGAAAAACCGCTCAACCTATTGAGGTCAATAAATTGGAAAATTACTCTTCAAACCTACTCAATTTTAACACTAAATCACCCTTAATTCAAGCCATTAAAGATTTATATCCCTAAGAGCTTCATCTACTCCCTCTTGGATCCCTCGAACTCCAATTTTTTGGTTTATTTTTTATTGGATCTTTAAAGAATCATCAAGTAAGTCTCTTTTATCTCAATTTCTTCATTCTTTTAGGGTTTCTCTTTCTCCTTCTTTGGGTTATTATTTTTCATCAGGTTTTTTGAACTAATAAGGATTGGATCATAAGTTTTTGGGTAAAATATTTATGTTTGTGGTTTGATATTTCCTTTATATGGTTCTTATACGGTGCGGTTGGGGTTCCATTGGATTCCAAAATTTTCCAAGATTTAGGTAGGTGATTCCATGTTTTAACATTGTTAAATGATTTTGGTATGCTTACTTTGCTTCTTGAATGGTTATATGGATTTTTTAAAGGTGAGAAATGTGTTTTCAAAAAAAATTCATGGTTCATATGCTTTGAAAATTGGTTTTACAAATGGAAATGGTTGGATTTAATGTGTGTTTTCCTTTTTGTGCTTCTAAATGGGTTTTATGAATTGTGTAATTGGTGAAAAGCATGATTTAAAATGGATTTTCTGTGTATATGGACTTGATATAGATTTTGCCTATGGAAAGTGGTGGTTTTTTATGTGTGCTAATGATGATTGATGTGTGAATTTAAAATCGTTGATATATGTGATCTGTGGAATGGAATTTGAGCACAAAGGGAATAATAGGTATCTAGGTGGGTGTATTAGAACTAGTATGATATATGGATTAGTGGGGCCGAGGCCTGGTTTCTTTTAGTTGGATTGAAAATACAATACTAACTAAAATATGATGATGATTGGATACCACTAAAACTTGGGATGGATTCCTCTTAAGTGGATCGTTCATGAGGATATTCTGGGTTATGGTTGTTATACCATGTTTCACTAAGATACGGAGTTCCTAGGCCACCCCTAGTGCTAGTACCTATAGAGATTTTCCAATGATGTGGTGATATCTTTTAATCTGGTTCCCACTACCGGCTTATGGTGGACCTTGTTTTCTTTATAATTTTAAATCATGTTTTTCATGAAAGTGTTTCCTTTAAAATGTTTTCCTTAATTTTTTTTCTATTCTTTTTCATAAAAATTTTCGTGTTAATTTATCTTCTAATGTTATGGAATGGAATCTCTCTTTTAGGTGGAATCCTATTGATATTTGGATCACACCCTACATACACCCTTTGGTGTATATAGACTTTGTTATGTATGACCCAGGTAAATGAAAGATGTATCATGGTGGTGATGGTGGATCTAGTAGCTAATGTACTCTCTTTTAGGTGTTTTGGGTGGTGTCATGAGGGTAGTGGCCATCTTATTGCATGGAGGCTTCGAGTTGTGATCGAGTGGATCCCCTCCGATTTTGGTATATTTGGTTTTGGTTAAAGTTTTAAAATGTTTAACTTGGAATTGTTGTAACTTTCATCATTATGTATTTTGACCTTAGTGTGATGATTTATTATTGATTATTGTTTATGGGTTGTTATCTTGGGTGAAATCATTCCTAAAATTGCATTTTCAATACCCAAGAACTAGTTTCTAACCCATGGAGACCGGAAACACTCTTTGGGCCTTTACACTTGATGGGTCGAGTGTCGGGTTGGATGGAACCTCATCTTGGTTCATGAAAAAATGGTATCAGAGGAGGTTTTCACCCTTTATTTTGGTCATGTTATTTGGGAACTAGATCTAGGATTGTTGGGGTTTGAGGTTTGGTTATAAGTGGGGTGCTTGGCCAACACACCTCATAACAGGACTTGAGTCACTATGGTATTTTGGGAATTAAGTTTGACTTCTCCTCAAGGTGAGACATACAGGGTACAAAATGTATATAGACATCGAGTGGGGTGAAATTTTGTTGTCTTGTTATTGAGTTAGTTATTTTGTTGTTTTGATTTTTGGAAGTGTTTGGAGTTTATTTTTATTTCTGAAATTTTTTATAATGATGTATTGATGGTTTTTTCATGGTTTTTGCTTAATATAACAAGATTAATTCCATAAGACTACCTTTGAAACTATAGGAAGAGGTTGGAGAGAGTTCTCCCTAACTAATTGATCAGAGGCAAGTGGAATTAGTGGTTTGGGTTGTCCAAGATTTGGGTTAGGGAGTGGGATCATGTCTTTATCATGTTGGGGAAGATGGACTAGGTCCTATAAAGGAAAAACCTCAAGAATTACTCAAGAGCAAAGCTTCATCCTTCTGGGGTAGCATGGATCCCCAAGAGGGGGTGGAGTGGCTTTAGAAAATTTAGAGAAAAGAGACTTACTTGATTATTATATGAAGATCAAATGCCAAATCCACCCAAAAATTAGAGTTTAAGGGAGATAAGAGGAATTATAGGAATATCATAGGGCTGAAAATCCAATGTGGATCAAATTATGGGTGATTTGGAGTTAAAAATTGGGGAGGTTAAAAGAGTAGTTTCTTAATTTTAATGACTTGGACACGTCACATAGTTCACTGACATATTTTTACAAACTGTACATCAATCGTGAATCCATCACTTGCTAAGAGGATTGGGGATACAAGGTTTCATAAGGGAGGTAACATGCCTATGCAGCTATTCGTGCAGCCTGGATAGTGCCACTATCCAAGGTACACAGTTTCCTCTGGGTTGGCGCATGGTTTCCCCAAACTATGTTCCAACCGTATGCCACCTGCTTCTAAGCCTTGAAATTCCAATTTTCTCTAAAAACTCAAGGGGAAACCAAGGGAAAAATACAAGACCTAAAAAAGGAATACCCCAAAATAGAATCATCGATGTAACATACCCTCCATGGAGAATGACCACTCACCAATGGTCACCCCACCACAAAGAGAGTTCCCAATGCCACAAAATTCATTATCAAGATTATATTCTTGAAGAACCTTCTCAATAAGAGTATAGGTCAATTGAACACTATCGAATATCACAACATACCTTTTTCCCCAAACTAAAATATGCAACTATGAAAAAAATATTCATCAAGTTCCACTCTTTCGATGATTCTTTTACAACCTGGTTTGTAAGTTTTCTACTCAAAGCATCAGTGATGACATTCCTTTTCCATGCGGTATAGGAAATATCCAAATCAAAATTTGAAGGTATTCCACCCAAGGCCTTTGGTAGATATTATTTTTTTAGATAAGATATAACTCAAGCTCTTATGGTTGGAATATATTCTAAAACTTTCCCCAAAAAGGTAATGTCTCCAACTCTTAAGCACATAAATCACAAATGAAAGCTAAAGGTCATGGGTTAGATAATTATTCTCATGTTTCCTAATTAATCAATATCCATAGGCAATGACATGATCACCATTCATAAGAAAACCTCCCAAAACAAATATTTATGTGTCATAGAAGGCCATATAACCATGCCCGGCCTCTAGAAGAGTCAACACCGACACAAAAGTAAAAAGAAATTTTAGCTGAACAAAATAACTCTGAAATTTTTCATCTGATGAAAACTACACTCCCTTTTGAGTTAGAGTAATCATCGGAGAAGATAAATTTGAGAAATACATTACAAACCAATGATAATCTCTTGCTATACCCAAGAATCTTTGAATCTTGAAAACATTATATGGATGATCCCATGTCATAATAACTTTCAACTTCTTAGAAAAAACTAAAATATTTTGTTATGAGACCACATATCCTAATAAATTCACTTCTTGAATCTGAAAATTACATTTTGATAGATTGGTATGAAGTCAGTGATTTCATAATAATTTCATAACTATTATCAGATAATGCACATGATCATCCTCAAACTTAGAGTAAACTAGGATGTAATCCACAAATATCACCATGAACAAATCAAGATACACATGGAAAATACCTTTCATCAAATCCATAAATATTTCAGGAGAATTTGTTAGACCAAATGGAATGAAAAAGTACTCATAATGGATATACCTACACAATAAGGTGGTTTTCTAAATGTTATATTATTTTATTCTCAACTAGTGATAAACATATCGAAGACCAATCTTTGAAAACCACTTTACACCTTTCAACTGGTCAAATAGATCATTAATATATGGTAATAGATACTTGTTCTTTACCATGACTTGATTGATCTTCTGGGAATCAAAACATAGGCAAATTGCTTTACTATATTTATTAGAAAAGAGAATGGGTGCCACCTAAGGTGACACAATTGGGCATATAAAGCCTTTATCTAATAGGTTATACAACTGAATCTTCAAATCCTTAATTTTAGCCGGTGCCATGTGGTAAGAATGAATTGATGCTGGTTGGGCACCATGCATTAAATAAATAAATAACTCTACCTCCCTTGGTGGTAGAAAATAAGAAAAGTTAGAAGAAAAAACATCAAGAAACTCAAAGAAAACTGTAGGGATATCACCACTCAAGGATTTCCAGTCCAAATCAAAAGAAAACACTGATATAAATTTCACTAACTCTATATAGGAAGTAATGGATCTACTCATCCTCAAGTCCCATTCTCCCTAAAAATATACGGCACACTCTATAGGGTGCCATAAAGAATACCTGTTGAAGATAAAAATAAATTCGAGATGTATTAGAAATGTTCCAATCCATCCCAAAAATGATATAAAAAGGTTTCATGTCATGAACCAAAAAATCTAAAGTAATTTTGATATCTGATAATGAGAAAACACAAGAAATACAACAAATACCTTTCTCTTTCTTTATTCCAAGAGGTGTAGTAATATCCATCACATAAGATAAAAACTCCATGGGAAGATTTAGTATATTTTCAATACGATTCGAAATGAACAAGTAAGATGTACTATTATAAAATAAATTAGTCACTAAATACAAATATATAGTGATGGTACCACGCACAGTCATTTTACTTGTATCTAATTCCTCTAGAGACTCTTCCACTACATGAAGAATCTTTGTTTTGGATTTTAGTGGCTGGAACCCCTTATATATTTAAGCATGTGGTTTCTCCATAGTACTTTTTAGTGATGATGAGATTGTGCCACTGTGTTGAATATAATAAATATAACATAACACTTATAAGTTTCCTAAACATCCATAGGAGATACAAATCATGGGTGCCTCAATGCAAACCTACTTCGAATGCCTAGGCTTGACACACTGGAAGCAAGTCAATGGGCCGAATCTAGGAACTACAAAAGTTTTAAAAGAACCATGCTGTCGAGATCCACCACATGACTCATCATACTTTCTATTCGTTTTATGGAATCTCAAAGAACTACCCCTGAGAGAAAAAGGAACCACTATTAAACCTGAATTACCAGGTATATCAAGTTTTACCATCAACTCCTTATCCAACATGTCATCATAAGAAGAGTGCTTCGGTAAGAAAACCTGAGAATGGATATAATATATAAGTACCATCTTGAACCATAAAATCTTCATCTTATCATTAGATAAAATATCAAATGAAATCTAAAAAATCTTAATGAATCGGTTCTCATTCTCCATCATGGTCCTGTCAGCTTGATTGAGTTTGAAAAGATTTATAGCCTTGGATAGCACCCTAGAATCTAGATAGAACTAGTCAGTGAAAATATATTTAAAGTCTTTCCACTCTAAACCCTCATTCTTCTTCTACATGACCATGGAATCACACCATCTCCTGATAGGTCCCTCAAGATTAAATCTTGCATAATTTAACTTAATAGCTTTAGGTGTTTCCAAGAAATAAAACAAAAGATCAATATTTCTCAAAAAATCCTCAGCCTCTTGAGGATCATTAAATCATTGGAAATTAGTTAGTTTCTGATGAAGGAACTCCTGAGAATTATTCTGAGATTCATCCAACTAAGGTTCTTCTACTAGGTCCTAAGTGGTTATAGGTGTAGGTGCTTATTCTAGAGCTTGGAGAACACACACAACAACCTTAACCAGATTCTGGTCCAAGGGAGGATTTTATCACTGTGATCTGCAGCTTCCTCCTGGATCCTATTGACACATCTTCTTGGGGACATGATGTTATAAAACATTGAAGACATCATAATATTACTGAGATCAATAGTAAAAAAAGTGCAAAAATGATGATTAATACCATCACATAGATAAACAAGATTTTTATTTCAACCTATCCAAATTAAAAGCAGGGGAAAGACTAGAAAAAATTCCCGGTACATCTTTCCCAAAACACCCCTGGTGACTTAAGTCTTGTTACAATGAGATATGTCCAGGAAATCACTTGCAACTACCTCCTAATTCTCAATAAGATTTCACAACCACATACTAACATCAATCCAAGATGTTGAACCTACACCTATTATGAAACTTTGTCATGAACTGGCCAAAATACCCCACGATCTTGATAACTAAGCCAACCCCAACATAGACTAAAGGGAACTCCCAATCTCCATGGGTTGATGAATAGAACCTGGAATCATGAAATATAAAAGTGGGAATGAATTTTCCACAAACACAGTGGAAGATAAAGATACATGTTAGTATGATCAAAAACTCCAAAGGTATATAGTAATAGAAACTAAATAGGTATATCAAAACCCAATCAGTGCACCATTAAATTACCAAAAAATAGATAGGATGAACCAACATCCCAAAGGACGTGTCACTCCAATCCCCAAGGAATCAAGAATATCCACCTCTTTTAAGAGGCACTTTCCCTTTAATCAGGCGTAACAGGAGAAAAACTACAAATTCCCAAAGTAAAAGGTAGGGTGTGAGCTAAAAACCCCAGTAGTGTCTCACCAAGTATTCTATAATAAGATTCCATAATAATAAACCAAATAATTTTTTCAATCTTAAACAAAAAAATCATGGAAGTACATTTTCATATTTAAGACAAAACAGGATTTTCATTTCAAATGATGGAAAGAATTTTAAACATGTATTCAATAATTTTTTTATATAAAACAGTTTATATAAATCAATAGGAATTAGAAAAATAGTTCTATATCAATGGAGAGTATATATCAAAAAAATCACAATAAGCACTATGGTCATCTTCCATATGATATGATAGTTTCAAGTTATGGGATCCGCACACATGTCATATCAATGATCACAGAAAGTATGTGTACACATGTCCCTTAGGATAATGCTGAATAGGACCTATCAACATCCCATTGGGGTTAAGATATGTCGAATTAGGTTTTTTATGGTTTTAATAATTAATTTTTTTCTAATGAAATACCATCCTAGAATTCTTGTCCAAAATAACCCACTAACAACCTAGGATCACATGTGCTTAATTAATCAATCAATAATTAGAAAATTATTTCAAATCAGTTTAAAATACAATTTCCCCATTTTCAGTTTCAATATTTTCAAATTTCATTTCAAAACCAAAACATAGGTTTTTCATCATTTATTTTCTTTTCAAACAAAAACTAGACATAGGTTTTTATTAATTCATTTTAATACATTTTACATCAAAATCAATTAAAAAATCCATCAATTTCAAAATACATCCCAATATACACGTCCATTATAATTAGGTGTTTTTTTCCAAAATCTATACCATATCAATTTAAATCCGAATTCACATCAAAGTTTTTTTTAAATCTATTTAAATAAAAACAAAACAATAGTCAATTCAATGTTTAATAAATTGTCCAATATTCAACTAAACCACCTACCTCTCTCATGAAAACATAACACCCGCAACAGGACTCACCAATAAATAATGAAGGTGCATAATATATAGGGAATCAACCTATAATCAAGATTAAAAAACATGGATTTTAGATCCATAAATACCAAGAAAATATATCAAACTCTATATAGGGAAAGAGAGAGAGATGAAAGAGACAACGAGACCACTTACCCAGAGAGATACACCACAACCAACACAATGATCAATCACCAAATGAATGATCTAGAGGGATTGGATATATCCAAAATCAACTACGTAGAGCCTCTAGGTTGAGAGAAAGGAAACCCAAAATAGGGAAATAATAATTTCATCCAAACTTCCTTCTTAAAACAAACACTTGATATTTTACACAGTGTGTAACTCAATTAAACATCGTGTAATTTTCAAGTCTCACATATGTTGAAAAACCCATTTCATTTTATTAAAAAACATATTTTAATATTTACGTGACATATAAGTTATACCCAATGTGTAACATTTAAACTGTGTACCAGTTTCAAGACATCTTTCAGGTGATGATTATACACCATGTAACACCATAACACAACATTTGAATCCCTAGAAGACTACAAAACTATAGGTTTTATGCTGAAAATTGCAACAAATACCTAAGTTCCTCCTTAAAGATATCCTCCCAATTCCTTCTCGACATTAACATGCCAACTAAAAAAGAAAACCACCACAAAGGGTTAGAACATACATTATAGAAAGGTAATGGGGTATTAAATTTAATGTGTTAGCAACTCCCCATATGGTGTTTTCTCATATAAGTACTTAGTTGAATTATACTCAACTTAACCATTAGTATTTTTTTATGATTATAGGTCATATGGGTACCTTTGAGAGATGATACCTGATGATAGAGATGCATTCCCTTTATTGAGGGATGCATGGATACCCTTGGTGGTTGGTGTGGGATTTGAGATTCCCTACTACTACTATGGTTGGACCAGTGAAGGTAATGATTCCTAATAGATGATTGGATCTATCTCAATTTTCCCTTAGTTTTTTGGTTTCTAGGTGAATTTATGTGGTGAGACTTATTTTTCCTTATTCTTGTTAGGTGGAGCATTAGAAATTCTCGTGGTTTTGTTGGATGGTTTGAGAGGGAAGGTTTGGTTGGATATCTATCCATGTTTGTTTCTTTTTGTGATTTGGGTAGTGCGGTGGGATCATGGTTTTGTGATCATGGTTTTGGATTAAATCCCATGTGGAGGGTAGTCAAGTGGTGGATCTTGGCATGAGGGAGATACATTTTTGAAGAGGAGTATCAAGGGTGATCTGGTTTATTGGAACTGAACTACATGAGGAACATCGTCAATGGTTTTTGTGTGTTAGCCCAGGATCCTTGAATTGTTGTCCATTTTAGCATGAGTGTCTATGAGAGGGTTTTTAGAGAATTTTTCTTCCTTGGGGAGGGGAGTGTTGGTTGGAATCACTTTTCACTAGAAAACCTTATTGAGTGAGGGAATGTGTGTGCTAGTTGATTGTAGTTCCATTTGGGTCATGAGGTCAGTGATTGGGGAGTAGTATAATGAAATCCATATGGTGGGGAGTGCACCATTTGATGGAGGTCGTAGTCCTTATTTTAAGTGGGTCTTTTATTGTGGGGATGTTGTTCTTGGTGAGTCAGGAATGGTTGATGGTTTATGTTCCATGTTGGAACTCTGGTGTAAGTGTTTGAGGGGTGACATGAAAAGTCATGGTCCATGGAGTTTAGTGTTTAGTTAATGGTTGATGATAAGGATACTCCTATGGTGGGGAGTATCATATTGGTCACAGTTGAATATCCCTCATTTTGGGTGTGTTGTGTTTGTTGTGACACTAGTTGGTGGATGGCCATGGTCATGTTGAAAGCACCAGTGTTTGGGGTGAATCTTGGTAGCCAGCTAACCACCTAGGCTTCTTTAGGGTGATAAGAATTTATGGTGGGGATCTTTTCATGAATCACATTATAATAGTTTGAGAAAAAATTTATAAATTTAAATTTTTACTTTGTGGTTGTTTTAAATGGGTAAAATGGTAATTTATTCTATAATGAAATCTCTAATAATTTTTCTGATCACTTTATTGGTCCTCAAATAGGGATTTTACCCTAGGAAAGAAGTTTGGTGGAATTCTGTGTCATTCAAATTTTTAAAGAATAAATAATATTTAATAAATTAAATATTATTTATTCAGACACATTCGTTTAGTGGTATATTCAATTCAAAGCATCAAATCTGAATTCAAACTTCACCGTTGATTCTGGAATGGGGGGGGGTTCCTAGTTTAGGCATAACCTTGCATCGGGCACCAGGGTTGGGGCCCCTTCTCTTCTCATTCTTCATTTTCCTTTTTCTTTTCTTTTCTTTATTTTTTTCCTATTTTCTTTTATAATTTCCCCATTTTTGTGTCTTTTTTGCTCAAGGGGACTTCCCCTTTAAGTTATTAATCCAATAGATGGATATGGAGTAAATAGGGATAGGGAGAGAAGATATGGTTTTAGGGGGGCCATTATGGAGGTAGATCGAGGCTCGATGGTCACGTGGCACGGATGTGGGATTAAAGATATGGTGGTTTCTTCCCTAAGGTAATCCGTTTTAATGTTTTAACTATAAATATTCATTGGATAGTTGTTTTAAATATTTATTCTTGTTTTTGGGTTTTTGGGGACCCCATGTGAGCCAATCTGGTGAGATTTGGGGAAAAATTGGGGGGTTTGGGGGGTTTGCATGGGTTTCTATTTGAGAAATCCTAATCACACGGCTTATAGTTTCAAGAAAACATGTCATGTTTTCTTCATATTTGGGGAATATAAATTTTTTAGAAGTACACATCATATAATTTAAGTACATTTAATTTTTGTAGTAATTAGACATGTACTTTTCCATGTAGGTGAGTACATAGGTAGATAGAGTGTTGGTTAGTACACATTGTGTACTATAGGTACATGTTGTATAATGATACATGGCCATGCGGTAGGGTACTTGATCATACACCCCATGTGAGGGGGATATGGCCATGTAATAGTACACGAGCAAACCCCATGTATGCCCTAGCGATGTAATAGTAAACAGGAAGACCCGAGGTGTGCCCTGGACATGTAAAAGTACATGTCTAGGTGCACATTTATGAGCACACATCATCTACATTTTCCAAAAAAGGGGTTTTGTGTATATTTGTGCACCAAAGTTAGAATTTTACCTATGAGTAGTCCATTCTAAGTGTTTTTCCTCATAGATAATAATTTTGGAATGCTTTTAGCATTTATAGGTAGTTTGGATAGTGTTTTGGACCAAGATATTTTTTAGAGGATTCATTTGAGGTTGTTATTATAGGATCCTCCCAGGGGTTTGGTTGTGATTTTTAAGTCTCAAGTGAGGGTGTATGTTTTTTTATCACCTTGTTTTAGGATTTTAGTTGTTTCTATTTGAGTTTATTTGTATAGATATCATGTGGATGGATTGAGTTATTTCTTATATGAGATTCGCTATTTTGTTTCTTGAGGTTTGGTTCGTTAGGAGCCTTTAGATTGGGATGACATCGTGGGATATCGGGTATAGTTGGGTGTTGTTAAGCAGAGTTGAGATGGGTCAGAGGGAACTATTCTAAGGTTTCCCTTCTAGGTGAGGTGTGTATTGAGGTTTAACTTATGGGTGAGGTGTAGTTTTAGTTTTTCTTTCTAATCATGGAGATCTTTAGGCTATGAGATATGAGACAAGATATTATTTCATTTAGTGGGTTTTTTTCAAGGTTTGGTTTCACTGGAGGAGACCCTTATAGGGTTTCTTACTCGAGTTTTGGTTTTTGGAATAGTAGAGGGTGCCTCGTGCTTTTTGGACAGTGAGATGGTCATTTCCAATATCAGTAGTTTCAATTGGAAGGTTCAGGTGTTAGACAACCCTAAAGCTTGAGCTTATGGGCTTGTAGTTTTTTGGTTCTTTTTCAGGACTAGATCTAAGAGTGGATCTTTAGGATATTAAAAAACTATGGGTTATCCATGATATTGACTTATATTATCTCATTTTTTGATTGGTTGTTGTGATGCAAGTCTAGGGATCTTATGCATGATATAGATGAGTGGATCTTCCCTAGTCTAACTTTTCCACCTGTTTATGATTAGTGGAATATGAAGGTTATTACACTACTAAGGCCTGGTTTCTATGTTTGGTCTTGGTTAGGTATCCTATTTGATTACCTGATATTTCATTCTATCCTAATTAGTTCTACAAGACTTTTGAGACTTCATAGTATTCTCCTGATGTTGACAGGGAGTCCCAACCACCAGTTCTGATCATCCCACTGGATTCCTAGTGCCCAATAGATGAAATTAAATTTTTTAGGTGCCTGGGATGATATCATAGGTTCTGAATTTTGTGCATGCCCTTACGTTTCACTTTGGAGATCCTTCTTGATCTGGTGGATGTGCTTGATGTTGTGGTTGCATGAGCCACATTTCATAATTCCTCTGGTTGGGGCCAAAGTGGGGGAAGATTTACCTTTGGTTATTACACTAGAACCATGTGTTTTATATTTTTCCCTTTTTATCCCTTTTTTATTATTTATTATCTTATGTTGTCATTTATGCCAGTAGGCTCATTTATCCAGGCTAGGCATATTAGGTGTTTCATGCACATGTTACAAAATTAGATGTTAGGACCACCACTTGGGGTGGCCTACTGAGATTATGTTTCTCACACACTATACAACCACCTCAGTGTACATGTATACCATATTTATATTTTCAGGTTGAGCACATCATGTGGTGGATCGATCAGAGGCCCATTTTTTCATGATCAAGTTGATTTACTCAGGAGGATTCTTTATATCAGGCTAGAGTAGTTCAGAAGTCATAGAGACCAAGTATGTAGTTCAGCTCAGAATAATATAAGATCCTTGTGTATTTATTTTCCCTGTATTTTATTCTGTATGTAGTCAACCCAGTGGGAGAATAGTGTCTTTGTAATTTCTTATGATTCATTATGATGCACTTCATTTTTATATCATGATTCTATTTTATTTATTCATTTACGTTTAATCTTATATTCATAGATGTGTATGTGTTCAGTTTATTTTTTATATTATTTCACTATAATATAAAGTCATAGTCTCACCACTATATCTTTTTAGGCCTTTATTGCTAGTTAGTAGCCTTTAGTATAGGGGGAGGCACACTTGATTCTTTGTATGAGATATATTAGGTGATGGTTTGGGTTGACCTGGGATGGTTTGTGACAATTTTTATCACTAAAACTTTACCTCTTTGAGAAAAATATCTCAAGAGTGATACTTCTGAAATTTTTACTTCATCTTCTGATGTTATATTGGCTCCTTATAAAGGGTCATCTTTGTAGTATTATCACAATAGAGTGTGATGGGATATTTACTATTAGGAACCACATAAATCTCTTGGATGAATTTGTGTGTCCAAATTGATTCTTTAACTGCCTTAGAAGTTGCAATATACTTAGACTCTATTGTAGAGTTTGCAATCACATATTTCTTTAAGCTCTTCCTACTAAAAGCACCTCCATTGAGAATGAATATGTATCCCATCTACAATTTCAGATCATCTTGATCTATTTGGAAACAATTATTTTATATATCCTCTAATGATTAGTTTCTCAACTTCTCTATAGACCCAAAACAAATCCTTAGTATGCCTTAGATAATTAAGGATAGTCTTGACTACCATCCAATGGAATTCACCTAGGTTATCTTGATATCTTCCTACCATACATAAGGTATGGTAGATATCTAGCCTATTATATAATACAACATACATGACTGAACCAATAACATATGTATATGGAATTATTACCATCATTTGTCTTTCCTCATGTGTTTATAACATGTTTTACTAGAAATATGAATTATATGTGACATTGGAAATAATCCCCTCTTGTATTTCCCATATAAAATATCTTCAGTATCATTTCAATAAATGTACCATGACTTAGACCGAGCATCCTCTTGGATCTATCATGATGGATCATGGCCCCAAGAATATATATTACTTCTCGTAATTAGTTCACAAAGAATAATTTATTTTACCAGGTTTTAACGGATTGTAAGACTGTTATTTCATTTATAATAATTAGTATTTCACTAAACCACATATATAAATAAGGCCCACATTTTTTATTTATGAAACCAAATTCTATTATGGATTCATCAAATTGAATGTTCCATGGCTTGGATGCTTTCTTTAGTCCATAATTGGATCTTTGAAATTTTCAAACCTTGTTGGCATTTTTAGAGTCACAATCCCTTCAGGTTGTTTCATATAGACATCTTTTTAAAAGTTACCATTAAGGAAGGTTTTTTTAACATTTATTTTTTAAATATCATAATCATGGAAAACAACAATAGCAATTAGAATTATTATGGATTTAAACATAGAAACTGGTGAAAAGGTTTCATCATAGTATATTCCTTGACACTGTTTAAAACCTTTTGCAACTAGTCATTCCTTATAAGAACTAAATTTTCCATCAATTTCCAGTTTCATATTGAATACCCATTTAAAACCAATTGGATTTACACCCATTGGTGGATGTACCAAAATCCGTACTTGGTTTCGGTATATGGAATCTATTTCAGACTTTATAGCTTCTTTCCACTTGGAATCAACTATGCCACTAACTGCTTACTTATATGTTGCGGGATCTTTATTACTAACTAATAATAAGTAACCATCCTCAATGACTAGAAAACTAAATAGTTCTGGTTCTCTAACCTCTCTTGTACTTCTATGTAGTACACGTGTATCAGAAACTTCTTCTTCCATGGGGAATTGTGTAATTTGTCCTTGTGTAAACTATTGGGTACCTTGAGCATGGACTTTATCAAAGTCAATCTCTCCCATTTTATTACTTTTTGAGATATGCTCCCTCTTAAGGAATATGATGTGTATTTTAAATAATACCTTTTAATATGAGGGGTTTTATAGGTAATATCACCTTATTTTCTCAGGGTATCCTATAAAGGTACACTTTGTGCCTTAAGGTGAAATTTTGTTACCTGAAGAGACCTTAACAAATGCTTCACAACCCCACTAATGTAAGTATGAAAACATGGGTTTATTTACACTCTACAATTGGCATGGAATACCATCTCCACTTTAGTTGGAACTAGGTTTGGTATTTATATTATTTTATATAATGTGTATGCCCAAAAAGATAATGGAATACTCAAATGAATCATCATTGATCTCATCATGTCCAACACGGTACACTTACTCCTTTTTATTACTTCATTATATTGCAGTGTATATACAGGATTGATTTGTGATAGAATCCCAAACTCCCATAAATAATCAATTAACTTTTTATTAATATATTCTCTACCATGGTCTGAGTGAGGTTTCTTAATCTTCTTACCAAATTGTTTTTCAACTTCATTCTTAAATTCTTTGAATCTTTCAAAAGAATCTGACAGATACCTTATTAAGTAGATATATCCATATATAATAAAATAATTAGTAAAAGTTATGAAGTATGAGTACTCACCTCTTTTTTAAACTAGAAATGTTCTATACTCATTGGTATGAACTAATTCGTGAAGCTCTATGGGACTTTCACTTTTTCCACTAAATGGGGCTTTGGTCATTTTGACTTGTAATAATGCATGACATACACCAAGTATTTTTAGTTAAAAGGATATAAATATCTATATTTCTATAATTTTATCAAAAAAAATTCATTTACATAATCTATCTGGTGATTTCATAGTTGGGTGTGATATGAGTCATGTGAACTAGTTTCTTTACCGATTGTCATTACTTGGTTTGTGTAATCCAACACATAAAGATCCTTACTTAAATATATCTTATAATAACAAATGTTATCTGTATAAAATAAGAAATATTTATTCCCAAACTTGAAAATAAATCTATATGTATGAAGTATGGATATAGAAATGATTTTTTTGGTGACAAATGGAATATAATAACAACCTTTTAAAATCAAGATCATTCCCATCGGTAACATGAGGTAGTAGTCCCCAATAGCCATGGTAGGAAGTCTAGATCTATTTAATACTAATATATCTACACAAAATTGTTAAATATTCTTGAATATAATTGGTTTGTATATTTTAATAAATATTTTATCACCAAATTCGTTATCTAATACCCAATTTTTAGAAATAATTAAATTTCACTCGATGAAAAATACACCTGAAGATTCCCCTTGATTCTATGCATCGATGTAGTTTTTCTTATATTGTCCCTTATTTATACATATAATATATATATAATATTATTCCATTTCTTACACCTTGATCCTTCTCTTCATGGAATGTTGTTTTTAAGTATCTTTATATTTATATCTCTTCACCCGACCTTTCATTTTTTTCACTATAAGTACAAAAGGATTTTCATACTTTGTCACCTTATCAACTTGGTGAATCAATGTTAAAAGATCTATAATACTTATTTATGTTTTTTATATTTAAATTGACAAAAAAATCTGGAGAATATTTAATGTAGTGATTCAATTATGTGATCGGTTCATAGTTCTTCAGGCAACTTAAACGCTAGGACCTCTAGGTGCTCAATGTAGCCAAAGAGTTTGACTATATGTGGCTTAACTAGATCAAAATCTGCAAGTTTTAAATGAAATAGTAACTTATATATTATAACACAAAAAATATTTTTTTTAAAATACAAACATTATTTTTGAGAGCGTATATGACACGCAACACTAATTTTAAATAAACCATGAAATATTATTTAAATATGACTATTATAACCTAGTCACTGATTTTGAGGGTATAAATATGATTAATGAAACTATTAAATATATATAAAAAATATAATCAATACAAATTTAATTATTAATTCTTAATAAATAAGAACTTAATTTTTAGTAAAATTATTTTAGGCTTTAAAAATATGTTTTCTTCTAAAAGGATTTTTTTTCTTCTTATGAGTGAATGATATAATAATTTTTTGGAAAATTTAGAAAATTTATTTTGTAAAATTAAATTAAATTTTTAATTCATAATATCCAAATTATCATAGGGTGATTTTTTTTATTTTTTTTGAAAAGATTTATTTTTTAATGAATAGTGAAAAATACTAATTTTTGTTGAAAAATATATTTTATTTTAAAGTATTTACAAATTAAAATTATATTTTGTATTAGATATAATATGTTATTAGTTATTTTTTATTAAACATAATCCAATTATGGACTTTTCAATTAATTTTAAACTTTTTTTGGTAAAAAAACATTTTTATACATAAAACATGCATTTTTCTGAAAAACTGTCTTCATTAAGTTTTGTGAGTTTAATTTTAAATTAAATTTTTCCAATATTGTAAATTTAATCTTGAAAATTATATTCCAAATTTGTAATAATGAGGTAAAAAATTATTAAACAGTTCCTTTTTATTTTTAGTCATCATAAACAGTAATCATAGTAAATTTTTGTTACAACGGTAAAGGTTAAGTGGGTTAATAAATGTTAAAAATAATATGATAAAGACTACAAAGTAACCCTAAAACTTGACTTAATTTTATCGGGCGATAATATTTCATCCATAATCATCCAAAATTCAAATAAATGACCTTTTTCTATTTGTATATGATTCTGGCCTTTATATTATTTTATGTATTGAAAAGTCAAAAATGTGATTCTCTTTGTTTTATTAACTTCAAATTTTTGACATAAAGATAAATATAGGATATTTTAAGTTATAGATATTTATTTTAAAGATAATTTTTGTTTATAATGATAATTTATATCTAGTTTTTAGTGATTAAATAATTTCCTTAAATGCTTATGCAATGCCGACATGGTATTTATTCAATTAATAGAAAAATAAAATAAATGATTTTAAAAATATTAAAAGTGATATAATTTGAAGGAATTATTATGTTATATAAAATATATAGATTAATATACCATATTATGGTTATTATAAAATATTAAATTCAAATTGAAACTTTTTCTTGATGTCTTTAAGGTAAAATTAAGTGAATAATTAAAAAATTGACATTAATGATATTTTATAATAAATAATAATTTATTGATTGATTTAAAACTCCAAAAAATCCTATATTTTTTCACGTGGTTGGTATATGTTTAAAAATATCATTTATGATCCATTTATAGGCCAAATTTCCTTTTATAGTAACTATATTGACCCCAAAAGAGTACCAACTTTGTTATCATGGTAATTGTCAAAAAGGGTTAACGTGGGTTAGAACAAAGAGATAAGAAAAAAAACCTAATATGAACTTGTAAAAATTTTATTTTATGATAATATTTCAACCTATAATAATCCTATATGAAAATTATATCATTTTTGATCATTTTCTACTTGAAAATTAATTTATATTAAAATAACATTTTGTGTAATTCCAAGAGTGCCCCTCCCCTCACTTATAAAAGGGTACCTCTTTTTCTCTTCTATTAAAACTTAAAAAGACTTTTATTTTGGAAAATAACTTCCCCAATACCTTCTCAAAATATATCTTAACATTCAAGAGGTATTATTTTTTTTCAGAACACCAATCCTAGAGTGATTAATGTGAAAAGAAAAGTAGGTTGTCTAATGAAGAGGTATAGATTTTAACCACATGTTTTAGTTTTGTTTATTATTATACGTCATTAAAATATTATCCAATAATAATGATATAATAACATCATTATCTTCCATATACTAGTATGCTATTATGCTAATTTAATAATCTATATCCATCTACTCTTCCATCAAGTGGGGAAAAATCATTCATGTCTACGGAGGACTACCACCTCACGAACTAATGTAATTCATTTTCCATTACCATCACTCAGAGATGGTTGTAATGATGGATTTACTATATATATATATATATATATTATTAATTAAATATTAATAATTATTTAAATAAAATATATAATTGAATTTTTTACCTTTCCATTCATTTAAAAATGATAATGTTGTTTGTGTGTATGTATGGATTACCACCTCCACGAAGCGATGTGATTCATTTTTCATAACCACATCACACAACTACTATATATAAGTTTATTTAAAGAAATAAAATTAATTTTAATATATAATTATAATTCTAGAATTATAAAATAACTCTTACCTTATTTCCATAATTATCATTGAAAAATGGAAACGTTAATCAAGCGTACATTCGACCAATCGTCTTCTTGATTTTAACGTAGTTTATTTTTCATAACAATCATTCATGGATGGTTTTGAAATTATAATTGATGTATAAAATTAATAATTATTTAATTAATATTATCTTATATATGATATGAAATGTTCATCTTTGAAAACAGTCAATATAACAAAGTCATTTTGCAACTATGAACCAAACATCCTCAAAACACCCTACATGGACTTAACTGATTAAGTAATTAAAAATGATGTTGAAATAAATGAAATAAGTAGTTTTAAGTATAAGTTATTAAACCTATAAAATTTTATTAATAAATAAAATAATTTATGTAATTTTATTATATAGGGTATAAATTTCATACACAACAAGGTTGGACTCAAGATAAGGGATTTCTAGTCCCACTTTTATTTTTGGGAGACATATGTCATATTCACCACTCATTTATTTTATGTGGTATATATAATAAACATTTTATATTTTATATCTTGAAACTAATTCTATTCATTATATTTAAATTTTATTTTGAATTTATTCTTTCATGGGTCTTATTATTTGAAAGTTACCAAAGTCGTAAGGAATTTTGTTTCAATTTCTCTTCATTATGGCATGATTTATTGTTATGAACCTAATTTATCTTTATTTGGTACCCATTTTATAATTTATATCAATAATCATTCATAATTCATTATATTTTATGTTTTAATTCAAATTATTTCATCCAATAATATTTAACTTGAAAGTTACCAAGTGGTGAAGGATTTCTTAACTCAATTTCCTTTCATTGGGTTAAAACCCTTCTTCATTGACTTTGTTATGCCATGATTATGTGTGAATTTATCTGTAAAGTTTTTTATTCATTATTTAAAATTGATTTATGTTTATTTAAATATTTTCACATAATCACATTGTGGATTAATTATCACTTAAAAAGTTATGATCTTTATAAGGGTTTGCTTTGTCTCAATCTCATTTTCTTGAGACATGATTCATATCATGCCCCATGATTTACTTGTATGGTGTACATAATAACTGATGAATGAATTTTTATATGTTATTTAATTAAATTAATGGTATTTATTGATCCATATCATACTCTTTATACAAATTTATTTGGATTCAAAAGTTACCAAAGCGGTAAAGGTTTTATGTTACAATATCATTTTATTCTAAGATTATTTATGTTCAAAGTTACTTTGGGTGATATTGTACGATTCTATTTTATGGAACCAAATATAATTTATTATCCTATATTTATTTCTATATATTACATGTTTTCATTCATTTTCTTCTCTCTAAGTACTCAATATACTGAAAGAATATTTTTTAAGTAAAACCTACTTTGCTTCTCTCTTCGATCTAAAATTCTTTTCCCTACATATCCATGTTTTTTAAAATGTTTTAAAAATGATTTTAATATCATACTATTATTTTATAAATTAATTTTTAACCATGATTTATTGTTTAAAAAAATTAAAAGGAATATTTTTTTTATTTTCTAAGACCTTTTCAAAAAAAAATTGTAATAATGTTAAAAGAATGTTTTCTTCTAACTTATACAGATTGAATGGGATTTTCCACCATCATGACCACTCAATGATTTAAATATAAATTCATAAGTTTCCAAGGTTATTTTTAAAGTAATTTTTTCTTTAAAATTTATGAAATTTATGATTTTAAATATCTTATTTCAAAGTAAAAAAATGGAATTTTCCTCAAGAAATATTCTAAGTAATATTTTTAAAGGGATTTTCATTTAAGATGATATCCTTTTATATTATGGATTTATTTTAAAAAATATATATATTTATATTATATATATATACCTATCCCATTATCCCATAATTTAAGGGGCTAATACATACCATAAATTCATTTCTAAAATTCCTTCTTTAGGATCAAACCCAATTAAGGGGAACTTTTCTATTCCATAATCCTTATATATAATGTTCATTTAAAGTTTTTATTCCCAAATGAACATATTATTTTGAGACCTATGATTATTTAATCATATATTAAAATTTATAAAATTTTATTCCTTCTTCTCTTTGGAATATTTCTGAAATCTCTTTTGAATATGATATAAGGAAAGATTATACAACCTATTTCTTTTCATGGGTAATTATTATGATTATGCATTGTCATTGGTTTCCTTTTATGGAACACATAATCATGAAAATTATATGATAGGTTAACTCATATATTTCTCTTTAATGCATTGGGTCAAGTTTTTTGTCTCATGGGACATCATGTATGGAATTTTAGAGTAAACCTAATCCATTATGGGACTTTGTCCAGCATGTGATGTTGTCTTGGAATATAGCCTTGAATTATGCTTACACCATGTTTTTTGTTTCTTCCACATTTCCTATGTTTTCATTATCTTATAATATAATGTTATTTTTTATACTACAATGTGATTACTCATGAATATTCTATTTTATGATATCTTATTATACCTTCAACTCATATGTTTTGTTTCCTTATCATGTTTATTCTCTTACTGGGTATTTATCTCAAACCTTTATTTTATGTATTCCTCAGGTTATCCTATGGATTTTTAAGTGATAGGAGGTATTTAGGATCTCATTATGGATATTAAAACAAATAAGTTCTATTTTAGATTCATGTTTTTGTTTTATGTTCCTATTTTTCCAAATACATTAGGCCTTTAGATCCTTGGTTTCTATTTAATGGATATTCATGCTAAAAAACATGTAATAATGTGTGTAAAAGTCTTGGTTATATATATTTGGTATCATAGTAAAGGTTTATTAATTATTTAGATATTTTAATTAGAGAAATTTAGTGAAAACCCTAAGGACAATTCTGAGTATAGGATATCATCCTAAAGTTTGGGTAAGGAAGAGATTATGTGATTTTCCTATAAATACATCCTCGTCTGGATACTAAACGTGGACATGGTTTTAGCATAGATGTGTCTAGGGGTAATAATCACAAAAATATTTGTTTGATTATATCTCAACTATAATTTTATTACATGGTGAATGTGTTCTTATTGTGCACCTAGTTTAACAATCCCAGGGGATATGCTTGGGTTTATTCATGTTTTCTTTATGAACCATTATGATGAATGAGAGATTAGAACCTATAGAAACCTATGATATGAAATAGTGATAATGTATAAACCTAATGTTTCTTATCTTTATAAACCTAAGTTTGATAATAATTTGAAAGGAATAAATACCCATTTTGAGGTTTTTTGTGATGAGATTTTAACATGATTAAAGATATTTTGGGAGACATGTATGGGAATACAACCATTTGGTTTAGTATATGTTTTATTTAAAATATTATTTTATGAATAATACTTTTATATTTTGTGGACATCTGTTTAAATTTGTCATTTATGTTAAGGTAATAATAATTTATTAAGATTATTTGATTTTGTGGTAAAAATAAGTTGTATGGAAAACCTTAGTGGTAAAAAAATGATTTGATGATTAATGTTATTTTTTAAGTATGTTCCTCATATTTTTAGAAAATTTACTGGAATGATAATAATATAGATATAGAAAAAGGAAAACCCATAGGCTAGGCAACACCCCATCACATTTTTCAAGGTTTCAGGGCTTAAATCAATAGTCTAAGGGTGACAAGGGTGTAACGCCTACCACTAGCATATGTGATGTCTTGGTTAGTATGATTTTTTTACTTAAATGATTTTATGGATAAATATTAATTTTATTTTTTAAAAAAATATTATAGCCAAATATATTAAGGATTTTGAAGTGATCAATGATATCTCATAAGTTGTTTTATTTGGTTGAGGTATATATAACCTTTAGGTTTGATATAATAGATTATTTGGGAAGAATGCTATTATGTTTTATAGGTGTAAGATAGAGGGTATTATATAAAATTTTAGGTTAAAACTTTTTTTAATGTTTATATTATTGAGTTTATTTGGGATATTGGGTTATTTAAGTAATGATATATGGTTTTATTACTGAATTTTGGAGATTAATGTTTTATTTATTCATGTGAAGGGTTGTTAATTTTTGGTATTATCTTACATTGGGATAACCATTTTGGTTTTATTAAATATATGATGAATATCTTGTTATTATTTTATATTTTTTATGATCCATAAAAAAGTTAATTTTATTTCTTCAAGCATGAAAAATCTATCTTGAATACTCATTGTTTGGATAAATAGATGAGATTGTGGTGAAAATTGATTAAAGGATGAAATTATACTTGTTAAGTAAGTATATTTACTTATTTTATTAGTCCAGATGATCAAATAATACCCCAAATTTAAGAAAATGATATTTAAATAAAATGTTAAATTTTTTACTTTCATTTTCAATGAATCGATTATCTCTTTACCCATCATAAATTTATAATTTTATGGTCATTAGACTTCTTCTGGCCATGTTCTCTAACACTCTATTTCAGTCCTTGGGAACTATTTTTCTATTCCATGTCTATATTTTCGCTTACCAATAATTTTATCCTATTTTTAAACCTATTTTTGGGTTATTCTATATAAACTTCATATTTCCCTTTCCCTTTTTTAAGAAGAAGTTTTATTTACCCTTTTACGAAGTGGGTTTCCATAAAGGAATTTTCCAATGTCTAACCCTTGATTACTGAGCTCCTGTTAAAATTTTTAGGATTTAATTTATTATAGGGGTATAATTTATCACCCCAGTATTTTTTTAAATAAGAAAATTTTTTTTGATAGTGCATACAACATGAAACACATAGCTTAAAAAACCATGAAATAATATTTAAATATTATCGTTATAACTTAGTTATTGATTTTCTAGGTATAAATAAGATTAACAACACTATGAAATATATATATATATATATATTAAATAATAAGCACAAATTTGTTGATTAATTCTTTTGAAATAAGCACTTAGTTTTTAGTAAAGTTAATTTATGCTTCAAAAATACATTTTCTATTAAAATGGTTTTTTTGTTTTTTGTGGGTGAATATTATAATTAATTTTTAGAACTTTTAAAAAATTTATTTGATAAAATTAACTTAAGTTTTGATTTTATCATATCAAAATTATCTTATTTTGAAATTTTTGTTTTTTTAAAAAAGATTTATTTTTTAGTGAATAGTGAAAAATTATTATTTTTATTGAATATCATATTTTATTTTATATTATTTACAAATTGAAATTATATTTTGGAAGAGCTATAAATTTTCATTAGATAAATTTTATTATAACTATTCCAATTTTTTTCTTTATAATGAATTTTATACTTTAATTTATTATTAAACGTTTTTATACTTAAAAAAGCCTCTTTTTTTAAAAAACAGTATTTCATTTTTTTTGCAATTTTCTTTTTAAATAAAAATTTTCCACTTCTGTGAATTTAATATTAAAAAATGGATTCTATATTCAAAATTAGGTTTTAAAAGTTTAGTAAATATATCCCTTTTATTTTTAGTCATTATGAATAATAATCATAGTAAATTTTTGTAACCACAGTAAAGGTAAAATAAGTTAATTAAGGTTAAAAATAATATGATAAGGACTAAAAATTAGCTCTAACACTTAACTTAATGTTATTGGATGGTTATATTTAAGTCATAATCATCGAAACTTAGAATATATGACATTTTGTTTCTATTTAGATATGATTTTGAACTTTATATTATTTTATGTAAAGAAAAGTCAAAAATGTCATTTCCTTTATTTTATTAACATTAAATTTTTGACATAAAGATAAATAGAGGATATATTCAGTTATAAATATTATTTGAAATATAAATTATTTTTTATCATATTAATTTATTTTTAATTTTTATTGAGGATATAATTTCCTTAAATGGTTATGCAATGTCGACATGGTATTTATTCAATTGATATAGAAATAAAAAAAATGATTTTAAAAATATTAAAAGTGATATAATTTGAAATTATTTTTGTATTATATTAATTCTATATATTAATATATCATATTACAGTTATTTTAAAATATTATATTCGAATTCCATCTTTGTATTGATGTCTTTAATGTCAAATTAAATTAATAGTTCCAAAATTGACATTAATTATATTTTAAAATAAATAATATATTATTAAATTATTTAAATAACTAAAAATCCTATATTATTCCAATTTTTTTATATATATTTAAAAATATACACTATTTTTCATTTATGGGAATTTTTTTCTTTTAGAGTAAATATATTCTCCCCTGAAAAGTAAAGACTTCATTGTCACGATAATTGTCAAAACGTGTTAACACGGGTTAAAAAATAGGTAAGATTAAAAACCTAATATAAATATGGTGAACCATGCCTTTTACACATATTATTGCATGATTCTTAAACATAAATTTCCATTAATATAACACAAGTATCATAAATGCCTAGTGTCTTTGGAAAACTAGGTTCTTATTACATCAAAAGGAACTTAAAACATGTAATCCTTATTTTATTCTCCATAGTGATCTCCCTAAATCCATTTGATATCCTAAAAATATATGAGATAACCTGGGTAATATATAAATAAAGGGTTGATATAAAAAATCTAATAATGGAATAAACATGATAAGGAAACATAACATGAGTGTCAAAGGTATAACAGGTTATCATAAAAGAGAGACTCATGAGTAATTACATAGAAGCATATCATAAATAACATGGTATCATAATATTATAGAATCATAGGAAATTTATAAACAAAATATAACAAGACATAAACATGATTCAATTCTATCTTCCTAGACAATATCATATGGTGTACAAAGTCCCATAATGGATTATGTTTACTCCCTAATCCCATACATAACACCTCATGAGACTAAAGCATTACCCAATGCATTAGAGCACTATATGAGTGATAATATAATAACTTTTTCATGATATATGTGTGTCACATAAATTAATTCAATCATAAGGAATAACATAATAATTACCTATTGAAATAAAATGGGTTTCATAATCTTACTTCATATCATAATCAATGGACATTTTATAATGAATGCATTTGAAAAATGGTCATAATGAATATATTACCCCATCAAATGAAATGGTAATAAACTATGTATATATGTGAGAGACATATATACATAATTTATAATAATTAAATAACATTAAAGAGAGATATAAAGTGGGTTAGAGAGAGAAATTTCATAACCCAAAGAAAGGGGTGGTTTAGAGGGATCCCTTACCTCGAGCTCAATTTGTCATGTGCATTATCTATATTCCTGAATAATAAAGTTATGTTAATTATTTAATTTCTTAATAAATTTTTTCAATTTTATTGTTTCTTTTATTTTAATTTTTACTATGACATAGTCAATTACTTAACTAATTAATTTCACTTCGTAAGTTTTAACGATAAATGGATCATATGTCCAAAATCACTTTGGTAAGTTGACTACGGTCAAAGAGATTATTAATTCATCATATAAAAAATGGTAACCATGAAATAATTATAATTTTTATACATAAATTATACTTTTTAAACAAACTAAGAAACATGGTTATGAAAAATTAATTACATTACAATCATGGAGATGTTAGGTCATACTTATGAATGGGTAATGTTTACATTTTTCAAGTATAGTGATGGAAGGAAGGTAAGTATTATTTTATATTTATATGATTATAATTATATCATAAATATCATATTATTTATTTAAATACCCTTTCACATACCATCCATGTTATGTGTTAATAAAAATGAATCACATTGCTTTGCGAGGCAGTAGTTCTCCATACACATGAATGGATTTATCATTTATTCAATAGATGAAAAAGTAAGAAATTATATGAAATATTACATATATAAAATATTTAATATATCATTAATATCATATATAAATATCAAATTATTCCTTATTATATTCCACATAAATCACAAGTTAAAAAAGAATCACATCATTTCGTGAGGCGGTAGTCCACCATACACACGAGCAACATTATTGTATTCTATATGGAATGAAAAGTAAGAAGATGTTTATAATATTATAATTACATAATTATAATTATATAATAAATATAATATATAAACATGATATACATCATTATATCCATCTTTTAGAAGCAGTGATTTAAAATTAATTATGCTGGTTCGCGAAGCGGTAGTCCACCATACACATGATCAATAGTTTTGTTTACCATTTAAGGGAGGAGGATATGGTTTTAGGTAATTATATTAACATAAAAACCTCTTATTATATGTAATATAATTATTTTATTATATATTATTGGTTTAATAATATTTTAATTATGTTAAATAATAAATAAAATAAAACACTCGGTTAAGGATGTTACCTCTTCTTAAGACATCTTCTATTGGTTTAAACCAAAAGCCTTCCTAAGATAGATTTCTGACCAAAAAAAGGATTATATGATGAGTTTATGGAATTAGGGAATTTATTTTTGAATTAATTAAATTAATCAATGGGTTTGGTATGTTTATAAAGGATATGATAGGTGGTGTCCTTTTATAAGTGGGGGAGAGGATACACTTGGAATTTATGAAAACAAAGAATTCCAACCTAATTTTTCTCATACCACAAGGATCCAAAATGGATATTTTTTTATAATTATAATATATAAGGTTAAAATATAACCATAAAATAGTAATTAGTATGGTTTTTTTCATTTTAAACTTTTATCTTTTTAGTTTAACCCCCAGTAAACCTGTTCTTACTTTAACAACAACAAATATTTTATACCTTTTCACTATTCATTATTTTAAAATATTAAGTTGAACTTATTATATAATATAATTTTTTTTTATTATATATATATATATGTTTAATCCATTTTTCTAAATTAAACTTACATAATTTTTATATTTTTATTTAAAATTAGACTCCCAAACGTGTCTAAAAATAGTTTTTCCAAAAGAAAAACTTTCAAAACTTGAAAAAAGTTTTTATATACAAATTAAATATGAAATTGATAAGAATTATCAAATTTGAATTAATTAATTTATAATTGAACTAATTTTACATTTAAAATAACATTACAATAAAATGGTTCTTGTAAATTCTTTAAATGAAAAGGTTGTTTTTAATAAAAATAGTATTTTAACTATTCATTGTAAAATTAAACATTAAAAAAACCCAAAAAATTTAACCTAAGATAATTTTTATATGATGATTTAAAAAAATTAGTTAATTTTTTAAAAATAATTTTTTAAAATTGGTTAAAAATTAATTTTAAATTATGTGTGCAAAGCGCAACTAATACTCTTAGAAAAAAATACAGTTTTAGAGAAAAAATTATCTCTTTAAAATGGTTCTTATTTTATTTATAATAAATATATAACCATTGAATATATTTTATAAATGGATAAAACATAAGTTTCACAATTTATTTATTCATATTCATACCCTTCAATTGAACAACTAAGTTAGAATGGTCATGTTTAAATAATAATGTTTTAATAGAGTATCATGTTTCATTTAACCCTAGTGTTATATGCATCATAAGATATTAAAGAGATTGTATTTGTTTAAAAATAAGTATATATTAATGTCCTGGGGTGTTCCATTATTTCCCCCTTAAATAAATTTTCCCTCGAAATTCCATATTACATAATAAGGTAAAAACAGGTGAGGGTACTTATGTTTCATCACCTCTTCCACATCTCAACTTTTTTCCTCAAACTTGTGGTTTTTTCAATACACTTTGGCCAAGTGAGTTATATAGTTTAGTAGAACATTGTATCTATGATCCAATATCTTCACCTATTTCTCCCTATATGAAAGGTATTTATCTAATGGTACCATTGCTGGATTCAGTACATGTGATGGGTCTAGTGTGTACTTCCTCAAGAAGGATACATGGAACACATCATGCACTTGGGATAGATTATGTGGGAATGCTAGTTATTAGTCAACCACTAAAATGTGACCAAGGATATAAAATGGTACGACGTATCGAGTACAAATCTTTCCCTTTTTCTCGAACCTCATGACTGTCTTCCAAGGTGAAATATGGAGGAAAACCTTATCTCCAACCTAAAGCTTTAGGTCTCATCAAAGATTTTCATCATAGATATCCTCTAAATTTTGTTTGGACTCCATGGTATTATAAATGGTTTGGAACTTCTTTGTCATCTCTTAGTCCAGATCAAATCCCATTACATTCTGATCTCCAAATTCATCCTATTATTTCATATTTTGACACCACTTCCCATATAGAGCCTTATAAAATGAAATTTTAATTCTAGATTGGAAACTATTATAATATGATAACTTTATTAGGGGAATGCGATGATCCCAATATCCTTGGATATCCATTGAACAAGTCCTCAATTTATCCTCTATAGTTTGTATTGTTCTTCCAAACTGACTATTTGTATGTGGGTGATAAAAAATGCAGAAACTGAGTTCTATATCCAATGCTTGCTAAATTATTTCTTCATAACCTTATGGTAAACCTTGTATCTTTACTAGATACAGTAGATAGTGTCAATCCATCAAATATTAAAATGTCCCTTATATATATATATTATCAAGTTGATCAATAAAGAAAAATTTCTTGATTGCAATGAAATGTACCGACTATATAAGATGATCTACTACCACACATATGGATTTATTTCCTTTAGGTGTATTGGGGAGTCCTACAATTAAATACATTGTTATGTTTTACCATTTTTATACTAGTATGGGAACCAATTTTATCATACCCTTATACTTCTGTCATTTATCCTTGTCTTGTTCGCATACCAAGTATCAAGATACAAATTCTACAATATCCCTCTTTATGATATCCTACCGAAAGTTTTTCTTTAGATCTCTATACATATTTGTTCTTTTAGGATGAATGGAGAAGGAATAGTTATGAATATCATCCATAATCTACATCTTTAGCTCAGATTTTTATAGTGCATGTATTTTGGTTCCAAACATTATAACTCAATCTTTAGAAAAATTAAACTCAGAATACTCTATACCTTTTGATCCTATAAAGAATTGATCGTTGATTCATCATTTGAGTAAGGTATGATAAATATCCTTTTACTACTCCTATATCTATCCTTTTAAAATCAAATAATATTGTACCCTTATCAATTTTTATCATTGATAAAATTTTTGCATCTTTTCTACTTAGAGAATCTTCCAAATTATTTTCTTTCCCAGGATAGTAATATATTAACCAGTCATAGTCCTTGATCAACTGTAACCATTTTCATTGTCACATGTTAAGATCATTCTATGTGAATATATATTTGAGTTTATTATGGTCCATATATATTTAATACTTCTCTCCAAAGAGATAATGTCATCAGATCTTAAATGCAAAGATCTTCATAGCCAACTCCAGGTTATGTGTGGGATAACTCTTTTCATGAACTTTCATATTCCTTGAGTAATAGTCTATCACTTTATCATTCTTTATTAGTACGCATCCCAAAACCTTCTTTTAATCATCATTGTAAACCAAAAAACCCACTTGAGGTCACTGTAAGTAATGGTGTAGTGATAAATCTCTTTTTCAACTCCTTAAATATTTCTTTACATTCACTTGTCCAATAAAATTTTACTCCCTTCCATGTTATCTTGGTTAGTGATTTTGACAATCACAAAAACCTTTAAAAAACATCGTTAATACCCATATAATACAAAGAAACTATGGATCTTCATTAAAAATGATGGTCTAGGATATTCCTTGATTGATTTTATCTTAAAAGGGTCCATATATATCCCTTTTTTGGTTATAATATTCCCCAAGAATAATACTTCATTCATACATAACTTTAATTTATTGTACTTTGCATAAATATTCTCCTTTCTCAAATCCCTTAGCATAATATTAAAATGCTCCCCATGATCCTCCTTTCTCTTAGAGTATATCAAAATATCATATATAAAGAATACCACAAATTTATTGAGGTAATCCCTATAGACTCTATTAATTAATTCCATATAGATTTTTGGAGAATTAGTGAGTCTAAAAGGAATCATTGTTAACTCATAGTGTCCATACCTTATTCAAAAAATAGTTTTAGGAATATCTTCCTTCTTCGGACTTAATTAGCAATATCTTAAATGAAGGTCCACCTTAAAGAAATACTGAGTTCCGGGTAGTTGATCAAAAATAAATTCTATCTATGGTAAAGGATACTTGTTCTTTATCATTATTTTTTTTTATTTCACAATAATCAATTCCATGGTGCATTGATACATCCTTCTTCTTGGATAAGAGGACCAGAACACCCCATGGTGAAACACTGAAGTGTATAAAACCCTTTTCCAGATTCTCTTATAACTACTTATTTAGTTCTTTAACTCAATAATGTTCATTTTTTAAGGAGTCTTAGATATGGATAGAGATCCATGTATAATTTATATTGAGAACTCAACCTCATGGTTATGAGGAAGACCATATAACTCTTTTGGGAATACATCAGTATAATCCCTCAGAATGGGAATGTTTTCAAGAATGGTTCTCTCCTTTTCCTCAATCATTTAGGCTAGATATTCTTTCTCATAAAGTAATAATATCAATTATTAAATAAAATATTCTAGGGGATATCCATCCTCCTTCTTACACTTATGTAGAATTAGAGGATGAATTAGGATGTGAATAGTGATCTCCTTTTCTCGATAGTTGATGCTGGCTTTATATAAGGATGGCCAATACATTCCCAAAATAGCATCAAAATACACTAAAAGATGTATGATGAGATTTTCTAGAATATTAAGTCCATAAAAAAATTACTAGGGCTAAGTTATATATTTGACATGAAACCGTCACTCTATTTTTTTCTCAAAAATAGCTTAACCCCCATGTTTTTAGGTGGTTTTTGAATAGTTATACTAAACTTTTAAGATATAAAATAATGAATAGAACAAGAATCAAAAATTATTTTCATTATTTTTTAATATATAACTATTTTTTCTATCACCACAAAATTTTTGACATCTATATCATCCTTAGTAATAGCATAAGCCCTTCCTTATAACCTTGTAGGTTGTTTTTAATGATTTTCTCTGGAAACCCTTGGTTTAGGGAATTGGCTTGCATAATGCTGATGCACTTTATAGTTAAAAAATCATACGGTGGGAAAAGTGTTGATCATAAATTTCTTTTATTTTTCCTCATTAGTGTGATTCAACATTTCCCTATGCTACTTATTATCCTGATTCCCCTCTTTTCTACACTTGAAGCATCTTTCGGTTCCACTTAGGCAGTTTCCGGGATGCTTCTTCCCACACTTTTGAAATGTGGTATGTTGGGTTTTCCTTCCTCCGTGATATTTATCTATTGATACCCCTAAAGAAAACTCTATTTTATGTTTTTTTCTCCAGTACCATTAGACTAATGAGAGAAACTGATCTCTATCTCAACTTTGAGGGCACAAAAAATAATCTCTTCATATCTATCAATGTCTCGAATCACCAAGGATTTTCATAAACTTGGATTTAACCCACTAAATAAATATTCTACCTTACTTTCTATTCTAATAAAAAAGTCATAGGTGTACCATGAAATACTTGTGAAGTTTTCCTCATACACCCTAATAGACTCTTCTTTCTTTTTCTTCTAACTGAGGAAATATCTCTCAATTTGAAGATAGAGAGATCAGGGAAAATATTTATTGAAAAATATTTTCTTAAAGTATTCCCATTCTATGGAATAAATATCCACTTTGGAATTTTGTTCTTAATCAGTATCCACCACTGTTTATCTTCTCCCTCAATTTGATAAATATCCAACAAAATGTTGTATTGATTTGTGAATTAAAGGATTGAGAATATATTCTAAATAGAGTTAATCCATTATTCAGAGATGAGGGGATCAAAAGTTTCACTAAAGGTAGGGGTCTTTCATCTTATAAAAGAATCAATTTCAACTTTATCCTTCTTAGAATGAGTATATCATTCTATATGATTCATGTTATTATTCAAAACTTAAGATAGTTGAGCTAGTACTACCATAAATTTCTCATCTCCTACTCCCATAAGGTTTGATATATAATTGGGTAAATTATCACATTTCCTATCATGTGGGTGGTTCACACGATTTTTCTTATTTCCCGCCATTAACTATAAGAAAAATAAAATGAGAATATAATAACTAATAAACACACACAAGGGAAACTTATAGACTTGTGAGGAATAACTTATAAATGATAAGTACATTATAACTTATGAGTCCTTATGTTTCAACCTAGGTTATCCATAGTAATTTTCCTATTAGGTTTTTAAACCTAATAATTTATTCAATTCCTCCCTAATGGTTTATCAAGAGTTTGTGAATTTCAAAAACATATCCCTCGGGAGTGTTAAAATATGTGTACAGCAAGCCTAATTATCAAGCACGAGGTGATGGTCAATTCCATCTCAATGCACCCTCTTTAGTGTTATTTCCTTTAGGTACCTATAATCTAGAGCCACATCCACTTGTAGTATCCAAACATGGATGTATTTTCTTGGAAACCCCTCACTCTATACATCTCCAAGATTCCAGTATATTCTTCTATAGTTAGTCTTATTCTTAGACTTATCCCTAAGGTTCTGACTAAAGTTTTCTCATCCTAATTATAAAGTTTAACTAAACATTTCCTTTAATATAAACTATGTTTACCCAATCCTTTTACACATATTATTACATGATTCTTAAATGTAAATATCCATTAATACAATACATGGATCATAAAGACCTAGTGTATTTGGAAACTAGGTTAATATTACATCAAATGGAACTTAAAACATGGAATCATTATTTTATTCTCCATAGTGAGCTCCCAAAAATCCATTTTATATTTTAAAACTACATGGGATAACTTGGGGAATACATAAAGAAAAGGGTGAGCTAAAAACCCAATAAGGGAATAAACTTGATAAGGAAGCATAATATGAGAGTCAAAGGTATTATAGGATATCATAAAAGAGAGGTTCATGGGTAATTACATCGGAATATATCATAAATAAAATCATATCATAAGATCATGGAATTCTAGGAAATTTGGAAACAACATATAACCTGACATAAACACGATTCAAGGTTAACTTCCAAGATAATATCACATGGTAGACAAAGACCCATAATGGATTAGGTTTACTCCCTAATCCCATATATGGAGCCTCTTTAGACTAAAGATTTACCCAATGAATTGAAGTGATATTTGGGTACACCCATCATAACATTTCCATGCTATATGTGTGTCACATAAAGTAAATAAATCATAAGGCATAACATAAGAATTACCAATAGAAATAAAATGGGTTTCATAATGTTGCTTCATATCATAATCAAAGAAATTTTCATAATGAAGGCATTTGAGAAATGGTTATAAATCATGTATTACCCAATAAAAGGAAGGGAAACTAATTTAGGAATATATGTGAGAGACATATATGCATAATTTAGAATCATTCCATTTAAGTGTCCAAGGATCGATTAGGTACCACTAACAGAGAGTGAATCATTGGTACACATTTTTTTATAAATTATTTCTTTTAATCCATCCTTTATGACTGATTAATGTTTTAATAACTCATTTTAATTCTATTATTATCCCTAAAATAAAAAATAAAAATCAATCACAATACACATGGATTTTTACAAGGTTTGGTACAAAGTCCTACTCCTTTCTATAGCCAGTTATTCCCCCAGTTACTGATTCTTTACTGTATATAAGTGGTTACAACCAAGGAAATTCCCATTCCCATCAATACTGAGTTTCACAGTGTTCCAATCTAGAGTAACATAAGATATTAAAATTTTCCACATACACTAGAAACTTCTGAGTCCCACGGGAATATATTTATACTGAATCTGACAATGTTACCAGTATCCCACCGGGCTGCTCCAGAGTCCCACTAGAGACTTATTTTTCTTCAAAGTCCCACTGAATACTTCCATTAATCTTGAGTCAAAAAATATATGATCATTTGATAGAAATATCTCTCTCAACTTAAAAAATGATTATGTGCTACCTCAATATAAATTATTTACCTACAAACAAACTAGATCACCTGATCTAATCATGTACAATATTCAAGAACTTCAGAAACTGATAGATGAGTTCCTGATCTCACTCACTGTCAGCTAAACTTCAAATGCAATGGACTTATCATAGTACAATGATTACTCAGATATATGTCTTCTAGATTACTACTTGGATTTAATCTAAAAATCAATTCACACTATTCTTGCACTTTATATTGTATATTAATTCTCAAACTTCATGAATATATACAAATTCATGGATATATCACTTTTAATGTGCATTAAATAGCACATATACTGCCTTTAGTTTATCATTCACACCTTACATTATTAATTAATATATATCATTATATGTACCATGTATGATATATAAATCATGTGTTCATATTACATTTTATTCATGAAACTCATTTCACCACCTTTAGTATTTCTTTCATGCATGCAAAACATATCATGAAACTCATGTACTAGATATTTAGAATTATTCATGTAAATTAATGTCATGATACCACTTCTTCTTTGAGTATCCTTAATTACACACCCTATATCCTCATTCTACTTCAAGAAATCTTCAAACTATTTTCATGAAACCCTCAATCATATACAAGCATATTATTTCATATAGGTATTTCAAACACTTTCTATTAACAAAATTCGTTATGAATCTATTATTATTTCTTCTTCATGTAACATTATACATGTGTTATTATTTATCCTTCATGTAACTCATTGTGTATGATATATTGGATTATGGAATCAAAACAATATAATGTGAATGTGAACGCTATAACAAGCACAATACAAGAGCATGGAACCTTCTCCTGAATACAAAGCACTTTTAATACTCTGCTTTGACATGTCTCCCTTAAAAATATCTCTTATATATGCATTGATATCCCACTAAAAATGACCACATATGAGATTATTTATAGAATAAACTCCACAAACTTAACTCCACCAAAAATGCACACTAAAATAGGCCACACTTTTTAACTATGAGAATCATTGTCATCACAAATATCATAATGGCTATGCATTTTATCTCCTAGGTTTGATCTTCATTAATTCATGAAAATGAAGTTTCATGATGATTTGATTGTATTAAATTTTTTTGGATTATCAAATGATGATCTAATGCTCAACTAGATCATTCAGATGTCACAACATTCATATCTTGAGGAATAAAATCTTCTCAGATGAAGGTTAGAGGTAGACAACAATCATGATGCTAATCAAACAGCATAGATCAATCAGATCAGAAGTCCAATATTATTTTTGTATGTTTAATGACGGGGATAGAGTAATCGAGAACCACTCATCCCACATTGATTCTCGAATTGCCTAAGCACTTCAATTTATTACAAGGTGTTTTTTTCAGTCAGTAGATGTGAGTACAAGGACCTTCTCCTGAACAGCTGCTAGTACTGACCCATTTCAGCTCCATATTATTCAATTACACTGCTCCCCACATGGTGTCCCCACTATGATCCCATAAACCTATCTGTGGGAATGGTTTTCACATGCACACCCACTACCTCCATATTGGCTGGTTAGGGGTTTATTTCTAACCTATTAAGTGGTTGTATTCCCCCTTGGGCTGGCCAATGTGGTTGGATTATTTTTTGGAAGTCTTCAACAAGAAGAGTTATCCAATTTCTCAAATGGTGTGTCATGACCCAAAATGATGGGCCCAAACTGTGACTAACCCAAACCCTCCTCCAATAGACCGGGGGATGGGGACCAGAACTGAGTAGAAATATCATACATAGGAGAGGCATTAGCCTAATGTACATATACACACACACATCTCCAATAACATACAATGATTAAATATAAAACAACTCAAACCAATGAATAAATAAATATATAATCCCAAAACTAGAGTATGATAATAAAGTATTAAAAGTGATAAATGGGACAAATACAATCCCAACCAAAAACTATAGGGAGTCAAGCTTGTTCAGAAGGTGGGGACAACTATACAGAAAACACCATAGTCTGTCTAGCTCAAGATAAGCTCCACCAACTCCCTATCCTCCCAATATAATGTCAAAAGGGTCATCATATTCATAATACATGACATCTGCAAGAAAATCCCATATAGGGATGAGTATAAAACTACTCAGTATGACACTCTGAATACATGAAACACATGGCATTAAGAATATTCATATCATAAAAAGGATATATAAATCAAAGGAAACCCCCTAAATACACTAAATAAGGACACCGCGCCTCTAGTTAGTCCCAACCAAACTGTCAGTCACATGATTCTTCTCAAAGATTCTAGGAAAAGCTCGTTCTGCGAGAACCCAATCCACAAAGAATACTGTCACCATAGACACTCATCCAAGTGGTCACTATTGTTGGTCCCCACCCAATAAAACTCACTAGTCTCTAAATATCTCGATACTCAAATAGGGTATCACACCCAGGACCGATGGGGTACACCACAAACCCAATATGGATCAACCTGCTATGTAGGGGGTCATATGTCAATGATACCGCAAACCCTAATGAAACATATTTCTCAATGGAGTATCAATTACTTACTCAAGGAGGTAATTTAGATTTCATGAAACCCACCTAGGGTATAAGAATTAATAACGAAGGATCACACTATGGTCTCATAGTGGGACACCATAAACTTTATCTGAGACTCATCCTCTAGATTGGATCACCATCCAGAGTTGTGGACATAATGTCGCACTATACCCTTGAGGGTATGGACAAAGGGAACACAATAAAATTATATTGTTCTAAACTAAATAAATTAAGGGCTCCAAATACCCTTAAAGGGGGGTACATGGTGTGTACTGGGGAGTATATGGCGTGTCTAGCCAACCCCTAGTCTTCCCGTGTCACTGTCTCACATGGAATGTAAACATTAAATTAAACAGAGTGTCCTCTTTGGGTACACAATGTCTAGAGGTCGAGTTGGAATGTTTTCTATGCCACCTACCCATGCCCGCTTACTTCTTTCCAAGCCCATGTACCAACCTGTGTACACCTGGTTATAACCATTTACACTTGGTCATGTCTGCATACAAGTCTCTACACATGTACTTTGGTCGTATCCATGTACCCTAGCCAACCAGTGACTGTGTTTCTATTGAGATACACACTAAGATTCTAGCATGAGTTAGATAGTGTGTGATAGATATCACACAACATGTAATATCGTTCTCTCCGTGGAAACCCTAACGCCACATAGAGGGTCCCACACTATGTGTATCTCTATATTAAACATCGTGTAACTCATAATTTTACAAAACCAATAGGTTCTTTTATGAATCACCGTCCATGTTGTTGCCACTTTGATTTCATTTAGAAATCTAATATCTAAGGGTAATCATCCCCTTCCATCACCAATCATCAGGATTCGAGCTTCGAATCCACTCAGAAAACACCACAATCGATCCACCACGCCACTATCACACGTCATTGAGGAAAACATGATCCTCAAATCAAGTCATACCACATATGATCATCCTTATTCATTGCACCTCAATCACACCCTCAATCACAAACCACACCTAGGGTATTGATTTTTTACACCAAATAACAATCATCAATGATTGTATACACAATATTTATTAAAATATCAGGCAAAGAAATGGTCAGAAATGAATGTGGGAAGAAATATGTGAGAAATACATAAAGAAAAATATATTAGGAACCAACCTCAATCCTTGTTCATTTTCATCCATGATCCATTTTCAAATAATTTAATGAACAAAGAGAAAAATAATCAACAAAAAAATAAATAAACCGTAAATAAAATCAATTGTTGATGCGTAAATCAATTATTATTTTTGGAATCAATCCTTATTAAACCAAGGTAAAATAAAGATAATGAATAACAAAAAACAAACATCCTACTTGGAGTTTGGGTTGATCACTGGAAAATAAAAATCCTATATTTCCATTATTGGTGAGATCCATGAACTCCGTTGGTGCAAAAACCTCAATATAATCTCAATCTGATGTCGACTGTCAGTGATCCTCTAATTTCTCTTCTCCATTGACTCCTTTAAATCTCTAGGTTATGTGGATAACCCTAGGTATTGAGGCATAACCATGTATATATATATATATATGATTTTAGGTCATTGTGTTAAAATAATAAATTAAATAAATTTATTTTTTTATTTTTTATTTATTCTTGTGATGACTTTTAACCAAATGCCTTATGCCAACAAAGATCATGTTGCACCTATGTTAAATCTCACTCTAAACTCAAAATCAGACTCATATTTCTGATCTGAGCCTACTTTTAAGAGTCATTTCACTTTTTTGGATAAACTACATGAATTTGATATTAATATTTTCAATTTTTTTCAAATATCAATTCTAGGCTCATCGGGCTTCAAAATCTCACGACATCTCAACACCTAGTTCTAAGAGTAATCTATATAATATTATGAAATAATAAATGGAAAAATCAAAGTCGTTATATAGTGTAATTTTTTTTACATCTTTACATAATCAACACATGTATTCAAACTTAATACCAGTTCAACAATAATCACATTAATGTTAGAATGTATTCATAACAATCCTCATCATCACTCACATATTTACACCATATTTATATCAAGTTAAACAACCTTATTAAAATAATCAATTAAAATAAAAGGTAACTTCAATCTCCCCATTATTATTTTTTCAATACCACCAAATATTATCATGGTCAATATGTGTGTTTTACTTTCTCCCCCTTATTGACAATGAATATAAAGAACATATGGAGGACATAATTTATCATCAAACATATTCTTCTCTCTTTAAGATGATACCACATATTTTATTTTTCAAAGATACTATAGCAAAAAAAATATTAAGTTCCAATACATATGTTTATTGTGTTAACATGGAATTTTTTTAAACATTTGAGAAATTAGACAACTCTTCTTATTGAAGACTTCTAAAAAATAAGCTAATAGCACTGGCCAAATGAAGGGTGGATGCAACCACTGCTTAGGTGGGTAGTCAACCTCTAGCCAGCTAGTATAGTAGTAGTGAGTGTGCATGTTCATAATAGCCCCATATAGAGGCATTGGGATCATAGCAGAACCACTGTGTAGGGAGTGTCATGGTGACATAAGAGGGAGTTTCACACGTCAGTGCTAGTGGTTGTTTAGGAACAGACCCTACTACTAGCATCTGTTGAGTGAACAACACACCTTGTAATAAATGGAAGGTGCTAAAGTGATTCAAGAATTTATGAGGGATGAGTAGTTCTTAGTTACTATATCCCTGTCATTAAACATACACAAATAATAATGGTTGTATGATCTGATTGATATGTTTCATTTGATTTGTGTTGTGATCATCATCTACCTCCAACCTTCATCTAAAAAGCTTATATTCATTGGGATCTTAATGTCATTGCATATAAATGATCTATTCAAGTGTTCTAGAATCATTTTATAATCCTGAAAATTTTAATATGAATGAATCATCATGAAACTTCATTTGTATGAATTAATTTAGATCAAACCGAGGAGATACAGTGTGTAGAATATATGATATTTTTGATGAAATTTATTCTTATAGTCGTGAAGCACGGGATAAGTCCTTGTGCATATTCGGTTGAGTTAAGTCAATGGAGTTAAGTTGGTGGAATGTTTTATATAAATACTACCATATTCATTCATTTTTAGTGGGATATTAACACATATCTAAGAGATATTTTTGAGAGAGATAGACCAAAATAGAGACTCAAAAAATGCTCTATATTCATAATAAGGTTCTATGTGATCGTTTTGTGATTGTTATAGCATTCACATTATCATTATGTGGTTCCGATTACAAATGCTAGTAAAACATTCACACAGAGTTAGGTGAAGGAGAAATAATAACTCATGTATACTGTTTTGAAAAGAATAAACTAGAACTGAGACATCGCATATTCTATTACATGAAATTATTTGAAATACATGCATGAAATAATATGATTGTATATGATTGATGGTTTCATGAAGATTGTTTGAAGATTTTATATGAAGAAGGAAGACATAGGGTGTGCACTTCTTGTTACCTGAATAAGTAGTGGTATCACGTGATTAATTTTCATAAGGAATTCTAAATATATTCCATGTGATTTTCATGTTGTGTTTTTTATGCATGAAGGAAATAATAAAGGCAGTTCAATGAGTTTCATGAATAAAAGATAAGATGAATACATGATTTTTCGACCATGCATGATGCATTTGATGATATACATGAATGAAAAAAGTAATGTGTGAATGATAAACTGAAGTTAGTATATGTTTGATGGCCTCTACATAAAAAGTTATACATCCATTCATTTGTATAGATACATGAAGTTTGAAAATATACATGAAATATATATTTAATGATTAGTGTGAATTGATTTTGATATTGAATCCGGGTATTAATTCATAAGACATATACCCAAGTATTTAGTATACTAAGATAAGTCCAGATCATTTGAAGTTCAATAGATAGTGAGAAAGATCAAGTAGTTTTTTATTAGTTGTTGAAGTTCTTGAATATTGTACATGAGAAGATCATGTGATTTGGTTTTTTGTTGATAAATAATTCATCTCGAGGTAGTGTAGAAGTATTTTGAAGTCAAAAAAGATATTTCTATCAGAGTATCATATCTTGTGTGAATCAACATTAATGTAATTAATTAGTGGGACTCTGACGTAGAAGAAGTCTATAGTAGGACTCTAGAGTAGATCATCATGATGTCGGTAACACTATGGGATGTAGTATAAAAATCCTCATGTGGGACTTAGAAGTTTCTAGTATAGGTGGGAACTTTTAATATTTAGTGGGAATCTAGAGTGGAACATTATGAGACTCAGTGTTAATGAGAATGGTACTTTCCATGGTTTTAACCACCTATATATAGTCAAGAATCTCTAACTAAGAGAATAACTAGTTATAGAAAGTATTAGGTCTATATTCAAAACCTTGTAAAAAATCATGTGTTTTGTGATTGATTTTTATTGTTTCTTGTAGGTATATGTGTAGAATTAAATATGAAGGATTGAGAATTTAATCATTCACATATGTTGGATAAAAATAAATAATTTATAAAAAATAGTGCAACACTGATTCACCCCCCCCCCCAGTGGTACCAAACTAATCCTTGGACACTTAGATTTGTATCATAGGAAGATCCTCTCTAAAGATATGAGAACTTTATGGGAAATGAAAAATTAGAATTCAGTGAAAATATAAGTAATATCTACTTTTAATGTAAACAATTATCATATCTAGAGGAATAGAATGCTTACTTTCCTTCTATCTATTGTCTTGGAAGTGTGATATGTAGAAAAATTGGGCTTCTCAAATATTATTGAGGATGTTTTCATGACTCAAGATTATAAGATAAATCTAGAACTTGATTTCAAGTCTCATAATTCCATCATGATGGATTTATTAAAAAAAATATACACTAAAGTGATGGGTCTCCAAACTACCAAGGAGATCAGGGATAAAATAAGAAGCAGTTACAAAAAAATATTAAATTCAAGTAATATAAGATGAAAATATGGAGAAGAAAGTTTGAGGATATTAAAATTACAGATGATGAAATTATTGATGACTATTTCATTAGAGTTAATGAGATAGTAATTAATATCCATGGATTTGGTGAGAAGTTTTAAGATTCAATAATTGTGAAAAAAATTATAAGAAATTTCTATGACAAATTGAATGTAAAGGTTTCAACCTTAAAATATAGGGGAGAAATTTAATTTTTTTATTTACATAATAAGACCGTATATTATAAAATGAGAAAGGATCTATCTTTAAAAAAGAAGGTAAAAAAAGAGATAGCCTATGAGGATATAAGAAATTGAAAGTTCAATAAAGTGTAAGTTAAGGAATCAAGTGATTCTGATGATGATGAAGTTGATGAATACCTTAGTGAATTTTTTCTCTTATTATAATAAGGTTAAAAAATTTTAAATGGAAAGGAAAAGGAAGGAAGCTACTCAAGTGATTCAAATTTAATGGTATTGGACTTCTTTCTATAAATTTCCCAATGAAAATGGATGGATTGGAATATAATGATAAAAGTGAGAAACCTTATAAATAGAAAATGGATAAGAAGAATAAGAAATATTATAGCAATATAAATAGAAATTTTATGAGAAATCATATAACATAAAATATATAATCTAGTGGTTCTTCAAAAGATGAACTCAATTTATTTTCTCATGCTATGAAAGGCTCAAATTCTTCAAGTAGTGATGATTATGGTGATTTCTAAACAAAATTGGAATGGAAAGAAGATTTAGAAGTTGATCTTAAGAAAAACACTCAACTTAATAAATAGAGGAGAAATCTGGAAAAGGGAAATAAAAATTTATCTACTGAAAATGATGATCATGATATAATTTAAATAATTCTTATTTATGAAAATAAGAAATATATATTGAATTTAGCTAAGCTAAATAATATGATGAGTGATCTTAAAGAGAAATCGACTCACAATGATGAAGATCTTTATGAGAAAAAATAAATGTATCTGATGGTACAAAATGAATTGAATAGGAATATAGAATACTTCAATAAGTTTGTTGAGATAAAATTTAAGTCATCTCAAGCTGGTGAGATGAAAGGTTGTAAAAGACAAGGTACATTTTCTCCTACACAGTTTCAAAATAGATATGACATCACCAATAATATAATTGAATCTATTAGGACTAAGAATTCAAGAGAGGTGAATTTTACCATATCAAATGATCAAAGTAATATTTCAGAAATATCATTGCTTCCTAGGAAAAAGAAAACATGGTTTATAATAAGATACATCATGAAGTTACTTGATATGTTTATTAACAGAATAAAAGATCAAATTTCAAATGATTTTGTTGGTGTTATAGAAAATATAGGCATAAAGGATACTCTTTCTAGTACAACATATCATTTCCAGGAATTAGGCATCAGCCAAGGGAGGGCCATAACAAATAAATGAGAACATACTATCAAAAAAATCATTAAAAGTGGAAATAAAAAATAGGTATTATTTCTTAAAATAAGTGTGTGGTATATGTGGATTAAAATGTCATAGAAATGAGATATTCATCACTAAATTACTTATAAAAGTTACTTATGATTTAAAAATGAATAAAAATCAAAAGGAAAAAAGAGAAAAATTCATGTATATATGAGAATCAGTGTGAGACACCCAAAAAGGCTAAACATACAAAGAAGGAATGATTGAAAATTTGGCTAGATTATCTATAAATGGCTAAACAAATGTAGAAATATCAAATTTATGCTAAAAATAAGGGTAATTAGATTAATTCATAAGAATATACTGAATATAATAATAATTCATATACTTTTTATGGTTTATATAATCAAAAAAAATCAGTGTGAAAAAGTTGGATATAACATGAATAAATCCATAAAATCATAAGAAAATAATGTTTCTTTACATACAAAGGTGGAGAAAATATCCCCATATAAAGAAACCATTTATGAGGAGTTTAACTCTTCCAAATATGAAATTAAAATAAGGAAGGACAAGGAAAGGTTGAGAGGATACTATCAACTTGAATTTTATTTCTGAAAAACAAACAAGTCCCTCATTATTCCTATATATATATATGTGCTTTTGAACTAACATGCAGGGAATTAAAGGATATGAATATGTCCATTGAGAGGGAGAATAGATTATTTTAATGTGTTATGTATTCACAAGTCTTTTGAATCTGATAATCACTCTCAAATTCATAATATGAATATTCTTGAAAATAGTTATCAAAAGATAGTTCATATTGAGCTAAAAAAGGGATCTATAAGTTTTTTTCACCTGAAAATTTACAGGATAAATATTTTTCATGAATTGATTATCTAAGCAGTTCTAAGGTATGAAGTGAGAGTTCTCTAAGAATGGTACCCATGAATTGATTATCTAAGTAGTTTAGAGAGATTCCTTACCTCGAATCCGATTTTCCACGTGTGTTCTTTATATTCCTAACTAATAAAGGTTTTTTAATTATATAATTTATTAATAACATTTTTCAATTTTATTATTCCTTTTATTTTAATTTTTACAATGTCATATTATTTTACTTAAACAATTAATTTCACATCATAAATTTTAATGATAAACGACTCATATATCCAAAATCACTTTAGTATATTGAATAAGGTAAAATAGATTATTAATTAATCATATATAAAATTGTAAACATGAAAAAATATATATGTATAAATTATACTTTTTAAACCTACTATTAAATATAGTTATGAAACATGAACTATGTTACAATAATGGAGATGGTAGGTCGTACGTACGCATGAGTAATGTTTCAATTTTTCAAAGATCGTGATGAAAGGAAGGTGAGTGTTATTTTATATTTAGATAATGATAATTATATCATAAATAGATTATTACTTCTTTAAATATCCTTTCACATACCATCCATGTGATTCAGTAATAAAAAAAAATCACCTCGCTTCATGAGATGGTAGTCTATTATACACACAAATAACGTTATCATTTACTCAATGGATGATAAGGTAAGAAATTATATTATATATTAATTTTAAATAATGTTTAATATTTCATTAATATTATATATAAACCTAAAATCATTCCCTATTACCTTCCACATAACTAAAAAATGAAAAAAATCACATCGCATTGAGAGGTGGTAGTTCACCGTACACACAAGCAACGTTATTGTAATCTCTATGGAATGGAAAGTAAGAAAGTATATATGATTTAATAATTTAAAAAATTTAATTATATCATAAACATAATATAAAAAATATATACATAATTATATCCATTTGTGATAAGTGGTGATGGAAAATAAATTACGTCGGCTCGTGAGGTGGTAGTCCACCGTACACAAGATCAACAGTTTTGTTTCCAATTTGAGAGAGGTGGAGATGGTTTTCTATCATGAACATAACATAAAAACATATAAGTATATGTAAGATAATAATTTTATTTTATTATCATGGTTTAATAATATTTTAAGAAGTTGTAATAAGAAATAAAATAAAACCCTTGGTTAAGGACATTATCTCATCTTCAGAAATCTTCTTTAGATTTAAACCAAAAGCCTTCCTAGGTTATATTTATGAATAAAATAAGTATTATAGGATGAGTGATGGAATTATGGAACTTATTTATTCATTTATTGTCCTAAATAATGGGTCTTTTAATTGTGTAAAGGAGAGTATTGGGGGTGGCCTTTTATAAGTTGGGGAGAGGACACATTATGATTGTTTTAAAATAAATAACTACACCCACATATTTCTCTTGAAAAAATTTATAAAAAATGGACCATTTTCAAATAATAGAGGATAGAAGATCTAAATATTACTATAAAAATGTAATTATACAAGTTTTTTGTCATTTTTATCCATTATGTTTTAAGTTTAACCCCCGGTAAACCTGTTTTTACCTTAATCGCGGTAAATAGTTTTTACTATTTTTGCTATTAATTAAGGAAAAAATTTAATTTAATATTGTTATATAATATAAATTATGTTAATTAAAAATATGGAATCCATTTTTTCAAATCAGACACATATATTTTCTAGATTTTAATTTAAAATTAAACTCGTAGACATGTTACAAAAATAGTTTTTCCAAATAAAAAACTTTCAAAAGATGAAAAAGTTTTTATATAAAAATTAAATAAGAAATTAATTAAAATTAACTAATTTGGATTAATTATTATATAATTTAACTAATTATGTTTTTAAAATTACATTAAAATAAAATTGTTTTTGTAATTTCTTTAAACAAAAACACAATTTTTAATAAAAATGGTATTTTCACTATTCATCAAAAAATGAAAGTTTTCAAAAAAATCAAAAAATTTACCCTAAGATAATTTTGATATGATGATTTAAAAAATTAAGTTAATTTTTTAAAATAAACATTCTATAATTGTTAAAAATTAATTTTAAATTATATGTGAAAATTTCTACTAATCTGTCTTTTAGGGGAAAAATACAGTTTTTCATGAATTGTTTTCGTTCAAATGGTTCTTATTTTATTTATAATAAATAGATAACCATTTAATTTATTTTATAAATTTATAAAAAATAAGTTTCATAATTTATTTATTCATATTCATATATTCTAATTTAACAGCTAGGTTATAATATTCATGTTTAAATACTAATATTTTAAAAGATTTTTTTATTTCGTTTAAACTTGGTGTTGCATGCATCGCAAGCTATCAAAGAGATTTAATTTTTTTAAATATATATCATAAAGTGTTAGGGTGTTATAATTAACTTTTATAAATTTTATTGTATGATAGGATTTAGACCCATCCTTATCATGTATTTTAATTATATTTTTTTGGATCCTTTTGTCCTTGAAAATTAATTTATATTAATTTAATATTTTAAGTAATTTCAAGAGTTTCCCCCCCCCCCCCAACTTATAAAAGGGTGCCTCATATTCTCTTATATTTAAATTTAAAAATATTTTTTGTTTGTACAAAACCTTTTAAAATAACTTCCTTATATTCTAGAGGTATACTTTGGGACGAATACTAAACTTAGAGTGCTTAAGGTGAAAAGCAAAGGAGGTTGTCCAAAGAAGAGATGTAGCTTTTAACTACATGTTTTGGTTTTATTTATTCTTATACCTCCTTAAAATATTATCCAACCATTATAAGATAATAAAATTACTATCTATCATATAATAGGATATTATTATGTAAATTAAATAACCTATATTCATTTCCTCTTATATCAAATGGGAAATGAAACTGTCATTCGTGTATACGGGCGGATTGTAGTCTCACAAATCGATATAATTCATTTTCCATCAACACCACTCCCATTTGGTTATAATGATGGATTTACTATATATATATGACATCTATTAAATATTTATCAATATTTAAAGGTAATATATCATCTAATTTCTCACCTTTACATTCATTGAAAAATGATATAATTGTTCGTGCATACGTGTGGATTACCACCTTCATGAAGCGATGTGATTCATTTTTCATAAAACAATCACATAGATGCTATATATAATTATATTTAAAGACAAAAATGATATTAATGATCATTTTTTAAATATAAAATAATACATACCTTCTTTCTATAAGAAATGTTGTAAAATGGAAATATTACTCATGCGTATGTATATTCTACCGTCTTCATGATTGTAACGTAGTCTATTTTTAAAAACCATCATTCATGGTTGGTTTTAAAATTATAATTTATGTATAAAAATGATAATTTTTTCATGATTATTATTCTGAATATGTTTTAAAAATGATCTCTTTGAAAATGGTTAACATACTGAAGTTGTTTAGCAAATATGAACCAAACATCCTCAAAACACATGACATGGAATTAATCGATTAAGTCATTAAATATGTTAGTGAAATAATTGAAGTAAATAGTTTTATTTATAAGGTATTAAAACTATAAAATTTTCTTAAGAAATAAAATAATTGATACAAGTTTATTATACTGGATATAAAGTACATACACGATAAGTCTGGACTCGGGGTAAGGGATTTCTAGTCTCAATTTTATTTCTGGAGACATATGTCATATTCATCCCTCATTTATTTTATAGGGTGTATATGATGAACCTTTGAAATTTTATATAATTAACCTAACTATATTAATAATATTTAAATTTATTTTTAATTTATTCTTTAATGGGGATTCCAATTCAAAATGTACTAATGTGGTAAGGGATTTTGTCTCAATTTCTCTTTACTGAGGCATGTTTTATTATTATAAAACTAATTTATTTTATATGGTTAAACAATTAAATTTTATACCACTAATCCTTTATAATTCATTTATTTTTAGGTTTCAATTCAAATTATTTCATTCAAGTGTATTTTATTTGAAATTTACTAATTAGTAAAGGATTTCTTATCTCAATTTCATTTTATTGGGTTATAACTCTTATTAATTGAATTTTTTATGTCATGATTATGTGTTAATTGATCTATAAACTATTTTTCTCAGTATTTTCACTTGTTTTATGTGGATTTAAATATGTTCACATAATCACTTCATGGATTAATTATCACTTTAAAAATTATGATCTTTGTAAGGTTTTATTTGTCTGAGTCTCATTTTCTCAAGACATGATTCATGTCATGCACCATAGTTTCATTATATGGTGTACATAATGAATCATGAATTAATTTTTACATATTAAGTCATGAAATTAGTGGTATTTATATATCTATATCATACTATTTCTAAAAAATATTTTTATTCTAAATTTACCAAAGCGGTAAAGGTTTTATGTTACAATATCAGTTTATTCTGAGATTGTTTGTGTACAAAGTTCCTTTAGAGTATATTGAATGATTATATTTTTTTAAAACAAATACAATTTATTATAATCTTATTATTAATGGATATTACATATTTTCCTTTCATTTTCCTCTCTTTAAGTACTCAGTAGATCAAAATATTTTTTTAAGGAAAACCAACATTATTTCTCTCTTGTGTTTTCCTTAAGAAATGTTCCAAGTAATATTTTAAAGGAATTTTCATCCAAGATTAAATCCTTGGATGTTATGGACTGATTCTAAATTATATATATATATATAACATATATACATAGCTTATTCTTCCTTCATTTTATGGGGTAATACATACCACAAATTCATTTCTCAAATTCTTTCTCTAGAATTAAACTCGATTAAGGATAACTTTTCTATTCCTTAATCATTTTTTATAATGATCATTTAAAGTTTTATTCCCAAATAAACACTTTATTTTGATAATTATGATTATTTACTCAAATATGAATATCCATAATATTTAATTCCTTCATCTCTTTGTAATCTTTACAAAATTACCTTTGATTTTGATATGAGTCAAGATTATGTAACCCAAATCTTTTTATGGGTAATTCTCATGATTATTCCTTGAAATTGATTTAATTTTATGGCACACATAATCATGAAAATGTTATGATGGGTGTGACCAGACATAAATCCAATGAATTGGGTGAAATTTTGGTCTTGTGAAATTTTATGTATAGAATTCGGGATTAAAACTAATCCATTATGGGACTCTTTATACCTAAAGATGTTATCTTTGAATTTAGCCTTGAATTATTCTTTTGTTATTTTTTAATTGATAAAAAATTTACTATATTTCTATGATATTATGATATAATGTTATTTATGTTATGATCCAATGTTATTACGCATGAACCTTCTCTTTTTTGATATCATGTTATACCTTTTACTCACATGTTATGATTGTTTATCATATATATTATCTTACTGGGTTTTTAGCTCACCCCTTTCTTATGTATTCCTCTGTTTATCCTATAAAGTTTTAATATCTCAAAGGTATTTAAAATATTGTTATGGGGATTAAAATAAATAAGTTCTATTTAAGTTTTTTGTTTTTGTTTTATATACCTATTTCTTCAAATACACTAGGCCTTTCAATCCTCAGTTTTTATTTGAGGGATATTTATGCTAAAAACATATAATAATATGTGTATAAGTCTTGGGTAACAATACATGGTATTATATGAAAGTTTAGTAAATATTTAGGGATTAAAATTATAAAATTTTAGTGAGAATCCTAGGTAAATCTATAATTATAGAATAACATCCAAAAGTTTTGTTAAGGAATTGATTATGTGGTTTTCCTAGAAATACATCCATGTGTTGATACTATAAGTGGATATGGTTTTGAAACCTAGGCATCTAGTGGTAATGAACTTAAAAGGATTTGGTTTATTATATGTTGAATTATAGCCTATTACATGGTGAGTATACCCTTACTGTGCACCTAGTTTGACACTCTTGAGGGATATGCTTGGTTAATTTATGTTTTCTTTAGAAACCATTATGATGAATGAGTGAATAAAACCTATAGATACCTATGATATTTCGTAGTGATGAGGGATAAATCTTATTTTACTTAGTTTGATAACCCTAAGGTTGATCATAATTTTAAATGCATAGATACCCATTTTGAGGATTTTTGTGATGGGATTTAAAAATGATTAAGGGTATTTTGGGAGAAATTTATGGGAATAAAACAATTTGGTTTAGTATGTGTTTTATTGAAAATTTTATTTTATAAATAATTATTTTATATTTTGTGGGCAAAAGTTTAAACTTATGATTGATGTTAAGTTAATAATAATTTATTAAGATTATTTTATTTTGTGGAATAAATATGATTTATGGAAAATATTAGTGGTTACAAAGTAATTTGATGATTAATGTTATTTTTGGGGATGTTCATCATATTTTTAGTAATCTTATTTAAATTATATTAATATAGTTTTAGAAAAAGGAAAACCTATTGCATCTAGTAAAGACGTGAAGCTTGGACCCACAACTGAAGGGAGATAAGGGTGTAACACTTTCCACTAGCATATGTGATGTCCTAGTTAGTATGAATTTTTTTTACCTAAACAATTTTATGGATAAAGATTAATTTATCTTGGTAAACTTATTATACCCTCAAATCATTACAATTTTGAAGATATTAATGATATATCAGAAGAAATTTTATTTTTTGGAGGTATATATAACCTTTAGGTTTAATATAATGGATTATTTGGGAATAATTCAATTACATTTTGGAGGTGTGTGATAAAGGGTATGAGATAACCTTTGAGGTTAAAACTTACTTTAATGTTGATTTTATTGAGTTTATTTGGGATATTCGGTTTTTTAATGAATTATATATAGTTATATTGTTGAATTTTTTAGATTAATGTATTATTTTTACATATGAAGTTTTGTTCATTTTATGTATTATCTTTCATTGTGCTAATCATTTTGGTTTTAGTAAAGATAAGATGAATATCTTGTTATTATTTTATGGGTCTTATAATCTATTAAAAGTTAATTTTAGTGCTTTAAGCATGAAAATTTAATCTTAAATATTCATTATTTTTAGAAACATATGATATTATTGTGAAAAATGATTAAATGATGAAACTTTACTTTTCAAGTAAGTATATATCCTTATTTTCTTATTATATATGGTAAAATAATCCCTCAACTTTAGTAAAATGATCTTAAAATAAAATGTTAAATTTTTTATTTCATTTTTGAAGAATTTATGGTCTCTTCACCCATCATAGATTTATGATTTTATGGTAATTAACTTTCTCCTCGTCAAGTTCTTCATCACTCTCTATTAGTCTTTGGGTGTTAGTTCTCTCTTCCATGTTCATATTTTTACTTATCGCTAATGTTATACTATTTTGAAAACTATTTTTGGGTAATTCAATATGAACTTTTATTTTCTTTTCCCTCTTTTTAAGATGAAGTTTTATTAACCCTTTTTACTTTTCTAGTTTCCACAAAGGAATTTTCAAATGTCAAACCCTTGATTATTTAGAAAAAGGTAAAATTTCAAGGGTAAAATTTATTAAATAGGATATAATTGATATTACTTATTCATTTATGATTTTAAATTACTCATATAACATAATTGTCACTTAATAATGATTAATTTCCAATCAATTTCCATGTTTTGATCATAAACATGTATAAAGAGTATTGTTCAAATTCATTAAATTAAACTAAAATTTAATGTTTTTAACATATAATTTAAAATAATAATAAAAATTATGTGATTGTTTTTATTTATTGTTCTGGATTCAAATTCCAACGAATCATTAGAATGGAGATTTGTCTAATTTGGCCATTTAAAGGGTCATATAGACCACATAAGAGGGCCCAAAGAATCTATTTAAAAAATAGAGCAATTGTGATGTTTTATTTTCTAGAATCATTCCAGAAGTAAAACAAAAAATTATTCTAAACCATAATTCTAGGTATATTACATTAAAACTTGAATAAAAAATTCAAATCCCAACTCAACCAATAATAGGATCAATTAATGCATTAAAGTCTATCCCATAATTTTATATGGGATTTGAAAACATCCCACCATTATTAACTTTCCTCCAAATACAATCAACCAATTGAGATGATATTTTTCTTTTTGAAATCCAAGATGTTTCTTAACTGATTTTTAGAATAAATGGTTTGGATTTTAGGGAATCTTCATAGAAATAAATTCATCCACATTTAGATCAATGAAAAACTCAACAAAAAAATGGACAACATCACTTTGTTTAGTAAAACAACTATAACTTGGGATAAAAAAGTCAAATGGATGAAAACTTTAGAGGGTGATATTTCCACATCTAAATATAAAAATTTTAAGAAGAATATTTCTCTATATTGTTCTATCTAAATTGTTAATTTTTTTATCCAAGTTTAGGGGAAGTTTTGGAAGGGAAACAGTCCACCACCTTAGGCTATAAATTCATCCCCCTATTCTACTTGAAAGGGGTTGTAATTTTAGAGTGTAAGAGGATACATTGGCATGGAAATTTTATTTACTAAGGACTAGGAGGGCCTACCAAACTCAATTGTCTACTTGAGATACCTTTCTTATGCTCTCTTTTCATGTTCTTTTTCATTCACTTTCATTTTTAGTCTCATAACTATTTGTTTTTTAATTTTGTTTAAATATTAATGAAATTATCTTAATAATATATTATTATCATCCTAATTATATAGTGTAATATTATTTTTATTAAAAAATAAAATAAATTTGAAAACCATTCCCTTCTTTCTCTATCATTCGATCAAAAGTTCCTGTTTAATTTTCTTCATCGTTCATGTGTGTGTTCGGTGCACTAATATTATCTTGTCCAATTATTTTTATTATATTTTTAAATCAACAACCTAAAAATAATAAACTATATTAATAAATGTATCAATGATTTATTAAATCATATATTGGGGTGCGTCATAATTTGGGGATATTAAGTGATTGATTCTTTTGCTTGTTAAATATTCTTTAGGTTAACATTGTGTATGTTAAGCTTAAAATTTAATGGATTAATGACATGTTTTTTTAAAATGTGGATTACATGGATTATTGGATCCATAAATAAACTACTATAAACAATTATTGATTGATATTAGAGCCCTATTTAAGTTAACGCTTGGATTAAATCCCCAACACTTTGGGAATTCCGATCAAAATCTTCTTGTGAAGTGGGTATTAATTTAATGAAATATCATGGAAAGCTCAAGGATATCATATGATTAAATAAATAATAATGAACTCACCCCAACATTTATCAAATTTTTAAATAAATATTCTTCCATAAATCAATTTAATTAAGCTCTATAAACAAATTCCACATTTAAAATAAAAATCAATCAAATGAAATCAACTCTAAAAAATAATACCATCACCGAGAATTTGACCCGAGTGCCGCTATACACATTAAAAAAGAACCAAAACATTGAATAGTCAATAGGAAAAAATCAGATACACTTAAAATATTGTCATTATTGGGTATGGTGAAACTATTATTTGGTTTTTTTATTTTTGTGGAAAAAAATGAAAAAAGTCCAAAAAATAGAAAAAACACAAAGAAAAACTTTCCTTCCCATAAAAAATATAAATGGAAAATAATCAAAAATAAAAACCCACCTTCCTCATCCTTCAAAAAAAATCTATGAATCCCACCATATACTCCTAAACAATCTATTGAATTTACTTGACTCTAAAATTGATCAAAGTCTTCAACGATTTAGGAGGAACCTTAGGGATAGTCAAATCAATCAAGACACATTAATTGATCATCCAATTATTCTAGATATATCCAATCCTATGGAACAAAACATAAAAGACCTCTCCTCCCCTGATATGAATTACCAACCCCTTGATATTCAATATCTTAATATTAAGTCTGATTTCAAACTCAAAATAGGTTTAATTAATCTTTTACCTCATTTCCATAGGCTAGCCAATGAGTATCCACATCTTCAACTCAAAGAGTTCTAAGTGGTGTTCTCTACCATGAATCCTCACGGGGTTTCTAAAGAACAAATTGATCTTTGAGAATTTTGTTTCTTCTTACCTTAATTTACCAATTCATGGCTCTACTCTCTCCCTCCTAGTTCTATAAACATGTGGAATGACATGGAGTGACTCTTATTTGAGAAATTATTCCCTACTTATTGAACTGCTTACATCCAAAAGGGAAAAAGTAATATCTTTCAATTCCCTAATAAATCACTATATGAGTTTTGGTAGAGGTTCAAAAAGCTTGTGGAAAATTTCCCACACCATAAAATTCCTAACAAAATCTTGATCCAATACTTATATAAGAGGTTATTGGATATGGAGTTAACTCTCATCGATGTTGCAAGTTGTGGTTCTCTTTTTGATAAAAATATTACAGGTGCATGAGATATCATAATTAATATAGATGAAAACATGTAGTAATTATATACTCAAGAATATGCTCAAGTCAAACAATTCCAAGAGAATCAATCCAAAGATCCCAATAGGAAATTGAGTGGATGAGTGAACTTATAGGTCTTGTGTGTCAAGTAGAAGTGGCTTCAAAATCCCCAACCACATCTTCTACACAATATCTATTCTCTATACCTGTCAAAAGTTGTGGAATCTGTAGCTCACTAAATCACCCAACTGACCTATGTCCACAACTTCAATAAGATAAATTTGAATATTCTATTCCTATGGAGATCAAAATAAACATTTCTCAGAGGAACACCAACCCTCAACTATCAGGTCAGTTTATTAGAAAATATAACCAACCCCACTCTAATCCTTTTAATTCAACCTATAAAATAGGCTTGAGGTATGGTAATCCCATTTCTTATCCTCCTCAGTTCCCTCCTTAAAATCCAAACCAATTAAAATATGGTCAAGGTGGTGGTAACTTCCAACAACCTTATCCTTTTTTACCTCAACATAAAAGGATAAATCATCCTCCTACTCCTCCTAGATTCCACTATCCTAGTGAGCCTTCTCAATTTCCAACCCAATACAATCACTATCCCAAGATCCAAAAATCAAGACAATCCCAATATGGGACACACATATTCTTATAAGAAACCAGTGGAAATTTCCATGGAATATCTATTTTAATTTACCCATTCTAGCCTAAAAAACATTGAAAACCAAATTGGTCAACTTTCATCCCACCTTAGCCAGAAGCAAAAATCTAATTCTTCCCAACTCCCAACTCAACCATTTTTAAACACCAATGGTAATTTAAGTGAAATTTAACTTATATTGGGAAAGAAAATTATTATTCATTAAGATAAATCCTCTAAATCCCTTTTAAATATTGAATTAGAAAGAAATAAAAACAAAAAAAAATAGAAAAGGAACCTAAATCCACTCCCTCGCCTCCTTTCATCCCTCTAAAAAACTCAATTCATTTTTCTCAAGTCATCTCTAAGACAAAAAAATCCATTTGAGCCTAATTCTGGAATTATTGATATGTTTAGATGTGTTTAATTAAACATTACTCAATTGTATTACATTAAAAAATCCCTAAATATTCAAATTTTCTTAAATAATTTTCACCCATAATAGAAAAATTAGGACAATTGAAGATGTTTCAACCCATCCGTCTATTCCCATGAAGTGAAAATATCCCAAGAAATTTATTTTACCATTCCAAATAGGGAGTTACAAGTTGATGATGCACTCATAAACTTAGAAGCCTTGATAAATTTATTTCCCAAATATATCTTCTCCATCCTTGGTCTAGGTCCCTTGAATAAAATGGGTGTTTCCATCCAGTTAGCCAATTGAAACACTGCCAGCCCAGAGGGAATAATGGAGGATGTCCTTGTTCAGTTCAGTAATCTTATCTTCCCAACTAATTTCTATGTCCTTAAGAGGGAAGGTGAGATAGATTATTTCCAATCTCCTTTGATTCTAAGAATACATTTCCTCATAAAATCTAGAACCCAAATAGATTTCTATGTTGGAATATTATCCATGGAATTTGGTGAACAACTAGTCAAGTTCAATATTTTTCAAACCATGTGATACCCATTATAGAATCAATCTGTATTCTCTATCCATGCTTCTAAAAGTCTCTCTAAGAGCGTTTTTAACCCTAATCCATCATTTTCTTCTTTTTCCAATGATATAGAATTTTGTGAAGTTCTAATCCTCATTAACCAATTCATAAATGGATAAGTTGATGTTAAAATTTCATATATAACTCCCTGGATCTAAATGGTCTTGAAAAATCTTTTGAATCACATATCACCTTTGATCTCCACTACTCTAACTATGATGGTAATGAGGAAAATGAACTATCATGATCATTTTTTTTCTTCAAATTATATTATCAAATATTCATAATTTTCTATCCATTATTATAAAAATTCTCTTATATGTGAGGTGAAACTTGATCAAATGTGATTATCTTGTGCTAATGAGAGTGAATTTGGTGTGAATTTTTCCCTAATTAATAATGTGATCACTGGTGAGGTTGAAATTGACCATTATTTGTCAAACAAAATTAATATAAAGTATCTTGAAAAAACTATTGTGCCTCATGTCCCCTTTTATCCTCATTACTCTACAATGGAAAGAAATAAAAAAAATTAATTAAAATAATGGGATATCATAATCTGATTTAATATTGTCTAGAATAAATATAAATTCACCATAAAAAATGAAACAACTTCTTAAAATTCCAAGCATAGAAAACTAACACTCAGTGGACTACATCATTCCTCAAGTTGAAGACCAAAGGGGGGTACCCACATTCTCTTTACACCCCTTTTGAATTGATATCCCAACAACAAGGAAGGAAAAAAATTATCCAATAAACAATTGGTCCTCCCAAAGGAGAATCTTTGATAGAATAATGCTATAGTTAATAAAATAAGTTGTCCATTAATAAACTATGGGTGGTCCACTATAACTATTTAGTTATAAATAAAATAAATGTAATGGTTCTTGGGATTCAACCCATATTTTCTTTTAATTTTATAAAATTTTAATTTTTTTTTGTTTTTCATTAAATGAATGATGATTTTTATTTTTTCTATTATAGGTAATCGACTTTTTTATATCATCACCAGAGAGTACACATGCCCCAGGAACCACATTGACTTCCACCGACCCACCACTGGATAGAGATGATAACCCAATAAATCCAAACATGGGGTCACCTCTTTCACTTTAACTCTCTATCACTCTCTTCTTGATATTTCTCTCTCTCTCTCTCTCTTTATCTCTTTCTTCTCATTCATCTCTCATTCTCTTCTTTTTTTACCACTTTCTTTTTCAAACCATTTTTTCCTCTTTCTTTTGTGCGGGTGTGAATTTTAATAAAAACTAAATAAAATATAAAAAAAATATCCAAAAAGACTCACCATTAAATTTTGAAATTTTTATAACCAATTTGGGGAGTCAAAAGGCTTATTTTCATCTCAAACATTTTCTATTTTCAGCATAAATTTAGATGAGGATTTTTTTTCAAGAACCAATAAATTTTGAATGCACAATTTTTAATTTGGAAAATGATTCTTCCCTAAAAATGAGAAACAAATTTTGTTTTCATGCCAAGGCCACCTATGGAAATATTTTCAAATTTTATGTTTTTCACCCCTGATTTTGATTCTTTTGTTTATAGACCTTCGAGCTGAATTTCTTAATTTAGAATACATTAATATGATAGAGGTATTTTTTGAACCACATGAGAATCACAGTAGCCAAAAATCCTCTCATTAACCTTAAATTGATCCTCATTTTGAAAGCCCCTTCAAACCAATGAAAACATTTTTTATTGATAGTCATATTACAAGACTAAAAACTTATCTCAGTCAATATCTAAATGGATTTTCATTGCATAGTTTATTGAAATTTTAGTTTGGTGGAAGGGATTTCATTTTGGGTACCATTTCCTTGATTTTAAATGTTTTATTATATGCTTGAGTTAATGTATCCATTTAATTGTAGAAGAGATTTTGTCATTCAGTGATTTTTGTGAATGGATTCATGTTTATTTAATTCTATACATGTTATTGAAAAGTGATCAAAAAATGAAAAATATTTAAAAAATAAAAAAAATGAAAAAAAAATTATTTGTGTCTTGGGATGGTAAAAAACCCTCTCTCCCTTAACCTTTTATATTTTTTAACTATTAACATTATTATTGTGAGGATATCAAATAAGTATTAGGATATGAGTGTGAAATATTTTCTAAGTATAACTTATGGAAAAAAAGAAAAAAAGCATTTACATCAAGTTTTCTTAAATCTTTGGGGTAGTTTTGTGTTTTGTACATATTTTATCTTTTCTTACCCTTTATATTTTATCACTCTCTTTTATTCCTTAACAAATTTGTGTCTATGTAAATATGTGTTTCCATAACCTTCTATGGATCATTTCAAAAAGTTTTCATTTCTTTTTCCATGTTGGTGTTTTACCCCTCTTTTCCTATATTTTGGTCACAACATTCCTACCATCCCATAGCCACCAAAAAACCCCTAAAAATACCTCTAGATTGTTTTTCTCTTTTTAATAGGGAATTTAATATGAGATATTTACAAACTTTATAATTTCACTTTTGGTTGGTGAATTAGTGAACCGCCATAAATAAATTTTTATCATCTTGAGTGGAGTGAGTTTTGAGTGCCTACATTTTCTATTTTTAATTTTCAGCATGAAAAATGAATTTTCTAGAGAATATTGTTTCTATAAAAAATTTTGGTATAATTTATTAAGGATTAGTGAACTATTATAGACCCCCTGATTGATGAAATAAAAATTTAATATTTCTTGAGGAAAGATGATTTAGTTGTGATTTTTAAAGTTGATGTACATGAGGACATGCACAAGACTATGTGTGGGGGAGTTTATATAACATATTAATTCATGATTTTACATTAATACCATCATGTAATTTTCACTTAAAAATGATTAATTTTCATTCAATGTTCATGTTTTGATCATAAACATATATAAAGGGCATTGTTCAAATTCATTTAATTAAACTATAGTATAATATTTTTGACATATCATTCAAAATAATAATCCAAATTAGGTGATTATTATTTTTTATTGTTCCTGATCAAATTAAAAAAAATCATTATATTGGATATTTGGCCAATTAATCTATTTTAAGGTTCATATAGACCACACAAGAAGGTTCAAAGAATCTGTCAAAGAAACTGGAAAAAATGTGATGTTTTATAATCTAATCACAATCTAGAAGTCCAAATGTTTTTATTCTCTAATATAATTATAGGAAAATTACATTAAAACTTGGATAAAATTTTCAAGTCCCAAATAAACTAATAAAATTACCAATTAATGCATTAAATTTCAGTCCACAATTTTATATGAGATTTGAAAACATCCCTAAATTCTTAAATTTCCTCCCAATATAATTAACCAATTGAGTAGATATTTTTTATTATGAAACAAAAGATATATTCACCAAAAAAGTTATAAAAAATTGTTCATATTTTATGGAATATTCATAGACATTAATTCATTCACATTTAGATCAAGTAAAAACTCGATACAAAAATGGATAGCAACACATTATTTAGTAAAATAGTAATATATTTGGATAAAAATTCCAATGGATACAAAATTTGGAGGGTGAAATTTACACATATATATCTACAACTTTTAGGAATAATATTTATCCATATTTTTATTTCTAAATTTAAAATGTTTTATCCAAGTTGATTAGCATTTTTGGAAGGAGAAGAGTCCACCACTTTGCACTATAAATTTATCCCCCTCTTCTAATTGTAAGGGTTTTGAATTTAAGATCATGTTAGGATACAGTGGAATGAAAATATCCCTTAAAAATGACTTTTAAGACCTTAAAACGCAATTTTATATTTTAGATGCCTTTCCCCCACCCTTTGTTTGCATGTTCTTTTCCACTCACTTTTATTTGTGATCTCGTAACAGTTTATGTTGTAATTTTGTTTAAATATTAATGAAAGTATATTTATAATATATTGTTATCATCATCCACATGTAGTGTAATATTAATCTTATTAAAAAAATTTAAATCAAGTTTAAAACCATTCCCTTATTTCACTTTCTCATTCAATCAAAATTTTATGTTTAATTTTCTTCATCCTTCATGTGTGTGTTTGGTGCACTACTCTAATCTTGTCCCATTAATTTCATTATATTTTTAACTACTCACACTATAAATAATAAACCACAATAATAATAATCTCACTTTCTGATTAAATCATCCATTTGGGTGATTCTTAATTTGGGGATGTTAAGTGATTGAGGCTTTTTCTCGTTAAATATTCTTTAGGTTAACATTGTGTATGTTAAACTTAAAATGTCATTGATTAATGACATGTTTTGTTTAAAATGTGGATTCCATGGATTATTAAAACTATAAATAAACTAATATAAAAAATTATTGATTGATATTATAACTCTAGTTAAGTTAAGTCTTGGATTAAATCCTCAACACTTAGGGATCCTGGTCAAAATTGTCTCGTGAATTGGGTGATAATTTAACACAATATCACAGAAAACTCAAGGATATCATAAGATTAAATCCCCAACAATAAACCCACCCTAATATTTATCAATTTTTTAAATAAAAATTCATCCATAAATTAATTTAATTAATATCTTCAAAAAAACCCTCAATTCAAAAGACAAATCAATCAAAAATAATCGACTCCAAAAAATAGTATTATCACTGAGGATTCGACCCGAGTGTCACTATACACATGAGAAAATAAAAAAAAAATTAATGGTATATAGGAGAAAATTTACCACACTTAAATAATGTAACTTCTCAAGATTATTTTTTAAAAAATAACATTATGTTCGGTAGCATATATGACACACAACACTAAGCTTAAATGAACTATGAAATATTATTTAAATATGACCATTATAAATTAGCCATTGATTTGGAAGGTATAAATAAGACTAACCATAATATTAAATATGTATAAAGTTCATACTCAATACAATTTCTTTATTAGTTCTTAATAAATAAGCAATCAATTTTCAGTAAAGTTATTTTATATTTCGAAAATATGTTTTCTTCTAGAATGGTTTTTATTGATTTTTGTTAGTTAATATCATAAATAATTTTTAAATATTTTAGAAAATTTATATGATAAAATTAAATTAAATTTTCAATTTATCATTTCAAAAATATATTAGGGTTAAATTTTGGTATTTTTCTGAAACAAAATATTGATTTTTCAGTGAATAGTGAAAAATACAGATTTTTATTAAAAAATGTATTTTCTTTTAAAGTATTTACAATGTAAAATTATATTTTGGATTATTTATAAAATTTAATTTGTCCTTTTTTATTAAAAATTATCTAATTATGGTCTTTGTAATTAATTTTATACTTTAATTTGGTATAAAAACATTTTTATACTTAAAAATGGCATTTTTTTAAAAACTATTTTTCATTGCGTTTTTTTATTTTAGTTTTAAATTATATTCTACCAATTATGCGAATTTAATATTAAAAATATATTCAATATTTGGAATTAGGAGGTCCAAATTTATTAAATATATCCCTTTTATTTTTAGTCATTATGAATAGTAATCATAGTAAATTTTTATTAGTATGATAAATGTAAAATTGGTTAATTAAGGTTAAAAATAATAAGATAAGAACTAAAAAGTAACCCTAAAACTTGAATTAAATTAATTGGATGATTATATTTCGTCTATAATCATAAAAAATTCTAATATATTACCTTTTTTCTATTTATCTTTGATTTTTACCTTTATATTATTTTATATAATGAAAAGTCAAAAATGTCATTCTATTTATTTTATTAACATTCAATTTTTTACATAAGGATAAATAGAGGCTATATTCGGTTGTAAATATTTATTTGAAAAATAAATGATTTTTTATCATGTTAATTTATTTCTAATTTTTAATGATGACATAATTACCTTAAATGCTTTTGTAACGCCGACATAGTATTTATTAAATTAATAGAAAAATAAAATAAATAATTTTAAAAATATTATAAGTGATATAATTTGAATAAATTATTATGTTTCATGAATTATATATATAAATATATCATATTAGGGTTATTTTAAAATATCATATTTTAATTCAGTATTTTTTTGAGGTCTTTAAGGTCAAATTAAATGAATAGTTCCAAAATTGACATAAATTGTATTTTATAATAAATAATATTTTATTAAATGATTTAAAATTAAAAAAAATCCTACATTCATATGATTGGTTTTTTATGTTTAAAAATATCAATTATATTCCATTTATGGGAAAATTTTCATTTTATAGTAAATATATTGACTCTTAAAGAGTAAAAACTTTGTTATCACGGTAACTGTAAAAAGGGTTAACTTGGGATCAAACAAAGATATAATGATAAAAACATAATCTAAACTGGTAAAATTTTTATTATATGAAATTATTTTTACCCATAATAATCATATATTCTAATTATATCAATTTGGATCCTTTTTCCATGAAAATTAATTTAGATTAATTTAATATTTTAAGTAATTCCAAGAGTGCCCCTCCCTCACTTATAAAAGGGTATCTCCTCTTCTCTTCTCTTCACAATTAAAAAAAAATTTATTTTATACAATTCCTTTCCAAATACCTTCCTAACATCTATCATCACATTTTATATGTCTTATTTTGGGCATAATATCGACATTAGATTGCTTAAGGTGAAAAGTAAAGGAGGTTTTCCAAAAATGAGGTGTAGCTTTTAACCGTATGTTTTAGTTTTATTTATTCATAACTCCATAAATATTCTAAAACCATGATAATATAATAACATAACTGTCTTAAATATAAATAAATGTTATTATATTAATATAATAACCTATATCCACCTCCTCTTCCATCAAATGGGAAATGAAATTGTTGTTCGTGTGTTTGGAGGACTACTACCTCACGAACGAATGTAATTAATTCTTTATCACCACCACTCATATATTTTTGTAATGATAGATTTATTATATATATATATATATATATTATTATGATATTCCTGAAATATTTACCATTATATAAATATAATATATCATCTAATTTCTAACTCTTACATTCATTAAAAAATAATAACATCATTTGCGTGTACGTGTGGATTACCACCTCCACGAAGCGATGTGATTCGTTTTTCATAACCACATTGTACAACTACTATATATAAGTGAATTTAAAGAAATAAAATTATATTTATGATATAATTATAATTCCCTAAATATAAAATAACAATTACTTTATTTCAATAATTATCATTGAAAAATGGAAATGTAACTCATGCGTACGTACGCCCTACCGTCTCCATGATTATAACACAGTTCATTTTTCATGACCATAATTCATAGTTAGTTTTAAAATTATAATTTATGTATAAAAATGATAATTGTTTCATGATTATTATTCTATAGACGATGGGAAAATGATCTGTTTGATAATAGCCAACATATTGAAGTTTTTTTTGCAACTATGAACCAAAAATTACTAGAATCATACCCTATACCCGCGGTTTATGTCACGACCCGTTCCAATGGGGCCCATGCAGTGACTCCACAAGCTCACCTACAATAGGCCAAGTGTTGGACACTAGATTCAAGTAGTCATATCTCTAACATGGGAGGATATATCCAAAAGTACATGTATGCACACACACGTCACCAATCCCAAACAATGCTGAAATGTAAAACAACTGATAAATTATGCATGCATACATCTAAATCCCACAACAAGAGTACGAAAATAAGAAGTGGAATTTAAATAGAGTAAAATAAAATACCACCATAACAAATTTGAAAACAATTCAAACTTGAAAGTAAAGATAGGGACTGTAGTAAAGATAACTACAAGAACACACCTCGGTCTGTCTAGATCACTAAGCACAACCTAGTCCTAGTCCCTCTAGGAATCCGTCAAAAGGTATATCATCTGCATAATAAATGACACATGATGGAAAATAACATGTAGTAGTGAGTATAAAAATACCTATTAGGATACCCTAAAATCACTAATAGTATAACAAAAATAATAACAATAAGCTCTATACAGGTGTATATCTACAGCACATATAACAAAAATATCCAGATATATTCAATAAAGAGATATGGTCTCAAGGAAAAGTCATAAATGTAATGTCAGTGACACATTCCTATCATGGGGTGTTGAAAAACAATTATTTACAAAGTTAAAATGTATTAAAGTGGTTAACCTAGTTTGTATCTAGAGAGGATCACACAACAATCAATTTTTCATCTTAAAATAAGAGAATGAAGTGGTGATTTTTTTTTTGAAATTTTTTGATTTTGAAAACAAAGAAAAAAACAAAATAAATAAATAAAAATATTAAAATAAATTTGACAAAGTAAGTGACTGAAAATAGTGATATGAATTTGGTGATTAGGTCGGGTTCAGTTTTCTAATTCCAATGTTATCCTTGTTCCATTTTATTCAATCCTTTTTTTGTTAAGTTGATTAAAGTGATATTCCATGATCATTTTCTATCACACCCTTTGTAAAATGGTGATTGTGAGAGAAAACCTTACCAATATATCATTTTTTTCTACTCTCCTTCCTTTTGTGAGATATCTTTAGTGAACACCCTCAATTAACTTGAGATATTCCCGATTAGGTCTTGTTTATCTCAAGCAATTAATAACATCTATTACCCATCCCCCGCATACTGACGATTGTTGAGTAATTCACCACTAATACTCGGTATATTCCATTTTATATAAACCATAACTTAGTGTATGGATATAATGATCATTAACCAAAGATAAAATCAATAAAATAATCAAGAACCAAATACGATCACACATAAAAATAAAAATCGATAAATGAAATTGAAAATATCATTGCATAAAGAGAAATGGTTTTTATTTAATAAATTACAATAACTCAACTATTAAAAAATATAAAACAAAACCATAACAAATCACTTAGATGTCTACGCCACCAAAGTAAGGGTAATTGATAAGAATTGGGAAGAATAAGGCATTAAAAAATTAAGAAAAAGAAAAGAGAGAAAAGAAAGAACAAAAAATTTCTTCTCCAGAATCAGTTCACTAGATGATTGCTTTGGTTCTTCCAACCAGATGGATGAAACATGCTAATATCTCTTATTATAAGATATTATAAATTTATTTGTCCATCTACCCTCTATATTTTAGATTATTTGGAGTCATTTCAAAGAATTTATGGCCACTTTAATAGAACTTACTTTTTATGGCCGCCGAACACTATTCCACCAACCACAATTTGACCAATTAAATAGTGGCATTAATTAAATAATTTCTCCTTTAAATTTTATTTTAATATTTCTCTTTGAGAAATATTTTGAAACCAGTTGTAATAATCCCATTTGGAGTACAGTAGCCTGATATATGTCTAATTTAATATGGTAGGGTCCATTCTGCCAACCAGAATAACTCTTCAACTTAGTTGATTTTTTTGGGCATGTGGGAGTTAGAATGGGCTATAGTTATATAATAAGAATTTTTAGCCCAAGAAAATTGGAATCCTAAAAAAATTAATCACTTTAATTACATAAAAATTATAGAAGTTATTCTCAAAAAATATAAGAAATAAAAAACTACTAAATGTTTAGATTTAACAAACATTCACATGTAATCCCAAACTCCATCAAAAATAATAAAATGATGAAAATGAGATCAAATTTATTAAATGGTTGGGATTAAATCAATGAAAAACATATGTATAAGTATTAAAATATTAGCTTTATCAATTCCCTTCAAATAGCACTTGGACTCCTGGACAAGTAAACTTCAATATCAAATCAAAGAAAATTTAAAATAGATATCCTTGAGATCCAAAAAATTAACACCAAGAAACAAAAGATATAATTAATCATAAAAAACAATTATTTAAGGTTCTTTATTCATATCATTAAATATATTTCCACTTCATTTATCCTACCATGTACACAAAACACTTACCTCTCTTGAATTTTCTCTTATCACTCAAATGTCAATTTTTCAGTGATATCTTCCTCATCCAAACTCATACAAGCATCACCATGTGCTTAATAAATTAATTAATATCCACCTAATGTGATTAAATGACATATTTTTATCATGAAAACTTTTCAGGGTTGTTCTGTAAATTTCGGTTGGGAGGATTTTGATGTGAAAAATACTGAGGCTGAATAAGGAGGGTTTGTCTCTTTTTGAAGCAAAATTAAATGATTCTAATTTTAACTCAAGTATGGTCTCCTCCTCACTCCCATTACTAGAAAATCATCACCGTCATGAAAAATCAAGTAAAATTCACACCATTAATCATCTTAGTAGAAAAAATATCAATTTTCTCAAACATAAATTTTCTTGAAATCTCCAGATAGGCACAACTTTCTTTCTCCATTGGAAGCTCCAGAAAGGCACATCTTCTCATACATGAAATCTCTAGAAAATGCATAGATTTAAAAAATGATTTTTAAGTAGCAAAAACATCTCTTTAAACAAATTATATTCCACCCAAAGTATCAAAAAATTAGATATCACAATACAATAGACATTCCCCCATACTTAAGTTCAACTAGATTATGTAATTTCACTTTATGATCAGGTTGGATATAGAAAATTGGTTTGTAATGTGGCTAATCTAATAGGTTGTTCATGGATTCTAAGGGATTAAAGGACTAAATGTGCAAGGTAGTCCTTTATAAAAAGGATAATTTTGAAAAGGGGGCTTTAAAACCAAAGAAATGCCCCAATCATTTAAAACAATAATACCTAAAACCCTCAAATTTTGATAGGAATAAATCAAATTCTGGTTAAAACAAGCATGATTTAGTTCTCTCAAGAAGTTAGGTGAATGAAAATAATATGAAAAAAAATGTTTCATAATCCACAAAGAAAGTGATTTAAATGATAAAGACAGTGAGATGTGTCATGAGATTCAAAAATCAGAGTACTTTTCATGAAATTTATAAATATTCAAACTTGAAACAAAGTCATTTTCATCATTAATTTAAGTTCAGTTTCATGGTGTAAATTTTTTCACTCGTAGAAATGGTTTTCAAAATGGTGATGATAATCATTTCATCTCAAAATTTTTAAAAACACACAAAAAATCAAAAGGAGAATTTTTTTTTGAAAAAAACACTTTTTTTAAAACAAAAATTTGAAATTCCTAAAATTCAAATGTAACCTCCCCCACACTTAAATCATGTAGTGTTCATAATGAGTTCAAGTATATTTAACATGTAATTTTATTTTTAATTGAATCATAATAGGAAATAAAGTGTTAAGTAGAGTTATAACCTGACTTACTGGAAGTGCAGCGTTGAGTTAAGCTCTTAAGTGTTGCACACATGAAATCCTACAACCAAAAGTAGAGAAAATAAGTTAATAAATTTATTATAAGAAAATTAAAATACAAATAGATTGAGAAAATAAGGATATATCTTGGTTTAATCCCCCAAGTAGGCCTTGGGTTTTGACTGCATCTAGATGGGAAATTTTAATTGGTTATCCCCAATATGATGGTGGGTGGAGTTTTTTTGAGATGAACCACCAAAACTTCTTCCTTATATCATGAACATGTTCTTTTTTATTGAGGAATATATGGAAATATTACACCAAATCCACCCCAATGAAAATGAGATACAACTTTCATGGTGGGGGTAAGACAAAGAATGATTCATCCTCTTTCTTGTATTCCAATTTCACAACTTCTTCTTCATTATCTAGTGGTTTCTAAAGGTATGATGCATCAAAATAATAGTCAAAGGGAAAGTCAGAGTGTAATTCTATTTGAAAAAAATTAAAACATGATGAATTAATATCAAATTATTTCCTTTCAAAGTAAGAAGATTATGTCTCTTTTTAATTAGGAAAGTCCACTTTGGTATCCTCTTGAACTCCATCAAATAAGTGTTCAACAAGTTTATGGAGCTCCATATGTTACCCATCGAGTGAATATTATTTTTCATATTCATTCACCAAGGCAATACAATTGTTGGTCAAATATAAAAATTTAAAACAAGGGTAGGTAATACTCAATTCTGTTTTAATAAATTCAGAATGAAAATATTCTAAGAAAATATTATCTCCATGAGTTTGTTTGGATTCAATTTATTCTTTAGTGGGAGGTGCCTCTTGTAGTTTAATTTCACTAAATAAAGGTCGGTATTTAGGATCCTCCATATTTTCTTCAAATTCCACCGCTTTGGTGGTGTCTTCCTTTAATGGTTCTGGATGTTCTACTTTGTATGGAATAAGGGGGTGAAGTAGTTCTTCACACTCATTCCAGAATCCATCTAGATCTTATTGATCTCTCACACATATCTTAGTAGTTCATTCTTCCTTCTTGTCCTCCACAAGTTCATTCTTAAGTTTTGGTTTCTCCCTAAATGCAAAGACATATTCAAATTATAGTTCTACTTTGATCTCTAGTTGTTCTATGTATTTTTGAAGTTCTTTCATCTAAACTATATCATAACCAGTATTATATTCTTGTTCCACTTATGGGTAACTATTATATGAATTAAAGAAATAAACATTTCAAAACATCATGGAAAAATATATTTTTACATTTTTTTAATTTGAAAATAGTCAAATATTTTAAACTAGATTGTCGGCACTGCCTCCCCATAAACAACGCTAGGTTTTGACATGCTCCTATCATGGGATGTGTCAAAAAAATTATTTACTAAGTTAAAATGTATTAAAGTGGTTAACCTAGGTTGTCTCCAGAGAGGAGCACACTACAATCGAGTTGTCATCTTAAAATATGAGAATGAAGTGGTGGTTATTTTGGAAATTATTTCATTTAGAAAAAAAAGTATCAAAACAAAAGAAAGAAAAAAAATAAAAATATTAAAATAAATTTTACAAATTAAGTGATATAAAAAAGTGGTATGAATTGGTTTATAAGGTGAGGTTCAGTTTTCTAAATGCAATGTTATCCTTGTTCCATTTTATTCAATCCTCTTCTGCTAAGTTGATTAAAGTGATATTTCATGATTGTTTCCTCTCACTCCCTTGGTCATATGGTGATGGTGAGAGAAAACCGTACCAATATCTCAGTTTGGTCTACTCTCCTTCCTTATGTTAGAGATTTGTAGTGAACATACTCAATTAACTTGAGAAATTCCTGACCGGGTCTTGTTTATCTCAAACAATTAAGAACATCTATTACCCCTCCCTCACGTACTGATGATCATCAAGTACTTAACCACTAGTACAAATTCTATTCCATTATATATAAACTAGAACCTATTGGATGGAGATAATGATCATTCACCAAAGTTAAAATCAATAACAAAATCAAAAACAAAATACGATCTCACTTGATAATAAAAACCGCTAAATGAAATTAAAAAACAACTTTGTAGAAAGAGAAAGAGTTTTTATTCAATAAATTGTAAGAACTCAAGAATTAAAAAATAGAAAACCAACACTTCCTAAATCACTTATATTTTTACCCCACCATAGTATGGTAAATAGATAATAATTGGTAATAAGAAGGTATTACAAAACTAAGAAGAATAAAATAGAGAAAAGAAAGAACATAAATTTTCTCCATTATAATCTACCCACTACAAGATTGTTTAGGTTATGCCAACCAGATTGATGAAACATGTTGTGGTATCTTCTCATAATATGTTCCAAATTTATTTTTCAATCTACCATATAAATTTCAGAGAATTTTTAGTCATTTAAAAGAAGTTATGTCCTCCTTAATATAACTAATATTTTCTCACCTCTGAACACAATTTCACTAAACCCACTTTAATTGGTTTAATGGTGTCTTTAATTAAATAATTTCTCCTTAAAATTAAATTTTAAGCTTCCGCGTAGAGTTTTATTTTTAACCTAGCTATAATAGTCTCATTTGGAGGTTGGTATCCTGATATATATCTCATTTAATGAGATAGGGTTCATTCTGCTGACAAGAATAACTTTTCAAATTAGTCGATTTTTTTGGCATGTGGGAGTTAGAATGGGATCTCATTCCAAAATAATATTTTTTAGCCCATGAACACTAAAATACTAAAAAAAATCACTTTATTTGGATAGAAATTTTAGAATTTATGCTCAAAATACAGAAGAAATAAAAAATTATAAATGTCCATATTTAAAAAAAATTACATTTAAGTCCAAACTCTACCAAAAATCATAAAATGATGAAAATCATCTTAAATTGATTAAATTTTTGGGATTAAATCAACTAAAAAGAAATGTATAAATATTAAAATATTATCTTTATCAATTCCCCTACACTTGGCCCTTGGAATTCTTAAGAAGTAAACATCAATATCAAATCAAAGAAAATTTAAAACAGATATACTTGAGATCCAACAATTTAACACTAAGAAATAAAAGATATAATGCCTCATAAAAAACATTATTTCAAGTTATTAATTCATATATTTAAATATATTTTCACTTAATTTATCCTCCCATTCACAAAAAACACTTAACTCACTTGCATTTTCTATTATCACACAAATATCAATTTTTCAACAATGTCTTTCTCATCCAAACTCTTACAAGGGTCACCATACGCTTGATAAATTCCTACATCTCCACATAATGTGAGTCAAGTACGTATGTTTATCATGAAGACTTTTCAGGGTTGTTCTATGGATTTAGATTGGTAGGATTTTGATGTGAAAAATTATGAGCCTGAATAAGGAGGGTTTGGCTCTTTTTTAAGAAAAATTGCATGATTCTAATTTTAACTCATGTATAGTCTCGTAATATCTCCCCTTAGTTGAAAATCAGATATATCATGAAATCTCAAGTAAATTTCACATCATTCATCATCTCAGTAGAAAAAATGTCAATTTTATCAAACATAATTTTTCTTGAAAGCTCGAGATAGGCACAACTTTCTTTCCCCATTAAAAGCTCAAGAAAGGCACAACTTCTCATACATGAAAGCTACAAAAATGAATAGATTTTAATAGAATTATTTTTAAGAAAAAAAATATCTATTAAATATTTTATATTTCACCCAAAGTATCACCAAATGAGTTATCACAATACAATAGACATTCCCCCATACTTAAGTTCTACTAGATTATGCAATTTTCCTTCAAGATCATGTTAGATAGAGAAAATTGGTTTGTTATGTGGCTAACTTAAGAGTATTTTCATGGATTATAATGGATACAGGATTAAATTTACAAGTTATGATATTATAAAAATGATAATTTTGAAAAGAGGTCTTTAAAAATAAAGAAATTACTCAAAAATTTAAAATAAATGTACCTCAAACCCTCAAGTTTTGATAGGAATAAATATAATTTTATTTATAACAAGAATGTTTTGGTTCCATTAAGAAGTGAGTTGAATGAATATAATATGAAAACATTGGTTTAGAATCCACACAGGAAAGTTATTTCAATGATAAAGACAGTGATATGTGGAATGGGATTCAAAAAGAAGAGTGTTTATTAGGGAATTTCTAAAGATTTGAACTTAAAACAAATTCTTTTTCAGTATTCATTTAAGCTCAGTTTCATGGGTTAAATTTTTTCACTCCTAGACATGGTTTTCAAAAAGGGTTATAAGAATCATTTCATCTCAAAAATTTTAAAAACACACAAAAATTCAAAAAGAGAAAAAAATTTAAAAACACACTTTTTTTAAACAGAAAAAGAGAGATTTTAAATTCCAAAAATACGAAGGTTCCATCCCCTAAAATTAAATGATGTAGTGTATGAAATTCATTCAAGTATATTTAACATGTACTTATATTTTTAATTGAATCACAATAGTAAAGAAGGTGTTAAGAAGAGGTAAAACCTGACTAATTGGCAGTACAACGTTGAGTTAAGATCTTAAGTGCTGCACGCATGAAATCCTATAACCAAAAATAGATAAAATAACATATGAAATTTATTATTAGAAAATTAGAATATAAATATATTGAGAAAATAAGTGTATATCTTGGTTTAATACCCCAAGTGGTTCATGGGTTTTGACTGCCTCTAGATGGGAAATTTCAGTTGGTTATCCCCAATCTGATGGTGGGTGGAGTTTTTTTGAGATAAACCACAAAAATTATTCCTTAAATCATGAATTTAGTCTCTTTTGTTGAGGACTCCATGGGTATAAAACACCAAATCCACCTGCATGAAAATGAGAAAAAACTTTAATGTTGGTGGTATGACAAAGAATGAGTCCCTCTCTTGTATTTTTCTTTCACAACTTCTTCTTTATTATCCAGCGGTTTCTCAAGGTATGATGCATCAAAATAATAGTCAAAGGGAAATTCATAGTGTAATTATATTTGAATATAATTAAAACATTGATGAAACAATATCAAATTATTCCCTTTCAAATTAAGAAGATTGTGTCTCTTTTTTCATAGGAAAGTCCACTTTGGTCTTCTCTTGAACTCCATCCAATAAGTGTTCAACATGTTTAGGGATCTCTATATGTTCCCAATCAGGTGATTCTTATTTTTCATATTCATTCACCAAGGAAATACAATTCTTTGTTGAATCTGAAAACTTAAAACAAGGGTCGTTAATACTCAATTCTCTTTTAATAAAATCAAAATGAAAATATTCTAATAAAATATTATCTTCATGAGTTTTTTCGGATTCAATTGATTCTTCAGTGGGAGGTGACTATTGTAGTTGAGTTTAATAAGATAAAGGTAGGTATTCAAGTTCCTCTATCATTTCTTCAAATTCCACTTCTTTGGTGGTGTCTTCCTTCAATGATTTTAGATATTATACCTTTTAAGGAATATGGGGATCAAGTAGTTCTTCACACTCATTCCAAAATCCATCTAGATCATGTTGATCTCCCACATGTGACTCAGTATGCAATTCTTTTTTCTTGGCCTCCTCAAGTTCATGCTTAGGTTCTGGTTGCTTTATAAATACACAAACATATTCAATTGTTACTTATACTTTTCTCTCCAGTTGTTCTATGTCTTTTCAAAGTTCTTTAATTTGAACTATATCATAACTATTCTCATATTATTGTTCCAACATTGGGAAATTTTTCCATGAATTAAATAAATAATAATTTCAAAACATTATGTAAAAAAAAAGTTTACAGTTTTTTTTTAATTTGAAAAGAGTCAAATATTTTAAATTAGATTGTTGGAAATGTCTCCCCGACAACGACACCAAGTTTTAACATGTTCCTATAATTTTGTTTTTCAAAAAAAATTATTTCCTAATTTAAAATGTAGTAAATTGGTTAACCTAGGTTGTCTCTAGAGAGGATCACACAACAATAAAGTTGTCATCTTAAAATAAGAGAACGAAGTGGTGGTTGTTTTTTAAATTATTTGATTTTGAAAAAAAAGAAATGAAAAAAAATAAAGTAATAAATAAAAATATTTAAATAAATGTGAAAAATTAATTGATTGAAAACAGTTATATGAATTGGGTGATTTGGTCAGGTTCAGTTTTCTAATTATAATTCTATCCTTGTTCCATTTTATTCAATATTTTTCTACTAAGTTGATTGAAGTGAGATTCCATGATTGTTTCCTCTCACTCCCTTGGTCAAATGGTGATGGTGATAGAAAACCTTACCAATATCTTAGTTTTTTCTAGTCTCCTTCATTATGTGAGAGAGTTTTAGTTAACATCCTAAATTAACTTGAGCAATTCCCAATCGGGTCTTCTTTATCTCAAACAATTAAGAACATCCATTACCCCTCCCTTACGTACTATTGATCGCCATGTACTTCACCACTAAGACCTAGCATATTCCATTTTATATAAACCAGAACCTAGTGAAGGGATATAATTATCATTGACCAAATAAAAAAATCAATAACAGAATAAAAAACCAAATATGACCGCACTTGATAATAAAAACCATTAAATTAAATTGAAAAAAACTTTTCAAAAAATAGAAAGAGTTTTATTCAATAAATTTCAAGAACTCAAGCATTAAAAAAATAAAAAATCTACCCTTCCAAAATCACTAAGATGCTTATCCCCCCATAGTAAGGGTAATTTAGAAGAATGGGTAAGAATAATGCATTACAAAACTAAGAAGAAGAAAAGAGAGAAAAGAAAGAACATAAATTTTCTCCTCTCGAAGATGTCCACCAGAATATTACTTTCGTTCTACTCACTAGATGGAAAAAAAATGTTGAGGTATCTTATTATAAGATGTTTGAAATTAATTTTTCCGTCTACCCTAGAAATTTTAGATAATTTGGAGTCATTTCAAAGACATTCTGGTCACCTTTATAGAAATGTCTTTTTTTGGCTACTGAATACTATTCCACCAATGCCACTTTGATCGGTTCAATGGTGGCCTTAACGAAATAATTTATCCTTAAAATTTAATTAGAATCATTCCATTCAAGTTATATTTTTAAAATAGCTAGAATCATTCCATTTGGAGGTCGGTATCCCAAGATATTCCTCATTTAATGAGGTAGGGTTCATTCTGCAGACCAGAGTAACTCTTCAACATAGTCAATTATTTTGGAATGTGGGTGTTTGAATGGGATTTGGTTCTAGAAGAGTAATTTGTATCCCACTAACAATAAAAGTCTAAAAAAATGAATCACTTAAATTGGATCAAAATTGTAAAATTTATGCTCAAAAAACAGAAGAAATAGAAAACTACTAAATGTCTAGATTTAACAAATTTTCACATTTAAGCCCATACTCGACCAAAAATGATGAAATGATGAAAATCATATCAAATTGATTAATTAGTTTGGATTTAATAAATTGAAAACATATGTATAAATATTAAAATATTATCTTTATCAGTCAGCCTATGATTCCTACTCAAAGGTTTTACATAGAACTTGTCCAGGAGAACACACTCCACAAGTCAGATATCACTGATGATGTCTGTTCGAGAGGTCATGATCATAAAGTCTCATAATAGGACGTATGAATTGGAATTATGAAAAATACAATACAAATACGAGGATTACACCCAAGGCCATGGTCTATACCAACAACTCAATCTGGAATAACTTACTAATTAAAAGATTGGTTCCCATGTAGTGTTGGTCATGATGATACAAATTAATTCACCTGGAGAAAGAATGTGATAGAGGATCTCACTTCAGGACTCATGGAAGGATTCCAACAACTCTATAAAAGAATTCCAACTAAAGGGATCACTATCCTATGTGTAGGACGTGATTCCATAATAACCCTCAAGGAAAGGATATAGGGAATTCACCCTAAAGAAACTTGTCCAATATGAAGAGGATAAGGACACCAAACCTTCTTTGAAAAAAATACATAGTGTGTAATAGTAGTACACGACATGTCCCTTTGGAATTGAGTCCTGCCCATGTCCATATAGATATACACGGTGTGACTTTACCTATGTACTTCTTCCTGTTTCCAAATACACGGATCTTCCTATGTACACCTAGCCTAGCCATGTCTGTGTGGGATTAAATGGTGTTTCCATGACTGTGTACTATAAACGGTGTTTTTGTACCCTCTGAGGTACACATGAAGATTCTAGAAAGGGTCACACACCACGTGATAGGGTCACACATTTTTTGATGCTTAACTTTATCCAAAAAACCTATCTACCACTGAGAGGGTCTCATAAGATGTATCCCTACAAAACACATATCATTTACCATAATATTTTACATATCCCATGGGTTTCTTCTCCATGTATTCATCCCCTACTCTAGCCTCGTATCCATCATGAATCGCATAGGAAAGTGAGGATCAACTCTGGTAGATACTTATCGTTGTCTCTCACCAGATTCCAGTCACCTGATTCACATGAGAATCGATCATCCTCTATTTCTTCCACCACTGTAAAAATCACTCAAACCTAGAGGTCTCCAATCCGGTCATATTTTCTCATCATTGTTATCATCGCACAATCCCCATGCTATACCGATTCTGGATCTATGATATCGAATCATTGTACCAGGAAATAGAGGTGAAACTTTTGATTCCTCGGTATTTGGGTCAAACCACAAAGAAAATGAAACACTAGGGATGAACTCATATAAAAAAATGGGAGAAAACTAGGAAACACAAAAAAAGAGGAATGAAACTCAGTAATGTTTGGTTGGCCTAGATCCATTTATATTAGAATAAAGAAAGAAGAATAAAAATAAATAAATCTGCCAATGAATCCCTGCAGATAAACTCAACCCACAATTTTACAGATCCACAAATCAATCTATTGTTCGATTGATTCAAATTATTTATAGGAATTAATAACGGGGAAGAAATCAAACCAAACCAATATCCTAACTCGATTTGGATCGATCGCTAATCAAGAATGAAGTTTTTTCATTTTCATTGGTGAGATCCCCCAATTCTTTTGTACACTGATTATGGAGACTTCATCTGGTTATCATATTTCAACGGAGTTCCTCTGATGCTCTCCAATGGCTCTCATCGATTTTAAGGGTTATGCACCTAACCCTAAAAATTTTCCATAAGCGTGTATTTAAAGAAGAGGATCAGGTCACTGAATTATTTTGTATTATATTAATTTATTTCATTAATTTATTTTTTATCCACAACCACGATGAATTTTCCAAACAAACTACACTAATAAAGGTTATGTTGTGCCTATGGTAAAAATCACACTCTGAACTCAATAGTTCCCTCATATTTCTGATCCAGGACTCCATTCATAAATTATTCTAATTTTTTAGGAAAAATTGTGTGTGTTTTATTTAATATATTTTATATATTTTGCACATTTATTTTGGGAACATCGGGCCTCATAATCACATGTTGTCCATTACACCCGGATGTTTTTATGAAATATTTTCTCAAAATAATTTTAATTCTTCAATATCTTGCATTCCACGTAATCGTGAGTGTAAACAAACTATGAGATGACATTATTATAAAATTACCATTTTAACAAATTTGTTAGGTTAACTGGAATAAATATAACTAACTTATTAAAATGTATGGTGAATTCTTTCTCTACCAATTATTTATGAAAAATATAACTCAATTATATTTTTATATTTTTTGTATTAATAAATTGAGTTAATTACTATTAGAAAATGAAATTAATGAAATATATATGTTATATACTTAATAAAATATTTTTTATATTCATCCATTAGATATTTTTTTATAGGGTATGAATAAACCATATTTGATTTATAAAAACCTATAATTTTCAAAAGGGTAATTTTCTGCCTTTTAATGGAGAACCCCTTTTAAATTAATATTTTTATGCATTAATAATTTTTATATGACAACATAAACTTTTTTTATGGAATTGGGATATAAAAATTTACTTTGGATTAATTTTTAATATTTTTCAAATAACATTCAAATTTTTATGAATAGTAAAAATACACTAAATTTTAATTCGAAATAACTTTTTTCATCGAAATAATTTATATAGTTAAATTACAATATTTAATTATTTTAAATTATAAATAGAATATATTTGTATCATTAAATATAATTTATGTTAGTATAATAAATTTTAAATTGATTTTGGATGTAAAAACATTTCAATCTCTTGCAATATTTTAACTTTTAAAAACTCATTCTCTCTTTCCGATAATAGGAATAATTTTAAATTAATTACTAAAAATTCTATGTTTTGAATTTTAAAAAATATACTCCATATATGTAATCATTAGGTTTAAATTATTTAAATAACTTTATTTTATTTTGGGGCATTGTAAATAGTAACTTCAAAAAAATTATTAATACCATAAAAGGGATAATCTGGTTATTAAAGATAGAAATACTATTATAAAATTATTCTAACACTTGTATTAATATCATTAGATGAATGTTTTTTACCTAAATCATATTTGGGTTGAAATGGTGTGCTTTATAAGCCACTTAGATGAGATTAAGGCATTTAATTCATTTTATTTAAAGAAAAATTAAATATGTCTTACTCAAATTTTAATAAATATATCATTTTTTTATATAAGGATATACAAAAGATAAATTCTATTATAAATACAAATTTTAAATCTAAATTTTTTTACATTATCATGGTAATTTATTTTTAGTTTTTATAAAATAAATAATTTTCTTAAAGACTTATACTTTGAGGATGTAAAAATTAATTGATGAGAAATCAAAAAAACAAGTTTTATTAAAATACTAATAACCATAAAAAGACCCAAACACTTGACCAGATATTATTGATCAAGTATATCTCAAACATAACTATCCAAGGGTCAATTTAGTGACTATTTGGAGCTTATAGAATAGATTGTGACATTTATATTATTTTATTTAAAGTGATGTTAAAGTTGTCACATTCATAATTTAATAAGTATAAAATTTTAAATGTTGATTTTATAGAAGATAAATTTGACTAAAAATATTTTTATTAAATCATGTATATTTATCTTCATCGGAGTATTTTATTTTAAATTTTTATTCAACAAATAATTATATTAAATAATTACACAAAATTGATGTAGTAATTATTTTATTAATGGAAATAATAAATAAATATTATTAAAAATATTATAATATATAAAATTTAGTCTAATTAATATTTCTAATGAATTTTTTTGATGAAATTTACCTCTTTTTAATATAATAAAATAGGTGGTTCTAAGTTAACTTGATATCTTAATATTTTCAAAAATCAATGAATTGAATAGTGTCAAAATTGACACAATTGATTATTTGTCAAAATAATGTTTTATTAAATTATTTAAAAATCACAAAAAAAATTAAAAATATATAATGATCATTATATAGTCTAAAATATTATAAGGTACTTATTTATGGTCTAATTAACATCAAATAAGTAAATATTTTACTCTTTTAATATTGAAATATTTGTTACCCTGGTTAAAAACTAAATAGAATAACTAAGTGATAATTAAAATGATAATATTTAAATTTTAAGAAAAACTTGTCTAAAATATATTGGTTTATTATATTACAAACCTATATCATCTCATCATTGAAATTGGGAAAATTTTGAGGTTTTTAAATGGGATTTTATTTTATTATAAATTAATATTTTTTAGAGATTCCAAAAGTGCCCCTCACCTCTATTATAAATGGAAACCTCCTCCATCACCTCTTCAATTCACTTTGAGCCTTAAATATCATCAATACCCTACCCTTTTCCCTTCTAAACTTCCCTAGTTACATTATAGAGGTTCTGGTATTCTTCAAAGACCAACTCTAGTGTTGTAAGAGAATATTTAGAGGAAGCACGTCAAAGAAGAGGTAATCTCCTCTACCGATTCTTTCAAACTTATTTATTCTTATACTTCCTATTGATTAGTTGTTACATTATAAATTAATAACTCTAGTATCTATTATATACTGATATGTTTTTATAATTATGAAACAACCATATTCCAAATTCTATCCACCCTAAAAAAATGAAATCACCACTACGTTTGGCTTATCATCTCCACGTCGTGGTGTAATTTATTTTTTACCACCACATTACTTGGATGGGTATAATGATGGAAATAATAACTATATATGATTATTATAACATTATATTAATTATTAAATATTATAAATCATCAAATTAAATATCATTCAACAAATATGGGAATGATATCATCGCTCGTGTGTACGTACGACCTACCGTCTCCACGATGCGATGTGATTCATTTTACATGATATTCATTAAATAATGGTTATATAAATATAAATAATAAATAAATATGGTATATATTATGTTAATATAATTTCTTAATCATACAACTATGACCTATTAAGGATAACCGGAACTTATTCAACAAAAAATGCACAAGAAAATGAAGCATCTAATACTTGAATAACAAGTAATAATGAAATGTTGTTAACAAATGGATGATAATATGATCATATATTTTATCATAAAAATTAATATGATTCTTAAATAATTCAATGAAATAATTTAAATCATTATAAATGGGGTTTGGATACATACAAAGGAAATCGGACCTAAGTTATAGGCTAATTTTACAATCTCATTAATATCTGAGATTGTTTATATGTAAGTATTTACTAGGGTATATTTATCATCCATGTCCATGTTTCCTAAATATGTAATATTATTTATATTATTATAAAATTTATTAAATTAAATTTTACCCATTGGTGAATTTTTATTAAACAGAATGAAAGGAATATTTTTTTATTATTCGATGTGAGGTACTTTTTGACTTTTCTGGAAAAAGTACGAGGAGAATGTTTTTTTAACTTATACGTCATGGGAATATTTTTAAATCTTCATAAAACATTATTTTCATAAATATTCCTCTACAAAATTTCAATTTTATTTTCAAATAAATTCTTTTCTTTTAAAATTTTGTGGCATTTTGAGAAAAGAAAATGTTTTTGAAGAAGAAAGGATATTTTCCTCAAGAATTAATTTCAAGTGTTATATCAAAATTATTTTCTATCTAAGATGAAATTATTTAATAAGATTATTTTTCAAGTATAATATCCTTATTTTTACTGTGATTTTATTGTGTTTATATTGGAATTATATTTATGAAATTTATTGGTTTTATATGGATTATGATATGGTAGAATGATGTTTAAAGAAACCCATTTTATTTCTTGGGTTATGATGAATGATTTGTGTTATTGTGGAACATGTAAGAATTATTTCATTATGAAATGTGTGGGATATATATCTCACTCCAATTAATTGGGTAAAGATTTATAACTCATGATATATACACGTTTTTAATGGGAAATGAACTTGGTTCAGTAATATAGGGCTAGAATGAGCACTGAACTTGGTTCAGTAATAAACTTTGTCCACTATGATGGTCTTGGAAATGAGCCTTGACTAATATGAAATTATTTTATATGATTATGTGTATGTCACAAAACTTCATGTCTTATGTTATTACTTTTGGGAGTATGTTCATTGATTTTTATGAACTTTCATGATTTATCACATGGCATGATATCATGATCTTTCATATGCAAGATATGATTTTCAAATGTCATGTTCTTATGTATTATGATTATATGATATGATTGATATCTCCCTTTTTTACCCTTTCTGATCATTTAATATCACCCTTTCATATGTTTCTTTTCTTCACGTCACAATGAAGGTTATTAAGTAAGATATGTCAAAACGGGGTCTAGTTATGATGAAATAAGTAGGAGACAATGAAGATGTCTTATGAACCAGTTGTTTATGTTTCCCAGTTTTTAAAGACACTATACCTATATGAACCTCTCATGGATTTTTTATATTTTGTAATTAATATTTTTTATCTTTGAAGTAATATCAATGTATATGAAGTTTGGGGTGTTATAGTTGGTATCAGAGGAAATGTATAGTTAACATTTGGAAACTAGGTTGAGAAAACCTTGGTAAGAACCTAAAGGATATGTCAAAGTATAGGTAATAATCCTAGTGTTTTAGAAATGATAATTAATAACACAGGATAAAACCTAAAGTGTCCTCAAATGAAAATTTTTTCTTGATTATGTGCTTTTCCCATTATGATTATTGTTTCTCACACTATGCTTCTTGGTTTTATTCAATGGCTAGAACCCAAAGGAACCGCATTAATACTGAATGTGACGGGAAATGAAATAATTTTCCTCCTGAGAAACCAAATGTTATCAGAGCTGGAATACAAAAACTTGTAGCTATGCTCACATAGATTTCTCAAGCTATGAATCATACAGGACTTTCAACTAATATTTCATCAATGATATCTTTATCTCCAAGATATTGTAAATTATTTATAATAATCAAAAATCTTTGATGCATTTTTGCAATTATTTACCTAGGTAGAATATAAAAAACTTGATAATCAATATAAAACATAGCTCTTCTAGTTTCAATAACTATTGATGTTTTAAAATATGTAACTTCTAGTTTCTTCTAAATACTATTTGAAACTTTATAAGTAGAAATTTGACTATATATGTTTCTAGTTATAGAACATAATATAGTATTCTTTAATCTATAATTCAACTAATACTCCAACTTCTCATAATAAGTAAAATCAGTAAAATATTTCTTAATAGTCTTATAGTAACCATTCAACATAACAAAATTGTCAACACCATTATTTATAAAAAATGTATTCATCCTTTCTCTCCAATAATCATAATCAACACCATAAAATATTAGTGGTTTACTAGGATTTAGATTTTCAAGAGTACCAACATTTAAACATTCCATATTTATAATAACAAAACCTTTTATACAATTTAGAAGTTATTGTAATTCTATTTTATAAAACAAGTTGTAAAAAACTTTATAAACTTACAGTATATAACAAGAGTAAAAACTAGTAAGTAAATTAGTAGAACCTGCTCTAATACCAATTTTTGAATTGTAAGAGTATATGATGGCCACATGAGGGGGTGAATTGTAGTTTAAAAAATTAAACTAATATAATACCCAAACCTTGTTTATTGTAGTGATTTTACTTAGAGATAATCTGATAATAAATGTATTTTAATTGGACTAAGAAGTCTTATGATAAATTAGAGTAACTGTTTGGTCTTATAGATAGTACAATAAAATAGATATTATGAAATCTCAAAAAAAAACTTTCTAATATAAATGCATAATGGAATAAAAAATTTATAAAACAAGTAAAATAATATTATAAAAAATTAAGAATGACTTACAAAAATATTCATAAAAATTTTATACTCTTTAACCATAAGAGTTAAGGAAGTCATAAATCTTAAATTAGGATATCCATGGTTTTCAGACTAATCGTAAGGTCTATCTTTCCTTGCCAGGAAAACCCTTGATTCGAAGATTGGTATAAGATCTATTTTCAAATACCCTGGAAGCCCAAAATCTGAATATTGGTATCAAATAAATATTAAAATAACATGGAAGCCCTCGATCATCTAGATTAGTATCATCAATATTCTTATCTCTAGATTCCATCAATCATAATCTCAATCGGACACAAAATACAGATGAAGAAATTGTTCAAGGAATTTACAATTCCTCACTCAGAATCCTTAGAACATAAACTCTCTGAAATATTACAAAGCATAAGAAAGGTAGATCAATCTTCATATGTGTTGAGTTGGAAAATAAATTATCTCTGAGATCCTTGATGCACTCTAATTTATAGTTATCCCTACAACTGTCATATTTCCATAATTCTCGAAGTTTGTTGCAATGAACTTAGATGTTTTTCACTTGACAGATCAACAAATTATAACTTCATACGATGTCATTTGGTAGCACAATTACAATTTTGTTAAATTATATTTTTACGAGTAGTAATAATTATAATTATGATTATAAACTTATTATTCTGATGGAATAACAATCCAATATGATGGGATAAACCTGTCATGTTGATAGACTATAAATCATCACACTCATAGTATAAATATCATCATACTGAAAAATTAGATATCATCACACCGATAGAATAAATATAATCATACTATTTATTAGATATTTTCACACTGATATATTAAACATCATCACACCGATATATAATATATAATCATATTAACATACTAGATATTGTTAATCCAATGGAGTGGACTTCTTTAAAACTGATGGATTAGACTTTTGTTAGTCTAATGTATCAGAATTGTATAAAAACTTTATATTAATTTAGTTAATGATTATTTCTACATTTTTTAAAATAACATTTTTTCTAAAAAACATTCTAAAACATAGATAATAAAATTTTAGTGAAACATCTTTTTAATAATGTGTTGTGATTTTCAAAACCAAGGATATAGAGGGTAGAATGTAAAATTTCAACCCAATAGGATAAAAATTAAGTAAAGTATTTAATTTAATAAAATAAAAGATTATAATGACATAAAATGATAATGAGGTACTATTTATTACATTTAAACTAAAATATTGTGTTTAGAATAAACATGTCTCAATGGATTCAAATTTGAGGCAAAGAAACCCTTACAACTTGAGAATTAAATGGATTGAGAGAACTTGTAGGAGATATTATGAAATTAACAATTATATATCATTTAAAAGTGAAATTTATGATTAATTAATTCATTTTGGTAGTATCTATACCACATAAAATAGAAATATATTTAAAACATGAAATCATGCCTCGATGAAAGTGAACTTGAGACAATAAACTATTACCATAATTCATTACTTAGATGATGACACTCTAACCTATTGTAAAACAAAAACATCTAACTTAATAACCTATTTATGAAACTTAATCATAAATATTACACTTTTATAATCCTTACTAAAATTATTTTTCATGATTACATTAATTAGTTATAGAGTATTATGACTATCAGGTGTTAATAACATTAACTGTTTTACACATGTTTAATAATTTTGATATAATTACCCATAATTTTATAGAAATTTCACTATTTATATATCATTTAATATTATTATAATGATTAAAAAAATTCTTATTTCATCCCATATGTGTTTTTTTTATGTTATGTGAAAACTAAATTGATAATGGCTTATTTCGGTAATTTTAGCGAATAAAAATGTTACTTTAATAATAATTAAAATAATTAACATAATATTTCAAGAAACATATACTAATCATGATTTAAATATTATATTATAATAATATTATTTTTCATGATCCCATATTCATCCATTATCATATTTTAAAGCATTGTTCATATAGGTGGTTAACCTGACCCAGACTTGAACACGCTTTAACTCAATCAATGAGTATGGTTAAAGAGGTGTTCATTTTGACATAATATAATTATAAAAGAATATTAATGATGTTATTTTTAGTTTTTTATGATTTTGTATGATATTTTAATATTTTTAGATAATTTATGAAAATATAGATGAAAAATGAAAAACATTTCATCATTGAGGCAGTAATCTGCATATGTGCGGGATTAGTGTTCCCGTTACTCAACGCATGAAAGGGTTTGAAGGTGGATAAAAAATTAAAATTCTATAATCATAATTATATATTATATATAATATTTATTCATCATTACTAATATTAATAAAATCAATTAAAGGGGTAATGAAAAATAAACAACGTCGCTTCATGGAGGCGGTAGTTTGCACAACACACTAACGGTGTTCTTTTGTTTTTCTAAGTAGATGGAAATGAATAACTAAGGGTTTTACCATTAATATAAAAAAATATAAGTATAATAATGATTCTTGAGTCATAATATTATTTTGGTGATATGATATTTTTAATATTAATATTAATAAGAAAAATTTAAGAAAGAGATAATACTTACATTGGAAACTTGATTTTTCCCTTAGAAGACCCCTTGAAATAGAAGGGATTAGGATAACTATGAGGGAAAATGGGATTATGTTTGTGGTATAGGTTTATAGGGAGATAAAAATGGAAAATTTAAAAGTATTAATTCTAATTATAGGTGTGTGTTTGAAAGGTTGTAAGTGATCCCCTTTTATAAGATAGAAAAAGGGAACTTTTGGAAACACCCTTTATAATTTAATAATGTCGTGACACTATTCCAAGGTAAATGGATTCAATGTTTTAAAATTATAGTGTTTGTTGTGTATTTGGTTTGATCAATTCACAATCATTTGTTTAAAAACATGTTTTAAAATGTTATATAGTTTTTACCATTATGTTTTTACATTTTACTTTTTTACTTTTAAACAAGGTAACTAGTTTTTAACTATATAATTTTATGTTTTATTAAACATATAATATAAAAAATATACAAAACATTGGGTGTGATGGAAATAAATTTGAACTATATTTAATACAATTAAATTTCTAACTATTGTAAAATTAACTTTTAAATTAAAATATATAATGTGTAGAAAAACATTTTTAGTGGAAAAATGACATTTTGACCATTATGGATTCTAAATATTATTTAGTATTGATTAATAATTAAATTAGTGTTAATATATTTATTTATTTGTTTATAAATTATGTAAGATACATTATTTAAGTTTTTTAATTTAATTATTTGATATAAATTCCTTGATATTAATAAAAAATAATTTTAAAATAATTGTTTCATCATTATCGCGGTGGTTAATATTAATACTAATAATTTAAATTTTATACCTAAAAATGAAATTTTACATATAAAATAATATTAAATTATTATATAAAATATAATAATAATGTTATCAAATTAACTTTATCTGTGTATAGAAACCAATCTTAACATTAGCGCATATGATGTATAAAAACCCTTTTTTTTAGGTTATTTTTAGGAAAAAAGTTTTATGATTAAGATTGAATTATCAATTTAATTGATTCTAATGAATTTAAAATAATTATTATCATTAAAATATTATGTATTTAACATTAAAATAAATCAAAAACATCATTTCTTCATGTTATAATTAATTAGACAAAACATTCAAAAAAAAATCATTAAAATGCTGCATAAATTTTCAAAATATTGAGTATGAGTTTATAAATTAAAAATAGTATTTTAAAATTTCCTATTATAATTTATAATATGTAATTTTAAATTAAAAATTTTTCAAAAACTTTCAATATATTTATATAATAATATAATTTCATAAAAGTGATGACATTAATCGGTATTTTTACTATTCATCTAAAAATCAGTTATTTTAGAAAAATATAAAAAATTTATCCTAAGCTAATTTTGTTGTGAGGAATAAAAAAAATAATTTTAATTTATAAAATTCAAATTCTTAAATTTGTAAATTTTACTTTTTAAAAGAAAATATATAATATAAATAAAGTAACTTTTATTGAAAATAACCTTTTTAATATTTAATCATAATAAATATTTATGTTTTAAAGGTAATTAATATTAAAGGTTCACCACTATAGTGTTTATTATAGCTTTATTAATAACATATTATTAATATTTCGTGGTTTTTTTACATTGGGTTTAGCATATGACATAAGTTATTGAATATATTATTTATTTTAAATGATCCAAAATCTAGGGTTGTTATATTCTACCGCCCCTAAAAAAAATTATGTCCTCACAAATTAATTGTCACTTACTTGTTGGAATTTTTAAAGGTTGTGAGAATATTTAAATAACTCAAGATGTTATCTCTAATTATATTTGATCCTCAATATCAAAGGGAAGACTAGAAAATAATTATCTTCCCAAACCATTTCAATGAAATGTATATCATAACTAGGTATTAAGGACCATTTGAAGGATTTAGTTTTATTCTTAGATAATTCATAGTTGTCCTTACAATAATAGATGGTCATAGTTGATTTAGAATGTGTTTTTACCTATTCTAGAAATTAAAGTGGGGTCAAAGTTAAGATAGACATTCTATTTCAAAAATAGAATCAATTTTTTAGAGGAGGAGATTATGATTTTCACAAAGTTTATTTTCTAAAAAAAAATAATACCACTAAGAGTATTACTTAAAATAAAAAAAACACTAGTTGTGGTGACTTAATGTCTTTACAAAACAACTGAGATAAAATAAGGTTGATAGAACAACAATACATAAACTAATTCAGAGTGGAGGGTAAGTAAAACCTAATTACCACTATCCTCATCATTAATAATAATTGAATAGGTTCTTCCTTGGTCCCTGGGTCTAAGTTGTTGTTTATTCCTACCATACTCGGAAATTATTAGATAGGTCATTGACTTGGATAATGATTGAGTTTAACACACATAAGGCATTGAATTATTAGTGGTTTCCTAGGATGATTTATATCTTATTTCATTATGTTTACTAAACCCTTTATTTTTCAATTATAGTTTGATTCTTTATGACCCCCTCTTCCATAGGTAAAGTACCTCCCAGTCTACTTAAGGTAGTTTCCTTAATGCCTCTTAAAACATTTTTGATATATAGAAAATTGAACATTTTTTCCTTCATCATCTTTGTTACTTGATATTTCATGGGACTCCATATTTCACTTCTTTGGTGTGTTTGAGACTTCAATTATGGTCCCATTTTTAATCATATTACATGATAGTTGATTTGGAATAATTACAAGGTTTCTCATTCTAATTCCAAATTTTATGGGGTGATTGTTGAGGTAATATCCACATTGTCCCTCACACCCATGGTTACTTATAGTTCCATCCATTTATAAAACCAAAATGGATGATATTAGTGGAAAGAAATTAAAAATATGGGTAAATTATTATAATCATAAAATTAATTTGACCTTAAAATATATTGTTGTTTTAAAATTCCACATCGTCTTATTTTTCCTTTAGTTTAACCTATATCAATCTTAGTTTGATCTAGGTTACTTTAATTTGGGTTATATTAATGTTATAAACCTAATCCCTCAAAGAAAATAAGAAATAAATCCTTCATATAGGTTCATAAAGATCATATTATCTACCAAAAAATATCCTCCTTGATTTTCTAGCTAGTTGGGTAGTCTTAGTCCCTCTCATCATGCATTAGGGTGATGATCAAGTCAATTATGAACAAACCCTTTTCAAGGTGAATACCCCTAGGTGAATTTTTGGCACAACCACATCCACCTTCTAGTATCTAGATAGGGATTTGTTTCTATGAAAACCACTTACTCGAGACTTTACCAATATATCAGGATATCATTCTATAATTAGAATAAACTCTAGGGTTTTTACTAAGGTTCTCTAACCCTAACACTAAAAGGTAAATTAAAAAATCCCCAAAAATATCTAAACTAATCTATAAAATAATTAACCCTATATTGATTCCAACTAAAGTTACCTAATAAAAAATGACTTAAATAATACATTAATATCATGACTTCGACAATACATCTCACAATAGTTGCACAACCCAATGACCGAGAGGTTTAGTTTCTTGGATAGTAGCTACATAACAATCTTATTTTACCCAAAATGCAAACATTTCTCTATAATAATGCTCTTATATACCCTTTAAATAATTATCATGTGATATAATCATATTCATAATATAGGGATTTAAAACATAAGAAAGGTGTGATCTCAGATGTTCAATAAGTGATAACATGACAAATGCCATAATGGTTAGATCATATCATATGGAAAATCTTGAATAAGGAAAAAAACTTCTTTAAAAGAACTTAAATAATTAAGTGTTATCCATAATCATGACATCTAAAAACTATCACTTTTACCTAGTAAATGGAAAATAAAACATGAAGCATGTAACACGGGTTATAGAATATTGAAAAAAGAAGTGGAATAATCATAAACATCAAATTTCTTATATTTGTGAACTGGATACCCACCAAACCATACAATCATAAAATTGAGAGTAGAGACAAATACCATTGCACTCACCCTTTGGGAACCTTACTACTTTCTAGCCCACTCACATAACATTAGTCTAATTTTTTGTGTTTTCACGAGAGATGGAGGTTTAGTTGTTTAATGTCCCATTCCAACTTAAATACCCTAGTACCCTCATAACCGATTCAATACCAACATATCCCTAAGAGAATTCTTGATCCCCATGGGCTAGGGAATATCACCTATCATCATGACATATAAAATTGGGGATGAATTTTCAACAAACACAGTGAAAGATAAAGATGAATATCAATATGCTCAAAAACTCCAAAGGGAGATAGTACCAGAAATCAAAAAAGTATATCAAAACCCAAATCGTACATCATCAAAGTAGTATGAAATATATAGGATAACCCAATATCCCAATAGAAACATCACTCCAAGCCCCAAGGAATAAAGAACATCCACCTCCAACATGTGATTTCCCTTTAATCGAACATGGAAGGAGAAAATCTAAAAATGCCTGAAGGAAAAGGTAGTGTTTGAGCTAAGAAACATAGTAGGGTCTCACATAGTGTTCCATAATAATAATCAATAATAATAAACTAAATCATGATTTAAATTTTAATTAAAATAGATATGGTATTATATTTGAGTATTTAAGACTTCAAATGGTGGAAAAAAAATAAAACATGGCTTAAATAAACATTTTATATAAAATAGTTTATATAAATTAATTGGAATGATCAAAGAAGTTCTATATCAATGGAATTTATATATCAAAATAGTCACAATAAGCACTATGGTCATCTACTTTGTGGCATGATAGTTTCTAGTTATAGGATCCCCACACATCTTCTATCAGTGATCATGGAAAGTATGTGCACATATGTCCCTTAGTCTCTCATTGAATAGGACCCATAAATATCCTATCAGGGATAAGATATGTCAAGCTAGGTTTTTTTAGAGTTGTAATCATTAATTAGTTGTTAGTTAATTACCATCCCAGTGTGTTTTTACAAAATAACCCACTAACTACCCAGTCTCTTATGTTCTCAATAAATCAATTAACAATGGGAAAATTATTTCAAATCAGTTTAAAATAAAATTGCTCTATTTTCCATTTCAATATGCCAATTTCATTTCAAAACAAAAAAATATGTTTTTCATCATTTCATTCCTTTTTGAACCAGAAGCAATCATAGGTTTTTATCAATTCAATTTAAGCCTTTTTTTCAAAATTAATTCATAAATACATCAATTTCAAAATACACCCCAATCTCTAATTCCATTGGAATTATGGGTTTTTTCAAAATAAATACCATATCAAGTTCAATCCAAATTTTCATCAAAGTGGGTTTTTCACAAATCAATTAAAATCAATTCAAAATAGGAATAAATTCAAGGTTTAATTTTTTTTTAAATGCAAAACATAACATAATTATTAAAAAGAAAAAGATTAAAAGAGTCTAAAGTACGAGATCATGTTACAATATTTTTCATAAAAGGAAATCAAATCAGCAGGGAGGACATTAAACCAGGTGATGTCATGATTGACCCCCATGCTATCAAGGCCATCTGCATCTGTGTTGGATTCTTGATATACATGTGTGATGATATAGTTGATATTTATAAGCAAACGGTTGCAATCCATCCAATGAGTAGTAATTGGCCAAGAAATATGAGTTACGCCATTCCAAATCACTTTCATGATGGTCATTAAGTCACATTCAATCTAGATATTATTCCAACCAAAGAGGATGGAAAAGTCAATGGAATGGATCAAACCTAGCATCTCAGCTTCTATGGAGGTTGCATAGCCACATTTTCCCATGAAACATCTAATAATATGTCCAAGATTATTCCAGAATACCACACCACACCCTACAGGCCCTGAGTTTCCCTTGGAGGCACCATCAATATTGATTTTGATCCATCCAGGTATAGGGGCCTACCAGAAAAACTCTTGAGTGTGATGTGGTTGATAGAAATTTCAATTTATTTATATCCACTTCAAGATATTGAAGTCATGTATGGTGTTGTGGAAATGTCCCTTTTGTAATAAAGTAGCATCATGTATTGCAATAAGGATCCACATCCATCCTACATTAAGATTGAGTGATCAATTGTAATGGATAGTATCATTTTGATCATATGAGATCACATGGTGGAGTTCAGCAAGTGCATAGAGGAAAAGGTTCTTGATTTGTTGAGAGCCTTCCATTTTTGCACAATTCTTTAGTTGAGTTCTAACAGAGTCAAAAAAACAACCATCTATAATAAAAAATGTCAATAATATAGTTCCAAAGAGAAGAATATAGAGGGAGACCACTTACCCGAAGAAATGTAACCACCTACATCTCTCAAGGAAACACAACACCTATGGCGGGACTCTCCAACAAATAATAAAGGTGTATAAGATCTAGGAACTCAACCAAGAATCAAGATTCAAAAGCATGAATTCATATCCATCATTCCCAAGATGATCTATAAATCTCCAAGATGGAAAATAAAGAGACGGAATATATAAGGAGACTGCTTACCTAAAGAAATAAATTGCAACCAACATGATGATCAATCACCAAAAGGATGATCCAAAGGGATTAGAGATCTATAAAATCACCTAGGAAGAGTATATAAGTTTAGTGTAAGGAATCATAGAGTGAATAATTTTAACTAAACTACCTGATTAAAATATACACTTTGGATTTTACATGGAATGTAACCCAATTACAAATCCTATAATTTTTTTATTCTCATATATACTGAAAAATCCATTTTGTTTTATTAAAAAATTGATTTTTAATATTTACACAGCATATAAGATGTACACGGTGTGTAACCTTTTATTTTGTGTACTGATTTCACAGCATCTGTCAGGTGATGATTAAATGTCATGTAATAATATTACAGTGTGTAAATCCCTAATAGACTACAAAAGACTATATGTTTTATGCTGAAAATTTAAACAAATCCTTGAATTCACCATTATAGGTATCCTCCCAATTCCATCTCGACATTAACCAGCCAACCAAAAAGGAAAACCACCACATAGATTTATAACATACATGACATAAAGGTAATGGGGTGTTACAACCTCCCCACCATAAAAAATTTCTATCCTCATAAATCCTATCAAGAATATTCCATATCAAAAAAGGTGATGTGATTACTCTCTTACCATGTCTCATGAGAATCATAACTGTGCTATCATAGCACATGGACCAAAGGTATCATCCTCCCATGAAGTACCTGAGTCTCAAAATCAACTATCTTGACTGAATTCTCAATCACAAATAAATTAGGCTCAACATCAAGATCACTCCAACTAAAAACATGATATGTAACATAAAGATAATTTCATAGTTGCGATACATGGAAAATGATATGTATTGGTGTCAACTATAGGGGAAATTATAAATAGTAAGCCACTTTACCCACCTACTTAACAACCTCAAAAGGTCCCATAAAACAAGGAGAAAGATTCCCTTGCCTTTTAATCCATTGATGACCCAAATAAGGTTAAACTTTCAAGAACACCTGATCACCAACTTAATACTCCAATAGTATCTACTGACGATCGACATAAGATTTATACTGGCTCTATACCATTAACATCCTCTAATAAATCAACTAAATATTTTGTCATCTCTTGAACTACTCTTGGTCCAACCAAGTAACTTTCACCAATCTTCGACCAACACAATGAATATTTACATGAACATCCATACAAAGCCTAAAAAGGATCTATCCTGAACACAAACTGGTAACTATTGTTATAACCAAACTCAACTGGTCCCAAATGGTCATCATAATCTCCACTAAAATCTAGGACATAGCCATGAAAAAGATCCTTACTAATTTATATATCCCTCTCTGTCAGGCCATATTTTTGTATATGGTATGTCATACTTAAACAAACTTGAGATCCCAGTGCCTCCTAGAGGCCTCTCCAAAAGTGATAATTAAAACAAGGATCCCTATCAGAGACTATAGTAGATTTAACTTGGTTGAAATTAAAAATCTCTCTCACAAAGAGATTTACCATATCATTAACTTTTTTTTCATCCTGAATGGATATAAAGTGATCTGATTTGGTCTCCCTAGTGATTACAACCATATCAAATTCTTCTTTAACTGGGTATGTGAAAACCCAGCCACAAGGTCTATAGAAATCCCATACCACTTCTAAGTCAGCACTGTAAGTGGATGAAGAAAACTTGAAGTTCTCTGATGCTTGTGATTGACTACTTGGAAAGTATAATAGTGTGAAACAAATTCAGAAATATCTTGTCTCATACCTTGCAATCAAAATCATCATCACATGTCATAAAACATCTTTATGGTTCTTGTGTTCACTTCCCACTGGGAATTATGAAAATCCCTCATCATAAATTTTCTTATAGGAAAAGGTACAATGAACAAGTTATAAAAACTTAGGATACCCTCTATGGAGAACAACCACTTGGAAATATTATCCCCACAATAAAGTGAGTTCCTAATGCCACTGAATTCATCATTAAGATTTTATTTCTGAAGAACCGTCTTGATAATAGAGGAGATCAACTGAAAACTATCCAAGATCACATCATCCTCTATTTATTGAACTCCAAAATTCAATTATGCAAAAAGAGTCATCAAGTTACACTCTTATGATGATTCTTTCATGACCTGGGTTGGAAGTTTCCTACTCAAAGCATCAATGAAAACATTCCCTTTCCTCGGGGTATAGGAAATGTTGAAGCCAAAAGATTACAGGTACTCTACCCAATGCCTCTGGTGAAGATTAAAATTTTTTTAGAGAAGATATAACTCAATCTCTTATGGTCATAATACAAGGTAAACCTTTATCTTAAAAGGTAATGCTAACAACACTTAAGCACATGCATCACAACTAAAAGTTCGAGGTCATGAGTTGGATAATTATTCTAATGTGGCCTTATATGTCAAGAGCCATAGGCAATGACATGATCACCCTTCATAATAACATAGAATAAATACAAACCTAATTCATTATAGAATACCACATATCCCTTCTCAGCCTCTGGAAGAGTCAACATTGGCGTAAAATTCAAAAGATGTTTTAGTTTGAAAAAATAACTCTTAAATTTATCATCCTTATAAATATTCACTCCCTTCCAAGTTAGAGTAGTCATAAAATAATCCAAAATTGATAAATCCTTTACAAACTAGTGATAATATTCTACTAGACCCAAGACTCTCCTAATCTTGAAAACATTTTATCGCTGCTCCCATGTCGTAATAGTTTTCACCTTCTTGGTATCAATTGAAATATCATGTTTTGAGACCACGTGTACCAAAAACTTCACTTCCTGAATCTAAATATTTAATTTTGATATCTTTTCATTGTGTAGGTAATTTATAAACAATTCTATAACTTATCTCAAAATACGTACATGATCTTCATTAGAATTAGGGTAAACCAGGATGTCCTCCACAAAAGACCACCATGAACGTATCAATATACTCATGGAAAATCATGTTCATAAAATCCATAAATACTGCAAGATAATTGGTTAGACCAAATGTAATTAAAATGTACTCATAATTTTTACACCTTATCCCAAAGGGTGCTTTTTGAATGTTAGGTTATTTTATTCTCAACTGGTGATAACTAGATCAAATATCAATCTTAGAAAACCACTTTTCCACTTTTAACTTGTCAAAAATATAAACAATATGTGGTAATGGATACTTGTTCTATATTGTGACTCAATTGATATTTCATTAATAAACACATAGGAAAAGTGCTCCACCAGCTTTCTTAGCAAATAGAATAGGCACCACCCAAGGTGACACACTCAAGCATATAAATAATTTCTTTAATATATCATCCAACTAAGTCTTCAAATCTATCATTTCATATGGTGTCATGTGGTAAGAATTAATAGATACTTGTTTGGTACTAGGCAATAAATCAATAGAAAAATATACATACCTTACCAGTGGAAAACTAGAGAAGTCATAAGGAAATGCATTAAGAAACTTAATAATAACAGGAGGGAGATCACCACTCAAGGATTCCCACTATAGATCAATAGAAAATTCTAATATCAATTTCCCCAACTTTGGATAAAAATTTCTGGTTCTACTTAACATTAGGTCTAATTCTCCCTAAAAGATACGACTCACTCCATTCAACACCATAAGGGAGACCCATTATAGATAAAAAACAATTTGTGCCTTATTAAAAATGATAAAATCCATCCTGAAAATGATATAAAAAGGTTTGATGTCAAGAAATAGAAAATACCAAGTAAGATCGATATATGATAATGAGAAAATAAAAGAAGGACGATGAAGACCCTACCCTCTCTTCATTCTAAGGGGTGTAGTAATATCTATCACATAAGATAAAATCTCTATAGTAAGATTTATCATGTTCACAATACGATTAAAAATGAATGAGTGAGATGAACCAGTATCAAATAAAGTTGTCACTTGAGATGAATCTATAGTGATGGTACCTCTCACAATCACTATACCCATATCTTCTTCCTCTAGAGACTATTTAACTACAAGAAAAATATTCTTTCTGGATGCTTGTGGTTGGAACCCCTTAGATTTTGAAGCATCTATTTATACCACAGTAATTTTTAGTATTGATGAGATTGTTCCACTGTGTGGATAAGAATAGATATAATAAAACTTCTTAAAGTTTCCTGAATATACATAGTAGATAAAAATCTTAGGAGCCTTGGTGTAAACCTACTTTGAATTCCCTATCTTTCCACATTGTAAGCAAGTCAATGGGCCTCTTCCAGGCACTGTAGAAGATCTAGAAGAACCATGTTATCAAGATCCACCATGATACTCATCACACTTCCTATTACCTTTATGTGAACTCATAGAACTACCATTATGAGAAAAATAACCCCCATCAAACCTAACTTACCATCCAGATCAAGTTTGACCATCAATTCCTTGTCCATCATGTCAGTATAAGAAGTGAGATTCTGCAAGAAAACTTGATAACAAATATCAAATAAAAGTCTCATCTAGAAATTTTAAGTATTAATATTATCATTTGATATAATATCATATAAAAACTGCACAATCTCCGCAAATTAGATCGTATATTTTATCATGGTCATGTCATTCTACTTGAGTTTGAAAAACTCCATAACCATAGCTAGAACTATAGAATCGGGATATAATTGGTTAGTGAAAAGAGATTTAATGTCTTTCCACTCTAAAACCTTGTTTTTCTTCACTATAACCATGGAATCCCACCATATCCTTCTAGGACCTTCAATATTAAATGTATCAAACTTTACCTTAATAGATTTGGGTGTTTCTAAGAAATCAAACAGAAACTTAATCATTATTAACCAATCCTCATCCTCTTGAGGATAATTAAAGAATTGGAAATCATGTTGTTTGTGATAAAGGAACCCCTAATAATGATTCTTATATTCATCCCTTTAAGGTTCCACAATTGGATAATGAGTAGGTATTGGTGCAGGTGCCTATCCCAAATCTTAGACAGCACACACAACAACCTCAACCATATTTTGGTCCAAGTGAGGATTTTCTCACTATGGTATATCTAAAGAATCCTCTTGGATCTTATTCACACATATTTTTGGGGTTGTGATGCTACACAACATTATTAAACAACATTAAAGACATCAAAATATTACTCATATCAACACTCAATCAAGATCAACAAGGTAAATTAATCCCATCATATAAATAAACAAGATTTGGATTTCAACCAATACAAATAAAAAGTAGGGAAAAGACTAGAACTAATCCCCAATACATATTTCCCAAACTACCCATGGTGACTTAAGTCTAATTAAAATGATACCTATCCAAGAAGTCACTTGAAACTGCCTCCTAAGTCCTGACAATATTTCCCAACTCTATACTAACATCAAGGCAAGATGCTGAACTTGCACCTTGGATACCACTTTGTCATGAACTGGAACAAATACCCTAGTACCCTAATAATAGAGATAATCCTAACATATACTAAAGGGAATTCCTGATCCCCAATGGTTGGAAACTATCACCTTTCATCATACAATATAAAGGTGTGATTTAATTTACCACAAACACAGCGGAAGATAAAGATACATATCAGTATGCTCAAAAACTCCAAAGAGAGATAGTACCCGAATCCAAATAGCTATATCAAAACCCAAATAGTACATCATTAAAGTAATAGAAAATATATAGTATAACCAAGATTTCCAAAGGACACATCACTCAAATACCTAAGGAATCAATAAAATCCACATTCTCCAAAAGACACTTTCCCTTTACTCGAACCTGGTAGAAGAAAATCTACAAATGCCTAACAAAAAATGAAGGGTGTGAGTAAAAAATCCTAGTAGGGTATCACCAAGTGTTCCATAATAAGTTCCATAATAATAAACAAATTAATTATTTCAATTTACATTAAAAGGGTAATGGTGGTACATTTTCATATTTAAGACAAAACATGATTTTCATTTCAAATGATGGAAATCATTTTAAACATATATTAAATAAACATTTTATGTAAAATAGTTTATATAAATAAATAAGAATGATAAATATCAATGTAATCTATATATAAAAACAATAACAACAAGAACCATGGTCATCGTCCCTTTGGTATGATAGTTTCTAGTTATAGGATCCTCACACATCTCATATCAGGGATCACAACAAGTATGTATACACACATACCTTGAGATCCCGCTGAATAGGACCCATAAACATATCATTAGAGATAAGATATGTCGAACTAAGAATTTATTAGAGTTTTAACCATCAATATATTACTAGGTAATTACCATATTAGCCTGCTTGTCCAAAATAACCCACTAACTACCTAGGCTGGCACGTGCTCAATAAATCATTCAGCAATGGGAAAATTATTTCAAATCAATTTAAAATAAAATTACCCCATTTTTAGTTTTAATATGCCAATTTTATTTCAAAACAAAAACATAGGTTTTTCATCATTTCATTCCTTTTTATTCCAAACCCATTCATAGGTTTTTATCAATTCAATTTAATCCATTTTTCCTCAAAAACAATTCACAAATTCGTCAATTTCAAAATACACCCTAATCTCAAATTCCATTAAAATTAGGGTTTTTTTCCAAAATCTACACCATATAAATTTCAATTCCAATTCATATCAAAGTGGTTTTTTCAAAAATCAATTGAAATCAATTCAAAACAACAAGATATTCAAGGTTTAATCAATTTTCTAATCTTAAACAGAATCACCTACCTCTCTCATGGAAACACAATGCCCTCAATGAGACTCAAAAATGAAAAAAAGGTGCAAAAGATATAGGAACTCAACCTAGATTAAAGATTCAACAATATAGAGATTAGATCTATAAATCCCAATATGATCTATCAAAATACAAGGAGGGAAAGAGAGAGAGATAGATGAGATAGGGATACCACTTACCTAGAGAGATAAATCGCAACCAATGCACTGATAAATCATAAAATGGATGATATTAAGGGATTAGAGATCTCCAAAATCACCTAGTAAGAGCCTCTAGGTTGAGATCAAGGAAACGTGGAGAATATAAAAAAATCATTTTAACTACCTATTTAAAACCGACTCTATATTTTACATGGTGTGTAACCCAATTACACATCATATAATTTTCAAGTCCCACATAAACTGAAAAACCCAACGCATTTTATTAAAAAACTGATTTTTAATATTTACATGAGTGTAATCTATACACAGCATATAACCTTTCATGTTTTATACCGATTTCAAGGCATATTCCAGGTGATGGTTGCATATCGTGTAGTACCATTACATGGTATGTAAATCCCCAGAAGTCTACAAAAATTATAGGTTCTATGATGAAATTTTCAATGAATCATAGACCATAACAATACCATTATCATGACAATTCATTCTCAACATTACCCAGTGAATGAAAAAAGGAAAATTACCACAAAGGTTTAGTACAAACCTGACAGAAAGGTAAGGAGGTGTTATTGCCTCCCCACCATAAAAAACTTTTTTGTCACCAGAAATCCTATCAAGAAACTTCTATATCAAAAAAGTGAGGTCAATGCTCTCTCATAGGTGCCTCACATTCCCATGTCTCATGAGAATCATAACCATATACCATAGCACATAAACCAAAGATATCATCCTCCAATGAAGTACCTTGGTCTTAGAATCAATTATCATGATTGGATGCTTAGTCACAGATAAATCAGGCTCAATATCAAGATAAATTTAGCTCAAAACATGAGATAGATAAAAAAATATACTTTAATAGTTGTGATACATGGAAAATATTATGTATTAATGAAAAATTTGGTATAAGTGGTAAATGGTAATCCAATTTCCCAACCTTCTCAACAACCTCAAAATTTCCCAAAAAATGAGGAGCAGGTTCCCCTTGCATACAAGTCACTAATGACCCAAACTGGGTGAAACTTTCAAGAACACCTGATCACCAACTAAAACATTCAATGCTCTATACCGAAAATTAAAATAAAATTTATACCATCTCTCCATCATCAACATCCTCTGAATAATAAACTGGATCTTTATTGACATCTCTTGAACCAAGCTTGGTCCAAACAAAGAACTTTCACTAATCTCTAACCAACACAACTATGATTTTCACAACCTATTATACAATGCCTTAAAAGGATCCATCATAATCATGGACTGGTAACTATTATTATAAGTGAACTCAACCAGTCACAAATGGTCATCCCAAGCTCGACCAGAATCAAGGATGAAGGCATGAAGCATATCCTCAAGAATTTTTATATCCCTCTCTATATGTCCATATGTCTACGGATGGCATTCCATACCCAAATGAACCTAACATCCCAGTTCCTCCTGGAGGCCTCTCTAAAATTGAGAAGTAAAATGGGATCCCTATTAGATAATATAACATATGTAACTCTATAAAAATAAATAATCCCTCTCTCATAGTTATTTCCCAGCTCTAAAACTTTGGTTTCATCAAGAATGGGTATAAAGTGAGCTAATTGGGTCACCCTATTGATCACAAACCATATCACATTCTTCTTTCTCTAGGTATAAAGTAACCCAGCCACATGGTCCATATAAATCTCATCCCACTTCTTTGTCAACATTGGAAGTGGATGAAGAAAACTCGAAGATCTTTGATGTTAAACCTTGACTAATTGGAAAGTATAGTAGCAAAAAACAAATTCGGTGATGTCTCATATCATACCCAAACACTAGAATCATTACTTCATGTCACAAAACATCTTTGTGGTTCCTGGGTGCATTTCCCATTGGCAATTATGGAAATCCCCTATCACAGTTTTCCTTACCAAAAAAGGTACAACATACCAGTCCCAGAAACTCAGGATACCCTATCAGAAACCAAGATATGGTGTTATCCAACCCGACACTTAACCCAGCCTGTGGAAAGGCCGGAAGAGAATTCCCAATCTCCATAGGCTGGAAACTAGTTCATGTGTATCAAAAATTCACTTTTGGGAATCATTTCACCCAAGATAACCAACTATAAAACAATACTCAATAATAAAGCATCACACTAAGTTCAAAATCCATAACCATGAAAGATACAACAATTCCAAGTTAAATATTTTACAGCTTTAACCAAAACCAAAATACCAAAACTGTAGGAGAACCACTCTAACACAACTCAAATACTCTATGAAACGAGAGTTCTACCACCCACAAGCCACCTCCCCAAACACCTGCAAGAGAGGATACTAGCAACCGGATCCACCATCGCCACCCCGATACATTTTTCCTTTACATGGGTCATATATAAAAAATTCTACATACAACCAAGGGTGTTATCCAAATCCTAATAGGATACCACCCAAGAGAGATATTTCATGCCATAACATTAGAAGATAAATTAACATGAAATTTTTTTAAAAACATGACAGAAAAAACTTTAAGGAAAACATTTTAAATAAAATACTTTCAAGGGAAACATTATTTATAATTATAAAGAAAACAAGGTCAATTTTATGCTGATGATGGACACCACATCACAATATAGAACCATGTCTTTGGAAACCCTTATAGGTACTAGCACTACTGGGACCCTAGGAACCTCGTATCTCGATAAAACATGGTATAACAACCATAACCCAAAGCATCCTCATGCACGGGTCACTAGAGGGGAATCTATCCCAAAGTCTAGTGGTATCCAATTATCATCATAATTTAGTTAGTGTTGTATCATCAATCCTTCTAGAAGAAACCAAGTCTTAGCCCTGCCAATCCGACTAGTGACCTAGATACCTAAGATTCCCTTTGTTCTCAAATTCTATTCCACAAATCACCTATATCACTACTTTCACATACACACATCAAGAATCATGAACACAAATGAAAAACCACCACTTTCCATAGGAAAAATACATATCAATTCAATACGCACACCAAATCCATTTTAAAACATGCTACTCACCACTTACAAAATTCCTAAAACCCATTTGGAAGCACAATAAAAAAACACACATGAAATCCAACCATTTTCAATTGTAAAACCACTTTTCAAAGAATACAAACCATGGAAAACATTTGAAAACACATTTATCACCTTTCACACAATTCATATAACCACTTTTCATATAGTTTTTTGGTCTCGACATCTGGTGGCGTACGATTGTCGAGACCAAAAACTATATTTTTCTCAACAAAACCCATGGAAACCAAGGGAAAAATACAATACCAAAATTAAAAAATGTAATACATTAAAATATAATCATATATGTAACAATACTCTCCACCATGAAAATTTCATCTCTTAAAAAGTCATTCTCAAGTCTGATCAGAGAACAAAAATGGATATTGCTCTTCCACCCAAGAATTTCACTCCCATGTCTCATGCTCATCATTACCATGCTACCAAAGAATTCGTACCAATGTTATGGAATTCCCTCAAAACACTTTCTCTTGGGAATCCACAATCTATATTGGTTTCTCAAACACAGACAAATCTAGCTTCAACTCTAATTCCTTCCAATTCATCACATGAGATGGATCCAGATTATACTTCTTTAAATAAGAGACATAGAACATGTCATGAATTGAAATCAACTGAGAAGTAAAATATAACTGATATTCCACCTTAAAAAATCTCTTAGTAACCTCAAAAGGTATGACATACCTCAGTGTTATATTCCCTTACTTACCAAGATGATGGTGACCCAAGAAGGGATCCACCTTCAATGGTTCTATGGATTGTGTTAAAGGTTAGAAATGTAATTTTAAAAAAATTCATGGTACGTATGCTTTGAAAATTGGTTTTACAAATGGAAATTGTTATATTTCATGTGTGTTTTCCTTTTTGTGCTTCTAAATGGGTTTTATGAATTGTGAAAGTGGTGAAAAGCATGATTTAAAATGGATTTGGTGTGTGTATAGACTTGATATGGATTTTTCCTATGGAAAGTGGTGATTTTTCATGTGCGATCATTATACTTGATGTGTGCATTTGAAATCAGTGATATATGTGATCTGTGGAATGGAATTTGAGCATAAAGGGAATCCTAGGTATTTAGGTGGGTGGACTAGAACTAGTATGATAGATACATTAGTGGGGCTGAGGCCGGGTTTCTTCTAGTAGGGTTTACAATACAACACTAACTAAACTATGATGATGATTAGATACCACTAAACCTTGGGATGGATTCCCCTCAAGTGGATCGTTCATGAGGATGTTGTGGGTTATGGTTTTTATACCATGTTTCACTAAGATATGATGTTCCTAGGGTCCCACCAGTGCTAGTACCAAGAGATATTTCCCATGATGTGGTGATCTCTTTTGATGTGGTTTCCACTACCGGCATACAGTGGACCTTGTTTTCTTTATAATTTTAAAGCATGTTTCCCTTGAAAGTGTTTCCTTTAAAATGTTTTCCTTAATTTTTTTCTATTATTTTTCATAAAAATTTCCATGTTAATTTATCTTCTAATGTTATGGCATGGAATCTCTCTCTTAGGTTGAATCCTACTGGGATTTGGATCACATCCTACATACACCCTTGGGTGTATGATGGACTTTGTTATGTATGACTCAGGTAAAGGAAAGATGTATCATGGTGGAAATGGTGAATATAGTAGCTAATGTCCTCTCTTGTAGGTGTTTGGGGTGGTGTTATGAGGGTAGTTTCCCTCTTATTGCATGGGGGATTTGAGTTTTGTTCGAGTGGTTCACCTCCCATTTTGGTATTGGTTAAAGTTTTAAAATGTTTAACTTGGAATTGTTGTATCTTTCATGGTTATGGATTTTGACCTTGGTGTGATGATTTATTATTGAGTATTGTTTATGGTTTGTTATCTACTGTGAAATCATTCCTAAAATTTCATTTTCAATACCTAGGAACTAGTTTCCAACCCATGGATATCGGTAACACTCTTTGGTCCTTTACACGGGATGGATCGAGTGTCAGGTTGGATAGAACCTCATCTTGGTTCATGAAAAAACGGAATCAGAGGAGGTTTTCACCCTATATTTGGGTCATGTTACTTGGGAACTAGAGCTAGGATTTTTGGGGTTTTAGGTTTGGTTATGAGTGGGGTGCTTGGACAACACACCTCGTAACGGTACTTGAGTCACCATGGTATTTTTGGAATTAAGTTTGAATTCTCCTCCAGGTGAGACATACAGGGTACAAACTGTATATAGACATCAAGTGGGGGTGAAATTTTTTAGTCTTTTTATTGATTTTGTTATGGTTTTGTTTTGATTTTTGGAAGTGTTTGGAGTTTATTTTTATTTTGAAAATTTTTAGAATGATTTATTTATGGTTTTTTTCATGGATGTTGTTTGATGTAACAAGATTCATCCCTTAAGATTTCCTTTGCAGCTGTAGTAAGAGTCCGGAGAGAGTTCTCCCTCACTAATTGATCAGAGGCTAGTGGAAGTAGTGGTTTGGATTGTCCAAGATTTTGGTCGGAGAGCAATCTTAGGTCTTTCTCATGTTGGGGAAGATGGAATAGGTCCTATAAAGGAAAAATCTAAAGAATTAATCAAGAGCAAGCCTTCATCCTTTTAGGGTAGCACAGATCCCCAAGAGGTGGTGGAGTGGCTTTATAAAATTTAGAAAAAAGAGACTTACTTGATGATTATTTGAAGATACAACACCAAACCCACCCAAAAATTAGAGTTCAAGGGAGCCAAGAGAAAGTAGAGGAAGATCGTAGGGCTGAAAATCCTATATGGATCAAATTATGGGTGATTTGGAGTTAAAATTAGGGGAGGTTAGAAGATTAATTTCTTTATTTTAATGACATGGAAAGGTCACGTGGTTCACCATCATAGTTTTCAAAACCGTACGGAAATCATGAATCACTCCTTGTCTAAGAGGAATGGGGTTGTATGATTTCTTAAGGTAGGTCGCATGCCTTTGCAGCTAGTCATGCAGCCTGGACAATGCCACTATCCAAGGTACACAGTTTCTTCTGGGCTAGCGCATGGTTTCCCCAAACTCTGTTCAAACCAAAAAAACTCACGGGGAAAGCAAGGGACAAATACAAGACCAAAAAAAGGAATACCCCAAAATATAATCATCAATGTGATATACCCTCCATGGAGAACGACCACTCAACAATGGTCACCCCACCATAAAGAGAGTTCCCAATGCCACAAAATTCATTATCAAGATTCTATTCTTGAAGAACCATTTAAAGAAGAGTACAGGTCAATTGAACACTATCCAATATCACAATGTCCCTTTTTTCCCAAACTAAAATATGAAACTATGAAAAAAATATACATCAAGTTCCACTCTTTCGATGATTATTTTATGACCTGGGTTGGTAGTTTCCAACTCAAAGCATCAGTGAAGACATTCCCTTTCCCTGGGGTATAGGATAAATCAAAATAAAAATTTGAAGGTACTCCACCCAATGCCTTTTGTAGAGATTAATTTTTTTTAGATAAGATATAACTCAATATCTTATGGTCAGAATACATGACAAACTTTCCCCAAAAAGGTAATTTCGCCAACTCTTAAGTGCATACATTGCAAATAAAAGCTCAAGGTCATGGGTTAGATAATTATTCTCATGTGACCTAATAAATCAAGATCCATAGGCAATGACATGATCACCATTCATAAGAACACCTCCCAAAACCAATATTGATGTGTCATAGAAGGCCATATAGCCCTACCTGGCCTCTGGAAGAGTCAAAACCAGTACATAAGTAAAAAAGAAATTTTAGTTGAACAAAATAACTCTGAAATTTCTCATCCTACGAAGACTTCACTCCATTTGGAGTTAGAGTAATCAGAGAAGCTAAATTTTAGAAATCCTTTACAAACAAATGATAATCTACTACTATACCGAAGAAGATTTGAATCTTGAAAACATTTTGTGGATGTTCCCATGTCATAATAACTTTCACCTTCTTAGGAAAAACTAAAATATTTTGTTCTGAGACCACATGTCCTAAGAAATTTACTTCTTGAATCAGAAAATTACATCTCGATAGCTTGGAATGAAGTCAGGGATTTCTTAATAATTTCATAACTACTCTCAGATAATGCACATGATCCTCCTCAAACATAGAGTAAACCAAGATTTCATCCACAAATATCACCAACAACATATCAAGATACTCATAGAAAATCTCGTTCATCAAATCCATAAAGATTGCAGGAGAATTGGTTAGACCAAATGGAATGACAAGGTAATCATAATGGTTATACCTACACCAGAAGGTGGTATTCTAAATGTCATATTATTTTATTCTCAACTGGTGATAAACATATCGAATACCAATCTTTAAAAACCACTTTACCCCTTTCAAATAGTTAAATAGATCATCAATTTATGGAAATAGATACTTGTTCTTTACCATGACTTGATTGCTCTTCTGGAAATCAAAACATAGGATAAGTGCTCTAATAGATTTATTAGCAAAGAGAATGGGTGCCACCCAAGGTGACACAATTGGGCATATAAAGCCTCTATCTAATAGGTTATACAACTGAATCTTCAACTCTTTCATTTTAGCTAGTGCCATGCGGTAAGAAGGAATTGATACTAGTTGGGCATCTGAAACTAAATAAATAGAAAACTCTACCTCCCTTAGTGGTGGAAAACTGGAAAAGTTATAAGGAAAAACATCAGGAAACTTGAAGAAAACTTTAGGGATATCGACACTCAAGGATTCCCACTCCAAATCAAAGGAAAACACTAATATCACTTTCACCAACTCTATATAGGAAGGACTGGGTCTACTCATCCTCAGGTCCCATTCTCCCTGAAATATATGGAACACTCCATAGGGCGCCATAAAGGATACATGTTGAAGATAAAAAATAAATTCGAGATGTATTAGAAATGATCCAATCCATCTCAAAACTGATATAAAAAGGTTTCATGTCAAGAACCAAAAAATATCAAGTATGTTTGATATCTAATAATGAGAAAACACAATAAAGACAATAAAGACCTTTATATCTCTTCATTCCAAGAAATGTAGTAATATCCATCACATAAGATAAAAACTCCATGGGAAGATTTAGTTTATTCACAATATGAGTCGAAATGAATGAGTAAGATGTACTAGTATAAAATAAATTAGCCACTAAATACGAAGCTATAGTGATGGTACCACTCATAGTCACTAGTCTTGTATCTACTTCCTCTAGAGATTCTTCCACAGTATAGAGAATATTTTTTTTGGATTCTTATATCTGGAACCCCTTAGATATTTAAGCATGTGATTTATCCATAGTACTTTTTAGTGCTGATGAGCTTGTGCCACTATGTCGAATAGAATAGATATAAAATAACTCCTATAAGTGTCCTAAACATCCATAGGATATGAAAATCATGGGTGCCTCAATGCAAACCTACTTTTAATTCCCAGGATTGACAGACTGGAAGCAAGGAAATTGGCATATTCTAGGAACTACAGGAGTTCTAAAAGAACCATGCTGTCGAGATCCACTACATGACTCTTCACACTTTTTATTCCTTTTATGGGAACTCACAGAACTACCACTGGGATAAAAATAAACTACCTTTAAACCTGAATTACCAGGTAGATCAATTTTGACCATCAACTACCTATCCAACATGTCATCATAAGAAGAGTGATTCAGTAAGAAAACCTGATAATGAATATTATATTGAAGTACCATCTTGAACCATCAAATCTTCATATACTCATTTAATAAAATATCAAATTAAAGCTACATAAGCTCAATGAATCGATTCTAATTTTCCATCATGGTCCTGTCAGCGTGATTGAGTTTGAAAAACTTCATAGTATTGGATAGCACCCTAGAATCTAGATAGAACTAGTCAGTGAAAATATATTTAAAGTACTTCCACTCTAAATCCTTATTATTCTTCTACGTGACCATGGAATCCCACCATCTCCTGCTAGGTCCCTCAATATTAAATCTTGCACACTTTACCTTAATATCTTCGAGTGTTTTTAAGAAATAAAATAGAATATCAATCTTTCTCAAAAAATCCTCAGCCTCTTGAGGATCATTAGATCCTTGGAAATTAGTGAGTTTTTGATGAAGGAACTCCTGAGAATGATTTTGAGATTCATCCCTCTGAGGTTATGAAACTAGGGCCTAAGTGGGTACAGGTGTAGGTGTCTATTCCAGAGCTTGGAGAACACACACGGCAACCTCAAACAGATTATGATCCTATGGAGGATTTTATCATTGTGTTTCATCTGCAGTTTCTTCCTAGATCCTATTCACACATCTTCTTGGGGACATGATGCTACAAAACGTTGAAGATATCAAAATAATACTTATATCAACACTAAAACAAGTGAAAAAAGGGAAATTAATACCATTAGATAGATAAACAAGATTTGGATTTCAACCTATCCAAATTAAAAGCAGGGGAAAGACTAGAAAAAATCCCCAATACATCTTTCACAAAACACCCCTGGTGACTTAAGTCTTGTTACAATGAGATATGTCTAAGAATTCACTTGTAAATACCTCCTAAGTCTTAATAATATTTCTCAACTACATACTAACATCAAGACAAGATAATAAACTTTCACCTCTAATGCCACTTTGTCATGAAATGGACAAAATACCCCAGTATCTTGATAACCAAACCAACCCCAACATAGACCGAAGGGAATAACAAATCCTTATAGGTTGATGAATAACACTTGGCATCATGTGATATAAAAGTGGGAATGAATTTTCCACAAAAACAGTGGAAGATAAAGATACATGTTAGTATGCTCAAAAACTCCAAAGGTATATAGTACTAGAAACCAAATAGGTTTATAAAAACCCAATCAGTGCACCATTAAAGTACCAAAAAATAGATAGGATAAACCAATATCCCAAAGGACGTGCCACTTCAATCCCCAAGGAATCAAGAATATCCACCTCTTTTAAGAGGCACTTTCCCTTTAATCATATGTAACAGGATAAGATATACAATTTGTCAAAGGAAAATGTAGGGTGCGAGCTAAAAATACTAGTAGTGTCTCACTAAGTATTCTATAATAACATTCCATAATAATAAACAAAATAATTCTTTCAATTTTAATCAAAACAATCATGTAAGTACATTTTCATATTTAAGAAAAAACATGATTTTCATTTCAAATGATGGAAAAAAAATTCAATATGTCTTAAATAAACATTTTATATAAAATAGTTTATATAAATCAATAGGAATGAGAAAAATAGTTCTATATAAATGGAATATATATATAAAAAAATTCACAATAAGAACTATGTTTATCTTCCATATGATATGATAGTTTCTAATTATAGGATCCACACACATCTCATATCAATGATCACAGAAATCATGTGTACACATGTCCCTTAGGATAATGCTAAATATGACCTATCAATATCCCATTGGGGATCAGATATGTCAAATTAGGTTTTTTATGGTTATAATCATTTATCTGTTACTAATGAATTACCAGCCTAGAATTATTGTCCAAAATAACCCACTAACTACCCAGGCTCACATGTGCTTAATTAATCAATCAACAATTGGGAAATTATTTCAAATCAGTTTAAAATACAATTTCCCCATTTTTAGTTTCAATATTTTCCAATTTCATTTCGAAACCAAAACATAGTTTTCTCATCATTTCTTTTCTTTTCAAACCAAAACTAGACATAGGTTTTTATCAATTCATTTTAATACATTTTTCTTCAAAATCAATTCAAAAATCCATCAATTTAAAAATACATCTCAATCTATAATTCCATTAGAACTAGGTGTTTTTTCCTAAATCTATACCATATCAATTTAAATCCCAATTCAAATCAAAGTTTTTTATTCAAAAATATATTTAAATAAAATCAAAAAAATAGTCAATTCAATGTTTATCCAATTGTCCAATCTTCAACTAAACCACCTACCTCTATCATGAAAACACAACACCCGCAACAGGTCTCACCAATGAATAATGAAGGTGCATAAGATATAGGGACTCAGCCTAGAATAAATATTCAAAAACATGGAGTTTATATTCATAAATACCAAGAAAATCTATCAAACTCTATGGAGGGAAAGAGAGAGAGATGAAAGAGACAGGGAGACCACTTACCTAGAAAGATAAACCACAACCAATACAATGATCAATCACCAAATGAAAGATCTAGAGGGATTTAATATATCCCAGATTGACTACATAGAGCCTCTAGGCTGAGAGAAAGGAAACCTAGAAGAGGTAAATAATAATTTCATCCAAACTTTCTTCTTAAAACAAACACTTGAGATTTTACATAGTGTGTAACCTAATTAAATGTCATGTAATTTTCGAGTCTCACATACATTGAAAAATCCATCACCTTTTATTAAAAAACCTATTTTTAATATTTACATGTCATCTAAGTTATACCCTATATGTAACCTTTAAACTATGTACCAGTTTCAAGGCATATTCTAGGTGTTGATTACGCACCGTCTAACACCATAACACAACATGTGAAACCCTAGAAGACTACGAAACTAAAGATTTTATGCTGAAAATTTCAACAAATACCTAACTTCACTATTAAAGGTATCCTCCCAATTATTTCTCGACATTACCCAGCCAACTAAATAGGAAAACCACCATAAAGGTTTAGAACGTACATGACATAAAGGTAATGGGGTATTAAATTTAATGTGTTAGAAACTCCACATATGGTGTTTTATCATATAATTACTTAGTTTAATTATACTCAACTTAACCATGAGTAGTTTTATTATAATGAAGGTCATATGGGTACCTTTGAGAGATGATACCTGATGATAGAGATGCATTTCCTTTATTGAGGTATGTATGGATACCCTTAGGGGGTTGGTGTGGGATTTGGGATTCCCTACTACTTCTATGGTTGGATCAATAAAGGTAATGATTCTTAATAGACGTTTTGATTGATATCAAGTTTCCCTAAGGTTTTTGGTTGCTATGTGAATTTATGTGGTGAGGATTATTTTTCTTAGGCATGTGAGGTGGAGTGCTGAAAATGATCGTGGTTTCTTGGATGGTTTGAGAGGGAGGGTTTGGTTGGATGTCTGGCCATGTTTGTTTCTTTTTGTGATTTGGGTATCACGACGAGAGCATGGTTAGGTGATCATGGTTTTGGATTGAATCTCATGTGGAGGGAGGTCAAGTAGTGGATCTTGGCAAGAGGGAGATACCTTTTTTAAGAGGAGTATCAAGGGTGATCCAGTTTGTTACAACTTAACTACATGAGGATCATTGTCAATGGTTTTTTTGTGTTATCCCAGGATCATTAGATTGTTATATATTTTATCATGAGTGTCTGTGAGAGGGTTTTTAGAGAATTATTCTTCTTTGAGAAGGGGAGTGTTGGTTGGAATCACTTTTCAATAGAAAACCTTATTGAGTGAGGGAATGTGTGTGCTAGTTGATTGTAGTTCCATTTGGGTCATGAGGTCAGTGATTGGGGAGTGGTGTAATGGAAGCCCTATGGGGGAGTGCACCATTTTCTCTAGGTTTTAGTCCTTATTTTAAGTGGGTATTTTAGTGTGGGGATGTAGTTATTGGTGAGTTGGGAATGGGTGATGGTTTATGTTCCATGTTGGAACTCTAATGTAAGTGGTTGAGGGGTGACATGAACAAGCATGGTCCATATAGTTCAGTGTTTTGTTTAGGTTTAATTATAAGGATACTCCTATGGTGGGGAGTATCAGATTGGTCACAGTTGAATATCTCTCATTTTGGGTGTGTTGTGGGTGTTGTGAGACTAGTCGGTGGGTGGACTTGGTCATGTTGAAAGCAACGGTGTTTGGGGTGAGTCTTGGTATTTGGATAACCACCTAGGCTTCTTGAGGATGATAAGCATTTATGGTGGGGATCTTTTCATGAATCACATCATAACAGTTTGAGAAAAATTTTATAAATTTAAATTTTTACTTTTGGGGGTTTTAAATGGGTGAAATGGTAATTTATTCTATAATGAAATCTCTAATAATTTTTCTAATCACTCTATCAGTCCTCAAATAGTAATTTTACCCTAGGAAATTATTTTGGTGGAATTCTGAGTCATTCAAATTTTTGAAGAATAAATAATATTTAATAAATTAAAAATTATTTATTCACACATATTTGTTAAGTGATATATTCTATTTAGAGCATCAGATCATAATTCCAACTTCACTATTGAGTCTGGAATGGGGGGGTTTCCTAGTTGAGGCATAACCTTGCATCAAACACCAGTTTTGGGGCCCCTTCTTTTCTCTTTCTTCTTTTTCCTTTTCCTTTTCTTTTCTTTATTTTTTTCATGATTTATTTTATAATTTTCCCCTTTTTTGTGTCTTATTTTCTCAAGGTGAATTCCCCTTTAAGTTATTAATCCAATAGAGGGAAATGTAGTAAAGAGGTATAGGGAGAGGGGAGATGGCATTAGGGGGTCATTATGGAGGTAGATCGAGGCTTGATGGTCACGTGGCATGGATCTGGGATCGAATATTTGGTGGTTTCCACCCTAAGGTAGGCTATTTTAATGTTTTAACTTTAAATATTCATAGTTTAGTTGTTTTAAAGCTTTAATATTGTTTTGGGGTTATTGGGGACACCATGTGGGCCAATCAGGTGAGATTTGGGGGAAATTTGGGGTTTTCGGGGGGTTTTCATGGGTTTTTATTTGAGAAATCCTAATCACACAGCTTATAGTTTCAAGAAAACATGTCATGTTTTCTTCCTATTTGGGGAAGATGAAGTTTTTAGAAGTACACATCATATAATTTAAGTACATTTTATGTAGTAGTAATTATACATGTTCTTTTCCATGTAGCTGAGTACATAGATAGATAGCGTGTTGGGAAGTACACATTGTGTACTCTGGGTACATGTTTTATAATGATACAAGGCCATGCGGTTGGGTACTTGATCATACACCCCATGTGATGGGAACATGGCCATGTAATAGTACAGAGGCAAACCCCATGTATGCCCTGGCGATGTAATAGTAAACAAGAAGACCCCAGGTGTGCCCTGGATATGTAAAAGTACATGTCTAGGTGAACATTTGTGAGTACACATCATCTACATTTTCCAAAAAAGGGGTTTTGGGTATATTTGTGCCCCAAAGTTAAAATTTTACCTGTGAGTAGTCCATTCTGAGTTTTTTCCTCATAGATCATAATTTTAGAATCCTTTCAGCATTTATAGGTTGTTTGGATAGTGTTTTGAACCAAGATATTTTTTATAGGGTTCCTTTGAGGTTGTTATTATAGGATCCTCCCAGGGGTTGGGTTGTGATTTTTAAGTCTTGGGTGAGGGTGTATGATTTTCTATCTCCTTGGTTTAGGATTTCAGTTGTTTCTATTTGAGTTTATTTGGATAGATATCATGAGTCGGGATTGAGTTATTTCTTAGATGAGCTTTGCTATTTTTTTTCTTGAGGTGTGGTCAGTTAGGATCCTTCGGTTTGGGATGACATCGTGGGATATTGGGTATAGTTGGGTGTTGTTAAGCAGAGTTGATATGGGTATGAGGGACCTATTCTAAGGTTTCCCATCTATGTGAGGTGTGGATTGAGGTTTACCTTATGGGTGAGGTGTGGTTTTAGTTTTCCCTTATAATCATTGTGATATTTAGGCTATGAGCTATGAGACAAGATATAGTTTTGTTTAGTGGGTTTTTTTCAAGGTTTGGTTTCACTAGAGGACCCCCTTATAGGGTGTCCTACCTGAGTTTTGGTTTTTATAATAGTAGAGGCTACCTCCTGCTTGTTGGACAATGAGATGGTCATTTCCAATATCAGTAGTTTCAATTGACAGGTTCAGGTGTTAGCCAAACCTAAAGCTTGAGCTTATGGGATTGTAGATTTGTGGTTCTTTTTTAGGGCTATATCTAAGATTATATCTTTAGGATATTACATGACTATGTTTTATCCCGGATAATGACTTAGATTATCTCATTTTTTGATTGGTTGTTGTGAGGAAAGTCTAGGGATATAATGGATGATCTAGATGAGTGGATTTTCCCTAGTCAAACTTTTCTACCTATTTAGGATTAGTGGACTGTGAAGGCCATTACACAAATGAGGTATAGTTTCTATGTTTGGTCTTAGTTAGGTATCCTATTTGATGCACTGATATTTCATTCTATCCCTATTAGTTCTACAAGACTTTTGAGACTTGGTAGTATTATCCTGAGGTTGAAAGGGAGTCCCAGCCACCAGTTTAGATCATACCCCTGGATTCCTAGAGCCCAATAGATGAAATTCAATGTTTTAGGTGCCTGGGATGAGATCATAGGTTCTGAATTTTTTCCATGTCCTTACATTTCACTTTGGAGATCCTTCTTGATATGGTAGATGTTCTTTATTTTGTGGTTGTATGAGCCACATTTCATAATTCCTCTAGCAGAGGCCAAAGTGGGAGAAGATTTACATTTGGTTATTACACTAGAACCCTGGGTTTTTTATTTTTCCTTTTTTCCCCTTTATTCTTATTTTGTATCTTATGTTCCCTTTTATGCTAGTAGTGTCATTTATCTAGGCTAGGCATATTAGGTGTTTCATGCACATGTTACAAAATCAGATGTTAGGACCACCACTAGGGGTGGCCTACTGAGATTTTGTTTCTCACCCCCTATACATGCACCTCAGTGTACATGTAGACCATATGTATGTTTTTAGGTTGAGCACATGATATGGTGGATCGATCAGAGGCCCATTTTTTCATGATCATGCAGAGTTTCTCATGAGGAGTCTTTAGATCGGGCGAGAGTAGTTCAGCAATCATAGAAATAGGGTATGTAGTTTAGCATAGAATAATAGTAGATTCTTGTGTATTTATTTACCCTATATTTTATTCTCTATGTAGTCGACTCAGTGGGATAACAGTGTCTATAATTTTTCATGATTCGGTATGATGCATTTCATTTTTATAGCATGCTTCTATTTTATTTATTCATTTATGTTCACTCATATATTCATATATGTGTATGTGTTTAGTTTATTTTTTCTATTATTTCACTATAATCTAAAGGCATAGTCTCCCCACTATATCTTTCTAGGCCTTCAATGCTAGTTATCAGCCTTTGGTATAGGGGGAGGTACACTTTATGCCTTGTATGAGCTATATTAGGTGATGGTTTGGATTGACTTAGGATGGTTTGTGACAATTTTTCTCATTGAAACTTCACTTATTTGAGAAAATATCTCAATAGATGATACTTTTGAAGTTTGTACTTCATCTTCTGATGTGATATTGTCTCCTTATCAAGGTTCACCTTTTTAGTATTACCACAATAGAGTGTGATAGGATATTTTCTATTAGGAACGACATAAATCTCTTGGATGAATTTGTGTATCCAAATTGATTCTTTAACTACCTTAGAAGTTGAAATATACATAGACTCTATTATAGAGTCTGCAGCCACATATTTATTTAAGCTCTTCCTACTAACAGCACCTCCATTGAGAGTAAATATGTATCTCATCTATAATTTCATATCATCTTTATCTATTTGGAAACAAGTATTTTTATATCCACTAATGATTAGTTTCTCAACTTCTTTGTAGACCCAAAACAAATCTGTAGTATGCCTTAGATACTTATGGATAGTCTTGAATACCATCCAATGAAATTCACCTAGGTTATCTTGATATATTCCTACCACACATAAGGTATAAGAGATATCTAGCCTATTATATAACACAACATACATGACTGACCCAATCACAGATGTATATGTAATCCTTACCATCATTTGTCTTACCTCATGTGTTTATGACATATTTTACTGGAAATATGAATGCTATGTGACATTGGAAATAATCCCCTCTAGTATTTCCCATACTAAATCTCTTTAGTATCTTTTTAATATATGTACCTTGACTTAGACCCAGAATCCTCTTGGATCTATCATGATGGATCATGATCCCGATAATATATATTACTTCTCCTAATTACATCATGGAGAATAATTTATTTTACTAGGTTTTAATGGACTGTAAGACTGGTATTTCATTTATAATAAGTAGTATTTCACTAAACCACATATATAAATAAAGCTCACATTTGTTATTTATGAAACCAAATTCTATTATGGATTCATCAAATTGAATGTTCCACAGCTTGGATTCTTTCTTTAGTCCATAATTGGATCTTTGAAATTTTCATACCTTGTTGGAATTTTTAGATTCACAATCCCTTCAGGTTGTTTCATATAGACATCTTTTTAAAGTTTCCCATTAAGGAAGGTTGTTTTAACATTTATTTTTCAAATATCATAATCATGGAAAACCACAATAGAAAGTAGAATTATTATGGATTTAAACATAGAAACTAGTGAAAAGGTTTCATCATAGTAAATTCCTTGACACTGTTTAAACCCTTTTGCAAGTAGTCATTCCTTATTAGAACTAAATTTTCCATCAATGTCTAGTTTCATCTTGAATACCCATTTACAACCAATGGGATTTACATCCATTGGTGGATGTACCAAAATACATACTTGGTTTTGGTATATGGAATCCATTTCAAACTTTATAGCCTCTTTCCACTTGGAATAAATTATGCCACTTACTTCTTACTTATATGTTGCAGGATCTTTATTACCAACTAATAACAAGTAAACATCCTTAGTGACTAGAAAACTAAATAGTTCTGGTTCTCTAACCTCTCTTGTACTTCTATGTAGTACATGTGTATCAGAAACTTCTTTTTCCATGGGGAATTGTGTAATTTGTTCTTGTGTAAACTCTTGTGTACCTTGAGCATGGACTTCATCAAATTATATCTTTCTCACTTTATCACTTTTAGAGATGTGGTCCCTATTAATTAATATGATGTGTATTTTCAATATTACCTTTTAATATGAGGGGCCGTATAGGTAATAACTCCTTATTTTCTCATGGTATCCTATAAAGGTACACTTTGTGCCTCAAGGTGAAATTTTGTTACCTGAAGAGACCTTAACAAATTATTCACAACCCCACCCATGTAAGTATGAAAACATGGGTTTCTTTCCACTATACAGTTAGCATGGAATAACTTCTCCACTTTAGTTGTAACTAGGTTGGTATTTATATTATTTTCTATAATGTGTATTCCTAAAAATATAATGGAATACTCACATGACTCATCATTGATCTCACTATGTACAAAGGGGTACACTTACTCATTTTTCTTACTCCATTACATTGCGGTGTATATAGAGAATTGATTTGCGATAGAATCACAAACTCCCATAAATAATCAATTAACTCTTGATTAAGATATTATCTACCATGTTCTGAGTGAGGTTTCTTAATCTTCTTACCAAATTTTTTTTCAACTTCATTCTTAAATTATTTGAATCTTTAAAAATAACTTGTCTGATACCTTATTAAGTAGATATATCCATATCTAATAAAATAATTAGTAAAAGTTATGAATTATGATTACTCACCCCTTGTTTCAACTAGAAATGTTCTACACACATTGGTATGAACTAATTCGAGAAGCTCTTTAAGACTTTCAATTTTTACACTAAATGGGGCTTTAGTCATTTTGACTTGTAATCATGCATGACATACACAAATTAGTATTAGTTCAAAGGATATAAATATCCATCTTGGTGTAATTTTATCAAAAAAAATTCATTTACATAATCTATCTGGTGATGTCATAGTTGGGTGTGGTATGAGTCATGTGAACTGTTTTCTTTATCGATTTTCATTACTTGGTTTGTGTAATCGAACACATAAAGTTCATTACTTAAATATGACTTAAAATAAAAAAAACTTATCTTTATAAAATAAGAAATATTTATTCCCAAACTTGAAAATAAATCTATCTGTATGAATTATGGATATAAAAATGATGTTTTTGGTGACAAATGGAACATAATAACAACCTTTTAAAATCAATATCATTCCCATCAATAACGTGAGGTAGTAGTCCCCAATTTCCATGGTAGCAAGTCTAGATCTATTAGATACTCATATATCTACATAACCTTGATAAATATTCTTTAATATACTTGGTTTATATATTTTAATAAATATTTTATCACCACATTCTTTATCTAATACCCAATTTTTAAAAATAAATAAATTTCACTCGATGAAAAATACACCGAAAGATTCCCCTTACTTCTATACATCAATGTAGTTTTTATTCCAGTGTCAGTTCTTTATAAATTTGAAATATATGTAATCTTATTCGATTTCCTACCCCTTTATCCTTCTTGTCATGGAATGTTATTTTTAAGGATCTTTATATTATGATCTCTTCACCCAACCTTTCCTTTTTTCACTATAAGGACAGAAATATTTTCATTCTTAGTCTCCTTATAAATTTGGTGAGTTAATGTTAGAAGATCTAGAATCCTTATATATGTTTTTTATATTTAAATTGACAAAAAATCTAGAGAATATTTAATGTAGTGATTCAATAATGTGATCGGTGCATAGTTTTTCAGACAACTTAAACCCTAGGACCTTTGGGTGCTCAATGTAGCCAAAGAGTTTGACTATATGAGGCTTAACTAGATCACAATCTCCAAGTTTTATATGAAATAGGAACTTATATATTATAACACAAAAATATTTTTTAAAAATACAAACATTATGTTTGATAGCGTATACGACATGAAACACTAATTTTAAATAAACCACAAAATATTATTTAAATATGACTATTATAACCTAGTCATTGATTTCAAGGGTATAAATAGGATTAAAGACACTATTAAATATAGATAAAGGATATAATATATACAAATTTAATTATTAAATCTTAATAAATAAGAACTTAATTTTTAGTGAAATTATTTTATGCTTTAAAAATATGTTTTCTTCTAAAATAATTTTTTTCTTTTTGTGAGTGAATGGTATAATAATTTTTTGGAAAATTTAGAAAATTTATTTTATATAATTAAATTAAATTTTAAATTCATCATATCAAAATTATCATAGGGTGATTTTTTTTATTTTTTTTATTTTTTTCAAAAGATTTATTTTTTAATGAATAGTGAAAATACAAATTTTTATTGAAATATGTAATTTATTTTAAAGTATTTACAAAGAAAAATTATATTTTTTATTAAATTTAATATGTTATTAGTTATTTTTTATTAAACTTAATCCAATTATGGTCTTTTAAATTAATTTTAAACTTTTTTTTGTTAAAAAAACATTTTTATACTTAAAAAATGCATTTTTCTAAAAAAATTATTCATTAGATTTTGTGAGTTTTATTTTAAATTAAATTCTACCAATATTGAAATTTTAATCTTGAAAATTATATTCCATATTTGGAATCATGAGGAAAAAATTTATTAAATATTCCCTTTTTATTTTTAGTCATTATGAATAGTAATCATAGTAAATTTTTGTTACCACAATAATGGTTAAGTGGGTTGATAAAGGTTAAAAATAATATGATAAAGACTAAAAAGTAACCTTGAAACTTGCCTTAATTTTATTGGGTGATAATATTTCATCCATAATCATCCAAAATTCAAATAAATGACCTTTTTCTATTTGGATATGATTTTGACATTTATATTATTTTATGTATAGAAATGTCAAAAATGTCATTCTCTTTGTTTTATTAACTTCAAATTTTTAACATAAGGATAAACAAAGGATATTTTAAGTTATAAATATTTATTTTAAAGATAATTTTTTTATCATGATAATTTATATCTAGTTTTTAGTGATTAAATAATTACCTTAAATGCTTATGCAATGCCGACATGGTATTTATTCAATTAATATAAAAATAAAATAAATGATTTTAAAAATATTAAAATTGATATAATTTGAAAAAATTATTATGTTACATAAATTATATAGATTAATATACCATATTATGTTTATTATAAAATATTAAATTCAAATTAGAACTTTGTCTTGATGTCTTTAAGGTAAAATTAAATGAATAATTACAAAATTGATATTAATGATATTTTATAATAAATAATATTTTATTGAATGATTTAAAATTCCAAAAAAATCCTATATTTTTTCAAGTGGTTGGTATATGTTTAAAAATATCAAATATGATCCATTTATAGGCCAAATTTCCTTTTATAGTAACTATATTGACCCTAAAAGAGTACAAACTTTGTTATCATGATAATTGTCAAAAAGGGTTAATGTGGGTTAAAACAAAGAGATAAGAGTAAAAACCTAATATGAACTTTCACACATTTTATTTTATGATAATATTTCAACCTATAATAATCATATATGAAAATTATATCAGTTTTGATCCTTTTTTACTTGAAAATTAATTTATTTTAAAATAATATTTTGTGTAATTCCAAGAGTGCCCCTCCCCTAACTTATAAAATGGTACCTCTTATTATCTTATATTAAAACTTAAATAGCCTTTTATTTTTGTAAAATACGTCAAAAATATATTCTTAAAATATCTCTTAATATTCTAGAGGTATTATTTTTTTCATAATACCAATGTTAGAGTGCTTAATGTGAAAACAAAAGGAGGTTGTCCAATGAAGAGGTATAGATTTTAACCACATGTTTTAGTTTTGTTTCTTATTATACCTCATTCAAATATTATCCAATAATACTAATATAATAACCTCAGTATATTCCATATAATATTATGTTATTATGTTAATTTAATAATCTATATCCATTTACTCTTCCATCAAATGGGGAAAAAATCATTCATGTGTACGGAGGACTATCACCTCATGAACCGATGTAATTCATTTTCCATCACCACTACTCACAGATGGTTGTAATGATGGATTTATTATATATACATATATGTGTGTGTGTGTGTGTCTGTGTGTGTGTTTGTGATATTATTGAAATATTAATAATTATTTAAATATAATATATCATTGAATTTTTTACCTTTCCATTCATTAAAAAATGATAATGTTGTTTGTGTTTATGTATGGATTACCACCTCCACGAAGCGATGTGATTCATTTTTCATAACCACTTCACACAACTACTATATATAAGTGTATTTAAAGAAATAAAATTAATTTTAATATTTAATTATAATTCTGGAAATATAAAATAACCCTTACCTTCTTTCCATAATTATCATTGAAAAATGGAAAAGTTAATCATGTGTACATACGACCGATCGTCTCCCTGATTTTAACATAGTTTATTTTTCATAACCATCATCCATAGTTGGTTTTGAAATTATAATTTATGTATAAAATTAAAAATTATTTCATTATTATTATCTTAGATATGATGAGAAATGGTCAGTTTGAAAACAGTCAATATACCAAAGTTATTTTGCAACTATGAACCAAACATCCTCAAAACACCCTACATGGACTTAACTGATTAAGTAATTAAAAATGACATTGAAATAAATTAAATAAATAGTTTTAAGTATAAGTTATTAATCCTATAAAATTTTCTTAATAAATAAAATAATTTATATAATTTTATTATATAGGGGATAAATGGCATACACAACAAGCATGGACTCAAATAAGGGATTTCTAGTTCCACTTTTATTTTTAGGAGACATATGTAATATTCACCACTCATTTATTTTATGTGATATATATACTCCAAATTTTACATTTTATATCTTTAAACTAATTCTATTCATGATATTTAAATTTTATTTTGAATTTATTATTTCATGGGTCTTATGATTTGAAAGGTATCAAAGTTGTAAGGAATTTTGTTTCAATTTCACTTCATTATGGTGTAATTTATTGTTATGCACCTAATTTATTTTTATTTGGTACCCATTTTATATTTTATATCATGAATCATTCATAATTAATGATATTTTAAGTTTCAATTCAAATTATTTCATCCAATCATATTTAACTTGAAAGTTACCAAGTGGTAAAGGATTTCTTAACTCAATTTCCTTTCATTGGGTTAAAACCCTTCTTCATTGACGTTGTTATGCCATGATTATGTTGGAATTTATCTATAAAGTTTTTTATTCATTATTTAAAATTGTTTTATGTGGATTTTCATATGTTCACATAATCACTTCGTGGATTAATTATCACTTAAAAATTTATGATCTTTACAAGGGTTTTCTTTGTCTCAATCTCATTTTCTTGAGACATGATTCATATCATGCACCATGATTTACTTGTATGGTGTACATAATAACTCATGAATGAATTTTTATATGTTAATTAATTAAACTAATGGTATTTATAGATCCATATCATACTTATTTATAAAAATTTATCTTAATTCAAAAGTTACCAAAGTGATAAAGGTTTTATGTTACAATATCATTTTATTATAAGATTATTTATGTTCAAAGTTACTTTGGAGGATATTGTGTGATTATATTTTACTGAAACAAATATCATTTCTTATCCTATATTTATTTCTATAGATTACATTTTTTCCTTTGATTTTCCTCTGTTTAAGTACTCAATAGATCGAATAAATATTTTTAAATAAAACCTACTTTGTTTCTCTCTTCGATCTAAAATCCTTTTCCCTCCATATCCCTGTTTTCTAAAAAAAATCAAATTTTTTTTAATATCATACTATTATTTTAAGAATTAATTTTTAACCATGATTTATTTATTTTTAAATTAAAATTAATATTCTTGTTATTTTCTAAGACTTTTTCAAAAAAAATTACAATAGTGTTAAAATAATAGTTTCTTCTAACTTATGAAACTTGAATGGAATTTTCCACCGTCATGACCACTAAATGATTTAAATATCCATTCATAAGTTTCCAAGTTTATTTTTAAAATAATTTTTTCTTAATATTTAAGAAATTTTTAGATTTTAAATATGTTATTTCAAAGTAAAAAATGGAATTTTCCTCAAGAAATGTTCTAAGTAATATTTTTAAAGGCGTATTCATCTAAGATGATATCCTTTGATGTTATGGATTTATTTTAAAATATATATATATATTTCTATTATATATATATACCTATCTCATCATCCCTTCATTTAAGGGGTTAATACATACCATAAATTCATTTCTAAAATTCCTTCTTTAGGATCAAACCCAATTAAGGGGAACATTTCTATTCCATAATACTTTTATATAATGATCATTTAATGTTTTTATTCCCAAATGAACATATTATTTTGATACCTATGATTATTTAATCATATATTAAAATCCATAAAATTTTATTCCTTCTTCTCTTTGGAATATTTCTTAAAATTTTATTGATTATGATATAAGAAAAGATTATACAACCTATTTCTTTTCATAGGTAATTATTATGATTATGTATTGTCATTGGTTTCCTTTTATGGAACACATAATCATGAAAATGATATGATGGGTGAACTCATATATTTCTCTTTAATGCATTGGGTAAAAAAAAATTTCTCATGGGACATCATGTATGAAATTTTGGAGTAAACCTAATCTATTATGGGACTTTGTACATCATGTGATGTTGTCTTGGAAGATATCCTTGACATATGCTTACATCGTGTTTTTTGTTGCTTCCACATTTCCTATGTTTTTATTATCTTATGATATAATTTTATTTATTTTATACTCCAATGTGATTACTCATGAACATTCTATTTTATGATATCTTATTATACCGTTGACTCATATGTTATGCTTCCTTATCATATTTATTCTCTTACTGGGTATTTATCTCACCCCTTTATTTTATGTATTCATTAGGTTATCCAATTAATTTTTAAGAGATAGGAGGTATTTAGGAACTCATTATGGTTATTAAAAAAAATAAGTTCTATTTTAGATTCATGTTTGTGTTTTATGTTCCTATTTTTCTGAAGACATTAGGCCTTTAGATCCTTGGTTTCTATTTAATGGATATTTATGCAAAAAAACATGTAATAATGTGTGTAAAAGTCTTGGGTATATATATTTGGTATCAGAGTAAAGTTTTATTCATTATTTAGATATTTGAATTAGAGAAATTTAGTGATAACCCTAGGGATAAGTCTGGGTATAGGATATCATCCTAAAGTTTTGGTAAGGAAAAGATTATGTGGTTTTCCTAGAAATACATCCTTATTTGGATACTAAAAGTGGATGTGGTTTTGGAATAGATGTGTCTAGGGGAAATAATCCAAAAAATATTTGTTTGATTATATATCAACTATAATTTTATTACATGGTGAATGTATTCTTACTGCACACCTAGTTTAACACTCCCAGGTGTTATGCTTAGGTTAATTCATGTTTTCTTTATGAACCATTATGATTAATGAGAGATTAGAACCTATAGAAACCTATGATATTAAATAGTGATAAGGGAAAAACTTAATGTTTCTTATCTTGATAAACCTAAGTTTGATCATAATTTTAAAGGCATAAATACCCATTTTAGGTTTTATGTTAGGAGAGTTTAACATGATTAAGCATATTTTGGGAGACATATATGGGAATACAACCCTTTGTTTTAGTATATGTTTTAGTTAAAAGGTTATTTTAGGAATAATACTTTTATATTTTTGGCCATCAATTTTAAGTTATCATTTATGTTAAGGTAATAATAATTTATTAAGATTATTTGATTTTGTGGTAAAAATAAGTTGTATGGAAAACCTTAGTGGTTAAAAAATTATTTGATGATTAATGTTATTTTTTAAGTATGTTCATCATATTTTTAGTAACTTTATTGGAATTATAATAATATAGTTATAGAAAAAGTAAAACCCACAGGTTAGGCAACACCCCATCACATTTTTCAAGTTCGCAAGGCTTAAACCCACAGTCGAATGGCGACAAGGGTGTAACGCCTACCACTGGCATATGTGATGTCTTGGTTAGTGTGATTTTTTTTACTTAAATTATTTGATGGATAAATATTAATTTTATTTTTTAAAAACATATTATAGCCACATATCTTAAGTATTTTGAAGTGATCAATGATATCTCATAAGTTGTTTTATTTGGTTGAGGTATATATAACCTTTAGGTTTGATATAATGGATTATTTGGGAAGAATTATATAATGTTTTATAGGTGTAAGATAAAAGGTATTATATAAAATTTGATGTTAAAACTTTTTTAATGTTGATATTATTGAGATTATTTGGGATATTGGGTCATTTAAGTAATGATATATGGTTTTATTACTGAATTTTGGAGATTAATGTTTTATTTATTCATATAAAGCTTTGTTAATTTTGGGTATTATCTTACATTGTGATAACCATTTTGGTTTTATTAAAGATAGGATGAATATATTGTTATTATTTTATATTTTTATGATCTATAAAAAGTTAATTTTATTTCTTCAAGCATGAAAATTCCATCTTGAATAATCATAATTTGGAGAAATAGATAAGATTGTGGTGAAAATTTATTAAAGGATGAAATTATACTTGTTAAGTAAGTATATTTACTTATGTTATTAGTCTAGATGATAAAATAATACCCCAAATTTAGAAAAATGATCTTTAAATAAAATGTTAAATTTTTTACTTTCACTTTCAATGAATCGATTATCTCTTCACCCTTCATAAATTTATGATTTTATGGTCATTAGATTTCTTCTTGCCATGTTCTCTAACACTCTCTATCAGTTCTTGGGAACTATTTTTATATTCCATGTCTATATTTTCACTTACCAATAATTTTATCCTATTTTTTAACCTAGTTTTGGGTTATTCTATATAAACATAATATTTCCCTTTCCCTTTTTTTAATAGGAAGTTTTATTTACCCTTTTACGATGTGGATTTCCATAACAGAATTTTCAAATGTCAAACCCTTGATTACCGAGCATGTGTTAAAATTTTTAGTATGTAATTTATTATAGGGGTAGAATTTATCACCCTAATATTTTTTTTAAATAAGAAAATTATGTTTGATAGTGTATACGACACGCAACACAGAGCTTAAAAGAACCATGAAATAATTTTTAAAAACGATCGTTATAACTTAGTTATTGATTTTATGGGTATAAATAAGATTAACCACACTATGAAATTTATATATATATATATATATTAAATAATAAACACAAATTTATTGATTAATTCTTATCAAATATGCATTCGTTTTTCATTAAAGTTAATTTATGCTTCAAAAATACTTTTTCTATTAAAATAGTTTTTATTGTTTTTTGTGATTTAATATTATAATTACTTTTTAGAACTTTTCTAAAATTTATTTGATAAAATTAAATTAATTTTTGATTTTATCATATCAAAATTATCTTATTTTTAAATTTTTTTATTATTTTTAAAAGATTTATTTTTTAGTGAACAGTGAAAAAATTATTATTTTTATTGAATATCGTATTTTATTTTATAGTATTTGCAAAGTGAAATTATATTTTTGAAAAGATCTAAATTTTTATTAGATAATTTTTATTAATACTAATCTAATTTTTTTCTTTATAATGAATTTTATAATTTAATTTATTATTAAAACGTTTTTATAATTAAAAAAGCCTATTTTTTTTAAAAAATGGTTTTCATTTTTTTGTAATTTTCTTTTTAAATTAAAATTTTTCACTTCTGTGAATTTAATATTAGAGAATGGATTCTATATTTGGAATAAGGATTTAAAAATTTAGTAAATATATTCCTTTTATTTTTATTCATTATGAATAGTAATCATAGTAAATTTTCGTTATCACGATAAAGGTAAAATAAGTTAATTAAGGTTAAAAATAATATGATAAGAACTAAAAATTAACTCTAACACTTGACTTAATGTTATTGGATGAGAATATTTAAGTCATAATCATCAAAACTTAGAATATATAACCTTTTGTTTCTATTTAGATATGATTTTGACCTTTATATTATTTTATGTAAAGAAAAGTCAAAAATATCATTCCCTTTATTTTATTAACATTGAATTTTTGACATAAAGACAAATAGAGGATATGTTCAGTTATAAATATTTATTTTAAATATAAATTATTTTTATCATATTGATTTATTTCTAATTTTTATTGAGGATATAATTTCCTTAAATGCTTATGCAACATCGACACAGAATTTATTCAGTTGATAGAAAAATAAAAAAATGATTTAAAAAATTTTAAAAGTGATATGATTTGAAATAATTATTATATTATATGGATTTTATAGATGAATATATCATATTATGGTTATTTGAAAATATTATATTCGAATTCCATCTTTGTATTGATGTCTTTAATGTCAAATTAAATGAATAGTTCCAAAATTGACATTAATGATTTTTTAAAATAAATAATATATTATTAAATTATTTAAATAACTAAAAATAATATATTATTCAAATTTATTTATATATGTTTAAAAATAGATACTATTTTCCATTTATGGGAAAATTTTTATTTTAGAGTAAATATATTCTCCCCTAAAAAGTAAAAACTTCATTGTCACGATAATTGTCAAAAAGTGTTAACTCGGGTTAAAAAATAGATAATATTAGAAACCTAATATAAATATGGTGAACCATGCCTTTTACACATATTATTATATTATTCTTAAACATAAATTTCCATTAATATAACATAGGGATCATAAAGGCCTAGTGTCTTTGGAAAACTAGGTTCTTATTACATCAAAAGGAACTTAAAACAATGAAACCTTGTTTTATTGTCCTGAGTGATCTCCCTAAATCCATTTGAGATCCTAAAAATATATGAGATAACCTTGGTAATACATAAATAAATGGTTGATCTAAAAAATCAAATAATGGAATAAACATGATAAGGAAACATAACATAAGTGTCAAAGGTATAAGGGGGTATCATAAACGAGAGACTCGTGAGTAATTACATGGAAGAATATCATAAATAACATGTTATCATAAGATTATGGAATCATAGGAAATCTGGAAACAAAATATAACATGACATAAGCATGATTCAATTCTAACTTCCAAGATAATATCATAAGGTGTACAAAGTCCCATAATGGATTATGTTTACTCCCTAATCCCATACATGACACCTCATGAGACTAAAGAATTACCCAATGCATTAGAGAACAATATGAGTAAAACCACAATAACATGTTCATGATATATGTGTGTCAAATAAATTAAATCAATCATAAGGAATAATATAATAATTATCTATTTAAATAAAATGGGTTTTATAATCTTACTTCATATCATAATCAAAGGAAATTTTATAATGAATGAATTTGAAAAATGGTCATAATGAATATATTACCCCATAAAATGATGGGGTAATAAACTAGTTATATATGTGAGAGACATATATAAATAATTTATAATAATTAAAAACATTAAAGAGAGATATAAATTGGGTTAGAGAGAGAAAGTTCATAACCCAAAGAAAAGGGTGGTTTAGAGAGATCCATTACCTTGAGCTCAATTTGTCATGTGCATTCTCTATATTCATGAATAATAATGTTATGTTAATTATTTAATTTCTTAATAAAATCTTTAAATTTTATTTTTTCTTTTATTTTAATTTTTACCATGACATATTCAATTAATTAACCAACTAATTTTACTTCATAAGTTTTAACGATAAAAGGATCATATGTCTAAAATCACTTTGGTAAGTTCAATAAGGTCAAAGAGATTATTAATTAATCATATAAAAAATTTTAACTATGAAATAACTATAATTTTTATTCATAAATTATACTTTTAAAACCAACTATTAAATATGGTTATGAAAAATGAACTACATTACAATCATGGAGATGTTAGGTCATACTTATGCATGAGTAACATTTCCATTTTTCAAATATAGTGATGGAAGTAAGGTAAGTATTATTTTATATTTATTTGATTATAATTATATCATAAATATCATATTATTTCTTTAAATACCCTTGCACATACCATCCATGTGATGTGGTAATAAAAATGAATCACATCGCTTCGCGAGGTGGTAGTCCTCCATACACATGAATGGATTTATCATTTATTCAATAGATGATAATTTAATAAATTATATGATATATTACTTATATAAAATGTTTAATATTTCATTAATATAATATATAAATATCAAGTTATTCCTTATTATCTTCCACATAAATCATAAGTGAAAAATAATCACATCGTTTCGTGAGGCGGTAGTCCACCGTACACACGAGCAACGTTATTGTATTCTATATGGAATAAAAAGTAAGAAGGTGTTTATAATATTATAATTAAAGATTTATAATTATATCATAAATATAATATATAAACATTATATGCATCATTATATCCATCTTTTATAAGTGGTGATTTAAAATTAATTACATCAGTTCACGAGGCGGTAGTCCTCCATACCTATGATCAACAGTTTTGTTTCCCATTTAAGGGAGGAGGATATGGTTTAAGGTAATTATATTAACATAAAAACAAATTATTACATGGAACATAATTATTTTATTATATAATCTTGGTTTAATAATATTTTAATTAGTTTAAATAATAAATAAAATAAAACACTCGGTTAAGGATGTTACCTCTTCTTAAGACAACATCTTTTTATTTAAACCAAAAGCCTTCCTAAGATAGATTTATGACCAAAAAAGGATTATATGATGAGTTTATGGAATTAGGGAATTTATTTTTGAATTTATTATATTAATCAATTCTTTTGGTATATTTATAAAGGATATGATAGGTGGTGTCCTTTTATAAGTGGGGGAGAGGACACACTTGGAATTTTTGAAAAGAAAGAATTCCAACTCATTTTTCTTATGCCACAAGGCTCCAAAATGGATAATTGTATATAATTATAAGATATAAGGTCAAAATATAACCATAAAATAGTAATTAGTAAGTTTTTGGTCATTTTAAACCCTTGTATTTTTAGTTTAACCCCCAGTAAACCTGTTTTTTACATTAACTATAGTAAATATCTTTTACTTTTTTCACTATTCATTATTTTAAAAAATTAAGTTGAACTTATTATATAATATAAATTATTTTTATTATATATATACTTAATCCATTTTTATAAATTAAACTTACATAATTTGTAGATTTTAATTTAAAATTAAACTCACAAACGTGTCGAAAAAAACTGTTTTTCCAAAACAAAAACTTTCAAAAGTTGAAAAAGTTATTATATACAAATTCAATATGAAATTGATAAAAATTACAAAATTTGAATTAATTAATATATAATTTTACTAATTTTACTTTTAAAATCACATTAAAATAAAATGGTTCTTGTAAATTATTTAAATTAAAATGTGGTTTTTAATAAAAATGGTATTTTCACTATTCATCAAAAAATGAAACTTTTAAAAAAACCTAAAAAATTTAACCTAAGATAAATTTGATATGATGATTTAAAAATTAATTTAATTTTTTAAATTAATTTTCTAAAATTTGTCCAAAATAATTCTAAATTTTTTGTTCAAAGTGAAACTAATCCTCTCAAGAAAAAATATAGTTTTTGAGGAAAAATTATCTCTTTAAAATGGTTCTTATTTTATTTATAATAAATATATAACCATTGAATTTATTTTATAAATTTGTAAACCATAAGTTTCATAATTTATTTATTCCTATTCATACCCTCTAATTTAACAACTAGGTTATAATGGTCATGTTTAAATAATAATGTTTTAATAGAGTGTCATGTTTCATTTAACCCTAGTGTTCTATGCATCATAAGATATCAAAGAGATTGGATTTATTTAAAAATAAATATATATTAATGTCCTGGGGTGTTCCATTATTTCCCCCTTAAATAATTTTTCCCTCAAAATTCCATATTATGTACTATGGTAAAAATAGGTGAGGGTACTTATGTTTCATCGCCTCTTCCCGTTCTAAACATTCTTCCTCAAACTTGTGGTTTTTCCAATTCACTTTATCCAAGTGAGTTGTATATATTAGTAGAAATTTGTACCTATGATCCAAGATCTTCACCTATCGCTCCCTATATGAAAGGTATTTATCTAATGGTACCATCTTTGGATTCAGTATATGTGAGGGGTCTGGTATGTACTTCCTCAAGAAGGATACATGGAACACATCATGTAATTGAGATAGATTAGGTGGGAATGATAGTCATTATTAAAACACTATAATGCGATCAAGGATATAAAATGGTACGTTGTATCAAGGAAAAATCTTTCCCTTCTTCTCGAACCTCATGATTATCTTCCAAGATGAAATATGGAGGAATGCCTTATTTCTGACCTAAAACTTTAGGTCTCATCAACGATTGTCATCATAGATCTTCTATAAATTTTGTGTGGATTCCATGGTATTGTAAATGGTCTGGAAATTCTTTTTCATCTCTTAGGAAAGATCAAATTCCATTAGATTTTGATCTCCAAATTCATCCCAGTATTTTATATTTTGACACCACTTCCCATATATATCCTTATAAAGTGAAATTTGAATTCATGAATGGAAACTATTATTATATGAGACCTCTATTAGGGGAATATGATGATCCCAATATCCTTGGAAATCCATTGATAAAGTCCTCAATATATCCTCTATAGTTTTGATTGTTCTCTCAAACTGACCATCTATATGCGGGTGATAAGCAATGTTAAAACTAAGTTCTATATCCAATACTTGCTAAATGATTTCTTCATAAACTTATGGTAAACCTTGTATCTTGATCATATACAATAGATAGTGGCACTCCATAAAATATTAAATCTTCCCTTATATATATCTTATCAAGTTGATCAACAGAGAAAAAATTCTTGAGAGCAATGAAATGTATCAACTATATAAGATGTTAGACTACCACCGAGATGGATTTATTTCCTTTTGGTGTCTTGGGGAGTCCTAAAATGAAATATATTATTATGTTTTACCATTTCCATACTAGTATGGGAAACAGTTTTATCATACCCTTATAATTTTGTCATTTATCCTTGACTTGTTGTCATACCAAGCATCAAGATACAAATTCTAAAATCTCCCTCTTTGTGATATCCTACTAGAAGTTTTTCTTTAGATATCTATACATATTAGTACTTTTTGGATGAATAGAGAAGGAATAGTTATGAACATAATCCATAATCTACCTCTTTAGCTCTGATTTTTATGGGGAATGTATTTTGGTTCCAAACATTATAACTCCATCTTTAGTAAAATTAAACTCAGAATACTCTCTAACTTTTTCTATAGCACCTCATCATCTTTCTATAACTCCTTGATCCTCTCAATAATTGATGGTTGAGTCATTAATTTAGTAAGGTAGGATAAATATCCTTTTACTACTCTTATATCAATCCTTTTAAAATATAATAATATTGTATCCTTCTCAATTTTCATCATTGATAAAAAATTTACATCCTTTTTACTTAGAGAATCTTCCAACTTATTTAATTTCATAGGATATTAATAGATTAATAATTCATAGTCCTTGATTAGTTGTAACCATTTTCATTGTCAGGTGTTAAGATAATTCTATGTGAATATATATTTGAGTTTATTTTGATCAATATATATTTCAAACTTCTCTCTAAAGAGATAATGTCATCAGATCTTAAATGTGAAGATCTTAGTATCTAACTCTAGGTCATGTGTGGGATAGCTCTTATCATGAACTTTCAACTTCCTTGAGTAATAGGATATCACTTTATCATTCTTTATTTTTACACATCCCAAACCCTTCTTTTAATCATCATTGTAAACCACAAAAATTTTCCCACTTGAGGTCAGTGTAAGTACTGGTGTAGTGATAATTCTATTTTTCAACTCCTTAAATCTCTCTTAAAATTCACTTGTCCAGTAAAAGTTTACTACCTTCCATGTTATCTTGGTTAGTGATTTTGAAAATCATGAAAAAAAATTAAAAAAACATTGGTAATACTCATCTAATATAAGTAAACTGTGGATCTCCATTACAAATGTTGGTCTAGGCCAGTCCTTGATTGATTTTATCTTAGAAGGGTCTATATATATCCCTTTTTTGGTGATAATATTCCCCAATAATAATACTTCTTTCATAAATAACTTTCATTTAATTTAATTTGCATAAATATTCTCCTTTTTAAAATCCCTTGGCACAGTACTCAAATTCTCTTCATGCTCCTCCTTTCTCTTAGAGTATATCAGAATATCATCAATAAAGAATACCACAAATTTTTTGAGGTAATCCATAAAGACTCTATTAATTAAGTCCATAAATATTTCTTTAGAATTAGTTAGTCTAAAAGGAATCACTGTTAACTCATAGTGTCCATACCTCATTCAAAATATAGTTTTAGGAATATCTTCCTTCTTTAGACTTAATTAGAAATATCCTGAATTAATATCCACATTAGAGAAATACTGAGTTCTGGAGTTGATTGAACAGTTTTTCTATCTGTGGTAGGGGATACTTGTTCTTTATCATTATTTTTTTGATTTCACAATAATCAATACAATGGTTCATTGATCCATCCATCTTCTTGAATAAGAGGACCAGAACACCCCACAGTGAAGCACTCAGGTGTATAAAACCCTTTTCCAGATTCTCTTATAACTACTTCTTTAGTTCTTCTAACTCAACAGTGGTTATTTTTTAAGGGGTCTTGGATTTGGGTAGAGATCCAGGTATAATTTCTATTGATAACTCAACCTCATGGTTAAGAGGAAGACCATATAACTCTTTTGGGAATACATCAGTATAATCCCTCACAATGGGAATGTTTTCAAGAATGGTTATCTACTTTTTCTCAATCATTTAGGCTAGATATTCTTGCTCATAAAGTAATAATATCCATTCTTGAATATAATATTATAGAAGATATTCATCCCAATTCTTAAAATTATATATAATTAGAGGATGAATTAGGATGTGAATAGTGATCTCTCTCTCTCGATAGTTGATGTTGGCATTATATAAGGATAAAAAATACATGCCCAAAATAGCATCAAACTCCACTAAAGGAATTATGATGAGATTTTATGGAAGATTAATCCCACAAACATTGACTAGAGATAAGATATATACTTGGGATGAAACCATCACTCTATTTTTTGTTTTCAAAAAAAGCCCATCCTCCATGTTTATAGGTCGGTTTTGAATAGTTATACTAAACTTTCAAGATATGAAAGAATGAATAGAACCGAAATCAAAAACTATGTTTTTATTCTTGAATATATAACTAGTGTGTCTATCACCATAAACTTTTTGACATCCATCTCATCCTTAGTGGTAGCATACGCCCTTCATTACTACCTTGGAGGTTGTTTTCAATGATTGTCTCTGAAAACCCTGGGTTTAGGGAATTGTCTTGCATAATGCCCATGAAATTTATAGTTAAAACATCGTATGGTTGAATAGTGTTTATCTTAAATTTCTTTTCCTTTTCCTCATTAGTGGGATTCTACATTTCCATATGCTACTTATTAGCATTATTCCCCTCTTTTCTACACTTGAAGCATCTTCCATTTCCCCTTAGGTAGTTTCGTAGATGCTTCTTCCAACACTTTTGAAATGTGGGATGTTGGGTTTTCCTTCCTTCATGATATTTATCTATTGATACCCCTAAAGAAAACTCCATTTTCTGTTTTTTTTCTCTAGTCCCATGAGACTAATGAGATACATAGATCTCTATCTCAACTTTGAGGGCACAAAAAATAATCTCTTCATAACAATAAAAGTATCGAATCACCAAATATTTTCATAGAATTGGATTTAACCTACTAAATAAATATTCCACCTTACTTTCAATTCTAATAACAAAGTCATAGGTGTACCATGCAAGACTTGTGAATTTTTCCTCATACACCCTGATAAACTCTTCTTCCTTTTTCTTCGAACTGAGGAAATATCTCTCTATTTTAAGATAGAGAGTTCAGGGAAAATATTTATTGAAAAATATTTTCTTGAAGTATTCCCATTCTATAGAATCAATATCCACTTTGGACTTTTGTTCATGATCATTATCCACCACTATTTAGCTTCTCCCTCAATTTGATAAACATCCAGAAAATTTTTTTATTGATTTGTGCATTAAATAATAGATAATATCTTCTCAATGGAGTTAATACACTATTCAGAGATGAGGGGATCAGAAGTTTCACTAAAGTTAGGGGTCCTTTATCTTATAAAAGACTCAATTTCAACTTGATCCTTCTTAGGAGGAGTAGATAATTCTATATGATCCATGTTATTATTCATAACTTAAGATATTTGAGCTAGTACTACCATAAATTTTTCATCTCCTACTCCCATAAGGTTAGGTATATCATTGGGGAAATTATCATATTACTAATCATGTTGGTGGTTCAAATGATTTCTCCTATTTCCCACCATTAACTATAAGAAAAAAATGAGAATATAATAACTAATAAACATACACAAGGGAAACTTATAGACTTGTGAGGAATAACTTATAAATGATAAGTACATTATAACTTATGAGTCTCTATGTTTCAACCTAGGTTATCCATAGTAATTCCCCTATTAGGTTTTCTAACCTAATAATTTATTCAATTCCTCCTTAATGTTTCATAAAGTGTTTGTGAATTCCCAAAACACATCCCTCGAGAGTGTTAAAATAGGTGTGCAGCAAGGCCAATTATCATACACCAGGTGATAATCAAGTCCATCTCAATGCACCATCTTCAGTGTTATTTCCCCTAGGTACCTCTATGCTAGATCCATATCCACTTGTAGTATCCAAATAAGGATGTATTTTCTTGGAAACCACTCACTCTATACATCGCCAAGATTCTTGGATATTATTTTACACTTAGTCTTATTCTTAGACTTATCCCTAAGGTTCTCACTGAATTTTTCTCATCCTAATTATAAAGGTTAACTAAACATTTCATTTAATACCAACTATGGTGACTCAATCCTTTTACACATATTATTACATGATTCTTAAATGTAAATATCCATTAATACAATACAAGGATCATAAAGGCCTAGTGTATTTGTAAAACTAGGTTAATATTACATCAAAAGGAACTTAAAACATGGAATAATTATTTTATTCTCCATAGTGAGCTCCCAAAATCCATTTTATCTCTTAAAACTACATGGGATAAACTAGGGAATACATAAAGAAAGGGGTGAGCTAAAAAACCAATAAGGGAATAAACTTGATAAGGAAACATAACATGAGAGTCAATGGTATAATAGGATATCATAAAAGAGACGTTCATGGTTAATTACATGGAAATATATCATAAATAAAATAGTATCATAAGATCATGGAATTGTAGGAAATTTGGAAACAACATATATCCTGACATAAACATGATTCAAGGTTAACTTCCTAGATAATATCACATGGTAAACAAAGACCCATAATGGATTAGGTTTACTCCCTAATCCCATCACTACTAGAATTTTTGGTTTTAAAGGAGGGGCAATTATAGTGGCCACCATTTGGCGGCCGCTAATACTATCAACAGCGGCCGCCAAATGGCGGCAGCTGCACTTTAATTCCCAAATCCCTAAATTTTTTCCTCCCTCCACTCCCCGACCCCGTGACCCACCATTCCCCGACCCCGCGACCCCAACCCCCGCGACCCCGACCCCTTGACCCGGTGAGCCCGACCCCCGACGACCCCTCCCCGACCCCCAGTGACCCTCCCCGACACCCGGCGACCCCTCCCTGACCCCCGGCTACCCCGACCCCTGACCGCCAGTGACACCAGGGACCCCGACCCCCGTCGACCTCGACCCCCGACCTCTCGGAGACCTTGGCAACCCCCGGCGACCCCAACCCTCAGTGACCCCAACCCCCGGCGATCCCCACCCCCTTGCCTCCATGTTGCGCCACCCGCAACCTCGGGAACCTCCACTGCCTTGCCTCCACGTTGCGCCCCTCTGACCCTGACACCCCCACGACTCGGCAACCCCCTGCCTGCGCTGCACCTCGGCGACCCCCACCGCCTTGCCTCCGCGTTGCGCCCCCGTGAACCCGACACCCTCGTGACCCGGAAACCCCCACCCCTGCCCGTGCTGCACCTGGATAGTCCCACTGCCATTGTCCCCTCCCGGCCCCGTTGCATCCCTCCGAAAAGTCCTCATGCCTCCGTTGGACCCTTCTAGTCCAGTGTGCCCCGCCGTGTAGAACCCTCCACGCTTCGTCCAATGGTTCTTCTCCTTTCAAGTTCAGTCGTCGAACCTCTGTCATCAAGTCACTGCGCTATCATGGATCCGCAATCGAGTCACACCCCGTTACCTACGGTCGAGTCCTCCGTAGGTAATGTTTTTTATCCTTTCAAAATTTGATTTTTAAATTTTAATGATATGTGTTTTTTTATAATTTAAATAAGATATTTCACTTTTGATTTCTATTATTTGTAAAAATATTTATGAGTTATATATGTATAAAAATTCCTTGATTTAACTATAATTTATTTTAATGTAGGTATGTCACAGGGTGGTCACAGTGGTTCACCTGATGTTGTTGGTATGTATGTTTTCATTTTTCTAAATTAATTGATTTTAATTTTCTATTTATATTTCCCTAACAGTTTCTAATCATTAATTTATATTGTAATTGAATTATGAATTTATGTTTATCAGGATCTACTGCTTCTTCCAGCAGACGTCGGGGTCCTGGTAGAGGGGTTCGATCTTGGAACTCTGGAGCCTGATTGGATGTGTTATTTGATGACACATTTCATCCAGTTGGAGATGGTGATACAAAATTGAGTCGTCAGTTTGGGCATATGATACGAGACTCACACAGATTCCCTCTGACGACTCGTGACTGGATTTCTTTCCCTCAGGATACGATGGACAGATTATGGAGGGAGGTTCAGGTAAATTCAATGTTTAATTTTTCATGATATTGTTATTATTATTGTCCCATCTAATGATAATATTTTTAACAGGATAATTTGACATCCTTTCCAGATGAGTTTCAGGCTGTATGTATGTACAAATGCTGAAAATTATGGAAGGATTACAAGTCAAGGGTGAAGAGAGATCACTGGACACCATTTGCGGGTGTGCCAGACATTCTACAGCGAGTCCCTCTGGGCATTCTTCCTGCACAGTGGCAGGATTTGGTTGTGTTTTGGTCGAGTGAGGCAACTATGGTAAGATTTATTACTTTTAATCTATAAATGACTAATTTTTCAAATGTCTATTAAGTAAATACGTTGAATGTAGACCGAGTCTGCTCGTCATTTACATAATCGGGCGATGCAGGGCACGCCTTCCAGACATGGCACTCGACATGTGTCACAGCTCAGACATGATGTAAGTTTAGAATTCACTATTTCATTCATATTTTAAAAATATTGTAGTATAACATGGTGAACCCCTTTATTATAGTTACACCAATGTGGCGAGCCAATCGATCGGATGTCTATATGGATGAGGACTCGTAGGGCGGGTGATCCCGATGTTGCCGGTGTTATAGTAAGAAAATTATTTACTAATAAATGTATTTTTTATTTTATATAAATTATTCATATTTGTTCATTGATTCATTATATTCTACAGGCTCAGTTTGATGCTCAGTTATCAGAGTTTCCAGAGGAGAAACATTATAGTACTGCGCGTAGAGATGAAATATTTCACCATGTCGTAGGGCATGACTGTCATGGTTATTCTTTGACTTATGGAGGTGGTGTCCCACGACGTCCAGTAGTTATAGAAGATGTGATGGGTGCATGCAGAGAGTCAGGGATGCGCACACAAGCTGAGATAGATGCTTCCTTGCAGGATATGAAGCGCAATTTTGATTCACAGTTTCAGTAGTTACGTGCAGAGTATGAGGAGAGGTTGTCACAGATGTCATCATGTATCGATGAAATGACGACGCAACAAGTGGCACCACAGGTAAACAATAAAACAAACCATACTCAGATTGAATTTTATTGATATGTTTAAGATACATAATATTGATATATATTGTAGGCTCCAAATACATCAGGTGGACATCACAGTGATATTAGTGATCCAGATGAGAATGAACCCCATGCATGAGGTAACTTCATTTGTGTTGATGAATTATTTCGAATTTCTTATATCCTTGATGAATATAATTTTCCTTTTTTACCTAGATTAGTTTGTTTTAGTATTTTTGGATGACATCTTCGTGCACTCCAAGACTGATGATGATCATACCCAACATCTTGACATCATATAGATTACACTTATTGACTATACCTTAAGCTATATATATGTCAGTTTTGTATTGATTATATAGGTATAGTTATTGGGTCAAATAATCTCAGAGGAAGGTGTGTCAGTAAATGGAGAGAAAATCTAGATAGTTGTTTCTTGGGAGAAATCCAAGAACTCTTTAGATTTTTTTATCTTTTTAGGGTGAGTGAATTGTGACGTGTACGCGCAGACGGTACGTCAATCGGACGTGCGGTCTGCGCAGTAGGGCTCATTATGTGTTCTTTAAGTGTTGCGTGCGCTTGATAAACGTGTGTGTGGGGGGTCCAAATGGGCCGAACAAAGTCTGAATGGTATGAAATCATACGACATCAAATGGTGAGTGAATTGTGATGTGTTCGAGCAGACGGCACGTCAATTGGACGTGCCGTGTGCCCGCGGTGACCGGGAACGCCGTTCTGGTGTCATAACGGCCAAAACGGGCGTCTAATGGTCAAACTCATATAGGAAGACATCAGATTGACCTGAAATCATAGGAAAACAATATAATTATTATTCCTGACGTGTACGCACAGACGGAAAGTCAATCGAACGTGCGGTCTGTGCGGTAGGTCTCATTATACGTTCTTTAAGTGTTGCGCGCGCTTGATAAACATGTGTGGGGGGTCCAAATGGGTCGAACGAAGTCTGAATGGCCTGAAATCAGACGACATAAAAGGGTGAGTGAATTTTGATGTGGTCGAGTAGACGACACATCAATCGGACGTTTCGTGTTCCCGCGGTGACCGGGAACGCCGTTCTGGTGTCATAAACGGCCAAAACGGGCATCTAACGGTCAAACTCATAGTGAACGACATCAGATTGACCTGAAATCACGGGACAACAATATAATTATTATTCAAGACATGTACATGTAGGCGGCATGTCAATCGGACGTGCGGTCTGCGCGGTAGGGCTCATTATGTGTTCTTTAAGTGTTGCGTGCGCTTGATAAACGCGCGTGGGGGGTCCAAATGGGCCGAACGAAGTCCGAATAGCTTGAAATCAGACCACATCAAAGGGTGGGTGAATTGTGATGTGGTCGAGCAGACGTAACGTCAATCGGACGTGTCGTGTGCCCGCGGTGACCGGGAACGCCGTTCTGGTGTCATAAACGGCCAAAACGGGCGTCTAACGGTCAAACTCATAGAGGACGACATCGGATTTACCTGAAATAATAGGACAACAATCTAACTATTATTCGCGACGTGTACGCGCAGACGGAACATAAATCGGACATGCGGTCTGCGTGATAGGGCTCATTATGTGTTCTTTAAGTGTTGTGCACGCTTGATAAACGCGCGTGTGGGGGGTCCAAATGGGCCGAACGAAGTCTGAATGGCCTGAAATAAGACGACATCAAAGGGTGAGTTAATTGTGATGTGTTCGAGCTGAAGACATGTCAATCGGACATGCCGTGTGCCCGTGGTGACTGGGAACGCCGTTCTGGTGTTATAAACGGCCAAAACGGGAGTCTAATGGTCAAACTCATAGCGGACGACATCGGATTGACCTAAAATCATAGGACAACAATCTAATTACTATTTTCGACGTGCACGTGCAGACGGCACATCAATCGGACGTGCGGTCTGCGCGGTAGGGCTCATTATGCGTTCTTTAAGTGTTGTGCGCGCTTGATAAACGCGCGTGGGGGGGGGGTCCAAATGGGCCGAACGAAGTCCGAATGGCCTGAAATCAGACGACATCAAAGGATGAGTGAATTTTGATGTGGTCGAGCAGACGACACATCAATCGGATGTGCTGTGTGCCTGCGCTGACCGGGAACGCCGTTCTGGTGTCATAAACGGCCAAAAAGGGCGTCTAACAGTCAAACTCATAGAGGACGACATCAGATTGACCTGAAATAACAGGAAAACAATATAATTATTATTCAAGATGTGTACAGGTATACGGCATGTCAATCGGACGTGCGGTCTGCGTGGTAGGGCTCATTATGCGTTCTTTAAGTGTTGTGCGCGCTTGATAAACGTGTGTGGGGGGTCCAAACAGGCCGAACGAAGTCCGAATGGCCTGAAATTAGACGACATCAAAGGGTGAGTGAATTTTGATGTGGTCGAGTAGACTGCACGTCAATCGGACATGTCGTTTTCCCGCGGTGATCGGGATCGCCGTTCTGGTGTCATAAACGGCCAAAACGGGCATCTAATGGTCAAACTCATAGCGGATGACATCGGATTGACCTGAAATCACAAGATAACAATCTAATTATTATTTGTGACATGTACGTGTAGACGGAACATTAATCAGACGTGTGGTTTGCGCGGTAGGGCTCATTATACGTTCTTTAAGTGTTGCGCGCACTTGATAAACGTGTGGGGGGGTCCAAATGGTCCGAACGAAGTTTGAATGGCCTGAAATCAGACGACATCAAAGGATGAGTGAATTGTGATGTGGTCGAGCAGACGACACGTCAATTGGACATGCCGTGTGCCCGCGGTGATCGGGAACACCGTTCTGGTGTTATAAACGGCCAAAACGGGCGTCTAACGGTCAAACTCATAGCGGACGACATTAGATTGACCTGAAATCATAGTAAAACAATATAATTATTATTCGTGATGTGTACGCGCAGACGGAATGTCAATCGGATGTGCAGTCTGCGCGGTAGGGCTCATGATGCGTTCTTTAAGTGTTGCGCGCGCTTGATAAACGTGCGTGGGGGGGTCCAAACGGGCCGAACGAAGTCCGAATGGCCAGAAATCAGACGACATCAAAGACTGAGTGAATTGTGATGTGGTCGAGTAGACGGAACGTCAATCGGATGTGTCGTGTGCCCACGGTGACCGAGAACGCCGTTCTAGTGTCATAAACGGCCAAAACGGGCGTCTAATGGTCAAACTCATAGCGGACGATATCGGATTGACCTGAAATCACAGAACAAAAATCTAATTATTATTTAAGATGTGTACGCGCAGATGGCACATCAATCGGACGTGCGGTCTGCGCGGTAGGGCTCATTATGCGTTCTTTAAGTGTTGTGCGTGCTTGATAAACGCGCCTGTGGGGGGTCCAAACGGGCCGAACAAAGTCCGAATGGCCTGAAATCAGAAAAAATAGAAGGCTGAGTGAATTGTGATGTGTTCAAGCAGACGGCACATCAATCGGACATGTCGTGTGCCCGCGGTGACCGGGAACGCCGTTCTGGTGTCATAAACGGCCAAAACGGGCGTCTAACGGACAAACTCATAGCGGACAACGTCGGATTGACCTGAAATCATAGGACAACAATCTAATTATTATTCGCAACGTGTACGCGTAGACGGAACGTCAATCGGGCGTGCGGTCCTCACGGTAGTGCTCATTATGCGTTCTTTATGTGTTGCGCGTGCTTGATAAACACGCGTGGGGGGTCCAAATGGTCCGAACGAAGTCCGAATGGCCTGAAATCAGACGACATCAAAGGGTGAGTGAATTGTGATGTGGTCGAGTAGACAGCACGTCAATCGGACGTGCTGTGTGCCTGAAGTGACCGGGAACGCCGTTCTGGTGTCATAAACAGCCAAAACGGGCGTCTAACGGTCAAACTCATAGAGGACGACATCGGATTGACCTGAAATAATAGTACAACAATCTAATTATTATTCGCGACGTGTATGCATAGACGGAACGTCAATCGGACGTGTGGTCTGTGCGGTAGGGATCATTATGCGTTCTTTAAGTGTTGTGCACGCTTGATAAACGCGCGTGGGGGGGGTACAAACGGGCCGAACGAAGTCCGAATGGCCTGAAATTAGACGACATCAAAGGGTGAGTGAATTGTGATGTGGTCGAGAAGAAGTCACGTCAATCGGATTTTTTTTGTGCCCGCTGTGACCGGGAACGTCGTTCTGGTGTCATAAACAGCCAAAACGGGCGTCTAACGGTCAAACTCATAACGGACGACATCGGATTGACCTGAAATCATAGGACAACAATATAATTTTTATTTGCGACGTGTACGCATAGAAGGAACATCAATCAGACGTGCGATCTGTGCGGTAGGGCTCATTATGCGTTCTTTAAGTGTTGTGCGCGCTTGATAAATGCACGTGGGGGGTCCAAACGGGCCGAACGAAGTCCGAATGGCCTGAAATCAGACGACATCAAAGGATGAGTTAATTGTGATGTGGTCGAGTAGACGGAAAGTCAATAGGATGTGTCGTGTGCCCGCGGTGACCGGGAACACCGTTCTGGTGTCATAAACGGCCAAAACGGGCGTCTAACGGTCAAACTCATAGAGGATGACATTGGATTGACCTGAAATCATAGTAAAACAATCTAATTATTATTCTCAACTTGTACGTGCAGACATCATGTCAATCGGACGTGCGGTCTGCGCGGTATGGCTCATTATGCGTTCTTTAAGTGTTGCGCGCGCTTGATAAACGCGTGTGGGGGTCCAAATGGGCCGAACGAAGTCCAAATGGCCTGAAATCAGATGACAGCAAAGGGTGAGTGAATTTTGATGTGGTCAAGTAGACGACACATCAATCGAACGTGCCGTGTGCCCGTGGTGACCGGGAACGTCGTTCTGGTGTCATAAACGGCCAAAACGTGTGTCTAACGGTCAAACTCATAGTGGACGACATCGGATTGACCTGAAATCACAGGACAATAGTCTAATTATTATTTTCGATGTTTACGCACAGACGGCACGTCAATCGGACGTGCGGTATGCGTAGTAGGGCTTATTATGCGTTCTTTAAGTGTTGCGCGCACTTGATAAACGCTCGTGGGGGTCCAAATGGGCCGAACGAAGTCTGAATGGCCTGAAATCAGACGACATCAAAGGGTGAGTAAATTGTGATGTGTTCGAGCATACAGAAATTCAATCGGACGTGCTGTGTGTCCTCGGTGACCGGGAACGCCGTTATGGTGTCATAAACGGCCAAAACGGACGTCTAATGGTCAAACTCATAGCGGATGACATCGGATTGACCTTAAATCATAGGACAACAATATAATTATTATTCGAAATGTGTACGCGCAGACGTCACATCAATCGGACGTGCGGTCTGCGCGGTAAGGCTCATTATGCGTTCTTTAAGTGTTGCGTGCGCTTGATAAACACGTGTGTGGGGGGTCCAAACAGGCGGAACGAAGTCCGAATGGCTTGAAATCAGACGACATCAAAGGGTGAGTGAATTTTGATGTGTTCGAGTAGACGGCATGTCAATCGGATGTGCCGTGTGCCCGCGGTGACCAGGAACGTCGTTCTGGTGTCATAAACGGCCAAAACGGGCGTCTAACGGTCAAACTCCTAGCGGACGACATCGGATTGACATGAAATCATAGGAAAACAATCTAATTATTATTCACGACGTGTATGCATAGAAGGCACGTCAATAGGATGTGCGGTCTGCGCGGTAGGGATCATTGTGTGTTCTTTAAGTGTTGTGCGCGCTTGATAAACACGCGTGTGGGGGGTCCGAATGGGCCGAATGAAGCTTGAATGGCTTGAGATCATACTTCATAAAAGTTTGAGTGAATTTTGATGTGGTCAAGTAGACGGCACATCAATCAGACGTGTCGTGTGCCCACGGTGACCGGGAATGCCGTTCTGGTGTCATAAACGGCCAAAACGGGCGTCTAATGATCAAACTCATAGCGGACGACATCGGATTGACCTGAAATCACAGGACAATAACATAATTATTATTCGCAACTTGTACACGCAGACGGAATGTCAATCGGATGTGCGGTCTGCACGGTAGAGCTCATTATGCGTTGTTTAAGTGTTGCGCGCGCTTGATAAACGCGCGTGGGGGGTTCAAACGGGCCGAACAAAGTCTGAATAGCCTGAAATCAGAAAACATCAAAGGGTGAGTTAATTTTGATGTTTTCGATCAGACGGCATGTCAATCGGACATGCCGTGTGCCCGCGGTGACCGGGAACTCCATTTTGGTGTCATAAACGACCAAAACGAGTGTCTAACGGTCAAACTCATAGCAGACGACATCGGATTGACCTGAAATCACAGGATAACAATCTAATTAGAACAATAGAATTAAATATTTTAAAATTTTAAAACGGTAATCAAAATTATGAATATATTTTGAAAATAAAATACTTTAGATCTGTTACAGTAAGTTTGAATTTAAATATGTTAATTTGTTTTCTAGGTTTTATTCTATACTAATTTTGTTATTAAATTTTGTTATGAATTTATATGTGATGATGGATGCGGAGCTTGGAAGATGAATTCCGAGATTTATTTGGGTATATATTAATGTATAATTGAAATTTTTTAAAAAAAAATTAAAATTCTAAAGCGGCCGCCAAATGGCGGCCACTGTAGGTGTTTCCATAGTGTTTCGATAGGACCTATAGAGGCCGCCATTTGGCAGCCTCTAAAGCCTATTCTGGCTTGCCTATAGCGTCCGTCAAATGGCGGTCACTGATTGCAACAGCGAAGGGGCAAAAGTGGTCGTCGTGTTACCGACGCTAGGTGGCCGCTATAAACCTTTAACGACAGCTTTTGGCGGCCGCTAAAGGTCATTATTGTACTAGTGCATACATGGAGCCTCATGAGACTAAATCTTTGCCCAATGAATTGGAGTATTATTTGGGTATACCCATCATAACATGTCCATGATCTATGTGTGTCACATAAAGGAACTCAATCATAAGGCATAACATAAGAGTTAACCATAGAAAGAAAATAGGGTTTCATAACCTTGCTTCATATCATAATCAAAGAAAATTTCATAATTAAGTCATTTGAGAAATGGTTATAAAGCATGTATTACCCCATAAAATAAAAGGAAACTAAACTAGGTATATATGTGAGAGACATATATGCATAATTTAGAAGCATTCCATTTAAGTGTCCAAGGATCGATTAGGTACCAATGAGAGTGGGTGAATCATCGGTACACAATTTTTTATAAATTCTTTCTTTTAATCCATCCTTTATGACTAATTAATGTTTTAATACCTCATTTTAATTCTATTATTATCTCTAAAATAAAAAATAAAAATCAATCACAAAAAACATGGATTTTTACAAGTTTCGGTACAAATACCTACTCCTTGTTATAGTCGGTTATTCTCCTAGTTACATATTCTTCAATGTATATAATTGGTTACAACCAAGGAAACTCCCATTCCCATCAATACTGAGTTCCACAGTGTTCCACACTAGAGTAACATAAGAGATTATAGGTTTCCACTTACACTAGAAACTCCTATGTCCCACAGGAAGATATTTATACTGAATCCCACAGTGTTACCAGTATCCGACTAGCCTGCTCCAGAGTACACTAGAGACTTCTTCTACATCGGAGTCCCACTGAAGAATTTCACTAATCTTAAGTCAAAAAAGATATGATCATATGATAGAAATATCTATCTCTACTTCAAAATGATTATGTACTACCTCAAGATGAAGTATTTACACTACTAGAAAAGGGGTATTTAGAGCCCCCTGACACGAGCGACCACCATTGGCGGTCACTAAGTTTAAAAAAAACTTTCATCCCCCCCTTTCACCTTGCGCCCGAACCCCCCTCGCATCACCGGAACCGTACCCTGCAGCGTCGACCGCATCCACCCTCGCGCCCGTCCTCCCTTGATGCACCACTGATGTTTTTTGCCTCCCCCCGTCCCCCCCCACCCTCGCGGTTGAACCCCCCTTGTGCCCTAACACTACCCACAGTTCCTGTTCTCCCTCACCGCACCGCCTCCGCCCATCACCGGTAAACACTGACACCGCACCTTTGACGCCGCGTGACCGCCTCCACCTCCACATCTTCCCCCCTCGCACCCAAACCCTACCCATAACTTATTTTCTCCCTTGCCGCAATGTTTTTTCCCATCATTGGTCACCGCTGACGCCACGCAACCACCTCTGGCTCCCGGTCGTCACCCATCCCCTCCCTCGCTGCATTGCCTCCTCCTCCAGCTCCTCGCTGCTGCTGCTGTCTGTCCCCTCCCTCACCACACCACCTCTGACTCCAACTCCCCTATGCTGCCCCTCCTATCTCTTGCAACACCACCTATGTCTCCCCTCCCTTACAGATTTGTAGCTCTATCTGGTATTCCCTGACTTCTATTTAAGATTTTTTATTTTGGGAATTTTACAGCAAAAAGTTGGCATGAATGAAGATTATATGAATTTTTTGTGTGAATAAAAATTGTGGAAATTTAAGTTCATGTGTATACGGGCTTGTGTGCATGAATAATTATGAAAAAATGTGTGTTAATGGTGTTTTTATAAGAATTCATCACAATTTACTTGAGTTTGGAAGTTGCATACAATGTACAGTCCATGTATATGTTGATTGGATTAATATTAAGTTGTTTTGTTATTTGATTTATAGCATTCTTGAGTCTATGTTTATATCCCATGAGAAAATGTTTTAGGCTTGACCACATTTGTGTAAATGTTTTTTATATAGATATTATTATGGATAAGAGTTGGATTGATCTTCCAAATCGAATGCCTAGTGAATATATCGAAGGCATTATGCAGTTCATTGAGTTTACTAGAGTATTTAAAAGTGACTATATTATTTGTCCATGTAGAAAATGTGAAAATAGATATCAATTCACATGAGATACTATGAGGGAGCACCTATTCTTGAATGGATTTCTGAAAAATTATAAGATTTGGACACATCATGGGGAAGAATATATTCATTATCAAAATACAAATGCAGTTCAAATGGATGTTTATGTGAGGATGAATGATCCAATGCATGAAATGATTACTAAAATGATATGTGGGTTGGCTCCTGAAGGCATTGACATCCATAACATTGAGACCGGTGAGATAAATCTGTGCTCTGGTGCAGATCGTGATTCGATAAGGTTTTATGAAGTAATTGATGATGAAAAAATGGAATTATATCCTGGATGTACTGCTTACAATAAATTATCATTTATCATGGAGTTGTTGCATTTGAAGACTCTAAATCAATGGTTAGACACATCATTCGACGTGTTATTGGAATTATTGAAAAAGGATCTTCCTGTCAACGCTAAGATTCTTGAGTCGTATTATCATGCTCGTAAGTTGATAGAGAACTTAGGTTTTACATATGGGACCATAGATGCATGTGCAAACAATTGTATGCTATTTAGAAAGAAAACTGTCCATTTGGATATTTGTATAGTCTGTAGCACTTCCAGATGGAAAGAGACCATGAGAAATCAAACTCATCAAAGTCAGACTATGTTACAAGGAAAACTGATTTCCGTAAAGAAAATGCGTTACTTACCCCTAAAGACAAGGTTAAAATGATTTTTTATGTCATCTAAAGTTTCTAATTTAATGAGATGGCATGCGGAAAAGAATCAGAAAAGTGATATGTTAACCCACCTGGTTGACTCTCGTGCATGGAAAGATTTCGATAAGAGACACCCCGACTTTGCTAAAGATGTTTGTAATGTCCGATTGGGGTTGGCAGCAGACGGTTTCAATCCATTCAAGTCTATGGTTGGTGCAACTCATAGCACAAGGCCCGTGGTGTTGGTTTCGTATAATCTTCCTCCATGGTTTTGTATGAAGCAACAATTTATATTACTTTCCACTCTTATTGATTGACCCAGAAGTCCAGGGGATAGGATTGATATTTACCTTTATCCATTGATTGATGAGTTGAATGAATTTTGGGGTGACGGTGTGATGACTTATGACTGTGAAACGAATGAAATGTTCAAATTGTAGGCTACTTTATTGTGGACAATCAATGATTTCCCAGCTTATGAAAATTTATCAGGCTGGAGTATGAAAGGGGAATTTTCATTCCCTTTTTGCAATAAAAGTAAAAAATGTGAATGGCTTAAACATTCCAAAAAATGGGCATACATGGGTCACATGCATTTTCTCCCCCCTTAGCACAGGTTTAGAAAGGACAAAGTGAAATTTGATGGTTCTAGAGAGTTCATCCCAGCACCAATGATCACTAAAGGAGTCGAAATATTATCATAGATTGAGGAAGAAAACATATGCATGGTATATGAATTTTAGGATTTAGTAGCTCATCCATTATGTAATATTTGAGGTGCAGGTAGACAACACAGTCACAATTGGAAAAAGAAAAGTATTTTTTACAATCTCCCCTATTGGAAAACTAACATGCTAAGGCACAATTTTTATGTCATGCACATTGAAAAAAATGTTTGTCATAATATATTTTGGACCATTTTAGGTGTCAGTGGAAAATCAAAGGACCATGTAAATGCACGTTGTGATTTGGAAGAAATGGGTTTAAGGAAACAGTTTTATTTATAGTTATCTGGGAGAAACAAGGCATATATGCCTGTTACACAGTATATGAAGACTATAAAGGAGAAAGAGACATTTCTCTCCATTTTGAAGATGCTCAAGGTGCCTGATGGTTACTCTTCTAATATTTCAAAGTGTGTGAATTTGACAAGCAAGGAATTGCAAGGTTTGAAAAGACATGACAATCATATAATATATTAGTAGTTGATTCCAATCGCAATTTGTGATTGTTTATCCCCCAATGTTATTCAACCATTGATTGAGATGAGTAATTTTTATATACATCTTTGTTTAAGAAATCAACAAATGAGTGGTTTAAAAATTTTGCAGGACTGAATTGTACTTAAGATTTGTCACTTTGAAAAACTATTTCCCCCCTCATTTTTCAATGTTATGGTTCACTTGATAGTGCACCTAACTGATGAAGTAATGGCTTCTAGTCTAATGCAATTCAGGTGGATGTATCCTATTGAGAGGCATCTGAATACATTGAAATGATTAGTACACAATAGATCTCATCTGGATGCATCAATAGCCAACGGTTATTTGATGGATGAGTGTACTATGTTTTGTGCAGAATATCTTATAGATGTTGAAACAAAATTAGATAATCCCTCTCAGATTCAGTATGGTCCAGTGGGATAAGGAACCACATTTGATATAGACAACATCGAGTGGATACAAGTGCATCGATACATCTTATTCAATACTCCATCAGTTTCACCATTAATGCAGTAAGTATCTTATCAATTTTATTATTTATCTTTTACATGTTTTGTTTGCATAAGTTTTTCATTTAAACACCGAGATTCTTCATTTTCAAGAAACACATTAATGAGCTAAAATAAGAGATGTATCATGCGACTGATTATCAAATTCAACAGTCTCATTATGCGTCATTTCATAATTGGTTCAAGGATTTTCTATTTATAAATTTATTTTCATTATGAATGAAGTATTATAATAATTTCTTTCTGTAGAAATCATTATTGAATTCTATGAATTATTTAGGTTTATAAGCTGAGGGAGTTAGGTGACCCCACGCTAACTGAAAAATTTATCCAACTAGCTAAGGGTCCATCTATAATAGCTCATCGTTATAAAGCTATAGATGCTAATGGATTTATATTTCACATTAAAGATATTGACCACAAATGAGAAACACAAAATAGTGGCATCGGTTGTCCATTCATCGATTCTGGTTATTACTATGGTCAATTGACAGAGATCATTGAAGTTTTATATGCACACGGGTTGAAGTACATATTGTTAAAGTGTAATTGGATTGATCCAGTGCGTGGAAGTAAATTCAATCAATATTAGTTTACAATAGTGAATTTTAAATATATGTTATATAGAAATGAATTAGTTGATAATGAACCTTTCATTTTGACATCACAAGCGAAATAATATTCTTAGTTACTTTGCCTTCGGATCCTATTTGGAAAGTTGTTGTGAAAATGTCCCTGTGAGGAGTGTTTCTATTTGAACAAGATGAACCCGAGACTGATCTTTTGGTTTCCCAACAGCTTGATCAACATATCTTAGTTCAACGTGAAGAAGATATTTATTGGGTCAGAGCATCCATTAAAGGAGAAACGGTCGATTTTCAGGTTTAATAAAAGGTGTATAATTGTTTTCTCACCAAACCCCAGACACCCCCCCCCCCACCGCGAACACCCCCCCCCAAACCCCAGATAGCCCCCACCCTGGACAGCACCCCCCCCCCCCACCCCGAAATAGCCCCCCCCCCCACCCCGGAATAGCCCACCCCACCCCACCACAGACAGCCCCCCCTCACCCCCAGACAGCCCCCCAACCCCAGATAGCCCCCCTCCCCGGACAGCCCCCCCACCCCCCGGATAGCCCCCACCCCTCAGACTCCCCCCCCACCCCAGAAAACCCCCTGACCCACCCCCAGATAGCCCCCCCCCCCCCACCCACCCTGGAACCCCCCCACCCCCCAGATAGCCCCCCCCCCCACCCCGGAATATCCCTTATTGTTTGATTGATTACTGTAAAAGTTTTATTTTTTAAAAAACAATCCAATTTATCTTTTTGAAATTTTGAATTGTCCCCTTATTAATTTTTTTTATGATCGCAGGCATGTTAGGGGAACAGACAACAAATCCACATCATCCATTTGAGCCATCTACATCTCAGGGTCGATGTATGTTGGAATGTAACTATTTCTAATTTTTTATGTAATTTCTAAACATATATATATATATTAACATCTGTCAAATTATGTATAAAATTTTTTTCAACAAGATCGAACTCGACTGCTTCTTCCTCTCGCAAGAGAGGCCCTGGTCGTGGCATTTTATCGTGAAATTCTGACACGATCTATGATGTTTCATTTGACGATAGATTTCATCCTGTGGGACTAACTACCCTTGCATTTATTCATTAGCTGGGTCATATCATACGCAACCCACATTGATTTTAATTTTCCACACGTGACTGGGCTTCTATCCCTCAGAATACATAGAGAGGCTTTGGAGGGAAGTTCAGGTAAGAAGACTAATTTAGTTTCTTCCTTATGTTTTAAAAAATACTAACATGTGTGATTTTTTTTCTTAAATAGAATAATATAAAAGTGTTCCCCAAGGAGTTTATCCTATGTGTATGAGAAAATTTCATAAGATATGGAAAGTTTATAAAGGCAAAGTCAAGAGGGAGCACTGGGTACCAAATATGGGTGCCGCAGACATTCTAGAAAAAGTCCTAAGAGGTGTTCTCCCATATCAGTAGCGTGACTTTGTTGAATATTGGTCTAATGAGGCCATCGTGGTTAGTATATTTATTTTGGTATATATATTTCAAGAATGTGTGACATTATATTTTCTTGAAATTTGAATTAATTTTATGTAGGAGGTGTCATCACGCCATTCCGAGAATCGAGCGTTGTAGGGACCACCTCACAGGCTCGGGACTTATCACGTGTCTCAGATCTGACATGAGGTATTTATTATTAATTATTATTATTATTTATTATGGTTTTGAATTATATTATTATATTTTATTGGTATATAGTTACAGGATCAAGGTGCACCGATTAATAAAATGTCGGAGTGGATAAGGATTCATGATCGAAATGATCATGAGGCTGCAGCTCTTATAGTAAGTGCTTGTACTCAGTACCAATACTTACATGCATCTTTATATAAATATATATATATATATATAAACATTTCACAGGCTCAATTTGAAGCTGAGTTAGAACAGCTGCCAGAGGATCAACGACAACTTCTCATGCGAGGAGATGAGATATTCCATCCCATTATTGGTCGTGATGGACATGGATATAGTTTGACCTATGGAACTGGTATTCCTCATTCTGTATTATCATGTGATAAGGTTTCCGGCCCTTTTATTTCTCATATGACACAATAGCTTTTAGATTTTGAGGCACGGTTGTGCGCTTCTGAGGAGATAAATGCACAATTGATCGTTAAGGTTAGAACACTGCAGGAATATGTGTGTCTGGGTACTAGTGTAGGAGATCATACAACACAAGTTTATACTGAATTTATTTATTTACTTTATATTATTTTTGTTATTAAATCTTTATAATTTTTATTTTTTGTAGGACCCTAGCACACCGGATGGAGGTAGCAGCCATGACCGCGCATGACGCATCATATTCACGAGGTGTGTTTCTTTTATATTTATTATTAAATTGATGTTATATATTGATTTAGACTTTAAATGTATATTTTTTTAGGGGGTTTCTTTTCGGGGGTGAGGGGGGCTGTCCAGGGGGTGGCAGGGTTGTCCAGGGTAAGGGGGTTGTCCGGGGGGTGGGGGCTGTCCGGGGGGAGGGGGCTGTTCAGGGTGAGGGGGGGTTGTTCGGGGTGAGGGGGGCTGTCCGAATGACATTTCATCTCCTCATACACCACAAGAATAATAATTAGGGTGTTTTCATGTGATTTCAAGTCATGTCGATGTCGTTCGGTTTGCATTTGACCGTTAAATGCATTTTTTGACCATTTACGACATGCAGAGTGCATTTTCAATCACCACGGTCACACGAAACCTCTGATTTGATGTGTTGTCTGGATAACCATTTCACAATTCACCCACCCTTTGTTGTAATCCGATTTCATGGCATTCCAAGGTTGTTCAGCCGGTTTTGACCACCCCACGCACACTTTTCAAGAGCGTCAAACACCTAAAAAACACATATTCATTGATGCTATGCAAACTACACATCCTAATGATGTTTCATCTCCTCATACTCCTCAAGAATAATAATTAGGGTGTTGTCGTGTGATTTCAAGTCATATCGATGTCGTTCAATATGCATTTGACCGTTAAACGCATGTTTGGGCCATTTACGACACATATAGTGAGTTTTCGGTCACCGCGGTCACACAACAATTCCGATTGATGTTCCATATACCCAACCATTTCACAATTCATCCACCCTTTTTTGTCGTCCGATTTTGTGGCATTTTGAGGTCGTTAGGATGGTTTTGACCACCCCACGCACGCTTTTCAATTGTGCCAAACACATAAAAAACACATATTTAGCAGTGTCGAGCAAACCATGTGTCCAAATGATGTGTTGTCTCCTCGTACACTTCACGAATAATAATTAGAGTGTTTTTTTAGGATTTCAAGTCATTTCAATGTCGTTCGGTATGCATTTGACCGTTAAACGCGTGTTTTGGCCATTTACGACACGCAGAGTGCGTTTTCAGTCACCGCGTCCACACGACACCACCGATTGACGTTTTGTCTACCCGGCTGTTTTACAATTCACCCACCCTTTGTTGTCATCCGATTTAATGGAATTATGAGGTCGTTTGGCTGGTTTTAACCACCCCACAAATGCTTTTCAAGCACAACGAACACCTAAAAAACACATATTCTGTCGTTCCGCACAAACCGTGTGTTTGAATGATGTTTTGTATCCTCATACACCTCAAAAATAATAATTAGGGTGTTCTAGTGTGATTTCAAGTCATGCAGATGTCGTTCAGTATGCATTTGACCATTAAATGCATGTTTTGGCCATTTATGACATGCGGAGTACGTTTTCGATCACCACGGTCACATGAAACCTCTGATTGACATGTCGTCTTCCCGACCTTTTCAAAATTCACCTACCCTTTGTTGTTTTCCAATTTCATGGAATTTCAAGATTGTTCGGCCAGTTTTGACCACCCCACGCATTCTTTTCAAGCGCGCCAAACACCTAAAAAACACATATTCAGTCGTGTCACTCAAACCACACATCCAAATGATGTGTCGTCTCCTCATACATCTCACCAATAATAATTAGGGTGTTGTCCTATGATTTCAAGTCATGCTGATGTCGTTCGGTATGCATTTGACCATTAAACGCATGTTTTGGTCATTTACGACACGCAGAGTGCGTTTTCGGTCACCATGGTCACATGACACCTTCGATTGATGTGTCATCTACCTGAACATTTCACAATTCACCCACCCTTTGTTGTCATCCGATTTCATGGCATTCCAAGGTCTTTCAGCTAGTTTTGACCACCCCACGCATGCTTTTCAAGCGTTCCAAACACCTAAAAAACACATATTCAGCCGTGCTGTGAAAACCACGCGTCCGAATGATGTGTAATCTTCTCATACACATCAAGAATAATAATTAGGGTTTTTTAGTGTGATTTCAATTCATGATGATGTCATTCGGTATGTATTTGACTGTTAAACACATGTTTTGGTCATTTACGACACGTGGAGTATGTTTTCAGTCACCACAGTCACACAACACTTCTAATTAATGTTATGTTTACCTGACCATTTCACAATTCACCCACCCTTTGCTGTCGTCTATTTTCATGGCATTCCAAGGCCGTTTGGCTGGTTTTGACCACCCCACGCACGCTTTTCAAGTTCGCCAAACACCTAAAAAACATATATTAGTCGTTTTTGTCAAACTGCGCATCCGAATGACATTTTGTCTCCTCTTACACCTCAAGAATAATAATTAGGGTGTTTTCCTATGATTTCAAGTCATGTCGATATCATTCGGTATGCATTTGACCGCTAAACACATGTTTTGACCATTTACAACATGCGGAGTTCATTTTCAATCATCACGGTCACATGACACCTCCTATTGACGTTTCGTTTGGACGACCTTTTCACAATTCACCCACCCTTTTTTGTTGTCTGATTTCATGGAATTATAAGGTCGTTCGGCCAGTTTTCACCACCCCACGCACAGTTTTCAAGCGCACCAAACACCTAAAAACCGCATATTCAGCCATTCCGCGCAAACAGCGCATCTGAATGATGTTTCGTCTCCACATATACCTCAAAAATAATAATTAGGGTGTTTTCATGTGATTTCAAGTGATGAAGATCTCATTCGGTATGCATTTTCCCGTTAAACACATGTTTTGGCCATTTACGACACGCGGAGTGCGTTTGCTGTCACCGCAGTCACACAACACCTTCGATTGACGTGCCGCTTACCCAAACATTTCAAAATTCACCCACCCTTTTTTTTCATCCAATTTCGTGGCATTACCAGGTCATTCGGCTGGTTTTGACCACCCCACACATGTTTTTCAAGCACGCCAAACACTTAAAAAACACATATTCAGTCGTTCTGAACAAACCACGTGTCCAAATGACATGTCGTCTCCTCTTACCCCTCAACAACTTTAATTAGGGTATTTTCCTCTGATTTCAAGTCATTCCAATGTCTTTTGGTATGCATTTGGCCGTGAAACACATGTTTTGGCCATTTACGACATGCAGAGTGCATTTTCAGTCACCACGGTCACACGACACCTCTTATTGATGTGTCTTCTACTAGACCATTTTACAATTCACCAGCCCTTTATTGTCGTCTGATTTCAGGGAATTCTAAGGTCATTCAGCTAGTTTGAACCGCCTCACACACACTTTTGAAACGTGCCAAACACCTAAAAAACACATATTCAGTCGTTCCGCACAAACCGTGTGTCCGAATGACGTTTTGTCTCCTCCAAAAACTCAATAATAATAATTAGGGTGTTTTAGTGTGATTTCAAGTCATGTTGATGTCATTCGGTATGCATTTAACCGTTAAATTCATGTTTTGGCATTTTAAAACACGCGGAGTGCATTTTCGGTCACCGCGGTCATACGACAACACTAATTGATGTGTCATCTGCCCGACCATTTCACAATTCACCCACCCTTTGTTTTAGTATGATTTTATGGAATTATGAGGTCGTTTGGCCGATTTTGACCACCCCACACACGCTTTCAAGCGTGCTAAACACCTAAAAAACAAATATTCATTTGTGCGGTGCAAACCACGCATACAAATGATGTGTCGTCTCCACGTACACCTCACGAATAATAATCAGGGTGTTCTAATGTGATTTAAAGTCATGCCAATGTCATTCGGTATGCATTTGACTGTTAAACGCCTGTTTTGGCCATTAACGACACGCGAAGTGCATTTTCAGTCACTGTGGTCACATGACACCTCCTATTGACATTTCGTCTACCCAACCGCTTTACAATTCACCCACACTTTGTTTTTGTTTGATTTCATTTCATTTTGAGGTCATTTGTCTAGTTTTTACCACCTCACGCACGCTTTTCAAGTGCGCCAAACACCTAAAAAACACATATTCAGCCATGTCGTGCAAACCACACATCTGAATGACGTGTCGTCTCCTTGTAAATCTCACGTAAAAATAATTAGGGTGTTTTCCTATGATTTCAAGTCATGTCGATGTTGTTCGGTATGCATTTGACCGTTAAACGCATGTTTTGGCCATTTACGACATGTGGAGTGTGTTTTCAGTCACCACGGTCAGATGACACCTCCAATTGAAGTTTCTTCTACCCGACCATTTCACAATTCACCCACCCTTTGTTTTCATCTGATTTCGTGGCATTCTGAGGTCGTTCGGCCAATTTTGACCCCCCCACGCACGTTTTTCAAGCGTGCCAAACACCTAAAAACACATATTCAGTCATGCTATACAAACCGTGTGTATAAATGATGTGTCATCTCCTCGTACACCTCATTAATAATAATTAGGGTGTTTTTGTTTTATTTCAAGTCATGCTGATGTTGTTTAGTATGCATTTGATCGTTAAACGCATGTTTTGTCCATTTACGACAAGCGGAGTGCATTTTTTGTCACCGCGGTCACACGAAACCTCTGATTGATGTGTCGTCTGCCTGAACATTTCACAATTCACCCACCCTTTTTATCGTCTGATTTAATGGAATTCTGAGGTCGTTCGGCCAGTTTTTACAACTCCACGCATGCTTTTCAAGCGTGTCAAACACCTAAAAACACATATTCAGTCGTGTTGTGAAAACTGTGTGTCCTAATGATGTTTCCTCTCCTCGTACACCTCAAAAATAATAATTAGGGTGTTGTCCTGTGATTTCAAGTCATTTTGATGTCATTCGGTATGAATTTGACCATTTAACGAATGTTTTGGACATTTACGACACGCGGAGTGCGTTATCGGTCACCGCGATCACACGACACCTCTGATTGATGTACCATCTACCCAACCATTTCAAAATTCACTCACCCTTTGTTTTCATCCGATTTCATGGAATTATGAGGTCATTCAGTGGGTTTTGACCACCCCACGCATGCTTTTCAAGCATGCCAAACACCTAAAAACCATATATTCAGTTGTGTCGTGTAAACCACGCATCGGAATGACTTGTCGTCTCCTCGTGGGGGCTGTTAGGGGTGTATGGGGGCTATATGGGGGGTTTTCCAAGGGTGAGCGGGTGTTCGGGGGCAAGGGGGGCTATCCGGGGTGACGGGGGGATGTCCAGAGGTGGGGGCAGTCTAGGGGGTGGGGGGCTATCCGAAGTGAGGGGGGTTGTTCGGGGGGGATAACACGTTAACTCCACCCTAATGGCATATTAGTGTAATGTCGTAATGACCAAATGGCCTAATGGCATATTATCCTATTGACCAAATGGACAATTGACCAAATTCCCAAACGTCCTAATAGCCCAATTTGATTTAAATATATATACTAACTTAATAAATATGTCTAATTTTCTTTTTCTTTGTTTAGTTGTTTCTTTTGTATCTTATTGTATGTCTATTGAAACAGAATATTGTAATAGATTAGAGATGTTTGGATCATTGTATGTGAAGAAGTATGTCCTTAATTTTTTTGAGGAACCTGATGTTTATGCTGTTTTGAATTGTTTTTCTTTGTCATTTTAGTTGTGTTTCTTCTGTTCGGCAATAGTTTTTGTGATTGCTAGAAATGTGATGTATAAATGGATTTTTTTTAAAATAAATTCCAAGTTTGTGACCGCCATTGGAGATCTTTATTGGTCAATACCAAAAGCGACCTCCATTGGCAGTCGCTATAGGCCGATTTTTCAGTCTCTTATAGCGAATGCCAATGGCGGTCGCTATAGGCCCACCCAATAGCAGCAGCCAAGCGGTCGCGGTGGACCTAATTTCTCATCACCTATAGAGACCACTAATGGCGGTCGCTATATCCCTATAGTGATGGGCCAAATGTGACTTCCACTAGCAGTCACTGTAGAGCTAGAGAGACCGCCAATGGCAGTCGCTTTATTCCCAGTTTCTAGTAGTGTTATCTACAAAAAAACTAGACCACCTGATCTAATAATGTATAATATTCAAGAACTTCAGCAACTGATAGACAAATTCCTGATCTCACTCACTATCTTCTGAACTTCAAATGCTATGGAATTATCATAGTACACTAATTACTCAGATATATATCTTCTAGATTACTACTTGGATTTAATCTCAAAAACAATGCACACTATTCATGCACTTTATATTGTATATGAATTCTCAAACTTCATGCATATATACAAATTCATAGATGTATCACTTTTAATGCGCATGAAATAGCACATATACTAACTTCAATTAATCATTCACACATTACTTTGTTCGTGCATACATATCATCATATGTATCATGTATAGTCTACAAATCATGTATGCTTATTACATTTTATTCATGAAACTCATTTCACCACCTTAAGTATTTCTTTCATGCATGCAAAACATATCATGAAACTCATGTACTAGATATTTAGAATTATTCATATAAATTAATTGCATGATACCACTGCTTCTTTAAGTATCCATAATTACACACCCTATATTTTCCTTATTCTTCAAGAAAGCTTCAAACTATTTTCATGAAACCCTCAATCATATACAAGTGTATTATTTCATACATGTATTTCAAACACTTTATCATAACAGAATATGTTATGCATCTATTATTATTTCTTCTTCATGTAATAGTATACATGTGTTCTTATTTATCCTTCACGTAACTCAGTGTGTTTTTTATACTGGATTGTCAAATCAAAACAATATAATGTGAATGTGAAGGTTGTAACAAGCATAGTACGAGATCATGGAACCTTCTCTTGAATACAGATCACTTTCAAGACTCTTCTTTAACCTATCTCTCTCAAAAATATCTCTTGGATATGCGTTAATATCCCACTAAAAATGACCACATATGAGATTATTTATAGAATAAACTTCACCAACTTAACTCCACCACAAATTCACTCTAACATAGTCCACACTTTGTAACTATGAGAATCACTGTCATCACAAATATCATAATGGCTACGCATTGTATCTCCTCAGTTTGATCTTCTTTAATTCATGAAAATAAAGTTTCATGATGATTTTATTGTATTAAAATTTTTAGGATTATCAAATGATGATCTAATGATTGACTAGATCATTCAGATGTCACAACATTCAGATCTTTAGGAACAAAAGCTTCTCGGATAAAGGTTTGAGGTAGACGATGATAACAACACTAATCAAATAGCATAGATCAATCAGATCAGAAGTCAAATATTATTCATGTCTTTTTAATGATGGGGATAGAGTAATCAAGAACCAATAATCCCAAATTGATTCTTGAATTGCCTAAGCACTTCCATTTATTACAAGGTGTTTTGGTTAGTCGGTAGATGTGAGTACTGGGGTTTTCTCCTGAACAGTTGTTGGCACCGACCCATGTCATCTCCCTATTCTTCCATTGTACTGCTCCCCACATAGGGGCTCGACTATGATCCCATAAACCTATATGTGGGCCTACTTTTCACATGCACACCCACTACCTCCATATTGGCGGGAACGGTGTTGATGTCTTACCTAAGCAGTGGTTGCAATCCCCCTTGGGATGGCCAATGGGGTTGGATTATTTTTTCGAAGTCTTCGGCAAGAAGAGTTATCCAATTTCTCAAATGGTGTGTCATGACCCAAAATGATGGTCCCAAACTGTGACTACTCCAAACCCTCCTCCAATAGACTAGGGGATAGAGACTAGCACCGAGTAGGAATATCACACATAGGAGAGGCATTAGCCTAATGTACCTATACACACACACATCTCCAATCCCATATAATGATTAAATCTAAAACAACTCAAAACAATGCATAAATACATATATAATCCCACAATTATAGTATGATAATAAAGTATTAAAAGTGATAAAGGGGACAAATACAATCCCAAAAAAACTACAGGGAGTCAAGCTAGTTTAGAAGGTGGGGACAACTATACAGAAAACACCTCAGGCTGTCTAGCTCAAGATAAGCTCCACCAGCTCCCTATCCTCCCAAGAGAACGTCAAACGGGTCATCATATTCATAATACATAACATGTGTGGGAAAATACCATATAGGGATTAGTATAAAACTACTCATTATGAAACCCTTAAAACATTAAACACATGGCATAAAAAATATTCAGCTCATAAAAAGGATATATAAATCAAATGAAAACCCCCAAATACACTAAAGAAGGACACCATGCCTCTAGTTAGTCTCAACCAAACTGTCAGTCATAGGATTCTTCTCAAAGATTCTAGGAAATGATCGTTCTGGGAGAACCCAATCCACAAGCAATACTATCACCAGATACACTCATACAAGTGGTCATGATTTTTTTCCCCACCCAATAAAACTCACTAATCTCTAAAGATCTCGATACTCAAATAGGGGATCACACCCAGGATAGATGGGGGACACCACAAACCCAATATGGATCAACCTGCTATGTAGGGGGTCATATGTCAATGATACCACGAACCCTAATGAAAAGACCTTCTCAATGGAGTATCAATTCCTTACTCAAGGAGGCCATTTTGATTCCATGAAACTCACCTAGGGTATGAGAATTAATGATGGAGGATCACACTCTGGTCTCATGGTGGGACACCACAAAATTTATCTGAGACTCATCCTCCAGATTGGATCACAATCTAGAGTTTTGGAAATAATGTCGCACTATACGCTTGAGGGGATGGACAAAGGGAACCCAATCAAATGATATTTTTCTAAACTAAATAAATTAAGGGCTTCAAATACCCTCAAAGGGGGGTACATGGTGTGACTAGGGAGTACATGGCATGTCTATCCAACCCCTGGTCTTCCTCTGTCACTGTCTCACATGGAATATAAACTTTAAATTAAACAGTGTGTCCTCTATGGGTACATAGTGTCTATAGGTCGAGTTGTAATGTTTTCTATGACACCTACCCATTCCCGCTTACTTCTTTCCATGCCAATGTACCAACCTGTGTACACCAAGTTATACCCATGTACACCTGGTCATGTCTGTATATAGGGCTCTACACATGTACTTTGGTCGTGTCCATGTACCCTAGCCAACTAGTGACTGTGTATCCTTTGAGATACACATAAATATTCCAACATGAGTCACATAGTGTGTGATAGATATCACACAATATGTAATATCTTTCTCTCCATGGAAACCCTAATGCCACACAGAGGGTCTCACACTACATGTATCTCTATATTAAACATCGTGTAACTCATAATTTTACAAAACCCATAGGTTATTTTATGCATCTCTGTCTATGTTTTTGCCACTATGATTTCATCTTGGAATCTCATATCTAAGGGAAATCATCCCCTTCCATCACCAATCATCGGGATTCGAGCTTCGAATACACTCAGAAAACACCACCATCGAGCCACCACACCACCAACTCATGTCAATAAGAAAAACATGATCCTCAGAACAATTCATACCACCTATGATCATCCTTCATAATCACACCTATATCACACCCTTAATCACAACCCATGCCTAGAGTATTGATTTTTTACACCAAATAACAGTCATCCAATGATTATATACCCAATATTTATTGAAATAAGGGCTAAATAAATTGTCAAAAATGAATGTGGGAAGAAATAGGTGAGAAATACATAAAGAAAAATATATGAGGAACCAACCTCAGTCTTTGTTCATTTTTATCCTTGATCCATTGTCAAATAATTTAATAAACAAAGAGAAAAATAATCAACAAAAAAAACAAATAAACTGTAAATAAAATCAATTGTCACTGCGCAAATCAATTATTTTTTTTGGAATTCATCCATGTTCAACAAAAGTAAAAGAAAGATAATGAATAAAAAAAACAAACATCCTACTTTGAGTTTGGATCGATCACTAGAAAATAACAGTCCTATATTTCCATCGTTGGTGAAATCCATGAACTCCGTTGGTGTAAAAACCTCAATATAATCTCGATCTGATGTCGTCTGTCAGTGATCATCCAACAGATTTTCTCCAATGAATCCTTTAAATCTAAAGGTTATGTGGATAACCCTAGGTATTGAGGCATAACCATGTATCTATAGATTATTTTAGGTAATTACGTTAACATAATAAATTAAATAAATTTATTTATTTATTTTATTATTTATACATGTGATGACTTTTAACCAAACACCGGATGCCAACAAATATTATGTTGCGCCTAGGGTAAATCTCACTCTGAACTCAAAATCAGACTCATATTTCTGATCTGAGCCTACTTTTAAGAGTTATTTCACTTTTTTAGATAAACTACTTGAATTTGATATTAATATTTTCAATATTTTTTTCAAATATCAATTCTAGACTCATCGGGCCTCAGAATCTCATGACATCTCAACACCTAGCTCTAAAATTAATATATATAATATTATGAAATAATAAATGGAAAAACCAAAGTCATTACACGGTGTAAATTAAAATCAAAGATAACTTTAATCTCCCCATTTAATTTTTTTTCAGTACTACAAAACATCATCAAGTTCAATATGTGTGTTTTACTTTATTCCCCTTATTGACAATGAATATGAAGAACATATAGAGGACATCATTTATCATCAAACATATTTTCTTACCTTTAAGATGATACCCCATATTTTATTTTTCAAAGATACTATAGCCAAAAAAATATTAAGTTCAAATACATGTGTTTATTGTGTTAACTTGGATATTTTTTTAAAACATTTGAGAAATTGGATAACTCTTCTTATTGAATACTGCTAAAAAATAAGATAACTGAATTGGCTAGTAGAAGGGGGGCCGCAACCACTGGTTAGGTGGGCAGTCAACCTCTAGCCAGCTAATAAAGTAGTAGTGAGTGTGCATGTTCATATTATCCCCATATAGAGGAATTGGTATCATAGTAGAACCACTGTGCAAGGAGTGGCATGGTGACATAAGAGGGAGTTGGCACGTGTCAGTGCTAGCGGTTGTCTAAGAATGTACCCTACTACTCGCATCTATTGAGTGACCAACACACCTTGTAATAAATGGAAGTACTCAAGTACTTCAAGAATTGATGTGGGATGAGTGGTGCTTAGTTACCATATCCCCATCATTAAACATACACAAATAATAATGGTTCTATGATCTGATTGATCCGTGTCATTTGATCAGTGTCATGATCATCATCCACCTCCAACCTTCATCAAAGAAGCTTCTGTTCATTGGGATTTGAATGTCATTGCATATAAATGATATAGTCAAGTGTTCTAGAATCATTTTATAATCCTGAAAATTTTAATATGAATGAATCATCATGAAACTTCATTTTCATGAATTAATTAAGATCAAACAAAGGAGATGCAGTGTGTAGAATATATGGTATTTGTGATGACAATGATTCTTGTAGTCACGAAGTATGGGATAATTCATTGTGCATATTCGGTTGAGTTAAGTCAATGGAGTTAAGTTGGTGGAGTGTTTTATATATATATACTTCCATATTCATTCATTTTCAGTGGAATCTTAACACATATCTAAGAGATATTTTTTAGAGAGATAGACCAAAATACAGACTTAAAAGCACTCTATATTCAAGATAAGGTTCCATGTGATCGTGTTGTGATTGTTATAGCCTTTTAATTCTCATTATGTTGTTCTAATTACAAATTCTAGTGTAATATTCACACAGAGTTAGGTGAAGGAGAAATAATAACTCGTGTATACTATTGTGAAAAGAATAAACAAGAACAGAGACATCACATATTCTATTACATGAAATTATTTTAAATAAATGTGTTAAATAATATGATTGTATATGATTGATGGTTTCCTGAAGATTGTATGAAGATTTTTGATGAAGAAGGAAGACATAGGGTGTGCACTTCTGGTTACCTGAAGAAGTAGTGGTATCACGTGATTAATTTTCATAAGGAATTTTAAATATATGTTATGTGATTTTCATGTTGTGTTCTGTATGCATGAAGAAAATACTGAAGGCAGTTCAATGAGTTGCATGAATAAAACATAAGATGAATACATGATTTTTCAACCATGCATGATGCATATGATGATATACATGAATGAACAAAGTAAGGTGTGAATGATAAACTAAAGTTAGTATATGTTTGATGGCATCCACATAAAAAGTTATACATCCATGAATTTGTAGACATACATGAAGTTTGAGAATGTATGTGCAATATATATTGCATGAATAATGTGAATTGATTTTGAGATTGAATCCAGGTAGTAATTCATAATACATATACCCAATTAGTTAGTATACTAAGATAAGTACATAGAATTTGAATTTCAATATATAATGAGCAGGATCAGGTAGTTTTTTATTAGTTTCTAAAGTTCTTGAATATTGTACATGAGAAGATCATGTGATTTCGTTTTTTTGTAGATAAATAATTCATCTCAAGGTAGTGTAGAATCATTTTAAAGTTGACAAAGATATTTATATTAGATTATCATATCTTGTGTGAATCAAGATTAGTAGAATTCAGTAGTGGGACTCTGAAGTAGAACAATTATACAGTAGGACTCTAGAGTAGGTCATCGGTATGTTGGTAACACTGTGAGATGTAGTATAAAGATCCTCATGTGGGACTTAGGAGTTTCTAATATAGGTGGGAACTTTTAATCTCTAGTGGGACTCTAGATTGGAACATTATGAGACTCAGTGTTGATGGGAATGGGACTTTCCATGGTTTTAACCACCTATATATAGTCAAGAATCTCTAAATAGGGGAATAACTAGTTATAGAAAGGATTAAGTCTATATTCCAAACCTTGTAAAAAATCATGTGTGTTGTGATTGATTTTTATTTTTTATTATAGGGAGATGTGGAGAATTAAATATGAAGGATGGAGAATTTAATCATTCACATAGGTAGGATTAAAAGAAATATTTTTTAAAAAATAGCACAACACTGATTCACCCCCCCCCCCAGTGGTACCTAACTAATCCTTGGACACATAGATTTGTATTAGAGGAATATCCACCCTAAAGATCTAAGAACTTTATGAGAAATGGAAAATCATAATTCAGTGAACATCTAAGTAATACTTACTTTCAATGGAAAAAACTATCATAGCTAGAGGAATATAATGCTTACTTTTCTTCTATCTCTTGGCTTGGAAGTGAGATATGTAGAAAAAGTGGGCTTCCCAAATATTATTGAGGATGTTTTCATGACTCAAGATAATAATATAAATCTAGAACTTGATTTCCAGGCTAAAAATTCCATCATGGTGGATTTATCAAAAAAAATTATACACTAAAGTGATGGGTCTCCAAACTACCAAGCAGATCATAGATAAACTAAAAAGAAGTTACAAAGGAAATATTAAATTCAAGGAATCTAAGATTAAAATATAGAGAATAAAGTTTTAGGATATTAAAATTACTGATGATGAATGTATTGATTACTATTTCATCAGAGTCAATGAGATAGTAAGTAATATCCATGGATTTGGTGAGAAGATGGAAGATTCAACAATTGTGAAAAAACTTATGAAAAATTTCTATGAAAAATTTTATGCCAAGGTTTCAACCTAGGAAGATAGGGAATACATTTAATTTTATTAGTTACTTAGTAATCTCATATATTATAAAATGAGAAAGGCTCCATCTTTTAAAAAGAAGGTAAAATAAGAGATGGCTTTTGAGAATATAAGAATTGGAAAGTTCAAATAAGTGTAAGTTGAAGAATCAAGTGATTCTGATGATGATGAAGTTGATGAATACCTTAGTGAATTTTCTATTATTATAATAAGGTTCAAAAGGTTGAAATGGAAAATAAAGGTAAAGAAGCTACTCAAGTGATTCAAATGTAATTGTATTGGACTTCTTTCTATAAATTTCCCAATGAAAATGGATGAATTGGAATATAATGAAAAAAGTGAGAAATCTCATAAATAGAAAAAGGATAATAAGAATAAGAAATATTATAGAAATAGAAATAGGGATTTTATGAGAAAGCATACAACAGAAAATATATAATCCAGTGGTTCTTCAAAAGATGAACTCAATTTATTTTCTCATGCTGAGAAAGGCTCAAATTCTTCAAGTAGTGATGATGATAGTGATTTCTAAACAAATAAGGAATGTAAAGAAGAGTTGGAAGTTTATCTTAAGAAAAACACTTAACTTAAGAAAGAGAAGATAAATATGGAAAAATTAAATAAAAATTTATCTACTAAAAATGAAGATCATGATATAATTGAAATAACTCTTGTTGATGAAAATAAGAACAAGGAGGAAAATATTTATGAGAAACAATCAATGTATCTGATGGTACAACATGGATTGAATAGGAAAAGATAATACTTTAATAAGTTTGTTGAGATAAAATTTAAGTCATCTCAATCTGGTGAGATGAAAGGTTCCAAAAGACAAGGTACATTTTCTCCTACACAGTTTCAAAATAGATATGACATTACCAATAATATAGGTGAATCTGTGAGGACTAAGAATTAAAGAGAGGTGAATTTTACCATATCAAATAATGAAAGTAATATTTCAGAAATTTCATTTCTTCCTAGTAAAAAGAAAATATGGTTTATAATAAGATAAATCATGAATTTACTCAACATGTTTATTAACAGAATAAAAGATCATATTTCAAATGATTTTGTTAGTGTTATGGAAAATATGGGCATAAAGGATACTATTTCTAGTATAACATGTCATTTCCAAGAATTAGGCATCAACCCAGGGGGGGCTATAATGAATAGATGAGAATATACTACCAAAAAAATCATTAAAAGTGACAATACAAAATAGGTATTATTTCTTAAAATAAGTGTGTGGTATATGTGAATTACAAGATTATGGAAATTAGATATTCATCACTAAATTACTTATAAAAGTTACTTATGATTTAAAAAGGAATAAAAATAAGAAGTAAAAAGAGAAGAATTCATGTACATATGAGAATCACTATGAGACACCCAAAATGGCTAAACATACAAAGAATGAATGTTTGAAAATTTGGCCAGATCATCTAAAAATGGCCAAACAAATGTAGAAATATAAAATTTATGCTAAAAATAAGGGTAATTAGATTAATTCATAAGAATATACTGAATATAATAATAAGTCGTATACTTTTTATGGTTTATATAATCAAAATAATCAGTGTGAAAAAGTTGTATATTACATGAATAATTCCATGAAATCAGAAGAAAAGAATGTTTCTTTATATATAAAGGTGGAGAAAATATCCCCATATAAAGAAACCATTTATAAGGAGTTGAACTCTTCCAAATATGAAATTAAAATAAAGAAGGACAAGGAAAGGTTGAGAAGATACTCTCAAATTGAATTTTATTTCTGAAAAACAAACAAGTCCCTCATTATTCCTATATATATATATATATATATATTTATATATATATGATTTTGTACTAACATGCTGAGAATTAAAGGATATGGATGTGTCCCTTGAGGAGGAGAATAGATTATTTGAAAGTGTTAAGTATACACAAGTCTTTTAAATCTTATAATCACTCTCAAATTCATAATATGAATATTCTTGAAAATAGTTATCAAAAGATAGTTGATATTGAGCTAAAAAAGGGGATCTATATGTTTTTTTCACTTGAAAATTTGCAGGATAAATATTTTTCATGAATTGATTATCTAAGCAGTTCTAAGGTATGAAGTGACAGTTTTCTAAGAATGGTATCAAATGTATATTTTTTCATAGACAACATTGATCACCTTGGTTATGAACTCTTTTTTTATACATTGGGTATTCCCATGTTGACTTATAGTTTTTTAGTTAAAGACACTATGTAAAAGAAAATATGTGGTATCATCTTAAAGGGAGAATAATATGTCTGATAAGAAATGATATCCTCTATATATTTCTTAAATTAAATTTCAATAAGGGGGAGAAATTAAAACACATATATTGACCTTGATGATGTATGGTGGTATTGAAAAAAAAATTAATTTCAACTCAAAGGGAACTTTATTCATAACATTAAAGAGATATATTGATTGAGTTAGATGGATAAAGTTTAACCCAAACTAAATGGTGGTTTAGAGAGATTCCTTACCTCAAACCTGATTTTTCATGTGTGTTCTTTATATTCCTAACTAATAAATGTTTTTTAATTATTTAATTTATTAAGAACCTTTTTATATTTTATTATTCATTTTATTTTAATTTTTACCATGTCATATTCTATTACTTAAACAATTAATTTCACATCATACATTTTAACGATAAACGACTCATATATCCAGAATCACTTTGGTATGTTGAATAAGGTAAAATAGATTATTAATTAATCATATATAAAATCGTAACCATGAAAAAAATTATCATTTTATGTATAAATTATACTTTTTAAACTAACCATTAAATATGGTTATGAAACATGAACTACGTTACAATCATGGAGATAGTAGGTTATACGTACGCATAAGTAAAATTTCTATTTTTTGAAGATCGTGATGGAAGGAAGGTAAGTGTTATTTTATATTTAAATAATGATAATTATATCATAAATAGAATATTATTTCTTTAAATATCCTTTTACATACCATCCATGTGATGCAGTAATAAAAAATAATCATGTCGTTTCATGAGACGGTAGTCCATTGTACACACGAATGACATTATCATTTACTCAATGGATGATAAGGTAAGAAATTATAGGATATATTAATTTTAAATAATGTTTAATATTTCATTAATATTATATATAAACCTAAATTCATTCCTTATTATCTTCCACATAAATCATAAATGAAAAAAATCACATCACATCGAGAGGTGGTAGTTCACCGTACACACAAGCGACGTTATCGTAATCTCTATGGAATGGAAAGAAAAAAATGTATATATAATTTAATAATTAAAAAAATATAACTATATCAAAAAAAATTATAAAAAATATACATCATTATATCCATTTGTGATAAGTTGTGATGGAAAATAAATTACATTGGTTCGTGAGGTGGTAGTCCATCGTATTCAAGATCAACAATTTTTTCCCATTTGAGTGAGGTGGAGATGGTTTTATATCACGAACATAACATAAAAACAGATAAATGTATGTAAGATACTAATTTTATTTTATTATCATGGATTAATAATATTTTAAGTATGTGGAAGAAGAAATAAAATAAAACGCTTGGTTAAGGACGTTATCTAATCTTCAGACAACTTCTTTTGATTTAAACCAAAAGCATTCCTAGGTTAGATTTATGAATAAACCAAGTATTATAGGATGATTGAGGGAATTATGGAATTTTTTTATTCATTTATTGGAAAAAAAATGGGTTTTTAAGTGTGTATAGGAGAGTATTGGGGGTGGCCTTTTATAAGTTGGGCAGAGGATACATTATGATTGTTTTAAAATAAATAACTACACATAAATATTTCTCTTGAAAAAAGTATAAAAAATGGACCATTTTTAAATTTTAGAGGATATAAGATCTAAATATTACTATAAAATGGTAATTATACAAGTTTTTGGTCATTTTTATCCATTATTTGTTAATTTTAACCCTCAGTAAACCTGTTTTTACCTTAATCGTGGTAAATATTTTTTTACTATTTTCACTATTAATTACGGGAAGAAAATTTAATATTATTATATAATGTAAATTATGTTAATTAAAAATATGGAATCCATTTTCTTCAAATTACTCTCACATATTTTCCAGATTTTAATTTAAAATTAAACTCACAGACGTGTCGAAAAAATGGTTTTTCCTAAAGAAAAACTTTCAAAAGTTGAAAAACTTTTTATATAAAAATTAAATATGAAATTGATTAAAATGAACTAATTTTGATTAATTAATTTATAATTGAACTAATTTTACTTTTAAAATCACATTAATATAAAATTAATATTGTAATTTCTTTAAACAAAAACGCAGTTTTTAATAAAAACGGTATTTTTCACTATTCATCAAAAAATGAAAGTTTTCAAAAAAATCCAAAACATTTACCGTAAGATAATTTTGATATAATGATTTAAAAAATTAAGTTAATTTTGTAAAATAAATTTTCTAAAAGTATTAAAAATTAATTTTAAAGTATGTGTGCAAATTTTTACTAATCTGCCTTTTTGGGAAAAAATACAGTTTTTCATGAAAAATTATTTTTTGTTCAAATGGTTCTTATTTTATTTCTAATAAATATAAAACCATTTAATTTATTTTATAAATTTATAAAAAATAAGTTTCATAATTTATTTATTCCTATTCATATCTTCTAATTTAATGGCTAGGTTACAATGGTAATGTTTAAAAACTAATATTTTAAAAGAGTTTCATGTTTTGTTTAAACCTGGTGTTGCATGCATCGTAAGCTATCAAAGAGATTGAATTTTTTTTAAAAAGAAATATACCATAAAGTATTAGGGTATTATAATAAACTTTTTCAAATTTTACTAAATGATAGGATTTAGACCCATCCTCATCCTTTATTTTAATTATTTTAGTTTGGATCCTTTTTTCCTTGAAAATTAATTTATATTAATTTAATATTTTAAGTAATTTCAAGAGTGCCCCCCCAAATTATAAAAGGGTACCTTTTATTCTCTTCTATTTAAACATAAAAATCATTTTAGTTTTTCAAAAACATTTAAAATAACATCCTCATATTCTAGAGTTATTAGTTCAGGATGAATACCAAACTTAGAGTGTTTAAAGTGAAAAGAAAAGGAGGTTTTCCAAAGAAGAGATGTAGCTTTTAACCAAATGTTTTAGTTTTATTTATTCTTATACCTCTTTAAAATATTATATAACCATTATATGATAATAAAATTACTATCTAGCATATAATAAGATATTATTATGTTAATGAAATAACCTATATTCATTTTCTCTTCTTTCAAATGGGAAATAAAACTTTCATTCATGTGTACGGGCGGACTAGAGTCTCACAAATCGATATAATTCATTTTCCATCAACACCACTCACATTTGGTTATAATTATGGATTTAATATATATATATATGACATCTATTACATATTTATCATTCTTTAAAGGTAATATATCATCTAATTTCTTACCTTTACATTCATTGAAAAATGATAACATTGTTTGTGCGTACATGTGGATTACCACCTCCATAAAGCTATGTGATTCATTTTTCATAAAAAATCACATGGATGCTATATAAATTATATTTAAAGAAAAAATGATATTAATCATCATTTTTTAAATATGAAATAATACATACCTTCTTTCTATAAGGAACGTTGAAAAATGGAAATGTTACTCATGCGTACGTATGGTCTACTGTCTTCATTATTGTAACATAATATATTTTAAATAACCATCATTCATGGTTGGTTTTAAAATTATAATTTATTTATAAAAATGATAATTTTTTTAGGATTATTATTCTGAATATGTTTTAAAAATTATCTCTTTGAAAATGGTTGACATACTGAAGTCATTTTGCAACTATGAAGCAAACATCCTCGAAACACATGACATAAAATTAATCGATTAAGTCATTAAATATGTTAGTAAAATAATTGAAGTAAATATTTATATTTATAAGGTATTAAAACTATAAATTTTTTTAAGAAATTAAATAATCTATATAAGTTTACTATACTAGATATAAAGTACATACACGATAAGTTTGGACTCAGGGTAAGGGATTTCTAGTCTCAATTTTATTTCTGGGAGACATATCCCATATTCCCCACTCATTTATTTTATATGGTGTATATACTAGCCCTTTTAAATGTTATATAATTAAGATACTTATATTAATGATATTTAAATTTCTTTTGAATTTATTCATTCATGGGGATTCCAATTCGAAATGTATTAATGTGGTAAGGAATTTTGTCGCAATTTCTCTTTACTGAGGCATGTTTTATTATTATGAAACTAATTTATTTTATATGGTGAACCTTTTAAATTTTATACGATGAATCCTTCATAATTCATGTATTTTTAAGTTTCATTTCAAAATATTTTATCCAAGTGTATTTGATTTGAAAGTTACTAAGTGGTAAAGGATTTCTTAACTCAATTTTCTTTCATTGGGTTATAACTCTTATTTATTGACTTTTTTATGTCATGATTATGTGTGAATTGATCTCTAAATTTTTTTACTTAGTATTTTCACTTGTTTTATGTGGATTTATATATTTTCACATTATCACTTCATGGATTAATTATCACTTCAAAAATTATGATCTTTGTATGGTTTTCTTTGTCTCAGTCTCATTTTCTCAAGACACGATTCATGTCATGCACCATAGTTTCATTATATGGTGTACATAATGAATCATGAATTAATTTTACATATTAAATCATGAAATTAGTGGTATTTATATAGTCATATCATATTATTTCTAAAAAATATTTTGACTCTAAAGTTACCAAAATGGTAAAGGTGTTATGTTACAATCTCATTTTATTCTGAGATTATTTATGTTCAAAGTTCCTTTAGAGGATATTGAATGATTATATTTTTTTAAAAATATATAATTTATTATACTCTGATTATTTCTAGATATTACATATTTTCCTTTTATTTCCCTCTCTTTAAGTACTCAAGATATTGAAAGATTATTTTTAAGGAAGACTAATATTATTTCTCTCTTTGGTCGAAAATCTTTTTTTCTTTCATATTTTTATTTTCTAAAATGTTTTAATTTGTTTTAATATTATTCTATTATTGTTTAAATCTATTTTTACCCATTATTTATTCTTTAAAAAATGGTTTAAAATTAATCCTCTTATCATTTTCCAAATGAGGTACTTTTTTATTTATTTTTTACAAAAGTGTGAAAGGAATGTTTTCTTTTAACTTATACGGCTTGAACAGAATTTTCGATAATCATGATCACTCAATGATTTGAAACTTTATTTATAAGTTTCAGAGTTTATTTTCAAATAATATTTTTTTCTTAATATTTAATAAATTTTTAGATTTTAAATATTTTATTTCAAAGTAAAAAGTTCATTTTCACCCAGAAATGTTCCAAGTAATCTTTTAAAGGAATTTTCATCTAAGATTAAATCCTTTCATGTTATATACTACTTCTAAATGCTATATATATATCTAACATATATACATATCTCATTATTCCTTCATTTGATGGGGTAATACATACCACAAATTCATTTCTCAAATTCTTTCTCTAGAATCAAACCCAATTAAGGAGAACTTTTCTATTCCTTAATCCTTTTTTATAATGATCATTTAAATTTATTATTCCCAAATGAACACATTGTTCTTATAATTATGATTATTTACTCAGATATGAATATCCATAATATTTAATTCCTTCTTCTCTTTGTAATATTTTCAAAATTACCTTTGATTATGATATGAGTCAATATTATGGAATCTATTTCTTTTCATGGGTAATTCTCATGATTATTCATTGCAATTGATTTAATTTTATGGAACACATAAACATGAACAGGTTATAATGGGTGTGACCAGACATAACTCCAATTAATTGGGTAAAGTTTTTGTCTTGTGAAATTTCATTTATGGGATTAAGGAGTAAAACTAATCCATTATGGGACTCTTTAGACCATGAGATGTTATCTTGGAATTTAGACTTGACTTATGCTTATGTTATTTTTTTCATTACTACAAAATTTCCCATATTTATATGATATAATGATATAATGTTATTTATGTTATAATCCAATGTTATTACACATGAACCTTCTATTTTATGATATCATTTTATAAGTTTTACTCGCATGTTATGATTGTTTATCATATATATTACCTTACTGGGATTTTAGATCACCCCTTTTTTTATGTATTCCTCTGGTTATCCTATAAAGTTTTAATATCTCAAAGGTATTTAAAATATTATTATGGGGATTAAAATAAATAAGTTCTCTTTAAGTTTTATGTTTTTTTTTATATACCTATTTTTTCAAATACACTCGGCCTTTCAATCCTCAGTTTGTATTTAAAGGATATTTATGCTAAAAACATATAATAATATGTGTATAAGGCTTGGGTCACTATAATTGGTATCAGATGAAAGTTTTATTCAATATTTAGAGATTAAAATTATAAAATTTTAGTGAGAATCATAGGTACATGTATAATTATAGAATAATATCCCAAAGTTTTGGTAAGGAAGTGATTATGTGGTTTTCCTATCAATAAATCCATGTATGGATACTATAAGTGGATATAGTTTTGGAACATATGCATCTAGGAGTAATGACCTTAAAAGGGTTGGTTTATTATATTTTTAATGATAGTCTATTACATGGTGAGTGTACCCTTACTGTGCACCTATTTTGACACTCCCGAGGGATATGTTTGGGTTAATTTGTGTTTTCTTTAGAAACCATTATAATGAATGAGTGAATAAAACCTATAGATACCTATGATATTTTATATTAATAATGGATAAAACTAATGTGAATTAGGTTGACAATCCTAAGGTCGATCATAATTTTAAATTCATAGATACCCATTTTGAGGTTTTTTGTGATGGGATTTTAAAATGATTAAGGATATTTTGGGAGAAATTTATGGGAATAAAACAATTTGGTTTAGTATATGTTTTAGTGAAAGCTTTATTTGAGGAATAATTATTTTATATTTTGTGGAAATAATTTTAAACTTATGATTGATGTTAAGTTAATAATAATTTATTGTGATTATTGTATTTTCTAAAATAAATATGATGTATGGAAAATATTAGTTCTTACAAAGTGATTTGATGATTAATGTTATTTTTGAGTATGTTCATCATATTTTTAGGAACCTTATTTAAATTATATTAATATAGTTTTATAAAAAGGACAACCTATTGTATCCAATAAAGACAAGAAGCTTAGACCCACAACTGAAGGGAGATAAGGGTGTAACACCTGCCACTAGCCTATGTGATGTCCTAGTTAGTATGAAATTGTTTTTACTTAAAAATATTTATGTATAAATATTAATTTGATCTTGGTAAACATATTATACCCTCAAATCATTACGATTTTAAAGAGATTAATGATATTTTAGAAGAAATTTTATTTGTTTGAGGTATATATAACATTTAGGTTTAATATAATGGATTATTTGGGAAGAATGCTATTACATTTTGGAGGTGTTTGATAAAGGGTATGAGATAACATTTGAGGTTAAAACATTCTTTAATGTTGATTTTATTGAGTTAATTTGGGATATTGGGTTTTTTAAGGAATGATATATGGTTATATTGTTTAATTTTTTAGATTAATGTATTATTTTTTACATATTAAGGTCTGTTAATTTTATGTATTATCTTTCATTGTTCTAATAATTTTGGTTTTAGTAAAGATAAGATGAATATATTGTTATTCTTTTATGGGTCTTACAATCTATTAAAAATTTAATTTTAGTGATTTAGGCATGAAAAATTAATCTTAAATATTCATTATTTGGAGAAACATATGATATTATGGTGAAAATGATTAAAGGATGAAAATATACTTGTAAAGTAAGTATATATCCTTATTTTCTTATTATACATGGTAAAATAATACCTAAAATTTAGTAAAATGATTTTAAAATAAAATGTTAAAATTTTTCTTTCATTTTTGAAGAATTTATGGTCTCTTCATCCTTCATAGATTTATGATTTTATGGTCATTAACTTTCTCCTCGTCAAGTTCTTAATCACTCTCTATTAGTCTTTGGGTGTTATTTTTCTCTTCCATGTTTGTATTTTTACTTATCACTAATGTCATACTATTTTGAAAACTATTTTTTGGTAATTCCATATGACCTTTTATTTTACTTTCCCTATTTTTAAGATGAAGTTTTATTAACCCTTTTTTACTTTGATAGTTTCCAAAAAGGAATTTTCAAATGTCAAACCCTTGATTACTGAGAAAAAGGAAAATTTTCAAGGGTACCATTTATTAAATAGGGTATAATTGATATTACATATTTATTCATGATTTTAAATTACTTCTATAACATAACTACCACTTAAGAATGATTAATTTCCATTCAATGTCCATGTTTTGATCATAAACATGTATAAAGAGCATTATTCAAATTCAATAAATTAAACTAAAATTTAATTTTTTTTAACATATAATTTGAAATACTAATCCAAATTATGTGATTATTATTATTTATTGTTCCTAATTCAAATTCAAACAAATCATTAGATTGGATCTTTGTCTAATTTTTCAATTTGAAGTGTCATATGGACCACATAATAAGGCCCAAAGAATCTGTTTATAAAATGGACCAATTGTGATGTTTTATTTTATGGAATCAATCTAAAAGTAAAAATTTGTTTATTCTAAACAATAATTCCCGGTACATTAAATTAAAACTTGGATAAAATTTTCAAATCCCAACTTAACCAATAATATGATGAATTAATCCATTAAAGTCCAGCCCATAATTTTATATAGGATTTGAAAATATCCCACCATTATTAACTTTACTCCCAATACAATCAACCAATTGAGATGATATTTTGTTTTTTTAAATCCAAGATGTTTCCTACCATATCTTTAGAATAAATGGTATGGATTTTAGGGCATCTTCATAAAAATAAATTCATCCACATTTAGATCAATGAAAAACTTAACACAAAAATGGATAACATCACATTGTTTAGTAAAACAACTATAAATTTGGATACAAAAGTCAAATTGATGAAAAATTTTGAGGTTGATATATCCACATATTAATATAAAAATTTTAAGTAGAATATTTCTCCATATTTTTCTATCTAAATTGCCAATTTTTTTAGCCAAGTTGAGGGGATGTTTTGGAAGGTAAATAGTCCACCACCTTAGGCTATAAATTCGTCCCCTATTATCCTTGAAAGGGATTGAAATTTTATAGAGTAAGAAGAAATATTGTCATGTAAATATACTTTCCTAAGGACTAGGAGGACCTACAAAACTCAATTTTCTACTTGAGATACCTTTCTTATGCTCTCTTTTCATGTTCTTTTTCATTCGCTTTCATTTGTAATCTCATAACTGTTTGTTTTGTAATTTTGTTTAAATATTAATGAAATTATCTTAATCATATCTTATTATCATACTAATTCTATAGTGTAATGTTAATTTTCTTAAAAAAATTAAATCAATTTGAAAACCATTCCCTTCTTTCTCTTTATCATTCAATCAAAAGTTCATGTTTAATTTTCTTCATCGTTCATGTGTGTGTTCGGTGCACTAATATTATCTTATCCCGTTATTTTTATTATATTTTTAAATAAACACCTTAAACATAATAAACTAGATTAATAAACATATCAATGACTGAGTAAATCATCCATTGGGGTGAGTCATAATTTTGGTATATTAATTGATTGATGCTTTTACTTGTTAAATATTCTTTAGGTTAACATTGTGTATGTTAAGATTAAAATTTCATGGATTAATGACATGTTTTGTTTAACTAGTGGATTCCATGTATTATTGGATCCATAAATACACTACCATAAACAAGTATTTATTGATATTAGAAACCTATTTAATTTAAGGCTTGGATTAAAGCCCCAAAACTTGGGAATTCTGATCAAAATCTTCTTGTGAAGTGGGTGTTAATTTAATGCAATATCATGGAAAGCTCAAGGATATCATATTATTAAATCCCCAATAATGAACACACCCCAATATTTATCAAATTTTTAAATAAAACTTCATCCATAAATCAATTTAATTAAGCTCTAAAAAAAATCCACTATTTAAAATAAAAATCAATCAAACACAATCAACTATAAAAAACAATACCATCACCGAGGATTTGGCCCGAGTGCCACTATACACATTAAAAAGGCAAAAAAACATTGAATAGTTGATAGGAAACAATAAGATACACTTCAAATGTTGTCATTATTTGGGATGGTGAAACTTTTAGTTGATTTTTTTATTATTTTGGAAAATAAAAAAAATAGAAAAAAATAAAATAAAAAATGGAAAAAACACAAAGAAAAACTTTCTTTCCTATAAAAATCATAAATGTAAAAGAATAAAAAAGAAAAACCCACCTTCATAATACTTTGAAAAATTTCTATGAATCACCCCATATCCTCTTAAATAATCTATTGGATTTGTTTGACCCTAAAATCGATCAAAGTCTTTAACGACTTAGGAGGACATTAGGGATAATCAAATCAATCAAGACATGTTAATAGATAATCCACCAAGTCATGGGTATACTACCTCCCTCCTAGTTCTATAAACACATGGAATGACATGAAACAACTCTTATTTGAGAAATTATTCCCTACTTATTGAACTGCTTATATCCAAAATGAAATAAGTAGTATCTTTCAATTCCCTAATAAATCACTATATGAGTTTTGGGAGAGGTTCAAAAATATTGTAGAAAATTTCCCACACCATCGAATTCCTAACCAAATCTTGATCAAATACTTCTATGAGGGGTTATTGAATATGGAGAGAAATCTCATTGATGTTACAAGTGGTGGTTATCTTTTTGATAAAAATATTATAGCTACATGAGATATCATAAGTAACATGGATGAAAACATAAAGTAATTCTATACTCAAGAACATACTCAAGTCAAACAATTCCAAGAGAAACAATCCATAGATCCCAAGAAGATATTGAGAGGATAAGTGAACTTATAGGTCTTGTGTGTTAACTAGCAGTGGCTTCCAAATCCCAAACCTCATCTTCTACACAATATTTATTCCCTAGACCTGTCAAAAGTTGTGGAATCTATAGCTCACTAACTCACCCAACTGACATGTCCACAACTTCAATATGATCCATTTGAATATTATATTCCAATTTATCTCAACACATAATTTTCTTAGATTAACACCAACCCTTAACTATCAGGTCAATTAATTAGAAACTCCAACCAACCCCACTCTAATCATTTTAATTCAACCTATAACCTAGGCTTGAGGTATAGTAATCCCGTTTCTCATCCTCCTCAGTTCCCTCCTCAAAATCCAAACCAATTAAAATATGGTCAAGGTGGTGGTAACTTCCAACAACCTTATCCTTTTTTACCTAAACATAAAAGGAGAAATCATCCTCCTACTCCTCCTAGCTTCCACTATCCTAGTGAGCCTTCTCAATTTCCAACTGAATACAATAATTATCTCAAGAACCAAAAATCAAGACAATCCCAATATGGGATACACCTATTCTTCTAAGAAAACATGGTAAATTTACATGGAATATATTTCCTCATTTACCCATTCTATCCTCAGAAACATTGAAAACCAAATTGGTCAACTTTTATCCCACCTTAGCCAGCAGCAACAATCCAATTCTTCCCAACTCCCAACTCAACCATTTCCAAAAACCAAGGGTAATGTAAATGCAATTTCACTTATATCGGGAAAGAAAATTTTAATGAATTAAGATAAATCCTCTAAATACCTTTTAAATATTGAACTAGAAAGAGAGAAAAACAAAAGTATAAAAAAGGAACATGAATCCACCCCCTCACCTCCCTTCATCCCTCTAAAAAACTCAATTCATTTTCCTTAAGTCATCTCTAAGAAAAAAATCCCTTTGATCCTGATTATGGAATGCTTGACATGTTTATATGTGTTTAATTAAACATTACTATATTTTATTACATTAAAAAATCCCTAAATATTCAAATTTTCTTAAAGAATTTTGACCCATAAGATAAAAAATTAGGACAATTTCAGATGTTTTAACCCAACAGTCTATTACCATGAAGTGAAAAGATCACAGGACATTTATTATACCATGCTAAATAGGGAGTTCCAACTTTATGATGCACTCATAAACTTAGGAACCTCGATAAATTTCTTTCCCAAATTTATCTTCTCCATCCTTGGTCTAGGTACCTTGAATGCAATGGGTGTTGTCATCCAGTTAGCCAATAAAAACACTACCAGTCTAGAGGAAATAATCGAGGGTCTCTTTGTTCAGTTCAATGATCTTATCTTCCCAACTAATTTCTATGTCCTTAAGATGGAAAGTGAGATATATTATTTCCAATCCCCTTTGATTCTAGGAATACCTTTCCACATGAAATCTATAACCAAAATAGATTTCTATGTTGGCATCTTATCCATTGAATTTGGTGACCAACTGGTCAAGTTCAATATTTTTCAAACCATGTGATACCCATCAAATAATCAATCTTTATTCTCTATCCATGCTTCTAAAATCCTCTCTGAGATTGTTTTTAACCCTGATCCATCATGTTCTTCTTGTTCTAATGATATAGAAGTTTGTGAAGTTTTCATCCTCATTAACCAATTCATAAATGGAGAAGTATATGTTGTCCTTTAATATATAAACTCCATTGATCTAAATGATCTTAAAAAATATTTGTAATCCCATATCACCTTCGATCTACACTACTCCAACTTGGATGGTAATGATGAAAATAAACTAGCATGATCATTTTTTATTCAAATTATATTATCCAATATTCATAATTTTCTATCCATGATTCTAAAAATTCTATTATATGTGAGGTTAACCTTGATAAAATGTGCTTATCTTGTGCTAATGGAAGTGAATTTTGTGAGATTTTTTTTTTCTAATTAACAATTTGATCACTGGTGAGGTTGAAATTGATTATTATTTGTCAAAAAATATTGATATTAATTATCTTGAAAAAACTATTGGGCCTCATGTCCCCTTTGATCCTCATTACTCTACATTAGAAAGAAATGAAAAAAATGAACTAAAAAATGGTATATCATACTCTTATTTCATATTGTCTAGAATAAACATAAATTTACCATCAGAAATGAAACAACTTCCAAAAATTCAAATCATAGAAAACCAATACTCAGTGGACTGCAACATTCCTTAAGTTGAAGACCAAAGGGGGGGTACCCATATTCTCTTTACACCCCTATTGAATTGAAATCACAACAATAAGGAAGGAAAAAAATTATCCAATAAAAAATTGGGTCTCCAAAAAGTAGAATCTTTTCTAGAAGAATGATAGAGTTGAGAAAATATGGTTGTCATCAATGAAATATGGGTAGTCCACCACAACTGTTTATTTATAAGAAAAATAAATGTAGTTCTTATTGGGATTCAACCCATGTTTTCTTTTACTTTTATGAAATTTTAATTTTTTTTAGTTTTTCATTAAATGAATAATGATTTTTATTTTTTCTATTACAGGTAATTTAAATTTTTCATATCATTACTAGAGAGCATACATGCCCCAGGAACCACATCAACTTCCACTGACCCACCACTAGATGGATATGATAACCCAACAAATCCAATCTTGGGGTCACCTCTTTACCTTTAACTCTATATCCCTCTCTTCTTGATATTCCTCCCTCTCTCTCTTTCCCTCTTTCTTCCTCTCCATCTATCATTCTCACCTTTTTTTACCACGTTCTTTTTCAAACCCTTTTTTCCTCTTTCTTTTGTGTGGGTGTGAATTTTAATAAAAACTGAATAAAATAAAATAAAAACAAAAAGAGCCACAAATACTCACCATTAAATTTTGAAATTTTTATAACCATTTTGGGGAGTATAAAGACTTATTTTCATCTCAAACATTTTCTATTTTCATCATAAATTTAGATAAATATTTTTTTTTTCAAGAACAAATAAATTTTCAATGAAAAATTTTTTATTTGGAAAATGATTCTTCCCCAACCATGAGGAACAACGTTAGTTTTCATACCAAGTTCACCTATGAAAACATTTTCAAATTGTATATTTTTTCACCCTTGATTTTGATTCTTGAGTTTGTGGACCTTTGACCTGAATTTCCTAATTTACCATACATTAATATGATAGAGGTATTTTTTGAACCACATGATAATAAAAATATCCAAAAATCCTCTCATTACCCTTACATTTATCCTCATTTTAAAATCCCCTTCTAACCTATGAAAACATTTTTTAGTGATAGCTATATTACAAGACCAAAACCTTGTCCCATCCAACATCTAAATGGATTTTCATTGCATAGTTTATTGAAATTTAAGTTTGGTGAAATGGATTTCATTTTGGGTACCATTTCCTTGATTTTAAATGTTTCATTATATAATTGAGTTAAAATATCCATTTAAGTGTAGAGGAGAGGTTTTCATTAAGTGAGTTTTGGGAATGGATTCATGTTTATTTAATTCTATACGTGTTATTGAAAAGTGTTCAGAAAATGAAAAATATTGGGAAAAAGGAAAAAAACTAATTGTGTCTCGGGAGGGTCAAAAACCCTCTCTTCCTTGACCTTTTATATTTCTATAACTATTAAAATTATTGTTGTGACGATATAAAATAAGGTTTGGGAGATGAGTGTGAAATTTTTTCTAAGTATAACTTCTGGAAAAAAAAGAAAAAAAATATTTATATCAAGTTTTCTTAAATCTTTGGGGTAGTTTTGTGTATTGTACATATTTTATATTTTCATAACCTTTAAATTTTCTCCCACTATTTTATTCCTTCACACATTTTTTCCCATGTAAATATGTGTTTCTATAACCTTCCATGGATCATTTCAAAAAGTTTTCATTGATTTTTCCATGTTGGTGTTTTACGCCTCTTTTCCTATCTTTTGGTCACAACATTCCTACCATCCAATAGCCACCAAAAAACCCCTAAAAATACCTCTATATTATTGTGTACTTTATAATATGGAATGGAATATGAGATATTTACAAACTTTATTACTTCAATTTAGGTTGGTGAATGAGTGAACCTCCATATATAAATTTTTATCATCTTGAGAGGAGTGAGTTCTTAGTGCCTACATTTTCCATTTTTAATTTTGAGAATGAAAAATGAATTTTCTATAGAATATTGTTTCTATAAAAAAAATTGGTAGAATTTATTAAGGATTGGTGAAAAATTCTAGACCCCCTGATTAGTAAAAACAAAATTTAATATTTGTTGGTGAGTAAAAATGATTTAGTTGTGTTTTTTAAATTTGATGTGCATGAGGACATGCACAAGACTATGTGTGGGGGATTCATGATTTTACATTAATACCATCACAAAATTGTCACTTAAAAATGATTAATTTTCATTCAATGTTCATGTTTAGATCATAAACATATATAAAGGGCATTGTTCAAATTCATTTAATTAAACTATAGTATAATTGTTTTAATATATCATTTAAAATAATAATAAAAATTAGGTGATTATTAATTTTTAGTGTTCCTATTTCAAATTAAAACAAATCACTATATTGTATCTTTGTCCAATTACTGTATTTTAAGGTTCATATAGACCACAAAAGAAGGTCTAAAGAATCGGTCAACGAAACTGGACCAACTGTGATGTTTTATAATCTAATCACAATATATAAGTCCAATTTTTTTATTCTCTGATATAATTATAAAGAAATTGCATTAAAACTTGGATAAAAATTTCAAGTCCCAAATAAACCAATAACATTCCCAATTAATGCATTAAATTCCATCAAACAATTCTATATGGGATTTGAAAACATCCCAAAATTCTTAAATTTCCTCCCAATAAAATTAACCAATTGAGTAAAAAAAATTATTGTGAAATAAAATATATATTCACCAAAAAAATTATAATAAATGGTTCATATTTTATGGAATATTCATAGACATAAATTCATTCACATTTAGATCAAGTAAAAACTCGATACAAAAATGGATAGCAGCACATTATTTAGAAAAACAGTCATATATTTGGCTAAAAATTACAATGGATACAAAATTTTGGAGGGTCAAATTTACACATATATATCTCCAACTTTTAATAATAATATTTATCCATATTTGTCTTTCTGATTTTCAAATTTTTTATCCAAGTTGAGTGGAATTTTTTAAAGGAAAAGAGTCCACCACTTTGGGCTATAAATTCATCCCCCTCTTCTCCTTGTAAGGTGTTGGAATTTCATAGCATAATAGGATACAATGGAATGAAAATATCTTTTAAAAATGACTTTTAGGACCTTAAAAAACAATTTTATACTTTAGATACCTTTCCCCCACTCTTTGTTTTCATATTCTTTTCCATTCACTTTTATTTGTAATCTCGAAATTATTTGTGTTATAATTTTGTTTAAATATTAATGAAAATATATTTATAATATCTTTTTATCATCTAAATGTAGTTTAATATTAATTTTATTCAAAAAATTAAATCAAGTTTAAAACAATTCCCTTCTTTCACTTTCTCATTCAATCAAAAGTTCATGTTTAATTTTCTTCATCTTTTGTGTGTGTGTTCGGTGCACTACTCTTATCTTGTCCCATTCATTTTATTATATTTTTAACTAAACACCTAATAAATAATAAAACATATTAACAAGAATCTCAATTTTTGATTAATTCATCCATTTGGGTGAGTCTTAATTTGTGGATGTTAAGTGATTGAGGCTTTTGCTCGTTAAATATTCTTTAGGTTAACATTGTGTATGTTAAACTTAAAATGTCATAGATTAATGACATGTTTTGTTTAAAATTTGGATTCCAAGGATTATTGAAACCAAAAATAAACTAACATAAACAATTATTTATTTATATTATAACCCTAGTTAAGTTAAGTCTCGGATTAAATCCTCAACTCTTGGGAATCCCGATCAAAATTGTCTCATGAATTGGGTGTTAATTTAACACAATATCATAGAAAAATCAAAGATATCATAAGATTAAATCCCCAATAATGAACCCACCCAAATATTTATCAAATTTTTAAATAAAAATTCATCCATAAATCAATTTAATTAATCTCTACAAATAAACCCCCAATTTAAAATACAAATCAATCAAAAATAATCGACTCTAAAAAATAGTACCATCACTGAGGATTCGACCAGAGTGCCACTATATACATAAACAAATCAAATAAAATTTGAATAGTATATAATAGAAAAATCACCACACTAAAATAATGTAACTTCCCAATATTATTTTCAAAATAATAACATTATGTTCCATAGAATATATGACACACAACACTGAGCTTAAATGAACCATGAAATATTATTTTAATATGACCATTATAAATTAGACATTGATTTGGAATGTATAAATAATATTAACCATACTATTAAATATGTATAAAGTTCATACTCAATACAAATTTTTTATTAGTGCTTAATAAATAAGCAATCAATTTTCAGTAAAGTTACTTTATGTTTCAAAAATATGTTTTCTTCTAGAATGGTTTTTATTGATTTTTGTGAGTTAATATCATAATTAATTTTTGAAAATTTTAGAAAATTTATTTTATAAAATTAAATAAAATTTTTAATTTATCATGTCAAAAATATATTAGGAGGAAATTTTGGTATATTTCTAAAAAATATTGATTTTTCAGTGAATGGTGAAAAATACTAATTTTTATTGAAAACTGTATTTTCTTTTAAATTATTTACAAAGTAAAATTATATTTTCGATTATTTATAAAACTTAATTTGTTATTTTTTATTAAAATTAATATAATTATGTTCCTTTTAATGAATTTTATACTTTAATTTAGTATAAAAACATTTTTAAACTTAAAAATGGAATTTTTCTGAAAAAAAAAACTATTTTTCATTGCATTTTATGAGTTTAATTTTAAATTATATTCTACCAATCATGTGAATTTAATATTAAAATTAGATTAAATATTTGGAATCAAGAGGTTCAAATTTATTAAATATATCCCTTTTATTTTTAGTCATTATGAAAATTTATCATAGTAAATTTTGATTAGTACGATAAATGTAAAATGGGTTAATTAAGGTTAAAAATAATAAGATAAACACTAAAACGTAACCCTAAAACTTGAATTAAATTTATTGTATTATTATATTTCATCTATAATCATTAAAAATTCTAATATATTACCTTTTTCCATTTATCTTTGATTTTTACCTTTATATTATTTTATCTAATGAAAAGTCAAAAATATCATTCTCTTTGTTTTATTAACATTCAATTTTTGAGATAAGGATAAATAGAGGATATTTTTGGTTGTAAATATTTATTTTAAATATAAAATATTTATTTTCATGTTAATTTATTTTTAAATTTTAGTGATGACATAATTACCTTAAATGCTTATGCAATGCCAACACGGTATTTATTCAATTAATGAAAAAATAAAATAAATAATTTTAAAAATATTAAAAGTGATATAATTTGAAGAAATTATTATGTTTTATGAATTTTATATATAAATATATCATATTAGGGTTATTTTAAAAGATTATATTTTAATTCAATATTTTTTTATGTCTTTAAGGTCAAATTAAATGAATAGTTCCAAAATTGACATTAATGATATTTTATAATAAATAATATTTTATTAAATGATTTAAAATTAAAAAAAATCCTCCTTTCATATGATTGATTTTTTTATGTTTAAAAATATTTAATATATTCCATTTATGGGAAAAGTGTTATTTTATAATAACTATATTGACTCTTAAAGAGTAAAAACTATGTTATCATGGTAACTGTAAAAAGGGTTAACTCGGGATAAAACAAAGATATAATGGTAAAAACCTAATATAAACTTGTAAAAAAATTATTATATGAAATTATTTTTGCCCATAATAATAATATATTCTAATTATTTCAATTTGGATCCTTTTTTACATGAAAATTAATTTATATTAATTAAATATTTTAAGTAATTCTAAGAGTACCCCTCCCTCACTTATAAAAGGGTATCTCCTCTTATCTTCTCTTCACACTTCAAAATCCTTTTATTTCATACAATTCATTCCCAAATACCTTCCTAACATCCATCATCGCATTTTATATGTCTTAGTTTGGGCATAATACTGACCTTAGAGTGCTTAAGGTGAAAAGTAAAGGAGGTTGTCCAAATATGAGGTGTATCTTTTAACCATATGTTTTAGTTTTATTTATTCATAACTCCATAAATATTCTAAAACCATGATAATATAATATCATAAGTATCTTAAATATACATATATGTTATTATATTAATAGAATAACATATATCCACCTTCTCTTCCATCAAATGGAAAATGAAATTGTTGTTCGTGTGTATGAAGGACTACAACCTCACGAACCAATGTAATTAATTCTGCATCACCACCACTCACAGATTGTTGCAATGATGGATTTATTATTTATATATATGTGTTATATTCATGAAATATTTACCATTATATAAATATAATATATCATATAATTTCTAACCTTTACATTCATTAAAAATTGATAACATCATTTGTGTGTATGTGTGGATTACCACCTCTACGAAGCGATGTGATTCATTTTTCATAACCAGATTATACTACTACTATATATAAGCGTATTTAAATAAATAAAATTTTATTTATTATATAATTATAATTCTTTAAATATAAAATAATACTTACTTTATTTTCATAATTATCGTTGAAAAATGGAAATGTAACTCATGCGTATGTACGCCCTACCGTCTCCATGATTGTAACATAGTTCATTTTTCATGACCATATTTCATGGTTAGTTTTAAAATTATAATTGATGTATAAAAATGATAATTATTTCATTATTATTATTATTTAAATGATGGGAAAATAATCTATTTGATAATGGTCAATATATTGAACTTGTTTTGCAACTATGAATTAAAAACTACTGGAATCTTACCCTATACCCACGATTTATGTCACGGCCTGTCCCAATAGGGACCATGCAGTGACTCTCCAAGTTCACCTCCAATAAGTCAGGGGTTGGATACTATATTCAAGTAGTCATATCAATAACATGGGAGGACATATCCTAAAGTAAATGTACACATGCACACATCACCAATCCGAAACAATGCTGAAATGTAAAACAACTGATAAAATATGCATGCATATATCTAAATCCCACAACAAGAGTACGACAATAAGAAATGGAAATTAAATATAGACAAATAAAATCCCACCATAAAAAATTTGAAAACAATTCTAACTTAAAAGTAAAGATAGGGACTATAGTAAAGATAACTACAAGAACACACCTCGGTCTCTATAGATCACTAAGTGCAACCTAGTCCTAGTCCCTCTAGGAATCCGTCAAAAGGTAGATCATCTGAATAAGAAATGAGACAAGATGGAAAATAACATGTATTAGTGAGTATAAAAATACCTATTAGGATACCTCAAAATCACTAAGAAGATAAAAAAATAATAACAAAAAGCTCTATACAGATATATGTCTACAGCACATATAACAAAAATATATAGATATATTCAATGAAGAGACATGGTCTCAAGGAAAATTCATAACTATAATGTCAGTGACATGTACCTATAATGGGTTGTGGAAAAACAATTATTTCCTAATTTAAAATGTATTAAAGTGGTTAACCTAAGTTGTATCTAGAGAGAAGCACACAACAATCAATTTTTCATCTTAAAATACGAGAACAAAGAGGTGGTTTTTTTTGAAATTGTTTGATTTTGAAAACAAATCAAAAAAAAAGAAATAAATAAATAATAATATTAAAATAAATTTGACAAATTAAGTGATTGAAAATAGTGATATGAATTTGGTGATTAGGTCAGGTTCAGTTTTCTAATTTCAATGTTATCCTTGTTTCATTTTATTCAATCCTTTTCTATTAAGTTGATTAAAGTGAGATTCCATAATCGCTTTTTATCACTCCCTTGGTAAAATGGTGATTGTGAGAGAAAACCTTACCAATATATCAGTTTGGTATACTCTACTTATTTTTGTGAGATATTTTTAGTGAAAATCTTCAATTAACTTGATAAATTCCTGATTGGGTCTTGTTTATCTCAAACAATTAAGAACATCCATTACCCCTCCCTCACGTACTGACGATCGTCGAGTGCTTCACCACTAATACCCGGTCTATTAAATTTTATATAAAATATAACCTAGTGTATGGAGATAATTATCATTAACAAAAGATAAAATAAATAAGCGGAAAAACCAAATATGATCACAATTAATAATAAAAATCACAAAATGAAATTGAAAACAACTTTGCAGAAATAGAAAGATTTTTTATTTAATAAATTACAAGAACTCAAGTATTAAAAAATAGAAAACCAAACCTTAACAAATCACTCAGATGTATACCCCACCAAGTTAAGGGTAATTGAGAAGAATTGGGAAGAAGAAGGCATTACAAAACTAAGAAGAAGAAAATAGAGAAAAGAAAGAAAAAAAAATTCATCTCCAAAATCAGTCCACTAGAAGATCGCTTTGGTTCTTCCAACCAGATGGATGAAAAATGTTGATATCTCCTATTATAAGATATTACAAAAATTTTTTCCATATACCCTCTATATTTTAGATCATTTAGATCCATTTCAAAGAATTTATGGCCACCATAATAGAACTAACTTTTTATGGCTGCCAAACACTATTCCATCAACCCCAATTTGAACAGTTCAATGGTGGCATTAATTAAATAATTTCTCATTTAAATTTTATTTTAATATTTTCCTTCAAGTCATATTTTTAAACCAATTGTAATAATCCCATTTGGAGTTCGGTATCCTGAGATATGCCTCATTTAATAAGGTAGGGTCCATTCTGCCAACCAGAATAGCTCTTCAACTTAGTTAATTTTTTTGGGAATGTGGGAGTTCAAATGGGATATAGTTATAGAATAAGAATTTTTAGACCAAGAAAATTGGAATCCTAAAAAAATTAATCACTTTAATTAGATCAACATTTTAGAAGTTATGCTCCAAAAATAGAATAAACAGAAAACTACTAAATGTACAGATTTAACAAATTTTCACATGTAATCCCAAACTCTATAAAAAATCATAAAATGATGAAAATAAGCTCAAATTTATTAATTGTTTGGGATTAAATCAATTAAAAACATATTTATAAAAATTAAAATATTAGCTTTATTGATTCCCTGCACTCAGCACTTGGACTCCAGGACAAGTAAACATCAATATCAAATCAAAGCAAATTTAAAATACATATTCTTGATATCCAACAATTTAACACCAAGAAACAAAAGATATAATTACCCTTAAAAACCAGTATTTAAGGTTCTTTATTCATATCATTAAATATATTTCCACTTCATTTATCCTCCCACGCACACAATACACTTACCTCTCTTGAATTTTCTATTATCACACAAATGTCAATTTTTTAGCAATTTCTTTGTCATCCAAACTCATACAAGGGTCACCATATTCTTAATAAATTAATGCATATACACATAATGTGATTCAAGGACATATTTTTATCATGAAAACTTTTTATGGTTGTTCTGTGGATTCTGGTCGGTAGGATTTTGATGTGAAAAAATCCGAGGCTGAATAAGGAGGGTTTGGCTCTTTTGAAGAAAAGTTGAATGATTCTAATTTTAACTCAAGTATGGTCTCCTCCTCACTCCCCTTAGTATGAAATCATCACCTTCATAAAAACTCAAGGAAAATTCACACCATTAATCATCTCAGTAGTAAAAATATCAATTTTATCAAATATAATTTTTCTTGAAATCTCCAGATGGGAACAGTTTTCTTTCTCCATTGGAAGCTCTAGAAAGGAACAACTTCTCATACCTGAAAGCACTAGAAAATGAACATATTTCAAAAGAATGGTTTTTAAGTAGAAAAAACATCTCTTAAAAAAAATATTCTACCCAAAGTATCACCAAATTAGATATCATGATACAATAGACATTCCCCCAAACTTAAGTTCAATTACATAATCTTATTTCACTTCAAGATCAGGGTGGATATATAAAATTTGTTTGTAATGTGGCTAACCTAACAGGTTGTTCATGGATTATAAGGGATTCAAGGATTAAATGTTCAAGTTAGGCCATTATAAAAAGGATAATTTTGAAAAGGGGTCTTTAAAACCAAATAAATGATTAGGTTATTTAAAAGAATAATACCTCAAAACCTCAAGTTTCGATAGGAATAAATCAAATTTTGGTTAAAAAAAGCATGGTTTGGCTCTCTCAAGAATTTAGGTGAATGAAAATAATATGAAAAAAATTATTCATAATCCTCATAGAAAAGTGATTTCAATGATACAGATAGTGAGATGTGTCATGAGATTCAAAAATCAGAGTACTTTTCATGAAATTTCTAAAGATTTAAACTTGAAAAAAAGTCATTTTCAGCATTCATTTAAGCTTAGTTTCATGGGGTAAATTTTTTCACTCATAGAAATGGGTTTCAAAATAGTGATGATAATCATTTCATCTCAAAATTTTTAAAAACACACTTTTTTTAATTGGTTATCCCTAATATGATGGTGGGTGGAGTTTCTTTGAGATGAACCATGATAAATTCTTCCTTCCATCATGAACATGTTCCTTTTTATTAAGGAATCTATGGATATAGTACACCAAATCCACCCCCATGAAAATGAGATACAACTTTCATGGTGGGGGTAGGACAAAGAATGATTCCTCCTCTTTCTTGTATTCCACTTTCACAAATTCTTCTTCGTTATAGAGTGGTTTCTCAAGCTATGATGCATCAAAATAATAGTCAAAGGGAAATTCAGAGTGTAATTCTATTTAAAAAAACTTAAAACATAATGAATTAAGCCTTTTTTTACATGATTTTATTTTTGTTTTGTTAATTTTTTTATTTTTTTTAAAATCCATTTACAACTAATTAAGCTATCCCTTATTGTTTGATTGATTACTGTAAAAGTTTTATTTTTTAAAAAACAATCCAATTTATCTTTTTGAAATTTTGAATGGTCCCCTTATTAATTTTTTTTATGATCGCAGGCATGTTAGGGGAATAGACAACAGATCCACATCATCCATTTGAGCCATCTACATCTCAGGGTCAATGTATGTTGGAATGTAACTATTTCTAATTTTTTATGTAATTTCTAAACATATATATATATATATATATTAACATCTGTCAAATTATGTATAAAATTTTTTTCAACAAGATCGAACTCGACTGCTTCTTCCTCTCGCAAGAGAGGCCCTGGTCGTGGCATTTTATCGTGAAATTATGACACGATCTATGATGTTTCATTTGATGATAGATTTCATCCTGTGGGACTAACTTCCCCTGCATTTATTCATTAGCTGGGTCATATCATACGCAACCCACATCGATTTAAATTTTCCACATGTGACTGGGCTTCTATCCCTCAGGATACATTAGATAGGCTTTGGAGGGAAGTTCAAGTAAGAAGACCAATTTAGTTTCTTCCCTATGTTTAAAAAAATACTAACATGTGTGATTTTTTTTCTTAAATAGAATAATTTGAAAGTGTGCCCTGATGATTTTTATCCTATGTGTATGAGAAAATGTCATAAGATATGGAAAGATTATAAAGGAAAAGTTAAGAGGGATCACTAGGTACCAAATATGGGTGCTGCAGACATTCTAGAAAAAGTCCTAAGAGGTGTTCTCCCATCTCATTAGCGTGACTTTGTTGCATATTGGTCTAATAAGGCCACCATGGTTAGTATATTTGTTTTGGTGTATATATTTCAAGAATGTGTGACATTATATTTGCTTTAAATTTGAATTAATTGTATGTAGGAGGTGTCAGCATGCCATTCCGAGAATCGAGCGTTGTAGGGACCACCTCACAGGCTCGGGACTCATCACGTGTATCAGATCTGACATGAGGTATTTATTATTAATTTTTATTATTATTTATTATGGTTTTGAATTATATTATTATATTTTATTGGTATACAGTTACGGGATCAAGGTGCACCGACTAATAAAATGTCGGAGTGGATGAGGATTCGTGATCGAAATAATCATGAGGCTGCAATTCTTATAGTAAGTGCTTGTACTCAGTACCAATAATTACATGAATCTTTATATAAACATATATATATATATATATAAACATTTCAAAGGCTCAATTTGAAGCTGAGTTAGAACAGCTACCAGAGGATCAACGACAACTTCTCATGCGAGGAGATGAGATATTCCATCCCATTATTGGTCATGATGAACATGGATATAGTTTGACCTATAGAACTGGGATTCCTCATTCTGTAGTATCATGTGCTAAGGTTGTCAGCCCTGTTTTTGCTCAGATGACACAATAGATTTTAGATTTTGAGGCACAGTTGGGTTCTTATGAGGAGATAAATGCGCAATTGATCGTTAAGGTTAGAACACTGCAGGAATATGTGTGTCTGGGTACTGGTGCAGGAGATCATATGACGCAGGTTTATACTGAGTTTATTTATTTAATTTATATTATTTTCGTTTTTAAATCTTTATAATTTTTATTTTTTGTAGGACCCTAGCACACCGGATGGAGGTAGCAGCCATGACTGCGCATGACGCATCATATTCACGAGGTGCGTTTCTTTTATATTTATTATTAAATTAATATTATATATTTATTTAGAATTTAAATGTAAATTTTTTAAGGGGGTGATTTCTGGGGGTGAGGGGGGCTATCCGGGGGGTGGCACGGTTGTCCGAGGTTAGGGGGTTGTCCGGGGGGTGGGGGTTGTCCAGGGGGAGGGGCTGTTCAGGGTGAGGGGGGGGGGGGGGTTGTTCGGGTTGAGAGGGGTTGTCCGATTGACATTTCATCTCCTCATACACATCAAGAATAATAATTAGGGTGTTTCCATGTGATTTCAAGTCATTTCGATGTCGTTCGGTTTGCATTTGACCGTTAAATGCATTTTTTGACCATTTACGGCATGCAGAGTGCATTTTCAATCACCGCGGTCGCACGACACCTCCGATTAACGTGTCATCTGACCAACCATTTGAAAATTCACCCACCCTTTGTTGTAATCTGATTTCATGGCATTCGAAGGTTGTTCAGCCAGTTTTTACCACCCCACGCACACTTTTCAAGAGCGTCAAACACCTAAAAAACACATATTCATTGATGCTATGCAAACTGCACATCCTAATGATGTTTCATCTCCTCATACTCCTCAAGAATAATAATTAGGGTGTTGTCGTGTGATTTCAAGTCATGTCGATGTCATTCAATATGCATTTGACTGTTAAACGCATGTTTTGGCCATTTACGACACACAAAGTGCATTTTCGGTCACCGCGGTCACATGAAAATTCCGATTGATGTTCTATATACCCTACCATTTCACAATTCATCCGCCCTTTGTTTTCGTCCAATTTCATGGCATTTTGAGGTCATTAGGCTGGTTTTGACCACCCCACGCACACTTTTCAAATGTGTCAAACACATAAAAAACACATATTCAGCAGTGTCGAGAAAACCGTGTGTCCAAATGATGTGTCGTCTCCTCGTACACTTCATTAATAATAATTAGAGTGTTTTTTAGGATTTCAATTCATACCGATGTCGTTCGGTATGCATTTGACCGTTAAATGCGTGTTTTGGCCATTTACGACATGTAGAGTGCGTTTTCATTCACCGCATCCACACGACACCACCTATTGATGTTTCGTCTACCCGACTGTTTGAAAATTCACCCACCATTTTTTGTCATCTGATTTAATGTCAGTTTGAGGTCGTTTGGCTGGTTTTGACCACCCCATGCATGCTTTTCAAGCACGTCGAACACCTAAAAAACACATATTCAGTCGTTCTGCGCAAACTGTGCGTCTGAATGATGTTTTGTGTCCTCATACACCTCAAAAATAATAATTAGGGTGTTTTAGTGTGATTTCAAGTTATGCAGATGTCGTTCAGTATGCATTTGACCGTTAAATGCATTTTTTGGCCATTTACGACATGCGGAGTGCGTTTTCGGTCACCACAGTCACACGATACCTCTGATTGACATGTCGTCTGCCCGACCTTTTCAAAATTCACCTACCCTTTGTTTTTGTCTAATTCCATGAAATTTCGAGATCATTCAGCCAGTTTTGACCACCCCACGCACGCTTTTCAAGCGCGCCAAACACCTAAAAAACACATATTCAGTCGTGTCGTGAAAACCACACGTCCAAATGATGTGTCGTCTCCTCATACACCTCACCAATAATAATTAGGGTGTTGTCCTATGATTTCAAGTCATGCTAATGTCGTTCGGTATGTATTTGACCGTTAAATGCATGTTTTGGCCATTTACGACACGCAGAGTGCATTTTTAGTCACTGCGATCACACGACACCTTCGATTGACGTGTCATCTACCTAACCATTTCACAATTCACCCACCCTTTGTTGTCATCCGATTTCATGGCATTCCAAGGTCATTCAGCTAGTTTTGACCACCCCACGCATGCTTTTCAAGCATGCCAAACACCTAAAAAACACATATTCAGTCATGTTGCGCAAACCACACGTCCGAATGATGTGTAATCTTCTCTTACACCTCACGAATAATAATTAGGGTGTTTTTGTGTGATTTCAATTCATGATGATGTCATTCGGTATGTATTTGACTCTTAAATGCATGTTTTGGCCATTTACGACACGTGGAGTGCGTTTTCAGTCACCGCGGTCACACAACACTTCTAATTAATGTTATGTCTACCCAGCCATTTCACAATTCACCCACCCTTTGTTTTCGTCTGATTTCATGGCATTCCGAGGCCGTTTGGCTGGTTTTGACCACCCCATGCACGCTTTTCAAGTGCGTCAAACACCTAAAAAACATATATTAGTCATGTCGTGCAAACCACGCATCTGAATTTCATTTTTTCTCCTCTTACACCACACGAATAATAATTAGGGTGTTTTCCTATGATTTCAAGTCATGTCGATATCATTCGGTATGCATTTGACTGCTAAACACATGTTTTGTCCATTTACGACATGCGGAGTGCATTTTCAGTCATCGCGGTCACATGACACCTTTTATTGAGGTTTTGTCTAGCCAAAATTTTCACAATTCACCCACCCTTTTTGTTGTCTGATTTCATGGAATTTTAAGGTCGTTCGGCCTGTTTTCACCACCCCCTGCACAGTTTTCAAGCGCGCCAAACACCTAAAAACCACATATTCAGTCGTTCCGTACAAACAGCGCATCTGAATGATGTTTCGTCTCCACATAAACCTCAAAAATAATAATTAGGGTGTTTTCATGTGATTTCAAGTGATGAATATCTCATTCGGTATGCATTTTCCCATTAAACACGTGTTTTGGCCATTTACGACACACGGAGTGCGTTGGCGGTCACCGCGGTCACACGACACCTTCGATTGACGTGCCGTTTAGCCGAACATTTCAAAATTCACCCACCCTTTGTTGTCATCCAATTTTGTGGAATTACCAGGTCATTCGGCCAGTTTTGACCACCCCACGCATGTTTTTCAAGCACACCAAACACTTAAAAAACATATATTCAGTTGTGCTGCGCAAACCATGCATCCGAATGATGTGTCGTCTCCTCTTACCCCTCAACAACTTTAATTAGGGTATTTTCCTCTGATTTTAATCATTACAATGTCGTTCTATATGCATTTGACCGTGAAACACATGTTTTGGCCATTTACGACATGCAGAGTGTGGTTTTGGTTACCACGGTCACACGACACCTCCGATTGATGTGTCGTCTACTCGACCATTTTACAATTTACCCACCCTTTATTTTCGTCTAATTTCATGGAATTATAAGGTCATTCATCTAGTTTGGACCACCCCACACACACTTTTGAAACGCACCAAACACCTAAAAAACACATATTTAGTCGTGCCACACAAACCGTGCGTCCGAATGACGTTCCGTCTCCTCATAAAACTCAAGAATAATAATTAGGGTGTTTTAGTGTGATTTCAAGTCATGTTGATGTTGTTCGGTATGTATTTAACCTTTAAATGCATGTTTTGGCATTTTACGACACGCGGAGTGCGTTTTTGGTCACCGCGGTCATACGACACATCTGATTGATGTGTCCTCTGCCCGACCATTTCACAATTCACCCACCCTTTGTTTTAGTCTGATTTTATGGAATTCTGAGGCCGTTTGTCCGGTTTTGACCACCCCACGCACGCTTTTCAAGCACTTCAAACACCTAAAAAAACACATATTCATTCGTGCGGTGCAAACCGCGCGTCATAATGATGTGTCGTCTCCTCATACACCTCACAAATAATAATTAGGGTGTTCTCATGTGATTTAAAGTCATGAAGAAGTCATTCGTTATGCATTTGACCGTTAAACACATGTTTTGCCCATTTACGACACGCGAAGTGCATTTTCGGTCACTACGGTCACATGACACCTCCGATTGACATGTCGTCTACATGACCACTTTACAATTCACCCAAACTTTGTTTTTGTTTGATTTCATTGCATTTTGAGGTCATTTGGCTGGTTTTTACCACCTCACGCATACTTTTCAAGCATGCCAAAAACCTGAAAAACACATATTCAGCCATGTCGTGCAAACCACGCATCTGAATGACATGTTGTCTCCTTTTACATCTCAAGAAAAATAATTAGGGTGTTTTCCTATGATTTCAAGTCATGTCGACGTTGTTTGGTATGCATTTTACTGTTAAACGCATGTTTTGCCCATTTACGACACGCAGAGTGTGTTTTCAGTCACCGCGGTCAGATGACACCTCCAATTGAAGTGTCGTCTACCCGACCATTTCACAATTCATCCACCCTTTGTTGTCATCTGATTTCGTGGAATTATGAGGTCGTTCGGCCAGCTTTGACCACCCCACGCACGCTTTTCAAGCACGCCAAACACCTAAAAACACATATTCAGTAATGACATACAAACTGTGCGTCTGAATGATGTTTCGTCTCCTCGTACACCTAATGAATAATAATTAGGGTGTTTTCGTGTGATTTCAAGTCATTTTGTTGTTGTTTAGTATGCATTTGATCGTTAAACGCATGTTTTGGCCATTTACGATAAGCGGAGTACATTTCTGGTCACCGCGGTCACACGAAACCTCCGATTGATGTGTCGTCTGCCTGAACATTTCACAATTCACCCACCCTTTGTTGTCGTCTGATTTAATGGCATTCTGAGGTCGTTCGGCTAGTTTTGACCACTCCACTCATGCTTTTCGAGCGTGCCAAACACCTAAAAACACATATTCAGTCATGTTGTACAAACTATGCGTCCTAATGATGTGTCGTCTCCTCGTACACCTCACCAATAATAATTAGGGTGTTGTCCTATGATTTCAAGTCATTTTGATGTCATTCGATCTGAATTTGACCATTGAACACATGTTTTGTCCATTTACGATACACGAAGTGCGTTTTCGGTCACCGCGGTCACACGACACCTCTGATTGACATGTCATCTACCCAATCATTTCAAAATTCACCCACCCTTTGTTTTCATCCGATTTAATGGAATTATGAGGTCATTCGATGGGTTTTGACCACCCCACGAATGCTTTTCAAGCATTCCAAACACCTAAAAAACATATATTCAGTCGTGTCGTGTAAACCACGCATCTGAATGACATGTCATCTCCTCGTGGGGGGCTTTTAGGGGTGTAGGGGGGCTATATGGGGGGATTTCCAAGGGTGAGGGGGTGTTCGGGGGAGAGGGGGCTATATGGGGTGAGGGGGGGATGTCCAGGGGGTAGGGCAGTCCAGGGGGTGGGGGATGTCCGAAGTGAGGGGGGTTGTTTGGGGGGGCTAACATGTAAACGCCACCCTAACACCCTAATGGCATATTAGTGTAATGTCTTAATGACCAAATGGCCTAATGTAATATTATCCTATTGAACAAATGGCCAATTGACCAAAATCCCAAATGTCCTAACAGCCCAATTTGATTTATATATATATACTAACTTAATAAATATGTCCAATTTTCTTTTTCTTTGTTTAGTTGTTTCTTTTGTATCTTATTGTATGTCTATTAAAGTAGAATATTGTAATGGATTAGAGCTGTTTGGATCACTGTATGTGAAGAAGTATGTCCTTCATTTTTTTTTTGAGGAACTTGATGTTTATGTTGTTTTGAATTGTTTTTCTTTGTCATTTTAGTTGTGTTTCTTCTGTTCGGAAATAGTTTGTGTGATTTCTAGAAATGTGATGTATAAATGGATTTTTTTAAAAATTCTAAGTTTTCGATTTCTATTGGAGATCGCTATTAGTCAATACCAAAAGCGACTGCCATTGGCAGTCGCTATAGGCCAATTTTTTAGTCTCCTATAGCGAATGTCAATGGCGGTCGCTATAGGCCCACCCAACAGCGGCCGCCAAGCGGTCACGGTGGACCTAATTTCTCATCACCTATAGAGACCGCTAATGGCGATCGTTATAGCCCTATAGTGACGGGTCAAATGTGACTGCCACTAGCAGTCACTGTAGATCTATAGCGACCGCCAATGGAAGTCACTTTATTCCCAGTTTATAGTAGTGTTATCTACAAACAAACTAGATCACCTGATCTAATCATGTATAATATTCAAGAACTTCATCAACTGATAGAAAACTTCTTGATCTCATTCACTATCTTCTGAACTTCAAATGATATGGACTTATCATAGTACACTAATTACTCAGATATATGTCTTCTAGATTACTACTTGGATTTAATCTCAAAAACAATGCACATTATTCATGCACTTTATATTGTAAATGAATTCTCAAACTTCGTGCATATATACAAATTCATAGATGTATCACTTTTAATGAGCATGAAATAGCACATATACTACCTTCAATTTATCATTCACACCTTACTTTGTTCATGCATACATATCATCATATGTATCATGTATAGTCTACAAATCATGTATGCTTATTACATTTTATTCATGAAACTCATTTCACCACCTTCAGTATTTCTTTCATGCATGCAAAACATATCATGAAACTCATGTACTAGATATTTAGAATTATTCATGAAAATTAATTGCATGATACCACTGCTTCTTTGAGTATCCATAATTACACACCCTATATCCTCCTTATTCTTCAAGAAATCTTCAAACTATTTTCATGAAACCCTAAATCATATACAAGCATCTTATTTCATACATGTATTTCAAACACTTTCTCATAACAGAATATGTTATGCATCTATTATTATTTCTTCTTCATGTAATAGTATACATGTGTTCTTATTTATCCTTCATGTAACTCAGTGTGTTTTTATATTGGATTTTCGAATCAAAACAATATAATGTGAATGTGAAGGTTGTAACAAGCATAGTATGAGAGCATGGAACCTTCTCCTGAATACAGAGCACTTTCAAGACTCTTCTTTGACCTATCTATCTCAAAAATATCTCTTGGATATGCATTAATATCCCACTAAAAATGACCACATATGAGATTATTTATAAAATAAACTTCACCAACTTAACTCCACCACAAATTCAAACTAACATAGTCCACACTTTGTAACTACGAGAATCACTGTCATCACAAATATCATAATGGATATGCATTGTATCTCCTTGGTTTGATCATCTTTAATTCATGAAAATAAAGTTTCATGATGATTTTATTGTATTAAAATTTTTAGGATTATCAAATGATGATCTAATGATTGACTATATCATTCAGATGTCACAACATTCTGATCTTGAGGAACAAAAGCTTCTCGGATGAAGGTTTGAGGTAGACGATGATCACAACACTGATCAAACATCATAGATCAATCAAATCAGAAGTCCAAGATTATTTGTGTATGTTTAATGATGGGAATAGAGTAATCAAGAACCAATCATCCCACATTGGTTATTGAATTTCCTAATCCCTTCCATTTATTATAAGGTGTTTTGGTTAGTCGGTATATGTGAGTACAGGGGTCTTCTCTTGAACAGCTGTTGGCACCGACCCATGTCAGCTCCCTATTCTTCCATTGTACCGATCCCCACATAGGGGCTCGACTATGATACCATAAACCTATATGTGGGCCGGCTTTCACATGCACACCCACTACCTCCATATTGGTTGGCTAGGGGTTTATTTTCTAACTAAGTAGTGGTTGCAATCCCCCTTGGGCTGGCCAATGTGGTTGGATTATTTTTTGGAAGTCTTCAGCAAGAAGAGTTATCCAATTTCTCAAATGGTGTGTCATGACCCAGAATGATGGTCCCAAACTGTGACTACCCCAAACCCTCCTCCAATAGACTATGGGATGGAGACTATCACTGAGTAGGAATATCACACATAGGAGAGGCATTAGCCTAATGTACCTATACACACACACATCTCCAATCCCATACAATGATTAAATCTAAAACAACTCAAACCAATTCATAAATACATATATAATCCCACAATTATAGTATGATAATAAAGTATTAAAAGTGATAAAGGGGACAAATACAATCCCAAAAAAACTATAGGGAGTCAAGCTAGTTCAGAAGGTGGGGACAACTATACAGAAAACACCTCAGGATGTCTAGCTCAAGATAAGCTCCACCAGCTCCCTATCCTCCCAAGAGAACGTCAAAAGGGTCATCATATTCATAATACATGACACGTGCGGGAAAATCCCATATAGGGATTAGTATAAAACTACTCAGTATGACACCCTGCAAACATTAAACACATGGCATAGGGAATATTCAGCTCATAAAAATGATATATAAATCAAAGTAAAACCCCCAAATACACTAAAGAAGGACACCATGCCTCTAGTTAGTCTCAACCAAACTGTCAGTCACAGGATTCTTCTCAAATATTCTAGGAAATGCCCATTCTGGGAGAACCCAATCCACAAGCAATACTATCACCAGAGACACCCATACAAGTGGTCATGATTGTTAGTCCCCACCCAATAAAACTCACTAGTCTCTAAAGATCTCGATACTCAAATAGGGGATCACACCCAGGACCGATGGGGGACACCACAAACCCAATATGGATCAACCTGCTATATAGGGGGTCGTATGTCAATGATACCACGAACCCTAATGAAAGGACCTTCTCAGTGGAGTATCAATTCCTTAATCAAGGAGGCCATTTCGATTCCATGAAACTCACCTAGGGTATGAGAATTAATGATGGAGGATCACACTTTGGTCTCATAGTGGGACACCAAAAAATTTATCTGAGACTCATCCTCCGGATTGGATCACAATCCAGAGTTGTGGACATAATGTTGCACCATATCCTTGAGGGGATGGACAAATGGAACCCAATAAAATGATATTTTTCTAAACTAAATAAATTAAGGGCTTCAAATACCCTCAAAGGGGGGTACATGGTGTGTACTAGGGAGTACATGGCATGTCTATCCAACCCCTGGTCTTCCCATGTCACTGTCTCACATGGAATATAAAATTTAAATTAAACAGTATGTCCTATGTGGGTACACAGTGTCTATTGGTCTAGTTGGAATGTTTTCTATGACACCTACCCATGCCCACTTACTTCTTTCCATTCCCATGTACCAACCTGTGTACACCAAGTTATACCCATGTACACTTGGTCATGTCTGCATACAGGGCACTACACATGTACTTTGGTCGTGTCCATGTACCCTAGCCAACTAGTGATTGTGTATCCTTTGAGATACACATAAATATTCCAAAATGAGTCACATATTGTGTGATAGATATCACACAACATGTAATATCTTTCTCTCCATGGAAACCCTAATGCCACACAGAGGGTCTCACACTGTATGTATCTCTATATTAAACATCGTGTAATTCATAATTTTACAAAACCCAGGGGTTATTTTATGCATCTCTATCAATGTTGTTGCCACTATGATTTCATCTTGGAATCTAATATCTAAGGGAAATCATCCCCTTCCATCACCAATCATCGGGATTCGAGCTTTGAATCCACTCAAAAAACACCACCATAGAGCCACCACACCACCATCGCATGTCAATAAGAAAAACATGATCCTCAGAACAATTCCTACCACTTATGATCATCCTTCATCATCGCACCTCGATCACACCCTTAATCACAACCCACACCTAGAGTATTGATTTTTTACACCAAATAACAGTCATCCAATAATTATATACCCAATATTTATTGAAATACGGGCTAAAGAAATTGTCAAAAATGAATGTGGGAAGAAACACGTGATAAATACATAAAGAAAAATATATGAGGAACCAACCTCAGTCTTTGTTCATTTTTATCCTTGATCCATTGTCAAATAATTTAATAAACAAAGAGAAAAATAATCAACAAAAAAATAAATAAACTGTAAATAAAATCAATTGTCGTTGCGCTTGTCAATTATTTTTTTGGAATTGATCCATGTTCAACCAAGGTAAAAGAAAGATAACGAATAACAAAAATCAAACATCCTACTTCGAGTTTAGATCGATCACTAGAAAATAAAAGTCCTACATTTCCATCGTTGGTGAGATCCACGAACTCCGTTGGTGTAAAAACCTCAATATAATCTCGATATGATGTCGTCTGTCAGTGATCCTCCAACAGATTTTCTCCAATGACTCCTTTAAATCTAAAGGTTATGTGGATAACCCTAGGTATTGAGGCATAACCATGTATATATAGATGATTTTAGGTAATTACATTAACATAATAAATTAAATAAATTTATTTATTTATTTTATTATTTATGCCTATGATGACTTTTAACCAAACACCGGATGCCAACAAATATTATATTGCGCCTAGGGTAAATCTCACTCTGAACTCAAAATTAGACTCATATTTCTGATCTGAGCCTACTTTTAAGAGTTATTTCACTTTTTTAGATAAACTACGTGAATTTGATATTAATATTTTCAATATTTTTTTCAAATATCAATTCTAGGCTCATCGGGCCTCAGAATCTCACGACATCTCAACACCTAGCTCTAAAAGTAATCTATATAATATTATAAAATAATAAATGGAAAAATCAAAGTCATTACACGGTGTAAAATTTTTTACATCTTAACATAATCAATACATGTCTTCAAACTTAAGACCAGTTCAACAATAATCACATTAAGTTGAGAATGTATTCATAACAATCCTCAACATCACTCACATATTTTCACCATCTTTATATCAAGTTAACCATCCTTATTTAAAAAAATAAATTAAAATCAAAGAGAACTTTAATCTCCCCATTTAATTTTTTTTCAGTACTAAAAAACATCATCAAGTTCAATATGTGTGTTTTACTTTCTCCCCCTTATTGATAATGAATTTGAATAACATATAGAGGACATCATTTATCATCAAACATATTTTCCTCCCTTTAAGATGATACCCCATATTTTATTTTTCAAAGATACTGTAGCCAAAAAATATTAAGTTCAAATACATGTGTTTATTGTGTTAACTTGGATATTTTTTTAAAACATTTGAGAAATTGGATAACTCTTCTTATTGAAGACTGCTAAAAAATAAGTTAACTGCACTGGCCAGCAGAAGGGGGGCCGCAACCACTTCTTAGCTAGGAAGTCAACCTCTAGCCAGCTAATAAAGTAGTAGTGAGTGTGCATGTTCATGGTATCCCCATGTAGAGGCATTGGTACCATAGTAGAACCATTGTGCAAGGAGTGGCATGGCGACATAAGAGGGAGTTGGCATGTGTCAGTGCTAGCGGTTGTCCAGGAACGGACCCTACTACTCGCATCTATTGAGTGACCAACACACCTTGTAATAAATGGAAGTACTCAAGTGCTTCAAGAATTGATGTGGGATGAGTGGTGCTTAGTTACTATATCCCCATAATTAAACATACACAAATAATAATGGTTGTATGATCTGATTGATCTGTGTTATTTGATCAGCGTTGTGATCATCATCCACCTCTAACCTTCATCAAAGAAGCTTCTGTTCATTGAGATTTGAATGTCATTGCATATAAATGATATATTCAAGTGTTATAGAATCATTTTATAATCCTGAAAATTTTAATATAAATGAATCATCATGAAACTTAATTTTCATGAATTAATTAAGATCAAACCAAGGAGATAGAGTGTGTGGAATACATAGTATTTGTGATGACAATGATTCTTGTAGTCACGAAGCATGGTATAAGTCATTGTGCATATTCGGTTGAGTTAAGTCAATGGAGTTAATTTGGTGGAGTGTTTTATATATATATACTTCCATATTCATTCATTTTCAGTGGAATCTTAACACATATCTAAGAGAAATTTTTCAGAGAGATAGACCAAAATAGAGACTTAAAAGCGCTCTATATTCAGGATAAGGTTCCATGTGATCGTGTTGTGATTGTTATAGCCTTTTAATTCTCATTATGTTGTTCTAATTACAAATTCTAGTGTAACATTCACACAGAGTTAGGTGAAGGAGAAATAATAACTCATGTATACTATTATGAAAAGAATAAACAAGAACAGAGACATCACATATTCTATAACATGAAATTATTTGAAATAAACGTATTAAATAATATGATTGTATATGATTGATGGTTTCCTGAATATTGTATGAAGATTTTTGATGAATAAGGAAGACATACGGTGTTCACTTCTGGTTACCTGAAGAAGTAGTGGTATCACATGATTAATTTTCATAAGGAATTCTAAATACATGCTATGTGATTTTCATGTTGTGTTTTGTATGCATGAAGGAAATACTGAAGGTAGTTAAATGAGTTGCATGAATAAAACATAAGATGAATACATGCTTTTTCAACCATGCATGATGCATATGATGATATATATGAATGAACAAAGTAAGGTGTGAATGATAAACTGAAGTTAGTATATGTGTGATGGCATCTACATAAAAAGTTATACATCCATGAATTTGTATACATACATGAAGTTTGAGAATGTATATGCAATATATATTGCATGAATAATGTGAATTGATTTTGAGATTGAATCCAGGTAGTAATTCATAATACATATACCCAATTAGTTAGTATACTAAGATAAGTCCAGAGCATTTGAAGTTCAATAGATAATGAGCAGGATCAGGTATTTTTTTATTAGTTGCTAAAGTTCTTGAATATTGTACATGATCAGATCATGTGATTTGGTTTTTTTGTAGATAAATAATTCATCTCGAGGTAGTGTAGAAGAATTTTAAAGTTGACAAAGATATTTCTATCAGAGTATCATATCTTGTGTGAATCAAGATTAGTGGAATTCATTAGTGGGACTCTGAAGTAGAATAATTCTACAGTAGGACTCTAGAGTAGGTCATCGGTATGTTGGTAACACTGTGAGATGTAGTATAAAGATCATCATGTGGGACTTAGGAGTTTCTAGTATTGGTGGGAACTTTTAATCTCTAGTGGGACTCTGGAGTGGAACATTATGAGACTCAGTGTTGATGGGAATGGGACTTTCCATGGTTTTAACCACCTATATATAGTCAAGAATATCTAAATAGGGGAATAACCAGTTATAGAAGGGATTAAGTCTACATTCCAAACCTTGTAAAAAATCATGTGTGTTGTGATTGATTTTTATTTTTTCTTATAGGGAGATGTGGAGAATTAAATATAAAGGAGGGAGAATTTAATCATTCACATAGGTTGTATTAAAAGAAATAATTTTTAAAAAATAGTGCAACACTGATTCACCCCCACCCCCTCATTGGTACCTAACTAATCCTTGGACACATAGATTTGTATTAGAGGAAGATACGCTCTAAAGATCTGAGAACTTTATGAGAAATGTAAAATCAGAATTCAGTGAACATCTATGTAATACTTACTTTCAATGGAAACAACTATCATAGCTAGAGGAATATGATGCTTACTTTCCTTCTATCTCTTGGCTTGGAAGTGAGATATGTAGAAAAAGTGGGATTCCCAAATATTATTAAGGATGTTTTTATGACTCAAGATGATAAGAGAAATCTAGAACTTGATTTCAAGGCTAAAAATTCCATCATGGTGGATTTATCAAAAAAAATTATACACTAAAGTGATGGGTCTCCAAACTACCAAGTAGATCATAGATAAACTAAGAAGAAGTTACAAAGTAAATATTAAATTCAAGGAATCTGAGATGAAAATATAGAGAAAAAAGTTTTAGGATATTAAAATTACTGATGATGAAAGTATTGATTACTATTTCATTAGAGTCAATGAGATAGTAAGTAATATCCATGGATTTGGTGAGAATATGGAAGATTCAACAATTGTGAAAAAACTTATGATAAATTTTTATGAAAAATTTTATGCCAAGGTTTCAACCTAGGAAGATATGGAATATATTTAATTTTATTAGTTACATAATAAGCTTATATATTATAAAATGAGAAAGGCTCCATCTTTTAAAAAGAAGGTAAAATAAGAGATGGCCTTTGAGTATATAAGAAATGGAAAGTTTAAATAAGTGTAAGTTGAGGAATCAAGTTATTCTGATGACGATGAAGTTGATGAATACCTTAGTGAATTTTTTTCTATTATTATAATAAGGTTCAAAAGGTTGAAATGGAAAAGAAAAGGAAACAAGCTACTCAAGTGATTCAAATGTAATAGTATTGGACTTCTTTCTATAAATTTCCCAATGAAAATGGATGAATTGGAATATAATGATAAAAGTGAGAAATCTCATAAATAGAAAAAGGATAATAAGAATAGGAAATATTATAGCAATAGAAATAGGGATTTTATGAGAAAGCATACGACAGAAAATATATAATCTAGTGGTTCTTCAAAAGATGAACTCAATTTATTTTCTCATGCTGAGAAAGGCTCAAATTCTTCAAGTAGTGATGATGATGGTGATTCCTAAACAAATATGGAATGGAAATAAGATTTGGAAGTTGATCTTTAGAAAAACACTAAACTTAAGAAAGAGATGAGAAAGATGGAAAAATGAAATAAAAATTTATCTACTGAAAATGAAGATCATGATATAATTTAAATAACTCTTGTTGATAAAAATAAGAATAAGGAGGAAAATATTTATCAGAAACAATCAATGTATTTTATGGTACAACATATATTGAATAGTAATAGATAATACTTTAATAAGTTTTTTGAGATAAAAGTCAATTCATCTCAATCTGGTGAGATGAAAGGTTCCAAAAGACAAGGTACATTTTCTCCTACACAGTTTCAAAATAGATATGACATTACCAATAATATAGGTGAATCTGTGAGGACTAATAATTCAAGAGAGATGAATTTTACCATATCAAATGATGAAAGTAATATTTTAGAAAGATTGTTGCTACCTAGGAAAAAGAAAACATGGCTTATAATAAGATAAATCATGAATTTACTCGACATGTTTATTAACAGAATAAAAGATCATATTTCAAATTATTTTGTTAGTGTTATGGAAAATATGGGCATAAAGGATACTATTTCTGGTATAACATGTCATTTCCAAGAATTAGGCATCAACCCATGGGGGTATATAACGAATAGATGAGAATATACTACTAAACAAATCATTAAAAGTGACAATACAAAATAAGTATTATTTCTTAAAATAAGTGTGTGGTAGATGTGGATTAAAATATTATATAAATTAGATATTCATCACTAAATTACTTATAAAAGTTACTTATGATTTAAAAAGGAATAAAAATAAGAAGGAAAAAGAGCATAATTCATGTACATATGAAAATCAGTGTGAGACACCCAAAAAGGCTAAACATAAAAAGAATGAATGTTTGAAAATTTGGCCATATCATCTAAAAATGGATAAATAAATGTAGAAATATAAAATTTATGCTAAAACTAAGGGTAATTAGATTAATTCATAATAATATACTGAATATAATAATAAGTTGTATACTTTTTATGGTTTATATAATCAAAATAATCAGTGTGAAAAAGTTGGATATTACATGAATAAATCCATAAAATCGGAAGAAAAGAATGTTTCTTTATATATAAAGGTGGAGAAAATATCCCCATATAAATAAACCATTTATGAGGAGTTGAACTCTTCCAAATATGAAATTAAAATAAATAAGGACAAGGAAAGGTTGAGAAGATACTCTCAACTTGAATTTTATTTCTGAAAAACAAAAAAATCCCTCATTATTCCTATATATATATATATATGCTTTTGTACTAACATGCTAAGAATTAAAGGATATGGATGTGTCCCTTGAGGGGGAGAATAGATTATTTGAAAGTGTTAAGTATACACAAGTCTTTTGAATCTTATAATCACTCTCAAATTCATAATCTGAATATTCTTGAAAATAGTTATCAAAAGAGAGCTGATATTGAGCTAAAAAAGGGGATCTATATGTTTTTTTCACTTGAAAATTTGCAGGATAAATATTTTTCATGAATTGATTATCTAAGAAGTTCTAAGGTATGAAGTGAGAGTTTTCTAAGAATGATATCACATGTATATTTTTTCATGGACAGCATTGAACACCTTGGTTATGCACTCTTTTTTATACATTGGGTATTTCCATGTTGACTTATAGTTTTTTAGCTAAAGACTCCATGTAAAAGAAAATATGTGGTATCATCTTAAAGGGAGAATAATATGTTTGATAAGAAATGATATCCTCTATATATTTCTTAAATTAAATTTCAATAAGGGGGACAAAGTAATACACATATATTGACCTTGATTATGTACGGTGGTATTGAAAAAAATTAATTTCAACTCAAATGGAACTTTATTCATAACATTAAAGAGATATATTGATTGAGTTAGATGGATAAAGTTTAACCCAAACTAAATGGTGGTTTAGAGAGATTCCTTACCTCAAACTTGATTTTCCATGTGTGTTCTTTATATTCCTAACTAATAAAAGTTTGTTAATTATTTAATTTATTAATAACCTTTTTAAATTTTATTATTCCTTTTATTATAATTTTTACCATCTCATATTCTATTACTTAAACAATTAATTTCACATTATACATTTTAACGATAAACGACTCATATATCCAGAATCACTTTGGGATGTTGAATAAGGTAAAATAGATTATTAATTAATCATATATAAAATTGTAACCATGAAAAAAATTATCATTTTTTGTATAAATTATACTTTTTAAACCAACCATTAAATATGGTTATGAAACATGAAGTACGTTACAATCATGGAGATAGTAGGTTGTACGTACGCATGAGTAACATTTCCATTTTTTGAAGATCGTGATAGAAGGAAGGTAAGTGTTATTTTATATTTAAATAATGATAATTATATCATAAATAGAATATTAATTCTTTAAATATCCTTTCACATACCATCCATGTGATGCGGTAATAAAAAATAATCACGTCGTTTCACGAGACGGTAGTCCATTGTACACGCGAATGACATTATCATTTACTCAATGGATGATAAGGTAAGAAATTATAGGATATATTAATTTTAAATAATGTTTAATATTTTATTAATATTATATATAAAGCTAAATTCATTCCTTATTATCTTCCACATAAATCATAAATGAAAAAAATCACATCGCATCGAGAGGCGATAGTTCGCCATACACACAAGCGACGTTATCGTAATCTCTATGGAATGGAAAGTAAGAATGTATATATGATTTAATAATTAAAAAATATAACTATATCAAAAAAAATTGTATAAAAAAATATACACCATTATAGCCATTTGTGATAAGTGGTGATGGAAAATAAATTACATCAGTTCGTGAGGTGGTAATCCATCGTATACAAGATCAATGATTTTTTCCCATTTGAGTGAGGTGAAGATGGTTTTATATCATGAACATAACATAAAAACATATAAATGTATGTAATATACTAATTTTATTTTATTATCATGGTTTAATAATATTTTAAGGATGTGGAAGAAGAAATAAAATAAAATGCTTGGTTAAGGACGTTATCTCATCTTCAGACAACTTCTTTTGATTTAAGCCAAAAGCATTCCTAGGTTAGATTTATGAATAAACCAAGTATTATAGGATGATTGAGGGAATTATGGAATTTTTTTATTCATTTATTGTTCAAAACAATGGGTTTTTTAAGTGTGTATAGGAGATTATTGGGGTTGGCCTTTTATAAGTTGGGGAAAGGATACATTATGATTGTTTTAAAATAAATAACTACACCTAAATATTTCTCTTAAAAAAAGTATAAAAAATGGACCATTTTTAAATTTTAGAGGATATAAGATCTAAATATTACTATAAAATGGTAATTATACAATTATTTGGTCATTTTTATCTATTATTTTTTAAGTTTAACCCTCAGTAAACCTGTTTTTACCTTAATCGCAGTAAATGTTTTTTTTACTATTTTAGTTATTAATTAAGGGAAAAAATAATTTAATATTATTATATAATGTAAATTATGTTAATTAAAAATATGGAATCCATTTTCTTCAAATTACTCTCACATATTTTCCATATTTTAATTTAAAATTAAACTCTCATATGTGTCGAAAAAATGGTTTCCCAAAAGAAAAACTTTCAAAAATTGAAAACGTTTTTATATAAAAATTAAATATGAAATTGATTACAATGAACTAATTTTGATTAATTAATATATAATTGAACTAATTTTACTTTTAAAGTCACATTAAAATATAATTAAGATTGTAATTTATTTAAACAAAAACGCAGTTTTTAATAAAAACGGTATTTTTCACTATTCATCAAAAAATGAAAGTTTTCAAAAAAATCAAAAAACATTACCCTAGATAATTTTGATATAATTAATTAAAAAATTAAGTTAATTTTGTAAAATAAATTTTATAAAAGTATTAAAAATTAATTTTAAAGTGTGAAAATTTCTACTAATCCACCTTTTTGGGAAAAAATACTGTTTTTCATGAAAAAATTATTTTTTGTTCAAATGGTTCTTATTTTATTTCTAATAAATAGATAACCATTTAATTTATTTTAAAAATTTATAAAAAATAAGTTTCATAATTTATTTATTACTATTCATATCTTCTAATTTAATGGCTAGGTTACAATGGTCATGTTTAAAAACTAATATTTTAAAAGAGTTTCGTGTTTTGTTTAAACCTAGTGTTGCATGCATCGCAAGCTATCAAAGAGATTGAATTTATTTAAAAAGAAATATACCGTAAAGTATTAGGGTATTATAATAAACTTTTTAAAATTTTATTAGATGATAGGATTTATACCCATCCTCATCCTTTATTTTAATTATATTAGTTTGGATCCTTTTGTCCTTGAAAATTAATTTATATTAATTTAATATTTTAAGTAATTTCAAGAGTTTCCCCCAAACTTATAAAAGGGTACCTTTTATTCTCTTCTATTTAAAATTAAAAATCATTTTAGTTTGTCCAAAACCTTTTAAAATAACATCCTCATATTCTAGAGGTATTAGTTCAGGACGAATACCAAACTTAGAGTGCTTAAAGTGAAAAGAAAAGGAGGTTTTCCAAAGAAGAGATGTAGCTTTTAACCACATGTTTTAGTTTCATTTATTCTTATACCTCCTTAAAATATTATCTAACCATTATAAGATAATAAAATTACTATCTAGCATATAATAAGATATTATTATGTTAATGAAATAACCTATATTCATTTCCTCTTCTTTCAAATGGGAAAAAAACTGTCATTCATGTGTACGGGCAGACTAAAGTCTCACAAATCGATATAATTCATTTTCCATCAACACCACTCACATTTGGTTATAATTATGGATTTAATATATATATATATATATATGAAATCTATTACATATTTATCATTATTTAAAGTTAATATATCATCTAATTTATTACCTTTACATTCATTGAAAAATGATAACATTGTTTGTGCATACATGTGGATTACCACCTCCATAAAGCGATGTGATTCATTTTTCATAAAAAAATCACATGGATGCTATATATAATTATATTTAAATAAAAAATTATATTAATGATCATTTTTTAAATATGAAATAATACATACCTTCTTTCTATAAGGAACGTTGAAAAATGGAAATGTTACTCATGCGTACATTTGGTCTACTGTCTTCATTATTGTAAAATAATCTATTTTTAATAACCATCATTCATGGTTGGTTTTACAATTATAATTTATTTATAAAAATGATAATTTTTTCATGATTATTATTCTGAATATGTTTTAAAAATTATCTCTTTGAAAATGGTTAACATACTGAAGTCGTTTTGAAACTATGAAGCAAACATCCTCAAAACACATGAAATAGAATTAATCGATTAAGTCATTAAATATGTTAGTAAAATAATTGAAGTAAATAGGTATATTTATAAGGTATTAAAACTATAAAGTTTTCTTAAGAAATCAAATAATCGATATAAGTTTACTATACTAGATATAAAGTACATACACGATAAGTTTGGACTCAGGGTAAGGGATTTCTAGTCTCAATTTCATTTCTGGGAGACATATGCCATATTCCCCACTCATTTATTTTATATGGTGTATATACTGGCCATTTTAAATGTTATATAATTAAGATACTTATATTAATTATATTTAAATTTTTTTGAATTTATTCATTCATGGGGATTCCAATTTGAAATGTATTAATGTGCTAAGGGATTTTGTCTCAATTTCTCTTTACTGAGGCATGTTTTATTATTATGAAACTAATTTATTTTATATGGTGAACCTTTTAAATTTTATACCATGAATCCTTCATAATTCATGTATTTTTAAGTTTCAATTCAAATTATTTCATCCAAGTGTATTTGATTTGAAAGTTACTAAGTGGTAAAGGATTTCTTAACTCAATTTTCTTTCATTGGGTTATAACTCTTATTTATTAAATTTTTTATGTCATGATTATGTGTGAATTGATCTCTAAATTGTTTTAATTAGTATTTTCACTTGTTTTATGTGGATTTATAAATTTTCACATTATCACTTCATGGATTAATTATCACTTCAAAAATTATGATCTTTGTATGGTTTTCTTTGTCTCAGTCTCATTTTCTCAAGACACGATTCATGTCATGCACCATAGTTTCATTATATGGTGTACATAATGAATCATGAATGAATTTTTACATATTAAATCATGAAATTAGTGGTATTTATATAGCCATATCATACTATTTCTGTAAAATATTTTGACTCTAAAGTTACCAAAATGATAAAGGTGTTATATTACAATCTCATTTTATTATCAGATTGTTTATGTTCAAAGTTCCTTTAGAGGATGTTGAATGATTATATTTTATTAAAACAAATATAATTTATTATACTCTGATTATTTCTAGATATTACATATTTTCCTTTTATTTACCTCTCTTTAAGTACTCAAGAGATTGAAAGATTATTTTTAAGGAAAACTAATATTATTTCTCTCTTTGGTTGAAAATCTTTTTTTCTTTCATATCTGTATTTTCTAAAATGTTTTAATTTGTTTTAATATTATTCTATTATTGTTTAAATCTATTTTTACCCATTATTTATTCTTTAAAAAATGGTTTAAAAGTAATCCTCTTATCATTTTCCAAATGAGGTACTTTTTTATTTTTTTTACAAAAGTGTGAAAGGAATGTTTTCTTTTAACTTATACGGCTTGAATGGAATTTTCTATAATCATGATCACTCAATGATTTGAAACTTTATTTATAAGTTTCAGAGTTTATTTTCAAATAATATTTTTTTCTTAATATTTAATAAATTTTTAGATTTTAAATATTTGATTTCAAAGAAAAAAGTTCATTTTCCCCAAGAAATGTTCCAAGTAAATGGTTCATATTTTATGGAATATTCATAGACATAAATTCATTCACATTTAGATCAAGTAAAAACTCTATAAAAAAATGGATAGCAGCACATTATTTAGAAAAAATGTTATATATTTGGCTAAAAAGTCCAATAGATACAAAATTTTGGAGGGTGAAATTTACTCATATATATCTCCAACTTTTAAGAATAATATTTATCCATATTTTTCTTTCTAAATTTCAAATTTTTTATCCAAGTTGAGTGGAATTTTTGAAAGGAAAAGAGTTCACTACTTTGGGCTACAAATTCATCCCCCTCTTCTCCTTGTAAGGTGTTGGAATTTCATAGCATAATAGGATACAATGGAATGAAAATATCTTTTAAAAATGACTTTTAGGACCTTAAAACTCAATTTTATACTTTAGATACCATTCCCCCACTCTTTGTTTTCATATTCTTTTCCATTCACTTTTATTTGTAATCTCGAAACTATTTGTGTTATAATTTTGTTTAAATATTAATGAAAATATATTTATAATATATTTTTATCATCATCTATATGTAGTTTAATATTAATTTTATTAAAAAAATTAAATCAAGTTTAAAACCATTCCCTTCTTTCACTTTCTCATTCAATCAAAAGTTCATGTTTAATTTTCTTCATCGTTTGTGTGTGTGTTCGGTGCACTAATCTTATCTTTTCCCATTCATTTTATTATATTTTTAACTAAACAACTAATAAATAATAAAACATATTGATAAGAATCTGAATTTTTGATTAAATCATCCATTTGGGTGAGTCTTAATTTGGGGATGTTAAGTGATTGAGGCTTTTGCTCGTTAAATATTCTTTAGGTTAACATTGTGTATGTTAAACTTAAAATGTCATAGATTAATGACATGTTTTGTTTAAAATGTGGATTCCATGGATTATTGAAACCATAAATAAACTAACATAAACAATTATTTATTTATATTATAACCCTAGTTAAGTTAAGTCTCAAATTAAATCCTCAACACTTGGGAATCCTGGTCAAAATTGTCTCGTGAATTGGGTGTTAATTTAACACAATATCACAGAAAACTCAAGGATATCATAAGATTAAATCCCCAATAATGAACCCACCCAAATATTTATCAAATTTTTAAATAAAAATTCATCCATAAATCAATTTAATTAATCTCTACAAATAAACCCTCAATTTAAAATACAAATCAATCAAAAATAATCGACTCTAAAAAATAGTACCATCACTGAGGATTTGACCAGAGTGCCACTATATACATAAGAAAATCAAAGAAAATTTGAATAGTAGATAAGAGAAAAATTACCACACTAAAATAATGCAACTTCCCAAGATTATTTTCAAAAGAAGAAAATTATGTTCGATAGCATATATGACACACAATACTGAGCTTAAATGAACTATGAAATATTATTTAAATATGACCATTATAAATTAGCCATTGATTTGGAATGTATAAATAATATTAACCATACTATTAAATATGTATAAATTTCATACTCAATAAAAAAAATTTATTAGTGCTTAATAAATAAGCAATCAATTTTCAGTAAAGTTACTTTATGTTTCAAAAACATGTTTTCTTCTAGAATGGTTTTTATTGATTTTTGTGAGTTAATATCATAATTAATTTTTGAAAATTTTATAAAATTTATTTTTTAAAATTAAATTAAAATTTTAATTTATCATGTCAAAAAATATATTAGGAGGAAATTTTGGTATTTTTCTGAAAAATATTGATTTTTCAGTGAATGGTGAAAAATATTGATTTTTATTGAAAATTGTATTACAAAGTAAAATTATATTTTGGATTATTTATAAAATTTAATTTGTTATTTTTTATTAAAAATAATCTAATTATGGTCTTTTTAATTAATTTTATACTTTAATTTGGTATAAAAACATTTTTATACTTAAAAATTGCATTTTTCTGAAAAAAAAAACTATTTTTCATTGCATTTTATGAGTTTAATTTTAAATTATATTCTACCAATAATGTGAATTTAATATTAAAATTAGATTAAATATTTGTAATCAAGAGGTCCAAATTTATTAAATATATCACTTTTATTTTTATTCATTATGAAAAGTAATCATAGTAAATTTTTATTAGTACGATAAATGTAAAATGGGTTAATTAAGGTTAAAAATAATAAGATAAACACTAAAAAGTAACCCTAAAACTTGAATTAAATTTATTGCATGATTATATTTCTTTTATAATCATTAAAAATTCTAATATATTACCTTTTTTCATTTAGATTTTATTTTTACCCTTATATTATTTTATGTAATGAAAAGTCAAAAATATCATTCTCTTTGTTTTATTAACATTCAATTTTTGACATAAGGATAAATAGAGGATATTTTTGGTTGTAAATATTTATTTTAAATATAAAATATTTTTTATCATGTTATTTTATTTTTAATTTTTAGTGATGACAAAATTACCTTAAATGTTTATGCAATGCCAACACATTATTTATTCAATTAATGAAAAAATAAAATAAATAATTTTAAAAATATTAAAAGTGATATAATTTGAAGAAATTATTATGTTTTATGAATTTTATATATAAATATATCATATTAGGTTTATTTTAAAATATTATATTTTAATTTAATATTTTTTTATGTCTTTAAGGTCAAATTAAATGAATAGTTCCAAAATTGACATTAGTGATATTTTGTAATAAATAATATTTTATTAAATGATTTAAAATTACAAAAAATCCTCCTTTCATATGATCTATTTTTTTATGTTTAAAAATATTTAATATATTCCATTTATGGGAAAAGTGTTATTTTATAGTAACTATATTGACTCTTAAAGAGTAAAAACTATGTTATCATGGTAACTGTAAAAAGGGTTAACTCGGGATAAAACAAAGATATAACGGTAAAGACCTAATCTAAACTTGTAAAAAATTATTATATGAAATTATTTTTGCCCATAATAATAATATATTCTAATTATTTCAATTTGGATCCTTTTTTACATGAAAATTAATTTATATTAATTAAATATTTTAAGTAATTCTAAGAGTACCCCTCCCTCACTTATAAAAGGGTGTCTCCTCTTATCTTCTCTTCACACTTCAAAATCCTTTTATTTCATACAATTACTACCCAAATACCTTCCTAACATCCATCATCACATTTTATATGTCTTAGTTTGGGCATAATACCGACCTTAGAGTGCTTAAGGTGAAAAGTAAAGGAGGTTATCAAAATATGAGGTGTAGCTTTTAATCGTATGTTTTAGTTTTATTTATTCATAACTCCATAAATTTTCTAAAACCCTGATAATATAATATCATAAGTATCTTAAATATAAATATATGTTATTAGGTTAATATAATAACATATATCCACCTTATCTTCCATCAAATGGGAAATGAAATTGTTGTTCATGTGTATGACGGACTACAACCTCACGAACCAATGTAATTAATTCTTCATCACCACCACTCATATATTGTTGAAATGATGGATTTATTATTTATATATAAGTGTTATATTCATCAAATATTTACCATTATATAAATATAATATATCATTTAATTTATAACCTTTTCATTCATTAAAAATTGATAACATCATTTGTGTGTATGTGTGGATTACCACCTCCACAAAGCGATGTGATTCATTTTTCATAACCACATTATACTACTATTATATATAAGTGTATTTAAATAAATAAAATTATATTTATGATATAATTATAATTCTGTAAATATAAAATAATACTTACTTTATTTTCATAATTATCGTTGAAAATGGAAATATAACTCATGCGTATGTACGCCCTACCGTCTCCATGATTGTAACATAGTTCATTTTTCATGACCATATTTCATGGTTAGTTTTAAAATTATAATTGATGTATAAAAATGATAATTATTTCATTATTATTATTATATAAATGATGGTAAAATGATCTATTTGATAATGGTCAACATATTGAATTTGTTTTACAACTATGAATTAAAAACTACTGGAATCTTACCCTATACCTATGATTTATGTCACGACCTGTCCCAATAGGGACCATGCAGTGACTCTCCAAGATCACCTCCAATAGGTCGGGGGTTGGATACTATATTCAAGTAGTCATATCACTAACATGGGAGGCCATATCCTAAAGTACATGTACACACGCACACATCACCAATCCCAAACAATGCTGAAATGTAAAACAACTGATAAATTATGCATGCATACATCTAAATACCACAACAAGAGTACGACAATAAGAAATGGAAATTAAATATGGCCAAATAAAATCCCACCATAAAAAATTTGAAAAAAATTATAACTTGAAAGTAAAGATAGGGACTATAGTAAAGATAACTACAAGAACACACCTCGGTCTCTATAGATCACTAAGCACAGCCTAGTCCTAGTCCATCTAGGAATCCTTCAAAAGGTAGATCATCTGCATAAGAAATGACACAAGATGGAAAATAACATGTAGTAGTGAGTATAAAAATACCTATTAGGATACCTCAAAATCACTAAGAAGATAAAAAAATAATAACAATAAGCTCTATACAGATATATGTCTACAGCACATATAAAAAAAATATCTAGATATATTCAACGAAGAGACCTGGTCTCAAGGAAAATTCATAACTATAATGTCAGTGACATGTTCCTATAATGGGGTGTGGAAAACAATTATTTCCTAATTTAAAATGTATTAAAGTGGTTAACCTAAGTTGTCTCTAGAAAGGAGCACACAACAATCAATTTTTCATCTTAAAATAAGAGAACAAAGTGGTGGTTTTTTTTAAATTGTTTGATTTTGAAAACAAATAAAAAAAAGAAATAAATAAATAATAATATTAAAATAAATTTCACAAATTAAGTGATTGAAAATAGTGATATGAATTTGGTGATTATTTTAGGTTCAGTTATCTAATTTCAATGTTATCCTTGTTTCATTTTATTCAATCCTTTTCTATTAAGTTGATTAAAGTGAGATTCCATGATTGTTTTTTATCACTCCCTTGGTAAAATGGTGATTGTGAGAGAAAAAAATTCCAATATATCAGTTTGGTATACTCTACTTATTTTTGTGAGATATTTTTAGTGAGCATCTTCAATTAAATTGAGAAATTCCCGATTAGGTCTTGTTTATCTCAAACAATTAAGAACATCCATTACCCCTCCCTCACGTACTGAGGATCGTCGAGTGCTTCACCACTAATACCCGGTCTATTACATTTTATATAAAATATAACCTAGTGGATGGAGATAATGATCATTAACCAAAGATAAAATAAATAAGGGGAAAAACCAAATATGATCACACTTAATAATAAAAATCGCAAAATGAAATTGAAAACAACTTTGCAGAAAGAGAAAGAGTTTTTATTTAATAAATTACAAGAACTCAAGTATTAAAAAATAGAAAACCAAACCTTAACAAATAACTCAGATGTCTACCCCACCAAGGTAAGGGTAATTGAGAATAATTGGGAAGAAGAAGGCATTACAAAATTAAGAAGAAGAAAAGAGAGAAAAGAAAGAACAAATGTTTTCTTCTCCAAAATCAGTCCACTAGAAGATCGCTTTGGTTCTTCCAACCAGATGGATGAAAAATGTTGATATCTTCTATTATAAGATATTCCAAATTTATTTTTCCATATACCCTCTATATTTTAGATCATTTAGATTCATTTCAAAGAATTTATGGCCACCATAATAGAACTGACTTTTTCTGGCCGCTAAACACTATTCCACCAACCCCAATTTGAACAGTTCAATGGTGGCATTAATTAAATAATTTCTCATTTAAATTTTATTTTAATATTTCCCTTAAAGTAATATTTTTAAACCAATTGTAATAATCCTATTTGGAGTTCAGTAGCCTGAGATATGCCTCATTTAATAAGGTAGGGTCCATTCTACGAACCAGAATAGCTCTTCAACTTAGTCAATTTTTTTGGGCATGTGGGAGTTCGAATGGGATATGGTTATAGAATAAGAATTTTTAGCCCAAGAAAATTATAATCCTAAAAAAATTAATCACTTTAATTAGATAAAAATTTTAGAAGTTATGCTCTAAAAATAGAATAAACAGAAAACTACTAAATGTACAGATTTAAACAATTTTCACATGTAATCCCAAACTCCATCAAAAATCATAAAATGATGAAAATAAGCTCAAATTGATTAATTGGTTAGGATTAAATCAATAAAAACATATTTATAAAAATTAAAATTTTAGATTTATCGATTCCATACACTTAACACTTAGACTCCAGGACAAGTAAACATCAATATCAAATCAAAGCAAATTTAAAATACATATCCTTGAGATCCAACAATTTAACACCAAGAAACAAAAGATATAATTACTCTTAAAAAACTAGTATTTAAGGTTCTTTATTCATATCATTAAATATATTTCCACTTCATTTATCCTCCCATGCACACAAAACACTTACCTCTCTTGAATTTTCTCTTATCACACAAATTTCAATTTTTTAGAAATTTCTTTCTCATCCAAACTCATAAAAGGGTCACCATATGATTAATAAATTAATGCATATACACATAATGTGATTCAAGGACATATTTTTATCATGAAAACTTTTCAGGGTTGTTCTATGGATTTTGGTTGGTTGGATTTTGATGTGAAAAAATCTGAGGCTGAATAAGGAGGGTTTGGCTCTTTTGAAGCAAAATTAAATGATTCTAATTTTAACTCAAGTATGGTCTCCTCCTCACTCCCCTTAGTATAAAATCATAACCTTCATAAAAACTCAAGGAAAATTTACACCATTAATAATCTCAGTAGTAAAAATATCAATTTTATCAAACATAATTTTTCTTGAAATCTCCAGATAGGAACAGTTTTCTTTCTCCATTGGAATCTCTAAAAAGGCATAACTTCTCATACATGAAAGCTCTATAAAATACACATATTTCAAAAGAATTATTTTTAAGCAGAAAAAACATCTCTTAAACAAATTATATTCTACCCAAAGTATCACCAAATTAGATATCATGATACAATAGACATTCCCCCAGACTTAAGTTCAACTACATAATGTAATTTCACTTAAAGATCAGGTTGGATATATAAAATTGTTTTGTAATGTGGCTAACCTAATAGGTTGTTCATGGACTATAAAGTATTAAAGGATTAAATGTGCAAGTTAGGCCATTATAAAAAGGATAATTTTGAAAATGGGGTTTAAAACCAAATAAATTCTTGGATCATTTAAAAGAATAATACCTCAAACCCTCAAGTTTTGATAGGAATAAATCAAATTCTGGTTAAAAAAGCATGGTTTGGTTCTCTCAAGAATTTAGGTGAATGAAAATAAAATGAAAAAAATGCTTCATAGTCCTCATAGAAAAGTGATTTCAATGATACAGACAGTGAGATGTGGCATGAGATTCAAAAATCAGAGTACTTTTCATGAAATTTCTAAAGCTTTAAACTTGAAACAAAGTCATTTTCAGCATTCATTTGAGCTCGGTTTCATGGGGTAAATTTTTTCACTCATAGAAATGGGTTTCAAAATAGTGATTATAATCATTTCATCTCAAAATTTTTAAAAACACACAAAAATTCAAAAATTGAAAAAAAATTAAAAAACACACTTTTTTTAATTGGTTATCCCAAATATAATGGTGGGTGGAGTTTCTTTGAGATGAACCCTGATAACTTCTTCCTTCCATCATGAACATGTTCCTTTTTATTGAGGAATATATGGATATAGTACACCAAATCCACCCCCATGAAAATGAGATACAACTTTCATGGTGGGGGTAGGACAAAGAATGATTCCTCCTCTTTCTTGTATTCCACTTTCACAAATCCTTCTTTATTATAGAGTGGTTTCTCAAGGTATGATGCATCAAAATAATAGTCAATGGTAAAGTCAGGGTGTAATTCTATTTAAAAAAACTTAAAACATGATTAATTAATACTAAATTATTCCCTTTTAAAGTAAGAATATTGTGTCTCTTTTTCATTAGGAAAGTCCACTTTGGTATCCTATTGAACTCCATCCAATAAGTGTTCAACAAGTTCATGGATCTCCATATATTCCCCGTCGGGTGAATCTTATTTTTCATATTCATCCACCAAGGTAATACAATTGTTGTTCGAATCAAAAAAATTAAAACAAGGGTAGGTAATACTCAATTCTATTTTAATAAATTCAGAATGAAAATATTCTAAGAAAATATTATCTCCCTAAGTTTTTTCAGATTCAATTTATTCTTTAGTTTGAGGTGCCTCTTGTAGTTTAATTTCACTAGATAAAGGTAGGTATTCAGGCTCCTCTATATTTTCTTCAAATTCCACCACTTTAGTGGTGTCTTCCTTTAATGGTTCTGGCTCTTCTACTTTGTAAGGAATAAGGGGATCAAGCAGTTATTCACACTCATTCTAGAATCCATCAAGATCTTTTTTATCTCCCACACCTAGATTAGTAGGAAATTATTCCTTATTCTCCTCCACAAGTTCATGATTAGGTTCTGGTTTCTCTATAAATGCACAGACATATTCAAATTCTAGTTCTACTTTTATTTCCAGTTGTTCTATGTATTTTTGAAGTTCTTTCATCTGAACTATATCATAAACAGTATTATCTTCTTGTTCCACTTATGGGTAACTATTATATGAATTAAATAAATAAACATTTTAAAGCATCATGTAAAAATATATTTTTATGTTTTTTTTAATTTGAAAAGAGTCAAATATTTTAAATTATATTGTTGGCACTGCATCCATGGCAATGGAACCAAGTTTTTACATGTTCCTATCATGGGATGTGTAAAAAACAATTATTTACTAAGTTAAAATATAGTAAAGTGGTTAACCTAGGTTGTATCCAAAGAGGATCACACAACAATCGAGCTGTCATCTTAAAATAAGAGAATGAAGTGGTGGTTATTTTTGAAATTGTTTGATTTTGAAAACAAAGCACCAAAACAAAAGAAATAAAAAAACTATATTAAAATAAATTTTACAAATTAACTGATTTAAAAAATTGATATGAATTGGTTTATAAGGTCAGGTTCAGTTTTCTAATTACAGTGTTATCCTTGTTCCATTTTATTCAATCCTTTTATGTTAAGTTGATTAAAGTGATATTTCACGATCGTTTCCTCTCACTCCCTTAGTCAAATGGTGATAATGAGAGAAAACCTTACCAATATCTCAGTTTGGTATACTATCTTTCCTTATGTGAGAGAGTTGTAGTGAAAATCCTCAATTAACTTGACCAATTCTTGATCGGGTCTTGTTTATCTCAAACAATTAAGAACATCCATTACCCCTCCCTCACGTACTAACGATCATCAAGTACTTCACCACTAATACATGTTCTATTCCATTATATATAAATTAGAACCTATTGGATGGAGATAATTATCATTTACCAAAGATAAAATCAATAACAGAATCAAAAACAAAATATGGTCTCACTTGATAATAAAAACTTCTAAATGAAATTGAAAACAACTCTGTAGAAAGAGAAAGAGTTTTTATTCAATAAATTTCAAGAACTCAAGAATTAAAAAAATAGAAAACCTAAACTTCATATATCACTTATATTTTTACCCCACCATGTTAAGGTTAATTGATAATAATTGTTAAGAAGAAGTTATTACAAAACTAAGAAGAAGAAAAGAGAGAAAAGAAAGAACATAAATTTTCTCCTTCATAATCTTCCCACCATAAGATTGTTTCGATTATTCCAACCAAATGGATAAAACATGTTGTGGTATAATCTTATAATACGTTCCAAATTTATTTTTCAATATATCATATAAATTTTAGAGAATTTTTATTCATTTGAAATAAGTTATGTCCTCCTTAATAGAACTGACATTTTCTTGCCTCTGAACCCTATTCCACAAACCCCACTTTGACTGGTTCAATGGTGGCCTTAATTAAATAATTTCTCCTTAAATTTTAATTTGAAGCTTCCCCATAGAGTTTTATTTTTAACCCAGATATAATCATATCATTTGAAGGTTGATATCCTAATATATTCCTCATTTAATGAGATAGGGTTCATTCTGCCGACTAGAATAACTTTTCAACTTAGTCGATTTTTTTGGGCATGTGGGAGTTCGAATGGGCTCTCATTCTAGAATAATAATTTTTATCCCATAAACACTAAAATCCTAAAAAAAACTAATCACTTTAATTGGATAAAAATTTTATAATTTATGCTCAAAATACAGAAGAAATAAAAAAAATTCTAAATGTCCAGATTTAACAAATTTTTATATTTAAGTCCAAACTCCACCAAAAATCATAAAATGACGAAAATAATCTTATATTGATTAATTTTTTGGGATTAAATAAATGAAAAAAAATGTAGAAATATTAAAATATTATCTTTATTAATTCCCCTATGCTTAGCACTTGGACTCCTAGACAAGTAAACATCAATATCAAAACAAAGAAAATTTAAAACAGATATCCTTGGGATCCAACAATTTAAAACCAGGAAATAAAAGATATAATGACTCATAAAAACAATTATTTAAAGTTATTAACTCATATAATTAAATATATTTTCACTTAATTTATCCTCCTATGAACACAAAACACTTACCTCACTTACATTTTCTCTTATCACACAAATATCAATTTTTCAAAAATGTCTTTCTCATCCAAACTCATACAAGGGTCACCATAGGATTGATAAATTCCTACATATCCACCTAATGTGAGTAAAGTAAATATGTTTATCATGAATACTTTTTAGGTTTGTTCTATGGATTTAGGTTGGTAGGATTTTGATGTGAAAAATTCTGAGGCTGAATAAGGAGGGTTTGGCTCTTTTTTAAGCAAAATTTCATGATTTTAATTTTAACTCAAGTATAGTCTCATACTCACTCCCCTTAGAAGAAAATAATCTTTATCATGAAAACTCAAGTAAATTTCGCACCATTCATCATCTCAGTAGTAAAAATATCAATTATATCAAACATAATTTTTCTTGAAAGCTCGAGATAGGCATAACTTTCTTTCCCCATTAGAAGCTCCAGAAAGGCATAACTTCTCATAAATGAAAGCTCTAAAAAATGCATAGCTTTTAATAGAATTATTTTTAAGCAAAAACAAATACATTAAACATTTTATATTTCACCCAAAGTATCACAAAATGAGTTATCACACTACAATAGACATTCTCCTACACTTAAGTTCAACTAGATTATGCAATTTCACTTCAAGAGCATATTAGATAGAGAAAATTTGTTTATAATGTGGATAAACTAATTGGATGTTCATGGATTATAATGGATAAAATGATTAAATGTATAATATAGGCTATTATAAAAATGATAATTTTGAAAAGGGGGCTTTAAAAATAAATAAATTACTCAAAAAATTAAAACAAAAGTACCTCAAACCCTCAAGTTTTGATAGGAATAAATCAAATTCTGGTTAAAAAATCATGGTTTGGTTCCCTTAAGAAGTGAGTTGAATGAATATAATTTGAAAAAAAATGGTTTAAAAGAATCACAGGAAAGTGATTTCAATGATAAAGATATGTGGAATGGGGTTCAAAAAGCAGAGTGCTTTTTAAGGAATTTCTAAAGATTTGAACTTAAAACAAATTCTTTTTCAGCATTCATTTAAGCTCAGTTTAATGGGGTAAATTTTTTCACTCATAGAAATTGGTTTAAAAAATGGTGATTAGAATCATTTCATCTCAAAAATTTTAAAAGCACATATAAATTCAAAAAGAGACATAAAATTTTGAAAAACACGCTTTTTTTTAAACAGAAAAAGAGAAATTTTAAATTCCTAAAATAAAAAGGTTTTATCCCCAAAAATTAAATGATATAGTTTTTTAAATTCATTAAAGTATATTTAACATGTAATTATATTTTTAATTAAATCACTATAGGAAAGAAAGTGTTAAGAAGATGTATAACCTAACTTATTGGCAGTACAACATTGAGTTAAGCTCTTAAGTACTACAGGCATGAAATCCTGCAACCAAAAGTAGAGAAAATAACATAAGAAATTTATTATAAGAAAATTATAATATAAATATATTGATAAAATAAGAATATATCTTTTTTTAATCCCCTAAATGGTCTATGGGTTTTGACTGCCTCTAGATGGGAAATTTTAGTTGGTTATCCCTAATTTGATGGTGGGTGGAGTTTCTTTGAGATGAAACACCAAAAAATCTTCCTTTCATAATGAAATTATTCTTTTTTATTGAGGAATCCATAGATATAAAACACCAAATCCACCTGTATGAAAATGAGAAACAAATTTAATGTTGTTGGTATGACAAAGAATGAGTCCCTCTCTTGTATTTCTCTTTCACAACTTCTTCTTCATTATCCAGCGGTTTCTTAAGGTATGATGCATCAAAATAATAGTCAAAGGGAAATTCAGAGTGTAATTCTATTTGAATAGAATTAAAATATGATAAATCAGTATCAAATTCTTCACTTTCAAATTAAGAATCTTGTGTCTCTTTCTTATTAGGAAAGTCCACTTTGGTCTCCTCTTGAACTTCATCCAATAAGTGTTCAACATTTTTAGGGATATCTATATGTTCCCCATCAGGTGAATCTTATTTTTCATATTTATCCACCAAGGAAACACAATTGTTGGTTGAATCTGAAAATTTAAAACAAGGGGAGGTAATACTCAATTCTCTTTTCATAAAATCAAAATGAAAGTATTCTAATAAAATATTATCTCTATGAGTTTGTTCGGATTAAATTGATTATTTAGTGGGAGGTGCCTATTGTAGTTGAATTTCATAAGATAAAGGTAGGTATTCAGGCTCCTCCATCATTTCTTCAAATTCCACTTCTTTAGTGGTGTCTTCCTTCAATGGTTCTAGATATTATACTCTTTAAGGAATAGGGGGATCAATTAGTTCTTCACAATTATTCCAGAATACATCTAGATCTTTTTGATCTCCCACACATAACTCAATATGTAATTCTTCCTTCATGGCCTCCTCAAGTTCATGCTTAGGTTCTGGTTTCTTTATAAATGCACAGACATATTCAAATGCTAGGTCTACTATTCTCTCTAGTTGTTCAATGTATTTTAAAAGTTCTTTTATTTGAACTATATCATAACTAGTATCATATTATTTTTCCAACTGCGGGTAATTTTTCCAAGAATTAAAGAAATAATCATTTCAAAACATCATGGACAAATATTTTTTTATGGTTTTTTAATTTTAAAAGAGTCAAATATTTTAAATTTTATTGTTGGTACTACCCCCCTGACAACGACGCCAAGTTTTAACATGTTCCTATAATTTTTTATGTCAAAAAAAATTATTTCCTAAGTTAAAATTTAGTAAATTGGTTAATCTAGGTTATCTCCAGAGAAGGGCACACAACAATAAAGCAGTCATATTAAAATAAGGGAATGAAGTGGTAGTTTTTTTTTAAATTGTTTGATTTTGAAAACAATGAAACGAAACAAAATAAAGTAATAAATAAAAATATTTAAATAAATGTGACAAATTAATTTATTGAAAATAGTTATATGAATTGGGTGACTAGGTTAGGTTTAGTTTTCTAATTACAATTCTATCCTTGTTCCATTTTATTCAATCTTTTTCTACTAAGTTGATTAAAGTAAGATTCCATGATCATTTCCTATCACTCCCTCGGTCAAATGGTGATGGTGATAGAAAACCTTACCAATATCTCAGTTTTTTCTACTCTCCTTACTTGTGTGAGATAGTTTTAGTGAACATCCTAAATTTACTTAAGTAATTCCCGATCGAGTCTTGTTTATCTCAAACAATTAAGAACATCCATTACACCTCCCTCACGTACTAGTGATCGTCATGTACTTCACCACTAAGACATAGTCTATTCCATTGTATATAAACTAGAACCTAGTGAAGGGATATAATTATCATTTTCCAAAGAAAAAAATCAATAATGGAATCAAAAACCAAATATGATCGCATTTGATAATAAAAACCATTAAATTAAATTGAAAACAACATTATAAAAAGAGAAAGAGTTTTTATTCAATAAATTTCAAGAACTCAAGCGTTAAAAAATAAAAAAACTACCCTTACAAAATCACTAAGATTTTTACCCCACCATGGTAAGGGTAATTTATAATAATGGGGAGGAAGAATGCATTATAAAACTAATAATATGAAAAGAGAGAAAATAAAGAACATAAATTTTCTCCTCTGGAATATTTCCACCAGAAAATTACTTCAGTTCTACCCACCATATGGCATAAACATGTCGATGTCTCTTCTTATAATATGTTTGAAATTTATTTTTCTATCTACCCTAAAAATTTAAGAGAATTTGGAGTCGTTTCAAATAATTTATGGTCACCTTAATAGAAATTACTTTTTTTGGCTGCTGAATACTATTCCACCAACCCCACTTTGATCAGTTCAATGGTGGCCTTAATGAAATAATTTATCCTAAAAATTTAATTTGAATCTTCCCATTCAAGTTATATTTTTAAAATATCTTGAATCATCCCATTTAGATGTCGGTAGCCCGAGATATTACTCATTTAATGAGGTAGGGTTTATTTTTCCGACCTGAATAACTCTTCAATGTAGTCAATTTTTTGGGGAATGTGGGTGTTTGAATGGGCTTTGGTTCCAGAAGAGTAATTTGTATCCCGCGAAAACTATAAGTATAAAAATTAATCACTTAAATTGGATCAAAATTGTAGAAGTTTCACTAAAAAATAAGAAGAAATAGAAAACTACTAAATGTCCATATTTAACAAATTTTCACATTTAAGCCCATACTCCACCAAAAATCATAAAATAATGAAAATAATATCAAATTGATTAATTGTTTGGGATTAAATCAATAAAAAAAATATTTATAAATATTAAAATATTATCTTTATCAGTCATCCTATGATTCCTACTCAAAGGTTCCACATAGAACTTGTCCAGGAGAACACACTCTATGAGTCAGATATTGCTGATGATGTATGTCTAAGAGTTCATGATCATCAGGTCTCGTAATAGGAAGTATGCATTATAATTATGAAAAATACTATAAAAATATGAGGATTACACCCAAGTCCATGGTCTATACCAACAAATCGATCTGGAATAACCTACTAAGTAGAAGATTAGTTCCCACACAGTGTTGGTCATGATGATACAAAGTAATTCACCTATGGGAAGAATATGATAGAGGATATCACTTCAGGCCACATGGAAGGATTCCAACAACTATATACAAGAAATAATACTTAATGGATCACTATCCTATGTGTAGAATGTGATTCCATAATAACCCTCAGGGAAAGGATATAGGGAATGCACCCTAACAAAACTTGTGCAAGCTGAAGAGGAGAAGGAATTCAAGCCTTCTTTGAAATAATAAATAGTGTGTACTAGTATTACATGACATGTCCCTTTGGAATTGATTCATGCCTATGTACATGTAGATATACATGGTGTGACTTTACCTGTGTACTTCTTCATGTTTCCAAGTACACAGATCTTCTTGTGTACACCTAGCATAGCCATGTCTGTGTGGGAGTACATGGTGTTTCTATGACTGTGTACTCTAGGAAGTGTCTGTGTACCCTCTAAGGTATAAATCAAGATTCCAGGAATAGTCACACACCACGTGATAGGGTCACACCCTGTTTGATGCTTAACTTTACCCGAAAACCCTAGCTACCACTAAGAGGGTCCCGTACGATGTATCCCTCCAGAGCACACGTCACTTACCATAAGATTTCACATATCCCATGGGTTTCTTCTCCATGTCTTCATCCACTCCTCTAACCTTGGATACATCATGAATCTCACATGAAAGTGAGGATCAACTCTGATAGATCCTTATTATTGTCGACCACCAAATTCCAGTCACCTGATTCACATGAGAATCGATCATCCTCCATTTCTACCACCGCTGTACAAACCACTCAAACCTAGAGGTATCCAATCCGGTCTGATTTTCTCATCACTATCATCATCGCACAATCCCCATTCTATACCGATTTTGGATCTATGATATCAAATCATTGTGCCATGAAATAGATGTGCAACATTTGATTCCTCGGTATTTGGGTCGAACCACCAAGAAAATGAAACACCGGTGATAAACTCATGTATAAAAATGAGAGAGAACTAGGAAACACACAAAAATAGGAATGAAACTCAATCATGTTTAGTTGGCCTCGATCCATTTCTATTAGAATTAAGAAAGAAGAATAAAAAAATCTGCCAATAAATCCCTGCAGATAAACTCATCCCACAATTTTACAGATCCACAAATCAATCTATTGTTCGATTGATTCAATTTCTTTATAGGAATTATTAACGAGGAATAAATCTAATAAAAACAACATCCAAACTCGATTTGGATCGATCAGTATTGAAGAATGAATTTGTTTCGTTGTCATTGGTGAAATCCCCCGATTATTTTGTACACTGATTATGGAACCTTGATCTGGTTGTCATATTTCAATAGAGTTCCGCTGATGCTCTCTAACGGCTCTCATCGATTTGAAGGGTTATGCGGCTAACCCTAAAAATTTTCTATAAGCGTGTATTTAAAGAAGAGGATCAGGTCACTGTATCATTATAAAATATATTAATTTATTTTTTATCCACAACCACAATGAATTTTCTAAAAACAACCCACGCCGATAAAGGTTATGTTGCGCCTGTAGTAAAAATCACACTCTGGACTCAACGGTTCCCTCATATTTTTGATACATAACTTCATTCATAATTTATTCCACTTTTTTAGGGAAAAGTGTGTGTGTTATTTAATATATTTAAAATATTTTAAACATTTATTTCAGGAACATTGGGCCCCAGAATCACATTTTATTTGTAACACCAAGATGTTTTTATGAAATATTTTCTCAAAATAATTTTAATTCTTCAATATCTTGCATCGCACGTAATCGTGAGTTTAAACGAACTTCAAGATGAACTTATTATAAAATCACCATTTTAACCTAGTCGTTAGGTTAATAGAAATAAATATAACTAACTTATTAAAATGTATGGAGAAGTCTTTCTCTACCAATTATTTATGAAAAATATAAATCAATTATATTTTTGTATTTTTTGTATTAATAAATTGAGTGAATTATTATTATCAAATGAAATTAATGAAATATATATGTTATATAATTAATAAAATATTTCTTATATTCATCCAATAGATATTTTTTTCATAGGGTATGAATAAACCCTATTTGATGTATAAAAACCTATATTTTTAAAAAAGGGTAATTTTCTGCCTTTTAATAGAGAACCCATTTTAAATTAAGATTTTGATGCAATAATAATTTTTATATGACAACATAAAAAAAATTTATAGAAGTGGGATATAAAAATTTACTTTTGATTAATTTTTAATATTTTTCTAATAACTTTCAAATTTTGATGAATAGTAAAAATACACTAAATTTTAATTGAAAACAACTTTTTTCATTGAAATAATTTATATGGTTAAATTATAATATTGAATGATTTTAAAGTATAAATAGAATATATTTTTATCATTAAATATAATTTATGTCATTATAATTAATTTTAAATTTAATTTGAATGTAAAAACATTTCAATCTCTTGTAATATTTTAACTTTTAAAAACTCATTCTCTCTTTCTGATAATGGAAATAATTTTAAATAAATTACTAAAAATTATGTGTTTTGAATTTTAAAAAATTTATTCCTTATTTGGAATCATTAGGTCCAAATTATTTAAATATATTTATTTTATTTTGGGGCATTATAAATAGTAACTTCAAAAAAAATATTAATAAGATAAAAGGGTTAATCTTGTAATTAAGGATAAGAATACTATTATAAAATTAGTCTAACACTTTTATTAATATCATTGGATGAGTTTTCTCGACCTAAATCATATTTGGGTTGAAATGTTGTCCTTTGGAAGACACTTAGATGAGATTAAGGCATTTAATTTAATTTATTCAAAGAAAAATTAAATATTTCTTACTCAAATTTTAATAAATATATCATTTTTTATATAAGGACATACAAAAGATAAATTTGATTATAAATACACATTTTTAATATAAATTTTTTTAATTTATAATGGTAATTTATTTTTAATTTTTATGAAATAAATAATTGCCTTAAAGACTTATACTTTGATAATGTAAAAATTAACTAATGAGAAATCAATAAATTAATTTTTATTAAAATACTAATAACCATAAAAAGACCCAAACACTAGAACAAATATTATTTCTCAAGTATATCTCGAACATAACCATATAAGGGTATATTTAGTGACCATTTGGAGCTTATATAAGAGACTGAGACATTTATATTATTTTATTTAAAGTGATGTTAAAGTTTTCACATTTATAATTTAATAAGTATAAAATTTTAAATGTTGGATTTTACAAAAGATAAATTTGACTAAAAATATTATTCTTAAATAATGTAGATTTATCTTCATCATATTATTTTATTTTTAATTTTTATTCAATAAATAAGTATATTAAATAATTACACAAAATTGATGTAGTAATTATTTTATTAATGGAAATAACAAATAAATGTTATTAAAAATATTAAAATAAATAAAATTTAGGCTAATTAATATTTATAATGAATTTTTTATGTGACCTTTACCTATTTTAATATAATAAAATATTTGGTTCTAAGTTAACTTGATATCTTAATATTTTCAAAAATCAATGAATTGAATAGTGTCAAAATTGACACTATTGATTATTTATCAAAATAATGTTTTATTAAATTATTTAAAAATCACAAAAATAAAATAAAAATATATGATGATTATTATACAGTCTAAAATATTCTAAGGTATTTATTTATGGTCTAATTAACATCAAATAAATAAATATTTTACACTTTTAATATTGAAATATTTGTTACCCTAATTAAAAACTAAATAGAATAACTATGTGATAATTAAAATTATAATATTTAAATTGAAATCAAAACTTGTATAAAATATATTGGTTTATGATATTACAACCCTATATCATATCATCTTTAAAATTGTAAAATTTTTATGTTTTTTGGATGGGGTTTGATTTTATTATAAATTAATATTTTTGGAGATCCCAAAAGTGCCATTCACCTCGATTATAAAAGGGAACCTCTTCCATCACCTCTTCACTTCAATTTGAGCCTTAAATCTCGTCCATACCCTACCCTTTTTCCTTATAAACTTCCCTAGTTACAGTATAGGTGTTTTGGTATTCTTCAAAGACCAACTCTAGTGTTGTAAGAGGATATTTAGAGGAAGCACGTCGAAGAAGAGGTAATCTCCTCTACCGATTCTTTCAAACTTATTTCTTCTTATACTTACTCTTTGTGAGTTGTTTCATTATAAATTAATAACTCTAGTATAACTTATATACTGATATTTTATTATAATTATGAAATAACCATATTCCAAATTATATCCATCCTACAAAAAACAAAATCACCACGCATGCGTACATACGGCTTGCCATCTCCACGTCATGGTGTAATCTGTTTTTCACCACCACATTACATGGATGGGTATAATGATGGAAATAATAACTATAAATTATTATTATAACATGATATTAATTATTAAATATTATACTTCATCAAATTAAATATCATTCAACAAATATGGGAACGATATCATTGCTCGTGTGTACGTACGACCTACCGTATCCACAATGTGATGCGCTTCATTCTACATGATCTTCATTAAATAATGATTATATAAATATAAATAATGAATAAATATGGTATATATTATGTTAATATCATTTTTTTAATGATACAACTATGACCTATGAAGGATAACCCGAACTTATTCTACAAAACATGCACAAGCAAATGAAGCATCTAATACCCGAATAACACGTAATAATGAAATGTTGTTAACAAATGGATGATAATACGATCATATATGTTATCATAAAAATGACTATGATTCTTAAATAATTCAATGAAATTATTTAAATCATTGTACATGAGGTTTGGATACATAAAAAGGAAATCGGACCTAAGTTATGGGATAATTTCTCAATCTCATTATTATCTGAGATTATTTATACGTAAGTATTTACTAGGGTATGTTTATCATCCATGTCCATGTATCCAAAATATGTAATATTATTTCAATTATTATAAAAAAATTAAATTCAATTTTAGCCATTGGTTAATTTTTATTAAATGATATGAAAGGAATATTTTTTTATTATTCGATGCAAGGTACTTTTTGACTTTTCTATAAAAAAGTACGAGGAGAATGTTTTTTTTAACTTATACAGCATGAACAGATTTTTACATCTTCATAAAACCTTATTTTCATGAAGATTTCTCTACACGATTTCAATTTTATTTTCAAATAAATTCTTTTCTTTCAAAATTTTGTGGCATTTTGAGAAAAAAAATGTTTTTGAAGAAGAAAGGATATTTTCCTCAAGAATTAATTTCAAGTGTTATATAAAAATTATTTTCTATCTAAGATGAAATTATTTAATAAGATTATGTTTCAATTATAATATCCTTATTGTTCCAATGATTTTATTGTGTTTATGATGTAATTATATTTATGAAATCCATTGGTTTTACATGGATTATGTTATGGTGGAATGATGTTTAAAGAGACCCATTTTATTTCTTGGGTTATGATGAATGATTTGTGTTATTGTGGAACATGTAAGAATTATTTAATTATGAGATGTGTGGGATATATATCTCACTCCAATTCATTGGTTAAAGATTTATATCTCATGATATATACATGGTTGTAATGGGAAATGATCTCGGTTCAGTAATATAGGGCTAGAATGAGCAGTGAACTCGGTTTAGTGATGAACTTTGTCCACTATGATGGTCTTGGAAATGATCCTTGACTAATATGAAATGCTTTTTGATGATTATCTGTATGCCAAAAAACTTCATGTATTATGTTATGAATTTTGGGATTATGTTCATTGATTTTTATGAACTTTTATGATTTATCATATGGCATGATATCATGATCTTTCATATGCAAGATAATATTTTCAAATGTTATGTTCTTATGTATTATGATTATATGATATGATTGATATCTCCCTTCTTTAACCTTTCTAAGCATTTAATCTCACCCTTTCATATGTTTCCTTTCTCCAGATCATGAAGAAGGGTATTAATTAAGATATGTCAAAAAGGGGTCTATTTATGATGAAATAAGTGGGAGACAATGAAGATATCTTATGAACCATTTGTTTATGTTTCCCAGTTTCTAAAGACACTATACCTATATGGTCATATCATTGATTTGTTATATTTTGTAATGAATATTATTCAGCTTTGAAGTAATATCAATGTATGTAAATTATGGGGTGTTATAGTTGGTATCAGAGGAAATGTGTAGTTAACCATTGGAAACTAGGTTAAGAAAACCTTGATAAGAACCTAAAAGATATGTAAAAGTATAGGTTATAATCCCAGTGTTTTAGAAATGATAATGAATAACATAGGATAAAACCTAAAGTGTCCTCAATTAAAATTTTGTTCTTGATTATTTGGTTTTCCCATTATGATTAGTGTTTCTCACACTATGCTTCTTGGTTTTATTCAATGGTTGGAACTCAAAGGAACCATGTTAATACTGAATGTGACGGGCAGAGAAATGAATATCCTTCTGAGAAACCAAATGTTATGGGAGATGGAATGCAAAATTTTGTAGCTATTATCACATAACTTTCTCAAGCTATGAATCATACAGGACTTTTAAATGAGAAAATTAGGGAAGAATATTCTGTTGAGTCCTTCATGAGGTAGCATCCACATTCTTTCAGCGGGTCTTCTGATCCACTAGTGGCTAAACAATGGATCAGTACCACTGAAAAGATATTTTTAGTTACCCAATGTTCTAAACATGATAAAGTCATATTAGCAGTCTATCATTTGGAAGGTGAAGCTAATAAATGGTGTAACCTAATCAAGAATATGAGGCAAATAGATTAAATTGAATCCATGGAATGGGAGTTCAATAACTTTTTTTCAATAATTAATTTCCTAGTATTCTTCAAAAAATATATGTAGAAGGAGTTCCTTAAACTTAAGAAAAAGGATAATGAATCCATTGGTACCTATGAAGAAAATTTTACAAGACTTGAAAGGTATGGTATTGGAATTATTATCTAACCTAAGAGTAAAATTGATCAATTCTTTAGTGGATTAAAACCAAGCCTCTGAAGGGAATTATCCATAAGGTACTTTAATAGCTACAAAAAATCATCTGATGTGTTCTCAAGGTTGATATGGAGATTGGAGTAACCCATTAGTGTTATGGGTTTGATAATAAGATAAAAATGGAATTGAAGGGAAAATCTAAAGACCAAACTGAAAATAAGATGAGTTTTCCCTTATTCTCAAAGTGTGAAAAGAAACATGGATGAAATTTTCTTAAAGGTACTATTAAATGTTTTAAGTGTAGAAAAGAAGTTCATCGGGAAGTTTAATGCTAAAGTAATGGGAAAAATATGTCTAATGATGCGAATAGAGAAAAGTCTACACATAATGTACCACCTACACTTGAATGTTACAAGTGCAAGGAAATGGGGAATTATGTTAATCAATACCCTAATCCAAGGGTTATTAATGATAATCAACGTTAGAAAACTCTCAAGGCCAAATACAAAGTCAAATCATAGGAGATCACTATCAGTGATGTGGAGTATGATAATGAAGTGTTGAAAGCTACACTTACCATCCACTCCAAAGTAGAAAATATTTTATTTGATTATGGATCCACCCACTCTTCCATTTTTGAAAACTTTTCTAATGGTATCACTATATTACATCAATAATTAGATGTTGAGTTAGCTGTAACAACTCCAAATGTCACAACAGTCACATCAAAAGTTTATAACTCTTCTTTGATTGAAGTTTATGAGAAATTGAATCTTGGGAATCTTGTTATCCTTCCTATAGTGCAATTTGATATGATTCTTGGAATGGATTTGATTTATCTATATGAATCTCATATTAGTTTCCAAGGAAGGGAAGTCACATTTCATATTCTAAATCAATCTATAATCATCTATCAATGCAAGGATGAGTATGACCTTCCAGTGAAAATTTCTTCCATCTTATGGGCCTTTATTTCTATAAATGAAGGTTATCTATATCAAATTTTTTTGGAGAAACTCACAATTAAGAATACACCCACTGTATAAGAGTTTGATGACGTATTTCCGAAATAATTTCTAGGTCTTCCACCAAATCGTGGGGTTGAGTTTTCAATAGAACTCGTACCAGGTGTTATTTCTATTTCAAAGAAACCTTATAGAATGGCCCTAATTGAGTTGCAGAAATTAAAGAAGAAACTCCAAGAGAATATTTACAAGGTATTCATACTCCCTAGTACTTCACCTTGGGGTGCACCTGTTCTATTTTTTAAGAATAAAGATAGATCAATGAGAATCTGTATTGATTATTGAGAACTTAACAAGATCACTATCAAGAACAAATATCCTCTTCCCCGTATTGATGACTTATTCAACCAAATATGCGGAGCTCAATACTTTTCCAAGATTGATCTTTATTCAGGATATCATCAATTAAGGTTCAGGAAGGAAGATATACCAAAGACGACATTATGTACAAGATATGGACACTATGAATTTATAGTGATTCCTTTTGGTCTTAATAATTCCCCTGTTATCTTTATGGATATAATTAATAGAGTCTTTAGAGACTATCTTGATCATTTTGTGGTAGTATTTATAGATGATATTCTTGTCTATTTAAAATTAAAGGAAGAGCATAAAGATCACTTGAGAATTATACTTAAGACCCTGAGAAAGGATAAGTTTTATGAAAAATTTACCAAGTATGAATTTTGTCTTCAAAAAGTTTCATTTTTGGGTTATATAATCTCAAGAGAGGGGATATCTATGGATCTAGAAAAAAACATAAGTTATTGAAAGTTGTCTAAGACCAACAACAGTAACTGAGATCCAAATTTTTCTTGGTTTTGTTGGATATTATTAATGTTTTGTGAATTTTTTTCATAATTATCTAATACACTCACCAAGTTGACTTGAAAAGGAGTTAATTTCATGTGGATGGGGAATGTAAAGAGAATTTCAACGAGCTAAAAAGAAGGTTAGCCAGTGCACCTATGCTCATGCTTCCTTGTAGTGGAGAAAGGTTTTTGATCTATAGTGATGCATCCAAGAAGGGGATCAATTGTGTTCTCATGAAAAATGATATGGTGGTAGATTATTCCCAATAAAAATTGAAAATACATGAGAAAAATTACCCAAATCATGATTTGGAGTTATCTATGGTAATATTTTCACTAAAGATATGGAGGAATTATATTTATGGTGAAAGGTGTGATATTTATATTTATCATAAAAATTTAAAGTATATTTTCACAAAAAAAGGAGTTGAATATGCACCAAAGAAGATGGTTTGAGTTAATTAAAGATTATGACTACTCAATACATTACCACCCTAGGAAAGAGAACATCGTGGCAGGTGATTTGAGTCGAAAGGACCATGTTATCCTATCTATGATGAGGATCATAAAAGATCAAATATTTTTGGATTTTCAAAGGATGGATCTTGAAATTTTAAAGGAAGGGGAGAAATATTATCTTTCTCAAATTAATGTTCAACCATCTATAAAAGTTAAGATTAAGGAGGTGTAGAAGAAATATGTAGAGCTACAAAATAAGGTGAGTAATGTTCCTAAATTCAACCTTGATTGTGATGGAATAATAAGGTTTAGGAATCGGGTTTGTATTCCTCCCACACCAGAATTAAAGAAGGAGTTATTGTATAAGGCTCATAATTCTTCATTATTTATTCACCTTATAAGCACAAATATTCATAGGGACCTAAAAGAGTATTTCTGGTGGGATGGAATGAAAATAGATGTTTCTGAATATGTCTCTAGGTTCTCAGTTTGTTAGTAAGTTAATGATGAGAGATAGAAGTACAAGGGTATTTTACAACCATTACCCATACCAGAATGGAAATGGGAAAACATCACTATGGACATTGTTGTCAGACTTCCCAAAATATATAAAGTCCATACTACTATATGAGTTATAGTTGATTGTCTTAAAAAGTCATCACACTTCATTTCTATTAGAGATGATTTATTTCTTGATTAGATTTCCATGATATATGTAAAGGAAGTGGTAAGATTTCATGGAGTACCACTTTCCATTATATCTGATCAGGATTCAAGGTTTACCTCGACGTTCTAGCGAATTCTTTAGTAGGCTCTAGATACAGAGTTATGTTTCAGTGCTTCTTATCATAATCATATAGATTTTCAGTTTTAGAGGATAATTCAAACTCTAGAAGACATATTGAGAGCTTAATTTATGGATTTCAAAGGTTGTTGGGATCAACACCTACCTTTGGTGAAATTTTCTTACAAAAAATAGCTTTCACTCTAGTATTCAGATGGATCCTTATAAAGCCCTCTATATAAAGAATTGTATAACTTAAACTTGTTGGTATGAAGTTGGAGAAAGAAATCTATTAGGACCTAATCTTTTTGATGAAATGGTAGAAAAGGTCATATCTATTCAACAACACATAAAATCATCTTAGAGTCGAAAAAAAAATCTATGCTGACAACTGAAGAAAATACCTAGAGTTTGAAGAGGGTGACAAGGTATTTCTATGACTATCTCCTTGGAAGAGAGTAATTATATTTGGAAATAAGGGAAAGATGAGCCCTAGGTATGTCGGTCCTTTTGAAATTTTGGATCGTGTTGGGAAGGTAGCTTACTGGTTGGAGCTTCCACTAAATCTCTCTCAAGTTCATGATGTTCTCTATGTATCCCTCATAAGAAAGTACATACCCAATCTTTCACATGTACTAAACTCATAAGTAGTACCACTAGAGTAAGATCTTTCTTATGAAGAATAACCGATATAGATTCTGGATCGTATTGAAAAATTTCCGCGAAACAAGATCACTTTCTTGGTTGAAGTTTTGTGGTAGAACCACCAATTTAAGGAAGCTATGTGGAAAATTGAGGATATGATGAGGGAGAGATATCCTCATCTTTTTTTATCCAAGTGATGAATTTTGAGGGCAAAATTCAGTTTAAGGGGGGTAGAATGTAACTCCCGGATGTTTTTATAAAATATTTTCTATAATAATTTTAATTATTCAATATATTTCATTATACAAAATCGTGACTTTAAAAGAACCCCAAGATGACCTTAGTATAAAATGTCCATTTTAACCTATCTGTTAGGTTAGCGGGAATAAATATAATTAACTTATGAAAATTTATGGTGAAGTCTTTTACTGCTAATTATTTATGAAAAATATAAATCAATTATATTTTTGTGTTTTTTGTATTAATAACTTGAGTTAATTTCTATTAGTAAATTAAATTAATGAAATATATATTTTATATAATTAATAAAATATATTTTATATTCATCCCATATATATTTTTTTCATAGGGTATGAATAAACCCTATTTTATATATAAAAACCTATATTTTTCAAAATGGTAACTTTCTTCCTTCTAATGGCGAACCCCTTTTAAATTAATATTTTGTCACATTAATAATTTTTATATAAAAACATAAATATTTTCTTTAGAAGTGGGATATAAAAATTTACTTTGGTTGAATTTTTAATATTTTTCTAATAATTTTCAAATTTTGATGAATAGTAAAAATGCACCAGATTTTAATTGAAAACAACTTTTTTCATAAAAATAATTTATATGGTTAAATTATAATATTGAATGGATTTAAAGTATAAATAGAATATATTTTTATCATTAAATATAATATAATTCATTAGAAATAATTTTACATTAAATTCAGATGTAATAATATTTCAATCTTTTTCAATGTTTTGACTGAATGAAAATTAAGTTTTTTATTATCCTAAGTTCCCTTTTAAGGGCTGATGGGGAACCAAACAAGTATTCAAAGACTTAAGACATCAAACCATTCCCCAATGGTCCAAAATCCAGAAAACCAGATCAAATAAAAAAGGAAGGCCCCTCCCCATCATTAACAACATTAAGTCCAGTTTCCACCTTTCCTACACTGCTCAGCAAGTTGTCCCATACAAAGATGGGCTGGTACCGATGGCCAAGGTCATACCCACTCAAACGTCCAAATCCAAATCACTTAATTTTGATGAAAGGTTAAAATTACCCTATCACTTATCTTAATATCATTGGATGAGTGTGTTTCAATCTAAATCATCCTTAGATCAAAATGGTGGAATCCACTTGTATGATATTAAGACATTTAATTTATTTTATTTAAAGAAAAACTAAATATGTATAACTCAAATTTTAATAACAATATCATTTTTTATATAATTTTATACAGAACATAAATTTTATTATATATACTAATTTTAAATCTAAAATGTTTTCCTTTATCATGGTAATTTATTTGTAATTTTTAGGAAATAAATAATTACCTTAAAGACTTATACTTTGATGATATAAAAATTCATTGATGAGAAATCAATAAAACAGTTTTTATTAAAATACTAATAACCATAAAAAGACTCATACACTTGATAAAATATTATTTTTTGAGTATATCTCAACCATAACCATCCAAGGATAAATTTAGTGACCATTTAGAACCTTATATAAGATATTTTGACACTTATATTATTTATTTAAAGTGATGTTAAAATTGTCACATTCATAAGTTAATAAGTATATCATTTTAAATGTTGGATTTTCTATGAGATAAATTCAACTAAAAATATTATTCTGAAATATAGTATCATTATATTCATTATAGTATCCTATTTCTAATTTTTATTCAACAAATAAGTATATTAAATAATTACACAAAATTGATGTAGTAATTATTTTATTAATGGAAATAACAAATAAATGTTATTAAAAATATTAAAATAAATATAATTTGGGCTAATTAATATGTCTAATTAATTTTATAGATTAACTTGACCTCTTGGAAATATAATAAAATACGTGGTTCTAAGTTAAATTTTTATCTTAATATTTTTAAAAATCAATTAATTGAATAGTTTCAAAATTGACACTATTGATTATTTATCAAAATAATGTTTTATTAAATTATTTAAAAATCATAAAACATTTTTAAAAAATATATAATAATTATTATATGGTATAAAATATTATAAGGTATTTATTTATGGTCTAATTGACATCAAATAAGAAAATATTTCACCCTTTTAATGTTGAAATATTTGTTACCCTAGTTAAAATTAAATATAATAATTAAGTGTTAATTAAAATGATAAGGTTTAAATTGATAGAAAAACTTCTCGAACATTTTTTTTTTGATTATATTAAAACCCTATCTCATCTCATCTTAGAAATTGGTATATTTTTGAGGTTTTTGGATGGTTTTGGATTTTATTATAAATTAATGTTTTTGGATATTCTAAAAGTGCCCCTCACCTCAATTATAAAAGGGAACCTCCTACCTCACCTATTCACTTCACTTTGAGCCTTTAATCTTGTACATACCCTATAATTTTCCCTTATAAACTTCCCTAGTAATATTCTAGAGGTTCTGGTCTTCTTAAAATACCAACTCTAGTGCTCTAAGAGTAGATTTAAAGGAAGCACGTCGAAGAAGAGGTAATCTCCCCTATTGATTATTTCAAATTTTTTTCTTATTCAACTTCATATTCATGAGTTGTTTAATTATAAATTATTAAATATAGTATCAATTATATACTTTTATGTTATTATAATTAAGAAACAACCATATTCCAAATTCTATCCATCCTACGAAAAATGAAATCATCACCTGTGCGTATGTACGGCTTACCATCTCCATGCTGTGGTGTAATCTGTTTTTCACCACCACCTTACATGCATGGGTATAATTATGGAAATAATAACTATATATGATTATTATAACATGATATTAATTATAAAATATTATACATCATCCAATTCAATACCATTCAAAAAATATGGGAATGATATCATCTTTCGTGCATACGTACGACCTACCGTCTCCATTATATGATGTGATTCATTCTACATGATATTCATTAAATAATGATTATATAAATGTACATAATTAATAAATATGGTATATATTATTTTAATATCATTTTTTAATGATATAACTATGACCTATTAAGTAAAACTGCAACTTATTCTACAAAATAAGCATAAGAAAATGAAGCAGCTAATACCCAAATAACAAGTAATAATGTAATGTTGTTAACAAACAGATGATAATATGATCATATATGATATCATAAAAAATAATATTATTCTTAAATAAGTTAACGATATTATTTAAATCATTATAAAGTAGGTTCAGATACATATAAATAAAATCATACCTAAGGTAAGGGATAATTTCGCAATCTCATTATTATCTGAGATTGTTTATACGCAAGTATTTACTATGGTATATTTATAATCCATGTCCATGTTTAATAATTATGTAACATTATTTATATTCTTCTACAATTTTTTAAATTCAATTTTATCCATTGGGGAATTTTTATTAAATGGTATAAGAGGAATCATTTTGCGTTATTCGATGTGAGGTACATTTTGAATTTTATGGAAAAAGTACAAGGAGAATATTTTTTTAACTTATAAGGAATGAATGGATTTTTACATGTTCATAACACATTATTTCCATGAAGATTACTCTACATGATTTAAATTTTATTTTCAAATAAATTCTTTTCTTTTAAAACTGATTGTCATTTTGAGAAAAGAAAATGTTTTTGAAGAAGAAATTGTATTTTCCTCAAGAATTAATTTCAAGTGTTATATCAAAATTATTTTCCATATAAGATGAAATTATTTAATATTGTTATGTTTCAATTATAATATCTTTATTGTTCCTATTATTTTATTGTTTTTATGATGTAATGCTATTTATAAAATCCATTGGTTTTACATGGATTATGTTGTGGTGGAATAATGTTTAAAGAAACCCATTTTATTCCTTGGGTTATAATAAAAGATTTATGTTATTTTGGAACACATAAGAATGATTTTATTATGATATGTTTGGTACCTATATCTACCTCTAATGAATTGGTTAAATATTTATATCTCATGATATAGGCATGGATATAATAGGAAATGATCTTGGTTCAGTAATATAGGGCAGGAACAAGGAGTGAACTCAGTTCAATAATGGAATTTTTCCACTATAATGGTCTTGTAAATGAGTCTTGAATAATATGAAATTATTTTCTATGCTAATGCGTATTTCACAAAACTTCATTTCTTATGTTATGACTTTTGGGATTATGTTCATTGATTTTTATGAACTTTAATGATTTATCCCATGGCATGATATTATAATCTTTCATATGCTGGATAGGATTTTCAAATGATATGTTCTTATGTCTTATGATTATGATATGATTGATATCTCCCTTTTTTACCCTTAATAAACATATGATATCACCATTTCATATGTTTATTTTCCCCATGTCATGAATAAGGTCATTAAGTAAGATATGTCAAAAAGGGGTCTAGTTATGATGAGATAAGTGGGGGACAATGAAGATGTATTATGAACCAGTTGTTTATGTTTCCCAGTTTCTAAAGACACTATACCTATATGGTAATATCATAGATTTTTTATATTTTGTAATTAATATTATTCAACTTTGAAGTAATATCAATGTATGTAAAGTATGGGGTGTTATAATGTCTTAGTGCCTGGTTAAAAAAATAATCCATACAATATCCAAAAATAATACATGGAAAATACAAGTTTCTACATTCTCCCCACATTGATTATTTATGTCCTAAAAATCTAAAACAAGTGGCTACATAAAGAGATGTGGGTATTGAGCTTTCATCGAGCCTCCCACTCCCAAGTGCTCTCTTTAAAATTCTTGTGCTGCCATTGGACATGCACCAAAGGAATCACTCACCCATGAAGGATCCTCTCTTATTGATCCTAGATCTCTATTGTGTACTCAGCAAAGGTAGCTCCATCCTCGATGTCTATCTTACCCCATTTGATAATGCATAATGGATCATGCACATACCTCCTCAGTTGTGACACGTGGAAAACATCGTGTACCCGACTAACTATGGAGGTAGAGTTAAGCATTGTGCTACCTCGCCATATATATGCAGTATCTATAAATGTCCAATGAATCTCAGAGATATCTTGTCTCCCTAAAAAAATATTCATAATCTAAATAAAGGTGAAAACCATAATAGCACATGGTCTCCCTCCTTAAAGTATAAATGCCTTCATCATTGTTTAGCATAAGACTTCTAATGGCTTTGTGTAGTCATCATCTACTCTTGGATGATCTGCAGCTTCTTAGTAGAATCTCACACCAACTCTTGGACCATGAGTGATGACTCTCCTAGGTCAATCCAACAAAGTGGTGACATGTAAGGTTGCTTGTACAAGGCCTCGAATAGAGCCATACCGATGTTAGAATATCATATGTTTTTGTACAAAAACTCCATCAATAGTAGGTGATACTACCAACTAAGGTCAAATTCCAACATGAAAGATCACATAATGTCCTCAAAGACCCAAATGGTCCACTCATTTTGGTAATCTTTATGGGAGTGAAAAGTTTTGATCAAACACAACTGAGTCCCAAAATCCTCCTTCAATACCTTCCATAAATGATATGTGAAGTGAGAATCATGGTTAGAAATTATGACCAAGGGACCTCCATAGATCCATACTATCATCTGTATGTAGAGGCATCCCAAGATCTCTACTGAACTCTTCTCTCGAATAGCTAGGAAGTGGGATTACTTGGTGAGTCACTCTTAGATCACCCATACGGAATCATGTTCTATGTATTTATGTGGTAATACCATCATTAAGTTCATGTATATCTTATCCCACTTCCACTCTAGCACCTCAAGGGGTTGTGATAAACCCACTGGAACTTGGTGTTCAACCTTCACTTGCTGACAAGTATGGCATCAAGAGACAAACTCTACAACTCCCTTCTTTATCCTTGGCCACCAAAACCCATGTCAGCGGTCCTGGTATGTATTTTTTAAACCTATATATAACACCAAATTATATGTATGTAAATCTCTCAGAACCTCCTCCCACAATTTCATAGGTGCCCTCGTTCATCCTCTGAAAATAGAAACATGCTCCCCACCTTTAGAAAATACATTTGGAGTGTGTATAGTTGATATTTGAGTATGTAGGGTCACACAGTAGGAATACCAAAGACGTAACTCCTTAACTCACTGTAAAATATGAGGGGTAATAACCATCAACCGGAGGTAAGATACTCTGTCTCCATCCACAAAGGATAATTTTAATGAGGCCAACTGCTCTGATGCCTTATTCATTAACTGTGAAAAAGATCTCATGGTGAGAGAATCTGCTACCACGTTACCCTTCCTAAGAGTATAGATAATCTCAAAGTCATAATACTATAATAAATATATTCATATCCTTTGTCTTAAGTTGATATCCTTCTGATATAATATATACTTGAGACTCTTGTGGTCAGAATAGAAGAAAAATCGCTCACCCTTCTGGTAGTATCGCCATATCTTTAGTGAGAAGCCTACTACTACTAACTCAAGATCATGGGTCACATAATTATACTCATGTAGTCTCAACTATCATGAAACATAGTCTATCACTACCTACCTCTTCATCATAACACATCCCAGGCTAGTTCCTGATGCATCGTAGAACACTATGTACTCGACACCCTCCTATGGAAATATCAATATCAGAGCACTAGTTAATCTCTGTCTTAACTCCTAAAAATCATATTAGTACCTCTCCATCCACATGAAAGGTTGTCCCTTTTGGTTCAAAGTTTTCATAGGATCTTATATCCTAGAGAAACCAGGTATGAATCTCTACTAATAGTCTACCAACCCAAGGAATCTTTGCACCTCTATCACACTCTTGGGTGGCTCCCAAGATAACATTACCTCAAACTTCACTAGGTCCACTGCTACTCCATATTATGAGATAACATATACTAGAAAGTGGACCTCCAGAATCAAGAACTTACAATATTCCCATAAATATAGTGCTCATAGAGTATGTTAAGAACCATCCTCAAGTGTCCCTCATGCTCCTCCTTGGATGTCGAGTACATGATGATATTGTCGATGAAGACTACCATGAACTGGTATAAGAAAGGATGAAATATCCAATTCATGAATCCCATGAAAACTGTTTGGGTGTTTTTCATGCCAAAGGGAATCACCAAGTACTCATAGTGACCATAGAAACATTTTAATGCCTTCTTCTTTATATTTTCATATCGTACTCGCAACTGGTGATAGCTTGACCTCAGGTCAACCTTAGAGAACCATTGTTCCCCTCTAAACTAATCAAATAGGTCATTGATCCTCATTAGTGGATAATTTTTCTTTAATTTTACCTGTTTTAGATGATGATAATCTATATATAACCTCAAGCTCTCATCCGCCTTCTTGGAGAATGGAACTGGGACTACCCAAGGTGAAACACTAGTTCTAACAAATCTATTCCTCTACAGGTCCTCTAACTACATCCTTATCTCATAAATTTCTATGGGAGTCATATGATATGTTATTGTAGATATTTAGGTCATATTAGAGTGTAGACCAATTCATAATTCTATCTCTCGGTGAGGAGGTAAGCCTAGAATGTCCTTAGGAAAGACATCCTCATACTCTTTCACTATTCCAAGGAACTAAAAACTCATAACATACAATGAACCAAGGGTCATTCTAGAAGAATTGTGGTTAATTGGTTTCAAACTCTATGCAAGAGTCTATCCTACACTAACTAGGTTTCCTTTTCACCCTAAAAAGAAAACCCGGTCCCATCGCTATGGATACACTGCATCCTCTTCCTAAAACAGTCTATATGGGCATGAACTATAGATAACTAGTCCATACCTAAGATGATGTCGTAAGGCCTCATTTCTATTACAAATAGATCCCAAAAAAATATCTCCTCCAAGATTTAGGTTACATTTTCATCACAAGTGTATGATTGTCGAGTCATCTCTAATAGAAGTCTCCAAGTGCAAGGGTTGAGCCAAGAGATCAATTAGAATCTCTAAGTCTTGAACCAAATATGTGGAAATATGGTAATGAGTAGAATGTTTGTCTATAAGTACTGAAGATAAGGTATAAAATATTCATATTATACCTTATATCATTTTAGGAGCCTCTGGTCCATCATCCTTGACCACCTATAGCTGCCCTCGCCCCTATCCTCTAGCTCCCTGAGCCTATTGTGGACCACCTGGGGGTGGTGGTGGTAATAAGTTGAAGCATATACCACCTCTAACTTCTCTCTAAGCTCCTATTCTATGTCCTCCACCTTGAAAACTCATCTTCTCCTACCATTTCCTATACCTTGTCACCCCATCCATTGTCTACCTATCAACCGTACAGCAGGTCAGACAATCTTGTGCAAGATGTCCTCTTCCGTCACATGAGTAGAACTACCTCCCCCTGGGATGACTAGACCCATCTTGTGAGCCTTAAACAACAAACCCTCTATCATGGGACCTCCTACTGAAATTCCTCGCACATCTAGGTCCCTGAGACTGACGTTGTCTCCCTACTACTGAAGTCTCTACTCCTGTTTTCCCACTACTGGAAACCACAGTCTATGTCTACTCATCCAGGAAAATCTAAACCCCCAAATATTACTCTAGTACCCCAACATATGTAGGAATGAACATAGGTATAACACTATATTAGGTGTCTCTACACAATCTAGACACAAGGTCTAAACCCGAAAGAACTAATCTTGAACCATATCCATCAAGTACCTAGATAGGTTAGTGAACCTAGATCTAAAGCTGTAGAATCTCCTAGATTCATATATTCATCAATGTGGTTAGAGATAACTCCTATATGAAAAGGCATGAAAACTCTGACCATGATAGAGTCACCTCTTCATATGGTTGGGTCAAGAAACCCCATAATCGTCCTGTAGATCCATAGAGAAGGCTTGCTGCCATAAACACCATATAATGTACTGGTGTCCTGATATGATAGAAAACTCACGTCACCACCTCTTCGAGCTTTCCTCATAACCTAAGGGATAATTGTCTTTGAAACTTGTGAAGTTTTCTAAGACTACACACCTTGTCTATTGGTACTATGGGTACCATCTATTGTTCCATAGGTGGTGGTATAACTATTTCACCACCTAGATGTAACGCCTATGAAACTGGTCCAAATATTGATGCCTCGTCATTGAGGGGGTTATCCTCATGATCTTGATATTGAATCCTAACTGGAATACATCACAGAGGAATCTTGAAATAAACAAGGTATACCACAGTCAATGAGTATATCTGGAGAGATGACTCAAGAAGTACATGGAAACCATAACCCATTCCTATATGATGCATGTACCATTGTTTTCCCTATAACTAGTGTCCTCATGTACCAAGTAGAAAGGTGGGTGATCAGAGTCTTAGTGTATGGATATATTGATCACCACACCAATATTGGAGTCTCTGGCCTGAAATCCAAACACTAAACACTTAACACGGTTTCCCAAAACCAATCTAATAAACTTCAATCCTAAGGTAGAACTGAATGATTTTTTACCACTCTATCATGACCCATCCCAATGGGTTCCATGCCATGACTCCCCAAGCCCCCCTCCAATAGACCAAGGGCTAGTGACTACCACCGAGTAGGAACATCACTAACATGAAAGGCCTTAACCTAAAGTATCTACAAACATGAACAGATCTCCAAGCTCATACAACACAAAAATGTAAAAAAAACTTATAAAATATGCATTTATACATCTAAATATCAAAACCAGAGTATGAAAACAAGAAATGGAAAGTAAACAAGGCCAAATACAAGTCCACCACAATGATTCTGAAAATAAGTCCAACTTGAAAGTAAAGATGGGTACCGTTGTCAGGATAACCACGGGAACACACCTTGGTCTGTCTAGATCACTAAGAACCACCTAGTCCTAGTTCCTATAGGACTCTGTCAAAAGTTTGATTATCTGTATAAGACACAAAACATGTGGGAAAATCCTGTGCAAGGGTGAGTATAACAATACCCAGTAGGATATGCCAAAATCACTAAGAAAATAATAACAAGAATAACAGCTAGCTCTACAAAAGTATTTTTCTACAATAAACATAACTATAATATCTAGATATACTCAAAAAAGACACATAGTATCAAGGAAAAGTAACAACTATAATGTCATCCTAGGATCCTTTCTTGAAGGTTCCACATAGCACTCATCTTGGAGAACACACTCCATGAGTTAGATATCACTAATGACATCTATCTGAGAGATCATGCTCATCGGGTCACATCATAGGAAGTATACGCTAGAAGTCTGGAGAGATGTGATACACATATGAGGATCACACCCAAGGCCATGGGGTATACCAACAACTCAATCTGGAATAACCTGTTAATTATAGGATTGGTGCTCGTATAGTGTTGGTCACAACGATACTAAGAACTCCACCTAGGGTAGGAAGATAATAGAGGATCTCACTCTGGGCCTCACAGAAGGATTGCAACAACTATATCTAATAATTCCTACTAAATGGATCACTATCCTATGTGTAGGATGTGATTTCATACTAACCCTTAGGGAATGGATATGAGGAACGCACCTTAACGAAACTTGTCCAAGCTGAAGGGGATAAAGAATACAAGCCTTCTTTGAAGGATTACATGGCGTGTACTAGTAGTGCATGGTGTGTATTGGTAGTAAATGGTGTTTACTAGTAGTACATGTTGTGTACTAGTAATACATGGTGTGTCCCTTCAGCATCGGGTCCTGCCCATGTAAATGGCACATGCCCGTGTCTATGTAAACGTACATGGCATGCTCATGCTCATGTACTTCTACCCATATCTAAGTAAAAAACTCTACCCTTGTACACCTAGTTCGGTCATGTCTGTGTGGGAGTACACGGAGTATCCATGATTGTGTACTCATGTTTATGTACATGAACCCTCCTTGGTACACTTTTATCTTTTAGAAAGGGTCACATGTTGTGTGATAGGGTCACACACCATGTGATACTTAACTTCATCTAGAAACCCCAGTTGTCGCTGAGACGGTCCCACATGTCATGTCCCTCCAGAACACATTCCATGTACCATTGGATTTCACAGGTCCCAAAGGTTTATTCTCTGCATATATGTATACTCCTCTGGCCTCAGATCCGCTATGAATCATGCTAGAATACACAGATTGACTCTGAATGAGCTTACTGATTCTGCTCTCCGAATTTCGATCACCTGATTCACACAAGAATCTATTATCCTCCATTTACATCATCACCACATGAACCACTAAAACCCATAGGTCTATAATCTAGTATGTATTTTCTTATCTCTACCATTTTCACGTGATCCCCATGCCATATCGATTATATATCTACGATATCTAATCATTGCGCCAAGAAATGGGTGCACAATTTTTGATTCCTTAGTATTTGGGTCGAACCCCCAAGAAAAAAAATAGGTGATGAATGAAAGTAGAACAATGGGAGAAAACTATGAAACAGAAAAAAAAACAGGAACAAATCTCATCCATGTTCATTTTTCCTTAATCCATTTTTGTTAGAATGATGAATGAAGAACCAAAATAAATAAATCTCTTAATAATCCCCATAAATAACTCCATCTCGCAATACGAATGATCTAAAAAACAATCCATTGGTTGATTGATTCACTTTCATCGTAATAATTAATATTTGGTAAGAAATCCAAAAAAACATCCTACCTCAATTTGGATCAATCACTGGTGAAGAATGAAGATGCATCGTTCTCATTATCAAAATCTTCTGATTCTATTTCACACTGATCATAGAACCTTGATCTGGTTTTTGTCCACCAATGGATTTCCTCCAATGCTCTCCAATGTCTCTCATCAATTTATAGGGTTATCTATCTATCCATGAAATTTTTTCCTAAACACGTATTTAAAGAATAGGATCAATTCGTTGCATCATTACAGATTAAATAAATTTATTTTATTAATTTATTTTTTATCCGTGGCCTTGACGACTTTTCCACAAACAACCTATGCTAACATAGGTTATGTCTCACCTAGGGTAAAACTCATGCTATAAACTCAATGGTGACCTCATATTTCAGATCTAAGACTCCATTTAGATATTATTATACTTTTTCATGAAAACTATGTGTCTGTGTATGTGTGTTATTTAATATATTTAATATATTTCAAACATTTATTCCAGGCACATTGGGCCTTGTAATCACATGATGTCTTAATTCCTTGTCTGAAAAATATTCCATACAATACCTAAAAATAATACATGAAAAATTCAAGTCACTAAAGTTTAGAACCATGGGTATAGCCTAGAAAACCATGGGTATAGGATATACCCATAGTTCTATGAACTGTGGGTGTTCAAGTCGTTGGTATAGCCTATGAGGATTTCTTAATACCCATTGTTCACTTGAAACCATGGGTATATATCTATACCCACGGTTCCTAAAAACATGGTTATAGATGGGCATCCAGAATTCATGTATACCCAAGGTTTTTTGAATCGTGGTTATAGAGACCTACCCCCATTGGACAACAACAACACCATACAACACCTCTCATAGAACTTAAAAATAAATTACAAACCATGGTATACATTTAATGTAGTTCAATTATTATATATTTATCATTCAACCATCAAGTTATAAATAGTTTTCAAACCATTTACAATACTATAACATACATATAAAATCCACATCATCAATTATTTTTAGTCATACACACATGTCTATTTACCTAAACTCAAAAATAGAGGGGATTAATATCCCACTCATCACCACCAGTTCCATCATAATTATCAATAGGATCAGTTCCTGGAGCACCAACTTCATCATCAACATTATCTACATCATCATTATTTTCACCACCACCACCAGTACCATCAGCTCTATCACTATTAGGAACCTCATTGAAATCACTCGGGGCATCATATAAAGAGTGCATTGATTTTATACATGAATCAAAAACAATACTAGCCTCTGATGGAAGTGATGGGCATATAGTTGACATAGATTTTAAGAAGTTTTTAGTGACTAAGTTACCTCTTTCACACTCCTGTATAGCCATTTTTTTAGCCTCGGATTATTATTCATGAGTGTTTTTCATATCTGTGGTGTGATATGTTTGATAGGTTCCTAATGAGGGCCAATACCTAGTGAGGATGATGTTTTTTCTAAGTCCACATCGTACTCTCCCCCAGTGCTCCTCACCTAATAGCAGTCTCAAATGATCATTTGTTCTGAAGTTTCCATCTTATTTCTCATCGAGGTACTCAAGGGAACACTTTTAAAAATATAAATAATATATTTATTTATGAATTACATAGAAAAATTTGAAATATTAATAAAAATACTTACAATATTTTCTTATGTTTATTCATTTACATTACTTCCATCATTTTTCTTCCTACTTGATCAAAATAATTTTATTCAAGGTGCATGACCTTCGATGCCCAATGTCACTTTCTATAAATGACATTGATTACTATAATAGTACATTATTAAATAATATAAAATTGATAAACTAGGCATGAATTAAAATTTTGGATTTTAAAGAAATACATAAAATAAAGAAGCATATAAATATATAATTAATTAGAATTTTAATACTAGTGGAATAACATAATCAATACATACTAATTAGCATGATAAACATGGGTATGATATGTATTTCTCTTATATGTTCATCTCAGTCCAATTATATTTATTTTATGTTATTTGGTTATTCATTCACTTGGTAATTTTGATCATTTGGTCATTAGCTTCATTTTTTGGTTAGGTTGTTTGGTAATTTGGTCATTTAGTCATTTGGTCATTTGGCTATTTGTCCATTTGGGCATTTGGTCATTTGGTCATTTTTTCCATTTGGTAATTTGTTCAATTCTATTTTTGTTATGTTATTTGGTTATTCAGTCACTTTGTAATTTTAATCATTTGGTCATTGGGTTCATTTTATGGTTAGGTTATTTGGTCATTTGGAAATTTAGGCATTTGGCCAATCAGCCAATTGTCCATTTGGTCATTTGGCCATTTATCCATTTAGTCATTTTGGCCATTTTGTTCATTTGATGATTTTGGCCATTTGGCTATTTTTCCATTTGGCCAATTGGGAATTTGTCCAATTGGACATTTCACTAATTGGTTATTTGGACAATTGACCAATTTTCTATTTGTCCGTTTATCCATTTGGGAATTTTTTTCATTTGGGCATTTGAGCATTTGGTATTTTGGATAATTGGTCATTTTTTCAATTTTCCATTTGTCCATTTGGACAGTTGTTCATTTGGTCATTTTTCTATTTGGGAATTTTGGCATTTGGGAATTTGTGAAATTTCACAATTGGGAAATTGGGCAATTGGGAAATTGGCCATTTGGTCATTTTACACATGGCTACTTGGCCACTTTAAATAGAAAAATGGTTATTTGTACATTTAGGCATTTGGACATTTATCTATTTGGATATTTAGGAATTTGGGAAATTAGAAAATTAGGAAATTGATCATTTGGCCATTTGTTCATTTGGACATCTGTGCATTTGGGAATTTTTCCATTTAGACATTTAGCCATCTTTTTATTTGAGAATTTGGTCATTTGTGCATTTGTCCAATTTTCCAATTCTCTATTTTTCCATTTTTTCCATTTGGTCACTTGGTTATTTGGCCACTCAACCACTTGGACACTTTAAATGGTCAACTGGTCATTTAGGAATTTAAGAAATTGGGAAATTGGGAAATTTTCCATTTGGAAATTTTACCATTTGGTCATTTGGTCATTTGGTAAATTGGGAATTTGGTCATTTGTTCATTTAGCCACTTGGCCACTTAGCCATTTTAAATGGCCAAATAATCATTTGGCCATTTGGGAATTTGGGAATTTTAGAAATTGGGAAATTATACTTCTTCCATTTTCCCATTTGATCATTTATCTATTTGGTCATTGTCCCATTTATCCATTTGGTCATTTAGACATTTTTCTATTTGGCCATTTTTCCATCTGGTCATTTGTCCATTTGTCCATTTAACCATTTTTCCATTTTTTCATTTGGTCATTTATCCATTTATCCATTTGAACATTTACTCATTTGGTCATTTGATCATTTAGTCATTTAGTTTATCTAAAAAAATAAAATTAAAAATAGTTTCACTAGAAAAATATTATTATTTAAAATCCCCCAAAAAATCTGACAAAACACTCTCCCAAATTACATTACAAAAGGTAATCATTTCAAAATACCCTCCCCTTTTCAAAACTAATTGACATTCAAAGAATAATTTTAGAAAATAGATTTCATTCTTAAAAAGTAACTGGTTAAAGGTATTCAATCCATGTTAATACCTTTTTTCTATTTTAAAACAAAAAAATCAAAAAAATATCTCTTTAGTTTAAAGGATAATTTCCAGCCCTATATTAATGGGAATCATGAGAAGAAAACTTAAATTTCAGTATGAAATTTTAACTGAATAGGGAATTTTTAGCCTTCTAAAATATTTTATTTCATTTCACTCTCTACATGAAAAATCTTGAAGCCTATCTAATAGAGATATCCCCCCAAATTTTAACTTCATAAAATAAATCCCTTATAAATAAGTAACAATATAAATATATATATTATTTCTATTCATATTAAAGTACCTAGAACCTCTCGTTCTCAAGCATTATAGTGTACCCCAAAGTGTGAAAACATGTCATAGCATCTTTGTTCTTTTTGTTTTTTTCTAATGCATCCTAAAAAACAAAAAATCATTATAACTAATAATAATTAAAATTTCAATAAAAATCATTAAATATTAAGAATACCTTAAACTCATTAATCTTTCAATATGTGATAATTTCTTGATATTGTGTTGTTGGATAGTTGGGTAATATTGGTACACCTTCTAAATAAGAACCATCTCTACTATTAAAACCAATATATAACTCATTCTTATATAATCTCCAAAAAACCCCCAAGATCCATCAATCGTGAGACCTTATCAGCTTTACCGTTGGGAAAGTTAAACCGATATTGAAATGAATATGTTAATTCATATAAATACAATAATAATATAGATATAAATTTAAAAAAAATTCTTACCCATATCACTATCCATGATTTCTCCTTCATTTCATTACTAATATTCCTCCATGAGATTGGTTTAACCAAAATGATATCCTTGTACTTGGTTAAAGTTACCATAAAAATTTTACATTATCTGGAATTTTTACCTATCATTTGACTGTCTTTATTGAAATCCACCATTATTTTTGTATGGTGATTATAGGCTTCACACATATGGGTGCTCCCATATCACCTATTAGAATATCCCACTAAATAAGATAAAAGGAAAAAAGAAGAATAATTTAGTCATAATACAATATGAAAAAAATGATGTGATATAATTTGACACACTTATAATAATAAAACCTAATGTGGGATGCTCATTAGGATTTGATGGATCCATGGGTTGTTCTGAATTAGTAGCCTCTAAAAAATGTTCCTATTCAAATTCATGCACTAAGTGATCTTCATGCACTAGAATAGAAGCATAAGGAATAGAATCATCAGATCCTAGATGGATAGTAGGAAATCGAGGTTGTGTAGACATGACAGGATAAGGATATAAGAGCTAGGGATACATCATAGGATATAGATATGGTATAGGTGGGAACATCCCTGGAGGCATCATATAAATGGTATGGGAAGAAGAGGTTAAATGGCATGATGATGGAGGCATGGGTGATAACATCCTTGGAGGCTCAAGTGGAGGATGAAAAGGTGTGGTATATGGGGTGTCCCCTAGTGGGTCAAGGTGTGAACAGGTATAATGGGTTTTCCATGTAGCTCTAGGATCACCCCCACTCAGACCCATGATATTAGACTAATGAGAAGCAGACTTGGCTTGAGATAAATGTCCCTAATTTTTTTTGATAAATAATAAGGACATGAAACTAAATTTAATGCAGAAGAACAATATTAGAATTATTATACTCACTAAGGGAACCATAGGAGGCAAACCTAGATCATGCATTCATTGATTATTATCAAATAATTTCTTCCTTTGAAATTCTTAAATATCTTTCATAATCTACATAATAATGAAATGTGCATTTTTTATAATAAAAATTTAGAATTTATGAATACAACTTAGAAGTCAAAGAATACATAAAAAATGTCATAACATGTTTTAGAAACTATAATTTAAAACCAATTTATACATTTTTTAAAAACCCATTTTAATCCTAGTTTTATGAATTAAAAAAATCTAATTAAATTCAATGAAAAAAAATAATACTAAAACAAACATATCATTCCAAACTGAAACTAAATTAAAGTAATTATATTATTACCAACCTAAGTAACACACGTTAAGGTAAACTGGATGAACTATGAACATATATAGTTGCTTATATATATTACCCACCACTAATCCATGTTCAACATCAATTCCCACAATGGGAAAATTTTAGTCATCAAATAAAATATTCTCTTCAACACTAATGGGGGAGTCAATGGTGTAAATTTCATCCCCACAATCATGAAAAATATGTCTTGGGGTAACTCCAATAATGACACCGTAATCAGGTCTCAGATGATATTTCACATAAAACACTAATTTTTTCATTGATGCCAAAATATATGGTTCATCGGTATCTAGGAATTGAGTCATGTAAATAACTATAAATACATAATAATTAATAAATATACCATGTCACACCATTGAATCAAACCATTTTCATTTCATCATAGTGACTCAACCATGAGAGTAGTAATTCAATAACAATATTTTCTCAATAAGTCCATAATAATACACATTTTTATATTGAGGCCTATTATCTGATTCACTGGAATAATAGTTTATTGTTTCATTTAACATAACACCATCATGTTTTTTTATTATTTTCACCACTCGATCATTTTTAATAAATTTATACCCATTTATTATTAAAGATTTTCATTCACAAACCAAATAATTAGGACTAAAATCAAACACTCTTAATTATTTAGAAACGGATTCAACGGGTAAAATAAATACCTAAAATATATATTAATAATAAAATTAAATGAATATCTATATTTTAAGTTAATTAAAGTAATGGTCATATATTTTATTTCAACCAAGCAAGAAACTATTTTCTATGAAAAGCCTATCTCATTCTCAAAGGAAAAGATCAATAAAATCTACTTATAATTTGTTTATGTTCCCTACATAAAATGATAATAAAAGTTTAAGGTATATGTGAAATGACATATTATGAGATAACATATAAATATTCAAATTACTTGATATAGTCATTAAACAAACCATAGTTAAACAAGACTATGTGACGTGCCATATCCCACTCTTCAAGCCTCAATGTAGCCAATGTATATGACCCATGAATTCCTCCTATTTAGAGAAGATATGGAAATGAGGACTCAATTTCCCCATACTTATCATATTCATTTCTCATTGACCAGTTATTTCTTGTGCTCACATCAGATAAATACATTGAACAAAAATCCATACATTCTTGAGCCAGATAACCTATCACAATGGAACCTTCATGATTATTCTTTTTTAGTACATAATATTTCATTTTTTACATATTTATTTCATTTGGATATATCCATTAAAAAGTAATAGGTCCCCAAAGAAGTGTTTCAATTGGAAAATGAACTGTTAAATGAAATATTAAAGTGAAAAATGATGGAGGAAAGTTTTTTTCCAACTCACAAAAAATTAATGGCACCAATTGCGACATTTTTATCAATAAATACTTTGATAAAATTTTAAAACAAAGGTCTCTAAAAATGGCCCAATAAAATCACCATCACCCTTATATTATTTGATAGTAATTGATGGATTGTTATTGGAATCAATTCATGAAGAAGGATGTGATGATCATGAGTTTTTAGGGATTTTAGTTTCAAATCCCTTCTATTGAATCATTTGTATTTGTTTTTGGAATATACATCACAAACCTTGATATTATATAATACTTCTAGATATTTATTTTTCTCTAAAGGTGTCATCACATAAAATACACAAGTAAATTTTCATTCATTTTCACCAATATACATAGGTTGCAATTCTGGTAAAATACCCCAATCCAACAAGTATTGGAGAGATTATAAGTCATATTTGGTCTTTCTATTGATATTTAGAAGAATGTAAAGAAACATTTTATATATATTTTTCTCAATGTGCATTACATCTAAATGATGACATAAAAAATTGGTAGACCAATATGGAAACTCAAAAAATATATATTTTTCAATTGTTAGTGGCTTCAATGTCAAAATTATTCCTCTTTTTAGATTTCATATTAACTTTCCCTCACGAATAAACTAAAATCTTTCAATTAATTAAGCACATAAGTTCTTGATATATGTTGAGGTGGTTGTTCAATGTCAACATTATTATCAAACCTCTAGAGATTCTTCTTGTATTGATGATCCATTGGAAAGAATCATTGATTCCCCATGAAACTAAAAATATGATGATATTTAAGTATTCTTGATCATGTATTCTTCATAAAAATAGGACATGATAGTTTTCCCTTCGTGCTCCAACCAAACATCATTTCATAAGCAGGGAAATCATTTATATTCTATAGAAGAGAAGCGTGCATCTGAAATATATTTTTTGAAGAAGCATCGAATGTATGCACACCCATATATTAAAGCTTCTTAAAATCTCTTATTAAAGGTTTCAAGTAGATGCCTATATCATTAACAGAATAATAAGATCCAGATATTAGTATAATCAATAAAGTGAAAGGTTTTTTCATACACATCCATAGAAGAAGATTATAAACAAGAATAAAATTGTCCACATGTTGTGAGAGGTAAACATCTGAACAAACGGATTAAAACCATCACAGGACAGAACCAAACTAACATTACACACCTTAGTTAAAAAATTGGGATGTTGTGCATCAAATTCCCTCCATGTTAATCCATTTGTAGGATAAACCAACTCTTCATTATCTTTAATTCTCTCAGTATCATTTCATCGCATATTTATGGAGATTTCTACAAACATAAATATATTTTTAAGACTAGGAATCAATGGAAAGTGACACATGACTTTCTATGGCACATGATATGGTGTTCCATCTATATTTTCCTTCTTTAAATATATACCACATTCTTTACAATCATTAATATCTATTATTTCCTCCCAAAATAAACTAAAATCTTTTTGACAAGTATGAATTTTATTAGTAGAAATTTTGATCTACCTAATTAACTTACATGCCTTATAATTATTTGAGGTAATATTTAAACCATCAAGAAGAAAGTACTTTAAAAAGTTAATAATATGGTCAATTTTGGTATTAGAAATTACATACATGGTTTTTTCATGATATAACCACATTAAAAATTCCAAATTTGTTATTTTATTACATTCATGATATATAGGAGTTCTAGAATCATCCATTAATTTTTTCACTCTCACAACATCATCATATTCATTTTTTTCCTCATGTGTATTGATTTCATTATCTTCATGCACTAGCATTGTAACACCCCGAGATTTTATGAAAAATATTCTTTTAATTTCATTAATGTCTTGTGTTGTATGCTACACCAAGATTACCTTGTGCTATACGCAACACCGTATTAGCTTGCAGTATACGCAACACTATTCTTGGATCATGTTACACACAATTTTGATAATAGTTATTCTACGCAACATTGAGTATATATATATATATATATTCAATGTATAAATGAAATATGGTTGGTTTATGTTATACGAAACAACGAAGGATTCTTGTACATCACGCAACCCTGACTTGGCTTGCATTACACGCAATCGCGACCTTCCTCGATAGCGTGTGTTGTATGCAATATCGGGTTTTACTAAACAACAATATATTATTATAATATTATTATGAACTATCCGTTATGAATAGTATTAACTAAATTTTGAATTTTATAACATTACTATTCATCTTACACATTTTCTAGAACATGATATAAGAACAAAATAAATTTTTCGGGTAAAATAAGTATGTTTCAAAAAATGCAGTTTTACCGCCTTTTGATGGCACACCCACTTTAAATTTAGTTTTTGACATGTTTATAAGTTCAATTTGACAAAATAAAATTCTTCTATGGAATCATTAAATAGAAATTTACTTTGGATAAATTTTTCATATTATTCTGGTAACTTTCATATTTTGATGAATAGTAAAAACACGCTATATTTTAATTAAAAACAACTTTTTTCATCGCAATAATTTATATGGTTATATTATAATATTGAATGGTTTTAAAGTATAAATAGAATATATTTTTACCATTTAATATAATGTATGTCATTAGCATTGATTTTACCTTGAATTCGTAGGTTAAATCAATTCAATCTTTTGCAATGTTTTAAAGAAAAACCCGTTTTCTTTCGACAACGGGATTAATTTTAATTTAGTTTCTGAATCTTTTGTGTATTTAATTTGGAAAAATTGATTCCATATTTGGAGTCATTGGGTCCAAATTATGTTAATAAGCTACTTTTTATTTTTGGTCATTGTGAATAGTAACTACGGTAAATTTTATTTACTATAGTTAAAGGTAAATCGGGTAATTAAGGGTAAATATAAGATTATAAAATTACCCTAACACTTGTAAAAATCCTATTGGATGGCTAAATGTAGACCCATATAACCTAAGGGTCAGATTAGATTCATTTTATGGACTTTTGTCCATGAAAATAATTTAATTATTATTAAAACCAAAGAATGTGACAACATGTCACTTTCTTAAATCTTATAAGTATAATAATTTTACTTTAGTGATAAACTTCATGAAACTTCGAACATGAATATTATCCATAAAGATAATACAATTATATACATCATAGGAATTTATTTATAATTTTTAGGGATTAAATAATTAACATTTATTATGACACAAAGATGATGCAGTAATTGTCTTATTAATGAAATATGGACATAATTGATGTTATAAATGCCCAAATAAATGTAATTTAAGACTTTTTATGACTTAAATTAATTTTCTAGGTTAATATGACATGTTATTGTTGATATAAGTAACTTGGTTAGAACCTATCATTCTGTTATGAATTTCATAAAAATCATGTACCAAATAGTGTCAAAATTGACATAAATTAGTTTTTAAAACAAATATTATATTATTAATTGTTATTTAATTACTAAAAATATAAGGTTCGGCCAAATGACTTATATAAGGATATATATATTAATAATAAACAACTTGGGGTTCGTTTGTCTTGTTTTGATAAGTTTATTAACCATATAGTGTAAGAAAACAAAAAGACACGGTAAAAGTTAAATTATTTAACTTAGAGTTAAATCTAATTGATAAAGTTAAAATAATAACCTAAACTCGTCTAAAACCTATTGTATGAGAGTATTTCGACCCATACCCACTTTATCTTCGAAATAAGACCCTTTGGAACCATTATAAACCGAATTTGACCTTAATATAAAATAATATTTTGAGATTTTCCTAAGGTGCCCCTCTCCTCCCTTATAAAAGGGCACATCCTCCCTCTCCTCCTCACACCAATTTGAGCATTCAAGCTCAGAAAAACCCTGCCAAAATCTCTTCTCCACTTCCCTAGTATCATCCTAGAGGTCTTGGTCTTCTTCAAAGACCATCCTTAGTTCTTTAAGTGGAGGTTAAGTGAAGGCGCGTCAAAAAGAGTTAATATCCATTACCGATCTTTTTCAATTTCTTTCTTCTTCAGCTTCTTATTATTTAGTTGTTTCATTATAAAATAATAACATCAGTATTTCTTATATACTGATATGTTATTATAAATATGAAACAACTCTAATTAACCTTCTATCCATCCTACGGAAAAAAGAAAATCGCCACGCGTGCGTATGTACGGAATACCGTCTTCACGCCGTGGTGTAATCTATTTTCCGCCACCACCTTAATTGGATGGGTATAATGGTGTAATGAGTAAATATATATGATTATTATAAATTTATATTGATACTGAAATAGTATACATACACTTCAACACAAGTTCACGATCATGAGAATGATATCATCGCTCGTGCGTACGTACGGACTACCGTCTCCACGACGCGATGAGATTCATTCTCCATTCATGAATGATTATAAAGTATATATAATGAATAATAATGAAATATATTACATGTTAAATCTAATGGATTTATGTATATATATATATATGTATGTCATCTACTTACTTCCATTCAAGACAATAAAGAAAGGAAAACAGCGTTCATGCGTACGTACGGACTACCGTCTCCATGAACGGTGTGTTTCATTTCATTTATCTATCTATTATATATATATATATATACTGAATATATATGATATATAAATAATGTTTTATATTATGGAAGTAAGTAAATCATGATATAAGTAATAATAATGTCAAGAACAACAAGTCCAAACACCTACGATAAATGAAACGATTTTACCCAAAATGCTTCTTTAACATGGAATTTACAAAAGAACGGGTAATATAAAGTCATAAGTTAACCATATATGATATCATATAAATCAATATGATTCTTTAATAAGTTAATGACATTATTTAAATCATTATACAGGAGGTTCGGATATGTACAAAGTATATCGGACATAAGGTAAGGGAAATATCACAATCTCATTTTTATCCGAGATTGTTTATACTTTAGTAATTACTGGGGTGTATTTTATCATCCACATCCATGTTTCCTGAATATGTAATATTATTTACATCCACCTACAATTGTTTAAATCCAATTTTACCCTTCGGTGAGTTTTTAGTAAAGAATATGAAAGGAATCTTTTGTCATTTTTCGTACGAGGTACTTTTTGACTTTTCCGACAAAAGTATGAAGAATGTTTTTTTTAACTTATACGGCATGAATGGATTTTTAAAACATTATTTCCAAGAAGATTCCTTTTAAAGTTTTCAAGTTTATTTTTAATCAACTTCTTTTATTTTAAAATTGTATGACATGTTAAGAAAGGAAAAGTGTTTTTGAAGTAGAAAGGATATTTTCCTCAAGAATGAAGTTCAAGTGTTTTATCAAAATTATTTTCCATCTAAGATAATAAAGGGTTCTATTTTTATCCCTATTATTACATTGATTTGATTATGTTGTGATGGAAATATTTTTATGAATTCCTTTATCTTATATGAATTTTTTTATGATGTCATGATGTTTAAGATTCCCATTTTTATTACATGGTTTATGCTATGATGTATGGTTTATGATGTTGTGGAACACATAAGAATGGTATCATTATGAGGGCGGGACCTATATCTCCCTCCAATGCATTGGGTAAAGATTTTATATCTCATGAGATAGACATGGATGGAACGGTAGGTTATACCGGTTCAGTGAAACAAGACTGAAACGCGGGTGACTCGGTTCAGAAATGGACTTTGTCCACTAAGATAGTCTTGGCAATGAGTCTTGACTAACAAGAAATGGTTCTCTATGATTATGTGTGTATGCCACAAAGTTTCATGTTTTAAGTTATGATTATTGGGATTTCATTTCACTACTATGATTTATCCCATGTTATGAAATTATGCTCTCTTTTACAGGATAAGATTTCCAAAAATGTTATGTTCTTATGAATATGATGTGATTGATATTTCTTTTTTTTACCGTTACTGAGAATTTGAGCTCACCCTTTTATGTTTTCTTTTCCCCAGGATATAAAGAAAGGTTTTAGGTAAAAAAAGGAATATCTTTATGGGAGATGTTGAAGATCTTTCACCACGATTAGAAGATTATATTCCGAGTTTCCAAAGACACTAAACTATTACGATCCTTGTGTGTGTGTTTTTGTTATGTACTAAGTATTCCGAAAAAGTAATGTAATGTCCATGTACGTCAAGCTTCGGGTCTCTACAGTTGGTATCAGAGGAAAGGTTTAGTCAACCTTTGGAAACTAGGATGTGAGAACGTTAGTGAGATCCCTAGAGATATTTCTAAGGTATGTCTAGGGATGACCCTAAGGATAAGTATACGTATAGGATATAGTCCTAGAACTACGGTAACGATTTTAGAATTTAAACTAAGATGTTAGATATTCAGGGTGCTCCCCCTTTACTATGTTGTTTTCTCTAGCATGATTTTTGCCTCTCACAGAATTTTTTTTGTGTTTTAGTTAATGGAAGGAACCAGAAGGAATTCGGTTAACATTGAATCCAATGAACAAATTGGTGACTATGAGAAACAAAATTGTGTAATTCCTAGAGAGAAAGATATTGTGATTATGTCGAATCAGTCATCGCGATATATGATTAACAAGGTGAAATTTAGTGGTATGCCTAATTCATCGAAGAAGAGGAAGATAAACTATTATGCATGTTCGCATGTTGATGAGCATAAAGAAAGGAAGATTGAGATTTCTAAAGAAGGGAAGAAGAACCTTGAGGAATACCTCAAATGGAGGGACCGATGTTATCTGTGTGGAGAAAAGGGTCATAGAGTGACAGACTGTTATGGAGTTCAATGTCTTATTTGTGGAGAACATGGGCATTACCCAACTCAATGCCCTGACCTAAAAAGTTACTTCTAAATCAAGTAAGGACTTATTCCAGGACAATCATTGAAGTTGATGGACTGAAGTGTTTATGTATTGGTATTCAAGAATAATGTTGTTGAGGTACTTTTATGGTGTATTGGAATATTTATGTATTAGTCTATTGTGGTTTTCAATAATTTTAAGGTACCAGTAACCATGAAAAGTGATTCAAATATTTTGGAAAGTAGATGATATGCGCATAATGAAGGGATAAGAAGAAAATGAAATGTTTGACAGTATTCATGAGCTCATGATTGATATAAGGACTAAGTGATATCATGGTTAGAGTATATAGAATTTTGAGGATTTTGGTATGTGGAAAGAGTTAACTTTTAACAGCATTCATGTTTTTACTAAGGTTCAATGGGTATTTAAGAGAATACATGATTAAGGCCTTTGAATGTTTGGAATGTGACCAAGAAGGCATATCTTATGATATATGGTGATCAACAATGGTATTAAATCTCTGGTAATCATTTTCACTATATTATGAGAGTGGACTGCATTATTATGGATAAGCCTAAAGATTGGAATGTATTATGTTGGAAATAAGTTAGTATTGTTTAAGTATAGAAGTTTTTTCGATATTATTGATGGGATGTTATAGTAATATAGTTTTAGAAAAAGGACAACCTACAGGACGGGCGACAGCCCATCGTGTCGGACAAGGCTGTGGGAATCGAACCCACAACCGAAGTGCGACTGGCCTTTATCGCCTACCACTGGCCTACAGGAAGTCCCTGTTTAGTATAAACTAGTTTTATTATATTAAGCAGTATGATATATGAAGTATACGTCCATTTTAGAAACCATATATGATTAATCTCACTATTGATGGACTTATGTATTTTTTGATAACTTTTCTAACCTTTTTTTGAGACAGATGGAATGACCCATCATTCTATCACATGATCTGTTAACACTTCACGAATAACAAATTCAACTTCATTTCTTTAAGAGAAGAAGTGGAAATTTTTCAAAGCACCAACAACAGTGAGATTGTACCAAAATCAAGTAAGTATTTCTTCTAATTCAAATTTTTCAACTTTAGGGAAATGATATTGAAAACCAAAAATGTTGTCCTAGTGATCTTATATCTGATAAATCAGATGGTACCCTAGATCATCACAAATTTATGGCTTTGCGATTGTTGGATTTTTCATAGCCATGTTATTTACCACTCTCCATCAGAACTTGATTGTTAGATTTTTCTTCCATATCCATATTTTCACCTATGTTCTCCTACGTGGAAACCCAGTTATGATTTAATTTGGGTAACTGTTACATTTCATACTTTAGTTTTTAAAGCCATGTTTTGGTATTCCTTTTTACGATGTGGGTTTCTATTAAACAAACTTTCGAGTAGTAAACCATTTATAACCCCGGTGAATTTCAAGGGAGAAATTCATTTTAAGGGGGGTAGAATGTAACACCCCAAGATTTTATGAAAAATATTCTTTTAATTTCATTAATGTCTTGTGTTGTATGTTACACCAAGACTACCTTGCGCTATACGCAACACCGTATTAGCTTGCAGTATACGCAACACTATTCTTGGATCGTGTTACACACAATTTTGATAATAGTTATTCTACACAACATTGAGTATATATATATATATATATATATATATATTCAATGTATAAATGAAATATGGTTGGATTATGTTATACGAAACAATGAAGGATTCTTGCACAGCACGCAACCCTGACTTGGCTTGCATTACACGCAATCACGACCTTCCTCGATAGCGTGTGTTGTACGCAATACCGGGTTTTACTAAACAATGATATATTATTATAATATTATTATGAACTATCCGTTATGAATATTATTAACTAAATTTTGAATTTTATAACATTATTATTCATCTTACACATTTTCTAGAACATGGTATAAGAACAAAATAAATTTTTCGGGTAAAATAAGTATGTTTCAAAAAATGCAGTTTTACCGCCTTTTGATGGTGCACCCACTTTAAATATAGTTTTTGACATGTTTATAAGTTCAATTTTACAAAATAAAATTCTTCTATGGAATCATGAAATAAAAATTTACTTTGGATAAATTTTTCATATTATTCTGGTAACTTTCATATTTTGATGAATAGTAAAAACACGCTATATTTTAATTAAAAACAACTTTTTTCATCACAATAATTTATATGGTTATATTATAATATTGAATGGTTTTGAAGTATAAATAGAATATATTTTTACCATTTAATATAATGTATATCATTATCATTGATTTTACCTTGAATTCGTAGGTTAAATCAATTCAATCTTTTGCAATGTTTTAAAGAAAAACCCGTTTTCTTTCGACAACGGGATTAATTTTAATTTAATTTCTGCATATTTTGTGTATTGAATTTGGAAAAATGTATTTCATATTTGGAATCATTGGGTCCAAATTATGTTAATAAGCTACTTTTTATTTTTGGGCATTGTGTATAGTAACTACGGTAAATTTTATTTACTATAGTTAAAGGTAGATCGGGTAATTAAGGGTAAATATAAGATTATAAAATTACCCTAACACTTGTAAAAATCCTATTGGATGGATAAAAGTAGACCCATATAACCTAAGGGTTGGATTAGATTCATTTTATGGACTTTTTTCCATGAAAATAATTTAATTATTATTAAAACCAAAGAATGTGACAACATGTCACTTTCTTAAATCTTATAAGTATAATAATTTTAATTTAGTGATAAACTTCATTAAACTTCAAACATGAATAGTCTCCAGAAAGATAATACAATTATCTACATCATAGGAATTTATTTATAATTTTTAGGGATTAAATAATTAACATTTATTATGACACAAAGATGATGCAATAATTGTCTTATTAATGAAATATGGACATAATTGATGTTATAAATGCCCAAATAAATGTAATTTGAGACTTTTTATGACTTAAATTAATTTTATAGGTTAATATGACATGTTATTGTTGATATAAGTAACTTGGTTCGAACTTATAATTCTTTTATGAATTTCATAAAAATCATGTACCAAATAGTGTCAAAATTGACATAAATTAGTTTTTAAAACAAATATTATATTATTAATTGTTATTTAATTACTAAAAATCCAAGGTTCGTCCAAATAACTTATATAAGGATATATATATTAATAATAAAAAACTTGGGTTTAGTTTGGCTTGTTATGGTAAGTTTATTAACCATATAGTGTAAGAAAACAAAAAGACACGGTAAAAGTTAAATTATTTAACTTAGAGTTAAATCTAATTGATAAGGTTAAAATAATAACCTAAACTTGTCTAAATCCTATTTGATGAGAGGATTTCGACACATACCCACTTTAGCTTCTAAATAAGACCATTTGGAACCATTATAAACCGAATTTGACCTTAATATAAAATAATATTTTGAGATTTTCCTAAGGTGCCCCTCTCCTCCCTTATAAAAGGGCACCTCCTCCCTCTCCTCCTCACACCAATTTGAGCATTCAAGCTCGGCCAACCCCTGACAAAATCTCTTCTAAACTTCCCTAGTATCATCCTAGAGGTCTTGGTCTTCTTCAAAGACCATCCTTAGTTCTTTAAGTGGAGGTTAAGTGAAGGCGCATCAAAAAGAGGTAATATCAATTACCGATCTTTTTCAATTTCTTTCTTTTTCAACTTCTTATTCTTTAGTTGTTTCATGATAAAGTAATAACATAAGTATTTCTTATATACTGATATGTTATTATAAATATGAAACAAATCTAATTAACCTTTTATCCATCCTACGGAAAAAAGAAAATCACCGCGCGTGCGTACGTACGGAATACCGTCTCCACGCCGTGGTGTAATCTATTTTCCACCACCACCTTAATTGGATGAGTATAATGGTGTAATGAGTAACTATATATGATTATTATAAAGTGATATTGATACTGAAATAGTATACACACACTTCAACACAAGTTCACGATCATGAGAACGATATCATCGCTCGTGCGTACGTACGGACTACCGTCTCCACGACGCGATGAGATTCATTCTCCACATTAACCATTCATGAATGATTATAAAGTATATATAATGAATAATAATTAAATATATGAAATGTTAAATCTAATGTATTTATGTATATATATATATGTTTGTCATCTACTTACTTCCATTCAAGACAATAAGGAAAGGAAAACAGCGTTCATGCGTACGTACGGACTACCGTCTCCATGAACGGTGTGTTTCATTTCATTTATCTATCTATTATATATATATATACTGAATATATATGATATATAAATCATGTTTTATATTCTGGAAGTAAGTAAATCATGATATAAGTAATAATAATGTCAAGAACAACAAGTCCAAACACCTACGATAAATGAAACGATTTTACCCAAAACGCTTCTTTAACATGGAATTTACAAAAGAACGGGTAATATAAAGTCATAAGTGAACCATATATGATATCATAACAATGAATATGATTCTTTACTAAGTTAATGACATTATTTAAATCATTATACAGGAGGTTCGGATACGTACAAAGCATATCGGATATAAGGTAAGGGAAATATCACAATCTCATTTTTATCTGAGATTGTTTATACTTTAGTAATTACTGGGGTGTATTTTATCATCCACATCCATGTTTCCTGAATATGTAATATTATTTCCATCCACCTACAATTTTTTAAATCCAATTTTACCCTTCGGTGAGTTTTTAGTAAAGAATATGAAAGGAATCTTTTGTCGTTTTTCGTACGAGGTACTTTTTGACTTTTCCGACAAAAGTACGAAGAATGTTTTTTTTAACTTATACGGCATGAATGAATTTTTAAAACATTATTTCCAAGAATCTTCCTTTTAAAGTTTTCAAGTTTATTTTTAATCAACTTATTTTAGTTTAAAATTGTATGACATGTTAAGAAAGGAAAAGTGTTTTTTAAGTAGAAATGATATTTTCCTCAAGAATGAAGTTCAAGTGTTTTATCAAAATTATTTTCCATCTAAGATAATAAAGGGTTATGTTTTTATCCCTATTGTTACATTGATTTGATTATGTTGTGATGGAAATATTTTTATGAATTCCTTTATCTTATATGAATTGTTTTATGATGTCACGATGTTTAAGATTCCCATTTTTATTACATGGGTTATGCTATGATGTATGGTTTATGATTTTGTGGCACACATAAGAATGGTATCATTATGAGATTGGAGGGACCTATATCTCCCTCCAATTCATTGGGTAAAGATTTTATATCTCATGAGATAGACATGGTTGGAATGGTAGGTTATACCGGTTCAGTGAAATAGGACTGAAACGAGGGTGACTCGGTTCAGAAATGGACTTTGTCCACTAAGATAGTCTTGGCAATGAGTCTTGACTAACAAGAAATGATTCTCTATGATTATGTGTGTATGCCACAAAGTTTCATGTTTTAAGTTATGATTATTGGGATTTCATTTCACTACTATGATTTATCCCATGTTATGAAATTATGCTCTCTTTTGCATGATAAGATTTCCAAAATGTTATGTTCTTATGAATATGATGTGATTGATATTTCTTTTTTTTACCCTTACTGAGCATTTGAGCTCACCCTTTTATGTTTTCTTTTCCCCGGGATATAAAGAAAGGTTTTAGGTAAAAAAAAGGAAGATCTTTATGGGAGATGTTGAAGATCTTTCACCACGATTAGAAGATTATATTCCGAGTTTCCAAAGATACTAAACTATTACGATCCTTGTGTGTGTGTGTTTGTTATTTACTAAGTATTCCGCAAAAGTAATGCAATGTCCATGTACGTCAAGCTTCGGGTCTCTATAAGCATATTATCTCTCTCGTGATGATGTATGAATAGAAACTGGTCAAATATAAAATTATCTATATCACTTTTTTCTTTCCGTTCATAAATAGTAGAAGATTATCTTGTCTCTCCATTATCATACCAAATATAATAGTGCATTTGAAATCCAGATTTTTTTATAAGGTAGCTAACTTATTCTCTACTTAACCATGGTCTTAAAACATAATTATAACATGGAAACTATATATAACCTCTATCTAAGATTTTTTTATAAGGTAGCTAACTTATTCTCTACTTAAACATGGTCTTAAAACACAATTATAACATGGAAACTATATATAACCTCTTTCTAAAGCATTGTTAAATGAAAAATCTAAAAAAATATCCAGATTCTTTTGAAACTCGGTTAAAATATAACCAGTATGATACATCCAGATTCTATCCATTCTATTATAAGGAAAAATTATATTCAAATCAACAAAGTAAACCATAATTACAAAATTCATTATAACCAATTTTAATATAAAATTCATCAAATCATGATAGTATCTATCAAAACAAAGAATAAGAGAAACAAAATATCATATAAGTGATGCCTAAAAATAATAAACCAAATAGATTATAAGACATGGAATGATCAACAACTATTACACAATCCAATTAAATACATATGTATTTATGAAACATTTGTTTTTAAAACTTCCATGTTTTGAATATGACGTTAATCTAATTAAATACACTTGTCTTTATGATGGAAAAAATTTACTCAAGAATAACAACAATGTGTCACTCAACATCAAAACCAAAAAAAAACATTTTATAATAATATCATGGAAATTATACCATAATTAATATAAATATAAATAATCATCCAATCCTAATATCATAGAAACTATGATTTTTAAAATAAAAAAATATATATCTAAAATGTAATAAAGGAAACAGAAGCCCAAAGTTGTATTATATATGAAATGGTAAAGTGTATATGTATTTAATACAACTTTAATCCCATCGTATTGGGAAAGGGGAAATTGGGAAGAGTCGGAGTATCATGATCATATCCCCTATAGAGCCAGTGTATCCAAATACCAATCCATTATTTCAAAACCTATTCATCACTAGCTACAATACCATATTAAAGGATTTATCATAGAAATATATCCCATTTTATATTCTTAATAATAGGGAAATAAACATGAAAATTTCTACGACACTGACTATAATGCTATAATGATATCCAAATTCAAAGACAAATTAAAAGTATAGTGTAGAGGAAATTAAATAACGCTAATAGGAAACCAAATTGAATACAATTCATGATGCAAGTGACCATTAGAGAATACTAATATCCATACAAATAAATAATAAGTCATATCATGATCAAAACACAAGGAATACTCATAGAAATCCGATCAAGGTGCATGTATTTGAATAAAAAACAACTAAAGAATACTAATAGAAAATTTTGAATTTATTATCCAGAGAGTTATTCTCATTTTAAAAAATAATTCAGGATAACATTTATTCATGAAAGGATTTTATTTAAGGTTAAAATTACTTATATTGTTCAAACATAAGAAAATTAGATTTTACATGATGTTATATTTCAATTTAAGAAGTATTTAATTTTAGAATGATCCATCAAAACTAAAAAATTAATCCATTCCATCCCACTTTATAAAACCCATCCATTACTTCACCACTAATGAAACCTCTTAATTTATGTAAATTGTGGTTATATGGTTTTAAATTAATTTAACGTGTAGTGAAAATAAATGGATAACTACTCAATAAATGATAAATGAACTAAGGAATTATTCTTAATAAATAACTAAGTTATACTTAGAAGTTGATCATAATAGGTGAAACTAAGGTTTATAACATTAAAGTTTTCTTAAAGAACGAAATTCTTATGTAAAACTTTATCAATGGAATCCATGTTTCATAAAATTAATATGATCCAAAAAGATTTTTATTCTAACTTATATAATTATTTCATGAAATTTACCAAAGGATTCTATAAACATTTATGCATAATAAAGGTTTTAAAAATCTTAAACATTTGAAATCTAAATATTTATGTATTTGAAAGAATAATTTATCATCCATTCATTTATAAATCATAATAATTAATTCTAATAAACATTCTTGAAAAGTACTATAAATACAATAGTGAGTTCCTAAATAACTAACCTTCATTGATAAATAAGTATTCCAGATTTGCTTATAATAATATAATAATGTACATCATCATACAATTATTTCTTTTGGGTTAAAATAATCTAATAAATATTTTAACTATGTTTCATGATATAATAAATTAAATTTCAATAATTAAATCCCATAACTCAAGGATAATAAAAACCAACATTAACCCTTATAGTTAACTTAAATATGATCCCTAACACTAAAAATGTAAGGACCCGACCCTAGTTGCCCAGAGCCGGTGCCTTATTTGATTACATTGGCCTACATACAAGGAATATGAATCCTGAAAGACCGAGTAGTTTAGTATTATTGGAAACAAGTTACATACATAATTTTATCATTGGAACATGAAGGGAATCAAGACACTATTTAATTCCACTAGAAACATCACATCTCCTAGATTATGCTTGCACGTCATTCATAAATTACTTATTCATGTCCTAATAAAATGAAATGTAAGAAAGGGGTGATATCAAATGCTCAGTAAGAGTAATTAATACAGCAAAAGTTAATATAAACATTAGACATGGTTAATAATTGAAAACACATGCCTTTAATAATGAACTTGAACACATTATGGAAGAAATATGATCTGAATAGATAATTCCATAATAAAACATAATCATGGGTATTCTACTAGTCAAATAACCACATGAAATTCAAATACTAGAATCATAATGAGGTAAGTGCATATTCCATATATCATAACCATACCATCCAAGCCTTGTGCTAGGACTATAAAATAATCATTTTGTCAAGGCCTTGGGCCAAGACCATAGTTTGTCTCATGAGACCTACTGATGCATCGAGGGGCTATAGCAGACCCCACCCATCACATAATAAGTCCAATTAATTACTCATATGAGAGTGGATAAACATAAACAATATATACATTCATATTGAAACTATCATATGAAATGTAACTATCTTTCCTTAATCATTAAACATAAAACACTAACCATTCCGAGTAATATGGTGAATGGTTTTAGGATAGATCACCCACAATAGAGTTAGTAATAAACTATTAAATAAAATATGGTAGATGAATTCATAAATGATTAAACCCAATAATACCATGTAATCAACAAGAGTGTTGAATTAGATGAAAACACTCTTATAAAATCATTAAGCAATTCTGGAGATAAATACTCTTTTATTTTGAAAAAAAGAGTTCTTTTGGAAAGATATTTGTATAAAACCAGAAGTTAAGTAAGATATTATTTTCATAATAAAATGAGTGATTTTATAAAGATAATTTTTTCCAAAAAACAGATTATAGAGTTCCCTTGAAAATAGGTAATAATTTGAGAAATTCCCTTGAATCGGACTTGTATTTTGGAAATAATTTTGAAAGTTCCTTTTAAAACATGTAGCTATCCATAAAATAAGGAAGGGTTATAGTTTTTAAACATATATATATAATACTCACATATAATATATTAGGATTACATAATAATACATAAGAATTTCATTGAGGTAATTAGAAAATCAAAGTAACCCGAATGAAAATGGAAGTTCGGGTGGAAAAATCCCTACCTTAACTCCAAACGTGTTCTGCTCTTGTACTTAAGCTCTTGTAATATGAAATTATACTTGTTAATAACTTATTTAAGAACCTATTAGACATTTATTTAGTTTACCATAATTCTGGTTAGTTCATTTATGACTTTATTGACAAGTTATTGTATTGAATTTCGTTATTCTGGAGTGTTCATTTCCTTGAATTTCATATTCGGTTCACTTGTTGTTAAGTAATGAAGTTCATGTGGAATGGTTATAAATCCCCAGGATTAGAATTATATATTATAAATGAACATAAAGAATTTATAATGGTCATTTCTATCATTTGTTTACATGGAATGAGGATGAATCATTAGATAACAACCACTTCGATTATTCGGCGGTATTTGGAATATTATGAAGTAGTTTTGTCATATAACTTATTTATATGTACATATTATGGTTCCTGAATATTAATTAGGTTATAACACATATACTATAGTCAGGTTCAACCATAAATATGGTTTCATGACCAGTAATGAATAATAAATTGAAGAACGAAACTTCGTCGTCCATGAAGGCTATAAATTGGAACCTCATGGACGTTGATTTCGTTTAGAAAAAATAAAAGGGAGGGAGTAAGAATATTTATGATGGTTCTTCCATTCACATGATATAATTTCAGTATATATATGATAATGGAGTTATGATTATCATTTGGATAGATTATGTGAGGATAGAAAAATAAAAGTGATGAACTTGAAAATAAAAGAAAAGTTAAGAGATCCCTTATGAAAATTCAGCAGCCTAACAGCGTCACTTAAAATTTCATAAAATAAAATGATGAGAACAAAAGGGTATCTCATCATATTGAAATCAAAAGGAAATTAAGAAGAATGAATAAAATAAAACCCCAAAATATGAGAAAGTAATTTCAAATTTCTAACATAAAAGAAGTGTCGACTTAAAGAAGAGAATGAAGGATTCCCTTACCTTGTAGAATAACTCCTAGATCTTGAAGGATGGGACCTTGGGGGATTAGGGAAACCTTGGGAGTACTCCTAGAGAGGTAAAACCACCAGATATTCAAGGATGGGGGATTTTTAATTAAATAAAACAAATGGATGAGTGGGTATTTATAGAAAAAGAGGTAATTTTTTAATAATTTCAAAGGGACACCTCATTAGTGGTTTTTGCCAAACCATGGGCTTGCCCATGGTATTTGCCCATGGTTTTAGCCACTTGGGACACCTCATGTCATAAGTTACTATACACAAGTCGACCATACTTTTATATTTAATGATTACATCATTATGATGTCATTAAACTACCGAAAACTCAAAACTGTATTTTTACTATTCATGAAAAATTCATGTATTTTAGAAAAATCCCAAAAATTCCCCCCTACCATTTTTCAATGTGTAGAATTAAAAAGTGAAATCCATTTTTCAAAAATAATTTTCTAAATATTATTAATTTAATTTTTAAATAATGTCATAATTAATTCGAAAAATAACAATCTTAAAGTGAAATTAGTTTTATTTCTCATTGAAAAACTAATTAAGATCTCATTATCTTATTCTCTTAATAAAATAAAATAATATTATTATTTACTATTCATAAGGGAAATATTATCATTTATATTACTATTCATAATACTATTCATATGTGTATGTTATTATTCACCAAAAATCAAGTTTGTTCTATAAAACTCTAAATAACTTACTGAACACAACTCTAGATGACCATTTTTCAAAATTCAAAACATAGAAGAGGAAAAGTTTTGTTTAATGGATAGATTATAAAATTGCATTCTATATTTTTTTTTAAAACCTTGGGATGTTACATTCTCCCCTCATTATAAAAATTTCATCCTCGAAATTCAAAAAATATTACCTAAAAATATTCGGGTATGTCTTTAACATAAGCTCATCAGGCTCCCATGTTGCTTCCTCCATCTTATGGTTCCTACATAGAACCTTTACCAGAAGAGTCGTCCGATTTCTCAATACTTGTTCTCTATTATCAAGAATCTTGATAGGCTCTTCATAATAAGATAGATCTGTCTCAAGTTCTACTTCTTCATAAGTGAGTAAATGTGTTGGACCTGGTATGTACTTTCTTAACATTGACATGTGGAACACATTTTGAACCTTGGAGAGACTTGGTGGCATTGTCAAATAGTAAGCTACAGCTCCAATTCGGTCTAGAATTTCAAAAGGTCCGATGTACCTGGGACTTAACTTTCCCTTCTTACCAAATCGTATAATACCCTTCCATGGAGATACCTTTATGAAAACGTGATCACCTTATTGAAATTCCAAATCCTTCCTTCGGTTATCATCATAGCTCTTTTGCCTACTTTGAGCTATTTTGATAAGGTTCTGGATAATCTTCACCTTCTCCATTGTTTCTTCAACAAATTCTAGGCCCACAAGCTTTCTTTCACCAACATCATCCTAGCAAGTTAGTGTACGACATCTCTTCTCATATAATGATTCATAGGGTGCCATCTGAATACTTGAATGGAAGCTATTGTTGTAGGAAAATTCCATGAGAGGTAAATATTGATCCCACATTCATTGAAAATCAAGTTAACAAGACCTCAACATGTCTTCCAATGTTTTAATAGTCCGTTCTGATTGTCCATCAATTTTTGGGTGGTAGGCAGTACTCAAACGAAGATCAGTGTCTAGGTTCTTCTGAAGACTCTTCCAGAATCTTGATGTAAAATGTGGATCACGATCAGAAACAATCAAAATGGGTACTCCATGAAGTCTCAAAACTTCATTAATATATTTTCTTTCTAGATGTTCAAGTGGTAGATCTTCTCTTATAGCAAGAAAATGTGTTGACTTGGTAATATGGTCAACAATGACCCATATTGCATCGTTCCTTCTAGGAGTCTTTGGTAGTCCCATGACAAAGTCCATCGTGATATTATCCCATTTTCACTCAAGTATGGGAAGAGGTTTCAATACTCCTCCAGGTTGTTGCCTTCCAACTTTTACTTATTGACAAACCATACATCTTGACACAAAATCTGCAATCTCCCTCTTCATGTTGTCCCACCAAAAATGTTCCTTCAAATCTCTATACAAATTAGTGCTACCATGGTGTATAGAGAAATTGTAACTATGAGCATCATCCAACAATTCCCTTTTTAGATCAGGTATATCGGGAACACAAAGTCTCTTCCCAAATTTCAAAATTCCATCTTCATATACGAAGTCACTCAATCTCTCATCATTCACAACTTTAATCTTCTTTTGAAAATCCTCATCATCATCCTGAGAACTTTTTATCCTTTTTAGTAAAGATGGTTTGGAGGCCATTTGAAAATGCATTGATGTTTCACCTTCCATGGTTATTCCCATATCCATCTTTACTAGATCCATGAAAATAGGATCCCTTTAAACTCTCATCTTGTTCAAAACTCCATGATCCTTTCAGCTCAAAGCATCTACCACCTTATTTGCCTTCCCCGGGTGGTAGTGTATCATGCAATCATAATCATTGAGTAGTTCAAGCCATCTTCTTTGCATCATGTTGAGTTCTTTCTGTGAGAAAATATACTTCAAACTCTTGTGATCAGTATAAGTCTCACATTTTTCACCATAGAGATAATGTCTCCATATCTTCAAAGCAAATATTATAGTAGTTAACTCAAGATCATGATTAGGATATTTTTTCTCATGAATTTTTAGCTATCGTGATGCATAATCAATAACCCTATCATTTTTCATAATGACATAACGAAGTCCTTTCTTTGAAGCATCACTATAAATAACAAACATGTCATTCCCCGATGGTGGAGTCAATATAGGAGCATTGACTAATATTCTCTTCAGTTCTTCGAAACATTCTTCATAATCTTTTGTCCAAACAAATTTAACCCCTTTACGTGTGAGCTTCGTTAGCGGTTTATCCAGTCGGTAAAAATTCTACACGAAACGCCGATAATAATCTGCTAAGCCAATAAAACTGCATACCTCAGTTATATTTGTTGGCATGGGCCAATCTTGGATTGCCTTTGTCTTCCCAGGATCAGCTATGATTCCATCCTTAGAGACAATATGGCCAAGAAAAGAAATATCCTAAATCCAGAATTCACACTTGCTAAACTTCCCATATAATTCATGTCCTCTCAGAGGCTTTAGGATAATGCGCAAGTGATTTTTATGATCTTCGTAGATTTTGGAGTATACCAAGATATCATCAATAAATACCACTACAAAATCATCGAGATATTCCTTGAAAACTTTGTTCATTAGATCCATGAAGACAGAGGGTGCATTAGTCAATCCAAAAGGCATCACTGTAAACTCATAATTCCCATACCTAGTCCAAAATGTTGTCTTATGAATATCCTCCTTCCTTACACACAACTGATGATATCCGAATCTAAGATAAATCTTTAAAAAGTATTGAACTCCATGCAGTTGGTCAAGTAAATCATAAATGCGAGGTAGGGGATACCTGTTCTTTATTTTTATAGAATTTATCTCTCTGTAGTCGATACATAACCTCATAGATCCATCTTTCTTCTTAACAAAAATGACAGGGGCTCCCTATGGAGAAACACTAGGGAGAATAAATCCCTTATTACTCAATTCCTCTAGTTGTTTCTTTAGTTCCACTAATTCCACATTGGCCATTCTATAAGGAGTCTTCGATATGGACCTTGAACCAGGAATTAAATCAATGGAAAACTTAATTTCTCATTCTGGAGGATGTCCAGGTAAATCTTCTGGAAACACATCAACATATTCTCTCACAATAGGTACATCCTCTATTTGAACATTCCTTTCCTCACCCACAGTTATTTCATTCTCTTCCTCCCCAATAATTGAATTTAGTTGAGCTACTAGGGGTGGATCTAGATAACAATCAGGTGGTGACGATTCTACTCTAAAGATAACGTGTTCTTTATCATCATCATCAAAAATTGTAACCTCCTTCTTACAATAATTTTTTCCATCATGTTCTGAAATCCAATCCATACTGAGGATTATATCAAATTCAATCATGGGTATGACGATGAGATCAACATATAAAGAACATTTATATGCCCTAATGGGAACTGATTCACAGAACTTTAAGACATGATACTTCCCTTAGGAGTTTTGACTGACAACTCCCTTGTTAAATCAAATTGGAAATATCTAATTTTCTTAGAAAACTGGGAAGATATGAAAAAATTCGATGATCCAGAATCAAATAAAGCATTGGCTAAAATTGAGGAAACAATTAAAGTACCTACCACCATGTCATTAGGAACTTCAACCTCTACAGTTGTGATTGCATAATCTTGTCCCTAATCCCTTGTCCTTTTCTGTTGCATATTTCCTTGACGTTTTGGACAATCATTAGCATAGTGTCCCATCTCCCGACAACTATAGCATTGAACATCATTGGCTTCCTTCTTCCCTTTGCAATCACCAGCAAGATGGCCTTTCTGACCACATTTGTAGCATACTCCTTTTCCTTTTAAGCATACACCAGGGTGTTTCTTTCCACAATTGTCACATGGTGGAAATTCAACTCTTCCCTTCTTCCCCATTTACTTATTTCCTTTCCCAGGGTTTTCAACAGCCCTATTCTTTTCTTACTTTCCCTTAAAGTCATAAGACTTAGAGAATTCTTTTTCTGTCTTGATGGCACATGAAACTATATCCTCATATGATGAAAAAATTTGGGAGAACAGTTCCCACCAGAGGAATGTCTTTAGTCCAACAAAGAATCGATCAATTTTTCTCCTTGGATTTCATATGCAGTCTATAGAATGTCTCGCTAATCTTGTGAAGTTAGCTTCGTACCTTGCAACATTCTCATCTTCCTTCTGCCTCAGATTCAAGAATTGTCTTTCCATATCTACTCGCTGCTCATGAGGGAAATATTTTTCTAAGAAGATTTTTTTAAAATCCCTCCATTCTATATCTTCCATCTCTTCCTCATCCTTTGTATTTTGGATTAATGACCACCACTGATCTGCATCTCCTAGTAGATGATATACTACCATGACAACCTTCTCTCTTTCATTACATCCCAAAGCGAGAAATATCTTCTCAAGGGAACATATCCACTTCTCTACTACAAACGGGTTTGTAGTACCATTGAATGATGGAGGATATTGTTGCATAAAGTGATCTAGTATGGCTCCTCCACGTGGTGGATCTGGATTCTCCATATGGGTAAGGTTATTACTCATAACCTGAGTAAGTTGTCCCAGTATAGTTATGATTTTCTTATCACCAGTCACAGCACCAGAGCCAACATAATTATCTTGCATTAGAGGAAAATCCCTACAGGGAACACGTGCATTCGTGTGATTTCCATTCTATCCACTAGGCACCATATCTAGATAATGGCATAAACTATATTAGGTTATGAATCATAATGTATAATCTTAACTTAAAAATACTCAGAAAAATTGAGATCCTATGCATGGATAATCCCATATTCACAAATATGGTTTCTTTGAGGAATATTTTACATTTCAATCCTTCATAATTTCTTATAAAGAAAATGTGAATTATCCTAATCATATCCCCTGGGAGTGTCGTAACCAAGAGTGTAGCAAGGCCTGTTGTCGTGAACCAGTTCCCGTTCGAGTTAAGCTCAAAGTGGTGTTTTCAGGCTTTACCCCTAGATACATCTATTTCAGAGCCGCCTCTACCTGCTCGTATCCAGACAGGGATGTATTGCTTGAACGATCCACATAATATATTCCTTACCAAAATACTAGGACTTTATTGTATTTATTTCCTCAAATACTAACTTAGGGACTCTTCCTTAATTTTACGTTTTCTAAATCTAGTTTCCAAGTATTCTACTAAACTTCCTTTGATACTAATTGTAAGGACCCGACCCCAGTTGCCCAGAGCTGGTGTCTTATTTGATTATGTTGGCATACATACAAGGAATATGAATCCCGAAAGACCGAGTAGTTTTGTATTATTGGAAACAAGTTACATATATAAGTTTATCATTACAACATGAAGGGAATCAAAACACTATTTAATTCCACTAGAAACATCACGTCTCCTAGATTATGCTTGCACGTCATTCCTAAATTACTTCTTCATGTCCTAAGAAAATGAAACATAAGAAAGTAGTGATCTCAAATGCTCAGTAAGATTAAGAAATATAGTGGAAGTTAATATAAACATTAAACATGGTGAATAATTGAAAACACAAGCCTTTAATAATGAACTTGAACACATTATGGCAGAAATATGAGCTGAATAGATAATGCCATAATAAAACATAATCATGGGTATTCTACTAGTCGAATAACCACATGAACTTCAAATACTATCATCATAATTAGGGATGCGCATATGCCGGACATCATAACCATACTGTCCAAGCCTCGTGCTAGGACCATAAAATAATCATTTTGTCAAGGTCTCGTGCCAAGACCATAGTTTGTCTCATGAGACCTACCGATGCATTAAAGGTCTATAGCGGGCCTCACCCGTCACATAATAAGTCCAATGCATTCCTCATATGAGCTAGGATAAACATAAACAACATATACATTCATATTGAAACTATCATATGAAATGTAACTATCTTTCCCCAATCATTAAACATAAAACACTAACCATTCTGAGTAATATGGTGAATGGTTTTAGGATAGATCATCCATAATAGAGTTAGTAATAAACCATTAAATCAAATATGGTAGATAACTTCATAAATTATTAAACCCAATAATACCATGGAATCAACAAGAGTGTTGAATTAGATGAAAACACTCTTATAAAATCATTAAGCAATTCTGAAGATAAATACTCTTTTATTTTGAAAAGAAGAGTTATTTTGGAAAAATATTTGTATAAAACCAGAAGTTAAGTAAGATAGTATTTTCATAATAAATTGAGTTATTTTATAAAGATAATGGTTTCCAAAAAAATAGATTATAGAGTGCCCTTGAAAATAGGTAAGAATTTGAGAAATTCCCTTGAATCGGGCTTGTATTTTGGAAACAATTTTGAAAGTTCCTTTTAAAATGTGTAACTATCCATAAAATAAGGAAGGGTTATGGTTTGTAAACATATATATAATACTCACACAGAATATATGAGGAGTACATAACAATACATAATAATTTCATTGAGGTTATCAGACAATGAAAGTAACCCGAATGAAAATGGAAGTTCGGGTAGAAAAACCCTTACCTTAACTCCAAACGTGTTCTGCTCTTGTACTTAAGCTCCTGGAATATGAAATTATACTTTTTAATAACTTATTTCAGACCTATTAGACATTTATTTAGTTTACAATAATTATTTTTAGTTCATTTATGTCTTTATTGACAAGTTATTGTATTGAATTTCGTCGTTCTGGAGTGTTCATTTTCTTTATTTTCATATTCGGTTCACTTGTTTTTAAGTAATGAAGTTCATGTGGAATGGTTATAAATTCCCAGGATTGGAACTATATATTATAAATGAACATAAAGAATTGATAATGTTCATTTCTATCATTTGGTTACATGGAATGAGGATGAATCATTAGATGACAACCACTTTGATTATTTTGCGGTATTTAGAATATTATGAACTAGTTTTGTCATATAACTTATTTATATGTACATATTCTAGTTCCTGAATATTAATTAGGTTATAACACATATATTATATTCTTTTTCAACCATAAATATGGTTTCATGACCAGTAATAAAGAATAAATTGAAGAACGAAACTTCGTCATCCACGAAGGCTACAAATTGGAACCTCATGGACGTTGATTTCGTTTAGAAAAAATAAAAGGGAGGGAGTAAGAATATTTATGATGGTTCTTCCATTCACATGATATAATTCCAGTATATAGATGATACTGAATTTATCATTATCATTTTGATAGAGGAGGTGAGGAGAGAAAAATAAAAGAGATGAACTTGAAAATAAAAGAAAAGTTAAGAGATCCCTTATGAAAATTCAGCAGCCTAACGATGTCCTTTAAAATTTCATAAAATCAAATGATGAGAACAAAAGGGTATCTCATCATATTTAAATCAAAAGGAAAGTAAAAATAATGAATAAAATCAAACCCCAACCTATGAGAAAGTAATATCAAATAGCTAACATAAAATAAGTGTCGACTTAAAGAAGAGAATGAAGGACTCCCTTACCTTGTAGAATAACTCCTAGATCTTGAAGTATGAGACCTTGGGGGCTTAGGGACACCTTGGGAGGATTCCTAGAGAGGTAAAACCACCATAGATTCTAGGATGAGGGATTTTTAAGGAAATAAAACGAATGGATGAGTGGGTATTTATAGAAAAAGAGAGGTAATTTTTTAATAATTTCAAAGGGACACCTCATTAGTGGTTTTTGCCAAACCATGGGATTTCCCATGGTATTTGCCCATGTTTTTAGCCACTTGGGACACCTCATGTCATAAGTTAATATACACAAGTCGACCATACTTTTATATTTAATTATTACATCATTATAATGTCATTAAACTACTGAAAACTCAAAACTGTATTTTTACTATTCATGAAAAATTCATGTATTTTAGAAAAATCCCAAAAAATCACCCCTACCATTTTTCGACATATAGAATTAAAAATTGAAATCAACTTTTCACAAATAATTTTCTAAATATTATTAATTTTATTTTTAAATAAGGTCATAGTTAATTCTAAAAATAACAATCTTAAAGTGCAATTAGTTTTATTTCTCATTGAAAAACTAATTAAGATCTCATTATCTTATTACCTTAAGAAAATAAAATAATATTATTATTTACTATTAATAAGGGTAATATTACTACTCATATTACTATTCATATTACTATTCATATGGGTATGTTACTATTCACCGAAAATCAAGTTTGTTCTATCAGACTCCAAATGACTTACTGAACACAACTCTAGATGACCATTTTTCGAAATTCAAAACATAGAAGAGGCAAAGTTGTGTTTAATGGATAGATTATAAAATTGCATTCTATATTTATTTTCAAAACCTTGGGGTATTACAAAAAATATTTAAATCCCTAATATATTCCACCAAAAAAATCTCAAATTTAAGATAAATTCATAAGAATCCCAAGGATAGTTTTCAGAATGAATAAATTGTAATTAAAATGGTACATGTAGGAATTTAATAGACTGTATTTGATCTTTATCAGAGTATAAATTTAAAAACACAATAATAGAAGTGGTGCTAACATGCTCTAGTAGAATCACAAGCATATATAAAAATGAACATAATAGCCAACATAAGAGAATAAGGATTCAAAACTCACTAATCTGATGTCGAAGAATATCAGAATCAAAAAACCATTGAATTGGCGAGAACATTAGAAAATAAATCCAGTCGTTGCTTGGGTGAGGGGAGAAAAGAAAAGAGGGATGGAAAGATTATCTTTCAAAGATCTTGATAAAAAAATGCTAGAAATTAAGGAAGAAGATTTGGATAGTGGGTCCAGCATCACCTGAGGAGGGAAGGGGGGAGGTCAAGACTCAAATGAGGGGAGGGGAGATTAGGGCTCATAAATGAGGAGGGGATAGGGTGATATGTTAAGCCTATATACTCTTTTTTTTTTGAAAAATTGTTGGTATAACTCAACTTATACCAACAGTTTTTTAAAAATGTGGGTATAGATTTTTCTAGGAACTTTATTCCCATGGTTTCTCTAAACTATGGGTAAAGATGCATGGGGGTAATCCCATTTTCTAATAGTGAAACATCCTCAAAACAAACGACACGGACTTAATAAATTAATTAATTAATTATGAAATTGAAATAAATATTTTTAAGTATAATATATTAAACCTAGAAAAGGTTTTTAAGAAATAAAATAATTTATATAAGTTTATTATATAGGATATAAAGAACATACATGAAAAGTCTAGACTCGTGGTAAGAGATTTATCATCTCACTTTCATTCTTGAGAGACATATGTCATATTAACCACTTCTTTTATTTGGCATATATAATTCCCATTTTACATGTTATATCATAAACCTCATTCTATTCATGATATTTAAATTTTATTTTTAATTTATTCTTTCATAGAGCTTACGATTCAAAAGTTACTAAATCAGTAAGATATTTTGTCTCAGTTTCTATTCATTGGGGTATTTTTTATTATTATACACATAATTTATTTTATTTGGTTCCCCTTTTATATTTTATATCATGAATCCTTCATAATTCATATTATTTTAAGTTTCAATTCAAATTATTTCATCCAAGGGGATTTGATTTGAAAGTTACCAAGTGGTAAAGGATTTCTTAACTCAATTGCCTTTCATTAGGTTATAACTCTTCTTCATTGACTTTGTTATGCGATTATTATGTGTTAATTTAAATCTAAATTGATTCATTCAGTATTTACACTTTTTTAATTTGGATTTACATATGTTTACATAATCACTTCATGGATTAATTATCATTTCAAAAGTTATGATCTTTGTAAGGGTTTTATTTGTCTCGATATTATTTTCTTGAGACATGATTCCTATTTTTCACCATGATTTTCTTGTATGGTGTAAATAATTCCACATGAGTTAATTTTTACATATTATTTTATGAGATTAATTGGATTTATAGACCCGTATCATACTCTTTCTACAAATGAATTTTGATTCAAAAGTTACCAAAGCAGTAAAAGTTTTATGTTAGAATCTCATTTTGTTTCAAGATTGTTTATATTCGAAGTTCCTTTTAAAGATATTGTATGATTATATTTTCTTGAAACACATATCCTTTATTCTCCTATGAATATTTTTAGAGATTACATGTTTTCCTTTAATTTTTATTTCTTTAAGTATTCAAGATATTGAAAGAATATTTTTAAGGAAAATTGACTTTATTTCACTATTGAGTCAAAAAACATTTTTCTTCCATATCCATGTTTTCAAAAAAAAATTAATTTTTTTTTTAATATTATACTATAATTTTATAAATTTATTTTTACACATTATTGATAGTTTAAAAAATGTTTTAAAATGAATCTTCATTTCTTGGTTTTTTTAAATGTGAAAGGAATGGTTTCTTTACTTATAAAGATTTAATGAAATTTATCATCGTCGTGATCACTAAATAATTTGAAGCTTTCTTTAAAATTTCCTAATGTTATTTTCAAAGAAAATTTTTTCCTTAATATTTAATAAATTTCTAGTTTTTAAATACGTGATTTCATAGTAAAAAGGTCATTTTTCTCAAGAAATGTTCCAAGTAATATTTTTAAAGTAATTTTCATCTAATATGACATACTTTCATGTTATGGATTTATTAAAAATTTGTATCTATATTTCACTTATATATATATATATCAAGATCATTATCCCTTTCTTTTTTGGGGTAATACATACCATAAATTCGTTTCTCAAATTCCTTCTTTATAATCAAACCTGATTAAGGGGAACTTTATATTCCTTAATCCTTTTATATAACACCCATTTAAAGTTTTTATTCCCAAATCTACACCTTATTTTGAGACATATGATTATATACTCAGATAAAAATACATAATATTTTATTTCTTATTCTATTTTAAATTTTTATGAAATTTCTTTTGATTATGATATGAGGCAAGATTATGTGACTCATTTTGTTCATAGTTAATCCTTATGATTATGAATTTTGATTGATTTCCTTTTGTGGAACACATAATCACAAACATGTTATGATGGGAACACCCAGATAGTGATCTAATGCATTGGGTATTTTTTTTCTCATGAGATATCATTTATGGGGTTAGGGAGTAAACCTAATCAATTATGGGAATATTTCCACCATGTGATAGTGTCTTGGAATTTAGACTTGAATTATGCTTATATGATATTTTTTGTTGATTTTATATTTCATATGTTTTCATATTATTATGATATAATCTTCTTCATGTTATGATCCTATGTGATTACTCATGAGACTTCTCTTTTGTGATTTATGGTTCCAAGCACAGCTGAAGCATGGAGTGGTGGGAGATATATTATAATTTATTTTAATAATCATTATTTGAAACCAAGAGCAAGGATCTTGCATGTCAAATTTATAATTAATTTATTTAATATTTGAAGAAATAAATACCTGGGATTAGGAACTTTCTTTTTTGGGAAATTTTGATCATCTAAAAATACCATTATGGGTTACCTTAATTGTGTTATAATGATCTGAGTATATAATCCATCTAGCGGTGATCCACACGTACTTATATGATCTCTAAGCAACACCACTCGATATTCGGGTGCTAGAGTGGTGATTTGAATGTCTTGTGTTGTTCATTCTTGATCAATCGTTCTATGGTCTTGAAGAAATATCTCTTACGATTCTTTTTCTTGAGAGGGAGAGATAAGAATTAGTTAAGAGAGAGTTCATTATGTGCAACAATTCTCTATTCTCAATTTTGGATGCACTACACAATAGACATATCTATCTATTTATAGATTTAGGATTTAGGTTAAAATATTATTTAATAAAAAGTATTCCATCAAATAACATTTATTATTTTAACACCCCAATATTTAATAGTAAGTTATTTTCTTTAAATTAATTCAATATCTTGTGCTACACGCAACACTGAGTTCGAGGGCAACACGACTTACCAAACTAGCCATTCAAAAAGTGGTTATGAATAGTATTAACTTAATTTTGATTTTTATATACTCCATATAATTTTATAATCCATATTATGTGTTTCTTAGATATAATATAAAAACAAATTCATTTTTTCAAATAAAAGAAGTATTTTTCAAAAAATACAATTTTACCACATTTTAATGGAAAACTCTTTTTAAAACCAATATTTGACACTTTTATATATTTAATTTAATGAAATTATATTCTTCTTTAGAATATAGATATAAAAATTTATTTTGGATAAATTTTTGGTAATTTCTGATAACTTTCATATTTTGATGAATACTGAAAAATACTAAATTTTAATTGAAAACAACTTTTTTAATTGAAATAATTTATAGTCTTAAATTATGCATTTTAATGGTTTGTAAATATAATTATATTATATTTTTTATAATTTAATACAATTTAGGTCATTATAAGTAATTTCACATTTAAATTTGACATAAACACATGTCAATCTTTTGATAGTTTTTATCTTTTAAAAACCCGCTTTTCTATTTTGACAATGGAAATTCATTTTAAATTAATTAGTGAAACTTCTATGTTTTGAATTTGGTAAAATATAATTCATTTTTTAATTCATAATATCAAAATTATCTTATGGTAAATTTTTGGTATTATTCTGAAAACATTCAATTTTTGATGAATAGTGAAAAACACTCCATTATAGTTTAAAACTGAATTTTTATTTAAATAATTATTTATTTTATTTAAATTTATTTTAAGTAAAAATAGATATATAATACCTATATAATTTCAATTTAATTCATTAGAGTCATTTTATAATAAAATTAGATGTATAAAATTTTATTGACTTTTTAGTGTCTTTTACCCACCTTCTAGGAGCATTTGCAAATTTGCATAAAATTTAATTTTACCGCTTCTGTTAATTGAATTTAAAAAATCCTAGAGACATGGTTAATATCAGTAAGTAAAATATGGTTCAATAAGATGAAAATAATTTTCAGTGAATAGTAATTTTTGACTTTTATTTACTATGGTTAAAAGTAAATAGGGTAATTAAAGGTAAAAATGATATTATAATTATTATAACACATGTCCTAATTATATTGGATAAGTGTAATTCGACCCAAAAAAACCTTAGGAATAAAATATGATCCTTTAGGTCCACTTATATTATATTAGGACATTTATTAATATTTTATTTCAAGAAGAGTTAAAAGTGTTAAATTCAAAGTTTATTAACTAAACCATTTTTAATATAGGGTTATAAATAATATAAATATAAATATAAATATTTATTAGAAAGATAAAAATAATTCCTATATAATGGTATTTTATTTATAATTTTTAGAGATTAAATAATTGAATTTATTTATGACACAATGATGATGCAGTAATTACCTTCTTAAAAAATAATAAAATAGTTTATATTATAAATATTAAAATAAATAGAATTTAAAAGTTTTGATGCCATCCACGATTTTTTTAGGTTAATATAACATGTTTCGGTTGATTAGATAATTTTTTTTCGAAGTGATAAGGTTTTTATGAATTTCACAAAAACAAAATACCAAATAGTTTCAAAATTGACATAAATTAGTTTTTAAAACAAATACTATATTATTGGTTGATAAAATATTATTCAAAATATAAGGTTAGTCCAAAGGGATTAAATAATATTATATATTTCATTAATGAACCACTTTAGGTTCTCTTGGAAGTTTATAGTAAGTTTATTAACCATATGGTGTAAGAATACAAGAAGACACGGTAAAAGTTAAACTATTTAACTAAGAGTTAAATATAAAAGATAAGGTTAAAATTGTAACCTAAACTTGTCTAAAACCTATTTGTTGAGAGGATTTCGACTCATCCCCTCCTTATATTCTAAATAAATTATTTTGGAGACATTAGAAACTGAAAATTATTTTATTATAAAATAATATTTCAAGTTTTTTCTAAAGTGACCCTCACATCTCTTATAAAAGGGTACTTCCCCTTCTCTTAATTTCACACCTACAAATCCATTTTTCTCGGCCAAACCCTGCCCAAATATCTTCCAAAATTCCCTAAATTTAACCTAGAGGCCTTAATTTTATCAAAAATCCAACATAAGAATCCATTTTGATCAACTCAAAAGGAAACACCTGAAGAAGAGGTAATGATTTCACCACCCTCTTTCATGTTCTTTTCTTCTTCCACTTCCTCTTTCTTTTTTGTTTCCATAAAAAAATAATAAATCCAGTACCTTCTACATATTGTGATGTTATTATAAATATGGTACAACCATATTTGTTATTCTATCCATCCTATAAATGACAAAGTCACCATACGTACGTAAGTACGGCTTACCATCTTTACGTCGTGGTGTAATTTGTTATTCAAACACTTTATTATTTGGATGGGTATAATAATGAGTATAACTGATGTAAACAATAAATATAACATTTTAATGATTCTTTATATATGATATACCATCCAATTACATATGACTTCACCATCAATATAATGATATTATCGCTCATGTGTACGTATGGATTACCATCTCCATGAACGCGATGAGATTCATTCCCCATCGTAAGCATTCAAGAATAATTTTCATTTTATGATTAAAAATAATGTTTAAGAACTTAATATAATTATATATATGAATCAAATACATCCTATACATAACAAACATGACTTACATAACAAAACATATAAAGTAAAATGAATCATCTAACAACCAAAGCAATGATACTACTGAAATATCATTAACAAAGAAATATTAGAAGATCATATATGATATCATATTTAGGTGTTTGGTTATTTTATAATTTAATAACAATTATTTCACCATTATATATGAGGTTAAACTACCCTATACTAAGTAAAATTACAAGGTAAGGGGTTTTCATCTCACTTGTATTCCCGTGAGATTCTTGTTATATTTGTCATTATTACCTTTTGTGTGGTGTATGTACTACCCATGGTTATATTGTTTGCATAATATAATTTAATTTATGGGTATTTACATCATCATTGGATTATCCTTATTTCATGGGGTGTATGTTTCGTAAGTTACCAAATGGGTAAGGTAATTTCAAATTTCAATTTCCACTCATTCGGTTTTATGCAAACTTCATTGATTACTTTACTCCAAGATTATGTGTGAAATCACTATTTATTTAATTATGTGGTAATTTACACTCCCCTTTGTGTGTGTATACTTTTTATTCACATAATCAATCCATTGATAAATTCTCAAGTCATCGATATAAACTTGATAAGAGTAATTTTAACTCAATTTCCATTCATTGATTTAAACATCCAAGTCTTTAGTGTTGTTTTTAGAAGAATATATGTGAATGTACTCTGATTGATTTAAACTGAATATCAAATCATATTGAGTGTATTTATATTTTTCACACATAATTATGTCATTGATTTATCCTTAACCTAAGGATACGGTCTTTATAAATGAATTCATCTCAACTTACATTCCATTGAGACTTCTTTGTTGTTATGCGCCAATTCACTTTTATTTGGTGTATATATTGTACTTTCATATAGTATATCATGAATACCTTTATTATCATGATATTATAAAGTTTTTATTACCTTAATTATTTTTATTCAAGCGTCTCTCATTTGGTTTGTAACTCTTACTAAAATATCATTTTAAATGTTTTAAAATTTTATTCTTCTAAATCTTTCTCATTTATGTCTATGTTTTAAAATGGTTTTAAGGTTTTATTTATATGAACATTGATGTTTTAAAATTGAAATTCCTTTTAAAAGTTTCAAAGTGGTATGAGACACTTTGATTCAAAAATATATTTTAAACAGCTTCTTGATAAATAGTGATACTTTTAAATGTTTTCATGAAAAAAGGATATTTCCCTCAAAGATTTTTACTCATCATTTTCAACTATGTCAACATCCTTTATGAGATATTATTCTTGATCGAGGTTGATTTATTATGATACAAATCATCCATACTGTATTGAAGGTTTTTTGATATGTTTGACTGTGGGTGTGTTATTTTTATACCATTCATGGTTTATGGATAAAGTATTGACATTTCGTATGCTAGTTTTAATATGAATGTTTATATTATGTTTAAACTTTTTTATATGAGGAATTAATTAAACTTAGTAAGTGATGGGTGGAGCCCGCTATAGCTCCTCGATGCATCGGAAGGTCTCATGAGACAAACTTGTGTCTTGGCACAAGGCCTTGAAAAAATCTTATTTGTAGTCTTGCCACAAGGCCTTGACTATGTGGTTATAAAGTCTGGAATTATGCATTCCATCATTATGAAATATTGATATTACATGTGATTATTTGACTAGTGGAATATCCATGTGAATAAGTAAATGGCATTATTTGATTTATCTTTTCCATATTATGATGAAGTTTAAGTTTAAAAGGCTTGTGTTCTAGTCTTATACATTGCCTTAAATATTTATTCTTATTTATGATAGTTCCCGCTATATTTTTATCCTTACTGAGCATTTGAGCTCACCCCTTTCTTATGTTTTATTTTTTCTAGGATTCAAAGAAGTATATTACGATTAACCTGCAAGAATAGGCTAAGGTATATAAGAGTGTTCAAAGGGGACCCAATATTGTTTTTTTATTTCATGATGTAATTTAAAACTTATGTATGTATCTATTAATTCCAAGGCTACTAAACTGATCGGTATTTCGGGACATAATTCCATGTATCATGCCAATGTTATGTAATAATGTACCGACTTTGGGTAACTGGGGTCGGTTGTCATAGTTGGTATCAAAGTAAGTTTATAACATGGCACGCGCATCGCAACATGTGAAAATTTGAAATATTTATTTACCTACTAACTACTCTAGAAGTGGCGAGCATGGTCGAACCACAGAGAGAATGTGAGTAGACACTAGAAATGTCCTTTTGGAGGAATGTTCGGGCAGATGGGATTTAATTGTGTGATTAAAAACTAAGTTCTAAAATCTAATTGACTATTTTAAAAAAATGACTATTTAAATTAACTAAAACTATCTAAGTGAACTAAGATATGAAAGAAACTGGCAGAGATGGAAGTGTTAGAGTCATGATGTCCGTTCAAGTGCATGCAATGTCAATTATTTAATTCCCACATTTTAATATTTATTTATTCAATTATCACTGAATCCAAATTTAATCAAAATATTATCTCGTCTCGATCTCTGATGTTAGACAGTATTTTAATGTTTACACAAATTATCTGTCATTTCATTCTCTGTCCTAACGAATAATTTGTGCGTCATTATAGCACTGAATCACTTGGTGAAATACGATGACCCGTTTCTCACAAAGTCTAAGTATCTGCATGCGTCGGGTTCGCTCACATGAGATCACTTATTCAGTATCACTCACACAAGTTTGAAGAAGCGCACACACAAAATATTAATTTTCCGATTAATATATTTATTTATTCAAAATTCGCTCGCACACTTGATTGAATTCCGAATAAATAAATTCTCTGATGAACTCTCGTTCGTGATTACTTATTAGGTATCACACGAATGGGCACCAAAGCATGTGTGCAGAGCCCGAATGAAAATTAATTTAAACTCAGATACAATTAATTAAATAAACATCCAAATTAAATTAATTCAAAAGGAAATAAAACATGAGGATAAATTAAAGACATGCAATTACCGTCACTTTCATCACAACTCCAACACAAAAAAAATTAGTCTGACATCATTACAACACGGTACATAAAATAATAAATAGAAGATATCACCGTTCTCGTGTCGTTGCTGTGGTCACCACGAGACTCCATCAATGATCGAAAAATAATAATCATCACTCTACTCCATGCATTCGCTGACGTCACACCCAAATCAAACCACCACGCCGCTGAAGATATGCTTTGATCTGCGCTCGCTCTCATCATGCGACGTCAATCTCTGGAAGCCAAATCAAACGTTGATGACGTGTCTGAACCTATGCTGTGACAATGATGCTTTATGTTGAAGTTGAGGGTGGATTTTTGCTGCTTTGGATCCAGGAGAGCTTGTGGCTGTTTTGTGTACCTGCTTCACCCTGAAGTGTCCGAGAAGTGTTGTGGAATGTGGAGGTCGGCAAGGGAGAGAAGCGGGGGCAGCCGGGAGGTGAGTGGGACGGCTGGGGAGTTGGGCGAAGGGGGGGTCGAGGGTCACAGGTCCTGGGGAGAAAGGGGCATACGGGTTGCTGGGGAGTGAGATGGGTCGGCAGGTAGATGGGGGTAGCAGGTAGGTGGGGTGGATAAGGAGGGGAGGCACTGGAATGGGGAAATAAGGGGGGGTCGGCGGGTCTAGGGAGATGAGGGGCGGCTGGGGGAGATAAGGGTGGCTGAGCGAGTGGAGGGGAGGCGGCAGCGGCAGGGTGATGGGCAAGGGGGCCAGCGGTTAGAGTGGGGCACGGGTCCTCTGAGAGAGAGAGAGAGGTGTGGGATTATGGGGGGAAGCCACCGGGGTGGCGAGTTGAGGGGCATCTGGGGGAGATAAGGGAGGGGAGAGAGTGTGAGGTGGCATGGAGGAATAAGGGGATGAGGGGGATATTGGAGAGAGAAAAATGGATAAAAATGAGGATGGTATGGCGTGGAAGAGGAGTGGAGTGCGTCAAGGGGAGGGGGTTGGCGTGGGTAGTTAGGGGGGATAAAAATAAAACAAGAAAAATGTTAATTTCAAATTAAAAAAACTAATTATTTAATTAAAATAAAAAAATAAAAAATAATACAAATAATAATACAAATAATATATTAATTCACATGTAATTAAATATAATATTACTATTAAATATAATAACAAACTAATAACAAATACAATTTTATTAATGCAACAAAATAATGAAATAAAATTAAATTAAAATTAAAATATACATACTAATAAAAATTAATAAAATAAACTAAACTAAAATTATAGAAACTAATAATAATAATATAGTGTTAAATATAATATATAAAATTAATATAACTAATAAAAATACTAAATCACTAATATAAGTATATATATTAACTAAAAGTTATCAATATATCTAAACTAATACAAAAGTACAAAAATAAACTAAAAAATATAAAAAATGGTTAAACAAATTAATTAAAACTAAGTTAGAAAATTATACAAATACATGCAAAATCCATGTACATCAAATCCCCCACACTTAAACTTTTTCACTCCTGGTCAAAACAATCATAAAGAAAACACAAGTGGCTGAAGACAAACCAAAACATCAAAATTACAAGTTCAAAATTTTTCAATCTCATTTACCCATAAAATATCATGCTACGTTTAAAACTCCAATTTTCAAAAACCAATTTTCTTTCACTTGTATTCTTTTTAAAACAAGTATGTGCACTCATGTATCATGTGACCTACCTCACCATCACTCTCATCTCTCAGAAAATATTTTATCAAAGTCATGCTCACTTCTCGTACACATGCATTCTTACCATAGTCTTGATATGAATTTCACATCTCTAATAGTGGAAATAAAAAGAATGCACCAATCTAAAGGACTTTACATGAGGTTCAAATGTCTCTGAGGTTGCAGGACAGTGGGTCATAAAAAAAATTGTGACAGTTTTTTTGGCAAAAAGGAGGGTTGAATCTTGAAATAAATGCATGATATATGTCAATCCAAATGTCTCCCTCAAACTCTCACTCCCCACACTTAAAAAACTGCTTGTCCCCAAGCATATTATAATCCAATGTTTCTCTCTCTTTTTTTTACACAACTCACTCAAATAATATGGGTAGGAAAAACTAGTGAGTATCAGTTCCAAAACCCCATGAAATAAATGTCAGAAAAAAATCCCAAAGAATGGTACACAAGTAGCGTATACGATGTAACATCTCAATGAAAGTAGGTCATAAATAAAAATTATAGTTCCTGGAGTAATGGGTCATCACTTTTATTGGTATCCCTAAAAGCGAGGGTTACTATGTAATGACCACCAATGCACTCATTGTTGGAACCAAAAGGATTCTATATTACCATATCAAAATACATGAAATGAATGTGTCTACTATGAAAAATAACTCATATGATCAGGATGGGATAATGTCAATCCATGTACATTAAATAACTCACTACCCCTCGAAGAACCCTCTCCATGAGTAAATCTCTCCCCCACACTTGGATTGAAAATTATCATGCAAAAATTCAAGAAATGGGTAAGGAAGGGTATCGGTTATGGGCTTATCCTAAAAATTCTTCTTCATGGATTCTAAGGGCTACACTATGGAGAAAATATATGGGTGGCTTAGTGGGTCAATGGGGCTCAAATATTAAATAGATGCCCCGATCATTTTAGTGAAACTTTCAAAATTCCTATCGCTTTGATGGAAAAACATGGAAAGTTCTAGAAGACATAACATGGTTGAGATTCCCTCAAGAAAAAGATAAATAAGAGATTATTTAAAATGGATCAGAGTCTTCATGGGTATGGAAATATAATTTTGGACATCACAGATGAGCATGAGTGAAAATAAGTGTCTAAAAAATTATACAAGTTTTTGAAAAATATTTTTGAAGCATGAAATAATATCAGCAATCATCTAAGTCATGAGATCAATGATCAAAGAATTTCAGACAAGAATCAAGTGCTCAAACTACCTAGGGACACAAGTGGTATGTTCCTGACTGTGTTGCGACAAAAAAATACAGTATATTTTATGTGGGTTTATCAATGATAGGAATGTTAGTTTTTTTTCAAAATTTTCTTATTGTTGTTTTTTTTACATGGTGTTTTTGGAAGTATAAAATATGGAAAAAATAAAACACTTCCCTATGTAAGTGCAGATAGACATGGAGAGGCTGTTTGTATCCGATGAAGATCTAGAAATGATATTCCTGTAAAACCTACACATTTAAAACTTACTCTCATCATAGAAAAGAAGTCACACCATAATCAAAAGAATGTGGATGATAAAAATATTTATGATGAATTTAAATCCACTATTGTGATAGGAGAAAAAATATTGTTGTAAATGCATGCCATTTTATTTAAAATAAAACTAAAAGAAATGAAATTAAATGCAGTGAAAAGAAAACAAAAAAATTATGGGTTGCCTCTCATTGAGCACTAAAGTTACTTCGTCTTTATCTAGACATTATTGAAACTCCACCAGGGTCGAACAGAAATGTAAACCATGCATCTGCTTCTTTTTCAGTAGGAGTGTGGAATCCATTCATTGAAGATGAGTTTATCCTGCAAGCTACACAAAATCTCAATGGAATCTTGTTAGAATAATGGATGTGTGGAATTAAATGAAAATATACCAAATCATAATGGAATTAATATACCTTTCCTGAAGAAAGACTCGTCAAATAGTTAAATTTCTAGAAAAGGCCATAAATGGAAAGATCAAGAAGATTACCTCCTTGAACATACACAGGTGAAAAAGTGCCATTACCAAACTCCTTCAGTGGTTCACTTATATCCATCACATCCTTGAATGAAGTATCTGAGTTGATGATGTATCCCAATTTATTTTCACAGCCAACTACTAGCATAGGGAAATATACTGGTTTCCAACTCAATTCATGCTCGATGGTTTCATTAATTGTTCCAAGGTCAAAAATATTGTTCACATATATGGGTATTTCAAGTGAAGTGTTTTTAGCCTCGATTCATGGAGAAAGTGGTGTGGGATCAATTAGAGCAGATGACTCCATTTTGTCAAGAATGGCATCTTTTTTAAAATTTCCCTTTATACCGCCCTCATCATAATTCTCTATAGGCACATGTGTCACCACGAACTTAGAATCCTCCAAGAAATCCCATTCTTCCAGTGTTTTTATAAAATTATGAGTGTTCTCTACCACCAGTGTTGATTGATTCTTCGACTCCAAAAAAGTTTCAGATGTCTCCATTTTAGAAAAAGTTTTGGACTCACATAGATTTTCAGAAAGAGGTGATTCAATTTCATTTGAAGTGATGTCCTCTTGAGTGATCAATCTCATTTTTAGAATCGGGACATGAATGTTGTTCAAATGGAACCTCTATTTCACTCTCCTCAAAAGAATTGTTTTGAATTAGATTATCAAGTGGTAATGAAGCAGTTAGTTCGAAAATATGATTCATTAGACCATCAAGTGGTAATGAAGCAGTTAGTTTGGAAATATGATTCATTTAATTTACTAAATTCTTCAATTGATTTTCTAGATCTTTTGTTGAGGAGAGAAACTTTTCATTTCATTCATCTTGAAGTTCAAACATCCTATTTTTCTCAGTGATAGCAGATTGCAACATGTGCACAATTATTGAATCATTTGTTTGACATTAATTATCAAGTTCTAAATTTTCAGGAATGCATTGAATTTGAAAATGATCAAATGGTGGATAAGGACTAGCAGTAGAATACATATCATAACACGGACTTGATTGATAATCATTAAAATAAATAGGATTACTTGGAGAGCGCATGTGTGGTGAATCATTATACATCATACCTTGCAATATTGGTGGGTAGGGTGGGCACTGGTTGTAAATGTGTGGCATGGCCCATGTCATTTTGAACTTCTGGGTGTCTTGAAAATCCCTACAATGAAAAATTCCCAGAGTAGTAAACTATTTTTTTATTGGTTTTTTTTAATTTAATTTTTTTTGACCCAAATCACTCTTTTAAAGGAATCTCTAATGCTACTATTATCCCCGGCAACGGCACCAGAAATTTGGCATGTGCGTCGCAACGCGTGAAAATTTTCAATATTTATCTACCTATTAACTACTGTAGAAGTGGCAAGTAGCGTCTAACCATAGAGATAATGTGAGTAGACACTAGAAATGTACTTTTGGAGGAATGTTCAGGAATATGGGATTTAATTGTGTGATTGACAACTAACTTCTAAAAACTAAATGACTATTTTAAAAAAATGACTATTTAAATTAACTAAAACTATCTAAGTGAACTAAGCTATGAAAGAAACTGGCATAGATGGAAGTTTCAGAGTCATGACGTCTGTTCAGGTGCATGCAATGTCAATTATTTAATTCCCACATTTGAATATTTATTTATTCAATTATCACCGATTCCAAATTTAATCAAAATACTATCTGGTCTCGTTCTCTGATGTTAGAAAGTATTTTAATGTTTACAAAAATTATCCATCATTTAGTTCTCTGTCCTGATGAATAATTTGTGCGTCATTATAGCACTGAATCACTTGGTGAAATACGACGACCCGTTTATCACAAAGTCTAAGTATCTACCTGCATCGGGTTCGCTCACATGAGATCACTTATTCAGTATCACTCACACAAGTTTGAATAAGCGCACACACAAAATATTAATTTTCCAATTAATATATTTATTTATTCAGAATTCGCTCGCGTGCTTGATCGAATTCTGAATAAATAAATTCTCTAATGAACTCTCGTTCATGATTACTTATTGGATAAATTAAAGACATGAAATTATCGTCACTTTCTTCACAACTCCAACACAAAAAAATAGCCTACCATCATGATGACACGGGATATAAAATAATAAATAGAAGATATCATCATTCTCATGTCATTTTTTGTGGTCACCGTGAGACGCCTTCAATGATAGCAAAATAATAATCATCGCTCTGCTTCGTGCATTCGCTGACGCCGCACCCAAATCAAACCACCGCGCCGCTGAAGATATGCTTTGATCTGCACTCGCTCTCATCGTGCGAAGTCAATATCTAGAATCCAAATTGAATGTTGATGACGTGTCAGAACCTCCACTGTGTCGATGATGTTGTATGTTGAATTCGAGGGTGGATTTCCACTGCTTAGGATCGAGGAGAGCCTGTGGCTGCTTGGTGTACCTTGTACACCCTGAAGTGGTCGAGATGCGTTGTGGAATATGGAGGCCGGCAGGGGAGAGAAGCGGGGGAAGCCGGGAGGTGAGTGGGGTGGCTGGGGAGTTGGTTGAAGGGGACGGCGAGGGTCGCGGGTCCTGGGATCAAGGGGTGTGCGGGTTGCTGGGGAGTGAGATGGGGCGGCGGGTAGATGGGGGGGTAGCGGGTAGGCGGGGTGGATAAGGAGGGGAGGCGCTGGAATGGGGAAATAAGGGGGGGGGGGGGCCGGCAGTTCTAGGGAAATGAGGGACGGTTGGGGGAGATAAGGGTGGTCAGGCGAGTGGAGGGGAGGTGGCAGCAGCAGGGTGATGGGAGAGGGGGCCAGCGGGTAGAGTGGGGCATGGGTCCTCTGAGAGAGAGAGAGAGAGAGGCATGTGATTAAGGGGGGAAGCCACCGGGGTGGTGAGTTGAGGGGCAGCTGGGGGAGATAAGGGAGGGGAGAGAGTGTGAGGTGGCGTGGAGGAATAAGGGGATGAGGGGGAGATTGGAGAGAGAAAATGGAGAAAAATGAGGAGGTAATGGCATGGAAGAGGAGTGGAGCGGGTCAAGGGGAGGGGGTTGGTATGGGTAGTTAGGGGGGATAAAAATAAAACAAGAAAAATGTTAATTTTAAATTAAAAAAAACTAATTATTTAATTAAAATAAAAAAATACAAAATGATAAAAATAATAATACAAATAATATATTAATGCACATGTAATTAAATATAATATTACCATTAAATATAATAATAAACTAATAACAAATACTATTATATTAATGCAACAAAATAATGAAATAAAATTAAAATTAAAATTAAAATATACATACTAATAAAAATTAATAAAATAAACTAAACTAAAATTATAGAAACTAATAATAATAATATAGTATTAAATATAATATATAAAATTAATATAACTAATAAAAATACGAAATCACTAATATAAGTATATAAATTAACTAAAAATTATCAATATATCTAAACTACTACAAAACTACAAAAATAAACTAATAAAATATAAAAAATGGTTAAACTAATTAATTAAAACTAATTTAGAAAATTATACAAATACATGCGAAATTCATGTACATCTGTACAAAACTTGGAATCTAGATTTAGAAAAAAAAACTCTAATTAGAAAACACTACCCTAAGATAGACATTTAGGATTAGTATATAAGAACATCCAAAAAATTTGGTAATAAAAATATTATGTGGGTTTTCCAAGAAATACATCCATATCTTGATACGAGCAGGTAGAGGGGCTCTGACACAGATGTACCTAGGAGTTAAAACTCTAACAAGGAGTTTTGGGCCTGACCCGGGGTATCCTGGTACATGACAACGGGCCTTTTTGCACTCTTGTTTATGACACTCCTAGGAGATATGATTAGGATAATTCACATTTTCTTTACAAATAGATTTGAAGGATTTTAATATAATATGGGAATAAATAACCTTGGTTAATCCTATGGTGTTTCAGATTGAAAATAAGGTGTTATGATATTCTCTAAATGATTTTATGACTCACACTATGCTTTCTTGTGTTAGTCAATGGCTGGATTCCAAGGAAGTCATAGTAACATTGAACATGATGTACAAGGTGGGAACAGTGGTGGAAATGAGAAACTAAATGGAAATTTGATAGGTGTAAAAGATATTGTGTACATTTCAAATCATTTTTCCAAAAATATGATCAACAACATATATATTAACCAACTCTCGGACTCAACAAAGAAGATAAAGGTGGTGAATGATAAGAGCTCCAGCAGTGGAGACCATGGAGAAAAGAAAGCTCAATTTCCATCATGTAGGAAATGTGGAAGGAGACACCAAGGAAAGTGTCTCAATGGAACAAAGAAATGCTTTATTTGTGGGAAATAATGACATAAAGTAAAGATTTTTTTAGGAAAAACAAAGAGTACTATGGAAGAAAATAAAAATGATCCCAAGAATCCATTTACAGTCATTTTCCATAAATGTAGGGGACCTAAGAACTACCCAATTGAATTCCCTATTCTATAGGATAAACTCTTGTTCAAATAAGAACCTATGTGGAAATAAATGGATGGAGAAATGTTTAAAAGTATTAGTGATCTTTGTTAATGGGATTACTTTGGAATAATTTTCTCTTGTATGTGTAACCCTGCAGTTTGTTATGTAAAAATACTATTTTAGGAATAATTATCTTTTCTATTGTTGATATAGTTATAAAAAACCATTTAGGTTTATATGATCCTTGAATTTGAGGCAATTATAAGTTATTAATTTTTTAGATGAAAATGTGAGGTATGAGATAACATTTGTGGTGAAATTATGTTATGGTTATTTTGAGGAATTTATCTCATTTTAGGAATGTAATAAAATATAGTTTTTAAAAAAAGGAAAACACGTAGACTGTGTGACAACCCATCGCGTCAGACAAAGATGTAGGAATTGAACCCACAACCAGAGTGAAATTGGGATTTATCACCTACCACTAGACTACGTGAAGTCCCTGGTTAGTGTGACTAATTATTTTTAGTTAAATTATTTTATTGATCAATAATAAGTTGATTTGAGATATTATTTCTTATTAAATTTATATCCTTGGTATAGGAAAATGATTTGGTGATTAAGTGATAAATGTTATTTTAGAAGACATTCATTGTGTTGGGAACACTATATTTCTAAGGAAAATAGAATACTATGGGATTTCATTTGAGGAGTAATGGTGGATTTTTATCTATGTTTGTATTGTGGATTTATAGTGATTTTTTTTATTTATGGAAATGTTTAACCTATCATATAGAATATGTGATTAGGTTAATTACTTTTAAGTGTGTGACTTTAAGAGCTGTCTATGTTATTTAGAGATACAATTTAACATGGAAGTCTATGTAATCAAATTTTTCTAATTTTTGGGTTTCAATATTAGTTTGGATTATATTGAATGATTTTAAGGACAATTGTTTATTGAATGGTATTTATTGAACTTTGGGTATTGTTGGTTTAATTTTAGAAAATAAGATTAATATTTCTTTGTCTAAAGTCTTATCCTTTTTGGGGATCATCTGATCTTGTACTAACCATTTTGGTTTTGGTTAATCTATAAAGATAAGGTAAATATATATTTTATCCTTTATGTATCATGTGATTATCTAAAAGTTGATTCTAGAACTTCAGGTGTGACCATGTCATCTTGAATACTCATCATTTGAAAAAAAAATGAGTTAGTTCTAGAAATTTATTAAAGGATGAAACTCTACTTAAAAATTAAGTATATATCTTTATGTTCTTAGTCAATCTCATAAATAAATTCCAAAACTTTATGAAATGATACTTAAAACAAAAAATGATGTCCATTTAATTTTCCTACTGGGAAACTAATGATAGTTTATCCCATTACAAGTTTGTGTTTTTATTATTGTTAACTTTCTCCTGATCATGTTTTCTATCACTCTCCATCAAAACTTGATACTTATTTTATCTTCCATATCCATTTTTTCTTACATGGAATCCTAGTATGGGTTGTCTCGGGTGACCTTTGTACTTCTCATTCTTTCTTTTAAAGTGATAGTTTTATTGACTCTTTTTCTAATGTGGGACTTTCAATGAAGTTCCCAAGCCCAATTTTAAAATTACAAGGATGCAATTTCCAAAAGGGGTGAAGAATGTAACACCCCAAGATTTCATAGTAATTTATTTTCCTTAAAGTAATTCAATAGCTTGCACTACATGCAACACCGTGTTCAAGTGCACCACGACTTACCAAACTAGACATTAAAAAAGTGGTTATGAATAGTATTAACTGAATTTTAAATCTTATATACTCCATATAATTTTAGAATCCATATTATGTGTTTCTTAGACATAATATAAGAACAAATTCTTTTTTTCAGATAAAAGAAGCATTTTTCAAAAAATGCAATTTTACCGCATTTTAATGGAAAACCCTTTTTAAAACCAATATTTAACACTTTTATATATTCAATTTAATGAAATTATATTATTATTTAGAATCGGGACATAAAATTTTATTTTGGATAAATTTTTGGTGCTTTTTTAATAACTTTTATATTTTGATGAATACTGAAAAATACTAAATTTTAATTGAAAACAACTTTTTTAATCAAAATAATTTATAGTGTTAAATCATACATTTGAATGGTTTGGAAGTATAATTAGATTATATTTTTATCATTTAATACAATTTAGGTCATTATAAGTAATTTCACATTTAAATTTGACATAAACACATGTCAGTCTTTTGATAGTTTTTACTTTTTAAAAACCCGCTTTTCGGTTTTGACAATAGGAATTAATTTTAAATTAATTAGTGAAACTACTATTTTTTTAATTTTTAAAAATAGAATTCATTTTTGAATTTGAAATATCAAAATTATCTTAGGGTAAATTCTTGGAATTTTTCTGAAAACATTCAATTTTTGATGAATAATGAAAAACACTATGTTATAGTTTAAAATCGACTTTTTATTTAAATAATTATTTATTTTATTTAAATTTATTTTAAGAAAAATATATATATAATACCTATATAAGTTCAATATAATTCATTGGAGTTGTTTTATAATAAAATTAGATGTGTAAAATTTTATTGAACTTTTTACCGTCTTTTACCCACCTTCTAAGAGCATTTGCAAATTTGCATAAAAGTTAATTTTAACGCTTCTATGAATGGAATTTAAAAAATCCTAGAGACATGGTTAATATCAGTAAGTAAAATTTGGTTCAATAAGATGAAAATAATTTTTGGTGAATAGTAACTTTTGACTTTTATTTACCACAGTTAAAAGTAAATAGGGTAATTAAAGGTAAAAATAATATTATAATTATCCTAACACATGTCCTAATTATATTAGATTAGTTTAATTCAACCAAAAATAACCTTAGGAATAAAATATGATCCTTTAGGTCCGCTTGGATTAGATTAGGACATTTATTATTATTTTATTTAAAGAAGAGTTAAAAGTGTTAAATTCAAAGATTATTAACTAAACCATTTTTAATATAGGGTTATACATAAGATAAATTCAACTATAAATATTAATTAGAAAACTAAAAACAATTCCTACATAATGGTATTTTATTTATAATTTTTAGAGATTAAATAATTAAATTTATTTATGACACAATGATGATGCAGTAATTACCTTCTAAATAAAATATTCAAATGGTTTATATTATAAATATTAAAATAAATAGAATTTAAAAGTTTTGATTTCATCCACGAATTTTCATGGTTAATATTACATGTTAGGGTTTATTATATAAATTTTTTTCTAAGTGATAAGGTTTTTATGACTTTCACAAAAACCAAATACCAAATAGTGTCAAAATTGACATAAATTAGTTTTTAAAACAAATACTATATTATTGGTTGATATAATATTCCTAAAAATATAAGGTTTGGAAAAAGTGATTAAAAAATATTATATATGTCATTAATGAACCACTTTAGGTTCTATTGGAAGTTTAGAGTAAGTTTATTAATCATATAGTGTAAGAATACAAGAAGACACGGTAAAAGTTAAACTATTTAACTAAGAGTTAAATCTAAAAGATAAGGTAAAAATGGTAACCTAAACTTTTCTAAAACCTATTGGTTAAGATTATTTCGACTCATACCCACCTTATCTTTGAAATAAATTATTTTTGAGCCACTATAAACCGAAATTTATTTTATTATAAAATAATATTTCAAGCTTTTCCTAAAGTGACCCTCACATCTCTTATAAAAGGGAACTTCCCCTTCTCTTAATTTCACACATCCAAATAAATTTGTATCAGACAAACCCTACCCAAATATCTTCCCAACCACTCTCACTTCAACCTACAGGCCTTATATTGATTATAAATCCAACCTAAGGATCCCTTTTGATCAACTCAAAAGGAAACACCCGAAGAAGAGGTAATAATTTCACCACCCTCTTTCATGTTCTTTTCTTCTTCCACTTCCTCTTTCTTTTTTGTTTCCATACCAAAATAATAAATCCATTACCTTATAAATACTTTTATGTTATTATAAATATGGTACAACCATATTATTTATTCTATCCATCCTATAAATGACAAAGTCACCATATGTGCGTACGTACGGCTTACCGTCTCTACTTCATGGTGTAGTTTGTTATTCAAACACTTCATTATTTGGATAGGTATAATAATGAGTATAACTGATTGAAATAATAAATATAAAATGTTAATTATTCTTTAAATATGATATAATATCAAATTACATATGATTTAGCCATCAATATAATGATATTGTTGCTCGTGCATACGTACGGCTTACCGTCTCCACGAATTCGATGAGATTCATTCCCTATCGTAATCATTCAAGAATAATTTTCATTTTATGATTAAAAATAATGTTTAATAACTTAATATCATTCTAGATATTAATAAAATACATTAAATACATAACAAAAATTACTTATATAACAAAACATATAAAGGAAAACAAATCAGTTAACAACCAAAACAATGATACTACTGAAATATCATTAACAAAGCAATATTAGAAGATCATATATGATATCATATTTATGTATTTGGTTCTTTTATAATTTAATAACAATGATTTCACCATTATACATGAGTTTAACCTACCCTATACTAAGGAAAAGTACAAGGTAATGGGTTTTCATCTCACTTTTATTCTCGTGAGATTCTTGCTATATTTTCCACTATTACCTTTTGTGTAGTGTATGTACTGCCCATGATTGTATTGTTTGCATAATATAATTTAATTTATGGGTATTTACATCATCATTGGATGATACTTATTTCATTGGGTGTATGTTTTGTAAGTTACCAAATCGGTAAGGGAATTTCAAATTTCAATTTCCACTCATTTGGTTTTACACAAACTTCATTGATTACTTTACTCCAAGATTATGTGTTAAATCACTATTTATTTACTTATGTGGTAATTTCCACTCCCCTTTATGTGGATATACTTTTTATTCACATAATCACTGCATTTATAAATTCCCAAGTCATCGATATAAACTTTATAAGAGTAATTTTAACTCAATTTCCATTCATTGAGTTAAACATTCAAGTCATTGGTGTTGTTTTTACAAGAATATGTGTGAATATCCTCTGATTGATTTACACTGAATATCCAATCATATTGAGTGTATTTATATTTTTCTCACATACTTATGTCATTGATTTATCCTTAACCTAAGGATATAGTCTTTGTAAAGGAATTCATCTCAACTTATATTCCATTGAGACGTCTTTGTTGTTATGCACTAATTCACTTTTATTTGGTGTATATGCTTTACTTTCACATAGTATATTATGAATATATTTATTCTCATGATATTATAAAGTTTTGATTACCTCAATTATTTTTATTCAAGCGTCTCTCATTTGGTTAAGAACTCTTACTAAAATATCATTTTAAATTTTTTAAAAAATTATTCTTTTAAATCTTTATCATTAAGTCCATGTTTTAAAAATGGTTTTAAGGTTTTATTTATATGAACATTTATGTTTTAAAATTGAAATTATTTTTAAAAGTTTCAAAGTGGTATGGGACACTTTAATTCAAAAATCTATTTTAAATAGATTATTGATAAATAGTGATACATTTAAATGTTTTCCTGAAAAAGGGATATTTTCCTCAAAGATTTTTAGTGATCATTTTCAACTATGTCAACATCCTTTAAGGGATATTATTCTTGATCGAGGTTGATTTATTATGATACAAATCTTCCATACTATATTGAAGGTTTTGTGATATGTTTGACTGTGGATGTGTTATTTTTATACCATTCATGGTTTATGGATAAATTATTGACATTTTGTGTGCTAGCTTTAATACGAATGTTTAAATTATGTTTAAACCTTTTCATATGAGGAATATATTAGACTTAGTAAGTGATGGGTGGATCCTGCTATAGCTACTCGATGCATCGGTAGGTTTCATGAGACAAACTAGTGTCTTGGCACAAGGCCTTGAAAAAATCTTATTTGTAGTCTTAGCACAAGGCCTTGAATTTGTGGTTATGAAGTCTAGCATTATGCATTCCATCATCATGAAATTGGCTATTGATATTCCATGTGATTATTCGACTAGTAGAATATCCATTTGAATAAGTAAATGTCATTATTTTATTTATTGTTGCCATATTATGCTGAATTTTAAGTTTAAAAGGCTTGTGTTCTAGTCTTATACATTACCTTAAATGTTTATTCTTATTTATGACAGTTTCCACTAAGTTGTTATCCTTACTGAGCATCTAAGATCACCCCTTTCTTTTATTTTATTTTTCCCAGGATGAAAAGAAGTATATTAAAATTAACTTTCAGGAATAGGCTAAGGGATATAAGAATGTTCAAAGGGGACACAATGTTGTTTTTTTATTTCATAATGTAATGTAAAACTTATGTATATATCTACTACTTCTAAGGCTACTAAATTGATCGATATTTCGGGACATGATTCCTTATATCAGACCAATGTTATGTAATAATGAACCGAATCTGGGTAACTGGGGTCGAGGCATCACAATTACCTTTAATAAACCTCATTCCACATAATAATATTATTGTTGCACCAATTTTTACAATAACAAATATTATTTAACCGAGTTGTTAATTAATATTTTTTACCGGACATGGTCTTGGTCCGTTCAAAATTCTCTTGAATTTATTGAACAATGGAATAAAATTTTATTCATAAATAAATATTTCATTCGCATATTAAAAAATAAATATTTATTAAATATTCAATAAAATAAATAAATATATTTTTATTCACATATTGGTGGATAAATATTTATTTAATTTATGAGATCAATATAACTTGAATAAAATTATTTATCAGACTTAGGAATAATATTTATTCTATTAATTAAACTCAAATGGAACTTTATTGAGATCAACATAAACACTTAGTGTGTGACCCTCTAGGATTATTTCTCATTCCCATTATATGGTCTTGTGTAAATTCCAAGATTACTATCTAAACACGAGTCAAGGAACCCAAGATAAGCAACTTAATGTCACAATGTCAATAACCACATAAAAATTTTCACTATGTAATATAATCTCTTTGTCACAATATCTCATCAAGCAGGTTGTATGATAGTGTCATCAACTTATTTACTTGATACCTCTTTTTTTGACTATCTGAAATAAACATGTTGATACATTGTGGCCATGTAATTTAATGCCACTGTTCTATTCCAATCAAAGGGATGAGATATCGTCTTCTATAAATATGGAAGGTAAAAATCCTTCCTCGGATTATCCATTGATGACATGTCATCATGATGCACCCAACGTACCCTACTTCCCTCCAACATATGGCATGATGGTTTTGGTTAGTAAATCTAATTGTTTGAGTCATGACATACATTAATGATAATATTAAAGTCTAAAGACCATTACACATGCTCATAGATAGGAATATCTGATGACACAAAAACATGAATAATTCCTACTAGCTGGTTTATTCTTATAATCTTCTATCTTGGAGATTAACAAGTGAGGACTTCATAAGAATAAGCCACGTCTTTTTATGAGAACTCAAAACTGACATTCTAAATACTATTTATCCCATTATAGTATGTTATCCAACCATAGAAATATATTAATAATATTATCATAGCACTTCAATCTTCTCATCATGGTGGGAAACTATTATGACTTTCTCAATACTAAAAATACTCTAGGACATTATTACATTAAACTCATGCAGAAATAATGAACAATGTGTAATAAGATGTTAAATTAATATTAAATAAATAGAATATACATGTGATCAAAGTAAAATTAGTTGGTCCTAAGAAACCATCTCTAACAAACTTCCATTTGAACTAGATCCAACAGCCTATGATTTTTATTTCACTAGACCTCACATAATAATCATGTTTCTGTTTAGTCGAGACTTTAGTTAAGGGTTCTTCTGCATTGTATTCCATGGAAATAATGATCACTACAACCACAACTCTCTAAGAAAAATACTTCAAGAGATTATACTTCTGAATTATGTGCTTCATCTGTTGATGTGACCTTAGCTCTTTTGTGAGAGCCACCACTATAGCATTATCACAATAGAGTGTGATAGGATCATTACTATTAGGTACCACATCAAAATATTGGATGAAGTATTGTATCTATACTACTTCTTTAGATTTATCATAATCCATAATATATTTGGACTCTGTTGTAGAATCTGTGACCACAACCTTCTTTGAGCTCTCCCAGCTCATAGAACCTCCATTCAAAGTGAATATGTATCCCATTTGTGACTTCATTTCATCTTGATTAGTTTTAAAACTAGAATCTATATATCCTTTTATGAATATTTCCTCATCTAATCCATAAACCAGAAACATATCTTTAGTAAGACGTAGATACTTAAGGATATCCTTGACTTCCATCAAATGTTGGTCACCTGGATCATCTTAATATTTATCTATCTCACTCAATTCATAGGAAACATCTAGACTAGTACATAGCATAACATACAAGACTGACCCAATCACTGATGCATATGGAATCCTTATCATTTTTGTCTTTCATCATGTGTCTGAGGACACATTTTCTTGGAAATATGAATGTCATGTGGCACTGGTAATAATCACATCTTGAATTGCTCCATACTGAATATCTTCAGTATCTTATCAATGTATGTGCCTTGACTTAAGCTGAGAAATATCTTAGATTTGTCACAATGCATCTTGATCCCAATAATATACATTGTCTTTCCTAAGTCCATCATGGAGAATCATTTATTCAACCACACCTTAGCATACTGTAATATTGGTATTTTGTTTCCAATTAGTAATATGGAATCAACACCTAGTATAAAGAAAACAATTAAACTCCCACTAAATTTTTTTATAGACATAAGTCTCACACTAATTCTTTATAAATACAAATTCTATTATGGATTCATAAAAATTAATTTTCCATGAACAAGATGATTTATTTAATCCATAAATGTATTTTTTCAATTTACATATCATATTTTCATCCTTTTGAGTCACAAACCCTTCAGGTTGTGTCATATAGACATCTTCTTGAAGGTTCTCATTAAGGAATGATGTTTTGACATCCATTTTCCAAATATCATAGTCATGGTAAGTTTTAATGGAAAGTATAATTATGATGTATTTTTTTATTTCAACTGGTGAAAAGGTTTTATCATAGTCAATGTTTTGATGTTGTTTAAACCCTTTTCCAACTAGTCATGCCTTATAGGTACTGACTTGTCCTTTCATGTCTAGTTTATTCCTAAATACCCATTTTCAACCAACAATTTTTACATATACTAGAAGGTATATCAAAATATAGACTTGTTTTTGGTACATGGAATCCATTTTATAATTCATGGATTCTTTACACTTGGTAACTTCTATGTCACTTACTACTTCCTTGTAGGTTATAGGATCATTATTATCAACTAATAATGAGTCAGCATCCTCAATGAGTAGAAAACCATAATGTTCTAGTTCTATAACCTATCTTGTACTCATATGTAATACTTGTGTCTCTGGAACAATTCCTTATTCAATATGGATTTTTGGAATATGTTCTTGTACCAACTCTTGTGTGTCTTGAGCCTCAACTTCATCACAGTCTATCTCACTCCCACCATCACTTTTAGAGATGTGCTCCCTCTCAAGGAATATGGAATATCTTTCCACTATAACCTTTTTTATGAGGTTTTTTAGAGGTAATATCCCCTTATTTACTTGTAGTATCCTATAAAGTTACACTTTGTACCTTGAGGTGAAATTCTGTTACTTGAATAAGCCTTAATAAATTCTTCTCCTCTTTTTTCTTACGTCGTTCCATTGATGTAGCGCCCCGACCCCAGCTACGCAGAGTCGGTGCATTACTTCATAACATTGGCATGATCACAAAAGATCAAGTCTCGAAAGACCGATTAGTTTATTAGCCTTGGAAACACTAGATACATTCATAAACATTACATTACATCATAAAAATGAAAACTACAATAACATGGTCTCCCTAGTCCACACTCATATCCTCACTGACTATTCTTGCAAGTCAGTCATAATACACTTCTTCACATCCTGGGAAAAATAAAACATTGAAAGGGGTGAGCTCAAATGCTCAGTAAGGATAACAATATAGCGGAAACTTTCATAAGAAAACATAAGCATTTAAGGCAATGTATAACTAAAACAAAAGCCTTATTGAACTTGAACTTCAGCATAATATGGAAAAAGTAAAATAAAATAATGCCATTACTTACTCACATGGATATTCTACTAGACGAATAATCATGTGAAATATCAATAACCACTTTCATAATGAGGGAATGTATAATGCCAGACATTCTGAAACACTTTGTCAAGGGCTCGGCCAAGACGTCTAAAATGATTAAGGCCTCGGCCAAAACCATAAATCAAATTGGGAAAGGGCCTCGGCCAATTCCACGTCTAGTTGTCTCATGAGACCTACCGATGCATCGAGGAGCTATAGCGGGCTCCACCCGTCACATATTAAGTCCAATACATTCCTCATATGAATAGGTTTAAACATAACATAAATATTCGTATTAAAACTAGAATATGAAATGTCAACAATTTCTTCATAAACTATGGATGGTATAAAAATAACACATCCACAGTCAAATATTTCACAAAATGTTCAATGGAAGTTTTGTATCATAAATCAATTCCAATTAAACTTAAAACCCATCAAAGGATGTTGACATGGATGAAATCAAAGCTATTTGAGAGTAATATCTCTCCTTTTTGAAATCATTTAAAAGTACCATAATTATAAAATAATACATTTACTTTGAAGATATTCTTATAATCTTGTTAGGGAAGCTTCGACAAAGTTATAATGGCAGAAAATAGCCGCACCCGCCGTATAAGTTAAAAAAACATTCTTACATTAAATTTGTCAAAGAGGTCAAAAAGTACATTGTTTGGAAAACGACGGTAAGATTCATTTCAAAAATGTATAAGGGTATAAATGAATTTAACACATTTTCCATTTAATAGTAAAAATGTTTTGAAAGACATTTTTAAGAACATGGATGTGGATGATAACGAGGTCCCAGTAGATAATTATGTATAAACAACCTTGGATAATGAAGAGGTTGTGAAGTAAACCCTTACCTTGTACTTTTCCTTGGTTGGGGTAGGTTAACCTCCTGTATAATGGTGAAATAATTGTTATTAAATTATACAAGAATCATATACATTCATATGATATCATATATGATCTTTTAACATTGCTTTGTTAACAATATCTTAGATTTATCGTTGTTTCGGGTGTTAACTTACTCGTTTTCTTGTATATGTTTTGTTACGTAAGTCGTGTTTTTCATGGATAGGTTGTATCTTATTCATATCCAGAATGATATCATGTCCTTAAAAATTATTTTTAAATCATCAAATGATAATTATACTTGAATGGATACGACGGAGAATGAATCTCATCGCGTTCGTGGAGACGGTAGTCCGTACGTACGCACGAGCGACAATATCATTATTTTGATATTAAAATAATATATAATTGGATAGTATATCATATATACAGAATTATTATCATGTTATATTTATTATTTACATGAATTACATATCATTATTATACCCATCTAAATAATAATATATTGAATAACAATTACACCACGACGTGGAGACGGTAAGCCGTACGTACGCACGTATGGTGACATGTCATTCAAATGATGGGTAGAATACTGAATATGGTTGTTCCATATTTATAATAACATCACAGTATATAGAAGATACTGGAGTTATAATTTTATAATTGAAATAATAAACAAAGAGGGAGTGGAAGAAGAAAGAAACTTTAAAGAGGGTGATGAAAATGTTACCTCTTCTTCGGGTTCTTCCTTTTGATTTGATCAAAAGGACTCCTTAGGATGGTTTTCTGACTAAAGTAAAGCTTCTAGGATTAAGGGAGAGAATTTGGGAGAGTATTTGGGCAGATTTTTGCCGAACCAAAAGGCTTGAAAGTGTGAATAAGGTGGTAGAGTTGGGGGCCTTTTATAAGAGGAGAGGAGGGGCTCTTTTGGAAAGATTGAAATGTTACATTATTATACAATGATTTTCGGATTCTAAAGGTCCCACACATATATAATTCGTGGATAAGGTGATAAGGGTTCGAAATCTCCTCATACAATAGGATTTGGACAAGTTTAAGCCTTGGATTTTGCATTATCTTCTCATTTTATTTAAATCGTTAAATAATGAGGTCATCACTGCATCATAATGATGTCATAAATAATTTAATTTATTTAATGTCTAAAAATTATAAAAAAAATACTATGATGTAGGAAATCTTTTTAGCTTTCTAATTAATATTTATAGTCAAAATTTAGACTTTTGTAACCCCACTTAAAAACTGGTTTAGTAAAACAACTCATGTTTGTGTCAATTTAATTTTAACATTAAATAAATATATATTAATGTCATTTTCCAACTAAAGTGGCTCCATGGGGTCCCCAAGTTGGCCAATGGGTTGTCTTGGTCGTCCATGACTCATCCAATAGGAGTATGACAAGTTTCATGCTCATCTCATATTATTAAAACATTATTTGTACCTTAAACTACACTAATTACCTCTAATCGCGATTAAGAACTTAAAAGTTACTATTCACCAAAAAATTATTTTAATCTCATTGAACCACATTTTACTTCTTAATGAAAACCATGTATGTCATATTTTTGAAAATCAAATCACAGAAGTGGTAATATTTCATTTTAACGAAAAATCAGTTTTTAACAACCACTTAGTGGTTTCACTATTCATCAAAAATTGAAGTTTTTCAGAATAAGGCCAAAATTTCACCCTAAGCTATAATTGATATCCCAAATTCAAAAATGATGTCTATTTTACAAAATTCAAAACATATAAGTTGCATTAATTAATTTTATAATTAATTCCCGCTGTTACAACAAATAGCGTGTTTTTAAGAAACAATTTATATCAAAAGATTAGCAATTGTTTATGTCCAATTTCAATTTTAAATTAATTCTAATGACCACCATTGGATAAAATGGTAAAAATATATTCTAATTATACTTTAAAACCACTAAATAGTATAATTTATCACTATGAATTATTTTGATTAAAAAAGTTGTTTTTAAGTATTTTTCACTATTCATAAAAATTAGAAGTTCTCAGAAAAATACCAAAAATTCAACATAGGCTAATTTCGATATTAGGAATAAAAAAATGAATTCCATTTTGAAATATAAAATTTCTATAAATTTAAAAAGTGGTTATTACTATTCATAACGGCTACTTTGATTAGTCGCGGTGTTTTAGAACTCGAAGTTGCGTACAATGCAAGCTATTGCATTATTGAATGAGAAGCGTATCGTGGAAGCTCGGGGTGTTACATTCTCCCTTCCTTCAATAAATTGCGTCCTCGCAATTTGAAATTTTTCTTTGAAAGTAAAAGGCTGAAAAGAGAAAATACCTTTGAGGAAAACCCACATCGGAAATAAGATTAATAAATATATAACATTAAAAGAAAGCAAGATAAGTACAAAGGTCACCCGATATAGCCCATTCTAGGATTATATGAAAATGTGGATATGGAGGAGAAACAAACCATCAAGGTCTGATGGAGAGTTATAGAAAACAGGATTAGGAGAAAGTTTAACCACAAGAAAATCACAAACTTGTGATTGGTTAAACGGTCATTGAATCCCCAGTTGGAAAAGTTAACCGACAACATTTTTGTTTTAAGTTACCTTTTATAATGTTGAGGAATTTATTTAGGAGATTTACTAAGAACGTAAGGGAATATACATACTTGTTATGTATACTTTCATTCGTTAATAAATTTTTACCACAAACCCAACTTTTACTCCAAATGGTAACGGAACTCAAAAATATTCTATTTATCCTAATTGTATAAGGTTCCAAATGTTAACACATACCATTCAGATTAGTAAAACTATTTTGTAATAACCAGGGACTTCCTATAGGCTAGTGGTAGGAAATAAAGGCTTGTCGCACTATGGTTGTGGGTTCGATTCCTGCAGCTTTGTTCGACGCGACAGGTTATTCCCCACCCTGCAGGTTGTCCTTTTCCTAAAACTATAGTATCATAATATTCCAAAAATAATATTCATAAATGCTTTAACCTTGAACAATACTATCCATGGTTCAACTTAATCCATTCCAACCTTAATAGTTATCCAAAATACCTTCGTCCAGACTTTCTCTAAAAGGTCTCTAAATTCCAAAATCAATTTATCCGATTCCCCAAACAAAGTAAAGTTTCTCTTATTGTCACATACTAAAAATATGATTACCTTAATCATATTAAAACCTTACTGAAACAACAAGTACTGCAGTACAATCCTTATATATATATATATATATCACATTATTCTAATAACCAAAATATAATCCATGAGTCCAAAAGCACCAATACATTAGTTATTCTGCTTCAACTGTAGTCATAGCATAATATTGGCCTTGATCCCTTGGCCTTTTCGGAGGTAAGTTTCCTTGACGCTTAGGACATTCATTTTCATAATGCCCCATTTCCCTAAAATTGTAGCATTCAACTTTGACAGCCTCTTTCTTTCCCTTGCAATCACGAGCCTGGTGACCCTTTTCTCCACATTTATAACAAACTCCCATTCCTTTTAGGAAAGTACCAGGGTGATTCTTCCCACAATTATCACATAATGGAAAATCCTTCTTTCCCTTTTTCCCTTTATCTGTCTCTTGTTCCACCGTTCTCTTCTTCTCTTACTTTACTTTGTTGTCATAAGACTTAGAGAATTCATTTTCTGTCTTGATAGCACACGAGACAATATCTTCGTATGATGTGAAGGATTGTGATACCAAAGCTCGACGGAGAAATGGTTTTAACCCATCAAAGAAACGATTAATCTTACTCCTTGGGTTACGTATATAATCGGCAGCATGCCTCACTAACCTTGTAAAGTTAGCCTTGTACTTTGTGACATTCTCATCCTCCTTCTGCCTCAGACTCAGAAATTGCCTTTCCATATCTGCTCGATGGTCATGAGGAAAGTATTTTTCTAAGAAAATCTCTTTGAACTCCCTCCATTCCATATTCGATACATCATCATCTTCTTTTGTGTTTTGAATCAGCGACCACCACTGATCGGCATCTCCAGTGAGGTGGTAAACTGCCATGACAACCTTCTCCCTTTCACTACTCCCCAAGGCATGGAATATTTTCTCTAAGGAATTTATCCATTGCTCAGCTACTATAGGATTTGTACTCCCATTGACGGTTGGTGGTTGTTGCCTCATGAAGCGGTCTAACATTGATCCTCCACGTTGCGGATCAGGGTGCTCCATACGAGTAAGGTTATTATTCATAACCTGAGTGAGTTGTCCCAGTATGGTAATAAGTTGATCAGAACTAGTTGTATCTCCAGCTCCACAATAATTATCTTGAGCAGGAGGGCAATCCTTACACGGAGTGCGTGCATTGATACGGTTTCCATTCCTTCCAATAGGTGCCATTTCTAAACAATGGCATAAACTATATTAGTTTATAAATCAAAATACATAATTCCATACTTTTAATATACTTAACATAAATAGAACTATTTATGGATATAATCCATAAAAAAAATTTCTTTGAGGAAGTATATACTCATAACCCTTCATAGTGGTTTATAAAGAAAATGAGAATTATCCAAAGCATATCCCCCGGGAGTGTCGTAACCAAGAGTGCAGCAAGGCCCGTTGTCGTGCACCAGTTCCCGTTCGAGTCTATCTCAAAGCGGTGTTTTCGGGTTTTACCCCTAGGTACATCTGTGCCAGATCTGCCTCTACTTTCTCGTATCCAGACAGAGATGTATTGCTTGGAAAACTCACAAAATCTCTACAATAAAAAAATTCTAGGAAGTTCTTCTATACTAATCCTCAAAGTCTATCTTAGGTCTACGTGCTCTAATCAGAGTTTATCTAAATCTAGCTTCCAAGGTTTGTACTAAACTTCCTATGATACCAACTGTAACGCCCCGACCCCAGCTACCCAGAGTCGGTGCATTATTTCATAACATTGGCATGATCACAAAAGATCAAGTCTCGAAAGACCAATTAGTTTAGTAGCCTTGGAAACACTAGATACATTCATAAACATTACATTACATCATAAAAATGAAAACTACAATAACATGGTCTCCCTAGTCCACACTCATATCCTCACTGACTATTCTTGCAAGTCAGTCATAATACACTTCTTCACATCCTGGGAAAAATAAAACATTGAAAGGGGTGAGCTCAAATGCTCAGTAAGGATAACAATATAGCGGAAACTTTCATAAGAAAACATAAGTATTTAAGGCAATGTATAACTAAAACAAAAGCCTTATTGAACTTGAACTTCAGCATAATATGGCAAAAGTAAAATAAAATAATGCCATTACTTACTCACATGGATATTCTACTAGACGAATAATCACGTGAAATATCAATAACCACTTTCATAATGAGGGAATGTATAATGCCAGACATTCTGAAACACTTTGTCAAGGCCTCGGCCAAGACGTCTAAAATGATTAAGGCATCGGCCAAAACCATAAATCAAATTGGGAAAGGGCCTCAGCCAATTCCACGTCTAGTTGTCTCATGAGACCTACCGATGCATCGAGGAGCTATAGCGGGCTCCACCCGTCACATATTAAGTCTAATACATTCCTCATATGAATAGGTTTAAACATAACATAAATATTCGTATTAAAACTAGCATACGAAATGTCAACAATTTCTTCATAAACTATGGATGGTATAAAAATAACACATCCACGGTCAAATATTTCACAAAATGTTCAATGGAAGTTTTTTATCATAAATCAATTCCAATTAAACTTAAAACTCATCAAAGGATGTTGACATGGATGAAATCAAAGCTATTTGAGAGTAATATCTCTCCTTTTTGAAATCATTTAAAAGTCCCATAATTATAAAATAATACATTTACTTTGAAGATATTCTTATAAGCTTGTTAGGGAAGCTTCGACGAAGTTATAATGGCAGAAAATAGCCGCACCCGCCGTATAAGTTAAAAAAACATTCTTACCTTAAATTTGTCAAAGAGGTCAAAAAGTACATTGTTTGGAAAACGACGGTAAGATTCCTTTAAAAAATGTATAAGGGTATAAATGACTTTAACACATTTTACATTTAATAGTAAAAATGTTTTGAAAGACATTTTTAAGAACATGGATGTGGATGATAACGAGGTCCCAGTAGATAATTATGTATAAACAACCTTGGATAATGAAGAGGTTGTGAAGTAAACCCTTACCTTGTACTTTTCCTTGGTTGGGGTAGGTTAACCTCCTGTATAATGGTGAAATAATTGTTATTAAATTATACAAGAATCATATACATTCATATGATATCATATATGATCTTTTAACATTGCTTTGTTAACAATATCTTAGATTTATCGTTGTTTCGGGTGTTAACTTACTCGTTTTCTTTTATATGTATTGTTACGTAAGTCGTGTTTTTCATGGATAGGTTGTATCTTATTCATATCCAGAATTATATCATGTCCTTAAACATTATTTTTAAATCATCAAATGATAATTATACTTGAATGGATACGACAGAGAATGAATCTCATCGCGTTCGTGGAGACGGTAGTCCGTACGTACGCACGAGCGACAATATCATTATTTTGATATTAAAATAATATATAATTGGATAGTATATCATATATACAGAATTATTATCATGTTATATTTATTATTTACATGAATTACATATCATTATTATACCCATCTAAATAATAATATATTGAATAACAATTACACCACGACGTGGAGACGGTAAGCCGTACGTACGCACGTATGGTAACATGTCATTCAAATGATGGGTAGAATACTGAATATGGTTGTTCCATATTTATAATAACATCATAGTATATAGAAGATACTGGATTTATAATTTTAGAATTGAAATAATAAACAAAGAGGGAGTGGAAGAAGAAAGAAACTTGAAAGAGGGTGATGAAAATGTTACCTCTTCTTCGGGTTCTTCCTTTTAATTTGATCAAAAGGACTCCTTAGGATGGATTTCTGACTAAAGTAAAGCTTCTAGGATGAAGGGAGAGAATTTTGGAGAGTATTTGGGCAGAGTTTGGCCGAACCAAAAGGCTTGAAAGTGTGAATAAGGTGGTAGAGGTGGGGGCCTTTTATAAGAGGAGAGGAGGGGCTCTTTTGGAAAGATTGAAATGTTACATTATTATACAATGCTTTTCGGATTCTAAAGGTCCCACATGTATATAATTCGTGGCTAAGGTGATAAGGGTTCGAACTATCCTCATCCAATAGGCTTTGGACAAGTGTAAGCCTTGGATTTTGCATTATCTTCTCATTTTATTTAAATCGTTAAATAATGAGGTCATCACTGCATCATAATGATGTCATAAATAATTTAATTTATTTAATGTCTAAAAATTATAAAAAAAATACTATGATGTAGGAAATATTTTTAGATTTCTAATTAATATTTATAGTCAAAATTTGGACTTGTGTAACCCCACTTAAAAACTGTTTTAGTAAAACAACTCATGTTTGTGTCAATTTAATTTTAACATTAAATAAATATATATTAATGTCATTTTCCAACTAAAGTGGCTCCATGGGGTCCCCAAGTTAACCCATGGGTTTTATTGGTCGTCCATGACTCATCCAATAGGAGTAGGACAAGTGTCATGCTCATCTCATATTATTAAAACATTATTTGTACCTTAAACTACACTAATTACCTCTAATCGCGATTAAGAACTTAAAAGTTACTATTCACCAAAAAATTATTTTAATCTCATTGAACCACATTTTACTTCTTAATGACAACCATGTATGTCGGATTTTTGAAAATCAAATCACAGAAGTGGTAATATTTCATTTTAACGAAAAATCAGTTTTTAACAACCACTTAGTGGTTTCACTATTCATCAAAAATTGAAGTTTTTCAGAATAAGGCCAAAATTTCACCCTAAGCTATAATTGATATTTCGAATTCAAAAATGATTTCTATTTTACAAAATTCCAAACATATAAGTTGCATTAATTAATTTTATAATTAATTCCCGCTGTTACAACAAATAGCGTGTTTTTAAGAAACAATTTATATCAAAAGATTAGCAATTGTTTATGTCCAATTTCAATGTTAAATTAATTCTAATGACCACCATTGGATAAAATGGTAAAAATATATTATAATTATACTTTAAAACCACTAAATAGTATAATTTATCACTATGAATTATTTTGATTAAAAAAGTTGTTTTTAAGTATTTTTCACTATTCATAAAAATTAGAAGTTCTCAGAAAAATACCAAAAATTCAACATAGGCTAATTTTGATATTAGGAATACAAAAATGAAGTCCATTTTGAAATATAAAATTTCTATAAATTTAAAAAGTGGTTATTACTATTCATAACGGCTACTTTGATTAGTCGCGGTGTTTTAGAACTCGAAGTTGCGTACAATGCAAGCTATTGCATTATTGAATGAGAAGCGTATCGTGGAAGCTCGGGGTGTTACAATTGAGGTTTGTAGGGAGGAGAAAATTGTGATGGGATCCCAAACTCACGTAAGTAATCAATAAAGTCTTTATTAATATATTATTCACCATGATCTGAGCAAAGTTTCTTAATCTTATTTCCAATTTGGTTCTCAACTTCATTCTTGTATTCCTTAAATCTATCAAAAAATCTAACTTATACCTCATTAAGTAGACATATCCATATCTACTAAAATCATTAGTAAAAGTTATGAAGTATGAGTACCCAACCCTTTCTTCAATAATAAATGGTCCACACAAATCGGTATAAAATAATTTAAGAAGCTCTTTAGACCTTTCACCTTTCCCAATAAATGGGGTTTTGGTCATTTTTCCTTTTAAACATGCATGACATACACTAAGTGGTTTTAGTTAAAAAATATAAATATTCATCTTGATGTAATTTATTCAAGCGCTTTTAATTTACATGAACTATCCAGGAATTCCAAATTTGTGTGTGGTATGAGTCATGTGAAGTAACATCATTATCGATTGTCATTACTTAGTTCATATAATCCAACACATAAAGATTGTTATTTAAATGTTTATTACCATAAAAAATACTCTATTTATAAAATTATAAACATTTATTCCCAAATTTGAAAATAAATCTATTTGTATCAAGTCTAGATACATAAATAATGTTTTTGGTAATATATGGAACATAATAACAACCTTTCAAAACTAATATCATTTTGGTCAGCAACTTGAGGTGGTAGTCCCTGATAGCTACAATAGCAATTTTAGCTTCATTGGTTACTCATAGATCTACCTCCCCTTAGAAAATATTTCTAAATATACTTGTTTCCTTGATTTGAATAAAAATGTGATCACCAAAATATGTATTTAATACCTAATTTGAAGAAATAGATAAATTGCACTCGATAACAAATGCACCTAAAGTTTCCCCTTGCTTCTTTGGTTGGGTGTAGTTTTTTTTATAGTGGCCCTTCTTTCCAAATGTGAAATAGATAGCATCATGTTCCCTTGCCTTCCCCTTGATCTCCCTCTTATTGTAAGGGCATGAAGAATCTTTAGGATTAAAGCTCTTTGCTTTCCCTTTCTATTTGTTCACCATAAGGATGGAAGGCTTTTCAAGCTTCATATAATTATCTACTTGGAGAAGAAGAGTGAGAAGATCTAGAAAATACTTCTTAATATTTTTCATATTAAAATTAATAACAAAGTTGGAGAAGATCTAAGGGAGTAATTCCATAATGAGATCAGTGCCCAGTTCTTTGGGGAGTTTAAACCCTAAAACCTCTAAGCACTTAATGTATCTGATGAGATTGACTACATGAGGCCCAGCTGGGGTACCCACTTCAATCTTGCTCTGAAAACGAACCTTGGAAATATCAAATTATTCATATCTATATCTCTCTTGGTAAAGACCATGGAATTTATCAAGCATGCTATACGCATCCATGTTTTTGTGATAATTCATGAGTTCACTACATTGATGAAATCATCAAACATTGAACATTTATTGAATTGATCAAAATTTTTTCATAGATAAGGAACTCTTCATCACTCACATTCTTAGTATGTGTATTAGGTATTGAGGATTATAGCATGTAAGATTTCTGTTCATGACATAGAACAACTTGAAGGCGTCTATACCATTCCTAGAAGTTACTGTCAGTTAGGAGGTTGTCTTTATAAAATATTGATCATAAGGATAATGTGGATGATGATATTTCCATTTTATTCTAAAATTAGAAATATCATCTTATTATTACCTTTATTGATTAAAAATTATGTGATAAATAAAAAATTAATTGATTTTATTAAATATCCCACTATTTTATCGAGTCCCAATAGCCCTCACCGTTGAACTTAGAATGTTTAGTTTCTTTAAAATTCTAGTGGAAAGGATCCATATGCCCCTTATTATAACCGTAGTAAGGGTTAGTCAAGAAAATTGAAGGTATTTAGGTAGGAAATTATTTTCCAACTACGGGTATGCAGCTCCTTGATCCATTGAGTGGATTCCCCAATCCTAAAATCCTGACTAGAATTTCCTCAACACTTACCTCCAAAGTACACCAAGTCTAGAAAGGGATACTACTCTTGATGTAAAATGGTTAATTCAACCCAAAACCTTCATAAGGAATCCCATTATAAAATTAAGTGTCCAAATAAGGTTTGGTCAAACACTTAGTTCTATTGATTTTTGTTCATAATCAAGTAATGGAAGGCTCAATCTGATTTAATATTAGGTTGATGGATTTTTAATTAATTGTGCATAAATTTTATCTTGTTTTATCCTTTACATGTCTTGTTAATATTAAGTGGGATTTACTTAATTAATTAACCATGTTAAATAAAACATTTACACATAATTCATTTATTTAATTTATTATTCATAAATTTTATCTTGTTTTATCCTTTAAATATCTTGTTAATATTAAGTGGATGTTATTTAATTAATTTAACCATGCTGGATAAAACATTTATGCATAATATATTTATTTAAATTCTATATTTGCACATTAATTTATTTGTTTATGTTATTACAGCCTTGAAACCATAAAATAAATAATTACATAGATAGAAATAATTAATTAATTAAATGATCCATTCATGAGCTTTATATAATGATTTATTTAATGAGCGAACATTAAATCAACCTATGACCTAGGGGAAATAACTCATTTTTTCGATCTTGGAATGAGTTACATCATTTCACCTTTCCACTTGTGTATCACCTAAGTTGACATCATAATGGTTTCATCTTGAACTGCCTCTATGCGCCTTGGGATACTCCATTAATTACATGTATTTATGACTCACGCACAGGTGGGGGAACTAAATGATTGATTAAAAAGGGATTAACTAAATATCCTTATACATGCAAGTCCTACATAATAATGGAGGGAGGGATGACACATAGGATATCGTATTTAATTTAATAATAAATAATTGAAAAATCATACAATAAATTAAATTAAAATATCTAATGCATACACAGGTCTTGCTCAAGCTCATGAATGGTCATACATGCAACAAATACGCAAAAGTAATTGTGTAACACCCTTGTAATTTGTTTTATAATTTTAAATACATTAAGTTGTGAAAAATAATAATTTAAAATTAAGTGTTTTAATTAATAATAATACTTATAAATAATTATATTTCAAATTTATAGCTTTCAAATTAATTTTAAATTAATGTTCTAAAAACAAATACTATTTTACTGTATTATTTTGTGTAAAATAGTATTTTAATATATGTATTTGATTATTTTTATTACAAAATTATTTTTATCAAAGGATTATTTAATTAAATATTTTAATATATATATATATATTGACTATTATAATTTGATAAATAATAAATCATGTTATGAATATATTCCCTATTAACATGACACCCCAAGATTTTATGGTATGTTTCTTCATAGATAATTTCAATTCATTAGATAGCTTATATGAACACAACACTGAGTCACTATGAAACAAAAAATTGTTATCATTATATAATCTAGATAGTTATAACCTAGCCATTAAACTTAATTTTTCTACCTCTGTGAATTGAATTTCAAAAAATGGACATACACGATTGTTTTCAGTAAGATATTTAGAGTGTGGTAGGATCAACTTAATTTTTGGTGAATAGTAACTTACCCTTATGAATAGTAATGTTACCCTTATGTATAGTAATGTATGCTTATGAATAGTAATATGACCCTTATGAATAGTAAACTTACACATGAAATTATAAATAAAATTTAGGCACCTTATAAATAAAATACAATATTTAAAAAATTAATAATTAAGTGTTGGTATTTCTGTGAGTAATAAATATTTAATAATTAATAAATTTATTTAAAAGAAAATTTATTTTCATAAAATTTATTCCTAAATCAATATTTTGTTGTCTTGTGATTTTATGATAATTTAATAAGGCCTTAATTAATTTTTTAGGGTGTTATAAAATCAGTTTTAATTTTAAAAAATGTATTTTTGAGTAAATAATGATTTAAATTAAAAATTAAATTTCTCATATTTAGAAAAAAAATTATAAAAATGGAGTCCATTTTTTTATTATACACTTTGAAAAATAGTTAGGGTGAATTTTTGGGATTTTTTTTGAAATACTTGAATTTTATGAATAGTAAAATACGGTAATTTACAGTATAAATACATTATAAGATAAATATAATATTCCTTGCATCATGTATGATGTAATAAATCATTATTTTGAACTTGGATGCACTTATTAATTTTGTTGGTCACAAGAATAAAACACTATTTCTTGTCTTGAGAAAATTAATAAAATGATGAATAAGATATTCAAAAACCACCCCTCTCCTCCACTATAAAAACCACCCCTCACTTCCTATTCTCATCACTCCAATAATCCTTGAAGATCCTCAAATTTCTTCCTAAATACTATTCCCTAATCTCTCCCCACATCCAAGAGCTCTTGGTCTTTCCAAAAGACCAAAACCTCTTCCCTTAAGGAGGTTCTCAGGAGGATATTTCAAGAGGTAAACCCTCTTCCTTTTTCTTTTAATTTCATTTTCAATTTGTTTTATTTTCTTATATTCTCCTCACCTCATCTATACAAATGATCATGATAACTCCATTATAACCTATATAATGTAATTATATCATATTAATGGAATATTCATTATCAATCTCCCTACTCTCTTTTTTTTAAAACAAAATCATTATCCGGGAGGTGTTGATTTATAACCTTCATGGACGAAGAACCTTCATTCTTCAATTTATACTTCAATTATGGTCATGAAACCATTTTTATGGTCTAAAAAACTATAATATATGTATTATAACCTATTTAATGTTTTTTAACCAGTATATATACATAATATTAATTCATATGACAAAACTAGTTCATCATAATCGAAATACCACCAAAATAATCTAAATGATTGTCATTAATGTTTTATCTAATAATTCATACTCATAATATGTAAAAAAATGATATATATAAACATTTACACTTATTTATTTTCATTAATAATATATAAATTCAATTCTGGAGAATTATATCCATTCCATATGAACTTTCATACTCATATACAAGTATATCGATTGTGAAAACCAAAGAAACAAACAATCTAGAGCGATAAATTTGTATCTTATAACTCATCCAAAATGACATAAATGAAATTAATAAAATTATACTAAATAAAATAAATTTATATAAGGTTCTTAATTAATTAATTAATGGATTTAATTTGATTATTCAGGATATTAAGGTCAAGTTCAAAACACGTTCGGACATAAAGTAAGTGTTTTCTCAACTCACTTGCATTTCCATGAGATATGCCTTACTCAAAAATATTTCTTGTTTATAGTGTATTTATACTACCCATTTATGTATCACATCATAAATATATTTAAGGTCAATTTCAAAACACATTCGGACATAAGGTAAGGGTTTTCTTAACTCACTTTCATTTCCGTGAGATATGCCTTACTCACCACAATTTCTTGTGTATGGTGTATATATACTACCCATTGATGTATCATATCATGAATATATTTATTTTAATTTTATTCAATATATCATTTTATTAATATTAATTTTGGGTCATATGATTTGATTGATTACAAAGTGGTATGGGATTCCACCTGAACCTTCATTTTTCCGTTGGGTTATTCATTCACTATCCTTACCCAAATGTAATGATTATTTATTTTTGTGAGAATCTTATATATTCTATTTTTATTTTCCAAAATCATATATTCATATCATTTCATATTTATTTTATGGTTATTATATGTTTTAAATTAGTTCCCTTCTTAATTCTTCCCGATAAACAAGCCCGATTCAAGGGAACTTCTCGAATTCTGACCCATTTTCAAGTGCACGATATAATGTATTTTAATACATCATTATTTTTTTAAAATAAAAAAAATTATCATGAAAAACTATCTTGGTTCATTTCTGGTTTTATGAAAACAAACATTCCCTTCTGCTTTAAAATCTCTTTAATATTTTCCTTAAAACTCGCTAAAATGTTTTATTTCTAAAGCTTCTTTAAAAACTCTTTTTACATGACTTAAATTCAGTAGGAAAACATTTATGCCTCAAATATAATTTCAATTTAATTCCCTTTTATTTCTAGGATATACATGTTTACAATCTTATTTAATAACAAATATAAATGATTTTCCAAAATATCTCTTCTTTCTAAAGTAAAAATGGATTTCTATTGTCTCACTTTAGCTTTTATGATATATATGTATTGTTCACCACTTATTCCTTGCATATGGTATATGTACTTTCCTTTGGTGTATCATATTAAGAGTCTCCTTATTCTCATGATATTCTAAGGGAGTATGATTTTAATGTTCCAGGTGGTATGGGACACTTTGGAATGTTTAAGTATTATTTCCTCAATAATTTTTCAATGGTATCATTTAAAAGTATCTTCATATATGTCAAAATCCTTTGTTGAATCTTGTACTTAATTGAGGTCTATATCCTATGATATCATTTATAATATGTTTTTTAAGGGTTTTTTATTAATTTTATTGTGTGTTTTCTATCTTGATACCATTCACCATATTACTTTGAATGGTTAGTGTTTATGTTTAATGATTTGGGAAATTTGTTTATATTTCATATGTTAGTTTCAATATGAATGTATATGTTTATTATGTTCACCCATTTTATATGAGGAATGAATTAGACTTAATAAGTGTTGGGTGGGCCCGTTATATCCCCTCGATGCATCAGTAAGTCTCATGAGACAAACTAGATATGGTTTTAGTTGAGTCCTTACCCATTTAATAGATTCTTGGAATGGATCCCTAACAATAATAAACTCTTGGCATGTAGCCATGAAAATAATAGATTCTAGCATGAAGTCTTGACAGATTTGTGGCATGAATCCTTGATAGATTCTTGGCATCAAGCCTTGAAGGTATGTTTTAGATATCCATTGGTATGCATTACCTCATTATAAAACAAGTAAGTGATAGTCCATGTGATTATTCGACTAGTAGAATATCCATGGTTATATTTTATTATAGCATTAATCATTTAGCTTTTATTCCTGCCATATTTTTCACAAGTATATGTTTAAAGACATGTGTTTTTAGCTTCTCAGCATACCTAGTTTTTAAGTTTATGATTACTTATGATATATTAATTACCCTTACTAAGCATCTATGATCACCCATTTATTATGTTTTATTTACCCTAGGTTGAAAAGATGAATATTATTGACTTGCAAGGATAATCTAGGATTTATGGATGTTTCCAATGGAAATTATATATTTTTTTCCTTTCAAGTTGTAATGTTGAACTTATGTATGTATCTAGTTTTAATAAACTACTCAACTATTTTTTTCCTTCAAGATTTGATTTATTGTAATCATACTAATGTGATAAAATAAGTAACTGACTCTGGGCAACTGGGGTCGGGTATTTAAAAACAGACTAGCATTCATTTCTTTATCCATTATTTCTTATTTAAGATGAACAGGCTTTCATAAATTAATTAATTAATTCTCTTTCATATTAATAATCATCATAACTTAATTAGAGATATCCATAATTTATTAAATTCGTGGAAAATAAATGGCAGAACCAATAATTTCATATTAATTACAATAAATTAATTGAGAATTTAATACTCTTTAAAACTATTATTAAATTTTCAAACACATATTGGTGTTTCCATTAGTAAAAAAGGTTTTAATACTAAATTTTTTAATTTAATTTAATTTTTAATTTTTTCATTTAATGGGAGACTACACGGCATGTGCAGTCCAGATACATGTCATGAACCATGGTTGTCGTGTATCTGATTCATACGCTTAAGGATTTTACGTGTTAACTCAGTTAGACTACACGATGTGTACAGGCTAGATACACACCATGTATCTACTTTTTGAGTACCAGGTTGTCCCAGTCAACATGTAATGTACAATAAATGCACCGCATGGGATTAACTACTCAGCACGTCTAGGTATGATGCACATGGGTACATGACATGTGCTCTAGCTACAAGTCGTGTAGCATAGTTTTATCGGCCAAAGATTTGGCACTTATAGATGACATCTTTGTCTTTTCTTCACTATTATTAAACCTTTAATAAAATGAAACACTAAAAGAACATGGTTAATATGTTGATAACATGTTAATTCAAATCAAATTAAATAACAAAGAAAGTGAAATGAAAATATAACCTCAATTATAAATAAATTAACAATCAAATAAATAATTATAAATTTAAATGTGACCCCTATGATACCACTTGATGGTTCTGGGTGCAGCGGAAGTGTGCGGTGGTGGGAGATATATTAAAATTTATTTTAATAATTATTTCCCAAAACCAAGAACAAGGATCATGTACATCAAATTTATAATTAATTTAATTAATATTTGAAGAAATAAAAACCTAGTCTTATGAACTTTCCTCATTGGTGAATATTGATCGTTTGATATGACCCATTCAGATTACCTTCATTGTGCTTTGAGGATCCAAGGATAGAATCCCTCTATTGGTGATCCACACGTGCTCCTATGATATATGAGAAACACCACTCGATCTTTGAGTACTAGATTGGTGATTCAAATGTCTTGTATTTTTTGTTCTTGATCACTCATTCTTCAGTATTAAATAAATCTCTCTTGCACTTCTCATTCTTGATAAGTAGAGAGAATGAGTTGAGAGAGAATTCATTGTACGCAACAATTCTCTATTCTCAATTTTGGATGCACTACAAAATAGACATATTCTTCTATTTATAGAGTTAGGATTTAGGTTAAAATATTATTTAATAGCATATCGTCCATTAAATAACATTTATTACTGAAGTTACAAAGGATCAAATAAAAACAGAGAGGGGGTTGTGAATCATTTGTTAACCTTTTATAAGTTTTCAAACTTTTAGAAACTTAACCCTTGTAACCTATTAAAGTTCATTACCTTGTCATATTTTAGTAAATACTCATGCATGAAAAGGTAGGAAAGCAATTAAAGCATAATATATTTACAAGGTTTGGCCTCAGTGTGATATCCTACATCCTTGACATGAAAACTCCTGTGAGTCTATGGAAATTCACTATAGTGAAGAAGTAAATACAACTTATGTAAACTCCAATTTGACATCTTCTATATCTTGGTAGGAAAGATTATACTGACTCCTGTCAGTTTACAAATTTTGCTTATAAAAAGTTTGATCTATAAAAGAAAATGATCGTAAAAGCTTTTACTCCACAAAAATATGTCTGGAACCTCAATCTGATGTCCCTGGGTCTGATTGCCTCAATTTGATGGACTCAGTACAATTAACCTTTTAACAAACCGCACTTATCAAACTATGCTCAATTTATCAAACTAATCTTCTATAGTTCTATCTTCTCAGTCTAGAAAACAAAACCTTCAGTAGTTCAATATTCTTATGAGATATCTATCTGTAAAGTGACTCTGACTCAAACTCTACAATGCTCTGTCTTTTTCACATGTGAAAAATTTTAAAAGTATGAATGTACTATACATCTATTTATAGGTGTCCAAGAATAAAAAATGTGGGAAACTAAAAAACTTTTCCTTCTCATTCAAATTAAAAAAATCCAAAATCACTCACATTTGAATTTCAAATTTGACTACTTTAACTATTCTCAACTCTTATAGAACCTTATTGAATCTTTTTGAGTCTTCTTAGAAATCATACTTCTTGAAATTACTAACTTTTATTTAGTTCAATTCAATGAGTCTGATTAAATTTCATTTTGTGATTCTAATAGATTTTCCTACCTCAGAATTATTCTGATGGACTTTCTTACAGAAACCGCATCTGATGAACTTTCTTATAAAAAAGATCACCTGATGAATCATATATTCATCATCTTAGATTTTGTATTCTTTCCTCCTAACCCAATATAAACAAACAATTTTTCATTGTTTACTCTGAATCTCTAATCCAATTGTAAATGTCTGACAACATTGTTGCAACTTATAAAGAGTTTAGATAACTACAGTAACTCCACACTTCTCATATTTTCAAATTCTTCCTCATTACGATAGTCTTCACATTATGATGGAATTATTCATATAATTTTCTCAGACTGATAATTTATCAGTATCTTTAGCTCTGGTCCATCTAATGTTATATATCTGATGTTTTTATCGATGTGAAGTATCCTTCTGGTGGATCAGTGCATGTTTTTGATCTGATGGGTCCTCCTCAGCTCAATCTGAATGACTTTATTCCTCAACTCCGTCTGGTTGATTTTTTATTACGATGTATTTCTCATTATGATGGAATAATCATTATGATGTTCTAAATATGATGAAGACTCCACTCAAAAAAATTTAAATTCTCCAAACTTCATCAACTTTACACATTCATAATTCTGACAACTTTTGTGTCTGATACTTTTGGATCTGATGCAAACTTTGTCTTAAATTCTAAAACCGATACAATATTTACGATTCCTATATTTATTTAAAAGATTTTATCATGATATTTTTCATGATTTATGAAAACTTTAAAATTGATAAAGCATTTTCTGACTTGAGGTTATAAAGTAAAGAACTTTTTAACTCCTGACTTCACTATTTTTCTTTTTCTCTTCAGTATCATTCTGAATTCCTCACTCAGAAACTTCTAAATTTCTAACCAACACAGAGTCTGATGAATCTTTAAATTTATGCCAATGGATCTGAGACTAATGATGTATTCAATCAACAAATTCATATTTCTGAAAAATTCTTTGTCTGGTGCTACTCAGTCTGATACACTGGGTCTGAAAAGAAACTTTCTCCCCCTTTGTGTTTGGGTTCAAAATTTCATCACTTACTCTAGATTGATAACAAAAAAATTATTTTGAAAACATATTAATTATTAATAAATAAATAAAATGTTAAAACATTATAAGTATTTTCAATCTAACCCTTTGTATTTTTTTAACAACTTTTTCAACTCACCATGTTTTAAAGACTCGGATTTTTTCACAACAAATTTTTTGAAACAACTAAAATATTTTAACTTTTATCAAAACATAGACTATCTCAAAATCGAGTGTCCCAAAACCACACTACTAGATAAAGTACTTTTTTTAAGTAATTCCAACCCTCAGTGATAAGAAAATTTCACAGACATGTAAAGATAAACTCTCCCTCACTTTTATCTTTTCTCGCTTTTCTTTTTATCTACCCCCTAATTTTTATCTACCACATTATCTAATAACCACAACTTAATATTCATAAAATAAAGATAAGTAAGAACTTATTATCAAGTAAAAATTTGTTACTTTCTCTCCCCCTTCATCAATATAATCCAAATCATGATAAGGGGACTTTCTTATGAGGTTTAGGAATTCATTATAGGTGGTTGAACATGAAGTTACTACCTAAAATAAATAAACCTTTCTTTTGTCATTTCTTTTGTAAAGATATTAGTAACTTGATACTTTTTTTAGATATATTCTAGAAAAACATCCCCAACAACAAATTTCTCTTTTATAAATTGAAACTTTATATCAATGTGTTTTCATCTTGAATGTTGGATAGGATTTTAAGAGATATCAAGTACACTCTAATTATCAAAAAGTATTTTCAATGGTTTAGAAACTTTTACTTTAAAATATTACAACTAAAATTTCATCCACAACATTTGAGTATAAGAATGAGTAGTAGAAACATATTTTTATTCTGCTATGATCAAAGTTACTAAACTCTATTTCTTACTATACCAACTCACACAACATTTACCCAAGAAAAATGTTCCAACAGAAGTTGATTTTCTATCATTATAATCTCTAACCCAATCAGTATTAGTATAACCATGAAAGTTCATACTACAACTTATTTTTTATAAAATCCCATGTGAAATTGTTCCTCTAACATATCTCATAATTCTCTTTTCTTCCAATATATGATACTCTTTTGGTTCACTCTGATATTTGGAAAAAAAATCACAACATAAATAATATCAGGTATTGAGGATATGAGATAAAGAAAACTTCCTATCAGCTTCCAGAATTCTTTCTGATTCATAATTTTTTTGGATTCATCATTACTCAGCTTTTTTCTCACTGAAATAAGAGTAAAAACTTATTTGGATTCTACTATCCCAAAATTCTTTAACAATTCCCTCTCATACTTTTCTTGGGATAAGAAAATGTACTTTTCCTTTTTTTGAACGTGTAATCCAAGGAAGAAAGTTAATTCTCCCAATATTTACATTTAAAATTTCTTCTTTATTTCCTCAGAAAATTCTTTACAAACTTTTTCTTCATCCCCAGCAAAAAATATATCATTCAAATACACAATAATAATTAGTGTGTTGGAGTTAACTTCTTTTACATAAAAGTTACTATCAACCTTTCCTTTAGAAAAAATCAACATTCACTACAAAAAAAAATGGGCGATTAGAAGGGGTTTTTTTAGTTAGAAGGGGTTATAACCCCTTATAAACACTTTAGCAGCAGTTACCCAAAACCGCCGCTAAAGTGCCCACCGACTAAAATAAGAGGTGGTTCTAGGAAAGCTCTGGTAAAATGGTTCTATGTTTAGCAATGGTTATATTAGAGTGGGTTTTAACCCCCCTCTAATCTCTCCCAAAATTGACCCAAAACAGGCCAATTAGAGAAGGTTCTGACCACCCCTAATTTAGTGATTCAATTAGGGGTGGTCATAACCGTCTCTAATTGAGGTTATAAATTCAAATTTAGGGGTGGTTATATAACCTCCCATAATGGGTATCATCTTTTTTAGGGGAAACCCCACAGTCACCCCTACATGCCCCACCCGACACCCCCCCTGATGCCCCGACAGACACCAAGACACACACCCCCCCTAACACCCCAACACACCCACACCCCACACCCTGACATGCCCATGCCCTCCCTGACGCCCCGACATGCCCACCCTCCTTCCCCCCTAATGACCCAACACCCCCCCCCCCCCCGATGCCCTAACACGCCCCTCCCTGATTCCCCATAATACGCCCCCTCCCTGATGCCCCACGACATACCCACCCCCCTCCCCCCCAACACCCTGACATGTCCCTTCCTAATGCCCCACACTCCCCCCCCCCTGACGCCCTCACTAACGCGCCCGACACAACCCACATGCGCACCTTTTACCCCATCTGGGAAAGGATGAAAAAATCCATGCAGGAGGGAATCGAACCCTGTTCTGGTTACATAATATCTGGACCCTTTAACCAACCAAGCCATTTTTGTTTTGATATATTATGGAAAATATTTTATATTTATTTACATATTTTAAGTTATATATACTTATATACAAAAATATTATATATATATATATATATATATATATATTTGTATATAAATATAAATAATATAATATATTTTAGTACATATATAAATAATTATATTTACATGTATAAATATATATTTATATATTTATATTTGTGTGTGTGTGTGTGTATTTATATATTTATATAAAATTTATAGATATAATATAATTATAATACATATAGAATTAATTATTTTTATATACTTATGTGTGTGTGTGTGTCTGTAAAAATAATACTATACAGATGTAATATATTAGCGGGGTTTCACAACCCCTATAATGTCATAGATTAGAAGGGGTTCACAATCCCATCTAATGTCATAGATTATATAGGGTTCACAACCCCCTCTAATGTTATATATTTGAGGGGGTTCCCAACCCCCTATAATTTCTTAAATTAGACGGGGTTCACAACCCCCTCTAATTTCTTAAATTAGAGGGGGTTCAAAACCCCCTCTAATTTCTTGAATTAGACCAGGTTCAAACCCCCCTCTAATCTAAGAGATTATTCATGGTTCAAAAACTCCTATAATTTCTTATATTAAAGTGCGTTCACAATCACCTCTAATTTTATACATTAGAGGGTGTTCAATACCCCCTAATATCCAAATTAATATATATATATATATATATATATATATTGTTCCTCTAAAATCCAACTGAACATATATAGAACCACTAATTATTAAATTAGCAGTGGTTTTGACATAACCGCCTCTAAAATACAACCAAATATTAAAAAAATAATGCTAAAAAATAGAGGCGTTATGAACCCCCTCTAAATTTGATGATTATAGGGGGTTGTGTAGAACCCCCTATAAAAAACCGCCATTAATCTGGTGTTTTTTTTAGTGATTCTCAAGAAACTATCAAGTTTTTAATACCAGACACATCGGGGTTATTTTAACCCATATAAATATTTATTCAATCTATAAACCTTTTTTTATCATTATCATTTAGAAAACCACAATTTTGCTCAATTTAAACTTTTTACTCAATCTCTCCATTTAAGAAAGATAACTTTACATCCATCTTATAAAATTTTTAATTTATATGTTCATCCACTAATAAAAAAATTCTTATAGTTTATAATATTTCAATTGGGGAAAAAATTCTTCAAAATACACACCTTCTGCTTATTCATATCATTTACAAACACGTATTTCTTTTTTTTATTGAAACTTCTCCATGTTTATTTAATTTGTTTTTTTAAACCCACTTTTTTCTGATAACATTTTTATTTTAAGTCATGGAACAAGTTTCCATGTTTCATTTTTCTCAATTTGGTCCAACTCTTCATTCATATCATCTACCCATTCTTTATGTTGAAACTGATCCCAGTTCAACTTTTGATATAAGTGAAGTTTGATTTTCTAATATCAACTTTCTTCTAGTCTAAATTGGAGCCTTCTGATTCCGTATAATATTTCCAGACTCAACATGTTTTTATAAGGTAGGAAATTTCAAATTTTCTCTACCATTTAAACTTTCCTCATCGCACGATTCTTATGAATCTTGATAAGTCTGTTTTTTATAATTCTTACTTTAATTGGAAACTTTTAGTTTATCCTCCTCAACATTCACAAAAACTTTTGTTTTATTTTCAATAAAATTCACATCATATGAATATAGAAACTTTTGTAACGTTTTTTATAACATTTTTAACTTCTTCCATTGGGTGAATATCCCATAAAAATTCCTTCTTCATCTTTCTCATCAAACTTTCCAAGATCCGGATTTTTTTTTTATAAAACATGTACTTAAAAAAAATTAAGTACTTCAATGAAGGTTTTTTGTTTTAGAATATTTCATAAGAAGTCATTTTGTATTATTTCCTCAACAAACATCTGTTCTAAACATGTATAGTAGTAAAAATAGCTTCTCTCTAATAAAACTTTGAAAGTTTGTATTCTGCTAACATTCTTCTTCCCATTTACACCAAACTTCTATTCTTCCTTTATAATACTCCATTTTGTTTTCGGGTATATAGATCACTATACTAATGTTTGATTCCATGATTTATTAGATAAGTTTCAAAATTATTTCATTTGAATTCTGAACCATTATTTATTCTTTAATTCTTTGTATAAACCCCCATTTCTTTCTCATTATCTTTTTTGAATAATCTAAACATTTCAATAGCCTTTGAAATGTGTTTCATAAACATGATGTTGGTTATCCAAGTGAAATAATTAATGAATTTAATAAAGTACATATCTCATTTTATTTATTAATGTCTCATAAGACCATATAAATTGGAATGAATAAGTTCAATAGGTTTTGCAGACTAAATATTAGATTTCTTATGAATTGTATAAGTTATCTTACCTTTCTGAAAATTTACACAAACATCTTCTTCTCTTATTTTCAATTCTAGAAAATTTTGTATAGCATCAACTTTAGAAATTTTGTTCATAATTTCCTTCCCAAGGTGGAAAAGTATTCAGTTCCATAAATTATTCTCACCTTCATCACTCAGATAACATGAGTTGTTAATATCTTCAATATAAAAAAGATTTCAACTGGTTCTTTCTCCCCCAGTCATGAATTTTCCATCTTCTATACTTCTGATGATACAAGAATATTTTACAAAAACAACTTATTTTCCATCATCATTAAGTTGACATACACTAAGTAAGTTATGTTTTATCCCATAAACAAATATAACTTCTTTATATTTTAACCTTTTTGTTTCAATATCATCTATTAAAATTCCTCTCATTTTTAATGAACTGTCATTCTAAAAGTAATTGCTCCATCGTATTGTTTTTCAATAGGTTTAAATATTTTTATATCACCTATCATGTGTAAAGAATAATCATTATCAAGTATTTGTGGTTTGTTCCTTTTACTTGCTTTCAAATTTATCACAACAATAAAATCTCTTTCCTCAAATTTCTTCTTTCTAGATTCCTTTTCTTTTCTATCATAGGAAACATGTCCTTGAAGGAGTGCCATACATCTTTAGGCATGATGACCAATCCAATCACATATTCCACAAACTTCTTCTAGACATTAAAATTAATTTTTTATTGGAAATTTTCTTACATCTTGAGACTTTTCTTTTATAACTTCTTATGGGTTAGTAAAGTAACTCATTCCACTACTATAATTTGGACCTATAGCCACATATCTATAGCCACGGACAATAAAAACCATGGTTATAGGTCCCTTATACCCACACTCTCTTTTACTATTTGTGTCCCTATCCCCCACATGACCCCCCCCCCCCCCTCGTGAGTTTCCCATCCCCTTCCCATGTGATCCTCCTCCCTCTCGCGATCATCCTCCTCTCACAATGTCTTCGATGCGGCCACCCCACCTCCCCACAACCCTCCTTCTTCAATGAAACTTTGGAACGATTCTGACATAGATCTGGAACTGTTCTGACATGACCACCACCCCCCCCCCCATGATCCTCCTCTTCTGACTTCTCTAACGTGGCCACCCCACCTCCCTGTGACCCTCCTTCTCTGACGCGGCTCCAAAACTATTCTGAAACGGCTCCAACATAGTTCTGACGCGGCTCTGGCGTGGTTCTGACATGGCCAATCCACCTCCCAGGATCATCCTCCTTTAACGTGGCCACCCCACCTCCCGGGATCCTCATAATACATGTGATGGATCCATTAGTAAGGTATATTTATCTAGTGTTTATTTCATTGGTACCCTATCTAGTTTTGATCCCTCACTTAGAAAAGTTTCTAGGTATAGTTGACCGTGGGGATTAAAATCTAGAATACCCAAAAATTGAAATAGACATCCTAAAATCAATTCCCATTCCTGATATTCAAAAAAAAAATCAGAGAGGATCCCACACTTGGTGTGTTGTTTTGCAGGTGGGGTGACATCAATTACTAGAAAGAAAACTTTTTAGTTCATTTTCACTTCATCCCTGGATTCCCAATCCCTCACATTTACTTTAGGAATGTGAGAATAAACCCTGGATTTATATCTGAATCCCTCGATGAGGATCATAATATTTTTTATGATAGGATTTATATGCTCGATGAACTGGTTATGTGTACATTATCAAAGTTTACCTTAGGATAATTTAATTCTTTGTAGTTTCACTTGTTATTAAGGTCCAACCAGGAGAATGGTGAGTGGGTGAGCAAAGTCTTGTCTAAATAAATCCCAGTTAAGTTGAACATACATTTCTGGAGGTTATACATATGGTCATACCTACTAGAATTAATATCCATATAAAATTAATTTAGATACCCTCACCATGTATGTGTTGTGAGAAGATAAAATATGAGTTAGTCTAGAACTTATTTTTTGATGTATAATGGGCCTTCTTTGCTTGGGACCTTGTTAGGAAACTTATGGGATTTGAATTTTAGGGGGGATACATCTCTGAATTTTTGTTTACATTATTTCAAAATGTTGAGAAACATTCATATATGGTTAATCTTCATGTAATAGTGTTTTCAATGGTGTGTTGGGTGATTTAGGAGACAAGGAACAAGGGTCGTGAAGGCAAGAATAGATCCCTCTATTAATTCAAGTTCATGTGCTCTCTCTTATGGAAAAACTAGGATCCCTTCTTCCTATTGAAAAGAGAATGGCTACTAGTAAGGGGATCCTCCCTAGGGATGTGATTAAAAATGATAGAGCTCCTCTGGGGTGGTGGATCAAGTGTATACCCCCCAATGTTGGACTAAAACATAATGTGAATGGGTCCTATAAATAGGGAGTTATGAGGATGGATTGTTAATTATTCTAGGGGATCTATGGTTATTTAATATAGTTCCTTTTACAGTTTAGGTAATTCTATCTAGGTGGAGAGAAGATCTTTACTCAGTGGCCTTTAAATTTGGAGGATAGATAACCTCAATATTTGTATGGTTGAGTAGAACTCCAAGATTCTTTTAAGATGTCTACATAATGATGCAAGTGCTCCTTGGTATTCAGTTTATAATATTAGTAAGTGTAGGTTCCCCATCGATCAAGGCACAAATATCATTCACACTTGGAGGGAGGGAAAATTTTCTGCATAAAATCTATCTAGTAAAGAGATACCTTATGAGATTCTTTTTATCTATTATATTATAGGGGATCTTCCACATTACTATGAAATTATTGTTAGTGGTGAAACCCATAGTATTCACCACTTTAGACTTCCAAAGTGCAAGATTTTCCAATAAAAGGTTCTTCTTGAGTGACCGATAATTTCCCAACTATTACATCAATCAAGGAAGTTCTTATAGGGATACCATTAATGGAGGTGAATGATCTGAATACTCAAGAGATTTAAGAATAAAACAATTTTCATCACATGTACAATGAAAATACTAAATTCAATTGGTTGGATAATCAATTACCCAATCAACTACATGGTCTAAATCCTAACCATCTGGAAAATTTTCCAACCCATGACCAATTTCAATCCCAACCATTTCAACATCAAATCCAATCTTTTCCATATAAATTATTAGAATAATTTTTTAAAAAAATATTGAAAATGATTTATCAATTTTCATCATTGATATTGGATATATAAAACATTGAATGGTTATGGAACCCATTCCCACTCAGGTTTACCCTTCCTTGATATCTTAGAAGAATCTTGTTACACACAAACCTCTCATGAATAACTCAAAGTTTTGACTATTCCCATGAGTGGGAAAACTATTTTAAAACCTAAACCATTGATTCCTAAACCATTAGAGTCTTCAAAATAATAGGAAAACTGAATAACCAAAATTAGAAACTGAAAAATCAGAGCTAGATAATGAGTGAATTAGTTTGGGAATGTTGAAATTCAACCAGAGGAACATGGGGAAAGTAGTGTATCAAAAATCATTTTTTTCACTACCTAACCTAACACACTAAAGAGAAAGTGAATGGATTGAGATCTTGGTTCATTATAGGGTATTATTTATGGGGTTAATTTCTTTTATAAGTGATTATTATATAATTAATGAGAGAATTATATAAGGTCACCCTTCATTATATTTATCATTTTTAACTTTTATTTTATTTCTTACATGCACTTGTGGTTCCCTATCTCTTTTCACAATAAAATGTAGTATTTTTAATTTTATATTATATTACATTTCCATATTAGAGTTTCAAATTAGTGTCAATCATGTTTTTAGGTCTTAATCATATCTACCTATTGAATTAGAAATCACTGGTGTTTTGCATGTTGCACTTTGATCATCCTTTTGAAATCGTGATTTTGTTTAAGGACATTCTTATTGAAGACTATATGTTAATGCCTATCTTATAGAATGATTTAAATTTATATTTCATATAATCATGCTTAGTTGAATCTGCATTTTATTAACTTGGATAGAGGGTTGGATAGTGCTTATTTACTTGATTTTTGAGTTGGTCCGAGAGGAATATAAAGAATTTTTATTGATGAAGTGAAACAGTTCTAATTATAGAAGAGAGGAACATGTGGATGTTGCAACAGGATTTTCTATATGGATTTTTTCTATGGTTTCTGGCTCATACGGTGACTCCTTTCCCTCATTATATGAAGTTTTATTATAAGTCATGTTTATATCCATTTTGATTTATGATGAACTTCTAGAACCACATCCCATGATGAAGGTTCCTATTTTTTTACCTTCATTCATGACTATTATATAAAATCGCGGGTTTACATACCAAAAAAATATAATTCTTTTGAAACATTTAAAACATTAAACAAACTTTATTGAAATCTAGATTATAAATATAATAAAAGTAATTAAAATTGATAATTATTTGGAGTACTTATCTACTAAGCTTGTCTAGTTCTATAAATTTGAGGGCATAAAATGATAGCATATTATTAGGGCGACCCCAAACATAATGAACTTGTTGATAACATGAGAAAACTATTCTTGAGTGTGTATAAGGAATTCTTTTATACTCAGGCCTACCTAAAATATTTTGGGTGGAATCTGTGACTATGATAATATACTTGTTTAATAGGTTCTCATATGCTGCTAATTAGTTTAAACCCACAGATGAACTTTTTTATGGTAAACCACCTTTCGATAACCACCAAATATTCTTTGTGCGTGCAACCTACACCCACATTAAAACTGATAAGTTGTAACCAAGATCTCTTAAGTATGTTTTCATGGGATACCCTAATGGTGTCAAGGGATATATGTTGCAGGTTGAAAAACATAGATACAAAAGTTTTATGATCATTATAGATGTTGTCTTTCATGAATTTAGTTCTCCTAAATCCTAATCTATCACACATGATAGTGATGATATAACCCTTAGTGAGACTATTGATCCTTATTCCCCAACTGAGTTAGAGGATGCTGATAATCCCCCTCCTCATGATCCTAAAGGTGAATTCCAAAATGATTCCATTGATAATGATCCAAAAATCTATAATAAATTATTTAATGATAGATATTCCAAAGTTTTAATCTCTAACATACATGAAGAAATGGAAACCTTGAATAAAAACCATACATTGTCTATTTTTTATAGACCTCCCAATGCCATGGACATTGGGCATAAATGGATTTATAGGAGGAAGAAATATAACACTAATGAAAGGAAAATAAAATTCATGGCCATATTAGTGGAAAGGGGTTTCCTTTAAAGAGGGGTTATTGATTATGTTAATATTTTTTTTCCATTTTCTAATAATTCTTCTATTTGGTTACTTCTTGTTTTTTATATTTTAATGACTTTCACAAAGAATAATTAGATGGAAAAAATGGTCTTCTTACATGGTGAACTTAATGGGAAATTGTACATGAAACCAATTTATGGTTACCAAAAGGTGTTTAAAACTAACCAAGTTTTTATTTTAAATAAATCCTTGTATGGTTTAATACTGGATTCTTGTTATTGGTATAGGAAATTTGACTCTTTTATGTTGGATATCCAATTTAATCGGATCTAGTATGATGCATGTGTTTACTTTAAATGGGTTAAAACATACATTCTTTACCTACTACTTTATTTTGATTATATATTAGTTATGTACAATAATATAAATCTCATTAATTCTATAATGTATCAATTGAAAACAATTTTTCATATGAAAGATTTAGGAGTGAAAAAATAGATATTAATTAATAAAATCAAAGGGATAGACCAAATAAAATGTTATATTTGTCCCAAAATCTTATATCTTTAACTTATTGAAGAGGTACTTTCTTGAGACCTTAAAGCCAATTAATGATCCCTTTTCCCAACACTTGAAAGTATCATTGACTCAAGTTCATACTTCTACTATAGAAACTTAATATATTTCAAAGAACCCTTATACCAACATTTTTTTGTAGCCTAATGTATTATATTATTTTCACCTGGATGGACATAGTTTTTTCTATTTTCATTCTCAATATATTCACAAAAAATCCAAGGAAACTTCATTAGTAGGTGTTCAAATGGTCACTTAGATTTGTTTCACATACTTTTATCCTATATTTTTGTTTTTCTAGAAATTTAAATATTTATGAACTAATTGTTGGATATGTTGATGCTAATTACATAGGTAATATAGATACTGAGAAGTCACTTACTAGATATAACTTCACCACTTGTGGAGGAACCATATCATAGGAATGAAACATGTAATTACTAGTTTCTCTTTTAACCATAGAAGATGAGTATATTCCCCTGATCGAGGCTATAAAAGAGGCTTTATGGTTAAGGGGTATGGTTTCTAAATTGAACTTATTCAATTTTGTAATATCAGTTTATTTTTATAGTCTATAATATTTCCATTTGTACAAAAAATTATTTTTTTCATGGTAAATTCAAACATATAGAAATTAGGATACATTATATTAGAGATACCATTGTGGAGTGTTGATGGTATACCTTCATAAAGAATAAGTTTCGTTGTCTGTTTGATCCAGAAGGTCCCAAATAACTATGAACCATCATATCCAGAGGTGTTTCTACATTATAAAGAGATCAGAACTATTTGAGAGGCACCCTATTTGGATTGTAAGCGCTTTTCTTCTTCTTTTTTAGTTATTGAAAATAGAATATTTTTATCATTTCTGTTTTCTTATTGTTTATATTGTTGGTTTGTTACTTGTAAAATTTTGTTAGAGCATAATAAAATGGGTTCCTTATGGGAGGTGTTCTTTCCATGCACATTGGCCCTAAAGGGGCCAAATAAAACTAAATCTTTTTTTCATATTTATTGTATTGTTTATTTATTTTGAATAAATTTATACTAATAATTCTTGAAGGAATTTCTTTGTTATATTAAATGGTGTGTACCTAAGGGACACACACTATGTTTTTCAAACCACATAACTTGTCATGTATAGGTGTAAAAACCCTGATTTCACACCCGAACACACATTTTGTGTGTTCTAGATTTTTATTTTTAACTTCAAGCTATAATAATTTCATATTGAATATGTTTCTCTCATCAGGTGGGGTGCAAGAGGGGGGTGCAGGGGGGTCTGCAGGGGGGAGAGAAAATTGTTAGGGGGCTGGCAGGGGGTGGTCTATAGGGTGGTCTGCAGGGGGGTCTGCAAGGGGGAAATTAGCAGGGGCCTATAGGGGGGAGGGAAAATTGGTAAGGGGGCTGGCATGGGGAGGGGGTGGTCTGTGGGGTGGTTTGCAGGGTGGTATGTAGGGGGGTCTACAGGGTAGGGGGAGGGGGGAGGGTGCAGGTGGGATGCAAGGGGGAGGGAAAACTGGCAGGGGGAGGGTGCAGGGGGGAGGGGGAAGGAGGTCTTTAGGGTAGTGGGGAGGGTGCAGGTGGGGTACAAGGGGGGAGGGGTGGGGCAGGGGGTGGTCTACAGGGCAGGGGATGGTCTTCAGGGGGGTCTATAGGGCAGGGGGAGGGGGGAGGGTGCGGGTGATATGAAAGGGGGGAGAAGGTGGTGGTCTGTAGGGGGGTCTGTAGGGTAGGGGGAGGGTGCAGGTGAGATGAAATGGGGGAGAAGGTGGTGGTCTGTAGGGGGTCTGTAGGGCAGGGGTGCAAGGGGGTGCAAGGGGGTGGGGCAGTGGAGCAGGGGGTGAAAGGGGGTGGGGTAGGGACAGGGGGTGTAAGGGGCAGTTGGGGGAGGGAAAACTGGCAGGGGGTATAGGGGGGAGGGGGCTGGGGGGTCTATAGGGGGTCTACAGGGAATTGGGGAGGGTGCAGGTGGGGTGCAAGCGGGGAGGGGGTAGGGCAGGGGGTGCAAGGGGGTAGGGAATAGGATAATGATGAATCCATTAATGAATAACCTTTATATATTCACCCAATAACATATAGTGTTCCCCCTATATGGACTAATTTTTCATTTATTTTTATGAATTATAATAATTTCCCCCTTTCATGCAATCCATACATGAATGAACATATAGAATAATAGCATCATTAAATAAATATGATTTAATATTTTAACCATCTCCAAACTTGATTACTCTCTTATTCTTATTTTGTTCTATTTAGACCATAATACTCTTACTATTTCTCTATATTATAAACATCCTTCTTATTTCTCTTCAATTTTATGTTCACTAATCATCATACATAAGAATATTTCAAAGTTTTTATTAATTATATGTGTTCTCATTTGTATGAATTGTGTTTATCAGAGTATTTTATTGGTAACATAATGATATTATATGAATCACCATATAAAAATTGAATTTTTTCATTAATTAAATGTGTTCTCATTTGTATGAATTATGTTTAAAGGATTTCAGGTACTTCAAGTCAAATCATTCAGACATTGAGCTTGCATTTTCTCTACAATAACCAAGGTTCCTGCATCATCCCTCATAATCAGTGCTCTACTTGAAATTCTATTTTCTATTTTCTCATCCCACACTGTTGGTTTTGATTTTGAATCAAGCTACTTTCTGATTGGTTTTAGTGAACTGTTTGCAGGATTTGACATTGTATGTGGCATAATAATCAATGTTGGATTGGTTAACTCTCTTCTTGACCATTCAAACATCTATTCCTTTCCATAAGTGGCCTTCTATTTACTTAATTATAGTTTAAACCAAAAAAATTAACTATGGATAAACCATAATATTTCAAATTCAAATTAGTTGGAATGATTCAATGGAAATATCGTTTTTCATGGACACTCCTTTCTCACCATAGTTCATTGCAACAAACACCTTTGAATTAGAGCATCATGGCCAATCTTTTCTCACCATAGACCTTGTCTTATTTTTATTTTTTTGAACATGAATTATTTAATATGAAGTTGATTTTGTTTCTTTTTAGGTACTTCAATGATAATATCCAGGTTGAGTGAAAAATATAAGAGGATGGTTGGCTCATTAAAAAGAATAAAATTTCATCATATCATTATAGGGGAGCACTTAATTTGTTTTTTACTTGTTTAGAACAATTCATTCATTCTTCCACTTATTGTAACTCTTTTGAAATTCTTAATTTTAGGGTGTTATACTTGTTGAGTGTTTGTGCTTAAACTATTAAATACTTTTCATGTTGATGTTATTAACCTAAATCTATTTATGATGGTTATTGAAAATATTCTTGATTATGGTAAAACATGTTGAGTTTTGAGTTTTAATGTATGATGATGTTTATTGTGAAATTTATATTTCATGATTTTTTTGTTTAAAATATGTTAAATATTCATTAATGAGGGTAGATTGGTAATATAAAAACTATTTTCATGTTAATTTTAATGTTAAATGTTCATTGTATTTGTATCTTATCTTGTTGAAAAGAGTTATTTTACATGTTTTTCTACGTTTTTGACTGGAAATCATGAATTAATGCATGTTCACACTGAATTTTCTTTCAAAATGGATGAATATTGTTACTTTTTAGAGGAATGATACTATTTTCAACCTTCTTTTTATCTTAATTTTTTGGTTCCATCTTTTCATTCTCTTATAGTTTGGAGGATATTTTGGGATTTAGGGGGGTCTAGGGGGGTTTTCCAGTAGGGGGATATCTAGGGGGGTGAAAGGGGGTCTTTAGGGGGGAGGGTTTGTATTGGGGGGAGGGGCAGGGGGTCTGGGGGTTGTTCAAGGGGGAGGGGGTTGTCCAGGAGGGGGGCTATCTAGGAGGGGTGCAAGGGGGTCTATAGGGGGAGGGGTGAAGGGGTATGGGGGTAGTGTGCAGGGGGTGTAGGGGTGCAAGGGAAGGGGGCAGGGGCAGGGGGTATGGGGGGTGAGGGGGCAGGGGTGTGGGGTTGCAGAGGGAGGGGGCTATCTGGGGTGGCTATTTAGAGGGAAGGGGGTGTCCAGGGGGTCTCCTTGCAATCTGTAAATCCCTCCTCTCCCACTTTATCTATTTCTAGGGATCTTGATTTCTCTTCTAATTTGAAATATATTCTTAATTTCATGATTACTTTATTTTTGACATTATCTATTCCTCCCATCAAATATGGTAGTTTTCCACCTGATTAACCAAGATTTTTATTCTTGAATTAGCCTCTGATCAAATGTATTATATTGATCTCAAAAAATATGCAAATGAATATATCGCTATCGAGTTGGTCTAGTCTTGCGTACGGTGAAAATGTTACTATTTTTTCATTTTAATTATTTTCTTGCGATTTGTGATAGGAAATGTTCTACTGCTGAGAAACAACTTGAATTTGAACTCCGAAACGGTGGAGGTGTCATAGGAAAAATTTCTCTCCCTAGTTGCAGAATGCTTAATTGATTCAAACAGTAATATCAAAGTAATTTCCCTATTTTTGGCTTCCTGATTGATTTTCCTTTTCGATCATTTCTTGATTTTGATGACTTGTATTGGTATGCAGGATAGGGATGCATGCTATGAAGATAACCAACAACAAAACATAGCTGATGCAATTGATTTGCTTCCATGACTTACAACTGGGATTAACGTGAATATAAAATTCAAGAGGTAATGGTTAAGGATGAAGTGAGTTTGATCTTGATTAAGGATGATATCTTTTATGGTATTCACTTTCCATGGTTATGAGACCCATTGGTATAACCATTAATAAATATTGAATACCTTCTGACAGAATTTTGATGTGAATTCGAGTTTGGTTGATATGGTAATGACCATTGTAGTGGTGAGTGATACCCCAATCTACGGTGAGTGGATCAAAGGCTTATAAATTTTTATCTAACTACTCAAGTAATATTAATTTTATCTTACCTGTGTTGATGGTGTATCAAATGTATAAAATTTTGTATTTTTAATGGTGCATGTGAGAGATTTCTTGAGGGAGAACCATTTTTTCCTCTATGTGGGACTGAGGTATGAAATAACACTCATTCTAAGGGTATCCAGTGAGTATACGTAAGAAAAATGATACTTCTAGGAGGTAAACTTGATGGTTCTCCCCAATGGTGGGAGAAAAATCATCCAATTATGATATATGATAATCATAGTCCCATAATATCATTTTGGGTATAACCATTAGCATTTGAGTAAGGATATTACCCAGTGAAGTATAGTACTTGATAAAGTATGTTATGTAGATTATTTTTTTCAACATGTAGTGATTTGAGATATATAGTTGAGGATGTATTCCAAATATCTATTGGTCTAGTTTCATGATTCTATAAGGTGTTATCCTAGCATATGAATCTCTTCGAGTCAGGTTATTTGAGCAGTTAGGATCATCTACTTTATATTTTTATTTAATAGGTCACTGAAGTTTAGTGTCCAGGGGAGGAGTCCAGGGGGGTCCAGGGGAGTCCGGGGGGGAGTCCGGGGGGGTGTCCAGGGGGTCCAGGTGGCATCCAGGGGGGTCCAGTGGGGGGAGTCCAGGTCGGGTCCAGTAAGGGGAGTCCAGGGGGGTGTCCGGGGGGGTCTGGGGTCTGGGGGGTTTGGGGGGTCTGGGGGGTCTGGGGGGTCTGGGGGGTCTGGGGGTCTGGGGGGTCTGGGGGGTCTGGGGGTCTGGGGGGGTCTAGGGGGTGTCTGTAGGGTGTCGAGGGGGGGAGGGGGGAGGGTGTCCAAGGGGGTGTCTAGGGGGTGTCTAGGGGGGTCCAATGTGGTGTCTAAGGGGGTGTCTGGGGGGTGTCCATGGGGGGTGTCCAGTGGGAGAGGGGTGTCCAAGGGGGGTGTCCAGGGGGTAGGGGTATCCAGGGGGGTCCAGGGGGGTCCTGTGGAGGGTGTCCAGGGGGGTTTCTGGTGGGGGTGCCTAGGGGGTGTCCAAGGGGGGTGTCCAGGGGGTTCAGGGGGTGTCTAGGGGGTGTCCGGGGGGTGTCCAGGGGGTGGGGGTGTCCAGGGGGGTCTAATGGAGGGTTTCTAGGGGGTTTCCATTGGAGGGTGTTCAGGGGGTGTCTGGGGGTTTCAGGGGTGTTCAGGGGGGTGTCCAGGGGGTTTCTAGGGGGTTCAGGGGGTGTCCAGTGCAGGGTGACTAGGGGGGTGTTGTCCAGGAAGGGGAGTGGTGGGCTACTTCAAGGGGGGAGGGGGATGCTGTAAGAGGATTGTGGGGGGTTGTCCGGAAAGGGGAGTGGTGGGCTACTACAAGGGGATGGGGGGCTGCTGCAAGTGGGGTGGGGTGCTTCTGCAAGGGGTGTGGGGGATATCTAGGAAGGGGAGTGGTGGGATACTGCAAGGGGGTGGGGGCTGTTGTAAGTGGGGTGGGGGTTGCTGCAAGGGGTATGGGGCTATCTAGGAGAGGGAGTGGTAAGCTGCTGCAAGGGGGTGGGGGTTGCTACAAGGGGAGTATGGGGGGCTATCTTGTAAGGGGATTGGGGTGTAGGGGGGAGGGTGGGGTTTTTTTATGAAATGGGAAGGGATATAGCCACGGTTTCAAACTATGGATAAATCCCTATATCCACAGTTTGAACTATGGCTAAAGACCTATAGCCACAGTTCTAAATCATGTCTAAATACCTATATCCACAGTTCCAAACCATGGCTATAGGCAATGTGTGGCTTGATCTTCTACTGTGGTTTGAAACTATGGCTAAAGGGATTTAGCCATAGTTCAAACTATGGCTATAGGATTTTAGCCATGGTTTAAACTTTGGATATAGGGTTTTATCTGTGGTTTGAAATTGTGGCTATAGGCCAAGGCCTATATCCACACCAATACCAACCACGGTTCATTGAACTGTGGCTATAACCTATAGCCGCGGTTTTTGGGCTTATAGCCATGGTTTTAAACCGTGGCTATAGCCCAAATTTCTAGTAGTGTTCTTATTCCACCATTTCTTTCACTATGTTCAAAACTTCTTTCAGGAAGTGACAAGTTATACCAACAATTATAATCATTATTCCCATAGATTCCAAAAAAATGGAAAAACCTATCAAATCTTGGTTTTTTATTGAAGTAATATCTTCATCTGTAGAAAATTGTTTGAGGTTGAAAATGTATTTATGTTCTAACATACTCTAGGCATGGAGTATATTTTATACTAAGAGAGTTTTCAACTTTTTTAGATGTTATTGGTTTCTCACATCCCTTCTCAATCCAAACTTTCCCAATACTTTTCTTATCACCTGAAATGTTAGAAAGATCATATGAAACATTATTTTTGGATGGTGAGGATTTCACCTAATTATAGATTTTATTTTTCTCAACAAAGTTAGAATTCGCATATTTTACTTCTAAGGATTTGTTGAAGTTTTCATTCACCTTCCTCAAGGTACTTTTGAACTCAATAAGTTTTTATTGAAACTTGTTAATTTCTTCTTCCTTAGTTGTCAACTTCTTACTGAGATCTTCAACTATCTTTCCTTGTTCAGTAATTCTAATATTATAAATTAATATTTATTGGATGTATTTTTATTCTTTCTTAAAAAAATATTTTCACCTTCAACAATTTTTCTACTATCATTCTTTGTCATTTTTATTTCTTTCTTGAGAGATCTGATTTTATCAAAACATGCAAAAAGTTCTATTCTGAGCTGATACTCTCTATAAGATTCTTCACCTCCTTCTTACTCACTATTTAAGGAGTCTTCTATTTTCTCAACTTTTTCAATTAAATTTCTAACCCTTTCTGAACTTTCATCTTGTGAATAATTATTTTAAATTGAGTCTGATCTAGCTCTCTTAATCAACATACTTATCTTGTTCTTAGTAAACTTATTCTTATATTTTTTTGATGACTATTATTCTTTATAAAAAAATTTCCACTTCTTATAATGAGGATTTTATTCAAAATCATCTCAATATTATTCAAATTTCTTCTTAGGAAAATTCATAGCAAAGTGCCCAATTCCACCACACTAAAAATATTTGAGAAGAAGTTTTCCTCCATACTTTCCTCTTCCTCTCTGATAGTTCTTAGAGATAAGAGACATGGTTTTTTTCATATAACTCTCCATCCTCTTTATCTTCATAATTATAAGGATCATCATCTTCAACATCTTCAATTTTTATTTTTCTCATAGCTTAAAAATCTATTTCATCCTTTATCTTATTTTTGAACATTGGAGCTTTTCTCATTTCATAAGAAACAAGAAAGTTATGCAATTAATCAGGAGATAAATCATATTTATCCTTTAAAGTGGAAATTTTATAATCAACCCTATTCAAAAAGTTTCTCATAAGTTTCTTCACTATTGTAGAATATTCTAAAACATAGAAAAATCCTATGATATTGTAAATAACTTCATTTACTATGGTGAAGTATTCATCAATAGTTTATTCATATTAAATTATTATGTCTTCAAACATACTATGTCATATTTTTAGTTTTTCTTCTTTAACATTAGTATTACATTCGAAAATACTTTCCATCTTATCCCATATACTCTTTGAAGTTTTGAGATGTAACGTCCCGACCCCAAAAGCCCGGAGTCGGTGCGTTATTTCATTACATTAGCATGATTAAAACGGAGTTTTATCCCAAATGACTAAGTAGTTTAGTAGATTTAGAAACAAGATACATACATAAGTTCAACATTACAACTTAAAAAGAAATACAAGATAGAAATTCCTTTGAAAACATCGATATCTCCTAGGTTATCCCTGAATTTCATTCATAATATACATCTTTACATCCTAGGAAAAATAATAATTAAGAAAGGGGTGAGCTCAAATGCTTAGTAAGGGTAAGCATTACAACAAAATATATCATAAACATAAACATTTGGCATGGTGAATAACTAAAAACACATGCCTCTAAAAATGAACATGAACATAATATGGCAGGAATAAGAGCTGAATAAATAACTCCATAATAAAACATAATCATGGGTATTATACTAGTTGAATAACCACATGAACTTTAAATTACTAGATTTATAATGAGGGAAATTCATATGATGGAAATTCTAAAACATACTGTCAAGGCATCGGCCAAGATATCTAAAAATGATTAAAGCCTTTGCCAAAATCATATCTAAAAATGGGAAAGGCCTTGGACAAGTCCATATCTATTTGTCTCATGAGACCTACCGATGCATAGAGAAGCTATAACGGGCCCCACCTGTCACTTACAAAGTCCAATGAATTCCTCATATGAAAGGGGTTAACATAATCAATATATACTTTCATATTTGAAACTAACATATGAAATGTAAGTAACTTTCTTCAATCATTTAACATAAACACTAACCATTTGGAGTAATATGGTGAAGGGTATCAAGATAGCACATCCATAGTCAAACTATTCAGAAACCATTCAAAAAAATATTATATATGATATCATAAGAGATAATCCTCAATAAAGTATAAGATTCAATAAGGTATGTTAGCATAAATGAAGATAATTTTAAATGAGACCATTGAAAAATTCTTGAGGAAATAATCCTTAAATATTCCAAAGTGTCCCATACAACCTTGAAAAATTCAAATCATGATCCCCTATAATATCATGAGAATAATGATACTCTTGATATTATATACTAAAGGGCAGTACATAAAACACATTCATGGAATTATTGGTGAACAAGGCATAAATTTCATAAATGTTAATGTGAGACCATAAAAATCCTTTTTACTTTTGAAAGAAGAGTTCTTTTGGAAAATCATTTGTATTTGACATGAAATCAGATTTTAAACATGTATATCCCATAAAATAAAAGGAAAAAACATTTAAATTATATTTTAGGCATAAATTATGTCCAATAGAAGTGAAATCATGTAAAAAGGGTTTTTAAAGAATCTTTAGAATTAAAACATTTTAGAGTATTTTAAGGAAAGTATGAAAGAGAATTTTAAAGTGGTAAGACATTTTTGTTTTATTAAAATAATAAATTAACCAAGGTAGTTTTCATGCTAAAATTTGTGATTTTACAAAGATAATTATGTCTTAAAACACATTATAGATCACACTTTAATATAGGTAAGAATTTGAGAAGTTCCCTTGAATTGGGCTTGTATTTCGGGAAGACTTTTTGAAATGTCCTCTTAAAACATGTAACTCCCAAAAAAATAAATAAGGATTATGGATGGTAAACATATATATATAACTAAAATATGATTTATTAGGATTAAATGATAATACATAAGAATTTCATTGAGGTAAGTAGATAATAAAAGTAACCTGAATGAAAATGGAGGTTCAGGTGGAAAACCCTTACACACTTTGTAATCAATCGATTCATATGCCCAAAAATTAATAATATTAAAAATTATAAATTTAATACTATAAAAATAAATATATTAATGATATTTTACATAAATTTTCAGTATACATACACCATACACAAATAATAGTAGTGAATTAGGAATATCTCATAAAAATGGAAGTGAGATGAGGAAACTCTTACCTTAAATATGAAGGTGTTCTCTACTTGATCTTAATGACCTGAATAATAAAATTTTAGTTTCATTAATTAATAATTCCATAACATCCTCTTCATGTAATTTATTTATTATAACCTTATTAAGTTCATTAATGGCCTTTTTTATGGGTTAAGAGGTTCAATTTCATTGTTTTGGTCTGTTTGTTTCATGATTGGTATACTTATATACATGAATGGAGAATCGTGTAAAATGAGGATGGTTTTATAGAATTGAAGTTATATTTTATTAGTGAACATCCATAATTTTACATTTTTGTAAATTTCATTTGGTTACTTATAGTGAATATGAATCATTATATAAATTATTTAATGATAATCATTTGTGTTAATTGGTGGTTTTTGAGCACAATGAACTCATTTTTCTTTACAAATAAAAAATCAAATGTAAAAAAAGATTTCATAATAATATATGAGACATAATACATATATTATATTCTGGTTTAACCATAATAATGGATTCATGACTAGAATTGAATATGGTAATATAAATTGAAAACCCATCATCCTTGAATGTGGTAAATTAGCACATCTCGTATGGTGTTTATAATACTAGCATAAATAAGGGTAAAGGAGAGATGATAATAACTTATTCCATAATAATAATAAAATTACAATACATGTAAGTTACTGCAGTTTTCATAACATTTTTATTAGGAGATGTGAGGATAAAAAAGAAAAAAAAGGAACTTGAAAAGGAAGTAAAAGAATTGAAAAGAGGAATTTACCTTTGGAATTAATCTTCCTTGAGAGCCTCATTAAGGGAGAGGATTTGGTCTTTTTATGAGACCAAGAGCTTTTATACATGTGTTAGGATCTTGGTAGGATATTTTGGAAGAATTTAGACAAGGAACAATGCTTGAGAGGAGTGAATAAAAGAGGGAGTGAGGGGGAGTTTTGTAGTGGAGGAGAGGAGTAATTTTTGAATATCTTAATCATTATTCTATTATTTTGGTCAAGACCAGAAATAGTATTGATTATTGTGACCAATAATAGTAATATGTACATGTGAGTTCAAACCAAGTGTTCTTACATCATCCTTACATCACCTATGACTCAATAAATCGTGTATTTAGCATTTATCATAAATTATCGTATTTTACTATTCACCTAAAATTAAAGTATTTTAGAAAATCCAAAAAATTAACCATAACCATTTTTCAATGTGTATAATCAAAAAATGAACTCCATTTTATCAAAATTATTTTCTAAATATGTTAAATTTAATTTTTAAGTAAAATCATTATTTACTTGAAAAATACAGATTCTATATTTAAAACTGCTTTTATAATTCTTTCAAAAATTAACTATGGTCTCATAAAATTTTCATAAAATAATAGGACAAAGAAATATTTATTTAGGAACCCATTTTATGAAAATGAATTAATCTATTAATTTAAAATTGTAATTAAATATTTATCACTCACAAAAATATGAAAACTTAATTAATAATTTATAAAATATTCTACTTCATTTATAATGTGCCTAAATTTTATTTATACTTTAATGGGTGAGGTTACTATTCATAAGGGTCATATTACTATTCATAAGGGTATGTTAGTATTCATAATGGTAGGTTAATATTCACCAAAAAATATGTTTGTTCTATCAGACTCCAAAAATCACCTTGAACGCAACTGTGTATGTCAGATTTTCAAAATTCAAATCCTAGAAGCAAAAAAATTATGTTTATTAGCTCATTTATAACAAAGTGTTGTTTTGTAGAGACTCAGTGTTTCATACATTTAATATTAAATTTATTTGTAAAACCTCATGGTGTTGCATTCTCCCCTCCTTACAAAAATTTCATCCTCAAAATTTTGAAATTAAATTTCGAAAGTTAATGGTTGATACTTGAAAATTCCCTTATAGAAAACCCACATCAAAAATATGGTTAAAATTTCATCTTAATAAGATGGAAATGGAAATGCATTGGTTACTACAAATATATGCATTCTAATTGGATAACATGGTCATGGAAGAATAATCAAACCATCATGTTCTGATGGAAAGTGATAGAGAATATGCTCAGATGAAAGATCATTACCACAATACCATAAACTACAGTTATGAAAAAAATGATAATAGGAAAAAAAATATTTAAGACTCTTTTCCTAGAGTTGTGAAGTTATTCCACTCTATAAGAGTATAAATATACATTCCTATTTCATAAACACAATCTTATCCTTTTTTTTTGCCTTGAAATATCTATACTTCATCTCTTATCATAGGTTACATCATTTGGTGACATTAAACTATAAATCCTCATACAATTATCAACTTAAAATAATTCATAAATGTTTTGTATTTACAAAATATCATGATCCAGCACTTTAAAATCATTCCCATATCCATCCTTTCTATATCGATGTATATGGGGTGCTTGGAAATCCTCTTTTTGTTTAGAACTCCATGATCCATCCTGCATAGTTCATCTACTACATTATTTTCCTTTAATCAACATAAAGAAACCCTAAATTTTCACATTCCAAACATGTGAATATCTTCATCATGTATCCTCTTGAAATATGGTAATAACTCAAATTACCATAAAACCTTATTGAAAACATGCACACATCCTTACGCATGCTATTAGATATATTCCTTATATCCATCCATGTTGTAAACTCCATCAATGATAGCATAAACCACTTTTAGACAAGTCAATAATCAATTTTGAGGTAGTGAGTACTTATCCAAATCAATAATTTCTTCATCATTGTATTAATCATCATGAATATATTTAGGTTTGTCATTCCCTCATATATATACCTTTCCAAGATATTAACTTTCTACTGAGTCAATTATCATTGGTGAAATTCATCATATGACCTCAAATTCTTAATGAAATAGTCCTGCAATACAATCCCCATATATTCCATAATTATTATAACCAGTAAATTGCTGATAAAATATTCAAATTAAATGTTTCTCGATGTGGTATATTAATCATTCCACTTAATCTATGGTAGAATCATGACTTTATCATTATCCAATAACATTATTTGGGGCATATTCCTTTGACACTTGGGACATTGATTTGAATGGTGTCCCATTTCCTTGTAGTTGAATCACTTTACATTGAAAATAATTTTCTAACCCTTGAAATCATGAACTTTGTTGCCCTTTTCTCCACACTTTTAATATAATTATTTTCCTTTTAAGTAGGATCTGGGGTGTTTCCTTCCACAAGTACCACATGTTAGTAAACTACCCTTTTTATTCTTCCCTTTATCCATTATTTCCTCTTCCACCCTCTTCTTCTCTTGCTTCCCTTCAAAGCCATAGGACTCAGAAGATACTTTATATACCTTATTAACATATGATATTATCTCCTTATATGATGAGGATACTTTGGAGACTATCTTCCTTCGAAATGATGGATTAAGACCATATCATATATGATCCTTCTTACTATTTGCATCACGTGAATTGGTGAAGTTCTCATTACTTCTGCTATGCACCATTTCTAATCAATTCCATATACTAAATTAGATCATAAAATTATGAACTCTATATAACTCTAAGCATGGTATAGTACATAACATAGATTTATGCATCACAAATCCTAGAACCATATACTTTGGATACATTATAAATCATTCATAATGGCTTGTAATGAAAATGTGAATTATCCTAAGAATATCCCCTAGGAGTTTCAAACCAGGTGTGCAGTAAGGACCATTGTCATGCACCAGGTTATCTCAGGTCAATACTGAAACACCATGTTAGAGTTATTACTTCTAGGTACATCTGTTCTAGAACCACATCCACTTGTAGTATCCAGACAAGGATTTATTTTCTAGGAATATCTAAATAATCTATTCCTTAGAAAAATTATTGGATGTTCTTGTATGTGTATCATCAAGTATATATTAGGGTTTTGTTCCCTAGTCTATATTTTCTAAATCTAGTTTCAAAGTTTTCTACTAAACTTTCTATGATACCAACTGTAACGTCCTAACCCCAGAATCTTGGAGTCGGTGTGTTATTTCATTACATTGGTGTGATTACAAGGAATTCATATCCCGAAGGACTGAGTAGTTTAGTAGATTTGGAAACAATATATATACATAAGTTCAATAATAAAACTTGAAAATAAATACAAGATGTAAATTCCTTTGAAAACATCCATATCTCCTAGGTTATCCCTATAGTTTATTCATAATATACTTATTCACATCCTGGGAAAAATAATAATTAATAAATGGATGAGATAAAACACTCAGTAAGGGTAATAATTATAGTGTAAGATATCATAAACATAAACATTTTCATGGTGGATAACTAAAAACACATGCCTCTAAAAATTAACTTGAACATAATATGGTAGGAATAAGAGTTGAATAAAAAAATCCATAATAAAACATAATCATGGGTATTCTACTAGTTGAATAACCACATGAGTTTTTAATTACTAGATTTATAATGAGGGAAATGCATATTCCATAAATTTTGAAACATACCATCAAGGCCTTATCCAAGACATCTAAAAATGATTAAAGCATCGGCCAAAACCATATCTAAAAATGAGTAAGGCCTCGGCCAAGTCCATATCTATTTTTATCATGAGACCTACCAATGCATAGAGAGTCTATAACAAGCCCCACCCATCACTTACTAAGTACAATGAATTCCTCATATGAAAGGGGTTAACATAATAAATATATACATTCATATTTGAAACTAACATATGAAATGTAAGTAACTTTCCCCAATCATTTAACATAAACACTAACCATTTGGAGTAATATGGTGAAGGGTATCAAGATAGAACATACACAGTCAAACTAATCAGAAACCCTTCAAAAAAATATTATAAATGATATCATAAGAGATAAACTTCAATGAAGTACAAGATTCAATAAGGGATGTTGATATAGATGAAGATACTTTTAAATGAGACCATTGAAAATTTCTTGAGGAAATAATCCTTAAACATTCCAAAGTGTCCCATACAACCTTGAAAAATTCAAATAATAATCCCTTAGAATGTAATGATAATAAGGAGACTCTTTATATGATATACCAAATGGAGTTATATATACCACATGCATGGAATTAGTGGTGAACAATGCATAAATTTCATAAATGTTAATGTGAGATGAGAAAAATCCTTTTTACTTTTGAAAGAATGGTTATTTTGGGAAATCATTTGTATTTAACATGAAATCAACTTGTAAACATGTATATCCCATAAAATAAAAGGCCAGGACATTGAAATTATATTTTAGTCATAAATTATGTCCAACTGAAGTGAAATCATGTAAAAAGAGTTTTTAAATAATCTTTAGAATTAAAACATTTTAGAGCATTTTAAAGAAAGTATTAAAGAAAATTTTAAAGTGGAAAGAAATGTTTGTTTTATTAAAACCATAAATGAACCAAGGAATTTTTTCATGCTAAAATTTGTGATTTTATAAAGATAATTATGTCTTAAAACACATTATAGAGTACACTTCAATATAGGTAAGAATTCGAGAAGTTCCCTTAAATCGGGCTTGTATTTCGAGAAGATTTTGGGAAATATCCTTTTAAAACATGTAACTCCACATAAAATAAAGAAGGATTATGGTTGATAAACATATATAGAACACTAAAATATAATTTATAAGGATTAAATAATAATACATTATAATTTCATTGAGGTAAGTAGACAATAAAAGTAACCCGAATGAAAATGGAGGTTCAGGTGGAAAACCCTTACACACTTTGTAATCATTCGATTCATATGCCCCAAAATTAATAATCTTAAAATGATAAATTGAAGAATATGAAAATAAAGATATTCATGATATTCTACATCAATGTGAATTATACATACACCATACACAAGTAATAGTAGTGAATGAGGAATATCTCATAAAAATGGAAGTGAGATGAGGAAACCCTTACCTTAAATCTGAAGGTGTTCTCCACTTGATATTAATGACCTGAATAATAAAATTTAGATTCATTAATTAATAATTCCAGATCCTACTATTCATGTAATTGATTTATTATAACCTTATTAAGTTCATTCATGGCCTTTTTGATGGGTTAATAGGTTCAATTTCATTGTCCGGGTCCATTTGTTTCATGACCGGTATACTTATATACATGAACGGAGAATTGTGTAAAATGAGGATGGTTTTCCAGAATTGAAGTTATATTTTATTATTGAAAATCCATAATTTTAAATGTTTTTAAATTTCATTGGGTTTCTTGGAGTGAAGATGAATCATTATATAAATTATTTAATGATAACTGTTTGGGTTAATTAGCGGTTTTTGAACACAACGAACTCATTTTGATTTATAAATAAAAAACCATGTGTAAAAAAAGATTCCAGAACCATATATGAGACATAATGAATATATTATATTCTTTTTCAACCATAATAATGTTTTCATGACTATAATTGAAGTTGATGGTAGAAATTGAAAACCTGTCGTCCTTGAATGTGGTAAATTAGCACATCTCGGATGGTGTTTTTTACTACTAGCATAAAAGAAGGGTAAAGAAGAGATGATAATAACTTATTCCATAATAATAACAAAATTAAATTAAATTTAAGGTACTTGAGTTTTAATAACATTTTTATTAGTATGGGTGAGGATAGAAAAGAAAACAAAGGAACTTGAAAAGGAAGTAAAGAATTGAAAAGAGGAATTTACCTCTTGAATTAATCTTCCATGAGAGCCTCTTTAAGGGGGAGGATTTGGTATTTTTATAAGACCAAGAGCTTATAGACGTGTGGTAGGATATTTGGAGGAGATTTAGTTAGAATTTATATAAGGAACAAGGCATGAGAGGAGTGAAGAGAATAGGGAGTGAGGGGAGGTTTTATAGTGGAGGAGAGAATTAATTTTTGAATATCTTAATCATTATTTTATTATTTTGCTCAAGACCAGCAATAGAAATGATTCTTGTGACCAAGAATAGTAATATTTTCATGTTATTTCGAACCAAGTGGTCTTAAATCATCCTTACATCACCTATGACTCAATAAATCATGTATTTAGTATTTATCATAAATTGTTGTATTTTACTATTCACCTAAAATTGAAGTATTTTAGAAAAATCCCAAAAATTATCCATAACCATTTTTCAATGTGTAGAATCAAAAAATGAAATCCATTTTATCAAAATAATTTTCTAAATATGTGGAATTTATTTTTTAAATAAAATCATTATTTACTTGAAAAATACATATTTTTTATTTTAAACTGCTTTTATAATTCTTTCAAAAATTAACTATGGTCACATAAAATTTTCCTAAAATCATAGGAAAAAAATTATTTATTTAGGAACCAATTTTATGAAAATTAATTAATTTATTAATTTAAAATTTTAATTAAGTATTTATCACTCACAAAAATATGAAAACTTAATTAATAATTTATAAAATATTCTACTTCATTTATACAGTGTCTAAATTTTATTTATACTTTCATGGGTGAGGTTACTATTAATAAGGGACATATTTTTATTCATAATCGTAGATTATTATTCATAAGGGTGGGTTACTGTTCACAAAAAAATATGTTTGTTCTATTAGACTCCAAAAATCACCCTGAATGTGACCTTGTATGTCATATTTTCGAAATTCAAATCCTAGTAGCGGTAAAATTATGTTTATTGGATCGGTTATAACAAAGTTCTATTTTGTAGAGACTCAGTGTTTCATGAATTCAATATTAAATTTATTTATAAACCCTTGGTGTGTTACATGAGACCCATCACCTTCATATAAACATTTTCTAAAAGAGACATAAGAATGGAATTTCTACATTTTACATCAACTTTAATATTTCTCTTATCAACAAAAGTCATTGGAGAATATTTCTCAATAAGTGGAACCCCAATTGTGGAAGAATCAACAACTTCCAAGACAAGAGATAATAGATAAGTAATCATCCTATTTTTTCAACCATAATAATTTTTTCCATCAAATGTAGGAATTCCTCTACTATTGACAGAATTAAGATTATTCGTGATAAGGATTCAACAAGGGAACCTGCCTATGATACCAATTGAAGTTCCAAATGATCGAATAGCAACTGGAAGGGGGGTTGAATCAGTTTTTGACCTTTTATAAATTTTCAAACATTTATAAACTTAACCCCTACAACCTATTAAAGTTCATTACCTTATCATATTTTAGTAAATACTCATGTGTTAAAAAGTAGTAAAGAAATTAAACAGTGTGAGATTTACTAGGTTCATCCTCGGTATGAGAACCTACATCCTTGTTATAGATACTCATGTGGGTCTATAGAAATTCACTATAATGAATAATTGAGTACAACTTGTTTAAAATATCATTAGAATCTTTTTATCTCCTGAAATAAAATATTATACAAACTCCTGTCAGTTTATAAAGTTTGATTACAAAAAATTTAATCCTCAAAAGAAAATGATCATAAAAGCTTTTGATCCATAAAACTCTATCTGGAACCTTTTTATGATGTCCCTGATTCCAATTTCCTCATCCTGATAAACTCAATCTGATGGAATCAGCACGATGAACCTTTTCTCAAATTGAACTTCTCAAACTCTACTCAATTTCTCAGACTGATCTTCCTTAGTCTGGTTTTCTCGGTCCAATAAATAAAACTTTCAGTGGTCCAATATTCTTACAATATCTTTGTCTAGAAAGTAATTATGAATCAAAATCTACATTAATCCACCTTCTTTTCACATAAACAAGTTTCAAAGTATTAATTTAGTGTGCATCTATTTATAGGTGTCCCATAACAACAAAGGTGGGAAACTGAAAAACTTTTCTAAATCATTCAAATTACAAAAACATAAAATCAATCACATTTGAATTTAAAATCTAACCACTTCAACACTTATCAACTCTTTTATAACCTTCTTGAATCATATTGAGTCTTAATCCTTCTAGAACTTACTAACTTGACTTAATTTTAATTCAATGATTCCGATTACATTTCATTTTCTAAATCTGGTAGATTTTCCTGCCTCATAATTAGTCCGATGGACTTTCTAATAGAATTTTAATTTGGTGGACTTTATTATAAAAATATCATTTGATGCATCATATATTCATAATATTGGATTCTATATTCTTTCCTCTTGACCCAATATGAAAAACAAAAAAAAATTCTCATTTTTTATTCCGAAGCTCTAAGCCAATTGTAAAAGGTTGAAAACATTTTAGTAACTTCTAAATACTTCAGATACCTATAGTAACTCAATGATTCTTAAATTTTCAAACACTTCCTCATTATTATAGTATTCTCATTCCAATGGAATTATTCTTATAATTTTCTCAGACTGATGATTTATCCGTATCATCATCTTTGGTCTATCCAATGTTCTGTATTTGATGTTTTTGTCAGTGTAAAGCATCTTTCTGGTGGGTTGGTTCTAGTTCCTAATTCGATGGATCCTCCTTTACTCAGCCTAATTGAATTTCTTCCTCAACTCAGTCTAGTTGATTTTTTATTACGACATATTTCTCATTATGATGGAATACTCAATATGATGTTTTGCATCCGATGAAGACTCTACTCAGCAACTTTGAAATTATTCAAAATTCATTTTCTTTACACATTCATACTTCTAAAAAATTCTATTTAAATTACTTATAGATCTGATGTAAATATTGTCTTAATTTTTGGAACCAATTCAATCTTTGTGATTCCTACATTTCTTCAAAATCTTTTATCATGGGAGTTTTCATAATTTATGAGAACTTTAATATCGACAAATCATCATCTAAATTTAGGTTAGAAAGTAAAGAACTTTATAACTCCTAACTTCGCTATTTTTCTTCATTCTCTTCAGCATAATTCTAAATTCCTCACTTAGAAACTTCTGAATTTATAACCATCACCGTTTATAATTAATCTTCAAATTTATGTTGATGGATCTAAGATTGATGATATTTCTGATCAACAACTTTATATTTTTGAAAACTTCTACATCTGGTGATGCTTAGTTTGATATAGTGCGTACAGAGAACAATTCTCTCCCCCTTTTTGTTTGGGTTCAAACTTTCCTCACTTACTCCTGATTAATAACAAAAAAAAATATTTTGAAAACAGATTAGTTGTCAACAAATACAAAACATGTTAAAATATCAAAAAGTAATTTCAATTACATTTAATAAACCCCATGTAACATAATAATATTATTATTATTATTTTTTGGAACATACCAACTTGTGTAAAAATAAATATAATTTAACTGATTTGTTAATTAATATTTGTCACAAGACACAGTCTTGGTTCGTTCGAACTCCTCTTGCATTTATTGAACACTAGAATAAATTTTTATTTATAAATAAATATTTCATTCACATACTAGAAAATAAATATTTATTAAATATTCAATAAAATGAATAAATATATTTTTATTCGCATACCGGTAAATAAGTGTTTGTTTAATTTATGCAATCAATATAACTTGAATAAATTTATTCCTCAAACTTGAGAATAATATTTATTAAATTAAATAAAGTTAAATAGAATTTAATTGAGATAAACAGAAACACTTAATCTATGAAACTCTAGGATTATTTCTCATTGTCATTAGGCAGGCTTGCCTAAGTCCAAGATTGTTGTCTAGCAACGGGTCAAAGTACCTAAGACAAAGAACTTAATGTCACAACATTGTCAACCACATACTAATACTCACTATATAATATAATATCTTTATCATAGAATCTCATCAAGAATATTGTACAACGGTGTCATCAACCTATTTACTTGATACGTATTTCTTTGACTATATGAAATAAACATGTCATTACACCATGGGAATGGAATTTAATGCGATGATTCTATTCCAATCAAAGGGTCAAGATATCATCTTCCATAAAGCTGGAAGGGAAAATCATTCCTTGAATTTTCCATTAATAACATATCAATTGTGACGCACCCAATGTACCCTACTTCCCGCCAACATATGGCATAATGGTTTTGGTCAGTAAATCTAAATGTGTGAGTCATGACATATATTAATGATAATATTAAAGTCCAAGGATCATTACACACACTCACAGATAGGAATATGTAATGACACCAAAACATGAGTAATTTCTACTAGTGGGTCTTTTCTTATAATCTCCCACCTTAGAGATTATCAAGTGTGAAATTCATGAGAAGAAGCCTCATTTTCTTATGAGAACTCTCACTTGACAGTATAAATACTATGTGTCCCATTATAGTACATTATCAAATAAAAAAACTATATTAAGAATATTTTCATATCCCTTTAAGGTTCTCATTATAGAGGGAAACTGTTATGACCTTATCAATGTGACAAATAATCTAGAACATTATTACATTAAATCCATGTATAAACAATAAAAAATATATAATAAAATGTTAAATTAATATTCAATACAATGAATATACATGTAATAAAAGTATGATCAGTTTGTCTTAGGACACCAGCTCTAACAATGATATCATGTTATACCTTTGACTCACATATTATGCTTCTTTATTATGTTTATTTCCTTACTAGGATTTTATCTCACCCCTTTATTTTATGTATTCCCTAGGTTATCCTATACATTTTTAGGAGATCAAAGGTATTTAGGAGATCATTATAGAGATTAAAATAATGAAGTGCTATTTTAGTTTCATGTTGTTGTTTTATGTACCTAGTTTTCCAAAGAGATTATTTCTTTCGATCCTCAGTTAGTATTTAATAGATATTTATACTAAAAAATAATGTAATAATATATGTAAAAGTCTTGGGTTGCTATAGTTATCTAAAACTGTTCATGTATTTATCTCTCCTAGTAAAGACCATGGAGATGATGGAGCATACTATATGCATTTATGTATTCATATGAATTCAAGAGTTTATTAGACATGGATGAAAGCATTAAACATTGAACATTGACTGCATCACTCATATTTTTATCATAGATATCGAACTCCTCATCACTCACCTCCTTAGAAAGCGGATCATCCACTGAGGATTCTATCAAGTAATATTTCCATTTATGGTGCAACATAACTTGTAGGTGTCAGAATCATTCTTGAAAGTTACTACTATGAATAATGTTTATGGTGAACTTGTCATTATTCTATAATATTAAAAGATCAAATTATTAGTACTTTGATTGATTACAAATTATATGATACATAATAAAAAATTTAATCTTATTAAGGCTCCCATTATTTTATCAAGTCCCAACTTCCCTCACCATTGGAATCATAATATCCAGTTGCTCAGACATTCTAGTGGTAAGGATCCATATGCCTCTTCTCATAACCCATGTGAGGGATCGGTTAATTATTTGAAGGTATTTAGGTAGGAAAGTCTTTTACAACTGTGTTCTTGTAGCTCCTAAATCTATTGAGTGGACTCCCAAATCTAGAAATCATAATGGGGATTTCCTCAAAACTTATCTTCAAGTTTTACCAAGTCTAGAGAGGGTTACTTCTCTTGATGTAAATTGGTTAAGTCGACCCAAAACTTTCATAATAACTCCATGATAATAGTAAGTGTCCCAGTGAGGGTTGTTCAAACACTTAGTTATATGGTTTTTATTCCTAATTAAGTAATGGAATGTTTAATGACTTAATATTATCTTGAGGATTTTTTTATTATGTGTGGAGATTTATTATTTTATCCTTTAAATGTATTTTTAATATTAAGCATATTTTACTTAAGAGATTAACCATGTTTTGATAAAAAAAATTACACATGATCCATTTATTTAAATTTCAACTTTTTATATTAGTCCATTTATTTATGTGATCATAGTATTGAATACATAAAATAAATAATGGATAAGACATAAATAAATAAATGACATGATCATGAACTTATCTAATGGTTGATTTATTATGTGGACAATAAATCAACTTATGAATCTAAGGAAAAAAATCTTTGTGTCAATCATGGAATGAGTTTTAGTATTACACCTATCCACATGTGTATCACCTAGGTTAGTTTCCTCTTGATTTCATCTTGAACTTCCTCAATGTACCTTGGGATACTCCATTTATTACATATGTTTAAAAATTTCATGAAGGTGAGGGGAACAAAAAGATTGATTAAGTGGAATTGCATAAACAACCTTGGACATGAAAGTCCTATATAATAAAATATGTAGGGATGAATTGTAGGCTATCATGTTTAATTTAGTAATAAATAATTACAAAACCCATGCAATAAATTAAATTTAATAAATCCAACACATACACGGGTCTGGTCAAATCTCATGATCGGTTATACACATGAAACGAATACACAAAATTACACTAGTTAACATACATTTCAATTTGTTCGTTATTATTAAGATAATAACACGTGTATTAATTAATCAATCAATCAATCAATTAATTCCCTTTATCTTAATGGCTATCTGAAGTTTCTAGAAGATACCCATCATAAATGCATTCATGGAAAATAAACGTCATGATCAATAAATAAATATTATTACATTGATTTAATTGACCATTTATTAATTCTTAAAAACTTTTATTATATAATCAAAACACATCTCGTGTCAATAGTGTAATTAGGTTTTAATGTTGCAATTAAAATTTTTTTGTGAAATTTAATTATGACTTTCATTGGGAGATTACACGACGTGTACTCATGAGCTACACGATGTGTTCCTCGATTGTTTTGTGCCAAGGATAAATGTTTGTGGCTTCGGTATGTACCTCGATTAGACTATATAGTGTGTACTAACTAGCTGCATGCCATGTGATCTGCTTGCGGTGTGTCCGCACAACCCACCTATTGACTCGGTGTGTTCTCTGTATAGAACCACATGGTGTGTACTTTGGTTACACATTATGTGTTCCTCTTTTTCATGTGTCTACATGATGTGTTGATTGACTTTTTGTGTACTTATGATGCAATAATTAATGGGTTTCTTCATTTGTACGCCAGTTACACACTGTGTGTCCCATTAATTATACAGGTTTTCAGTCTCAAATGGTTAGAAACCATATATTTGACCACACAGTTTGTGTTAATTTTACTGTTAAACCATGTAGACTACATGATGTGTATTCCTGCTACATGTCATGTAATTTGAAAAACCATGTACCAGGTTGTCCTGGTCTACATAAACTGTGTAATAAATTCACCTCATGTAATAACTACTTAGAATGTCATGTATCTCGCAACACATCCAGGTGTAGTGAACTTGGGTACATGGTATGTACTCCAACTACATGTTGTGTAACCCAATCAATCATCCAAAAAACTTTGGTACATCCCAATGGAATCTCTAATCATTATTCATATATTCTTGGTCCTTAATAAAATATGAATCTTGGGTGATCAATATTAAAATGTCAAAAGCATATTAATTAAACTTCATATTTAAAGAATTAATATTCTAAAAAAGTAAGATCTAACCACTATTATGCATATTGATCAATAATTAAATAAATATTTATAGATTTAAATGTGACCCATTTGATACTACTTGAAGGTTCCATATATAGAAAAAGTTCCTTTTAAGTGAATAACCATAAAGTTTTTTTTTAGATTCAATGGATCATTCACCAATTTTACAAGATGTAAACATCATGACCAATGAAATTTTTCCAACAAATGTTGACATAGAAATCCCAAAACCCAAATATGATATTTTTCATGTAAATTTTATAATTAATTTAATCATATCTGAATAAAGGTTACTTGGTCATGATATCTTTATTTTATGAAGTTTTTTATCATCGTAAACCTTTTTCAGATTATGATCATTGTGTAGAGTAAACCTAAAGTGGATCCCCTCAAACAATGATCCACACATGGTCCTTTGATCTCTGAAAAACACTAATATATTGTTGGGTGATAGTGTGGTGGAATGATCATCTTGAATTTTTCATCTTGGTTGCTTCAATATCCTTCAATCTTGAAGGATTTCTTCTTATTCTTGAGAATATGAGTGAAGAAAGAATCTAGGGAAAGGTTCGTTGTGCACAATGATTCTCAATTGTCGATTAACTATAAGGTCGCGGCCTTAAACATTACATAATCTAATAAATTCTTTTAGAATTCAATTTTTTACATTCCCAAAGATCTTTTTTATTTATATTTTTAGATAATTAGGACATAATTCATACATATCAACCCACAAGCATACAAAGTGGGTACTACTAAAATAATATCAATTTCTTCTATAATGCCAAAGTTTTTAATAAAACATGAAATCGTTTCATAGAAAAAAAAATCTTCACAACACTCAGTTTGGATTATTCTTTTCTCTTACCCATCCTTAAATCCTGTGAAAAAACATTTTAAAACTTGGTATAAGTATAAAAATATCGATAAGGGACATAAAAACAAGGAAATAAACCATTAGTTCATGAATACTTATAAACATATGAAATCATTTTCACAAATACATGCTTCTCACCCATAAAGTATCATATACATACTTTTTAACACCCCAACATTTTATGGAATGACTTTTTTTAAATTTAATTCCTTTGACGACATAGGTTTCACACAACACCAAATTTAAATGAATAATGATATACAATTAAATATCCTTATTTTTAAACATTCATTATAACTTAACTGTTAAATTGAAAGGATTAAATAGTATTAATGAAATTTATATATTATATATTTAATAAAATGTTTTGACATTCATACAAATGATTTTATAGGCATAATATAAGAATGAATCCAATTTTACGTATTAAAAGGATATATTTTTTTAAAGGTAGTTTTACCACCTTTTAATGGTGCACTAGTTTTAAAATTAAATTTTGACACTTTTATAAACTCTATTGAACAAAATAAAATTAATTTCTAAAATCTTAATTTCAAATTTAGCTTAGGGTGAAATTTTTATATTTTTCTAAAAATATTTATTTTCCAATGAATAGTAAAAAAATCTCATTTTTTATAAAACTGTCATTTTTTATATTAATAGTATATTTATGATTTGAATGGTAACCTCTCCTAATAAATTATAAATAAAATTTTGGTATCTTATAAATTAAAACATGGTATATTTATATCATATAATAAGTAAATAAATGTTTTAAAAATGATAAATTAAGTATTGGTAAATTTATGAAACATAAATGTTTATTTATAATTTTTTAATCAATATAATGATTTAAAAGAAAATATATTTTCTTAAAATAGACTCATAAATTATTATTATTATTTCCTATTATTATATCAAAATTTTATGATACCTTAGTTAATATTTTAAAGTGTCATAAAATTAGATATAATTTTAAAATTGGTATTTTTAAAATAAATGATAAGTTTAATTAAAAATTAAATTTATCATGATTATAAAATTATTTTCATAAAACTAAGTTCATTTTTTGAATTCTAAATTTCAAAAAATGTTTAGGGTTAATTTTTGGGTTTTTTCTAAAATAATTGATTTTTTGGTGAATAGTGAAATACAGTAATTTACGGTATTTAACAAATACATGAATTGTTAAGTTGTAGATTATGTATGGATGATGTAAGCACATAATATCAAAATATAATTCATTATTTTAATATATTTAGTGATAATTCTCAAACCATTTATAGTCTTTAGCAAAAATAATAAACAAATGAATAAAATATTCAAAAAACACTCATCTCCTTCACTATAAATACAACCTCTCACCACCTCTTCTCCTCACACCACTAAAGCCTTGAATTTATCCAATATTTTCCCCAATACCTATATCAAACCTTTACCTCATGTTCTTGTATTTTTTTTCTCACCAAAAATACTATTTCAAAGTTTCTTAAGGAGGTTCTCAAGGAGAGGAATTCAAGAGGTAAAATCCTCTTTCGTTCTTTTAATTTTCTTTCAATTTATTTTCTTTTCTTATACTTCCCTAAACTACACTATCAAAAGTTACATGATAACTAAAATATATTTTATATACTGTAATTTTATTATTTAAATGTAAAATACACCATAAATTCTCTTCTCTTTTTCCTTTTAAAGATGAAAACATCACCCGTAAGGTGTCGATTTACCACCTTCATAGATAGTGTGTTTTCATTTTTTAATTCCACCTTCAAGGATGGTCATAAAACCATTTTTATGGTTAAAACTGAATTTAATATGTGTAATAAAAATTATTTAATGTCATAAAACATTATATATACACATGATATTCATTCATAATACAAAAATAGTGCATAGTGATTGAAAAAATGCCAAAATAATTCAAAAAGTTATCACTAACATTTTATCTAATGATTCATCCTCATACCATATAAAAAAATGAAATATATAAATATTTCATATTTTTTAAGTTCATTGATAACATATAATTTCAATTATAAACATATATTCTAATTTTACATGATTTTCCATACATATATACAAGTAAATCGATCATGGAAACCAAGGAAACAAATGTTCAAAAATGATAAAATTGTATTTTATAACTCATCAAAAAGACAATAAATGAACTTAATAAAATTATAATAAATTAAATAAATGTATAAAAGGTTATTAATTAATTAATTAATGGATTTAATATGATTATCTATGACATTAAGATCAAGTGCAGAACACATTCGGTCATAAGGTAAGGGTTTTCTCATCTCACTTTTATTTCTATGAGATATACCTTATTCACCACTATTTCATATGTGTAGTGTATTTATACTTACCATTGATGTATAATATCATTAATTTATTTATCTTCATCATATCCAATGTCTTATTTGATGATCATTAATTTTATAGGGCATATGGTTCGACTGTTTACAAGTGGTAATGAATTTTTTCCAACCATCCATTTTTCATTCGAGTTATGCTTTATCTCTCTTTACCCCAATATAATTATTCATTATTTTTATATAATTATTATAAATTATATTTATATGTTCCAAAATATTGTATCAATATCATTTAATCTTTCTGTTATGGGTAAATACATGTTTTATAAGATTCTCTTTTCAATTCCTCTCGATAAGCAAGCCCGGTTTAAGGGAACTTCCAAATTTCATACCCATTTTCAAGTATACACCATAATATATTTTAATAAACAAATATTTTTATAAAATAAATATTTTTATCATGAAAAAAAATATCTTAGTTCATTTCTAGTTTTATGAAAACATTTAAACCTTTTACCGTTTTAAAGACTCTTTAATATTTTCCCTTAAATCGCTCTAAAGAGGCTTATTTCTAAAGTTTCTTAAAAACTATTTTTACATGTTTTCACCTAAGTTGGACATAATTTATTCCTCAAACATAATTTCATTGTGATTATATTTTCTTTTCTGGTATATATATGTTTATAATATGATTTTATGAAATTTACAAATGATTTTCCAAAAGAACTCTTCTTGCCAAAGTAAAAGGGAATTTCTCTCAAGAATATATCAATGATTTTATTAGAGTATTTTCATCTATGATTATGATTCAAATATTTAAAAGTATTATGGGAAAATTTTATTTAAATGTATTTTTTTAAATAGATTATTTGACATATGAGGAATGCATTGGACTTAGTAAGTGATGGGTAGGGCCCACTATAACCCCTCAATGTATTGGTAGGTCTCATGAGATAAACTCGACCGGATTTTGTCCAAGGCCTTACCCATTTATGTATACTTCATGGATGAGTCCTTGATGGTATTTTTATGATTTATTATATTATTTATTCCCTCATTATGATATTAGTAATTGATAATCCATGTGATTATTTGACTAGTATAATATTCATGGTTAAGCTTTATTATCATGTGACTATTTATATAGAATTATTTATTAATCTTTTATTTTTTTCCATATTATTCTCAAGATTATATTATAATGGAATTTTTTTAATCATTTATCATTATTTATTATTTTTATTACCTTTTTATGTATTAATTACCCTTACTGAGCATCTGAACTCACCCCTTTCTTATGTTTTATTTTTTCCCAGAATGTGAAGATGTATATTATGAATGACTTTTAGTGATAATCTAGAAGTTATGGATGTTTCCACTAGAGTTTATATATTATTTTCCTTTCAATTTGTAATGTAAAACTTATGTTTGTATCATTTTTCCCAAAATTACTAAACTATTTGGTCCTTTGGAATGTGACTTCCCTGTTTATTATACCAATGTAATAAAGTAAGGAACCAGCTCCAGAAAACTGGGGTCGGGGTCTTTATAGTTGGTATTTGAGGAATTTTAGTAGAAAATTTAGAAACTAGATTCAGAAAACATAGATTAGCGAACATAACCCTAAGATAGGCTTTGAGGATTGCCATAGAATAAAATCCTAGAATTTTAGTACGGTAAAGATTATGTGGGTCTTCCTAGAAATAAATCCCTATTTGGATACTACAAGTGGATGTGATTCTAGCACATATGTACCTAGTGGTAACAACTCCGACAAGGTGCATCGGGCCTGGCTCATTGTAACCAGGTACACGACAATGGTCCTTATTGCAAACCTAGTTTGACACTCCTGGGGGATATGCTTAGAATAATTTTTATTTTATTTAAAATATATTATGAAGGATTTAATAGTAAATATGTCTCCAAAGAAACCATATTTATGATTATAATATTATCTACGCATAAAATTTTTAATTTATGTTAAGTATTTCACTATTTTTAGGATTATACATTATGTCTCATAATGTTATGATCTAATATAGTGTATGAAATTATTTAGAAATAGAGCCTAGTGGAAGGAATGGGAACTAAATCAATGCACATAATCCAAAGAGTAATAATAATCATGTCTTCAATGGGTTTAAGATAATCTTTTGAATAGAAGTAGTCTCCCAAATATTCTCATCATATGAGGAAATAATATCATTTTCTAACAAGATAGAGAAATAATTTCCAAAGTCTTATGGATTAAAAGGGAAGAAAGAGAAGAAGAAAAAATATGGAAGAAAGATAAATAAAGGTAAGAAGGTAAAGAAGTATTTTCCCACATGTGATAATTATGGAAAGAAACACCTTGGTATATGCTTAAGAGGAAAAGGAGTCTACTTCAAGTTTAGAGAAAAAGGATACCATGCTCATGATTATAAGTAAAAGAAATAATTTTACAATGTTCGGTGCTTTAACTGTAAGGAGATGGAACACTACACAAATCAATGCCTCAAGCATCAAAGTAATATACACAAAAAGAGGATAATAGATCAGGTTTAAACTTATGCTACTACCATAGGTGAAGAGTAATGTTTAATATGCTTGTGTTTGGACTAAGTAATTATGTTATTTGAGTATTTTATCAATAATGATTTAGTTATAAGAATTATGAGATATATAAGTATTTTACTGCAGCACTTCTTCTTTAAGGAATTGGAAGCATGTGATGAATAACACCAATAATCAAGAGAAGTGATTATATTGTATATTTATCTTATTTAAAACACATTACTTCATAAAGATAACCTTGAATATGTTCATTATGTTGAGATAATATTAAATAGATGTTTATGGGATAGTATTGGTTACCATGAAGGTGGTTAGTGATCTGATAGTTTATGTTATGCTGGAATTATTAGATGTTTAGATTTAAGGATAACCTAATGTTTTACTCTTGGAAGTATGCGTGCTTCATAAAGTTTTAAAGGAGATTAAGTTATTCATATTTGGAATGTGGGATTAAGAGCTATATTATTTTGAGAATCTTATGTTAAGTTTATTTAGTGACCTTCCTTCTAAATTTTTGGTCGTTGAATATGGAAAGACATGTTTTAGATGAGTCTTAAGATTAACTACTTGTGGAATGGATCAAGTTAAATTTTGGGAATTATTATTCATTAATAACATATGTTAACCTTCTTGGTTTTAGTAAAAATTTAAAGATTGAACGAATGACTTAAGGACCATAGGATTCGTTAAAATTTATTCAGGTGTGAGAAAATTCATTTTGAACATTCATTTATAGGTGTAAGGGATGAATTGAAAATAGATCAAAGTACAAAAAAAGGATGAGAGTATTATTATGACATAGAAATTAATTGAGTAAGTTTATTTTCTAAAGTTATTATATTAATATTAAAAGAATCCCTCAACTCTAGGAAAAATATTTTGGAACAAAAACATTATCTATTTACTTTTCTTTCTGAAAAATCAAAGGTCTTGTAACCGATCACAAATTTATGGATTTTTGAAGGTTAACTTTCTAATGACTATGTTATTCATCACTCTCTATCAAAAAATTATGGTTATATTATTCTTCAGTGTACATATTTTCACTTTAAACTAATTTTATTCTATTTGAATACCTAGTTTTGTGGTAACCTTTTCATTTCACTCTTATTAATAGGATATTTTATTAACCCTATTTCCTATGTGGGTTTCCCATAAAAAAATTTGAAGTATCAACCTTTGATTTTTGAAGTACAATTTCAAATTTTGAAGACACAATTTATTATAGGATTGGAGAATTTAACATGCCAATATTTTATGGTATGTCTTTTTTTAAATTTAATTTCATTGATAGCATAGGTTTTACACAACACCAAACCTAAATGAACAATGATATACAATTAAATATAATTATTTTTAAATGACCATTATAACCTAGCCATTAAATTGGGAGGAATGAATAGTATTAATGAAATTTATATATTATATATTTAATAAAATGTTTTTAAATTCATACAAATGATTTTATAGACATAAGATAATAATGAATCCAATTTTATGCATTAAAAGGATATATTTTTTAAGGTAAGTTTTACCACCTTTTAATGGTGCACTTGTTTTAAAATTAAATTTTGAAACTTTTATAAACTCTATTGAAAAAAAAAAATAAACTTCATTTTTAAAATTATAATGTCATAATTATTTTAGGGTGAAAGTTTTGTATTTTTCTAAAAATATTTATTTTCCAGTGAATAGTAAAAAATCTCGTTTTTTATAAAACTGTCATTTTTTTATTTTAATATAATATTTATGATTTGAATAGTAACTTCACCTATGAAATTATAAATAAAATTTTTGAATCTTATTAATTAAAACATGTTATATTTATATCACAAAATAAGTAAATAAATGTTTTAAAAATGATAAATTAAGTATTGGTATTTTTGTGAAACATAAATGTTTATTTTAAATTTTATAATCAATTTAATGATTTAAAAGAAAATATATTTTCATAAAATATAATCATAAATTATTTTTTTTTATTATGATTATAACATAATTTTATGAGACCTTAGTTAATATATTAAAGTGACATAAAATCAGTTATAATTTTAAAATTGGTATTTTTTGAATAAATGGTGATTTTAATTAAAAATTAAATTTATCATAATTAGAAAATTATTTTCATAAAATTAAGTTCATTTTTGAATTCTATATGTTGAAAAATGGTGAGGGTGAATTTTTGGGTTTTTTCTAAAATAGTTGATTTTTTGTGAATAGTGAAATACATTAATTTATGGTATTTAACAAATACATGAATTATTGAGTCATAGATGATGTATGGATGATGTGAGACTATAATATCAAACTATACTTAATTTTTTTAATATATTTAGTGATAATGATCAAACTATTAATAGTCTTTAGCCAAAATAATAAACAAATGAATAAAGTATTCAAAAACACCCCTCTCCTCCACTATAAATATCACACCTCACCACCTCTTATCCTCACACCACTAAAGGCTTGAAACTTGTCAATTTTCTACCCAATAACTCTTCCAAATATTTACCACACATTATGGTATTACTGTTCTCACCCAAAAGATCATTTCAAGGTTCCTTAAGGAGGTTCTCAAGGAGAGGAATTCAAGAGGTAAAATCCCCTTTCATTCTTTTAATTTTCTTTCAATTTCTTTTATTTTCTTATCCTTACCTCACTTCCCCTGTTCAAAGTGACATGATAACTCCATTATATTTTATATACTGTAATTTTATTATGTCAATGTAAAATTCACCATCAAGTCTCTTCTCCTTTTCCTTTTGAAGATGAAAGCATCTTCTGTGATGAGCTGATTTACCACCTTCATGGACAACGTGTTTTCATTTTTCAATTACACCTTAAAATTTGGTCATAAATCCATTTGTATAGTTAAAATAGAATTTAATATGTATAATAAAACTTATTTCATGTTCTTAACTAGTATATATACACATAATATTAATTCATAACACAAAACTAGCGCGTGATTATCGAAAAAACGCCAAAATAATCCAAATGGTTATAATTAATGTTTTATCTAATGATTATTACTCATACCATATAACCAAATAAAAATTTAATATTATTTAATTTAATTAATAATATATAATTTTAATTTTGTAGTTCTATTCTCATTTTAGATGATTTTACATACATATATACAAGTAAACTGATCATGAAAACCAAGTAAACGAATGCTCCCGAATGATACAATTATATTTTATAACTCATCAAAAAGGTCATAAATGAACTTAATAAAATTATAATAACTAAAATAAATGTATAAAAGTTTCTTAATTAATTAATTAATGGATTTAATGTGATTATTTGGTACATTAATATCAAGTGCAGAACACATTCAGACATAAGGTAAGGGTTTTCTCATCTCACTTTTATTTATGTGAGATATGCCTTAATCACCATTATTTCTTGTGTGGAGTTTATTTATAATTACCATTGGTGTATCATATCATAATATATTTATATTTATGGTATTAAATTAATTATTTGATGATCATTAATTTTATGGGGCATATGGTTCTACTGTTTGCAAGTGGTGATGGATTCTTCCTGAACCTCCATTTTTCATTCAGGTTACGCTTTCTCTCTCTTTACCCCAATGTAATTATTCATTATTTTTATATAATTATTATAAATTATGTTTATATGTTCCAAAATCATGTATCCATATCAGTTCTTCTTTTTTTTATGGGGAAATACATGTTTTATAAGGTTCTCTTTTCAATTGCTCTCAATAAGCATGCCCGGTTTAAGGGAACTTTCAAATTTCATACCCATTTTCAAGTACACTAAATAATTTATTTTAATCCACCAATATTTTTAAAAAATAAATTTTTAATCATTAAAAAATTATCTTATTTCATTTCTGGTTTTATTCAAACATTTAATCCTTTTACTATTTTAAAGACTCTTTAATATTTTCTCTTAAACCGCTCTAAAGAGGCTTATTTCTAAAGTTTATTAAAAACTATTTTTACACGTTTTCACTTATGTTGGACATCATTAATGCCTAAAACATAATTTCATTATAATTTTATTTTATTTTCTATGATATACATGTTTACAATATGATTTTATGAAAAATATAAATTATTTTCCAAAAGAACTCTTCTTTCAAAAGTAAAAGGATATTTCTCTCAAGAATATATCAATGATTTTATTGGAGTATTTTCATATATGATTATGATTAAAATATTTCAAAGTGTTATGGGAAACTTTGGTTTAAATATATCTTTTGAAATCGATTATTCAACATATGATGAATTCATTGGACTTAGTAATTGATGGGTGGGGGTCGTTATAGCCCCTTGATGCATTGGTAGGTCTCATGAGACAAACAAGACCGAGTTTTAGCCAAGGACTTACCCATTTATGTATAATTTATGGTCTATTCCTTGATGGTATGTTTATGATGTCTAGAATTATGCATTCAATCATTATTATATTATTAATTGATAATCCATGTGATTACTCAACTAGTAGAATATCCATGGTTAAGTTTTATTCTCATGTGATTATTTATATGGCATTATTTATTCAGCTTTTATTCTTTCTATATTATTCTCAAGATTATGTTCTAATGGCATGTATTTTTAGTCATTAACCATGAATTATTATTTTTATTAGTTTATGTTTTATTACTTACCCTTACTAAGCACCTGATCTCACCACTTTCTTATGTTTTATTTTTCCCCATGATGCGAAGATGTATATTATGAATGACTTGCAGGGTTAATCTAGGAGTTTTGGATGTTTCCAATGGAGTTGATATGTCTTTTTTCTGTTCAAGTTGTAATGTAAAAATTATGTTTGTATCTATTTTTCCAAAACTACTAAACTATTCGGTTATTCAGGATGTGACTTCCTTGTTTATTATACCAATGTAATAAAGTAAGGCACCAGCTCCGGACAACTAGGGTCTGGGCCTTTACATACTTTTTGAAAACAAGATATTTCTATAAAACATAAATAAAACATAAATAAAACTATAAATGTAACTTGGGGAATTAATTAATTAATATTTTAACCCTCATGGATACCATATTATTTGTAACCCCCACGGTTACCTTACAATTTAACCCCCACAACTACTTTATGATGTAACCATCACAGTTACTTTATGGTGTAACCATCACAGTTACACTTGGAATAACCATTACAATCAACTTCCAACATAAAAATACCCAATGAATTGGAGTCATATATAGGTTCCACCCTTCATCATAAACAATTCCCAAGAACTATAATATAATCATAAAATATGAAAATTTGCATCATAAAAACATTTCTTAAGAAAAATCACTTATTTTAAAAGAATACTACGCAAAAACAAAGGAAATTATTTTCTATATAAATAAACATGTAATATTGTAAAGAAAACATAAAAACATTAAGTAATCATGAAAGTAGTATAATCCACTCATTCCATATAAGTTAAGAAGAAACATTCTTTTTTGAATTTTGCAAAAAGAGACATTAAAGAGGATTTTTAAAAGGAAAGTCCCTTAACTTGGGTTTGACTTCCTTCAAATGTGTTAAAAAAATTTGTATAATGGTTTAAAGAGTGTTATTAATTTATTAAAAAACTATATTCACATTTATAATACCTTATATGATCTTTTTATAACATCTTTCTACCCATTTATTGATAATATTTTGTTATTTTTATTATTTTGGGTTAATTTATTTCACGGTTTCCATGGTTGGTTCATTATGAGTTTTATTTTAGAATGGAATAAAAACTCCATAAGTATAAATAAATGGTATTAATATGTTTAAAATATTTTAAATTATACCATATATCATTTTTTTATATGAGGATGATTCATTAGATAAAACATTGATGAAAATGATTTAATTTATTTTGGCGGTTTTTACATCTATCACGAACTTATATCATTTTATTTAATATAATGTTTATATATTGGTTATAAAACATTATATAACTTATAATATGTATAATAAAATATTATTTAACCATAATAATGGTTTTATGACCAGCCTTTAAGGTGTTAAAAGAAAATAAAAACACATCATCCATGATGATGGTAAATCGACACATCATAGACAATGTTTTCATTTTTTAGAATAAGAGGAGAGGAGGAGAGTTTTGATGATGTATATTCCATTAACACAATAAAATTATAGTATATGTAAGATATTGGAGTTATCATATCACTTGGATGAGGGTAGGTGGGGATAGAATAAGAAAAGAAAATAAATTGGAAATAAATTTAAAAGAAAACAAAAGAGGATTTTACCTCTTGAACTTCTTCTCCTTGAGAACCTCATTAAGGAACTTGATTTTGGACTTATGGTGATACTAGAAGCTATTGTACGTGGTTAATAGGCTTGGTAAGGTAATTGGATAGAAATTAAACAAGATAAACGGCTATGGTGGTGGGAGGAGAAGAGATGGTGAGGGGTGGTATTTATAGTGGAGGAGATGAGTGTTTTTTTATTATATTATTCATTAGTTAATTATTTTTTCTCAAGACTATGAATATTTTGAACCTTATTACTAAATATATTAAAATAATGAAGTATAGTTTGATATATTGGGCTTACATCATCCATAAATAACCTATGACTTAATAATTCATGAATTTGTTAAATATCATAAATTACTGTATTTCACTATTCACTAAGAATTCAACTATTTTAGAAAAATACCAAAAATTAAACCTAACCATTTTTCAATGTGTAAAATTAAAAAATGAACTCCATTTTATGAAAATAATTTTCTAAATAATATAAATTTAATTTTTAATTAAAATAATCATTTATTCGAAAAATACTAATTTTAAAATTATAACTGATTTTATGACACTTTGAAAATTTAATTAAAATATCATAAAATTATCTTATAATTATAATATAACAAAACATTAATTTTTTAATACATTTTATGAAAATAATTTTTTTTTAAATTATTATATTTTTTATAAAATTGTAAATAAATTCTTTTGTTTTTATAAAAATACCAACACTTGATTTATCATTTTTAAAACATTTATTTACTTATTCCATGATATAAATGTATCATATTTTCACTTATAAGATACATAAATTTTATTTATACTTTAATAGGTGGTGTTACTATTCTGTTTGTATAGATTTCTTAATTTCTGTAAATACCACTTATTTCATTATACATTTATAATGAATTTAACTATTTAATTCCAGAATGAAAACAAATTGTTTTATAAGTACCTAGGTTGTTAAATTATCCCCCCCCCCTCAAGAAATTTTATCCTTGAAATTTTTATTCACTTATTAAAAAGGTGAGGATACATTTCCCTTATAGAATTTTTAGATTTCCATGTTGCTTCTTCAACCATATGGTTTCTTCGTAAAATATTAACCTGGTGAATTACCTTATTTCACAATACATGCTCTCTATGATCAAGAATATGAATAATATTTTCCTCATAATAAATTTTCTCTTCTATTTGAACTACTTATGGTCTCAAAACATGAGATGAATCTAGCACATACTTTCTTAACATCAAAACATGAAAAACATTGTGTGCCTAAGATAAACTCGAAGGCAAAGCTACTCGATAGGAAACTAGTCCAACTTTATTCTGAATATCATAAGGTCCAATAAAATGTGGACTTAGCTTTCATTTCTTACCAAAACACATAACACTTTTCCAAGGAAATATTTTAAGAAAAACATGATCACCTACCTTGAAAGCAAAGTCTTTACTCTTTTTATCAACATAACTTTTCCGCCAGCTCTGAGATATCCTCATGTGTTTTTGGATCATATTCACTTTCTCATCCACTTCCTCTACTAATCTTGGTCCCATAAACTTCCTTTCCCCAACTTTATCCCAAAATATTAGAGTTCGACGCCGCTTTCTATATAATTCCTCAAAATGTGTCATCTGTATACTGGAATGAAGACTATTATTATGATAAAACTAAAATAAAGAAATATATTGATTCCAACTTACCTGGTAATCAATTTTTAACAAGAACATAATATATCTTCCAATGTCTAAATGTTTTGATCAATATGTCCATCAAATTGAGCATGAAAGGTTGCATTGAAATTTAATTCAGTTCTCAATGAATTCTGAATACATTTCCAAAATTTAGAAGTGAACCTAGGATAATGGTCAGATACAGTGGAGAGAGAAACTCCATGTAACCAGATAACATCTTTTAGGTACAGCCGAGAAAGCTGATCAAGAGAAAGATTGTCTCAAATAGGAAGGAAATTTGCAGATTTAGTCAGCTGATCAACAATAACCCAAATCACATTGTTACCTTGAGAATTATTTTGTAGTCCTGCAAAAAAATACATGGGTATATTTTTTCATTTCAACTTTGGTATTGGAAAAGGTAGAAGCATCCAATTTGGTAGTTGTCACTCTATTTTAGCCTGTTGAAAATTCAAACATTTCATTGTAAAATTAACAATATATCTTTTCACTCCATCCCACCAGTAATACTTTTGAAGGTCTCTATACATCTTAATGCTACCAGGATGAACTGAAAATAGAGAACTATAAGCTTCACTTAACAGTTATTTCTTCATCTAGGAATCACAAGTCATGCATAATCTTTTTCAAAATCTCAAGAAATGGTCTTTATCAACATTAAATTTAGGAAACTTGCCTTACTTAACCAATTATACCTTTTTATATAACTCATGGTCTTCCTTATGTGCTTGCTTAATTCTTTCTAAGAGAGACGAATACACTAACACTTGAAACAAAATAGAGGAAATTCTTGCACCAACAATTTCCAATACAAAAATAATCAAATCATAAACCAATGGGTCATGTTCCAAATGTAACATGGTTAATGATGCATGATGTTTTTTACTCAAAGTATCTGTCACTTTGTTTTCTTTTCTAGAATGTTAATTGATCATGAAATCATAATCATTTATCAGTTTCAACCATCTTCTATGCCTCGTGTTCAATCCCTTCTGAGTAAATATATACTTCAAACTTTTATAGTCAATATATATTTCACATTTGGATTTATATAAATGATGTATCCAAATTTTTAAAGTGAAAACTACAACTACTAATTCCAGTTCATGTGTGGGATAATTTAACTCGTGAGATTTTAGTTTTCTTGAAGCATAAGCAATTACCTAATCATTCTTCATCAGAATGCAACCAATTCCCTTCAATGAATCATCTCTATAGATGAAAAACTCTCCATTTCTGGAAGGCAGATCCAAAATTTGAGAATTCAGAAATATTCTTTTCAGTTCCTGAAAACAAACATCACAGTCTTCTATCTAAATAAATTTAAACCCTTTTCATGTTAACTTAGTTAGCAGTCTAGATAACCATGCAAAGTTTTTAACAAGATGATAGTAATAACCTAATAATCTAAGAAAACTATAAATCTTTATAACATTTGTAGATATTGGACATTCATTAAACACTTTTGTTTTGGTGGGATCAACTGTTATGTCATCCTATTTGAAATATTCCCAAGAAAAGAAATATATTGCAACCCAAAATCACATTTTTTAAATTTCCCATATAACTCATTTTCTTTAAGTGTTTGTAGTAAAATCCTTAGATATTTTTGATAATCCTCGTAACTTTTTAAATAGACCAAAATATCATCAATAAAAACAATAAAAAAGTTATCCAAATATTCATGGAAGATTCTATTCATAATATCCATAAATACAGTAGGGGAATTTGTCAAGAAAAAGGTAATAACAACGAACTCATAATTCTCATATCTAGTTTAAAAAACTATTTTTATAATATCATACTCCTTCACCTTCAATTGATGGTACTTGGATCTCAAGTCAATCTTGGGAAAATATTGAGCTCCCTAGAGCTGATCAAACAAGTCATTAATATGAGGCAGTGAATACTTATTCTTAACAGTAATGTTATTCTAATATATATAACCAATTCAAATCCTCATGGAACCATATTTCTTTTTAACAAACAAAATAGGTGCACCTCATGGTGAAGTACTGGGATGAATGAATCCTTTATCAAGAAAATTTTGCAACTACTTTTTTAATTCAAGAAGTTCCACTTGATCCATTCTATAAGGGGGTTTTGAAATTTTCTTAGCATTAGTAACTAATCCAATGGTAAATTCAACTTCCAAATTGGGTATAACATTGGACAACTCATCAGGAAAAACATTCAGGTATTCATTTACCATCAACACATCATTAATCTAAACAGTTCCCTTGTTTTCAATAATATGTGAAAGATAACTTTCACTTCCATATTTTAACATTTTCCCAACTTCCCGATATACTATCAATGGTGTGGGCTTGTACTTGTATACAAGTTGAAACTCTTTCTAAAACATCTTCTTTATCTCTATGATCAATATTATCATGATAAATAGAAATCTAATCCATACCCAAAATAACATCAAACTGAACTAAGATAAACCAATAAGTTTTGTAGGTAATTTCTTTCTACAAACAACAGTAGTAAGATTCTTATAATTCCTTTTTTCTTTAATATTTATCCCTGGTGTTTTAACCATAAGTTCTAGTTTTATTTCTTAAGGTGTAATTTCCAATTTACTAGAAAATTTCTTAGAAATAAAGGAATGTGTAGACCCCGTATCAAATAAGACATTAGAAAAATCTGAGTAAAAAAACAATGTACTGGATACCAATTCATTGGATGGCCCAAAATCTACTGATGAAATCACAAAATATTTCACTATGCCTTTCTGTTTATAATCTGGCTATTTTCCATCATTCAGATCTATCTTTGGGTGGGTATTTTTACAATGCCTCATCTCACCACATTTAAAACACTATACAGTTTTCTTATCATAATTAAACTTAAGATCATTTTCATTATAATCTCGAGTCATATGTCTAAACTTACCACATCGAAAACATTTTTTGAATTTGTTAATTCATTCCCTAGGGTTCTTTTTACCACACTTCCCAAAAACTAGAAACTGGATTTTCTTACCTTTAGATTTCTTTGATTTATTCTTATCCATTTCCTTCTATCTAGAACTTTTCTTTTAATTATTGTAAAATAACATGTGATCATCAGAAAACTCCATTTCTACCCTCTTAGTACATTGTACAAGTTTCTCATAACTTTTGAATTCACGAGAGGCCAATTCCCTTTGATATCTTGTCTTCAATCCTGAGTAAAAATGATTGATGTTATTATCAATATCCCAAATAAGATTTTGAGCGTACCTTTCCAATTAAGTGAATTTTGATTCATACATGGCCACTAAATCTCCCACATTTTTTCAATTATAGGAATTTATTTTTCATCCTAATTCAAACCACCTTAGGAAAATATTTTTTTAAGAAACATATTCTTAAATTCATCCCATTCTAAGGAATCAATCTCTTCATTATCCATGATATTCTTGACCATTAACCACCACTGGTCAGCTTCACCTTCAAAATGATATATAGAAAGACTATCCTTTTGATTATATGAACACCCCATGATATCTAATATCTTTTAAAGGGATTTAATACACCCTTCATCCACCACTGAGTTAGGAGATCCACTAAAAGAAAGAGGGTGTTACCTCATAAAATGTTCCACTATCGTCATGTTCCTTTCTCATATCTCTAATTGTTATCTTGTATGGATGACACTTCCATTTATAGTCTATTTCAACTGATCCATTATTATCACAAACTTATTGGTTCCAATTCCCACCATTCCAGGTTGTAGATTCAGAAAGATATCATCATCTCGGTGCCTTCCTACTTCAGCTTCCCTATTTCTTCTATGGAAAATCATTTTGAACAGACATGTCTTAGATGAAGCAATATAATAATCATTAAATTATATATCATTTCAAATTAAACATGAGGTAAAATTAGTTTTTGGTGTTTTATTAACATCATTTTGACCCCTAAATTTATCTAAAGCATGCTCTGGTACCAACTATAAGGTCTCGGCCTTAAACATTACATAATCTAGTAAATTATTATAGAATTCACTTTCTTACATAACCAAAGATATTTTTAGTTTATATTTTTAGATAATTAGGACATAATTCATACATATCATCCCATAAGCATACAAAGTGGTTACTACTAAAACAATATCCATTTCTTCCATAATAAAAAAGTTTTTAATAAAACATGAAATCTTCTCATAAAAAAATATTCACAACATTGAGCTTAGATTCTTATTTTCTCTTACCCATCCTAAAACCCTTTGAAAAACATTTTAAAACCTGGGATGAGCACAAAAATATCAATAAGAAACATAAAAATAAGTAAATAAACTGTTAGTTCATGAATACCTATAAACATATGAAATCGTTTTCACAAATACATACTTCTCACCCATAAAGTATCATTTACTTACTTTATGAAAACAATATATTTTCATAAAACATAGAAAACATAAATAAAACCATAAAGGTAACTTAGGGAATTACTTACTTAAGATCGTAACCCTCATGGATACCATATTATTTGTAAAGCTCACAGCTACCTTACAATGTAACCCTCATGGAAACCCTATAATGTAACCCTCACGCCTACTGTATGGTGTAACCATTGTAGTTACACTTGGAATAACCATTACGGTAAACTTCCAACATAAACATACCCAATTAATTGTAGGGAGATATATGTCTCAGCCTTAATCATAAATAATTCCCAAGAACCAGAACATAATCATAAAACATGAACACTTGCATTATAAAAATAGTTTTTAAGGAAAATCACTTATATTAAAAGAATATTGTGAAAATACAAAGGAAATTAGTTTATCTATAAATAAACATGTAATCTTGTAAAGAAAACATCAAAAAATTAATCCATCACTACAATTAGATAATCCAATCATGTCGTATAAGTTAAGAAGAAACATTCTTTTTTTAATTTTGTAAAAAGATACATTAAAGAGGATTTTTAAAAGGAAAGTCCCTTACCTTGGGTTTGAATTCCTTCAAACATGTTCAAACATATTGTATAATGGTTTAAAGAGTGTTATTAATTTATTACATAACTATATTAATATTTATAATACCTTATATGATATATTTATAATATATTTCCACCCATTTATTGAGAATATTTTGTTGTTTTTATTGTTTTGGGTGTATTTATTTCATGGTTTGCATGGTTGGTTCATTATGGGTTTTCTTGTCGAATGGAAGAAAAAATACAGAAGTAGAAATAAATAGTATTAATATGTTTACATAATTTTAAATGATACCATATATCATTTTTTGTATATTAGGATGATTCATTAGATAAAACATTAATGAAAATGATTTAATTTATTTTAGTGGTTTTTTACAACCATCACAAACTTATATCATTTTATTTAATATCATGTTTATATATTAGTTCCAGAACATTATATAACTTATAATATGTATAATAAAATATTATTTAAACATAATAATGGTTTTATAACCAGTATTGAAGGTGGTAAAAGAAAATTAAAACACATCATCCACAATGAAGGTAAATCGACACATCATGAATAATGTTTTCAATTTTTAGAATAAGAGGAGAAAATGAGAGGTTTGATGATGGATATTCCATTAACACAATAAAAATACAGTATATGGAATATAATAGAGTTATCATGTCACTTTTATTAGGTTAGGTGAGTATATAATAATAAAAGAAAATAAATTTAAAAGAAATTTAAAATAAAATAAAAGAGGATTTTACCTCTTGAACTTCTTCTCCTTGAGAACCTACTTAAGGAACTTGGTTTTCAAATTTTGGTGAGAACAGAAGATCTTGGACATGGGGAAGAGGATTGGTAAGGTAATTGGGTAGAAATTAAACAATCTACAAGTCTTTGTAGGTGTGAATATAAAAGGTGGGGAGGGGTGATATTTATAGTGAAGGAGAGGGGTGTTTTTTATTATTTTATTCATTAGTTTATTATTTTGGCTCAAGAATATAAATAGTTTGAACCTTATCACTAAATATATTAAAATAATGAATTATATTTTGATATTTTGGGCTTAAATCATCCATACATAATCTATGATTCAATAGTTCATGAATTTATTAAATACCGTAAATTACCGTATTTCACTATTCACCAAAAATTCAACTATTTTAGAAAAATCATAAAAATTCACCCTAACTATTTTTTGAAGTGTAGAATTAAAAAATGAACTCCATTTTATGAAAATAATTTTCTAAATTTTATGATTTTAATTTCTAATTAAAATCATCATTTATTCAAAAAATATTGATTTCAAAATTATAACTGATTTTATAACACTTTGAAAAATTAATTAAGATCTCATAAAATTATCTTATAATAATAAAACAAAAAAATATTAATTATTGAATAAATTTTATGAAAATAATTTTCTTTTAAATTATTATATTAATTATAAAATTTTAAATAAACACTTTTGTTTTATAAAAATATCAACACCTAATTTATCATTTTTAAAACATTTATTTACTTATTCCATGATATAAATATATTATATTTTCACTTATAAGATACATAAATTTTATTTATACTTTTATAGGTGAGGTTACTATTCTATTTGTATAGATTTTTTAATTTTTTTAAATACCACTTATTTCATTATACATTTATAATGAATTTAGATATTTAATTCTAGAATGAAAACAAATTATTTTATAATTACCTAGGTTATTACATTAAACCTACATAATAGACATAGAAGTTTATTTATAGAGTTAGGGTTTAGGTTAAAATATTATATAATTTTACAAAAACCCCTTATATAATATAATAAACCTTATCCAACTGTATGCCATATAATAATATTATTATTATTCTATGGCATTCACTATCATGTGTAATGATAAATATTATTTTACTAGCTTGTAAATTGATATTTATCATCAAACCCAATCTTGGTATGCTCATCTTTCTCAGTATTTATCAAATACCTTAATAAATATTTATTCATAAATAAATATTTTATTTATAGTTTGAAAAATAAATATTTGATAAATAAAATAATTATTATATTCACAATCTAGAGAATAAAAAAAATTAATATTCACATAACTAAATAAATTATTTATTACCTTGTGAATATTTTCAATCAATAAATCCTGAATAAAATTATTCCTCAACCCTGATAATAATATCTATTTTAATAATTAAATCCAAATATAATTTAATTTAGACTAATGTAAATACTTAGTGTGTGACCCTCTAGAATTATTTCTCATTGGAATTAGATGGAATTGCCTAAGTCCAAAATTGTTGTCTAGCAATGGGTCAAGCCACCCAGGAGAAAGAAGTTAATGTTGCAACGTCGACAACCACATACAATATCTCATTGTGTAATATAATCTCTTTATCCCAATATCTCATCAAGTAGGTTGCACATCTGTGCTATTAACCTATGTTTTTAATACGTCTTTCTTTGACTATTTGAAATAAATTCATCATTACATCATGACCATTGAATTTAATGCAATGGTTTCATTTCAATAAAATGGTCGAGATATCAACTTCCATAAAGATAGAAGAGATAAATCCTTCCTTGACTTATTATTAATAACATGTCATTCGTGACTCACCCAATGTACCCTACTTCCTGAGAACATATAGCATCATGGTTTTGATCAGTAAATCTAAGTGTGCAAGTCATTACATGCATTAATAATAACCTTAAATTATAAGGACCATTACACACACTCACAGATAGGAATATCTAATGACACATAAACATGAAAAAATCTTACTGGCGAGTCTGTTCTCATAATCTTCCATCTTGGAGATCACCAAGTGTGAACTTCGTGAGATGAAGTCTCATCCACTTATAAATAATCGCACCTAACAGATAACATTCTATGTGTCCCATCATAGTATTTTATATAATTTTAAAACTATATTTAATAATATCTTCATGACATTTCTAGGTTCTCATCATAGAGGGGAACCATTATGACCTTATCAATGCGACAGATACTCTAGGTCATTATTAAATTAAAGCCATGCGGAACAATGAACAATATGTAATAAATTGTTTTACTAATATACATATCTTCAAATATACATGTAATCCAAATTACAAATAACTAAATCTAGGACACCAACTCCAACATGCACTTGGTATGCACATGATGGGATAAATAGATTTTGTGATCAATTTTATTTGATTGTTATCACATTACATTCATCGTTGTACATGGACTCGCATATATTATATAAAATGTTAAGGGATACTTGGTGGTATCCTAATGAGTTTCATACTCTCCCTACATTTTCACCCCATTGGAAGTGTAAACTCCATCTCTCGTGACACCTATAAGGTCAAGGGACCAATAATAGGTGGGCGAGCTAATTGTGGCTTTGTAGGAGTTAGCAGATACTTTGTACCAAAGATAGACTGGGCACTATCAGGTTACGATGTATCCTATATTTTTATTTCCTTTCTATATATTGAGTTTTATATCTTGGACCCACTAAGTTAATCATGATATATTATTGTATGATATTATATGACATGGCGTGATGAATATGTCATTATATTTTATGTATGGTTGTGGTTATCCTTACGATATAATAACACATGGGTTATTTTTTAGTGTTATTATTACTCATTTATTTCTTGTTATTGATGGTATATGATAGTGTATATTGAGGTTAAATCACTCACTAGTGATAAAATTATAAAACCTCGGCACTAGTTTCCAACCTCTGGTGATTGGGGAGTTCACCTGAGGTCACATGGTGATCAGGCTCATGCCATGCGGTTCGATGCTGGTCATTCTATAACAAGTCTACTCAGAAAATCAAGAATGAATTAGTTGGTTAATGTGATATTGACAAGTTATATATATCTTAGATATACTTTATGTCATATACAAAGGAATTTTATGAGTATATATATTATGTGTAGAGATAAATCTAGTGGAAACACTCATATGGATATACATGTGCTTGATGAAGATCACATTGAAACCCCTTATAGATTGAATAAAAACAATGTATTGCTAGATATTATTGTTTGAATTTTGTTATCACTTGATAATTATTAGTCATTTTCAATGATAAATATACCCATAAGGACACACACAATGTTATGTAAATGAGTATTTATTTTAGTACAAAATGTTTTCATAACATTTGAATGAACATGTATAATAGTTTCATCCAAATGAGTTTTGGATATAGCTCCATAATTTGTTATAAAATATGTATACAGTATGTGGGACTTCAATACAATAGGGGGTTTTAAAGATATGTTTCTTAATGATATCACATTATATTGTTAGACCATGTCACGTGGTATGTTATGTAGGTTTTATGATATAAGGATATCATATTTCCAACAAGTATATTTTAATCCATGTAAACTATCATTGAATTGGTTATCACGACATTATATGATGTTTTTAAGAGAGTTTAAACACATTACATTAATTTTGGAAGAGTTTGTCAATTAATGATGACTTAAGTTTACTAAATTGTATTTTATAAGCATTATAACTTACTTCTATAATTGGATGAGCATCAACCAAGAATTTGTGAAATGATTATACTCTTGAACCTTTATTTAACGGATGAGTGTTATAAATCACACAAGTCAAACACTTCCTATGTCAAAGTTCCCTCCACTCACTTATTCATTTTCTTAACTGATTATTAACATTACATATAAATAAGTGAGTTCCTACAATTAATAATAGTTATTCCATGGTTGTTGAATAATTTATGAAAATGAGAGTCCTTTAGTTAATGTCGAGAGATCTTTATAAACCATACTACTAAAGAGGAAGGCATCAATGAAGATATGATATGTTTTGTATTTACATTTAATGTACACTTTTTTTTGAATCTTTTTTTGGGTGGTCTTAAAAAAAGAGTTTTTGTTTTTTATTGTGTTCAAATTATTTTAGATGCCTACAAAATCTATTATTTGTAGTGACCAATTTTATGTTCTTGTGATGGATCGAAATCCCAAATTGAAAAATTTACACCCTCAACCATAAAATAATGCTTTGATTGACATGATATAAGGCCTGAGACTTAAACATTACATAATCTTGAGTTAAGTCAAGAAATTCACATTAAGGATATTTTCAGGTTTAGAGTTTTAGAGAATTATTCCATAACTATTACATAATAACTCAAAATTTACAAAGTAAACTCTTCTACTCACTATCAATTTATTTCACAAAATAAAACTCCTTAAATAAAACAAGAATTATTTTCTTGATAAAAATATTCTTGATTTATTCCTTTATCTTACCCATCCTTATACCTTGCGAAAAAACATTTCAAAAACTTAGGATAAGTATAAAAAGCTCAGTAAGGGATACAAAACGAAGGAAAACTGTTGGCCTTGCGAAAACATGTAAACCATGAATACTTTATCATAAAGTAATACTTTTCACCTTTATGAAGTATTAAATACTATTCAATGAATATAAGATCATTTCTTACCCTTTTTTAACCAAAATATTACCATAAAACCTATAGAAATCACACATAACATATAAAAGGTAAATTAGGACATAATCATGCTTAAATGGAATAATAATACGGTTGACTTCCACAAATCATTCTTACAAATAGAATATCCATACGGCTGACTTCCATACCTAATTAATTGGAGGTTATAATGTAACCACTCATAATTGGTTTATCATGGAACCACCAATCATTTTTTTATCACATAACCACCCATCAAATGTCCAAGTACCATTTAATAATAATAACACATAAAACAAGCATAAAGGAAAAATAAAATTTCCACATTGAAATCACCAAAGATCATTTCAAGATATTAACATAATAAATGATTTCTAAACCCCATTTTCAATACCAAAATACATAAAAAGGTTATATGGTATTTATTTTTCTTTTAAAAACATTATGGCATGTAGAGGAAGCCAAATATCAAATAATGGTCGCAGTGGCGAAGAAGTTGTTGTCGTTGTATACATTACAAACATTACTTTAATCATTTAGTAAAATGATTTATAGAAAAATATTACTTTTTGAAAACTTTTGAATGATATATAAATTCAAAGGTTTTGATTATACACCTTATAAAAGAAGGTCATGTATAAATTAAAATATGCCTCAATAAAAGGATATCAAGACGAAATCTCTTACCTTGAGTCCGACTTTTCTCGTTCATTCTTTAATTTACTAAATAATAAACTTAGGTTAATTTATACTTGATTTAGAAATTTTTTCATGTTTATTATTCATTTTATATCACTTATTACCATTTTATAACAATTAGTTAATTAGTTTAGTTCATATAAGACGTTTTGTCGATGTTCGGTACTTGAGTCAAAAATGAAATTGTTTTAATGAAAATTGCCCATGTAGTCATAAGTCCATTATATCCATAATGATATTCATGATTTAAATATCATATATATATATAATATATATGTCTTTATAATAGTCCATAACATTTTGAGATAAGAAATGAAATGCACTGTTCATGGAGACGGTAGGTCGTACGTACACATGAACGCTACTTTCATTTCTTTGTCTTATTAAAGGAATGAAAATTAAATGATACATAGGTATATTATAATTAAAATATAATATATATGTTATATATGTTAAATAATTTCATTAATTCTGTCATTTATATATTTCATGTATGGCATGAACGAGTCATATCACTTTGAGGAGGCGGTGGTCCACACTTCCTCAAATTAAATTATTGTATTTACACATTATGGAAAGCATAAAGGCATGTTGTAAATAAAAAATATAGAATCATAAATAAAATATAAATATAATATATATCATATATAAATATAGTTCCATCATAATGGTCGCCATGATAGGTGGTAGGATAAAATTGAACAATCATCATTTCGTGAGGTAGTAGTTCATCGTACACGGAAACAATATGTTTTATATCCATTAGATAGAAGTGTGTGTGAGTATAGGTCAAAACCTTATCACAAATAAATACTAGTATATTTAGGATACTATTTTTGTTATAAAATAATGGAATAAAGAGTGGTTAGGGGGTTGGATAAGGAAAAATAAATGAAAGGACCTTGAGAGAAGATGTTGCCTCTAAATTGGGTAACTCCTTTTGATTTGAGCCAAAAGACTTCCTTGAGTTGTCTTCTGACCAAGGTAAGGCTTAAAGGGGTAATTTAGGGATTTTGGGAGATTATTTGAGAAGAATTTGGGTGATCCAAGGGGATTTATAGGTGTCAGTAAGTGGGTATAGGTGGTAGCCTTTTATAAGAGGGATGAGGGGCACTTTAGGAAAGTTTTGAAATATTATTTTATTATAAATTGATTTTAGAATTATAATAGATCTAAAGTGATATATTTATAGGATAATATGATTATGGGTCTAAATCTTCTCAACCAATAGTTTTTATACAAGTTTAAGTCACATATTTAACCTTATGTTTTGGCTTTAACCCTTAGTTAAATAAATTAACTCCTACCATATCTTCTTGTATTTTTACACTATATGGTTAATATAGTTACTATAAAATACCAAGAGAACCTCAAGTGGATCATTAATGACATTTTAATACTATATAAGTCATTTGGCCAAATATTGTATTTTTATGATTATTATATCATTTAATAAAATAGTATTTGTTTTAAAAACTTATTTATGTCAATTTTGACACTATTTAGTAATTGGTTTTTGTTAAAGTCATAACAACTTGATTCATTCTAAAAAACTAAATTAACTCAAATATAAAATTTCATAATAATCCAAAAAAATATTTTATGTAATCAAAATTTTCAAATTTAATTTATTTTAATATTTATAATATCATTTATTTGAATCTTTCGTTAAGAAGGTAATCATTGCATCATCATTGTGTCATAAATAAATTTATTTATTTAATTTCTAAAAATTATAAATAAAATACCATGATGTATTAAATATTTTTATATTTATAATAACTATTTATATTTAAATAGATCAATTATATAGCCCCTCCTTAAAAAATTAGTAAAAAGATACATGTTTATGTTATATTTCTCTTTACTTTAAATTAATTTTTATAACATGTCATTATCACACCCAAGTGGTTTCCAAATGCCAAAAGTTTGGCTTAAAGATTTTCTTGGTCACCCATGACTCATCCAATAATATTAGGACACATTTTAGGGTAGTTTTATATTATTATAATATTATTTTTACACTTATTTACCTAATTTACCCTTTAACCGTGGTAAATAAAAATAATTACTGAAGTTACTATTCATAGTGTCCAAAAATAAAAGGTACCTATTTACACAATTTTTAAATTATGATTACAAATATATAATCCATTTTTTCAAATTCAAAACACATAAATTGTATTAATTAATTTAAAATTAATTCTCATTGTCAAAATCAGAAAGCGGGTTTTTAAGAAGTAAAAACTATCAAAAGATTGACATGTGTTTATGTCCAATTTAAATGTGAAATTAATTATAATGAAAAACATTGGATTAAATGATAAAAAAATAATCCAATTACAGTTTAAAAAAATTAAAAATATAATCTAACTATATAAATAAATGAGATGAAAAGACAGTTTTGAATTAAAATGCAGTATTTTTCACTATTCAATAAAAAATGAATTTTATCATAAAAATACCAAAATTAAACCAAAGTGAATTTTGATATATCGATTCTAAAGAAGAAGTTTATTTTTTCAAATAGAACATATAAAATTGACAAAAACTAGATTTAAAAAGGGTTCACCGTCAAAAGGTGGTAATACTGCCTTTTAAAAGCATTAGAGTATTTTATGCTTAAAATTGGATTTATTCTCATTTTAAGACACTAAAATTTATTGGATAAATGTAAAAACATTTAACAAACATTTTTAATCATAATACAGTAAGTTTTTTTCATTCTCACCAATACAACGAATAGGAATTAACTACCAATTAAAATAATAATAATAATATTGTATTATTTTTCGGTATGACCCAGTATTGTGTGCAATGTAAGATTTTAGAGAAACTCGTTGTTACGTATCGAGTATGCTATTGGAGATAGAATCCTTATTAAAGTAAAACCACTATCTAATTCATAAATATTAATAAGTATAAAAATGTATTATTATATAATTACCTTGGATGTTCCATCCTTCCCCCCTTTTGGAAATTGCATCCTTGCAATTTTAAATTTGGGCTCAGTAACTAAGGTTTCACTTTTCAAAATTACTAAATTGAAATACCACATTAGAAAAGAGTCAATAAATCCTCCACTTTAAAAGAAATAAAGTAAAGTACAAAGGTTACATGAGATAAAAAATTATATGGTTCCATATAGGAAAACATGGATATGGAAGAAAAACTAACCATCTTGTTCTGATGGAGAGTGATAGAAAACATGATCAGGAGAAAGTTAAAAATTAGAAAACCATAAATATGTGATTGGTTAAAAGGTCACTCATTTCCCATTATATAAGGAAATTAGATATAGTTTTTGTTTCAGGATCCTTTTTAAATAATTGAGGAATTCTACAACTATTTGAAATGAGATCATAAGGAAATATACTTACTTGACAAGTATAATTTTATCCATTAATCAAATTCCACCACAAACTTATATTTTTCTCCAAACAATGAGTATTTAAGATGAATTTTTTACACCTGAAGCACTATAATCAACTTCTAAAAACTCACATCATCCATAAAGATTAACAATCTATTTCTTCTACCTTTAAACATTAACCAAAAACAAAATGGTTAGTACAAGTTAAATAATTTTACAAAAATAATAATCCTTTATAAGGAAAAGGACCAAATTTAATCTCCAAAATTCAAAAGTAATACTCAAAGTTCAACAAAGACCATTCAATAAATAATTGTCCTTAAATTTTCTTAAAATAAACCAAACTAAGATAGAAACCCAAAATTCAGAAGTATTTGATCACATAGTCTTCCAAGATAAATCTTAACATTTATATTCAAATAAAATCAACCACTCTTAAAGTCTTATAGTGAAAAGTAATTAACCTAATCACATATTCTCCATGATAGGTTAATCAATTCCATAAATAACCTAATTAACTATAATTCCACAATTAAAATCATAGATTATTTGTAACACCCCAGGTAAATAAAGAATATGACATTTTCATATTTATCCATATTTGTGAATAAAATATTAATATGACTTTAAAGGGGACGCTATGCTCAATGGCGTACCCAACACACAACAATGAGTTTCTTGGGAATCTTACGTCGCACTCTAATAATAAAATAATATTATTTTAAATGGTAGTTAATATGTAGCCGTTGTATTGGCGGGAATGGATAGAAATAACTAAAATATGATTATATATGTTTTTAAATGTTTTTACATTTATCCAATAAAAGATAAAGGCTTAAAATACGGAAAGAATTCAATTTTAGGCGTATATGCCCTAGTTTTCACTAAAGGTTCACTTATCGCCTTTTGATGGAGAACCGTCATTAAATATAGTTTTGTTCACTCTTATAAATTCTATTGGACCAAATAAAACTCTTCTTTAGAATCGGGACATCAAAATTTACTTTGTGTAAATTTTTGGTATCTTTCCGATAAAATTCATTTTTTTAATGAATAGTGTAAAATATTGTATTTTAATTCAAAACCTCTTTTTAATCTAATTTATTTATATGATTAGATTATCTTTTGAATTGGTTTTAAAGTGAAATTAGAATATATTTTTACCATTAAATCCAATAGTGGTCTTTGGAAATAATTTCACTTTGAAATCAGACTTAAACTAGTGTCAATCTTTTGATACTTATTGTTTCATAAAAACACGCTATTTGCTCTGACAGCGGGAATTAATTATTAAATTAATTAATGTGACTTATATTTTTTGAATTTTTTTAAAATAGACTTCATTTTTGAATTCGGAATATCAAATATATCTTAGGGTGAATTTTTGGGATTTTTCTGAAAAACTTCAATTTTTTATGAATAGTGAAACCATTAAGTGGTACTTATAAAAACTGATTTTTCCATTTAAATGAAATTTTTCCATCTTTGTGTTTTGAATTTCAAAAATCCAACATACATGGTTGTCATTAAGAAGTAAAATGTGGTTCAATAGGATAAAAATATTTTTTTTGTGAATAGTAACTTATTAAGTTTTTAATCGCGATTAGAGGTAATTAGTGTAGTTTATGGTAAGAATAATGTTTTAATAAAATGAAATGACATATACACATGTCCTACCCTCATTGGATGGGTCATGGCCGACCAAGAAAATCCATGGGTCAACTTGGGGACCCCATGGATCCCCTTTGGTTGGGAAATGACATAAATATCTTTTTATTTAATGTTAAAGTAAAAATGACACAAACATGAGATGTTTTACTAAAAGAATTTTTACATGGGGTTATAAAAGTCATATTTTTTACTATAAATAGTCATTGGAAATCTAAAAATATTTCCTACATCATAGTATTTTTTTTATAATTTTTAGACATTAAATAAATTAAATTATTTATGACATCATGATGATGCAGCAATGACCTCATTATTTAACAATTTAAATAAAATGGAAATATAATGTAATATCTAAGACCTACACATGTTCAAAACCTATTGTATGAGTGGATTTCAAACCCTTATCACCTTATCCTCGAAATACATCAATGTGGGACCTTTAAAATCCGAAACTCTTTTGAAAATAAAGTAACATCTTGTAACTTTACAAGAGTGCCCCTCCTCTCCTCTTATAAAAGGCCCCCACCTCTACCTCCTTACCCACACTCCCAAAGCCTTTGGCTCGGCCAACCTCTGCCCATTTTGTCTCTCCACTTCCCTCTATTACTCCTTAAAGCCTCAATTTGAGCAGAAGTCTTCCCAAGGAAGCCTTTGAGCTCAAACCAAAGTGAGTTACCCGATTTTAAGGTAATGTCTTCACTTGATTCCTTTTGTTTTATTTTGCCTCTCCAACACCCTAAACTCTTTTTATTCTTTTCTTTTGTAACAAATCCAGTATCTTCAATATACTAGGATGTTTTTATAAGAAGTATTCGAGCTACACTTACACACACCTACATCTAATGGTTAAAGAACATACTGTTTCCGTGGATGGCGAATTTCTGCCTCCCGAAACGATGATTGTTCGACATTCTTCTAACACCTTCAAAGGTGGCCATTAAGATGACACTATATTTATATATGATATATAATATGTTTATGTTTTCCTTAAGCTTCTGTATTTTTCATTTTGGGAATACCTTTATGGTTTCCATTATGGGTAAACGCGATATCTTCATTTAAGGAAGTGCGGACTACCACCCCCTCAAAGTGATGTGATTCGTTAATGCCATACGTGCGACGTATAAAGGATGGATTTAATGTTATTATATATGATGTTATACTGGAATTATAATATACCTCTATATCATTATTTTTATTTCCATTAAAGTATGAGATAGAAATGAAAGTAGCGTTCATGCGTACATACGGCTTACCGTCTCCATGAACGGTACATTTCATTTCTTATCTCAAAATGTTATGTAATATTATAAGTACATATATATAATGGATATATATGTAATATATTACATCTAAATTATGGATATAATTCTGGAATTATAAAATATATATATATATATCTCATTTTGTTTTAATTCCATTAATATGACAAAAAAATGAAAGTAGTGTTCATGCGTACGTACGACCTACCATCTCCATGAACGGTGCTTTTATTTTTATCTCCAAATTCTAAGAAATAGTATAAAATGAATATATACTCGATATATATGATATTTAAAACATCAATACTATTCTGGATATGATGTACCTATAACTACATGGAAAATTATTTTCCAACAAGTTCAATTTTTGACTCATGTATCAAACATCGACAAAAATGTCTGATATGAACTCATATTATTAACCAATTATTATAACATTAAAATACGTGATATTAACTGAATAATAATCTTTATAGGAGGTCTTTAATCAATTTTAAATTGATCAAAGTTTATTATTCAGGAATATAAAGAAACGAACAAGACAAGTTGGACTTGAGGTAAGGGATCCTACTCCTCTCTTTCTTTTTAAGTACACTCTTTTATGTCATTCCTTCTAAGCTCATCTTTCTTGTGATTGGGATGTTATTTTATATTACTCTTACTGTAATTTTTATTTTCATATGATGAGAGACCCTATTCTATCTCATCAATCCATTTTGGAAGTTTTGAGTGGCGCCGTTAGGCTGCCGAATTTTCGTAAGAGATCTAACCTTTCTCTTTCTCTTTAAGTACTCTCCATTATGTCACTTCTTTTAAGCTCCTATTTTTTTATGATGGGGGATGTTCTTTTATATTCCTCTTTCTGTACATTTTATTGTAATGTGATGAGATACCCTATTTGATCTCATCAATCCATTTTTGGAAGTTTTAAGTGGCGTCGTTAGGCTGCTGAGTTTTCATAAGGGATTTTTCATCTCACTTTTATTCCTGTGAGATTTATGCTACATTTTCCACAATTTCCTTTGAGTGGTGTATGTACTGCCCATTATTTTACTAATTGTGTAATATACTTTCTTTTATGAGTATTTTCATCAATGTTGTATTGTCCTTCTTTCACGAGGTGTATGTTTCGAAAGATACCCATGTCGGTAAGGGAACCTTTCACCCTCCTCTTTTTAAAAGACTTATTTTGTTATGTCTTTTAATTCACATACTATTATGTTGGGATATGTTCTTTTATATCCTTATTGATTTAAATTTTATTTCCAAGTGATGAGATTCCCTTTTTATCTCTCATCAACTCATTTTATGAATTTTGAAGTGATGCCGTTAGGCTGTCGAATTTTACCAAGGGAACTTTTTAACCCAATTTCGATTTCTTTGGGTTCAACATGTAGTTATTGAATATGTAATCTTTTGAATATGTGTGAATGACCTTTTATTGTTTTACACATAATATCCACTTATATTGGGTGTATTTATATTTGTCACACATAATTTTGAGATTGAATTATCCTTAATTTAAGGATACCTTCTTTATAAGGGAATTCATCACATTTGACATTTCTATTGAGACTTCTTTGTTGTTATGCATCAATTCACTCTTATATGGTGTATATACTATCCTTTGGAATATTATATCATGAATCCATTTATTCTCATGATATTATAAAGTTCTGACTAAATGTTATTCCTCAATTATTGTATTCAAGTGTCTCTAATTTTGGTAGAACCCCTTTAACCAAAATATCGCTTTAAATGTTTTAATTATTTGTTCTTATTAATATCCATGTTTTCAAAATGGTTTTAAGGATTTATTTATATGGATATTAATGGTTTAAAATTTTAAAATCTTCAAGGTGGTATGGGACACTTTGATTCAAAAATCTCTTTATTAAATGTTTTAAATGGTTTTGGAAATGGTTTCTTTTTGAATGGATTAATTATTTCAATATACTAAAATGTTATATTGTGATTGAAATGTGGAAATGTTATGTTTCCTTTATGCATGTTTTATGTGATAAGTTTATGTTATGGTTCTTGGGAATTGTCATGAAAACGGGTGGTTCCGTGATAAACTAAGGGCGGGTGAGCCCGATATAGCTCTCTAATGCATTGGGTAACGCGAAGGAGTGAAACGTTAAGGTTTATCTGAAGAGATTTAGGGAATATACTGTGATGGGTATTCCAAAACGTAACCAAGAGGGTTACTCCCTACATAAGAATGTTATGAATGCCTCAAGTTACCTTTTATGTCTTATGATTTCTATGATTTATTCATGATTTGATGAGGTATGTTAAAGTGCCTATGTTTTATGGGTAAAGTATGATTTCATTCTTATGTATATATGAACTCATGTTTCCTTTCCATATTTTTATATCCCTTACTGAGCTTTTTATGCTCATCCCAAGTTTTTGAAATGTTTTTCACAGGTCAAGGGAAAGGTACGTGATGTGATGATAGTGTCAAGGATGTGTCAAGAAAGAATGCATGTTTTATTTTAAATATGTTTCCGTTGATGGGAAGAATGAATACTGTCTTTTATGTAACCACTTTGTTTAAATGTGGAATGTAATGCAAGTTTCATGATCTAATTCTATAAAACTATAAACCTGAAAAGATCCTCAATGTGTAATCTTGTAATAACTCAAGATTAAGTAAGGTTTAAGGCTGGGGCCTTATAGTTGGTATCAGAGGTCGGTTTAGATAATTTAGAGGTTAGGGTATTTTCTAAGCACAAGTGACATTACCATAATGGTTAGGATTTCAGAAATAGTCCTAGTTTTAGATAAAGTGAATGAGTAAGTATATCTTAGTTTTTATCTTCCTCATTAGTACATGATGGTTATGTTGATATACTCACACTTACCTTTTTGGTTTTAGTAAATGGCTGGATCTAGCAGGCACCAAAGTGACAATGGGTTTGAAGGAAACTGTGGTGGTTCTCCGATTAAGAGACTGAATGAGATGGGGGATTCAATGAGGAATCTCATGGTTGTTCTAAACCAACTATCAAGGAGTCATGATCAACCATTTCAACCTCGGTGAGTTCTCTAATGCATCATGTACGAGATGGCCAACTCGATGTGGAAATTCAGGTAATAATTATTAAGGTAACCATTAGGGTTTATATGATCCTTACTTTTTAGGTAATTATGGGTTACTCTATGATATGATGGAAAATGAAAGGAATGAGATAAACTTGAGGTTAAAATATGTTATGATCATTTTTGAATGTTTTATCTCGTTTTGGGGGATGTTTTAAGAATTATATAGTTTTGGAAAAAGGATAACACGCAGACCGTGTGACAACCCGTCGCGTCGGACACAACTGCGGGAATCGAACCCACAACCAAAGTGCGACTGGTATTTATCACCTACCAGTGGACTACGTGAAGTCCCTGGTTATTTTGACTGATTCTTTCTAGTTATATGATTTTATGAATTAAGAGTAAGTTGATTTTGGGTTATTTATGAAAATGATTAACCTAACATGGAGGATATGTGATTAGGTTAATTACTTTTCAATACGAGACTTTAGGAGCAACTGATGTTGTTTGGAGATAAATGTTACGATTTAACTTGGAAGACTATGTGACTAAATCCTTCAAATATTTGGGTTTCAACCTTAGTTTGGTTTACTTTGAAGAATTTTATGGACAAATTGTTTATCTAATGGTCCTCGTTGAACTTTGGGTTTTGTTAGACAAATTTTGGAGATTAAGCATAGACTTTCTATTTATAAAGGGTTATCCTTTTCTGGATTATCTGATCTTGTACTAGCCTTTTTGGTTTTGGTTTTGGTTAAAGTCTAAAGGCATGGAAAGTATATAGTTCTCTTTTGTGGATTAGGTGATTCTATAGAAGTTGATTATAGTACTCTTAATGTGAACAAGTCTTCCTAAATACTCGTCTTTTGGAGAAAATATGAGTTTGTGTAAGGAATCTAATAAAAGTTGAAAGTCAACATGATAAGTGATTATGTTTCCTTATGAATAAATTCCTCAATAAAAAGTAACTTAAAACAAAAATGTTGTCTATTAACTTTTCCTACTGGGGAATCTAATCCCGTTTAACTCATCACAAGTTTGTGATTTTCTCGTGGTTAACTTTCTCCTAAACATGTTTTCTATCACTCTCCATCAGAACATGACCCTTTGTTTTTTCCTCCATGTCCATATTTTCATACTTGGAATCCTAGTATGGGTTAACTCGGGTGACCTTTGTACTTATCTTTCTTTATTTTAAAGTGATTATTTTACCGACTCTTGTTCCGATGTGGGACTTTCAAGGATGTTTCCAAACTCAATTTTAAAAATTGCGAGGACGCAATTCCCAAAAGGAGGGATGGATGTAACACCCCAGGTAAATAAAGAATATGAAATTTTCATATTTATCCATATTTGTGAATAAAATATTAATATGACTTTAAATGGGACGCTATGCTCGATGGCGTACCCAACACGCAACAACGAGTTTCTTGGGAATCTTACGTTGCACTCTAATAATAAAATAATATTATTTTAAATGGTAGTTAACATGTAGCCATTGTATTGGAGGGAATGGATAGAAATAACTAAAATATTATTATATATATTTTTAAATGTTTTTACATTTATCCAATAAAAGATAAAGGCTTAAAATACGGAAAGAATTCAATTTTAGGCGTATATGCCCTAGTTTTCACTAAAGGTTCATTTATCGTCTTTTGATAGAGAACCGTCATTAAATATAGTTTTGTTCACTCTTATACATTATATTGGACCAAATAAAACTCTTCTTTAGAATCGGGACATCAAAATTTACTTTGTGTAAATTTTTGGTATCTTTCCGATAAAGTTCATTTTTTTAATGAATAGTGTAAAATATTGTATTTTAATTCAAAACCTCTTTTTAATCTAATTTATTTATATTATTAGATTATATTTTGAATTGGTTTTAAAGTGAAATTAGAATATATTTTTACCATTAAATCCAATAGTGGTCTTTGGAATTAATTTCACTTTGAAATCAGACTTAAACTAGTGTTAATCTTTTGATACTTATTGTTTCATAAAAACACGTTATTTGCTCTGACAGCGGGAATTAATTATTAAATTAATTAATGTGACTTATATGTTTTTAATTTTTTTAAAATAGACTTCATTTTTGAATTTGGAATATCAAATATATCTTAGGGTGAATTTTTGGGATTTTTCTGAAAAACTTCAATTTTTGATGAATAGTGAAACCACTAAGTGGTACTTATAAAATCTGATTTTTCCGTTTAAATGAAATTTTGTCATCTTTTTGTTTTGAATTTCAAAAATACGACATACATGGTTGTCATTAAGAAGTAAAATGTGGTTCAATGGGATTAAAATAATTTTTTGGTGAATAGTAACTTATTAAGTTCTTAATCGCGATTAGTGGTAATTAGTGTAGTTTATGGTAAGAATAATGTTTTAATAAAATGAAATGACCTAGACACATGTCCTACCCTCATTGGATGTGTCATGTCCGACCAAGAAAATTCATGGGTCAACTTGGGGATCCCATGGAGCCACTTTGGTTGGGAAATGACATAAATATCTTTTTATTTAATGTTAAAGTAAAAATGACACAAACATGAGATGTTTTACTAAAAGAATTTTTAAATGGGGTTATACAAGTAATATTTTTGACTATAAATAGTCATTGGAAAGCTAAAAAGATTTCCTACATCATAGTATTTTTTTATAATTTTTAGACATTATATAAATTAAATTATTTATGACATCATGATGATGCAGCGATGACCTCATTATTTAACGATTTAAATAAAATGGAAAGATAATGTAATATCTAAGACCTACACATGTCCAAAACCTATTATATGAGTGGATTTCGAACCTTTATCACCTTATCCTCGAAATAAATCAATTTGGGAGCTTTAAAATCCGAAACTCTTTTGAAAATAAAGTAACATCTTGTAACTTTACAAGAGTGCCCCTCCTCTCCTCTTATAAAAGGCCTCCACCTCTACCTCCTTACCCACACTCCCAAAGCCTTTGGCTCGTCCAACCTCTGCCCATTTTGTCTCTCCACTTCCCTCTCTTACTCCTTGAAGCCTCAATTTGGGCAGAAGTCTTCCCAAGGAAGCCTTTGAGCTCAAACCAAAGGGAGTTACCCGATTTTAAGGTAATGTCTTCACTTGAGTCCTTTTGTTTTATTTTGCCTCTCCAACCCCCTAAACTCTTTTTATTCTTTTCTTTTGTAACAACTCCAGTATCTTCAATATACTAGGATTTTTTTATAAGAAGTATTCGAGCTACACTTACACATACCTACATCTAATGGTTAAAGAACATACTGTTTCCGTGGATGGCGAATTTCTGCCTCCCGAAATGATGATTGTTCAACATTCTTCTAACACCTTCAAAGGTGGCCATTAAGATTACACTATATTTATATATGATATATAATATGTTTATGTTTTCCTTAAGCTTCTGTATTTTTCATTTTGGGCATACCTTTATGGTTTCCATTATGGGTAAACGCGATATCTTCATTTAAGGAAGTGCGGACTACCGCCCCCTCAAAGTGATGTGATTCGTTAATGTCATACGTGGGACGTATAAAGGATGGATTTAATGTTATTATATATGATGTTATACTGGAATTATAATATACCTCTATATCATTATTTTTATTTCCATTAAAGTATGAGATAGAAATGAAAGTAGCGCTCATGCGTACGTACGGTTTACCGTCTCCATGAACGGTACATTTTATTTCTTATCTCAAAATGTTATGTAATATTATAAGTACATATATATAATGGATATATATGTAATATATTACATCTAAATTATGGATATCATTCTGGAATTATAACATATATATATATATATATATCTCATTTTGTTTTAATTCCATTAATATGAGAAAAAAATGAAAGTAGCGTTCATGCGTACGTACGGCCTACCGTCTCCATGAACGGTGCTTTTAATTTTTATCTCCAAATTCTAAGTAATAGTATAAAATGAATATATAATGGATATATATGATATTTAAAACATCAATACTATTCTGGATATGATGTACCTATAACTACATGGAAAATTATTTTCCAACAAGTTCAATTTTTGACTCATGTACCAAACATCGACAAAAACGTCTGATATGAACTCATATTATTAACCAATTATTATAACATTAAAATACGTGATATGAACTGAATAATAATCTTTATAGGAGGTCTTTAATAAATTATAAATTGACCAAAGTTTATTATTCAGGAATATAAAGAAACGAACAAGACAAGTTGGACTTGAGGTAAGGGATCCTACTCCTCTCTTTCTTTTTAAGTACACTCTTTTATGTCATTCCTTCTAAGCTCATATTTCTTGTGATTGGGATGTTATTTTATATTACTCTTACTGTAATTTTTATGTTCATATGATGAGAGACCCTATTCTATCTCATCAATCGGGAAGAGGGGTTGAAAACATATAATGGTAGTATATTTATGGTTGATGAAATAGGATAATGTGGAATTTTAACTGATATTATTGAATTAAACTACCACAACCATTTTTTTAGTTGTTTTATTCAAATTCAAGTGGGTTGATATTACTAGGGGTGTTAAAAAAGATTCCTTATAATTTATTTCGGTGAACTTATCTCACTTGATGGATGTCGGTGAATATGAATTACATGATTTTTATATCTTATCATCACAAGAGAAAATGGTATATTATGTGGAAGAATTTTTAGATAAAGGGTGTAGTGTAGTTGTTCATGTAAAATAAATAGAATTGTATGATATGGGTGATGAAGTGGAATATTTTTCCTCTGACATTGAATCTCATCAACAATAATAAGAGAAATTATTTTTCCATTATGATATTGAAAATATTACCCTTACAATGGTGGATGAAGTAGATGAAGTAATAATGGAGTGGTATAATTACATGATTGAAGGACACAGTGATTGTATGTGCAGTCATCCGTTAATTTATCAACCACTTATGTTATATGTGCAGTCATTCATTATCATAGCTATGTATATTTTGTTTATCAGAATCGTGCATCTGTTATCATTTTTAATTTTTTTTCTTCATGATTTTTTTTGAAATATATGTTCTGAAGTTAATTTTATTTGATTAAATGATAGGAATGCCAATTAGGAAGCATTTCACTGGTCCTAGTTGACTCTCAGTTGATGTTCCCTCAACCACACCGACAGATGATGATCCATTGGTTTGCCTCCCTGTAGCATCTAAGATGCTCTCCATTTTACTCCCTTTATCATCTATCACACCCTCACTACTACAAAATAGGCCTTTAACAGTACTAAAAATGGCCTTTATCTGTGCTAGAGAACCATTGACTTCTAGAGTGAGATTAAAAGCTTTAGTCTTTTATCAATGCTTATAGAAACACTGATAAAGGGGCATACTACAGTGTGTTGTAACATCACACTACATCACTAGGGCGGTGTGATGTAAAAGCACACCGCAACACTAAAAACACCAAGAAATCAGCAAAATCAAGTACAAATACAGACTTTAAATGAAGAGAAAACAATTTAGGCTCGTTTTCTCAGTTTTGGTGATGTGATGTGCATTTTAAACTAAAATGATACTTATATATTGAAAAAACGTACTTTGAGTCATATCGATCACATTATGCATCAGATTGAGATGTGCCTAATTCTTAAATGTCTCAAATGACTTATGGATAATTTTCCTAAAGAATCAAAACAATCTGAATGTGTTTTCTCGGTTTTGAGTATGACACTTGTTTTTTACTAAAATATCATTTTAAACTGGAAACACACAATTTGACTCATAACAGTCACATCATGTGTCAGTTTGACTTGATACCTATTCTCACACATTACAAATTACTTATGAATCATTATCCTAAATTATAAATACAATCTGAGCATGTTTTCTTAGTTTTTAGTGAGTGACACTTTTTAAACTAAAATGTTGATTTTAAATTGATAACAGACACATTGAGTCATACCAGACACATCGTGTATCGGATTGAAGTGAAACTAATTCCTACACAACAAAAATTACATATGGATCCTTTTCCTAAAGTATAAAAACAATCCGAATTCGTTTTCTTAGTTTTGAGTAGGTGAGTTATCCTTTTTTACTAAAATTGATGTTAATTTTAAATAAAAAGATGCACTTAGAGTCATATCAGTCACATCATGCATTAGATTGAGGTGAGACTAATTCTTAAACATCCCAAATGGATTATGGATTATTTTCATAAATTATCAAAATAATCTAAATGGGTTTACTCAGTTTTGAGTACGTCACTTGTCTTTTTTACTAAAATGTCATTTTAAATAGGAAGCACGCACTTTGACTCATACTGATCACATCATGTATCAGTTTGATGCAAGGATGATTACTACACGTTAAAAATGACTTATGAGTCAATTTCATAAATTATAAATAAAATATTAGCATGTTTTCTTGGTTTTCAATTAGTGAAATTTTTTGATCTAAAGCGTCAATTTTAAACTAATAACAGACACATTGAGTCATAGCAGGTGCATCATGTGTCGGATTGAGGTTAGGTTGATTCCTACATGTCATAAATGACTTATGGATCATTTCCCTAAAGTATCAAAACAATATGAATTCGTTTTCTTGATTTTGAGTAGGTCAATTGTCAAATTTATTAAAATTGATGTTATTTTTAAATAAAAAGACGCACTTGGAGTCATATCAGTCACACCGTGCGTCGGATTGAGGTACGGATGATTCCTAAATTTCTTAAATGACTTATGGATCATTTTCCTAGAGTATCAAAATAATGTGAATGTGTTTTATTAGTTTTGAGTAGGTCAGTTGTCCTTTTTATTAAAATTGATGTCATTTTTAAATAAAAAGACGCACTTGGAGTTATATTGATCACACCGTATATCGGATTGAGGTACATCTAGATCTTACATGTCTCAAATGAATTATGGATCATTGTCATAAAGTATAAAAACAATCTAAATAACTTTTCTAGGTTTTGAGTTCGTCACTTATTTGTTTTACTTAAATGTCATTTTAAACTAAAAACACACACTTTGACCTATATTGATCACATCATGTATTGGTTTGACATGAGACTAATTCCTATTCATCAAAAATGATTATGAATTAATTTCCTAAATTATAAAGAAAATATTTTCATGTTTTCTTTGTTTTTATTTAGTGAAGTTTTTTAAACTAAACTATCTATTTTAAATTGATAACGAACACATTGAGTCATAGTGGTCACACCGTGCATCAAATTGAGGTGAGGCTAATTCCTACACATCTCAAATGAATTATGGATAGTTTTCCTGAAGTATAAAAACAATAAAAATATATTTGATTAGTTTTGATTATGTGACATTGATGTAAATTGGGGTTATACCAACACTTTTATACCAACGGTCTTATAAAACCATTGGTATAGGAGGACTACACCAACGGTTTACTGAAACCATTGGTATACTATTTTCACAAACAACATTTCCCAATAGTTTAGTCTAAACCATTGGGAAATCCTACCTTTTTCTAATATATACCAATGGTTTATTGAAACCGTTGGTAAATAATTTATTTCCCAATGGTTTTTTAAAACTGTTGGGAAAGTTTTCCCCCAAATACACAAAAGATCCATTCCTCGTCTGTGAAATTGCAACCCTAAACAGAAGCCCTCCCGAAGCTCTCTCTTTACCCTAGGTTGTGAAACTCTTTCCACCTGATAGATGCATCTTAAATCAAGCAATATTTTATTTATACACTTCAAATCTGTAATTTCTACCTTAGTTTTAATATTCTGCATCTATTTTTTTTGTTTTCTATTTTTATTTGTCCTAAACAAGAGGTCAGTGCGGTTTGTGGCTTGGTATACCCAATATGTGGACTTTGATTTGTTTTTTGTTTTTGTTCAACACTTTAAGTGTCATGATTATGTGAATCACCTTTATTTGAAGTCTTCATAGCCACTCCTTCTATATAGAGTTAGTGAATCGTATGAACTAATGGATGTGCTGGTGAGATATATCCCCACTCAAAGATGGTAAAGGGTTTGTTTAGTCATATTGTCTCGAGGTGGGTAATGGATATAAGTATGGTCCATGTGAAGGGATTGGGGATGGTTGGGGTAGTGGTGTAGGTGGTTTTCCATTTTTTTAGTGGGGTGATATGGTGGTTTCTATGGACTTTAGTTTAGTTGAAAATTGGATTTGGATTTTGTATTTATAGTTTTTGTTCAAGGAATAATGGGAAGGGTAGTGATATTGAGGATGAATTGGGTGTTGGTTGGGTGATGGATTGGAATTGTGATGTCAGTTGGATTGGTTATAGGTAATTTTCAAGGTATTATATGGGTATTGGTGCAAAATTGGGTTCAAATGGGTATGGATTGGTATATAAATCACACAAGAGAGGATCAATATAGTTTACCTTCCCCATTGAATATGATAAAATATAAATTTGGTGGTTTGGAGAATCAGTCAAGATAGATCTTGGAAGGAGTTATGGGGAAGTTCATTACATAGTTTAGGGTTTAGAAAAAAAAATATTTATATAATTTGAATTCTTCATGGAATAACCCTATCCTTTATGGTTTTAAAGTCCTAGTTTCAAAATTGTAAGATTCTTCATATCGGGCATCAAGAGTGGTTTCACTGTATGAAAATTTATCATGATACAGTCTCCTAAACATCACTCCCTATTGATAGATCTCAGTGTTTACTCACGGTGTGAATCCAACCTAATAAAAATAAGTGTTCCCAATAATCTACACACTTAAAGCATCATTGTGGGATTCATTTTTTTCACATTGAAAAGAATATATGTGAAATTTTACTTTCAATTCTTTTAAATGTTAAGGGAAAGACAAAAGATGATTTATGGTCTCGGCGTGACTTGGTGGATTGGGGCATCAGACCAGAATTTCATCTTGTGTGTATCAGTGAAAATAAATGTCAAGTTTCATGTGCTTCTTATGTGATGACACCTACAGAAAAAAATAAATTTCTGAAAGTACTAGAGACTATTAAAGTTCCTGATGGATATTCAAGAAACATATATAAACGGGTTAACAGAAGAGAGTTGAAGCTAAAATCTTTGAAGACTCGTGATTATCATGTCCTTTTTCCTAAGTCGATTCTAATAGCAATCTATCATATTTTTTCCAATAATGTAAGGGTGGTTGTTATTCGGTTGTTCCATTTGTTTAGAGATCTTTGTGCTAATAATTTATCCAAGTATTTCTTGAAATAAATGTTGGTAGATGCCCTGTTAATTTTGTGTGAGTTAGAGAAAATATGTCCTCCATCATTTTTCACATTCATGTTGCATCTGACTATCCATATTCCAACTAAAATACTTCTCGGATGACCTATTTCTTTTCATTGGATGTATCCAACTGAAATAAATATGTACACATTAAAGTCTTATGTCCAAAACAAGAATCATCCTGAATGTTCTATCGTGAACGGTTACTTGGCTCAAGAATTTATATATTTCTTCTCTATGTATTTGTACAATCTTACTACAAGAATAAACAGACCAATGAGAAATGAAGAAGAATATTATGAGTAAATTGAACCCAGTTTTCCATCACTTCCTCAAATATAAGGAATTCTTGGATCATATACATTGACGACATTAAGACTACAAGAGCGAGAGATGACACATCGCACAGTTTTGTTCAACTGTGATTTGTTCTATGAATACATCAGGTAAGTAAATTGAATATGTATATCTTACATATCTATTAAATTATTCCTATTTTTATCCATAGGGAACATAAGGCAATGATAAATAGAAAGCATCATTCTTTATCTTTAAGAATGATAGAGACTTTTCATAGCAAAGAGTTTTATGCTTGGTTAAAATTGAAGGTAAAAATATTATTAATTTAAATAATTAAATCAATATTTAATTAAGTTTAATATTTATTTATATTTTCAGGTATTGAGTTTTCCTGCTGACTCTGTTTCTGAGGAAATAAGAGCTCTGTCTTTTGGTCCTAATATTGTGGTTTGTGATTGTAAATCAATTGTTATCAATGGGTACATATTTATTATCACAGAATGAGAAAAGAATGTGAGAACACAACATGTTGGTGTTATGGTTACTGCCACAACAGACTATTATTCCAGTGCATCAGATAGTAGACCACGATTTGAAAATGTAGGTTATTATGGAGTCGTTGAAATAATAATTGTTGGTCGGAGTGGATACTCAAGAGGGGGGTGAATTGAGTTCCAATTAAAAATTTATGTTAAAAATATTTCTATTAAAATCCCCTAATTAAAAACTAAGTTAAACTGTAGTGAATTTGTAAAACTGTAAGGGTTTGATTAGGTTCTCAAAAGATTGATTAGGTCTCAGTTAATTTAATCGGAAGATTAAATTAGCTTTTGAAACTAACCTACTGATTTATAATAGTTACAAACACTTTCTAGATTAACTATCAAAGTAACTTTAAAACAATTCTATATTTCAAAGTAATTAGAAGCGGAATATTCAGTATAGGTTAAAACCAAAATGAGTAAGCACAACAGATTTAAAACAAGAGGAAGCCGAGACTTGGTCCTATCAAACAATTTATATAAATTTTTATCCACACCCTAGATCGGGGTAAGCAACAGTACAGAGACTATCCAGGTACTAAGACCTCTACCACAATTCTGCGTAAGAAAACAAAACAACAGCACACTGGTTTTCCAGGTCCTACTTAACCTCTACCACTATCCACAGTGGGATACAAAAGAGTTATAGAAGGTTTGTGTGAGGATTTAGAAATCCTCCAGTTTATCACAAGAGACAGTGTGTGTATAGAATATACAGAGTACACACACTGCTAAAAATTAAGTAAAAGAATCACTAAGAGAGTATATATGAGTTTAGAATGCTCTAGTGATTTGAAGTGCAGCTCTGGACTCCTTTTGATTGAACAGAAATGCTTCTGAGTCCTCTGGTTTTTGTCTAAAAAACGGAGTGTCGTTTGCTTCCTTGACTTTCAGGTTCAGCTTGATCAGCTTGCGTGCATGAAGAGCTCGTTGTAGTTCTTCACTCCTTGACTAAGATTCAGATTATGTTCTCTTCTTGTATAAATGACTTTGTTTATGTCCAGTGTTCTTCAAGTATGCAGGTGTATGGATGTTGCCTATCTTTTTGTGTATATTCACCTCTATCTCTGTTTATCATCTCTGTAGCTCAATCTTCCTTTTATACCTTAGGCTCTGGTCAATATGAATGATTACCTTTTTACAGGTATGAGGTACGGTTCCCTGATATGCCAACAACTATCATTAAATAACATTGACTGCATTAAAATCATCAAATATGACTGTTGCTTAATAAAAAAATAAAAATAGAGTTTCAAGTAGCAGTGACTGGTTAACAGTCATTTTATCAGTAGCTCTCTGTCGGTAGACTTGTAACGGTAGACTTTGTAGTGGTGAGCTTCCTATCAGTAGCTCTTAGTCCTTGTACTGGTAGCTCCTTGTATCTGTAGCTGTCTGTCGGTAGCTCTTCTTGTCTATCAGTAACTCACTTGTACCAGTAGCTACTCATCTCGGTGACTCTGTCTATATCAGTGAACTTGTATCGGTAGCTTTGTATCGGTATTCGTTCATCTGTCTGGTTGTATCAGTAGGTCTTTATAACAATAGTTGTATCTGTCTGTATCGGTAGCTTGTATCGGTAGCTTGTATCGGTAGACTTCATATCGGTAGACTTGCATACCGGTAGACTTACTCTAATGGTAGCTTCTGTTGTAACGGTAGCTCGTATCAGTAGACTTGCATACCGGTAGACTTATTCATACTGGTAGCTCTGTTTTGTTTCAGTGACTCTGTCTATTCATTCTATCGGTAACCTTTGTCTATTGGTAGACTAAGTACTAGTAGGTCTATAACGGTGACCCAACACTTAAATACTTATCTGTTCTATGAAAAACACATCCAGATTGAGTTAGAGTTAATTCAAAGTATGAACAAACATAGATAAACATGGATTAACATATTCTAATGATTATTTTGATATGTATAATATATATATATAGGATTATAAGCACATATCGAGATTATCAGAACATATTAAAGAATTATTGGGATTATCAAAACAGGTGAGGTCAACAATCTCCCCCTTTTTGATAATCAAAACTCATTGTATTATAATCCAAAATAATCAGTAAAGTATTAGTATAAAATAAAATGGATTAAAAGTATCAGAGGATATGGTATCTATATGAAATTGTATCAGAGAAAACAATATATTATAAAACACATGTATCAGAGATAAGATATAAAACAAATTTACCAGAGGGAAATTAATTATGCTCATAAAATATAATGATATTTAATATTAGTTTCCCTGTTCTCCCTTTAGATATTATTTCTCCCCAGATATGTTTCCCTTAGAGATTATTTCTCCCCCTTTGTGATTAGAAAAAAGTGGGACAAAATGAAAGATGGGAAAAGATAAGTAATCGAGTGGAAAATGGAATAAGATCATTTGTATTTCATGGTGCAAGAATATACAAAGAAATAAAAAAAATGAAACACAAAGAAATACAGGTGATTCCTATCAAAGATCCTAGCCACTAATCAATCCACATCCTCAGCATGAGATTTTCCCTTGGGATCAGAAGAGGATTCAGGCAAGGTTGATGCAGGTGAAGGCTTAGGAATACCAGAAATGATCAGAGGAGGCTGAGCTACTGAAACTGTTCTTGGCCTGTACTGTGGAGCTCTCTGAGTGATCATAGGAGTAAGGCTCTGAATGGCTTGGACTGGAGTCATCTGAGTAGGAGAAGTAGTAGAGGCAGATGTAGGTAAAGATGGAGGTACAATCACTGGTCGAGTATCAACGTGCAAGAATGTCAATAAGAGATTTCTGAAATCCATAATGATTCCTCCTCCTCGCTCCATGGCAGAAATGAAATCATCCTTATTTTGCGTAAATTTGTCCAAAGCTGGAGTCAATTCCCTGAGCTTGTTGACTTGTTCTCTGAAGGCTTGATTGACAGGAGGTAGCTTCATGTTTTCTAATATAAGCTTGAAATGGTTGTTGAGCTGATGCTTGGTGGAGACCCTTTGGAAATAGTAATCTACCTTGTCTTTCACCTCTTTCTGAGAAGCAGAAGCTTCTCTCATATAATCTTGGACAATCTTCATTATATCTCTAGTGGTAGATACCACTTGGGTCATGGTAGATGAGTCCACAGAGCTACTGGTTGAAGCTGAACCAAGCTCCTCCTTCATCAAAGCCCTGATTTGATCCAATTCTATTGAAGGTCTTGGAGTAAAAGAACCAATAGAAAAAGTCACAGTTTCCTTGAAACTTTTAATTAACCCACTAATAATATTTTTCACTGCAGAATCTTGGGTGCTAACATGATTAGTTATGGAATGCTTAAACTCCTCAAAAACTGAGACCATTTGGCTGACTACACTCTTCACATAAGCCAAATCCTTATCTTCTTGAGATTTAGAACTCATATAGGATTCCATAGAGACAGCCGATCTCTTTAGAACTTCAACATCCTCTGCCAAGCTAGAAATCTGATTTTGGAAAGCTGTGATTTCATCCACTATCTCTGCCACAAAGGTTGACACATTACAATCATGAGAGAGTTCAAAAGAATTTTCCATATTGCTCATCTCTTAAAAAAAGCGACTCTTTAACTCGGCAACATAAGCACTCAAAAACTCTTTCATCTCAGCCCTCAAAGATTCTAAGTCATCCCTGGTGACTATATTAGCAGGCACAATAACAGGTGCTCTTTCAGACACAATACTGCCCACTGAGTCATTCATAATCGATTGAATGGATGACACTAAGGATGCTTCCATTTTTTTTATCTCTTCCACAAAAGATGTCTTAAGAACATACTTCAACTAGTCCAGATCAGCTTTTCTTACCACATTCTCAGGTAATATCTCAGACAGAATATCATAATTAACTTCTGGTCGACTGAGGGATGTCTCATTATTAGAATCTGGGTAATCCAATCCAAAAACTACAAACCCTGGGTCCTCTGCCCAGTCTTCAATCTCAACAGCCACTGAAACATTGCCAAATCTTGTTGGATGATCCCCCCCAACTGGTGAATTCTCCTGTACAGCGATAGAACCCTCAGCTGCTCGGTCTTCCTCATCAGAAGAATCATGGACAACTATCTCCATTTCTCCAACAGCAGGAGGCTCCTCAGGAATAGGAGCAGGTCTGTCAACTTCAACAAGAACAGCCTTTAAAGGAACAGAAGAACTTCCAATCAGAGGACTTAAGCTCAAGGTGACAGAAGCAGATTCTTTAGTTTCAGATCCTCTTTCTTCTTCCTCATTTTCTGGGGCATCTTCTTCCTAATCTGATCTCTGCTGGTCTTCCTCATCCATAGGTTCCTCTTCATTGCTTACACCCAAAATAGTTTCTGTACTAGGTAGGTTCAAAGAATCACTTCCCTTTTCTTGTGACACAACTTCAAGAGTTAGGCTAGGAGGCAAGTCTGGATCTCCTCCATCTGTTGTAGAGGAATCCTCCTCTTCTGAATCATCACTATATTGTGGCTCCTCCTCATCAGGTCCTAGACCTATATCCCTCACATCCTTAGGCCTAGAAGGATGATCCACATGATTAAACTTATCGTATAACTTCTTATCATCAGTAACCCATTCTCCTCTCCATGGGTTCCAGATTATCTTCATGTACTTACACACTGTGCTTGTGATACAAAATTTATTTCTTACCACCACTATCTCATACTGAGACTCAGCTACTCCTTTTACTTTAATAATAACCGAAATCAACTTGGAAAAGAATAAATCATTGGTCTTTGATTTGGGTCTGGTCATATCCTCCATTTGAATCATTAGCAGCCTGCACAGATTCACCTTCACACCATGTCTCAAGAGATGTAACAGATAGATATCTTGATATCTCAAATTTGCAAAATCCCCTCTTCTTGGACTTATCACATGTTGCACAAATTTGAACAACAATCTGTTTTCTCCATCCATTTCAGCAGCCACCACCTTTCTCTGCTTGCCACTACCAGTGAGCTCCTCTAAGGCAATCTCATAATCAAATATGTCACTTGTAGGTGGTACTGTCTTCGATGAATATCCAAAAACTCCTTCATGTGGTACTCTCAGGTACTCATCCCACTCAACAGATGAAAAGGCTATTTCCTTGCCATTTACCCATGAAGCCATTCTATTTTCCTCATCAGATTTCTCAAAACTCACAAACTCATAGAACTGTTTTACTGGCTTCGGATAGTAGGGGCCATTGTTATTTGAGAAGCAATCGACCCATTTCTGATCTTCCAGCACCTCTAGAACTAACGATTTACTTGACATCATCCATTCCACGCATAACTCTTTCTCGATTACAATATCTCTATTTTGTAAATGCGGATTCACTGGACGCCACCCCGATCTTGTTCTACTAACACTGCTACTTGCTTCAGGCCCGGTCTTCTACTTCTTCGTATTCGGCTCATCAATGTCATCTCTGACAGTAGGGAGTTTGGTTTTTTCCATCTCTGGATTGAAGAACTTATGGTTTTCGTGAGATTTGGGGATTCAAGGAGTCAGGTTTGAGAGAAGAGAGTTTGGTGGATTGAGAAGTAACTAAGACTTAGTTTTATCATTTAGGAATCATAAAATAAATAAATAAAACATAATATGTATAATGATGATACAGATTCTGGCAGACAGAAGTTTAAAACAGCGCATACTAATGGTAGGGTATACCGGTGAGAATTCCTAATAGTGAGGTCCACTAACAGTGAGGTATATTAGTGAGGTTCATACCGGTGAGGTATAACGGTGAGGTTTCATACCAGTAAGGTATAACGGTGAGGTTTCATACCAGTGAGGTATATCAGTGAGGTCCATACCAGTGAGGTATAACGGTGAGGTTTCATACCAGTGAGGTATAACGGTGAGGTTTCATACCAGTGAGGTATATTAGTGAGGTCCATGCCAGTGAGGTATAATAGTGAGGTTTCATACTAGTGAGGTATAATGGTGAGGTTTCTAATGAACAGAGTCTATCATTCCTAATTCATGTCTAATGTAACTTAACCTATCCGAACTCAAGGGTTTGGTGAAAATGCCAGGTAATTTATGTTCAGTACTAATAAACTCAAGAGTAATATCACCCTTTTGGTAATGATCTCTCAAAAAATGGTGCCTTACATCAATGTGTTTGGTTCTAGAGTGATACACAGGATTCTTAGAGATGTTAATTGCACTAGTGTTATCATAATTAATAGATACATGTCTAAAATCATATCCATAGTCCAAAAGAGTGTGTTTCATCCACAGAATTTGTGCACAGCAACTACCAGCAGCTATATACTTTGCTTTAGTAGTAGACAAAGCAACTGAATTTTGTTTATTACTACACCATGATACTAAGGACTTTCCCAATAAATGACATGTTCTAGATGTGCTCTTTCTATCTAACTTGCAACCAACAAAGTTAGCATCTGAATAACTTATTAAATCAAAATATTGTTCTTTTGGATAAAACAAACCTAAATTTTCAGTATGTTTAAGATATTTGAAAATTCTTTTAACAGCAAACAAATGAGATTCTTTTGGATTAGCTTGAAATCTTGCACACATACACACACTAAACATAATATCTGGTCGACTAGTAGTAAGGTAAAGTAATCTACCAATCATACCTCTGTAATTGGTTTGATCAACTGGTTTCCCAGGTTCATCAACGTCCAACTTGCAGGTGGTACTCATGGGTGTATCACTTTCCTTAATACTATCTAAACCAAAACATTTTAAAAGATCCTTTGTATATTTACTTTGATTTAAAATGATACCATTTTCATTTTGAAAAACTTGAAATCCAAGAAAATAGTTGAGTTCTCTCATTAAACTCATTTCAAATTCATTTTGCATACTCTTTGAAAAATCAATACATAAAGTATGTTTAGAAGATCCAAAAAATATATCATCAACATAGATTTGTACTATCAAAACATATTTAGAAATTATTTTATAAAGATAATTGGATCAGTAATCCCTTTTGTAAAACCTTTTGAAATAAGAAAATTGTTAAGCCTATCATACCAAGCTTGTGGAGCTTGTTTCAAACCATATAAAGCTTTAGATAGCTTAAAAACTCTATTTGGAAAATGAGGATTAGTAAATTCAGGTGGTTGTTCAACAAAAACATCTTCAATTATAAAACCATTTAGAAAATCACTTTTAACATCCATTTTATATAACTTGAAATTTAGATGAGTAGCATAGGCAAGTAGAATCCTAATAGCTTCTAATCTAGCTACAGGGGAAAAGGTTTCCTCATAGTCTATTCCTTCCTCTTGATTATACCCTTGTGCAACTAGCCTTGCTTTGTTTCTAACTATATTTCCTGATTCATCAACTTTATTTCTAAAAACCCATTTAGTGCCTATGGTCAAAGCGTCCTTAGGTCTGTCAACTAATTCTCAGACTTTGTTTCTTTCAAATTGATTTAATTCTTCTTGCATAGCCATTACCCCAAATTCATCATTGATTGCATCATTGATATTTTTAGGTTCTAATTGTGAAAGAAAAGCTTGATGTTCAACCTGGTTTCTTAGAGAAGCTCTAGTTTGTGTCTCTCTATCAAGATTACCAACAACAGCATCTAAAGGATGATTCTTTAGAATCCTAGTTGATTTAGTAAAGGTATGACTAGAAATTTTAAGTTATTCTCTAGATTCAGGCTCTACAGAAACAGGTTCTGGAAAGTTTCCAGAACTGGATGTCTTTACAACAGGTTCATTGATTTTATCATTAAGGTTCAAAACAGACAAATCTTCTTCAAGATTTTCAATGGAAGATTTGGGTTCATGTGGATCAGTTTCATCAAACTTGATGTGAACAGATTCTTCCACACATTTAGTTCTTTTTTTAAAGACTCTATAGGATTTTCTAGTTAAAGAATAACCAATAAAAATTCCTTCATCACTCTTGGATGCAAACTTGTCAAGGTTATCTTTTGTATTGAGAATAAAGACTTTTCAACCAAAAACTTTAAAATAAATAACTTTAGGCTTCCTATTATTCCACAATTCATAAGGGGTCTTCTTGAGAACAGGTCTAATCAAGACTCTATTAATAATATAACAAGATGTATTTACAGCTTCAGCCCAAAAGTAAATTGGAAGGTCATACTCATTAAGCATAGTTCTTGCAATCTCTTAAAGGGTTCTATTTCTTCTTTCTACTACACCATTCTGCTGTGGTGTTCTAGGGGCAGAAAAGTTGTGACTATAGCCATTGTGTGAGCAGTAATATTCAAACTCATGATTTTCAAACTCATGACCATGATCACTTCTCAGGGTCTTAATCTTAAGTCCACTAAGGTTCTCTACAGACTTGGAATATTTAATAAAGTAAGAACAAGCTTCACTTTTGTGAGCTAAGAAGTCTACCCAAGTGTACTTAGAATAGTCATCTACTAAGACATAGACATAGTGTTTTCCATTTAAACTATAAACTCTAGAGGGTCCAAACAAATCCATGTGAACCAACTCGAGAGGTTGAGAAGTTGAAACTTCTTTCTTTGATTTAAAAGAAACTTTATGTTGTTTTCCCTTTTGACAGGGATTACAAACTTTGTCTGTTGGGAATTCAAGTTTAGGTAGGTCTCTAACTAAGTTTTTCCTAGCCATTTTTCTAAGTGAATGAATGTTGCAGTGTCCTAATCTTTTGTGTCATAGTCAAGACACTTTATAAAAATAATTTAAGCAAGTAATGTTCTGTTTAGCTAAAGAATTCAAATCAACAGCATATATATTTTCACTTCTCAAAGCAGAAAATACTAAATTATTTTTAGAATTAAAAACATTACAAGAATCATTTTCAAATTTAACATTGAAACCATCATCACACAACTGAGAAATACTTAACATATTATACTTAAGTCCATCAACAAATAAAACTTTTGAAATTAAAACTGAATCATTATTACCAATTTGGCCTAGGCCGATGATTTTTCCTTTTGAGTTATCACCAAAGGTGACATGGCATCCATCAACTTTGATTAAACTCTTGAAGCATGAGTAATCTCCAGACATATGCCTTGAACATCCAATGTCCAAGTACGATACCTTCTTATGAGAACTCTTCAAGAAAGTTTCCTCATATGTTTTTGTCATAAAACACATGTTAGCACGATTCTTTTCAGAATCAGAAACTTCAGACTCACTTGTGTTGTCTTCTGAAGCACTCCAGGTTGCTTTCATAGCTTTCTTGTACTTCTTGTCCTTGTAGTCATGTTTCTTCTTGAACTTTAATTTTGGACAGTCTGCTTTCACATGTCCTTTCCTTTTGCACTCATAGTAGACAATGTCATCACTCTTATCATACTTTTTCCAATCTTTCTTCCAATGACCTTTGTTGTCATATTTTCCTTTATAATTTGGTTTTCTGGAGAATTTCTTCTTTCTGTAGAACTTCTTAAATCTCTTAGTTATTTGAGTCATCTCTTAATCACTATCAGAATCTGAACCTTCACTTGTTGAGCTTTCGGTAGGTATGTAAACTTTCTCCTTGTCCTTACTCTTTAAGGCGGTAGATTTAAATGCTACTGACTTCTTCCTTGGTTTATCATCTTCTTCCTTGTTTACTTTCAGTTCTTCTTCATACATCATCAACTTACCAATTAATTCTTTAACAGGCAGCGAACTTATATCACACGATTCTCTAATTGAAACAGATGTGTCTCTCCATCTTTCTGGTAGACATCTTATTATTCTTATAATCTTCTCCTTTGTAGGAACAGCTTTTCCAAGTGAGATCATAGTGTTGACAATCTCATTGAACCTGAGATACATGTCAGAAATAGGTTCATCAGGCTTCATTTTAAAATTATCATACTTAATAGTATAGGTATTCAATCTCATTTCTTTAACATTGGTTGTTCCCTCATGGGAAATAGCCAAAGTATCCCAAATTTCATAAGCAGTTTTACAAGTAGATATGCGATTAAATTCCTCATCTCCTAAAGCATAGTATAAAGCATTCATTGCTTTACAGTTATTATTATAAGCAGTTTTAGTAGGTTCATCCCAAGTAGTTCTTTCAATTTCTAGAATCTTATACTGAGTGTCTATAGTCGTCCAGATGTCAAATCCCATACTTTCCAAATGAATTTTCATTTTAAGTTTCCACTGGGCATAATTTGTACCATTAAAGAACGGTGGCATGTTGGTAGCAGCACCTTCTAGTCTATTATCCATAATTAGATTTTAGAAAATATATTTAAAGAGATAAATTTTAGAACTAACAGAAATTTAAGATCTTTAAGATACAACTAAAATCACACTTAAAGAATAGAGTATTTGGAAATCCTTTATAAATAACAAATAAACCTCTGATACCAAATGTTGGTCAGAGTGGATACTCAAGAGGGGGTTGAATTAAGTTCCAATTAAAAATTTCTGTTAAAAATATTTCTATTAAAATCCCCCAATTAAAAACTAAGTTAAACTGTAGTGAATTTGTAAAACCGTAAGGGTTCGATTAGGTTCTCAAAAGATTGATTAGGTATCAGTTAATTTAATCAGAAGATTAAATTAGCTTTTGAAACTAACCTACTGATTTAAAATAGTTACAAACACTTTCTAGATTAACTATCAAAGTAACTTTAAAACAATTCTATATTTCAAAGTAATTAGCAGCGGAATATTTAGTATAGGTTAAAACCAAAATAAGTAAGCACGGAAGATTTAAAACAAGAGGTTCAGTCTCAAGTCGAGACTTAGTCCTCTCAAAAAATTTATATAAATTTTGATTCACACCCTGGATCGGGGTAAGCAACAGTATAAAGATTGTTCAGGTACTAAGACCTCTACCACAGTTCTGCATGGGAAAACAAAACAACAGCACACTAGCTATCCAGGTCCTACTGGACCTCTACCACTATCCACAATGGGATACAAAAGAGTTATAGAAGGTTTGTGTGAGGATTTAGAAATCCTCTAGTTTAACACAGAAGACAATGTGTGTATAGAATATACAGAGTACACACACTGCTCAAAAGTAAGTAAAAGAATCACTAAGAGAGTATATATGAGTTTATAATTCTCTAGTGATTTGAAGTGCATCTATGGACTCCTTTTGATTGAACATAAATGCTTCTGAGTCCTCTGGTTTTTGTCTAAAAAAGAGAGTGTCATTTTCTTCCTTGACTTTCAGGTTCAGCTTGATCAGCTTGCGTGCATGAAGAGATCGTTGTAGTTCTTCACTCCTTGACTAAGATTCATCTTATGTTCTCTTCTTGTATAAATGACTTCGTGTATGTCCAGTGTTCTTCAAGTATGCAGGTGTATGGATGTCGCCTATCTTTTGTGTTTATGCACCTCTATCTCTTTGTATCCTCTCATAGCTCAATCTTCCTTTTATACCTTAGGCTCCAGTCAATAGGAATGATTACCTTTTTACAAGTACTAGGTACGGTTCCCTGACATGCCAACAACTATCATTAAATAACATTAACTGCATTAAAATCATCAAATATGACCGTTGCTTAATAAAAAAAATAGAAATAGAGTTTAAAGTAGCAGTGACTGGTTAACAGTCATTTTATCAGTAGCTCTCTGTTGGTAGACTTGTAACGGTGGAATTTGTAGCGGTGAGCTTCATATCGGTAGCTCTCAGTCCTTGTACCGGTATCTCCTTGTATTGGTAGATGTCTGTCGGTAGCTCTTCTTTTCTATCAGTAACTTGCTTGTACCAGTAGCTACTCGTCTCGGTGACTCTGTATGTATCGGTGAACTTGTATCGGTAGCTTTGTATCGGTAGTCGTTCGTCTGTCTGGTTGTATCGGTAGGTCTTTATAACAGTAGTTGTGTCTGTTTGTATCGGTAGCTTGTATCGGTAGACTTCATATAGATAGACTTGCATATACCGGTGGACTTGCATACCGGTAGACTTATTCTAATGGTAGCTTCTGTTGTAATGGTAGCTCGTATCAGTAGACTTGCATACCGGTAGACTTATTCATACCGGTAGCTCTGTTCTGTTTTAGTGACTCTGTCTATTCATTCTATCGGTAACCTTTTTCTATCGGTAGACTAAGTACCAGTAGGTCTGTAACAGTGACCCAACACTTAAATACTTATTTGTTCTATGCAAAACACATCCTGATTGAGTTAGAGTTAATTCAAAGTATGAACAAACATAGATAAACATGGATTAACATATTCTAATGATTATTTTGATATGTATAATATATATATATATAGGATAATAATCACATATCGAGATTATCAAAACATATTAAAGTATGATTGGGATTATCAAAATAGGTGAGGTCAACAATAATAATATTGGATTATTACTCTCATGGATGATTCATGGTGATGAAATGTCAGTGGTTTGATTCGATGATGAGGTAGGGAACAGTTATTGATGAATGTGGATTTCAAGTAATTGATATGACTCGCACTCTTACTACCGATGAACCATATGTATTAGCATCAATGGAAAAAAAGTTTTTTATGTCAAAGACCATCTTCAACCTGAATTTGGTGTCATTATTGAAGTAATTCCAAGAAATATTTTTGATGATGGCGATGATGTAATTTACACCATCCCTACTACCATTAGAAATGATCCATTTATTACTTTTGATGACTCCAATAGCTCAATTGTTAGAGTTGACTGTGAACCTGAAGTTGTGATGGGAAATATATAGAATCATTCATCCATGTTCTCAATTCTTTTGGTTTAGCTCAACTTGGGTTGTAAAGGTTGGTACTATTCAAATTGATTTAATATTGATTACAAATATGTTATCTCTGACTTGACCATTATGTGAATTTTCAATGTTTATTGGTTGCAATTTTATTTGAATTGCATTTTCTAATTTATAATTGAACTGTATTCAAACCTATAAAACCAACATTTCTAACTTGGTGAATATTTCAATGCTTTTATTGACCATGTATAAAATTAGTATAACTTTAAGACCTCTCTTTAACATTTCAGCTGATAATGAACATGATGGTTTGTCTTCTTCTGCAAAACATGTATAAAAACCTACATCATCTACCTGGGCTAAAAAAATTAAATTTTTCCTTAATTTCGACAAGTGCTTTACCCCTTATGAATCTTTTAGATATCTTATCCTTGTTCATAAGTTTATATCATCATTTCCAACTATCTTAAGGGTTTAATCATTCATAATATATACCTTGCTGAATTTTTTATAGGCATAAATCAGTATGCTCTATATCTTGGTTGTTGAGTGAAATAAAGCCCCATAATCAATGTTCCATGATTTTAATATATTGGTGACACTTAGTAAATAACCATCCTACTTAAAATTAAATTTTTTTTATTACATCTTATATGATTTATTGAATTGATTATATATTCATTCAAGCTTACCTAAAACAATGGATAGTTAAATTATCCATGAATACCCCTATTCCCTCTCATATATTTTGTTTTTTGGGTTAAACATTACTCATCCCTTTCTAATTAATTCCATATTTGTTTTCAAATGTAAGAAATGCAACCAATTAAAGAGAGGCTATGGAAAAAGATGATGGACAACAATCATCGTGTGGCTGAGATGGACGTTCCACCACTAGTGCTTGTAGTGAGTATTTTATTTCAAATATATATATTTAAATAATATATAATGTCATGTGATTAATTTTGTTTTAAATTTTTTTGCAGGATCCACCTCTTATGTGACAATTATTTGATGAGCAGCCTAGTAGTGGTCACAGTACTCAGGCTGGTGGTACGAGGGGGTGGTACAAGAGTTAGGCGATCTGGTAGGTGTACCCGATTAGACCATGCCCCTCCCACTGACATACCATCTATCCCACATTCGGATCCCGGTGTGTCATTAGGGACACACAGGATATTTAGGTCTCACATGTTTTCACCACCCTTTACATATGAGTCTCCTTACCCATCTTTACCAAATCTGATGATGATTCTCACTCCCCATCCAGCATTCGGTCATCCATTTGTGTCATCTTCTTTTACTTCTATTTCCTTATCTCTGAGCTTCTATATTCCATCGTCTTCGACTCCTGCTCTGTCATAGTCTATCCCTGAGGAGCATACACTGGGACCCACTCCACCTGTATAGGGTGTTACTTCAGTTTTTATGGATCTAGTGGTTCCCATTGATCAAAATGTCACAGGTATATTTATGGAACCCTAAAAAAAGTATACCATTGTTTATTTTCATTGTAACATGTATTGATAAAATATTTATTTTTCTTTCATAACAAATACATATAATGATAGAAGGTGGGGGCGGGGGTGTACGTGCATGCGTGTAGTGTGGAACTGTCGTACACAGTTGATGGTGTACTACAATGAATACAATCAAATGATTGAAAAAATAGGGCAGCAATGTCAGAGTTTTCCGACAATGCTTTCCAAATACTCCGACTTCAAGCCTGTCAGCCCGCTCTCATGGAAAAAGTTTCCAAATGAAGTCAAGGATAATTCTTAGGCACAGATATGGGTAAAAAAATCTATTGTATTTAATACAATATATTATTTTTTTATTTATATGAATTAATATTCTGGTTTCAGCTTCGGTTTAATTTCCTCGATGGTGAGGGTGCACGGCCATTACGTCTAAAGGATTTAGGTGATCTTTGGAGATCCTATAAGAACGAGTTGTATATTGGATGGCATGCTAGAGTTGGCACAGAGTTAGAGGTTGTACCTATTGTGGATGATTGTCCAATAGAACAATATCAGCAGATGATTACTCATTGGACGAATATCCGGTTTAAGGTATTAATCACATTTGAGGTATTTAAATGAAAATTTTCATGTTTTGCATTAATACTACCTTTTTTATTATTGAATTTTATTTAGGAATCATCCAGAATAAATAAATAAAAACATTGATGCTAAAAAATACCTCCACACATTAGGACGTACTATGATGTCGGGTCATGAGAGGAAGCAAGTATGACAGTTGTTAATAATTTTTCTCTACGGCTTGCACTTTCTATTGTTTCCTCCATAATTTATTCGATTGATAAAGTTTTCATATAATTTTAGTTATGAAATTAATTATTGGTAACCTATTTTTAATTATGGTTTCCTACATTCAATGTCATTGTATAGGAAAACATTGAATATTTAAGGGCGTGTGCCTCGAGCAAAACTATTTTGCTTGAGTAGAAGGAAAAAAGATGGAAGTGTGGTTAACGAACCGACTCAGCAGAAGATTGTAAGTTTTAATTTGTTGATTTCAAATTTTAATATATATTTTGTAACTTAATAATCTATTTATATTTGTAACGGGCTACTTTAGAGGCCCTTGATGCCCAGGAACCTGACAATTTTGAGCCAAATGATCACTTACATCAGGTGTTGGGAGATGAGTACCCCAGCAGAGTACGCTGCCAACCTGGGAAGAGTATAGTCCCGACAAGGTATTGGCCCTCTTTAGGTACGAGTTGTAGTGTCACCGAGTTCCATCAGGTTAAGGCACAGGCAGAATAGGCTGAAAAAGGGGCCATAGAGACGACAGAACAATCTGTTAGGGAAAACACTGCATTTATGAAACTGATGGAAGTTTTATGTCCAACACTTCCACCAGAGGTCAGCACAAATTGTGGTGAATATATGTCATCGATGTGTTCTATATATGATGCACCAGGTGGTAGTTCTAGTGGTGGTCGAGACGATGTCATTCCTGGTGATGATGATGGCGAGGAGGAGGCTGAGGCAGAGGAGGACGAGGAGGAGGCCAAGGTGGAGGAGGAAGGCGAGGAGGAGTCTGAGGCGGAGGAGGAGGCTGAGGCAGAGTATGAGGGTGAGGAGGAGGGTGTTGAGGGTGGGAATGATGATGGGTGCAACGATGAGGATGGGGATGAGGCTGATGATGATGGTGATGATAGTGATGGTGATAAGAGACGGATTGATTTATTACATTTTTGATTGATATTACTGACATTTGATGTTTGATGATTTGTTGTGTCTGAATATATGTGTGATTGGGTAGGTCACATTATCTTTATTTTTTTATCTATAAATAAAAAAAACTTGACTTGATGGTTTGTTGTGATTGAATATGTGTGACTGATTCACCCCTCCCCTGGACACCCCCACCCCCTTGGATTGCCCCCACCCCCTGGACAACCCCCCCCCCCCCCCCGGATAGCCCCACCCTCACCCCCTGGACACCCCCACCCCCTTAGACAACCCCCCCACCCCACACCCTGGACACCCCCACCCCGAGACACCCCCACCCCCTGGACAACCACTCACCCCCATGGACACCCCCACCCCCTGGACACCCCCACCCCCTTGGACACCCCCCTGGATCCCCCACCCCCTAGGATACCCCCACCCCCTAGACAGCCCCTTCACCCCCACCTCCTAGGATACCCCCCCCCCCCACACACACACACCCCTTGGGACACCCCCCCCCCCCACCACTACCACCCAAGACACCCCCCCCCCCAATTGGATAGACCCTCCCCCACCCCCCACCCACCCACCGAGACACAACTCCACCCCCCTGGACACCCCCCACCTCACCCCCCTAGACACCCCCCACCCCCTTGGACCCCCACCCCCCTAGAGCCCCCCCACCCCCACCCCACCCCCTGGACACCCCCCCTGGACACCCCCACCCCATTGGACACCCCCCCCCCCACCCCTAGACCCCCCCCAGACACCCCCACCCCCTTGGACAGCCCCCCACCCCCTGGATACCTCCCCTCCCTAGAAAATGAAATTTTGAAGTCATTTATCCATTTTCATATCTAATTACATGTGAAATTAGTCAATCTTCAATCAAACTGATTTCATCTAAAATCACCCATGCATATGAATTCAATTCTAAATTCATATTTTGTATGTCATATTCTGTATGCCATATTAGTCATATTATGTATGCCATATTAGTCATTTATCCATATTTTGTATTCCATATTCTGAATTCAATTTTGTATGGCATATTATGTATGTGTTATACATAATTAAATTTTGTATGTATTGAATTCTGAATTGAATACACTATATATAATTCAGAATTTTGTATGTAATTCGTAATTCATTTTGTACGTGTTATTCATTCATAATTCACAATTCAGTACATAATTCATTCTATATGCATTCAATTGAGAATTCAATTATGAATTCTGTATTTCATAGGGTAATTGGGTTCTAAATTGAATTTTGAATTCAATTAAATTCTAAATTCTGTATTCAGTTCTGCATATACATGCTTATAATTGCAGAGGGGGAGGCAGGCTAGCCTACTACTGCAATTGCAGCAAGGCTATACCAACGGTTGTAAACCGTTGGTATATGTGTGAAAAGTGAATTTATACCAATGGTTTACATAAAACCATTGGTATAAAACCTATAATCAGTCTTTACCAACGGTTTTATGTAAACCGTTGGTAAAGGATTATTCCAACAGTTTTAGAACCGTTGGAATAGATCTGAAATTCATTAATTTGCAATGGTTACTTAACCAATGGTTTTATGTAAACTGTAAACGATGAACCCCTTACCTCAATGTGAGGTGGGGATACTATTTTATAGATGAGTAAATCTAATTACAAGGAGAGTAAATCTGATGTGGGACTCAGAAATACTCATTTAAACTTAAATGGGGTTCAACACTCCCCCTCAAGCTGGACATGCCCAGATTGGATAGAGTCCCACAAAAAACAAAAAAGATGACAAGACACAAGACCATCTCATACTCCCCCTCAAGCTGGGCCATGGAGGCTGTGAATACCCAGCCTGGTAGTGAGAGACTCAAGTCGAGCTCCTGGAAGACCTTTGGTGAAGAGATCGGCAAGCTGATCTGCCGTCGGGATATGGCCGAAACCGATATGGTGCTGCTCTAGATGGTGGCGGAGGAAGTGACAGTCCACCTCGATATGCTTTGTCCGTTCATGAAAGACGGGATTCGAGGCAATCTTCGTGGCGGCCTGATTGTCACACCAGATATGAGCAGGAGTCGATACTGGGAAACTGAGTTCATGGAGAAGATGACGAAGCCAGAGGATCTCAGTAGTGACTATGGCCATGGCGTGATACTCGGCCTCGGCACTTGATCGAGAGACGACAGTCTGCTTCTTGCTGCGCCAAGAGATGAGATTACCGGCGAAGAACACGGCAAAACCCGAAATAGACTTTAGGGTAGCGAGGCAACTGGCATAGTCCGCATCACAGAAGGCCTCAACATCCATGTGAGCATGATGTGAGTACTGAAGGCCACGAGCAGGGTCTTTCTTGATGTATTTGGCAATGCGGAGGACAGCATCCCACTGAGATCTGGTGGGATGCTCCATGAACTGGCTGACTTTGCCAACAGCACAGGCAATGTCAGGACGCGTCGTGGTGAGGTAGTTGAGTTTACCAACCAAGCGTCGATAACTCTCAGGATGAGGAAATGGTTCTGAGTCGGAATGAAGGGAGCGTTTCCCAGGCTCAAGTGGAGTGTCCACTGCGGTGGTTGTGCTCAACCCGGCATCCTGAAAGATATCAAGAGCATACTTGCGCTGGAAGAGAGAGATAGTGTCTGCATTCTGGGAGACCTCGATGCCAAGGAAGTAGGTGAGGGGACCAAGATCTTTGGTGTGAAAGTGCTGGTGAAGATGGGCCTTGAGATGGGTGATACCCACAGAGTCGCTGTCGGTGATGACAATATCATCCACATAGACGACCAATAAGATGCAGCCATGTGGGGTCGTCCTGTAGAAGACAGTGTGGTCCTTCATACTGCGAGAAAGCCCAAAGTCGCTGACGACCGTGCTAAAGCGGTCGAACCAAGCACGGGGAGATTGCTTGAGGCCGTAAAGAGAGCGTCGGAGACGGCAGACTCGAGATTCAGCGCCGGAGGCACAAAATTCGGGGGGTTGCTGTAGATAGATTTCTTCCTCAAGGAAGCCATGGAGGAAGGCATTCTTGACATCCAATTGATGAAGAGGCCACTGATGATGGGCGGCGAGAGAGATGAATAACCGAACAGAGGTCATCTTGGCAACCGGTGAGAAGGTATCAAAGTAATCAACATCGTATGTTTGTGCAAAGCCTTTAGCCACAAGGCGGGCTTTGAGGCGATGGAGGGTGCCATCGGGATTCAACCTGACGGTGTAAATCCATTTGCTGCCCACTGCCTGTTTACCTGCTGGAAGGGGGGACAAGATCCCAAGTATGGTTTTCCTCCAGAGCCTGCAATTCATCCTGCATTGCTGCTAGCCACCCGGGGTGAGATTTGGCTTCACCAACCGTGTGAGGTATAAAAACTGTCTCCAGAGCGGACAGACCCATGTATGAAGATACAAATAGAGGAGTACTCTGGCAGAAGCGAGTACCTTTTCGTTGGGCAATGGGCAAGTCCTCGGGTGGCGGAGCAGGAGCAGCGGACGAAGCGGGAGCATCAGTGTCACTGGCCGGAACGGGGGATACAGTCGAAGGACGGCGGGAGTAGACATGACCAAAATGGGTGTCAACAGGGGTCGACGCCGGTGGAGGATGGATGATGAGAGGAGGACAATCATCAATAGCAGGGTCAGGATGAGGAGAGGCAGGAGGAGGTAACTCTGGAAGAGGATGGATGATGAGGGGAAGACAGTCATCAATAGCAGAGTCAGGAGGAGGAGAGGGAAAGGAGAATGGAGAACTCTCAACAAAGGAGACATCCGCTGAGATGACATGCCGGCGAAGGTCCGGGGAGAAGCAGCGGTATCCGCGCTGAGTGCGGGAATAACCAAGGAATATGCAGCGGAGGGATTTGGGAGAGAGTTTGGTGCGGCCAGAGCGAGTGTCACGAACATAACACAATCATCCAAACACTCGAAGAGAGAGGGAATGAAGAGGGAGAGTGGGGAAAAGAGCCCGAAAGGGAGTCTCCCCCTTAAGGATAGAAGAAGGAAGGCGATTGGTGAGGTATGTAGCAGTGAGAATGGCATCTCCCCAAAAGAGCAGAGGCACCTGTCGGTGGAAGATGAGGGCACGAGCAGTCTCCAGAATATGTCTGTGTTTCCGCTCGGCCATGCCGTTCTGCTGGGGTGTATCAGGACAGGAGGTCTGATGAAGGATGTCATTCGTCTGGAGAAACTGCCGAAAGGAAGTGGAGAGATACTCGCGCCCATTATCCGAGCGGAAACATTTGACAGAGATAGAAAAACGGTTCTTAATTTCATTGAAAAAGGTTTGGAAGGTGGAAAACACTTCGGAGCGTTCTCGAAGAAGGTAAAGCCACGTCATTCGCGAATAGTCATCAATGAAAGATATATAGTATTTATATCCCAAGTGACTCAGAATGGTACACAGGCCCCAAACATCTGAATGAACCAGATCAAAGGGGTGGGAGGCCCGTGTATCCGTGCGAGGAATGTAGGAAGAGCGATGATGTTTCACAAAAGAACAGGACTCACAATGAAAAGTAGGAGTCTGACTGAAGTCTGGAAACATCTGATGAATGGTGGATGCAGGCGGGTGTCCTAATCGGGAATGAAGATCAAGTGCCCGAGAATAGGTAGACGTGCAAGCAATGGGTGTTGGTCCCTCGAACATGTAGACCCCGTCTCGAAGCCGGCCTCGACCAAGTTCTCGGTTCGTAGTCTGCTCCTGAAACACAACACCAGAAGAGGTAAATATGGCCGCACAGTTATAATCCTTAGTCAGTTTACTGATGGAAAGCAGATTAAAGGGACTGCGGGGCACATGTGCCACAGAGGGTAGGTGTATCGATGGAGTCAGGGAGCATGCGTCGAAGCCCGCTATGGGGATAGTGGCGCCATCAGCGACGGTGATGGCTGAAGAACCAGCATATGTGCAGTAAAATGTCAGCATACCAGCATCACCGGTGAGGTGGTCGGAGGCACCTGAGTCCAGCAGCCATGCAGGGGAGCAATGGCTGACAAAGGCAGTGGGGCGAACAGTACGGGCCAGAGAAGCCGAGGAGGGACCGGGTCGGACAGAGGTCAGAGGATCGTGAGGCCGCCTGAGGTCGGCCATAGAAAGGGCCAGAGACGGGGAAAGAGAGGCGACAGTCGAGGACGCGTCCTGGACCGCGGCCTGTTTCTGCCGCAGGTGCTGAGATGGTCGTCCATGCAGGACCCAACATCGGGCGATCGGGTGGCCAAACTTGCCACAATGGTGACAGAAGGGACGTGGACGACTTGAAGCACGACCACGTCCCGAGGAGTCTGCCATGGAAGTGTCGGATAGCTGATGCAGCGGGCCGGCGGGATGATCGTGCGCAGGACGTGCGCGTGCAGGACGGGCTGCCGGGGAGGGCGCGCTGCCGGGACGGGAGCACGCTGCCGGGAGGGTCCGCCGGGACGAGGCCGAGGGCGCCGGGACGAGGGCGCCGCGGGATGAGGACGCCGCTGGGTGAGGGGAGCCGCAGGGCGAGAGCAGCGGGAGCGCGCGGGAGCGCGCGGGAGCGCGCGGGAGCAGCAGGAGCGCGCGGGAGCAGCGGGAGCAGCGGGAGGCGTCGGGCGAGGCGCGGGAGGGCGACGGAGGGAGCCGGGAGGCCGGGGAGTCGGGAGCCGCGCTAGGCAGGAGGGCCGCCGGGGAGCCGCGCTAGGCAGGGGGGCCGCGGGGAGCCACGGGAGGGCGACACGGGGAGCCGGGACGCCGGGGAGCCGGGAGCCGCGCCAGGCAGGAGGGCCGCCGGGGAGTCGCGCCAGGCAGGAGGGCGACGCGGGGAGTCGGGACGCCGGGGAGTCGGGAGCCGCGTCAGGCAGGAGGGTCGTCGGGGAGCCGTGCCAGGCAGGAGGGCGACACGGGGAGCTGGGACGCCAGGGAGCCGGGAGCCGCACCAGGCAGGAGCGGTCGCCGGACAGAGCCGAAGCGGGAGGCTGTCGCGCGGGAGGTTGCCGCCGGGAAAAGAGTCGCGTCGGTAGGGAGAGCCGCCGGGAGAGAGGGCCGCCGGGAGGGAGGGCCGCCGGGAGGGATTAGGGCAGAGCCAGAGGGGGGGAAGAGAGGCGGGGCCGAACAGAACCGGGAATCCGCGGGGAGGGAGGGTCGGGATTAAGATCCCTCTGATACCATGTAAAGATGAATTCCCCTTATCTCAATGTGAGGTGGGGATACTATTTTATAGATGAGTAAATCTAATTACAAGGAGAGTAAATCCGATGTGGGACTCAGTAAATCCGTTGGTAAAGGATTATTCCAACAGTTTTAGAACCGTTGGAATAGATCTGAAATTCATTAATTTGCAATGGTTATTTAACCATTGGTATAAAGTTATACCAACAATTATCTGAAATTGTTGGTATAATGTGTATTCCAGAGCCATATACCAACAGTTATACTATAATCGTTGGTATATGTCTATCCTGACGACTAACTAGCCAACAATTTTCAGGACTTTACTAACAGTTTGAAACCATTGGTTTAAGTCATGTTTCCAATAGTGTGAGTTGTCCTTTTTACTAAAATTGATATCAATTTTAAATAAAAAGAAGTACTTAGAGTTATACCGATCACATTGTGTGTCGGATTGAGGTGTGGTTGATTCCTACACATCCAAAAGTATCAAAAAAATCCTAACTGCCAACGTTACCATGTTTACATTGTCTTTTTATGTCGAACTTCCAACACTGCATATTGACTTGATGTTCTTAGCCGAAAACTCTTTCTCATTGTTGAAAGTCAGAAGAGTAAAGGCTTTCAACAATGAGAGAGGTTTTTCATCTAATAACATAGAATCAATATGTAGTGTTGGTAGTTCGACAAAGAATGACAATGAAAATGAAAAATGTGGTAACATTGGCAGAAATAATCATTTTATCTCTTTTGTGACTGACTTATTGTAGATACACTACAAAATATTTCACTTTTCCAACATGGACATATCTATTGGTAAAATTACATTTTTCGTTGGTAAAATGTTTTACCAACACATATATCTCTATTACTAAACTGTCGGTAAAAACTCTATCACTAAATGTTATTGCGACAGATAAAGTAAATCTGTTACAATTATAATAATACCGACAGACAATATATATGTTGATAAAGTATTTAACAACATATTAATGTGACAAATTTTTTTATTGGTAATAATATTATTAATATATAATATCTATTTATAAGTTACATTTAAATAAAAATTATAAATATTTATTTCTAATAAAATTTCACATTAAATTTAATGATCTATCATATATAATACACTTGTTTAAATTATTAAACCAAAGTTGATTTTCACACAAGGTAAAACTTAGGAAAAATATTAATTAGATTAATAATGAAATTTAATACAATATGAATAAATACATAGTTGAAGTCATGTGATGCCCAAAAAGATAATAAAAACACAAAAACCTAGGATTCGTCCATACCCCCCCCCCCCAACCCCACATGAAAAAAGGGCATATCGCAATCCTCCAATATGTCCATTAACTGCAATCCTCCAGCACCCAAACATTTTCTACCATGGTAGAAGAATGTTACTCCCAATAGATTGATGTCAAAGATCTCTTTCATCACCACCCCAAATAGGCCACTAGAATAAATAAATCTACTCCAATACCAATGAGGAATCTCAAGTGGCTACTATGTCGCACCCTCCAATATCTACACCACACACAATCAAATAGCACACCCAAAAATTAGTGTGAAATAACTACATGAATTGAAACCAAAATAGAAATAAAAGAAATTATTAAAAAAAACTACATGGAATGAGCATTTTTCATCTTCCCCCTATTGACATCTCAAGGATCGCTAGTATAAATGACTCAAATCTAGGCATCGTTTTGATTCCAAAAACTATATTGTCTCAAAATATCATTTCCACTTAAATTAGTAGTGATAGAATTGATTAAAAAGGTCTACTTATTATCATTAAGAATAGAAATTTAGAAAAACTTCGTAGAATAAAATCCATGCTCAACTATACTACTCAGATGTGAATGAGCCTTTGAAAAATAACATTTTCTTGTGTACAACTACAAAGGGACAAAAAACAAGCCAAAACACATGAATGAGCCTAATAGCAAACAAATAATGAATTAATATGCAAATGAGGTATTTAAGTAACTATATCATCCCTAAATTTCCACCACAACGATGCTCTATTATAAGGGAATTAGTCTAATTTGAAAGCATTATGACATACCAATGTGAATAGATCTAAGACGATGACCATCTTCTAAGGAATATAAGAGATCATTTTCTTTGTCGTAAGATCAAAGACAATGACCATCTTCTAAGGAATATTAGGGGTGTCCATCGATCAGATCGGGTCGGATTTGTGGGAATTTTGGACACAAACCGATAAAGAGGATGGGTCGGATTGGGTAACATGATGTATGCATAAAGGACACGACCCAACTCATAATGGACCGGGTCGAATGAGTTAAGCAACTGTTGTACAAGTGCATAATAAACTGAACATAGATCCAAGAATTCAAAACAAGTGAATTGAATATGCATCCAAAACAAATATCAACCAACCATCAAAGAAAATAAATACCTAAAACTGTCAATATATAGCTAGAATGTCATTAGTTATTAACTATTGAAAAAATCAAACTGAATATGCAACCAAAATAAATACCAACCATCAAAAATTCAAACTGTTCTATGCATTCATTTACCATAAACCATAAAAAAAAATCATTTTTTTACTCTTCAAACTATCAATATGCAGCCCAAAAGAAATGAATATGCAACCAAAACCATAAAGCCAAAACCATAAACCCCTTAGTATGTCAAAAATGTTAATCAAACTGTAAATATGTGGCCAAAACTGTAGGATGATATAATGTAAAATAAATATATCTAAATTTGTTCACTGAGCAAGGCATTGGAATGTGAAAACAAAGTGATCAAAAATGCATATATCCATATTTGTTCACTGACCATGGAATTGGAATGTTAAAACAGTGTAATCATTTCAACTGCTCTAAACTATTTCAAAACATCATCTAAACCGCAACCAAGTTGAACAAACAACGTTGTAATGGCTTGGCTTAACCCTTTTTCTTCACAGTCACAAACAACCAGCAGCTCTCAGTTTTCCATCATCCTGGAATTAAATCAATGACTTCATAATTTGCATTATTTGGACCCTGAGCACTCAACACGATGATTTACTATGTTCCTTGATTTCCGTTACCTTTTAATGACCATGACTAGCATTACATTAACAAAATGCAATGATTTCAAATATTTCATAGTCGATAAAGATCATTACAAACATGACATGACTTCGTAAGGAATATGCAATCATAGAAATGTGTGTGTTGTGTCACATCATATACATTTATTTGTTTTATGTTAATTGAAATATTTAGTGTTAAGACAATAGATTTAAAACAATTACCTTGTTATGTACTTTTAGGCAGCAACACTTTCACTGTATTTTTACGGAAACAATAATATGTTAGTGGCATTGATACTATGAATCAGACAGAAATAAAAAAAAAAATGTATGCTCCAAAGAATTTAGAAAACATTGTCAATTTTATACCTTAAATGAAAGACATGTGAGCTACCCACATAAGCTTAGAAACATTCCGATAAACACCCTTACAGCCTTTGAATTTGGTGAGAGCTAAAGAAAGGGAGAGCTAAAACAAAATCCAACTAAAATTTTGGAAAACACATCTTCATCAACAATAACTTTTACCGATGATAAAAAAAGACATGAATGATAGAAAGGAAACATTTGAGGATAAAATCAATAAATTATAATTTGAAAATCATTTTGTTGGTTTATGACTATATAGGGAATGTGTAAAGATATGAGATTTCATATAGGTTGCAATGTAAATTCATTATGAAAACCCTTACTTGCAATCATATAAATTATACACCCATTGAAGAACCTTGAGCTATTTCCCAATCTAAAAAAGAGACAAAGGTAACAAAAAAATAATTTAAGAAAAAGGAAATTACCCTGTGACTTTTCTATCTGTTTCTCCTGATTTGCAAATCCATTTGTATGTGGTGTGGGCATTCCCAGTCAGGGGAATTCATTTTGGGATGCCTTCATTTAATATAAGAATATTGAAAGCATGCAAAACCCTGTAAAAAATAACTTCATCAATTATAATAATATTGAACTATTAGTGTTTTCAAGATACATTATTATATGCATTATTCTTTAATTTTAAAGGTTAAATGTGGGTATATAACCTACTAAAATATCTATGGCAACTCAAAGAAAAGGGTTTATCTTCAATTTTTCCTCAAAAAACTTGTCGAGTGTTGTGCGTGTTGTCACGAGCATGTATAGTCTAGCCTAAAAATGTAACATGACACGAAAATTGTTTTCCTAGCCTTAATAATGTAATATTAACATTGACCTCAGGTCAGTTATCTCAAGGAAAGTAATTTATTGACTTTTACTAAGTTTTCTATATAGATTTATGGTTCTAACAATGTAAATCATGTAAAAATGAGGTAGTTAAAAGAAAAAATGAAATAAAACTAAACTGGAAAGAAAAAACTCTGATTCATCTTCAAAGAATTGAAAATATGACTTTAATCAAGCTCCAAGGATATATAAAACAATCAAAATCAAAATTATCAAATCTAAAAGACCAAAATGCTCAACTGTTGCACCTATAATACAGAATTATACAGCTTCAACGCACTGTTTTCAACTTAATTCAACAATATTTCCTTATCCAAGAGTAGAATTTTGAATCGATTTCAATAATCCATGAAATCAATTAAATCTTCCATTATTAAGATCAAAGGATAGGTAACTTACTGAAATAAGCTGATTGATAATAATTCAAAGGTGAACTACAGAATTAAATATATACTAAAAAGTGATTGGATTTACAATGAAAACACAAACATGTATGAATTAAAATAGAAGAAAAGATTATACTTACAGAGGATATGAATGCATTCTTTGTCTACTGGAACTAAGAAATAGAACCTAGAAAACTATACTAAATATAAAGTTTATGCTACTGACAGAAAGCTAAAGAAACAACTGCAAAGTGGGAAACAAAACTATTAGCTATGGCAAAATATTACAAGAACTACTGCTAAAAATGACCACACTGCATAACATACCGGTGCAAACATACTACTGCAAGGACTGAGAAATAAAGAAGAACAATAAAATCTTTATGAGGTACTAGTATTGCCTATTGTAACTTCACTACCGAGATAGCCACCCGACTGATACAAACCACCTACTCAAATAGAGAAAAATATGGGAGAAGAAGACCCACTGCTACGTTCTCTCAAATGCAAACTATGCTACCCAACCACAAAATGACTGCAGTGACCACGACTGAACCATAGGCCTACTGCTCAACTCTTGTTTATTTACATCGATGACAACAATATCTCTAGAATATTCCTCACTAGAAAATCAACCAAACTGGCTTTCTCCATACTTGTTCAATGATCGCTGTAACCAAACGAACAACTCTGACATATCAGACATGAGTTGTTCATCGAATCTAGACAGTAACTCTCCTTTGCAAATCTTCTTTCTTCAGGAACCTTTTATCATGCGATACTGAATCAAATTCATCAGATTTGGACAGGAAAACTTCAAACATTGTCCATCATCGACGGTTGACTTCATGCATCGCAAACAGGAAAACATTCGAGCACCATCAAACTATGGATTTGAACCTCGACGGAATCCAGATCGAGCACCTAGGATTAATTTGACATTGGGGATGATGACGGCAACGATGATAAACCAGATGTGTGGGGAAAGGTGGTGAATCGCCGGTGAAGGGGCGGGCGACGAGGAGAAACGAGGAGGGAGGCGAGTGAGGGGCACACAAGATGGAGAAAAGGACGAACGAGATGTGAAAAGGGGGCGATGATGTACTGAATGGGTAGTGATGAAAGAGTGGTTGAAGAATAGATGCAGATGAAAAGGGGTGGATTTTAGGGTTTCCAGGCGCGAAAATGAACCGATTTGGGAATTCTGGATTGTTCTGTTTTCGGTTGTAAAATAATAAATTACAATAAAAAGTTATTGAACTTAGAAATAATATGATTTGTGAAAAATAATATATATATATATATATACAGTTTTAAATTTATATACATTTTGCAATAAAATGTTATTATATACATATAAATAATATATATACAAGTGACTTTCTCTTATGTATTCACAAGCCCATAATTGAAAAAACAATTTTAAATCATTTAACAACAATTTTATATCATGTGTGTATATATATTCATTTCAATAAATAAGTTAATTAATCATGTAATAGTATGTTTTACTACCAAATGATATGTTTGTAATAAAATATTTGATATTATTGTATAATATATTGAATTTTTTTTATAATTATAAAATTATTTCTTTTAAAAAACAATTAATAATAACATATACGTTTGTTGATAAAGCAATTGTTGGTGTTAATATGATAAAGAAACAAATTAAAATGTTAGTAAAAGATTTGTTGGTATTAAGCTACTAATATAAACAGATATATCTGTTGGTAAAAACAATTGTTGGTACCTATAATCAATACCAACATAATTTAATATTTGTTGTAATTATTCATTTTTACAAGTAAACATATTATATGTTAGTAATTTTTTGTTGGTACAAGTCATTTTTTTTTGTAGTGATAGTTGAAAGCAAAATACTTCCCAAAAGATCTGTGAAAAAAAACTAAATAAGTATTAGATAAAAATGATAAGGAAATTAACTTACAAATAGTAGATAAAATGATGACAAAATTAATTAAATGGGTAGTAGTAATTCACCTTTTCATGACGGTTGTATGCATTCTTGATGCATTTCCTTATTGTCATTATCTCAGTTGCAGGTTTGAGGTTCAATCCCTCGTGAGTATGAGTAGCTTCGAACAAACTACCTCAATTTGAACAAAATAATCTACTTATACAAGAAAATAATTACCATACGAGTAATAGTGAAAAGAGTTAAATTAAACATAAATATGAAACAATACATTAATTATATGGATAATGCTTTTACTGTGAAAACATTATTGACCAGAGGGATATGCCGACGGTAAAGCAATAATGATGATAAAAAAATGAAAATAGATCTCACCAAACAATCAGTCAACGAGTGAGGAGGATGAGTAGAAAATAAGATACATTGGATTGAAGCTTTGAATCATCTGAGAGGAAGTAAAGATATCATATTGAGTTCATAAAATATTCATTTTGTACAATAAATAAATAAAACACACATAAGATATTCATTATTAAAGGTGAATGTCTCCCATTTGTGAGAATTACATGGATGGTAATCGAAGATTACTAAGGGTGGAAGCAAAAGACAATATTAAAGAATGATTTGTTTTTAGATGGATTAAAGTAAAACATATATACTATTTATTAAATGTGTGATGAAAGAAATGAAATGATTTTTAAGAAGTATTAATGAGTGGGTTATCATTTCAAAGATGGATATATTTTTATCAACTATAATAAATACAAGCAAAGCTAAAATCAATGAATAAAATGTCATTGGTGATCAGAAAGTTTCGGTGAAAACTCGAAGGAGTAAGACTCTACAAAAAACCTCATTTTTCCCAAGTAGATCCTAAATCATTTAGAGAGTCTGGAAAAGATGATAATTGGATCGAATATATGCGTGAGAAGCTTGATCCGAATAAGAACAATGTGACAAGAGGAGCTTGATCCGAATAAGAACAATGAAGGCTTCTTATGGATCAATTTGTTGCATATATTGTTCCAAAAAATGTCCATTAGTTTAAAAATATATGATTTTTTACTTATTTTTTTGTCCTAATTCTGTAAAACTCTTAACATAAAAGGTCGTGGTAATGTATTGTAATGAAACATTTTTTTATGTCATGTAATTGAGATGGCCACATCCGTGGGACATCATATTACCACTAGGACATAAAAAATGGATTTAAGTGTATGTTAGTAAACCATAAAAATCAATAGAATCAAGAATCCACAATGAACATAACATGTCATTAAATTATTAAATCTAAACTAATAAAGTTGACTTAAAGTGGTATTCTAAAGGTGTGATGATTTTATACATGAAAAATAATTTTGATTTCAACAAAATAGATTATATTAAAACTTATTTATTAAATTTACATCAATCAATGTTAAAATTTTATCTTATCAAAATTTGTTAAATCTAGTGGTATAAGATTTATTCTTGAATGATTTAAAATATTATTTAAAATTTAAATAATATAAAACTTTTCTTGTTGAATAAGTTACTTTTCAAAGAAAATATCAAATTTAGAAAAAAATTGATCAATCCTAAAGGATTGAGAACAATAAATTCTACCAATAATGTACTCTTCTTCTTCACCACATAATGAAATAGTATTTTGTTTCTTAAAACACCATGATGCTGAGGTTTTTCCTAGAAAATTACTCATTCCAATTGTTTATTTTCTGACTATATTTTAATAACAAAAATCAAAATATCGATTACATTTTATCTCAGAATACGTTTTCCTGTATTAATAGTCAAAGGATTATAGAACCTTAAACCTCTTTTATTTTTATTTTTATTGCATTTAAGTCATATTATTTAAATTCAAATTGAAATATTTCAAAAATAAAAACTAAAAACATTATATTTGTTCAAGAAGTAGTAAAATAAATAAGACAACAAATCAAACATATATAATGTTTTTCTCATCTGATTTTACAGATTCATCAAAATCATTTGACTGTTACATTTCATAAGTGACCCCTAAATATATCCCAAGCCTCATGAAATAGTTCACAGTCATCCAAAATAAATCCATTAATTTTATACCATATTTCAGTGCTCATTATCCTAGGAAAAAAATCATGAAAAAACCATTATATAGTTGTTCCCATGTGTCAGATATTTCATCATCCATTTTTTTGAAACAACTTCTAGAATTACCTTTAAAATATAAGGGGATAAGCCTATATTTCAGTTCCTCCTCACTCAAACCTCTCAGTTCCAATTGCTCCATGACATAATATAAGACCCCAATGATGTCGGATATTTCATCATCCAAGTGATTTGTAATGTAATATTCCAGACCAATGATAACACCGACCGCTATGTGGATGAATTTTTCAAAAGTTGATGATTGCAAAGAGGTAGATTACATGGAATATAGGTATTGGGATCCTATTATACCTCACAACAAAATGACCCAACATTGGGTTTGATATATTTCAATTCACATAGTACGGATGTTTTCCAAAGGAGACCCACATGATATCGGAGAAGACGATACTTTAATATATCTAAAAAATAATGAATTTTGGGTTGTTTTATTATAGGATAGTGCAACTAGACTTGTTGGGATATATGGATGTGGGATGAGAAGGTTCAGTGGATAACTGAGGGAAATTAGAGATATCGAAAAATCTGGATTTTGTTCGAGTCGTGGTTGCATTCAACCCTTGAATCACTCAAGACTTGGATTCAAGCCTTGGAATAGTTGGAGGCTTGATTCTAGCCTATATTTGAGCTTGGATTCGACAACGAGGAGCGCTAGCAAAAATTCATTTCTGTAGAGAGCTTTGGATATCGTGAACTGCTTCGCAATGGTTAGGGTTCTTAAAATAGACCATGACACTTTTATAACCGCTTCAAAAAAAGCACTGATAAATATACCATTTATCAGTGCTAAGTTAATAAGCACTGATAAATATTGATTTTATCAGCGCTAATAAATACTTATAATACGTTTTTTTTTAATAATAATTTTTTCAAAAAAGTATAATTATTATATATAATTATAATACTTATAATAATAATTTTTATAAAACAATAATTTTATAATTCTTTGAATATATAACTATTTATTTATAATTATATAAATACTTTTTAAACTAATATTATTTATTTATTTATAACTATAAATGTATAAAAACAGTAAATATACATTTATAAATATATTTATTTTAGTATTATTAATGAATATTTAATCTTAAGTTCATGCATGTTAAAAATGAGTAAAAATGATTAATTAAAAATGAGTACAATATTGAAAATTTGGATAAATTTGTTTAATATAAATCATTAAAAAATGGATATATATTGAAATAAAGATGAATACATATTAAAAATATTAAAACATAGTAAATAAATATATAAAAAATAAATAATATAAATTGGTTAAATTATAAAAAATATATTTGTGTGTGTGTGTAAAAATGCATTAATTATGTATATGTGAAATCAATATAATACGTTTGATCTATACTATAAATTGAAAAATTAAACGACATTCAATTATGTCCATTACTCGATGCAATTAGTCAGTATTTTTAATTCTTATTATTTTTTAATTATAAACCATTATTCACTAAATATATTACTATTTAATATAAATCATAAATAATATTTTTTATTATATAAATCATATTTATATGCATTAATATATATCTATATATTCAATATATACTATTTATTAACATTATCAATAATCATCTAATTAATAAAATGTTTAATATTTTTCTCAATTTACTTATTTTTAATTTTAATTTGTTTAATTTTCATTTTTCATATATCTATTTATTTAATACATACTATTTATTAGTATTTATCATTTATATATAATATAATCAATTTATTCATTTTTATCAATAATTATTTAATTAATAAAATTTGTAATATTTTTTAATAAACTCATTTTTTATTTTTATTTTATTTCATTATTTCAATTTATTTATTCAGCCCTTTATGAGTGCTAAAAAAAGTGTTGATAAAGAGTACCCTTTATCAGTGCTAAAAATAAAGCACTGATAAAGGGTTAAATTTATCATCTCTTTCTTTAGCACTGATCAAGATGTCATTTATCACCGCTTTTTTCTAGTGCTGATAAATATCAGTGCTATTAAACGTATGTTTTGTAGTAGTGTGTTGGGACAAATAGGGGCCTATATACCCTGAGAGAGGGGGTGAATCAGGGTATGGATATTCTTTTTCAAAGTTCTTTCTGCCCCACTGGATCTTGACCTCTTTGTTACAAGGGTCACTTTGTTTGCACTTGTGTGGTTACTGTGATCTGTGTGGTTACTGTGATCACTTGTCTCCTTTACCTGATGATGATGCTTTGAATGCAATGCAGGGGAGTAAGCAGGCAGACACAGAGATTTTTACTTGGTTCACCGCTAAGGGCTACGTCCAAGGAGCATACGCCGACAAGTTGCCGGTTCGTACCAAATTCCACTAGTCTTCACTAGCTGTGGATTACAATGTTCGGGCTAGATCACTTCTATGCCCAGGCTCACTGCCTTTACAAGGTTTAGGGTCAACTCACTGCTTTCCCAAGGGTCACTCCCTATTTCTCTCTCTCTGGCTCACTGCCGGTGGAGAGGATCACCTTTTCCTCTTCCTAAGATCACTGCTTTGTGAAGGGAATCCAATCACAGTTTATAGACCTGTAGGTCTCTTCATTTTCATGAAGGAATGCATCTTCGTCTGTATGTAGATGCTCTGTTGAAGTCCAACTTTCACCCGCAGATGAATCTCACTTTGCACCGGATGTACCGGGCAACCTCAATTTTTACGCGCAACCCTTACGGTGTCTTGCGTGCAATTTCTATGGTTTCCGCGAAATTCCTTTTTCGCGCAACCTCCAAATATTACGCGCAGCCTGGAAACTGCCTTGCGCGCAATTCACTACTTTTGCGCGAAATCCACTTTTCGCGCAACCTTCCTTTTACGCGCCAACACCAACTTTTTGCGCAGCCTTAGCTTTTCGCGCAACAGCTGACTTTACGCGCAAACTTTAAGTTTACGCGCAACACACTTTCTAGCTTCAATTTCACGCACCAGAGCTCGAGTATTTTCTATGTCTTGAGCTCTGCTGAATGGAGGAGGGTCACTTCATATTTATAGGCAAAATCGACCCCGCGCGAAAAACCCTCCTTGAGCGCGTAATCCGCTTTGATCGCGAAATACAGATCTTCCGCGCACAACCATTTTCCGCGCACTGCTCCATAATTTCACGCGCCTCATGCCTTTACCGATTTTCAAGCTTTCGGCCTTGAAACATCTTTTGCGCGAAATACAATTTCGCGCAACCCGCTGTTTTGCGCGCCATACTTCAAGATTTCGCGCAACCCGCTAATTTTGCGCGCCACACTTAATTTTTCCGCGCACCTCTTTCATTTATCTCTCCTCAACCTTTGCCAACAACATATCACTCCATTTTCCATTGGCGATTTTCAGGCCCATAAATTTGGCAAACACTGGGAAACGGCGCCACCTTGTACTGCTCTTTTGTACCGCCTCCAGATCGTCCTTTCTTTTGTTATAGTTCTTTGTCAACATGGAATGTCAACAACTTCTCGGGAACTCGACAATTCTCCATGGAAACCTGCTTTGTCAACAAACACAATCAACCCAAAATACTGCAATGTTACCTTGAGGGATTTTTTCCCAACATAGTGCCACCATTCTATCAGCATCTGACACACCCTCCATCAGTGTCCCATCAACATCTGAGACAGTGGCTCCCCATTCAACTACTTCAGTAGCGAGGGAACAAGTCATCTTATGAGGATATTAGAGGGTGACAGTTATATGTACAAATTTCAATGTGAATAAATTTAATGCACTTTTTTTATACTACTAACTATTTTTTCATAAAAGATGCAAACAATGTTACTACAAAGAGAAATATGAACAGTTAAAATGTCTAGAATCTGAACGAAATGAAGATAGTTGTCCCATTTGACTATTATAGGGTCCCCACTCATGATGTTGTGGGATTATTTGGCCAGATTCTAGGCCAGTTGGCAGCGAAGCTGGTTTCCCTTCCAATTACCTATACAGATTGGAGGCATGTGCCTCAGACTTGGAAAATTGAAGTTTTTGATTCACAAATAAAGGTAATTTTAATACATTATGGTATAATTGAATGTCATTATACTATTAAATTCTAATATTTTTAAAATGAATCTCTTTGTACAAATGTTTTTCTGCTTTAGCGTTGCTGATATGATCGCACGAAAGTGGACACTGAAATTTTTGGGTAAGAAATGAAAGGATTTTAAATGGATGTTATGGAATGAATTCAATGATACTTCGTTGAGCAGTCAACAGCTATATGATAAGGTACCCGAACGGATACCCAGAGAGCAATGGAAGGTTTTTATTGATAGTAATCGTCGTGAGAAACATGTGGTATTGAAATATATATTATTATATTAATCTCACTTGACATATATACTTGCATATGACAAGGATATGACATTGCATACATTACTATTAAATTATATGTTATTTATTTCAGGATGTTTCAAAGAAAAATGTATCAAGTTGAGCTAAACAAATCATCCCTCACACTGCCGGATAAAAGAGTTTTTCTAGAAACAGGTTGAATCTGGTAATATTTTCATTAGTTTAAATATTTATAAGATGACATTACATGTTTCATATATTAAATTGTTGATTTATCTTTGTTTAATGTGGTCAATGAATTTAGGGCAACAAGTCTCCCAAACAAAACTGTGGTTGAGTGTTCATACAAAATCTAATGGGAGTTATGTTAATGAACCTACCAAAGAAGTTAGGGTATGAATTCCATTTTCATTAAATATAACTTATTGTTAGTTGTCACTATGTTAATATGTATGGCTTTAAATATGATTGATATTTGATTTATAGGTAAAAATAAAATAACTATGGGGTGTCAATCCCGCGCGGTCCTTCTCAATCTCCCAAGATGACATAGTTGGTCAAGTTCTTGGAAAGGAGCATCATGGTTGAGTGCACGGGGTGGGTTTGGGACCATTACCATCTAAGGTCTTTGGTAGGCCATTAGGGATTGAAACAACATCCACTCATGGTTATAGTGACTCCCAACCTCAAGATGGATAGAGGGAGTTTGTTACAATGCAAAACACAATTTAGGAACAGGAGGATCGTATAAAGATGCAAGATGCAAAGGTCAACGCTTTATAGAAAGTGTAACACCCCGACCCCTCTAGGCTAGAGCTGGTGCATTACTTGTGATATTGGCATGATTAAAAGGAATGAAAAATCCCGAAAGAATGATTATTTTAGTAGTCTTGAAGAAACTAGATACATATATGTAACACAAATTACATTGAAAAAGGTTACAAGATACAATACATAACAAAACTAAAAGCTGCAACCACATGAACTCAATAAATGACCTTCTCTTCATCACTTGTTGAAGGTAAACAATGAAAGGGGTGAGCTCAAATGCTCAGTAAGGGTTACAAATAGTGGAATAATTAGTATAATAACAAGTGAATCACAATCAATCTGACATAATCAATATGGCATAGTGAATAAATGAAAAACAAATGTCATTAATAAACTGAGAATGAAACTGCATCCATAGATTTTGTCATAGTGAAAACTACATGGATAATAATAATAACTGATAATGAATAAAGATAATTCTTATTAATTGGATGTCATGTATCTGGCACATGAAACCATAATACTGTAAAAACGGTTTAGTTCTATGGGTAGAAACCCTTCTGATTTTTGGAAACAAACTTGAAGGGTTTGTCGCCAAACTGATTTGTCTCATGAGACCTACCGATGCATCGAGGGGCTGTAACGGGCCCCACCCACCTCTGCATGTCCAAAGCATTATTTATACATTGATTAAATACAATAGAAATATGTCTTTTCAATATCCGTATAGAGTAGAGTACACATATTCATCAATATTAAAATAACTTTCCAAATAAACATCGTATGTAAAAATGGTATACGGTTTAGACAAAAAACATATCCATGATATGAGATTATGGATATTTAATATAAATATAATTTTCAAATGAAAGGTAATCTCAAATGGGCAGTATGTAAACCACATAAGGATTATTAGGTGCACAATACAAAGTTATTCACAACAAAATAGTAGTTGAGACAAAGACTCTTACCACAATGTAATCGGTCAAATCATATGACCAGAACTTAATAAAACTCAAATGAATCATTTAATAACATGAATATAAATAGAATCATGTTATTATATATCAAATGGCAGTAAAAATATACCACATACAAGAAATAAGTGGCGAACAATGAAAATCTCACAGAAATGAAAGTGAGATGAGAAACCCCTTACAAACATTTCGGCATGGTGACGAGTGTTATTGTGAGGGCTTAGTGAGAGGTAAATTGGTATTCCATTAATTATATGTCACAAGGGAAGTATGAAAAAGGTGAAAAATCATACCCTATCATTAGGAATTAAGAGTAAATGGGCACAACATAGGAGAGATTCTTGAACAAAAGTGAGAGAGAGGATCTCTTACCTTATGCTTGAAGGTGTTTTTGACTTGTTATTTAAGACATGAATAAACAAATTAGGCTTATTAATTCATAATTCTAGAACCTCTTCTATATGTAAATGATTTAATATAACCCTTTTTAGTTCATTCAAGTCCTTTTTGATTTGTTATAAGGTTCAATTTCATTGTTTGGGCTCGTTTGTTTACTTGGTTTTAAATGATCGGTTCACTTATATTCAAGTTCAGATAAATATATAAGATGGATGTGGTTGTCCAGAAATGAAGTTATATTCTATTAGTTAACATACAGAAGATTACATGGTTTTAAATTTAATTTGGTTACTTAGAGTGAAGTTTAATTATTATATATATAACCTTAGTGACAACCGTTTTGGCTAAACGACGGGTTTGATTATAATGAACATGTTTTGATTTATAACTTAATACCATTTGTACAAAAGGATTACATAACTAAAAATAGAATATATTACATATATAATAATCTGGTTCAACCATAACACAAATGGTTTCATGGCCAGAACTAAAGATTATAATAGAAATTGATAAATTGTTGTCCTTGAATGTGCTAAATTAGCACATCTCAAACGGTGCTTTCATTTCTTTCAAATAAATGGTGGGGAAAGGAGAGAAGATAATGAAATATCCCATTAGCATAAAAACATTCCATTACATGCATGTTACTAGAGTTATCATACCATTTGGGTGAAGGGAGGTGAGGAAAGAAACAAAAAGAAAAGAACTTAAAAGAAATGAAGGAATTGGAAAAGGAGTTTACCTCTTGAGACTTCCTCCTTTGAGAACCTCTTAAGGGGAGAGGTTTTGGTATTTTGAAGAGGCTGGAAGATTTTGGACATGGGGGGGGATCTTGGGGAGAGATTTAGGTAGAATATTGGCAAGGCACGAGGCTTGAGTGGTGTGAGAGGAAGAGGGGTGAGGGTGCTTTATATAGTGAAAGGGAGAGGAGTTTTCTTAATATTATAATCATTAATTTATTATTTCCTCTCAAGATAACCAATAGTGAGTATTCCATGACAAAGAACAGTAATATATGCATGTGAATTAGAATCAATTAGGCTTACATCAGCAGATCATCATCAATGACTCAATTAATCCATTATTTATCATTTATTGTGAATTATCGAATTTTACTATTCATAAAAAATTTAAGTATTTCATAAAAATCCCAAAAATTCACCCTAACCATTTTTCAATGTGTAAAATCCAAAAATTAAGTCCATTTTTCAAAAATAATTTTATAAATATGATTAATTAAATATTTAATTAAAATAATTATTTAATCGAAAAATATAAACACTTAAAATATTAATCTTCATTTTTAAGGTGCCTAAATTCATTTATACTTTCAAGGGCACAAATACCATTCATAAGACTCGTATTACTATTCATAAGGGTAAGTGTAACACCCCAGGTAAATAAAGAATATGAAATTTTCATATTTATCCATATTTGTGAATAAAATATTCATATGAATTTAAAGGGGATGTTATGCTCGATGGCGTACCCAACATGCAACAACGAGTTTCTTGGGAATCTTACGTTGCACTCTAATAATAAAATAATATTATTTTAAATGGTAGTTAACATGTAGTTGTTGTATTGGCGGGAATGGATAGAAATAACTAAAATATGATTATATATGTTTTTAAATGTTTTTACATTTATCCAATAAAAGATAAAGGCATAAAATACGGAAAGAATTCAATTTTAGGCGTATATGCCCTAGTTTTCACTAAAGGTTCACTTATCGCCTGTTGATGGCGAACCGTCATTAAATATAGTTTTGTTCACTCTTATACATTCTATTGGACCAAATAAAACTCTTCTTTAGAATCGGGACATCAAAATTTACTTTGTGTAAATTTTTGGTATCTTTCCGATAAAGTTCATTTTTTTTAATGAATAGTGTAAAATGTTGTATTTTAATTCAAAACCTCTTTTTAATATAATTTATTTATATGATTAGATTATATTTTTAATTGGTTTAAAAGTGAAATTAGAATATATTTTTACCATTAAATCCAATAGTGGTCGTTGGAATTAATTTCACTTTGAAATCGGACTTAAACTAGTGTCAATCTTTTGATACTTATTGTTTCATAAAAACACGCTATTTACTTTGACAGCGGGAATTAATTATTAAATTAATTAATGTGACTTATATGTTTTGAATTTTGTAAAATAGACTTCATTTTTTAATTCGGAATATCAAATATATCTTAGGGTGAATTTTTGGTAATTTTCTGAAAAACTTCAATTTTTGATGAATAGTGAAACCACTAAGTGGTACTTATAAAAACTGATTTTTCCGTTTAAATGAAATTTTTCCATCATTGTGTTTTTAATTTCAAAAATCCGACATACATGGTTGTCATTAATAAGTAAAATGTGTTTCAATGGGATTAAAATAATTTTTTGGTGAATAGTAACTTATTAAGTTCTTAATCGCGATTAGTGGTAATTAGTATAGTTTAAGGTAAAAATAATGCTTTAATAAAATAAGATGAGCTTGACACATGTCCTAACCTCATTGGTTATGTCATGGCTGACCAAGACAAGCCATGGGTCAACTTGGGGACCCCATGGATCCACTTTGGTTGAGAAATGACATAAATAACTTTTTATTTAATGTTAAAGTAAAAATGACACAAACTTGAGTTATTTTACGAAAAAAAAATTTACATGGGGTTATAAAGATCAGATTTTTGATTATAAATAGTCATTGGAAATATAAAAAGATTTCCTACATCATAGTATTTTTTTTATAATTTTTAAACTTTAAATAAATTAAATTATTTATGACATCATGATGATGCAGCGATGACCTCATTAATGAACAGTTTAAATAAAATGAAACGATAATATAAAATCTAAGACCTACACTTGTCCAAAAACTATTGGATTGGAATATTTCGAAGCCTTATCATCTTATATTAGAAATATATCAATGTGGGATCTTATAAATTCTAAACACTTTTGAAAATAAAATAATAGTTTCATGATTTCCAAAAGTTCCCCTCCCCTCCTCTTATAAAAGGCCCCCACCTCTACCTCATTTCACACACTCCTCAAGCCTTTGGATCGGCCATCCACTGCCCATTTACTCTCTCCACATACCTATCCTCATCCTATAGGATTATCTTTGGGCGGAATCCTTTCAAAGGAAGCCTTTAGGCTCAAATCAAAAGGAGTTACACTTTTAAAGGTAATTCATTCTCTCATGTTCATTTGTTTTATTTTGCTTCTCCAACCCCCTAAAATATTTTTATTTACTTCTTTTGTAACAACACCAGTATATTCAATATTCTAGGATGTTGTTATAATATTTATTCAAGCTACACTCTCACACAACTACATCAAATGGTTAAAGAACATACGGTTTCTGTGGATGGCGAAATTCTGCCTCCCGAAACAATGATTGTTCCATACTCATTTAACACCTTCAAAGGTGGCCATTATGATGTCACTATTTTTATATATTATATATAATATGTTTATGTTTTACTTAATCTTATATATTTTTCATTTGTGGCTTACTTTTATGGATTTTATTATGGGTATAAGCGATATCTTCATTTTAGGAAGTGCGGACTACCGCCCCCTCAAAGTGATGTGATTCGTTAATGCCATACGTGGGACGTATAAAGGATGGATTTAATGTTATTATATATGATGTTATACTGGAATTATTATATACCTCTATATCATTATTATTTCTTTCCATTAAAGTATGAGATAGAAATGAAAGTAGCGTTCATGCGTACGTACGGCTTACCGTCTCCATGAACGGTGCATTTCATTTCTTATCCCCAAATGTAATGTACTATTATAAGTACATGTTTATAATGTATATATATGATGAATGATACATCTAAATGATGAATATAATTCTGAAATTAAAATATACATACCTCTCATTTAGTTTTAATTCCATTAATATGACAAAGAAATGAAAGTAGCGTTCATGCGTACGTACGGCTTACCGTCTCCATGAACGGTGCATTTCATTTCTTACCTCTAAATGATTATGTGATATTATAAATACATGTATATTCTAGATATATATGATATATATGATATCCAAATCAGGAATTTCATTCTGGATATAAAGAACCTTTGACCACACGAACAACATGTAATTGTAAGAAGTCCACTTTCGACTTAAGAACCAAATATCGACAAAACAAACATTATTAACTTAAATGATTACATAATGTTTATAACATGTCAATAATTGATATAAAAGGAATAATGAACTTGGAAAAGGTTCTTAAGCAAGTAGAAATTAACTCAAGTTTATTATTCAGGACGTTAAAGAACGATCGAGTCAAGTCGGACCCGAGGTAAGGGATCTGACTCCTCTCTTTCTTTTAAAGTATACTCTTTTATGTCATTCCTTTTAAATCTCATCTTTCTTGTTATTGGGATGTTCTTTTATATTACTTTTACTGTAATTTTTATGTTCATATGATGAGAGACCCTATTCTCTCTCATCTATCCATTTTGGAAGTTTTGAGTGGCGCCGTTAGGCTGCCGAATTTTCATAAGAGATCTAACCTCTCTCTTTCTTTTTAAGTACTCTCATTTATGTCACTTCTTTTAAGCTCATTTTTGTTATGTTGTGGGATGATCTTTTTTATTCCTAATTCTATAATCTTTATGTTCATATGATGAGAGAACCTATTTCCTCTCATCAATCCATTTTGGATGTTTTATGTGGCGCTGTTAGGCTGCCGAGTTTTCGTAAGAGATTTTTTATCTCACTTTTATTCCCGTGAGATTTATGCTACATTTGCCACAATTTCCTTTGAGTGGTTTATGTACTGCCCATTATTACACTCCTTTTGTAATATAATTCCAGTTATGGGTATTTACATATTCATTGTATGACACTTCTTCAATGGGGTGTACTTTTCGAAAGTTACCCAAGTCGGTAAGGGAACCTTTCACCCTCCTCATTTTAAAAGACTTCGTTTGTTATGTCTTTTAATTAACATACTATTATGTTGGGATATGTTATTCTATATCCTGATTGATGTAAATTTTATGTCCAAGTGATGATATTCCCTTTTTATCTCTCATCAACTCATTTTCTGAATTTTTGAAGTGACGTCGTTAGGCTGTCGAATTTTACCAAGGGAACTTTTTGACCCAATTTCGATTTCTTTGGGTTCAACATGTAGTTATTGAATATGTCATCCTTTGAATATGTGTGAATGACCTTTTATTGTTTTACACTTAATATCCAATTATATTGGGTGTATTTATATTTGTCACACATAATTTTGAGATTGATTTATCCTTAATTTAAGGATACCTTCTTTATAAGGGATTTCATCACATTTTACATCTCTATTGAGACTTCATTGTTGTTATGCACCAATTCACTCTTATATGGTGTATATACTGTCCTTTGGAATATTATATCATGAATCCATTTATTCTCATGATATTATAAAGTTCTGATTAAATGTTATCCCTCAATTATTGTATTCAAGTGTCTCTAATTTTGGTAAAAACCCTTTAACCAAAACATCGCTTTAAATGTTTTAATGATTTGTTCTTATTAATATCCATGTTTTCAAAATGGTTTTAAGAATTTATTTATATGGATATTAATGGTTTAAAATGTTAAAAGATTCAAGGTGGCATGGGACACTTTGATTCAAAAATCTCCTTATTAAATGTTTTAAATGGTTTTGGAAATGGTTTCTTTTTGAACGGATTCATTATTTCAATATACTAAAATGTTATATTGTGATTGACATGTGGAAATGTTATGTTTCCTTTATGCATGTTTTATGTGATACGTTTATGTTATGGTTCTTGAGCATTGTTATGAAAACGGGTGGTTCCGTGATAAACTAAGGGCGAGTGAGCCCGATATAGCTCTCCAATGCATTGGGTAACCCGAAGGAGTGAAACATTGAGGTTTCTCTGAAGAGATTTAGGGAATATACTGTGATGGGTATTCCAAAACGTAACCAAGAGGGTTACTCCCTACGTAAGAATGTTATGAATTCCTCAAGTTACCTTTTATGTCTTATGATTTCTATGATTTATTCATGATTTGATATGCCTATGTTTTATGGGTAAAGTATGATTTCATTCTTATGTATACATGTACTCATGTTTCCTTTCCATATTTTATATCCCTTACTGAGCTTTTTATGCTCATCCCAAGTTTTTGAAATGTTTTTCACAGGTCAAGGGAAGGGTACATGATGTGATGATAGTGTCAAGGATGTGTCAAGAAAGAATCCATGTTTTATTTTAAATATGTTTCTGTTGATGGGAAGAATGAATACTGTCTTTTATGTAACCACTTTGTTTAAATGTGGAATGTAATGCAAGTTTCATGATCTAATTCTCTAAAACTCTAAACCTAAAAAGATCCTCAATGTGTAATCTTGCAATAACTCAAGATTAAGTAAGGTTTAAGGCTGGGGCCTTATAGTTGGTATCAAAGGTCGGTTTAGATAACTTTAAAGGTTAGGGTATTCTCTAAGCACAAGTGACATTACCATAATGGTTAGGATTTCAGAAAGAGTCCTAGTTTTAGATAAAGTGAATGAGTAAGTATATCTTAGTGTTTATCTTTCTCATTAGTACATGATGGTTATGTTGATATACTCACACTGACCTTTTTGGTTTTAGTAAATGGCTGGATCTAGCAGGCACCAAAGTGACAATGGGTTTGAAGGAAACTGTGGTGGTTCTCTGATTAAGAGACTGGATGAGATGGGGGATTCAATGAGGAATCTCATGGTTGTTCTAAACCAACTATCAAGGAGTCATGATCAACCACTTCAACCTTGGTTATTTCTCTAATGCATTATGTACCAGATGGCCAACTCGATGTGGAAATTCAGGTAATAATTATTAAGGTAACCATTAGGGTTTATATGATCCTTAATTTTTAGGTAATTATGGGTTACTCTATGATATGATGGAAAATGAAAGGAATGAGATAAACTTGAGGTTAAAATATGTTATGATTATTTTTGATGATTTTATCCCTTTTTGGGGAATGATTTGAGAATTATATAGTTTTGGAAAAAGGACAACACGCAGATCGTGTGACAACCCGTCGCGTCGGACAAAGCTGCGGGAATCGAACCCACAACCAAAGTGCGATTGGTATTTATCGTCTACCACTGGACTACGTGAAGTCCCTGGTTAGTTTGACTGATTCTTTCTAGTTATATGATTTTATCAATTAAGAGTAAGTTGATTTTGGGTTATTTATGAAAATTATTAACCTATCATGGAGGATATGTGATTAGGTTAATTACTTTTCAATACGAGACTTTAGGAGCAACTGATGTTGTTTGGAGATCAATGCTACGATTTAACTTGGAAGACTATGTGACTAAATCCTTCAAATATTTGGGTTTCAATCTTAGTTTGGTTTACTTTGAAGAATTTTATGGACAAATTGATTATAGAATGGTCCTCGTTGAACTTTGGGTTTTGTTGGACAAATTTTGGAGATTAAGAATAGATTTTCTTTTTATAAAGGGTTATCCTTTTCTGGATTATATGATCTTGTAATAACCTTTTTGGTTTTGGTTTTGGTTAAATTCTAAAGACATGGGAAGTATATAGTTCTCTTTTTTGGATTAGGTGACTCTCTAGAAGTTGATTATAGTACTCTTAATGCGAACAAGTCTCCCTAAATACTCGTCTTTTGGAAAAAAATATGAGTTTGATTAAGGAATCCAGTAAAGGTTGAAAGTCAACATGATAAGTGATTATGTTTCCTTATGAATAAATTCCTCAATAAAAAGTAACTTAACATGAAAATGTTGTCTATTAGCTTTTCCTACTGGGGAATCGAATATCGTTTAACCCATCACTGGTTTGTGATTTTCTCATTGTTAACTTTCTCCTAGACATGTTTACTATCACTCTCCCTCAAGAACATGACCCTTTGCTTTTTCTTCCATGTCCATGTTTTTCTACATGGAATCCTAGTATGGGTTAACTCGGGTGACCTCTGTACTTATCTTCCTTTATTTTAAAGTGATTGTTTTACCGACTCTTGTTCCGATGTGGGACGTTCAAGGATGTTTCCAAGCTCAATTTTAAAAATTGCGAGTACGCAATTCCCAAAAGGGGGGAAGGATGTAACACCCCAGGTAAATAAAGAATATGAAATTTTCATATTTATCCATATTTGTGAATAAAATATTAATATGACTTTAAAGGGGATGCTATGCTCGATGGCGTACCCAACACGCAACAACGAGTTTATTCTTGGGAATCTTACGTTGCACTCTAATAATAAAATAATATTATTTTAAATGGTAGTTAACATGTAGCTGTTGTATTGGCGGGAATGGATAGAAATAACTAAAATATGATTATATATGTTTTTAAATGTTTTTACATTTATCCAATAAAAGATAAAGGCATAAAATACGGAAAGAATTCAATTTTAGGCGTATATGTCCTAGTTTTCACTAAAGGTTCACTTATCGCCTGTTGATGGCGAACCGTCATTAAATATAGTTTTGTTCACTCTTATAAATTCTATTGGACCAAATAAAACTCTTATTTAGAATCGGGACATCAAAATTTACTTTGTGTAAATTTTTGGTATCTTTCCGATAAAGTTCATTTTTTAATGAATAGTGTAAAATGTTGTATTTTAATTCAAAACCTCTTTTTAATCTAATTTATTTATATGATTAGATTATATTTTTAATTGGTTTTAAAGTTAAATTAGAATATATTTTTACCATTAAATACAATAGTGGTCGTTGTAATTAATTTCACTTTGAAATCGGACTTAAACTAGTGTCAATCTTTTGATACTTATTGTTTCATAAAAACACGCTATTTGCTCTGACAGCGGGAATTAATTATTCAATTAATTAATGTGACTTATATGTTTTGAATTTTGTAAAATAGACTTCATTTTTGAATTCGGAATATCAAATATAGCTTAGGGTGAATTTTTGGTAATTTTCTGAAAAACTTCAATTTTTGATGAATAGTGAAACCACTAAGTGGTACTTATAAAAACTGATTTTTCCGTTTAAATGAAATTTTGCCATCATTGTGTTTTAAATTTAAAAAATCCGACATACATGGTTGTCATTAAGAATTAAAATGTGGTTCAATGGGATTAAAATAATTTTTTGGTGAATAGTAACTTATTAAGTTCTTAATCGCGATTAGTGGTAATTAGTATAGTTTAAGGTAAAAATAATGCTTTAATAAAATGAGATGAGCTTGACACATGTCCTACCCTCATTGGTTGTGTCATGTCCGACCAAGACAAGCCATGGGTCAACTTGGGGACCCCATGGATCCACTTTGGTTGGGAAATGACATAAATAACTTTTTATTTAATGTTAAAGTAAAAATGACACAAATTTGAGTTATTTTACGAAAACAATTTTTACATGGGGTTATAAAGATCAGATTTTTGATTATAAATAGTAATTGGAAATATAAAAAGATTTCATACATCATAGTATTTTTTTTTATAATTTTTAGACTTTAAATAAATTAAATTATTTATGACATCATGATGATGCAGCGATGACCTCATTAATGAACAGTTTAAATAAAATGAAACGATAATATAAAATCTAAGACCTACACTTGTCCAAAAACTATTGGATGGGAATATTTCGAAGCCTTGTCATATTATCTTAGAAATATATCAATGTGGGATCTTATAAATTCGAAACACTTTTGAAAATAAAATAATAGTTTCATGATTTCCAAAAGTTCTCCTCCTCTCCTCTTATAAAAGGCCCCCACCTCTACCTCATTTCACATACTCCTCAAGCCTTTGGCTCGGCCATCCCCTACCCATTTACTCTCTACACATCCCTATCCTCATCCTATAGGATTCCCTTTGGGCAGAATCCTTTCAAAGGAAGCCTTTAGGCTCAAATCAAAAGGAGTTACACTTTTAAAGGTAATTCATTCTCTCATGTTCATTTGTTTAATTTTGCTTCTCCAACCCCCTAAACTCTTTTTATTTACTTCTTTTGTAACAACACCAGTATCTTCAATATACTATGATGTTGTTATAAGATTTATTTGAGCTACACTCTCACACAACTACATCAAATGGTTAAAGAACATACGGTTTCCGTGGATGGCGAAATTTTGCCTCCTGAAACGATGATTGTTCAATACTCATTTAACACCTTCAAAGGTGGCCATTATGATGTAACTATTTTTATATATGATATATAATATGTTTATGTTTTACTTAATCTTCTGTATTTTTCATTTTTGGCTTACTTTTATGGCTTCCATGTATAAGCGATATCTTCATTTTAGGAAGTGCGGACTACCGCCCCCTTAAAGTGATGTGATTCGTTAATGCCATACGTGGGACGTATAAAGGATGGATTTAATGTTATTATATATGATGTTATACTGGAATTATTATATACCTCTATATCATTATTATTTCTTTCCATTAAAGTATGAGATAGAAATGAAAGTAGCGTTCATGCGTACGTACGACTTACCGTCTCCATGAACGGTGCATTTCATTTCTTATCCCCAAATGTAATGTACTATTATAAGTACATGTATATAATGGATATATATGATGAATGATACATCTAAATGATGAATATAATTCTGTAATTAAAATATACATACCTCTCATTTAGTTTTAATTCCATTAATATGACAAAGAAATGAAAGTAGCGTTCATGCGTACGTACGGCTTACCGTCTCCATGAACGGTGCATTTCATTTATTACCTCTAAATGATTATGTGATATTATAAATACATGTATATTCTAGATATATATGATATATATGATATCCAAATCAGGAATGTCATTCTGGATATAAAGAACCTTTGACCACATGAACAACATGTAATTGTAAGAAGTCCACTTTCGACTTAAGAACCAAATATCGACAAAACAAACATTATTAACTTAAATGATTACATAATGTTTATAACATGTCAATAATTAATATAAAAGGAATAATGAACTTGGAAAAGGTTCTTAAGCAAGTAGAAATTAACTCAAGTTTATTATTCAGGACGTTAAAGAACGATCGAGTCAAGTCGGACCCGAGGTAAGGGATCTGACTCCTCTCTTTCTTTTAAAGTACACTCTTTTATGTCATTCCTTTTAAATCTCATATTTATTATTATTGGGATGTTCTTTTATATTAATCTTACTGTAATTTTTATGTTCATATGATGAGAGACCCTATTCTCTCTCATCAATCCATTTTGGAAGTTTTGAGTGGCGCCGTTAGGCTGCCGAATTTTCGTAAGAGATCTAACCTCTCTCTTTCTTTTTAAGTACTCTCCTTTATGTCACTTCTTTTAAGCTCATTTTTTTATGTTGGGGATGTTCTTTTGTATTACTCATTCTTTAATCTTTATGTTGATATGATGAGAGACCATATTTCCTCTCATCAATCCATTTTGGAAGTTTTATGTGGCGCCGTTAGGCTACCGAGTTTTCGTAAGAGATTTTTCATCTCACTTTTATTCCCGTGAGATTTATGCTACATTTGCCACAATTTCCTTTGAGTGGTTTATGTACTACCCATTATTACACTCTTTTTGTAATATAATTCCAGTTATGGGTATTTACATATTCATTGTATGACACTTCTTCAATGGGGTGTACTTTTCGAAAGTTACCCAAGTCGGTAAGGGAACCTTTCACCCTCCTCATTTTAAAAGACTTCGTTTGTTATGTCTTTTAATTAACATAATATTATGTTGGGATATGTTATTCTATATCCTGATTTATATAAATTTTATGTCCAAGTGATGAGATTCCCTTTTTATCTCTCATCAACTCATTTTCTGAATTTTTGAAGTGACGCCGTTAGGCTGTCGAATTTTACCAAGGGAACTTTTTAACCCAATTTCGATTTCTTTGGGTTCAACATGTAGTTATTGAATATGTCATCCTTTTAATATGTGTGAATTACCTTTTATTATTTTACACTTAATATCCAATTATATTGGGTGTATTTATATTTGTCACACATAATTTTGAGATTGATTTATCCTTAATTTAAGGATACCTTCTTTATAAGGGATTTCATCACATTTTACATCTCTATTGAGACTTCATTGTTGTTATGCACCAATTCACTCTTATATGGTGTACATACTGTCCTTTGAAATATTATATCATGAATCCATTTATTCTCATGATATTATAAAGTTCTGATTAAATGTTATTCCTCAATTATTGTATTCAAGTGTCTCTAATTTTGGTAAAAACCCTTTAACCAAAATATCGCTTTAAATGTTTTAATGATTTGTTCTTATTAATATCCATGTTTTCAAAATGGTTTTAAGGATTTATTTATATGGATATTAATGGTTTAAAATTTTAAAAGCTTCAAGGTGGTATGAGACACTTTGATTCAAAAATCTCCTTATTAAATGTTTTAAATGGTTTTGGAAATGGTTTCTTTTTGAACGGATTCATTATTTCAATATACTAAAATGTTATATTGTGATTGACATGTGGAAATGTTATGTTTCCTTTATGCATGTTTTATGTGATACGTTTATGTTATGGTTCTTGGGCATTGTTATGAAAACGGGTGGTTCCGTGATAAACTAAGGGTGGGTGAGCCCGATATAGCTCTCCAATGCATTGGGTAACCTGAAGGAGTGAAAAATTAAGGTTTCTCCGAAGAGATTTAGGGAATATACTGTGATGGGTATTCCAAAACGTAACCAAGAGGGTTACTCCCTACATAAGAATGTTATGAATGCCTCAAGTTACCTTTTATGTCTTATGATTTCTATGATTTATTCATGATTTGATATGCCTATGTTTTATGGGTAAAGTATGATTTCATTCTTATGTATACATGTACCCATGTTTCTTTTCCATATTTTTATTTCCCTTACTGAGCTTTTTATGCTCATCCCAAGTTTTTGAAATGTTTTTCACAGGTCAAGGGAAGGGTACATGATGTGATGATAGTGTCAAGGATGTGTCAAGAAAGAATCCATGTTTTATTTTAAATATGTTTCCGTTGATGGGAAGAATGAATACTGTCTTTTATGTAACCACTTTGTTTAAATGTGGAATGTAATTCAAGTTTCATGATCTAATTCTCTAAAACTCTAAACCTAAAAAGATCCTCAATGTGTAATCTTGTAATAACTCAAGATTAAGTAAGGTTTAAGGCTGGGGCCTTATAGTAAGTTACTATTCATAAGGGTGGGTTACTATTCATAAGGGTATGTTACTATTCACTGAAAATTAAGTTAATTCTATGAGACTCTAATTATCATCTTGATCACAACCGTGTATGTTAGATCTTTAAAATTCAAATCACAGAGCTGAAAAATTTAAGTTTTATGGCTAGGTTATGGCTATCTCTTATAAGTAACCATGTTTTGTTCCATAGAGGCTCAATGATTCTTGAAATATAGGTTATAACTAAAATGTATTTAAGAGAAACATACCATAAAATGTTTGGGGTGCTACATTATTCCCTCCTTAGGAAATTTCGTCCTCAAAATTTTACGTATAAAACTCACCAAAAAGATGTGGGTGGTTCTTTCTCATGAAATCATATGGTTCCGATGTTGCTTCCTCCATATTTTGGTTCCTCCAAAGAACCTTTATAAGAAGAGTTGTCTGATTTCTCAATACTTGCTCCCTTGTGTCAAGAATCCCAATAGGCTTTTCACAGTATGACAAATCAGGTTCCAGTTCAATTTCTTCATAGGTGAGTACATGCGTTGGGTCTGGCATGTATTTCTTCAACAATGACACATGGAACACATCATGGACTTTGGAGATATTTGGCGGCATTGCTAAACGGTAAGCTACTGATCTGATTCTTTCCATAATTTCAAATGGTCCGATATACCCGGGGCTCAGTTTCCCTTTCTTATCAAACCTTAAGATGCCCTTCCATGGAGATAATTTCAGAAATACATAATCTCCCACTTGAAATTTCAAGTCCTTTCTCTGGTTGTCAGCATAACTCTTCTGCCTACTTTGGGCTGCTTTAATATGGGCTTGTATTGTCTTCACCTTTGTCGTGGTCTCTTCAATATATTCTGGGCCTATAAGTTTTTTCTCACCAACTTCATCCCAATAAGTTGGAGTTCGACATCTCTTTCCATAAAATGCTTCATATGGAGCCATTTGAATACTAGAATGAAAACTATTTTTGTAGGCAAATTCCACCAAAGGAAAGTATTGATCCCACATACCTTGGAAATCAAGAGAGCATGACCTCAGCATATCTTCTAGAGCTTGAATGGTCCTTTCAGACTGTCTGTCAATTTACGGGTGATAGGCAGTACTCATATGAAGCTCAGAATTCAAAGCCTTCTAGAGACTTTTCCAGAATTTTGATGTAAACTGGGGATCTCGATCGGACACAATAGATAGAGGTGCACCATTAAGTCTTAAAACTTAATTAATATAAAGTCCTTCCAAGTGCTCAAGTGTAAAATCCTCTCTTATAGGAAGAAAATGTGTTGATTTTGTGAGTCGATCAACAATTACCCATATTGCATCATTCCTTCTAGGTGTCCTTGGTAGTCCGGTGAAAAAATCTATCGTAATGTTATCCCACTTAAACATAGGAATAGGTAGAGGTTTCATCACTTCTTTGAGATGTTGTCTCTATGCCTTCACTTGTTGACAAACTAGACATCTTGACACGTAGACAGCAATTTCCCGCTTCATATTATCCCACCAAAAATATTCTTTCAGATCTCTATACATCTTGGTGCTACCCGGGTGTATAGAGAAATTTGAGCTATGAGCATCATCTAATAGTTCCCTTTTTAGCTCAAGTACTGATGGAACACACAACCTCTTCCCAAATTTCAGAATTCCTTCTTCATACATGAATTCAGCCTGTCTCCCATCCTTAACAGCATTAATTTTCTTGTTTAGGTTCTCATCATCAAATTGAGAGCTTTTTATCTTCTCTAATAAAGATGGTTTAACAATAATTTAAAAGAGGAAAGATGTTTCCCTTTCCTTAACAATTCTCATATCCATATTTAGTAGATCCAAAAATATAGGATCTCTCTCAATCCTCATTTGAGTCAGAAGTCCACGATCTTTCCTGCTTAATGCATATGCCACCTTATTCTCCTTTCCCAGGTGGTAGTGTATTGAACAATCGTAATCTTTGAGTAACTCAAGTCATCTTCTCTGCCTCATGTTGATTTCTTTTTGTGTGAAAATATATTTCAAACTCTTGTGGTCTATATAAATCTCACAGCTCTCTCCATAGAGATAATTCCTCCATATTTTCAGAGCAAAGATTACGGTTGCTAACTCAAGATCATGAGTTGGATAATTTTTCTCATGAGTCTTCAACTATCTTGATGCATAAGCAATAAATTTATCGTTTTGCATAAGGAATCAACCCAGTCCATTCTTTGATGCATCACTATATATTACAAATCCACCACTTCCAGATGGAAGAGTCGAAATTGGAGCATTGACCAATCTTCTTTTCAATTCTTCGAAGCATTCTATGCATTCTTTTGTCCACACAAACTTAACTCCTTTACGTGTGAGCTTGGTTAATAGGATAGCCAGTCAGGCAAAATTCTGAATGAAATGTCGATAGTAACCTACTAAGCCAATAAAACTGCATACCTCAGTTATGTTTGTTAGTGTGGGCCAATCTTGGATTGTCTATGTCTTCACAAGATCAACTAGGATTCCATCCTTAAAAACAATATGGCCTAGAAAAGAAACTGATTGAAGCCAGAATTCACATTTTCTAAACTTCCCATATAATTTATTGCTTCTAAGAGTTTGCAGAATGACCCGCAAGTGATTCTCATGGTCTTCGTAGCTTTTTGAGTATATGAGGATATCGTCGATGAATACCCCAACAAAGTTATCAAGATATTCCTTGAAAACTCTATTCATTAAATCCATTAAAACAGAGAGTGCATTTATCAATCCAAAAGGCATCACTATAAACTCATAATGCCTATACCTGGTCTGGAATGTTTTCTTAGGAATATCTTCCTTCCTCACACGCAACTGATGATATCCAAATTGAAGGTCAATCTTCGAAAAGTATTGAGCTCCATGAATTTGATCAAATAAATCATCAATCCGGGGTAGATGATACTTATTATTTATTATAATAACATTGATTTCCCTGTAATCAATGCAAAGTCTCATGGATCTATGTTTCTTCTTGACAAAGAGGACAAAGTCTCCCCATGGAGAAACATTAGGTCGAATAAATCCCTTTTCACTCAAATCCTTTCTTTAACTCTACTAATTCCACAATGGCCATTCTATAGGGAGTCTTTGATATAGGTTTTGTACTAGGGATTAAATCAATAAAGAACTCAACTTCCTGCTCTGGAGGATTTCTAGGTAAATCATCTGGAAATACATCAATGTACTCTTGCACTATGTGTACATCTTCAATTTGAAGATTTCTTTCCTCACCCATAGATATTAGTTTATCTTCCTCTCCAAGTATTTCATTTAGTAGAGCAACTGGGGGTGGTTCTATATAAGAATCAGGTGGCGAAGTTTCTTCCCTAAAGACAAGGGATTCGACACTATTTTCAAAAATTGTAACTTCCTTCTTCTTACAATAAATCTTCGCATCATAATTTGACAGCCAATCCATACTAAGAATTATATCAAATTCAGTCATTGGTATGATGATAATGTTAGAGACTAAAGAACGTTTTGGTGTTTGGAGGGTGATTAGTCGATATGCCTTTATTGCAATGATACGTCCCTTGGGAGTTTTGACCGAAAACTCTTTATTAAATCAAATTGGACATATCTAATTTTCTTAGAAAACTGGGAAGATATAAATGAATGCAATGATCCATAATCAAATAAAGTTTTGGCTAAGTTTGAGAAAACAATTAAAGTACCTGCCACCACATCATTAGGAACTTCAACCTCCACAGTTGTAATCGTATAAGCTCTCCCTTGTTCTCTTGGCTTTTTCTGAGGCATGTTTCCTTGGTGCTTAGGACACTCATTTTCATAGTGTCCCATCTCTCTTCAATTGTATCATTGAATATCATTGAATTGTTTCTTCTCCTTTCATTCATCAGATCGATGACCCTTTTCTCCGTAATTATAGTAGACTCATATGCCTTTCAAGCATTTCCCGAGATGATTCTTTCCACAGTCTCACATAATGGGAATAGCTTTGTTCCCTTGTTCTTATTTGATGATTCTCCGTTTCCTTTGTTATCAAATTATCACTTCTTATCTTGGTTTCCTTTGAAAATATTTGATCTAGAAAATTCTCTCTCTGTTTTAATGGAACTTGATACAATTTCATCATATGATGAAAATGATTGAGAAGCTAGTGCCCTTCGAAGACTTGGCTTAAGACCTTCAAAGAAATGATCAATCTTGTATGCCAAGTCATGTACATAATCTATGACATACATGTCCAGACTTGTGAAAGTATCCTCATACTCTACAACACTGGCTTCTTCCCTTTGTTTTAAGCTAAGGAATTTCCTCTTCATTTCAGTTCGTTGCTCATGAGGGAAATATTTTTTGAAGAATATTTCCTTAAAAGTCCTCCATTCCATATCTTCTATTTCTTCTTCCTCCATGGTATTCTGAATCAAGGACCACTATTGATCAGCGTCGCCCTTGAGACAATGTACTGCCAGTACTACCTTTTCATTTTCATTGCATTTTAATTCCATGAATATCTTTTCAAGGGACTTGATTCATTGCTCAACAACCACTGGGTTAGTAGTCCCACTAAAAGATGGGGGCTTCTGCAGCATGAAATGATCCAACACATGTGTGTAATGGTTATTCGTTACAACCTGATTAAGTTGTCCCAATATGGTCATGATCTGATCTGCTCCAACATTGACTATATTGACTTTCTCAGTAGGAAGATCCCTACCTTGACCACGAGTATTGATTCCCCTTCTTCCGTTAGATTCCATTTCTAAATAATGGGATACACTAGATTAGTTTATGAATCTCAAATAAAAAAGCACTCAACATAGACTGAAATTCTATGCATAGCTAATCTTATAAACATGGTTTTTCTGAGGAAAAAATTACATTAAACTCCTTCATAATGGATTGTAAAAAAAAATGTGAATTATCCTAAGAATATCCACCAGGAGTGTCATAACCAAGAGTGCAACAAGGCTCATTGTCGTGCACCAGTTCCCATTCGAGTCTAGCTCAAAGCGATATTTTCGGGTTTTACCCCTAGATACATCTGTGCCAGAGCCGTCTTTACCTGCTCATATCCAGACATGGATGTATTTGATAGAAATATTCACATAATCTATTTAATACCAAAATACTAGGACATTCTTGTACATTTATCCTCAAATACTACATTAGGGATTTGTTCTCTACTATATATCTCCTACTCTAGTTTCTAAGTTTCCTACTAAACTTCCTCTGATACCAACTGTAACACCCTGACCCCTCTAGGTTGGAGCTGGTGCATTACTTGTGATATTGTCATGGTTAGAAGGAATGAAAAATCATGAAGGAATGATCAGTTTAGCAGTCTTGAAGAAACTAGATACATAGATGTAACACAAATTACATTGAAAAAGGTTACAGGATACAATAGATAACAAAACTAAAAGTTGCAACCACATGAACTCAATAAATGACATTCTCTTCATCACCTGTTGAAGGTAAAAAATGAAAGGGGGTGAGCTAAAATACTCAATAAGGGTAACAAATAGAGGAATCATGAGTACAATAATAATTGAATCACAATCAATCTGACATAATCAATATGACATAGTGAATAAATGAAAAACTAATGTCATTAATAAACTGAGAATGAAACTGCATCCATAGATTTTGTCATAGTGAAAACCTCATGGATAATAATAATAACTGATAATGAATAAAGATAATTCTTATTAATTGGATGTCATGTATCTGGCATATGAAACCATAATACCATAAAAACAGTTTAGTTCTATGGGTAGAAACCCGTCTAATTTTTGGAAACAAACTTGAAGGGTTTGTCGCCAAACTGATTTGTCTCATGAGACCTACCAATGCATCGGGGGGATGTAGCGAGCCCCACCCACCTCTACATGTCCAAAACATTCTTTATACATTGATTCAATACAATAACAATATGCCTTTTCAATATCCGTATAGAGTAGAGTATACATATTCATCAATATTAAAATAACTTTCCAAATAAATATTGTATGTAAAAATGGTATACGGTTTAGACAACAAACATATCCATGATATGAGATTATGGATATTTAATATAAATATAATTTTAAAATGAAAGGTGATCTCAAATGGGAAGTATGTACACCACATAAGGATTATTAGGTGCACAATACAAAGTTAGTCACAACAAAATAGTAGTTGAGACAAAGACACTTACCACAATGTAATCGATCAAATCATATGACCAGAACTTAATAAACCTCAAATGAATCATTGAATAACATGAATATAAAGATAATCATGTTATTATATATCAAATGGCAGTACACATATACCACATACAAGGAATAAGTGGCGAACAATGAAAATCTCACAGAAATGAAAGTGACATGAGAAACTCATTACAAACATTTCGACATGGTAACGAGTGTTATTGCGAGGGATTAATGAGACGAAAAAGGGTATTCCATTAATTATGTGTCACAAGGGAAGTATGAGAGAGGTGGAAAATCATACCCCATCATTAGGAATTAAGAGTAAATGGGCACAACATAGGAGAGATTCTTGAACAAAAGTGAGAGAGAGGATCCCTTACCTTATGCTTGAAGGTGTTCTTGACTTGTTATTTAAGACCTGAATAAACAAATTAGGCTTATTCATTCATAATTACAGAACTTATTCTATATGTAAATGATTTATTATAACCCTTTTTAGTTCATTCAAGGCCTTTTTGATTAGTTATAAGGTTCAATTTCATTGTTCGGGCTCGTTTGTTTACTTGGTTTTAAATGATCGGTTCACTTATATTCAAGTTCGGATAAATATATAAGATGGATGTGGTTGTCCAAAAATGAAGTTATATTCTATTAGTGAACATCCATAAGATTACATGGTTTTAAATTTAATTTGGTTACTTAGAGTGAAGTCGAATTATTATATATATAGCCTTCACTACGGCAAAATGCGGATTTAGCGCCGGTTTTTTTTCTCGTTTCGCTGCGGTTTAAATCGCCGCTAAATCGATTGACGGTGGTTTTGAAAAATCGTCGCTAAATTGTGCGTCGGAAAACTATTCGCGGCGGTTTTCAAAATCGTCGTAGAACGTTTCGCGGCTGTTTTTTAGCGGAGGTTTTTTGAATTTTTTTTGAATTTTTTTTGAATTTTTTTATTTAAATTATTTATTTATTTTATTTATTTTATTTATTTTATTTATTTTATTTATTTATTTATTTATTTATTTATTTTATTTATTTTATTTATTTTATTTATTTTATTTATTTTATTTATTTTATTTATTTTATTTATTTTATTTATTTTATTTATTTTATTTATTTTATTTATTTTATTTATTTTATTTATTTTATTTATTTTATTTATTTTATTTATTTTATTTATTTTATTTATTTCATATTTTATTTATTTATTTCGTATTTTATTTATTTATTTCGTATTTTATTTATTTATTTCGTATTTTATTTATTTATTTCGTATTTATTTTATTTATTTCATATTTATTTTATTTATTTCATATTTATTTTATTTATTTCGTATTTATTTTATTTATTTCGTATTTATTTTATTTGTTTCATTTAATTCGCATTACTTTATTTACTTTATCCATGCATGCATGCTCATGCCCATGCACATGCCCATGCAATATAAAGAAATACTGCGTTTGGTGAGATTTGAACCCCTAACCTCTTGCATATTTTCCAACGACTTTACCACTCCAGCAAGCTAGTCATGTGGTTAATAAACAGAATTTAATATACTTATATATACTAATTGAAAAAACAAATAATACATAACTAATAGATATAAACTCAACAATAATTGAACAATAAGCAATAATCAATAATTAATAACCAATAATTAATAATTAATAATTATTGATTTATTAGTTATTTATTGAGTTATTTATTATTATTTACTGTTTATTATAATAAATAAAAAATAAACTATAATAATATTTACATAAATTATAAAATTATGAAAATAAAATAATAAAATAATAAAATTACGAAATTAAAAGAATAAAAAATAAAAAATAAAAAATAAAAAATAAATAACAAACAATAAACGATAAACAATAAACAATAAATAATAAATAATAATAAACAAATAATAAAGAATAAAGAATAAAGAATAATAAATAATAAATAATAAATAATAAATAAGAAACAATAAACAATAATAAATAATAAATAATAATAAATAATAAACAATAAATAACAAATAACAAATAACAAATAACAAATAATAATAAATAATAAATAACAATAAACAAATAATAAATAATAAATAATAAATAATAATAAATAACAAACTATAAATAATAATAAATAACAAATAACAAATAATAATAAATAATAAATAATAAATAATAGAGAATAAATAATAATAAATTATAAATTATAATAAATAGTAAATAAAAATAAAAATAAATAATAAATAATAAATAACAAATAACAAATAATAAATAATAAATAACAAATAACAAATAATAAATAATAAATAATAAATAACAAATAATAATAAACAAATAATAAATAATAAATAAAAATAATAAATAATAAATAATAAATAATAAATAATAATAAATAATAATAAATAATAATAAATAATAAATAACAAACAATAAATAATAATAAATAACAAATAACAAATAATAATAAATAATAAATAATAATAAATAAAAACAAATAATAAACAATAAACAATAAATAATAACAAATAATAAATAAAAAATAAAAAATAAAAAATAATAAATAATAAATAATAAATAATAAATAATAAATAATAAATAAAAAATAAAAAATAAAAAATAAAAAATAAAAAATAAAAAATAAAAAATAAAAAATAATAAATAAAAATAATAATAAATAATAAACAACAATTAATAAATAGTAAATAATAACTAATAACTAATAACTAATAAATAATAATAATAAATAATAAATAATAATAATAATAAACAATAAATAATAAATAATAAATAATAATAATAATAAATAACACATAATTAATAATTTTAAATAAATAATAAATAAATAATAAATAATAAATAACCAGTGATAAATAATAGATAATAAATAAATTAAAGTATATTATAAATAATAAATAATAAATGAAACACATGAAAAAGTACGAAAAGGCTTGATAAGGGATGAAAAATTATGAAAACGCATATAAACAGATGAAGAATCATGAAGAAGGAACCATTAGAAAGCATGAGAACGCATGAAAACTTATGAAAACTCTGGAAAACCCCTTAAGAATTCAACATAATCATCATAATAACCCACAAAAAACCATTGATAAAGATAACAAGTCATGGAAACCCAAATAAACAGTAATAAATAGAGCAACCGTTAAAACCCGTCAAAATAGTCATAAAGTGACAAAAACATTGGACTCACATTAACAGAGATAACTTATGATCCGAGAGTCCATTCCAGTTCTGCGACCAGTCAAATCAAAGATCCTAAAATGATCTTCGAGTTGATAGGTGAAAGAGACTGAATGGACCGGCGGATCGGAAGTTACGACCATTTAAAAAAAACTGACGGGGAACGGGTGTTAGAAACGAGACATCAAAAAATATAATAAACCCGATACCTACTAAAAAGGTCATAACTTATGATCCAGGAGTCCATGTGGGCGCCACGACTAGTCAAACTGAAGATCATGGAACGAACTACGATTTGGCAGGCGGATAAGTCCGAACTGACACGCGGATCGAAAGTTAGGTCCGTTTGAAGACAAGTTCAACGGGACACTAGTGACGGAAATGGGGTTTCAGAGGCCTTCAGAGGGGTTTTTAGGGTTGAAAATCACGACAGAAGTTTTCTTGTATCAAATTTGTGCGTAGCTCTCTTCGCTGGCTTCGATTTGATATGTGGTAGAGCCCAAACGGACACTTGGAGCGAAAATTATGGTCGTTCGAAGTTGGAGAACTTTTTTCAACTTTCTTATAACTCTCATATCTTCCGCACCTTAGTTTGTCTCATAGTTTTGATTATACCTGCCTCTAGATCTCTTCATGAGCTTCGATTTGACTGGTCGTGACGCTCCAATGGACGCCCAGATCAAAATTTATGGTCGTTTTACTGATTTCGAGGTTTCTCATGTTTTTTTATTTTTTTCCTTTCATTTCGCGGCGGTTTTACCCAAAACGTCACTATCCTCAATTTTTTTTAAAATAAATAAATAAAAAATAAATAAAAAATTAAGACATTTCGTGGCAGTTTTTAAACCACTGCGAAAAAACTGCCGCGAAATAGCGGCCCGAAAAACATTTAGCGGCGGTTTTTAAAACCGCCGCGAAACGACTGTTTTCTTGTAGTGCTTAGTGACAACCATTTTGGCTAAACGGCGGGTTTGATTACCATGAACATGTTTTGCTTTATAACTTAATACCATTTTTACAAAAGGATTGCAGAACTAAAAAAAGGATATATTAGATATATAATAATCTGGTTCAACCATAACACAAATGGTTTCATGACTAGAATTAAATATTATAATAGAAATTGATGAACTGTTGTCCTTGAATGTTCTAAATTAGCACATCTCAAATGGTGCTTTCATTTCTTTCAAATAAATGATGGGGAAAGGAGATAAGATAATGAAATATCTCATTAGCATAAAAACATTCCAGTACATGCATGTTACTGGAGTTATCATACCATTTGGATGAAGGGAGGTGAGGAAAGAAACAAAAAGAAAATAACTTAAAATAAATGAAGGAATTTGAAAGAGGAGTTTACCTCTTGAGACTTCCTCCTTTGAGAACTTCTTAAGGGAAGAGGTTTTGGTATTTTGAAGAGGCTAGGAGCTTTTGGATGTGGGGGAGGATCTTGGGGAGTGATTTAGGCAGAATATTGGCAAGGCACAAGGCTTGAGTGGTGTGAGAGGAAGAGGGGTGAGGGGTGCTTTATATAGTGGAGGGGAGAAAAGTTTTCTTAATATTATAATCATTAATTTATTATTTCCTCTCAAGATAACCAATAGTGAGTATTCCATGACCAAGAACAGTAATATATGCATGTGAATTCGCACCAATTGGGCTTACATCAGCAGATCATCATCAATGACTCAATTAATCCATTATTTAGCATTTATTGTGAATTATCAGATTTTACTATTCATAAAAAATTTAAGCATTTCAGAAAAATCCCAAAAATTCACCCTAACCATTTTTCAATGTGTAGAATCCAAAAATGAAATCCATTTTTCAAAAATAATTTTATAAATATGATTAATTAAATATTTAATTAAAATAATTATTTAATCGAAAAATATAAACACTTAAAATATTCATCTTCAATTTTAAGTTACCTAAATTCACTTATACATTCAAGAGCATGAATACCATTCATAAGAGTCATATTACTATTCAAAAGAGTAAGTTATTATTCATAAGGGTAGGTTACTATTCATAAGGGTATGTTACCATTCACCGAAAATTAAGTTAATTCTATCAGACTCTAATTATCATCTTGATCACAACCGTGTATGTTAGATTTTTAAAATTCAAATCACAGAGCTTACAAATTTAAGTTTTATGGCTAGGTTATAATTATCTCCTATAAGTAACCATGTTTTGTTCCATAGAGGCTCAGTGATTCTTGAAATATAGGTTATAACTAAAATGTATTTAAGAGAAGCATACCATAAAAATGTTTGGAGTGCTACAGAAAGCGTTGATTGAATTATATCAGAAGATGACTATATTTATCCCCACTAACATTGCATCGATGGATGGTAGTGAGCAGGTAAATCACACAATTTCAAAATCATTTAGTACACAAACTTTTATTGGTTTTAAGTTTAAATTTAAATATACAACACTATTTAATTTTCAACGTAATTGTCATGCAGGTGTCGTTAGTAGGAAGTAGAGACGAAGATGGAGAGGGTGTCAATGAAAGTTCATCTGGTAGGGATCAGGGTTTACTTTCGATTTGGAGATAATGTTTAACTAAACATATGATGGTTGCTTGACACATTTCCTTGATAAACAATATGTTTTTTAGCTTAAACACTTGATGGTCAAAAAATCATTCTTCTCAATACACTACTGGAAAAAATACCTATACCCACGGTTCGATCCCGCGCCTGTCACAGAGAAATTCTAAGCCCTCACCAACCGAGCAAGATTTTTTACGTTAACTTGTATCTACATTTTTATTAATATATTAATATTAATCACGGTTTTAGAAAAAGAGATCCCGCCAGGATTCGATCCCGCGGCTATGTAGTATGCAACCGAACGGCTTACTAACTCATCTGTATGAATTTTTTAAACTTTTATTTGTATAAATCTATATATATTAATAATACCCGAGTTCCCTCCATAGTTTTTTTCGTTGTCCCACATAATTTTATTTCCCGCCTTATGGAGGGAAATCTATACCCACGGTTCTCTAAAACCGTGGGTATAGGTCTTCAAAAAAAAACCACAATACCCACGGTTTTGAAGAACCATGGGTATAGGTCTGCCGAAAAAACTCTATACCCACGGTTTGGCCTAAACCGTGGGTATACGTCTTCAAAAAAAAATCACCTATACCCACGGTTTTGCAGAACCGTGGGTATTGGTCTTCAAAAATAACCTATACCCATGGTTTTGTCGAAAACCGTGGGTATAGGTCCTCATATTATCCATATACCCACGGTTTTCGAAAACCGTGGGTATAGGCCTGTTTTCCAGTAGTGATAGCTGTTTAGCAACTTGGAAAGAACATTTAGATGATGCAAAATTTCTAGTTTATAATAATGTAAAACAAATATTCCTTCATGAATGAAGTAGTTTCTCCAACAAGTTATCCATTTAATTCTGCAAGGATTTACACTGCTTGAAAAATCCTGAAATTCTTCCCAAAAAATGGATGGATACTATTGGGATATATCAGATTTTTCTTTGGCACATATTACACTCCAACGTAAGCTTTATAAAAGCTAGGAATCTGATCTTAGACTTTCCATCCCTTTTGTTTCTATAATAATTTTCCATATAACCAGTGTTGGCACAAATATAACATCTTCCAATAATATCATACCATGTTAATGTTGTATCAGTTGAGATATAGTTACATCAGGTCACTCTTCTTTTGTTGAGCCTTTTAGATTCCATAAACACACTCATAGTGTGTCCAACTCTACCATAAAATTAGCATTATAACACTATCTTTGAGAATCGTTTATATCTTTGTAAGAAGGCATGTACAACCTTTTACTTGACTCTAGATTAATTTATTTCTTACTACCACTCAAAGTCCCCCCATAAGAATCCTCGGTATTTCATATATTATGTATATCCTAATGTTCTCCCTCAAGCTTCTCCACTAATCCAGTTTTTATTATTTTGAGAAGCCACTTTTTGGTTAAGTGGGAACCTTACAGAACCATTAACTGCCACACATCCAACACAAACCTTACAAATTCATCATTGCCACACACACCACAAAAACCCGATTCAAAATTCAAAATTCAAAATTTCAACTTTCCAAAATTCAAAATTCAAACTACAACATCATCACCTCCTCGGGCCACAATCCACCTCGTGTCATCTGCCCTGACACAAGAGACCTGACATTGTACCAGATTGTCGATGAGGAAACCACCGGAGTCCATTGTCGTTGACATTGAGCATTGTCATCGCCGTTGCAAAATTACACAACTTGAAGCAAATCACCAAGAAAAAATCAACCTTGCCACTTTCACAACACCACCGAGAGTCGAACCAAACTAGGGACATCACTAGAAAAGCAGAAACAAACCATCTTTAAGGGAGAAGCACCCCCACCCTGAAGGCGCATTGGTGTCTATCCACACAGGGAGAGGAATGAGAAAACCTCACGCCAGAGTGTCTCCTGGAATGTCATCGACCACTCGAACAACACCTCCCAAAGCTCCTTCAGAACCATCACACCAGGCCAATTCAAACAGGAGTGTTGGATTTTGAAGGCAGGGCGGAGTTGAGTGGACGAAGGGTGGAACAACGAGCCGCACTTTGGAGGAAAACCAAACCAAAAACAATAACAACCAAGATGAACAGAACCAGCAATAACAAAATACCATTACGAACGTGCAAAAATGACATCACCAAATGAAGATGTCGACAATGAGGATGAAAAACAGCAAAATACCAGGCAAATACCCGAAGCGAACAAAAGAAAAGAATAGTCGGGCAAGGCCTCAACAGTGAACCTCGACCACAAACCTCATCACATCCCAAACCATTGTGAAGAAAGTTGAACAAGACCAAAAATGGAGTCTAGCGCGGTGGATCTAGTCTGCAGAGCAGCTGTGATTCACGGTCGAAGGTCCAAAAACCAAAGATACAAGCCCGTAAAAGGAAAGAACGACAAGGAGACGGTCCACTCACCATCGAAGAAGCATGCCAGAAACCAAGGGTAGTTATGGATGCTTCGTAGATTTTATCCTTTTTCGTGCTTAACTACATTTCATGAATAAGTAGATTAATTATATCACTTTGTTCATTCATTTTCTTATTCATTTTTGTGATGGTTTCCACTAAATCTATAATGATATCACAACTTCTCCCACCTTTGACCTTTAAGAACTGCACTTCATTTTTCACGGTTTGAATTTCTTCTTGTCGATTTCACCAATAATTTCAAGATTTACCACATGTCATGTAACCTATTGGCTCTAATACCACTTGTTTGAACCAAAGACCTCTTGGGTACTAAATTTTTGATTTTTTAGTGATTTTGAATAATTTTATATAGTGATTGATGAAAGGTGAAATTTTATAAATTAGTTTCAAAGGATATTGGCTTATTCCATATGTTTGATAAAATAGAAAAAGGGGTTTTATGTGGATTCTGATTGTTTAATCGGTGTTTTGGATTTCAAATGCTCTCATATGACAATGTTAGTCTTGAGTTTTTGATTTGGTTTCCTATTTCTTGTGGACTTTTGGTAATTTATCTTATTGAATCCCTTAGTTTTAACAAGTGGCTTAATACGTATTATATATTGCTCTCTCTGACACTTCCAATGAATATTGATATGTATATATATATATATATATATATGCATGTAAATTTTGCTGAATCTGGTTTGGTTTGGAGATTGTTAACTACTTTATTTTTTGTTTGGTTGTTTTAGGGATATAGATTGTGCAGCTGTTTTTTTTAAAAGCGATATATAGCAGTGGTTTAAACCGCCACTATATATGTCAAATTAATGTTTAGCAGTGGTTTAAACCGCCGTTATATTAGGTCGGAAATTGTTTAGCGGTGGTTTTTTGGGTTTTAGCGGCGGTTTCTGCTCCCAAAAAATGACAAGGAGACAACAATGGTTTCGGTTTCCAGAAACCGCCGCTAAATGGCTGGAAGTGATGCGAGTGGGATGACGACGCCAACTTTAGCGACGGTTTTTGGAAACCACAGCAGAACCATATGGTGGCGATTTAAACCGCCACTAGCAGTCGATTTTGTTGTTGTGCTACTCCTCCTCTCTAACCAAAGTTGCTCATCAGCTTGGATTCTTGATGAATACACCCTGATGGTTCAATGATTTGTCGTAATTCTTATAAAAACATAAAAAATGAGTGAATCCTCATTTCATATGGGAATGGGAACACTATAGTATAGATATGAAGATGTTCACTTAATGTTATAATTGATTCAAATCAATATAGTAGATGAATATTAAGTAAAAGATTTGACCCCACAAAAAAAAAAGATGATCGTCAAAGATCCTAGATTAATAACAAAATATAGTGCGATAAAAAATAAACGTGGTTATAAAAAAGGACATGCATTCAAATTATATTTTCTCACCAAATCAACTCATTGATGTTCTAAACTCAAAATCTCATGCGGTTGCTATGTTGGTTGTTCTAATTATAAAAAGGGTCTAGTAGTCAAAACGATGAGGTTGTTTTGTCATTTAGTGAGTTCAATAACAAAAGCTCGAGGATCCCAAAATATTTTTATTGTACACATATCTCTACCATGCTATTATCATCCCAATCGCCTTCAATGTCCTGTCATTTTTTGAAATTATTTTTTTTCTTCCAATTATATGATAAATATAGTTTGCCAAAACTTGAACATGAGCTCAATATAAAAGTTTACATGGGGAGTGAAAATTTACAATCATTATCTTTTGTCTAGTTGAACATGATCTCTAGACAACCCAAAATGGAATGTGTGAATGTTCAAGATTCAATAATAGGTCGATTTTATATCATATATCTCCATCATACAAACCTATGAATAATACGATAAACTGTGCAATTAATTAAATTGATCATTCAAATCCAACGTTGCTAGAGGTGCATAGACGATCCAGCCAATTAAGTCCAATCTAGATTTAAAAAAAAATTTAATCAATAAAAACAATAAACGATTAATTACAAAAAATAAATAAAAAAATCCGGATCTACCGGCCTGGCCGAGCCCCCAAATCCATGCCGGGTAAGGACCTCGAAGAGACCTGGCCTACACCCCGACCGAGGAGTTTTTTTTTTTTTTTACGTTTTTCTGAAAAAATTTTTCTGAAAAACGGCCTAGGTCAAATTTTTTTTTAAAAATACGCTACAAAGGCGGCATCTGCGATGCCGCCTTTGTATTAGCGCACAAAGGCGGCATCTGCGATGCCGCCTTTGCTCCCCCGCGCCGCCTTTGGCCCGGATCGATGACATGGCAAAGGCGGCCGGGAGGAGGCCGCCTTTCGGCTCAGGGTAAGGCGAAAGGCGGCATCGCCGAAGCCGCCTTTGGCCATACGCAGAGGCGAAAGGCGGCTTCCGCGATGCCGCCTTTGCCTGAACTCCCTATAAAAGGGCGGCCACCCCCCCCCCTCTCCTCACTTCTTCATTGCAACCTCTCTCTCCAATTTGCTCTCTCTCTCTCTAAATTTTTTTTTTGCTGTGCGAGCTTTTACGAAGCTTCATTTAGAGGTATGTTTCTTTATTTAATTTAATGTTTTTGAAGTACGTGACTTTGAAAGACTGTAAAATATAAACTATAAAACGAATATAATTGAAACTTTAAACATTGATTAAACATATAATAAATAGTTGAAAACAAAAGAAATTTCTAAAAAAAAGTTGATGAAAAGAAATTTATAAGCTTTCAAAACCGCATACTTGAAACTTAAAATTTTTCAAGTACGTGACTTTGAAAGACCATAAAACATAAAATAGAAGACCAATATAAATGAAACTTAAAACATGGATTAAACATATAAAAAATAGTTTAAAACAAAAGCAATTTACAAAAAAATGTTAATGAAAAATAATTTATAAGCTTTCAAAACCGCCTACTTGAAACTTAAAAATGTTTCAAGTACGTGACTTTGAAAGACTGTAAAATATAAACTATAAAACGAATATAATTGAAACTTTAAACATTGATTAAACATATAATAAATAGTTGAAAACAAAAGAAATTTCTAAAAAAAAGTTGATGAAAAGAAATTTATAAGCTTTCAAAACCGCATACTTGAAACTTAAAATTTTTCAAGTACGTGACTTTGAAAGACCATAAAACATAAAATAGAAGACCAATATAAATGAAACTTAAAACATGGATTAAACATATAAAAAATAGTTTAAAACAAAAGCAATTTACAAAAAAATGTTAATGAAAAATAATTTATAAGCTTTCAAAACCGCCTACTTGAAACTTAAAAATGTTTCAAGTACGTGACTTTGAAAGACTGTAAAATATAAACTATAAAACGAATATAATTGAAACTTTAAACATTGATTAAACATATAATAAATAGTTGAAAACAAAAGAAATTTCTAAAAAAAAGTTGATGAAAAGAAATTTATAAGCTTTCAAAACCGCATACTTGAAACTTAAAATTTTTCAAGTACGTGACTTTGAAAGACCATAAAACATAAAATAGAAGACCAATATAAATGAAACTTAAAACATGGATTAAACATATAAAAAATAGTTTAAAACAAAAGCAATTTACAAAAAAATGTTAATGAAAAATAATTTATAAGCTTTCAAAACCGCCTACTTGAAACTTAAAAATGTTTCAAGTACGTGACTTTGAAAGATTGTAAAATATAAACTATAAAACGAATATAATTGAAACTTTAAACATTGATTAAACATATAATAAATAGTTGAAAACAAAAGAAATTTCTAAAAAAAAGTTGATGAAAAGAAATTTATAAGCTTTCAAAACCGCATACTTGAAACTTAAAATTTTTCAAGTACGTGACTTTGAAAGACCATAAAACATAAAATAGAAGACCAATATAAATGAAACTTAAAACATGGATTAAACATATAAAAAATAGTTTAAAACAAAAGCAATTTACAAAAAAATGTTAATGAAAAATAATTTATAAGCTTTCAAAACCGCCTACTTGAAACTTAAAAAATGTTTCAAGTATGTGACTTTGAAAGATTATAATTATATTACTAATTAACTAATTAATTATTATATAATTAATAGTTATATTAATAATTAACTAATTAATTATTATATAAGTAATAATTAATGAGTAATAATTAATAATTAATAATTTAATGAATAGTTATAATTAATATTTATATTACTAATTAACTAATTAATAATTACTAATTACTTATTAATAATTATTAATTACTAATTACTAATTATAATGAATAATTATAATAAATATTTATATTACTAATTAGCTAATTAATAATTAATAATTACTAATTAATTAGTTAGAATTATTAATTGTATTTCTAATTAACTAAATATTTATTATATATGTAATAATTATATTAATAATTAATTATTATATAATTAATGATAATATTACTAATTAACTAATTAATTATGACATATTTAATTATTAATAATTACTAATTAATAATTAAAAATTATAATGAATAAATGTAATTAAAAATTATAATGAATAAATGTAATTAAAAAATAAAAATATATATTTTTAAGAGAAAGGCGGCATCCGCGATGCCGCCTTTCACCCGCAGCGCAAAGGCGGCATCGCAGATGCCGCCTTGCCCCGAAATGCAAAGGCGGCATCCCGGATGCCGCCTTTGAGGTGCAGTTTTAAAATTTGTTTTGCCGGAACCGTTTTCTGGCAAATTTTTTTTTTTAAAAACGTAAACAAAAAAAAAACCCCCCCGACCGACGAACCACTCCCCCAACCCCCTTCTTTTGAAATCTGGGGTCATCCTTACGCCGTCGTTTTGCCGTGGTTTGCTGTGCTTCGTTCTCGAGGTGGTTAGGCGGCTGACAGCGCGACGATGCCATGGCTGGGCTACGATTTTGCAGTCGCATCTGACGAGGAAAGCTCTGCTCGACAGTAGTGAAGAACGATGTCGAGTTTGAATATTGACGTTTCTCAGTTCAATTACACATCTTGTTACTGGTAATCTATATCTTTCTCTCATCACCTCTCCCTTTCTGTCTGCAATCTATATTCATGTTTTGCTCTCTATGGTGTCTGTTTGTATAAATTCTCACATTTTTATATATCCTGGAACGTGTTGATTATGTGATTTCCCAATCCCTTGCATTTTTTCATCCAGTATCATCACATGTCCAACTGTATTTTTCAATTGACGGATCAGAAGTCCTCCCTGTTCCAGGTTTGAAGAGTTTGTTGTCTTGTTGAGGCTCGCTATTGACAAATTCGTTCCATATAAATGAAGGAATAAGCGCGCGTGTGCCATATCGTCCGATGGGCTGTCAACTTCGTTGGTGGGCTTCTGTCGGGGGAGCGGATTGGAAAGAGATGGGTGGTTAAAAAATACGAATTCTCATTTCTTCACCCCCTTTCCACCTTTAATTGGGAGGAGAGTCTTGTTCCCTTAAACCAGGGGGTCTCTCCTCCGTTTCTCTCCTACCAAACAGCCATACTTCCGCTTTTCCTCTTTCATTCCCTTTCCTAAGATTCCACTCTCCTTCCAAACTTTAACCGCACTTTGTGTCACGGTGTTACAAAATGGCATTTTGTGACTGTTACAGCCAGCACATGATGATATAAAATGGCTTCATTATGGTTACACATCGATTTAACAGTGTGAACACGATTCACATTTCATCAACCATTTAGGGAAAATTACATCTCTTCCAAGGCCAGCTTTGTTGGTCCTTGGAAAATATGGGGACGCATAGAGCTTGCTACATGTTTGCGAAGAATAAAATTTGTGTTAGCATTCATAAAAAAATTCCAGGCCAGTACGCATGCTTCCCATTACATAACCCCCTCTACTATGTCTTGAATCATATATTCTCTTAATCGAAATTTTAATGATCTATAACAATGTCCAGTGCAAGCTAGTCAAAAGGCGAAAGGCAGCGCCAAGCCTTTAAAATGCCTTAAGCGAGAGGCATTAGAACGACACATGCCTGAATAAAGTAACACACCGCAATTGGGTAAAATATATATGCTGTTAGGAACGCAGGGAGATGAGAAGGACTTCTATCTACAAAACTGGAATTTCAATTCAGAATTACCTTTTCATAAGGACTTGCAGACTTCGGTATCCACTTTTCCTAGGAGACGCTCCTACGCACGTCGCTCGACTTGCAAGTCGAACCTTCTACCCGAAAAATAACCGAATCCACATCCTCGGGAACAATCTCCCTTGTATCCCCTCCCCTACTATCTAACAAACTAATAAGACTGTAATTACATCACTACCCTTGGGGCAACTGACTAACAACCTCCCATAGATTCCTATCATTGTCGCCCCCTTGAGAACCCACCTTGTCCCCAAAATGGAAATTAGGGAATTGTGTTTGAACCACCTCTGCGGCCTCCCAAGTCACTTCAATAACTGGTCGGTTGCGCAACTGCACCAACCACATGGGTGTACGGCCTCGAGTCTTGGCGGCCAAAAAGGCCTCCAAGAAATCGCCCTCAATAACAAATTCATGAGGTAAGGTATCCTCAACTAGATGCTGGCCAATGACAGCCTTCAATTGAGACACATGAAAGACCAGATGGACCCTGCTGTTGGGTGGAAGTGTAAGACGGTCTGCAACAATGCCAACCCCGCCATCCACAACAAACAGACCATAATACCTGGTAGCGAGTTTAGGATTGATTTCAGAATGAACCCAAGCTTATTTGGGCGCAACTTAACTAAATCTCTAAGGTTGTAAGACACCTCCCTTCAATGCCGATTAGCAAAGTGGACCATTGTTTGTTGGGGGCACTGGAGAGTCACGTGGAGTTGGTTTAAAGCCTCATCTCTGTCAACGAGCGTGATATGAAAACAATGGGAGTCGACAGAAATGGTTTGCAGATGAAGAAAATACAGAAGAAAGAAACACACAAGATGCAAAGATTTTCGTGGTTCGGGAAATGATCCCTACGTCCACGGAGAAGCAAAATAACTTCACTAGAAAAAATTTAGGAGCACAATTTACAGGGAGTATCTCAAAGTTTCTCACATATAAACCTTAGCCTGAAACGAGCTACAAAAGGAGAAAGATGATTGTAAAGACCCGAAAATTTCAAGGAATTTTTTTTCTTAATTTCTTTGAAATTTTACGAGTACGCAGTTTCTGACGGCACATGATTCCGAGACCCGGTGTGCCCGGAATAATTTTCTGAAGTTTTGTTAAGGTTAAATTAACGCGCGTAAGCAGTTTTACTGAAAAAGTGGAATAACTCTTAAACGGTTACTCGGATCAGAAATCCGAGGGCACCATTGCGCTCAGGATGATGGGTTTACCCTAGGTGCGACTTAAGTTTAGTCGACACACGCCTCCTGTGAGAAATTCCAAAAATGGCATAACCGTAAATAAAATAATTAAATAAATTATTTTATTTTTCAAATGCTTATAACTCACAAACGGTAGCTCGGATTAAAAATCCGAGACCACCGATGAACTCGTGAGGGCATGGTTTATTTAAGCAGATACTAACTTTGGCTGGCGCAGGCCACCAGAAAATTAGTTTTTGGCCTCAAATAAAATAATTAAATGACAATTATTTTATTGCAAACTTCATAACTTTTAAACAGTAACTCGGATTGAAAATCCGAGAGTACCGTTGGGTTCATTGGGGTGTGTTTTACTTAAGCAGAGCCTAACCTCGACCGGTGCGGGTCGAGGGTGACTGATAATAATTTTCCGAACTTTCTTTTCGGGTACGTTCAGTAGACGTACGTTCGGAATTTTATAACTTTTGAACCGGTGCTCGGAATTGAAATCCGAGGACACCGATGAACTCGCAGCGCCGATATTCGTTTAAGGGGACCTTTACCGCTGTTGCGTTTTATTCAGGCTAAAAGTTAATTTTTGGGGATTTAAAAAAAAAAATAAATAAAATGGTTGTGCACCATTTTATTTATTTGGGTGGTTATATCCTCTAAGAGAAAGTTAGGGGTGGGGCCCACACCCCACATAACCTCCCATGAGAAGATATTTTTGAGGTGGGGCCCACACGAGACCTAACCCTCCACCTCCCTTAAACCCCCCTTTAACACTCATTTGCATTTAAATGTGCCAACTCCCCCCTGATTAAGAGACCTCTTCACATTCTCCACTCCCATTAATTATGCCAACACTTTATTTAATTAAAGTGGTTTGAATTTTGAATTACATGGGTTAATAAAATAATAGCCATAGTCTATTATTTTAGTTTGAGACTTTCATTGTGTTAAGAAGAGTTGGGAGATAGCTCTTGAGAAGGAGAGAAAAGTGTTCCTCTCTTCAACGAAGAACGACTTTCTACCTCGACGAAGAACGCTCTGCGATTCGAAGAACGTGAAGTCGCCAATGCCGATTCCTCCTTGGATGCACCCCGACGTCCACGGAATCGACGTCCGAACTCCGCGACGCCCGACGTGCGACGACAATTATCGAGGTAGGGGAATATTGTTTGTTTCACATTTAAGTGGTTTTATCTCACGAGCATGAGCGTTTATTTATATGATGTTTGTATAATTTATTCTTGAATAAATTATACCTTTGTCGTAGTTGAAAGCAAGTGTTTGATTATTGCCAATTGATAACGCCTAACGCGGAGAGCGCGGGCCGAACAAACACGGCCCGACTACCCTCCGCTGGTTGTTCGTTTGTGCGCGGAGTCGGGGCGGCCGATGTGAGGGCGAGGCCGGGATAACGACACGAGCAGGACATCTCAGGTAGGCGGTCGGTACGGCGGTCCAACGATATGATCGAGCGGACAGGAGGCACAACTGTCCGGAGGCGGCGGGTGCGCAAGACCCTTGGCAGGTTGGGTTTCATCCGCGGCTAGATATTTGGGTTGAGGAGGCGTGATTTTGGGGAAGAAGTTTTATTTATTTATTTTTGAGCGTGAGGAATCGAGATGAATGAAATAAGATTGGAGAGAGGATAGATTATAAGAGAAATAAATTAAAAGGAAAATAAAAAGAGAAGGAAGAAGATATGTATAAAGGGAGGCGTTACCCACATGCACCAAAATCTTAAGCGTGAATTTCAAATGAGATTGGAGAGAGAATTTCCAATCAAATGAAATAATAATAATATAATAATATTATTATTATTTATGGTTGTCAAAACCATAATTCGACCGTAACTTCTTTGTGCGATCTCGGTTTCACGAACCGTCAGCGGCAGTGCGACCCTGACTTCGAGACGGAATTTATGAGCCCAATATTGGATGTCTTTTTCGGGTTTTAAGATTGGGTACCCGAAGCGCTTAGAAAATAATATATTTAATATTATTATTAAATCTTTGACCCGCTATAACTCATGCGTGCGACGTCCGATTGGCTTGCCGTCGGTGGCGATGTAATCCTGTCTTTAATACGGTCGGTTCAAGTCTAATGTTGGATACTAAATTCTGGTTCGTTGCTCGGGCCCACGAAACACCGAATAATAATAATATTATTATTAATACGGAATCTTGTATCAGACATATCTCTCTCATACGGTGTCGGAATGACGAACCGTCTGCGACGTTGCGACCCTGGAATTAAGACGGGTGTTTCAAAACCAATTTTGGATATTTATGTCGAGGTCGAGGCGCGGGCCCCACGAGGCCCGATTCGCGCATGTTGTGGTGAAATGCAACTTTTTCACCGGCTATCCATTTTGGACTAATGGGTAGTCCATCTCGTGTGTTTTTCCGTATGGATCGCAATGGTGTGACCGGTTTGGTTAACCGGTGTCATTTGAAGTACGACCGGGTAGGTTCGAACCAGAAACCAACCGGGCCCTCGGAGCGGAAACACTTATAACTTAAGGACCGGACTTCCGATTGACGTGTCGTCGACTTTGTTGGATTCCTCTTGATGAGACGGTTCTTTTGGTATACTTCACCTGAGGTTTGGACGCAGTTGGAATATGACCGGGTTGGATTGTACCCGAAATCCAACCGAGCCCCTGGAACGGAAAAACCGATAACTTTCAGACCAGACGTCCGTTTGACGAACCGTCAGCGACGTTGGTGATCACGTTGAGAAACGGTCCCTATGAGTATACCCTATGTGAGTTCGGGGTACAATTGAGATATGGTCGGGTTGGTTCGTACACGAAACCAACCGGACCCCTGGGACGAAAATGCTAATAACTCACAAACCGGGCGTCCGATTGACGCGTCGTCTGTTGCGTTGAGACCCCTATGACGAGGCGGTTCTTTGAGATACTTCTTCGTGGGAATTTGTGATACTTGGAGTATCGACCTGTAGCTCGTGGAGCGGACCCTCCCGGAGACGAGCGTGCGGAGTACGGAGATCGTGTAGCTGTCTGAGACCTGAAGACTGCTTGTCCGATTCGAGTCAGAGTGACTTGTATAGCCCAGTGGGGAGCACTACTGTGTTTGGGTGACAGACCCATGGCGGATGAAGCACTACTGTGTTTGGGTGCAGACCCGCGGTACTCAACAGGAGTACCTCTGCAGGCTATTAGGGGGGGTGCACTACTGTGTTTGGGTGGCAGACCCCGACGGCAAGCACTACTGTGTTTGGGTGGGTGGCCCGCGGTACTCGACAGGAGGAGTACCTCAGCAGTCTTAGGTTAGTAAGCAGTACCTCGGAGTCGTGACAACATCACTGTACTCGCCAGAGACGGGGCTCTTCAGCAGTTACGGTTTCGATAATGAAAATCCTGGTTTGAGCTGAGTTAATGACCTTTGTGTTTTCCTCATGGCTGAGATGGGTTACTTGATAACTTAGGTATAAGTATGAGCTTATACCTAAGTATGGATTATCTATTGAGAACTTTCTTTGTGATTATCCTTGTTGGATTTAGTGAGACCTTGAGGGTCTCGGGGTCCCTACTGAGTATCGTACACTCACCCCTGTACGGGCTATGCCCGCACCTCGTTGTGTTGGATGCAGACGACGAACAACGCTGACTGAGACCGAGTGTTCGAGGACTGGACGGTACCCGGAGGTGGACCTCACGACAAGTCAGTACCCGGAGGTGGACTTCACGACGAGACGGTACTTGGAGGAGGTTGGCGGGCGAGAGCGTTGAAGAGGCTATCTGTACCTACCCTTCATGTAGGATCCGAGGTGGACGCCCCAGGAGCTGCTTTTATCTTCCAGCTGTTAGTCTTTTCTGTTGTACTTTCGTTCGGTTGTAGCTGTACTTTTCAGTTGGGTTTGTATTCTGGCCCATTTACTTTTCAGCACTTTCTTTTGTACTTAGTGTATTACTTCCACTTGTACTCTGGTTGGATGTGTTTATGTTTTATAAAGGCAATGCCTTCCCAGTTAACGAGATTTACGCCTTAGGTGCTAGCCGCCAGCCCCTAGCCTATGGAAGGTGGGCTTGGGGTAGTCACGGCACGGGCCCCGAGGACGGGTCGTGACAAATTGGTATCAAAGGGAGGTTCTACCGCAGAACTCAGAACTCTGATCATTCCTTTCTGTGAAGTAATAGTGTTAAGGGTACCGAGTGTGGTCTTCAGTTCAGGGAGTCCAGTGTTGGTGCGGCGGCCGACGTATCCATACACCAGGACCCTGACTACTGATTTCTGACTTAGTGCACGGAAACACTGATTGCGTGTGTGTTTCCAAAAAGTTTTAAAGTCAGCTCAAACCAGGTCAGCTCACCAGGTATAAATCGTTTGACTGTGTCGCATCTGTTCAGGATGTCTCCACGCAGACAGTCAGTTGGAGTTCTGAGATAGTACACGATGACGGCTCACCGAGCGACGAGGCTCCGGTGCGGGGCCCTTTTTACTATATTGGCACCCTCGGGTGGTGTACCAGCAGCACCACCACCTGTTGGGCAGCAGATGCCACTAGCCATACTAGCGAACTGTGCACGCTGGCAGAGCGCGTTGCACGAGTTCCAGCAGTAAAGGCCTCTGAGGTTACGAGGCGAGGCAGATTCCCAGACAGCAGAGCACTGGCTGGAGGCGATTGCTAGAGTTTTCCGCCTAGCTGAGACATCAGTAGAGTGGATGGTGGACTTGACTACTAGTGTTTTCCAGTGAATGACCATGAGGATGGTCCGCATAGTGATGAGGCTTCGGTACGTGGACCGATGCCTGAGATAGTACCTTCGGGTAGTGTGTCAGCTATACATCACTACCGGTTGGCATGTAGTTACAACCGACTGTACCGACATGTGACACATGTAGGATTAATGCCTTACACGTGTTGCAGCATCAGATATCCCTCAGGTTCCGAGGCATGCCCGACTCACAGGCGGCTCAGGACTGGCCTGAGGAGGTGGCTCAGAGTTTTCTAGAGCTTATATAGCTTTGACAGGACGACATGTCAATAGCTGAGTATTCGTCGAGGTGTACCAATTGTTCTTGGTACTTGATGACTACGATATGATCAGTGCTTTTGAGCTCGGTCCTCTGAGCGAGGTGTGTTTAAGGATATCCGACTAAACACTCTTTCCTCTATGCATTCCTACTTATGTTAGGGTGCTAAAGAGAACCTTTGTGGTTGAATGTTCTTTGGCTGATCGGTTATAGCCAGTGAATGTTAGCAGTGGGAAGATGCGAACTGGCGCCAGTCTCAGAGACATGGACGTGTAAAATGTTTCAAGAAGAGGAAGTGTTAAGGACAGATGAATCTGCAGAGCAGCAGACGTGGAAGCAGAGCTTGAAGAGCAGCATGAGGTGGTGTACATTTCGACATGTTACAACCACCCACCTTTGTAGTCTCCGCCAGACTCAGGGAGCTGAAGGGCAGGGGAAGAGAATAGCTGCATGCGGTCACGGAGTGTGACCCAAAGGCTCTAAGAATGATTTGAGGTACGGTTTGTGTCTACTACGGGCTGCCATATCAATAGACATAGGTACCAATCATTTCTTCCTTCCACGAATCTTGTCCCAGACTTAGAATTTCCAGTTAAAACCGTTGACTTGACCCTCACGTCTGGAGATACCTTTGAGAGGAGACTCGATAAACACACTTACGCCGACAGATGTGATCTGACCCTTGAGGCGAGAGTTTCGGTTGAAATCTCTTGGTGGCAACGTCGAGGCCTTACGACGTTAGTTTGGGTATGGACTGGGCAACCACAGTTCATACACGAATTGACGGTATTAGGCAAAAAGGTTGTGGTTTACTTACAACGATGGGATGAGTTTTCCTTGGTCGGCAAAAAGGAAACCCTAGGCAGCACAGGAAACTCTAGGAGAGCAAATGGGAGCGGAAGACTCAGATGCGTGCTCAGTACCACTTTTGTTTCCCCTAGTGTGTGTTGAAGCTTTACGGGGACGTAAAGCCCAGAGGTGGGAGTAATGTAAAAACACGGAAATTTCAAGGAATTTTTTTTCTTAATTTCTTTGGAATTTTACGAGTACGCAGTTTCTGACGGCACCTGATTCCAAGGCCCGGTGTGTCCGGAATAATTTTCTGAAGTTTTGTTAAGGTTAAATTAACACGCGTAAGCAGTTTTACTGAAAAAGTGGAATAACTCTTAAACGGTTACTCGGATCAGAAATCCGAGGGCACCGTTGCGCTCAGGATGGTGAGTTTACCCTAGGTGCGACTTAAGTTTAGTCGGCGCGGACCTCCTGTGAGAAATTCCAAAAATGACATAACCGTAAATAAAATAATTAAATAAATTATTTTATTTTTCAAATGCTTATAACTCACAAACAGTAGCTCGGATTAAAAATCCGAGACCACCGATGAACTCGTGAGGGCATGGTTTATTTAAGCAGATACTAACTTTGGCTGGTGCAGGCCACCAGAAAAAGTTAGTTTTTGGCCGCAAATAAAATAATTAAATGACAATTATTTTATTGTAAACTTCATAACTTTTAAACGGTAACTTGGATTGAAAATCCGAGAATACCGTTGGGTTCATTGGGGCGTGTTTTACTTAGGCAGAGCCTAACCTCGACCGGTGCGGGTCGAGGGTGACTGATAATAATTTTCCGAACTTTCTTTTCGGGTACGTTCATTAAACGTACGTTCGGAATTTTATAACTTTTGAACCGGTGCTCGGAATTGAAATCCGAGGACACCGATGAACTCGCAGCGCCGGTATTCGCTTAAGGGGACCTTTATCGCTGTTGCGTTTTATTCAGGCTAAAAGTTAATTTTTGGGGATTTTTAAAAAAAATAAATAAAATGGTTGTGCACCATTTTATTTATTTGGGTGGTTATATCCTCTAAGAGAAAGTTAGGGGTGGGGCTCACACCCCACATAACCTCCCATGAGAAGATATTTTTGAGGTGGGGCCCACACGAGGCCTAACCCTCCACCTCCCTTAAACCCCCCTTTAACACTCCCTTGCATTTAAATGCGCCAACTCCCCCCTAATTAAGAGACCTCTTCACATTCTCCACTCCCATTAATTATACCAACACTTTATTTAATTAAAGTGGTTTGAGTTTTGAATTACATGGGTTAATAAAATAATAGCCATAGTCTATTATTTTAGTTTGGGACTTTCATTGTGTTAAAAAGAGTTGGGAGAGAGCTCTTGAGAAGGAGAGAAAAGCGTTCCTCTCTTCAACGAAGAACGACTTTCTACCTCGACGAAGAACGCTCTGCGATTCGAAGAACGTGAAGTCGCCAACGCCGATTCCTCCTTGGATGCACCCCGACGTCCACAGAATCAACGTCCGAACTCCGCGACGCCCGACGTGCGACGACAATTATCGAGGTAGGGGAATATTGTTTGTTTCACATTTAAGTGGTTTTATCTCACGAGCATGAACGTTTATTTATATGATGTTTGTATAATTTATTCTTGAATAAATTATACCCTTGTCGTAGTTGAAAGCAAGTGTTTGATTATTGTCAATTGATAACGCCTAACGCGGAGAGCGCGGGCCAAACAAACACGGTCCGACGACCCTCCGCTGGTTGTTCGTTTGTGCGCGGAGTCGGGGCGGCCGATGTGAGGGCGAGGCCGGGATAACGACACGAGCAAGACATCGCAGGTAGGCGGCCGGTACGGCGGTCCAACGATATGATCGAGCGGACAGGAGGCACAGCTGTCCGGAGGCGGCGGGTGCGCAAGACCCTTGGCAGGTTGGGTTTCATCCGCGGCTGAATATTTGGGTTGAGGAGGCGTGATTTTGGGGAAGGAGTTTTATTTATTTATTTTTGAGCGCGAGGAATCGAGATGAATGAAATAAGATTGGAGAGAGGATAGAAAATAAGAGAAATAAATTAAAAGGAAAATAAAAAGAGAAGGAAGAAGATATGTATAAAGGGAGGCGTTACCGACATGCACCAAAACCTTAAGCGTGAATTTCAAATGAGATTGGAGAGAGAATTTCCAATCAAATGAAATAATAATAATATAATAATAATATTATTATTTATGGTTGTCAAAACCATAATTCGACCGTGACTTCTTCGTGCGATCTCGGTTTCACGAACCGTCAGCGGCAGTGCGACCCTGACTTCGAGACGGAATTTATGAGCCCAATATTGGATGTCTTTTTCGGGTTTTAAGATTGGGTACCCGAAGCGCTCAGAAAATAATAGATTTAATATTATTATTAAATCTTTGACCCGCCATAACTCATGCGTGCGTCGTCCGATTGGCTTGCCGTCAGTGGCGATGTAATCCTGTCTTTAATACGGTCGGTTCAAGTCTAATGTTGGATACTAAATTCTGGTTCGTTGCTCGGGCCCACGAAACACCGAATAATAATAATATTATTATTAATACGGAATCTTGTATCAGACATATCTCTCTCATACGGTGTCAGAATGACGAACCGTCTGCGACGTTGCGACCCTGGAATTAAGACGGGTGTTTCAAAACCAATTTTGGATATTTATGTCGAGGTCGAGGCGCGGGCCCCACGAGGCCCGGTTCGCGCATGTTGTGGTGAAATGCAACTTTTTCATCGGCTATCTGTTTTGGACTAATGGGTAGTCCATCTCGTGTGTTTTTCCGTATGGATCGCAATGGTGTGACCGGTTTGGTTAACCGGTGTCATTTGAAGTACGACCGGGTAGGTTCGAACCAGAAACCAACCGGGCCCTCGGAGCGGAAATACTTATAACTTAAGGACCGGACTTCCGATTGACGTGTCGTCGACTTTGTTGGATTCCTCTTGATGAGACAGTTCTTTTGGTATACTTCACCTGAGGTTTGGACACAGTTGGAATATGTCCGGGTTGGATTGTACCCGAAATCCAACCGAGCCCCTGGAACGGAAAAACCGATAACTTTCAGACCAGACATCCGTTTGACGAACCGTCTGCGGCGTTGGTGATCACGTTGAGAAACGGTCTCTATGAGTATACCCTATGTGAGTTCGGGGTACAATTGAGATATGGTCGGGTTGGTTCATACACAAAACCAACCGGGCCCCTGGGACGAAAAAGCTAATAACTCACAGACCGGGCGTCCGATTGACGCGTCGTCTGTTGCGTTGAGACCCCTATGACGAGGCGGTCCTTTGAGATACTTCTTCGTGAGACTTTGTGATACTTGGAGTATCGACCTGTAGCTCGTGGAGCGGACCCTCCCGGAGACGAGCGTGCGGAGTACGGAGACCGTGTAGCTGGCTGAGACCTGAAGACTGCTTGTCCGATTCGAGTCGGAGTGACTTGTATAGCCCAGTGGGGAGCACTATTGTGTTTGGGTGGCAGACCCATGGCGGATGGAGCACTACTGTGTTTGGGTGCAGACCCGCGGTACTCAACCGAAGGAGTACCTCTGCAGGCTATGGGGGGGTGCACTACTGTGTTTGGGTGGCAGACCCCGGTGGGAAGCACTACTGTGTTTGGGTGGCTGACCCGCGGTACTCGACAGGAGGAGTACCTCAGCAGTCTTAGGTTAGTGAGCAGTACCTCGGAGTCGTGACAGGATCACTGTACTCGCCAGAGACGGGGCTCTTCAGCAGTTACGGTTTCGATAATGAAAATCCTGGTTTGAGCTGAGTCAATGACCTTTGTGTTTTCCTCATGGCTGAGATGAGTTACTTGATAACTTAGGTATAAGTATGAGCTTATACCTAAGTATGGATTATCTATTGAGAACTTTCTTTGTGATTATCCTTGTTGGATTTAGTGAGACCTTGAGGGTCTCGGGGTCCCTACTGAGTATCGTATACTCACCCCTGCACGGGCTATGCCCGCACCTCGTTGTGTTGGATGCAGACGACGGACAGCGCTGACTGAGACCGAGTGTTCGAGGACTGGACGGTACCCGGAGGTGGACCTCACGACGAGTCAGTACCCGGAGGTGGACTTCATAACGAGACGGTACTTGGAGGAGGTTGGCGGACGAGAGCGTTGAGGAGGCTATCTGTACCTACCCTTCATGTAGGATCCGAGGTGGACGTCCTAGGAGCTGCTTTTATCTTCCAGCTGTTAGTCTTTTCTGTTGTACTTTCGTTCAGTTGTAGCTGTACTTTTCAGTTGGGTTTGTATTCTGACCCATTTACTTTTCAGCACTTTCTTTTGTACTTAGTGTATTACTTCCACTTGTACTCTGGTTGGATGTGTTTATGTTTTATAAAGGCAATGTCTTCCCAGTTAACGAGATTTACGCCTTAGGTGCTAGTCGCCAGCCCCTAGCCTATGGAAGGCGGGCTTGGGGTGGTCACGGCACGGGCCCCGAGGACGGGTCGTGACAACGATCCACTGTTCCACCAACCACACATAAAGTCCACATCGCAACAGTGAAAGGTGGCTGGAAGTCTGTGTCGTTATAGTGACGTGACCACCCAAGTCAAAAGTGCTACAGTGGCCGGGTGCTGGAAGTCCAAGGAGTTACATTATTGTTGACTCCAAAGTCCGACCTGCTACAGTTCCCTGTCGATGTCGGTCGGTCAGCTCTGTTACAGCGTTCATAGTTACTTCTATTTTCATCTCCTTCTGGTACCTCTTCATTTCTCTCTCTTCTTATATTTATCCCTCTCTTTTTATCTCTTTTTACTTCTCCCGCTATAATTCTACTTCCGTCAAAAGGAATATATATAGTTTTCTCGTCCTATCTTCTTTCTATTTTTTTATAGTGCGGCAATTGTTAGGTGGAGACCTAACAATTTGGTGCTTATTGAGAGGAAAGCATGCGCTGTTGCTCGAACATTGAGAAAATGCCATTTTTGATCATTGGAAGTCGTTGGAGGGAGGGAATCAAGAAAGCGGTTCTTGATTGTGGGGGAAAAAAGATAGATGTTGCAGATTGGGAGGACGCAATCGCTGGGGAAACACACGTTGGATAATGCAGGAGCAGAGTGGACCGCATTCGCTGTTGGAAGCTATAATTGTGGCTGAGAGACGATCATTGCTGGGAAAAGACGTTCGCACAAAGTGTTGCATTTGCAGAGGAGCTCCTGTTGCGCGCGTTGTAGGTTCGAACAGTGGTGTCCAATTTCAGTAAAGCAGACCGGACTCTTTGGCGCGTGAGGAAAATCAGAGATGGTTGAACAACGTGAGAAAGTCGTGCGGGGACGATCACAACTAACTGATCATTGGGAGGAGATTCGGTCACGTTCAAAACTGAGAAATGCGCTAGTTGCTGGAGCCACCTACGCAATAGGTGACACAATCTGATTGCGGAAAGACAATCACAGTGAGGACTCACAGTTGATGGAAACAATTTGAGGTTAGCTGTAAAGAAAACCGAGTACTACTGTGCAGCTGGAAACGCGAACGCTAGAGGACGAGCAAAGTTGGACGATGTATAGAAGGAACACTACTCAAAAAACGTCATTCCAGAAATTTTTGCGGGAGTTTGAGGAGCTTGAGCAGGTACGCGAACTGGCGCATGAGAGGCGGGAGCTGGCACAGGTTTCAGGGCTGTCATCCATGCAGGGAGGTATGGATATTCAGAAAAAAACGGATGGAGGAGGAACCATTGGCTCTGGCGGAAGCAATCACTGGCCTCTGATAAGCGCTACATTAGTTGAGGGTGTTGGACCCCATTTCAGTTTAATGGGTATTTCTGAGCACCCCATTTCAGTTTAATGGGTATTTCTGAGCCCCACATCGGAATTACTCTCCTTGTAATTTGTTTTACTCATCTATAAAAGAATGCCTCCACCTCTCATTGAGGTAAGGAGAATTCACCAACTACATGGTATCAGAGGGAAATTAGTCCCGAGCCCTCCCTCCCCTGTGGATTCTTGGTTCTGTCCGGCCCCGCCTCTCTCCCCTTTGCCCTAGCCATTCCCGGCGGGCCTCTCTCCTGCGCGGCTCCCCTCCCGGCGGCCCTCTCTCCCGGCGCGACTCCCCTCCCGGCGCCCTCGCCCAGCGGCGCCCTTGCCCCGGCGCCCTCGGCCAGCGGCGCCAACGCCCCGGCGCCCTCGCCCCGGCGCCCTCGCCCAGCGGCCCCCTCGCCCCGGCTCTCGGCGCGACTCCCAGCTCCCCGCGTGGCTCCCGGCAACCCCGCGCCTGCCCCGCCCTCCTTGCGCGCTCGTCCCGGCGACCAGCGCCGACCGCGCCTTCCCCGACTCTTCTCGGTGGTTCCCGCTCCCGCCCGCCCTTCTGGCTGTTCCCGACGACCGCGCCACCCGCGCCTCTCGTCGCCCACCATGGAAGCTTCCTCAGTCCTGCCTTCCCTGATCACCGCCTTCTCCCAGCTTGTAGATGACCGACTGGACGCCACAAATTTCTCCATCTGGCGGAAGACGGTCTTGATGTCCCTGCGCGGCATGGGCCTTCATTCTCATCTTGAGAATCCTCCACCCGCTATGACTGACACCAAATTCGACTCTTGGCAACTTGCGGATAGCAAAATATTCGCATTACTGGTCAACTCCATGGACCGATCGGTGAAAGATGTTACCCGAACTGCCAACACTGTCAAAGAACTATGAGATTCGTTGACTGTCATGTATTCCGAGACCAACAACTTGGCTCGGGTCTCCGACATTCTACAACGTTTATCCCACATCCGACAGCAGGATCGGACCTTTCCGGCCTATTTCTTGGAATGAAAAGGTCTCCGGAACGAACTGCAAGAGCTTTGACCCGTTCCTCAGACTCCGACGGAAGCGCAGACTCAACGAGACCAGCTCTGCATTTTCAATCTCCTGAATGGCCTCGCCCCGGACTATGCCATAATGGCCACCGAGATGCTTGCCAGCCCTTCTACGCTGGATATCCCACAGGTTTATCATCGCCTGGGGAAAGCTCATCGGGTCCTTGCCCCACCCGTCCCTAGCCCTGATCACACTGCTCTCCTGAGTCGTGGCGGTGGCCGCCCTATCGGCACTCGTGGACGCGGCCGACCTCGCCCCCTCTGTCAGCACTGTGGCAAGCTCGGCCACCTGGTTGACCGTTGCTGGGTCCTTCATGGCCGTCCCGATTCGCACCCACGACAGGGCCGAACTGCGGTCTTAGATGCATCATCACCTGCTGCTGCTCTTCCGTCGTCTTTGGATCTCTCCATGGCTGAGATCCAGCTGATTCACGATCATAGGACCACCTCCATGCCGGGCTCTTAATCAGCATCTCTTGCCCACTCCGGTGGTCCCACTTCTTTTGTCAGTCATCGTTCCTCGGCCTGGATGCTTGACTCAGGTGCGTCCGACCATCTTACCGGGGATGCAGGTATACTCTCCAAGTACCGTCCCTATACTGGTTCCTCAGCCATCACTGTTGCTGATGGTTCCACTCTCCCCATTGCCGGCTTTGGTACATGCTCCCTCACCTCCTCCCTTCACCTATCCTCGGTGGCTCATGTACCACGCAGTCTGTTTAACCTGCTTTCCATCAGCAAGCTGACCAAGGATCTCAATTGTAATGCTATCTTTACCTCGTCTTCTGTTGCATTTCAGGAGCGGACGACGAACCAGGAACTTGGTGGAGGCCAGCTTCGAGATAGGGTGTACATGTTCGATGGTCCGACATCCGTCGCCTGCATGTCTGTCTCTGCTCGTGCCATAGACCTTCATTCTCGATTGGGCCACCCCTCCGCCTCCACTCTTCATCAGCTCTATCCAGATATTAGTCCATCTTTATCTTTTCATTGTGAGTCATGTACCTTTGCGAAACACCATCGCACATCATATTATCCTCAACTTGACACACGGGCCGCCAAACTCTTTGATTTGGTTCATTCCGATGTATGGGGTCCTTGTGCCACCTCGAGTCAATCCGGGTATAAATATTACATCTCTTTCATTGATGATTTTTCCCGTATGACATGACTTTACCTTCTTCGAGATCGGACAAAAGTTTTCTCCACCTTTCAGACCTTTTACCATGAGATCCAGACACAGTTTTCTATCTCTGTAAAATGTCTGCGCTCCGACAATGGGTGAGAATACTTATCCACTCCCTTTCAGCAGTTTGTGCGGGCACACGACATCATACATCAGACCTCCTGTCTTGATACCCCTCAGCAAAATGGAGTGGCCGAGCGAAAACACCGACATATTCTGGAAACTGCTCGTGCCCTCCTCTTCCACCGCCACGTGCCTCTACACTTTTGGGGGGATGCCATCCTCACTGCCACATACCTACTCAATCGTCTTCCTTCCTCCATCCTTCAGGGGGAGACTCTTTTTCATACCCTGTTCCCCTCTCTTCCCCTTCACTCCCTTCCATTCCGCGTCTTCGGATGTCTCTGCTATGTCTGGGACACTCGTCCCAATCTCTCAAAACTTTCTCCCAAATCCATCCGGTGTATTTTTCTCGGCTATTCCCGCACTCAGCGTGGCTATCGGTGCTTCTCTCCAGACTTACGCCGCTACATCACCTCTGCCGATGTATCGTTTGTCGAGAGCTCTTCTTTCACTCCTTCCTCTCCTCATCCAGACACTACCATCGATGACTGCCTTCCTCTCCTGTTTCACCAGCCTCTGGTGTCTCCTACAGGCCATCACTTTGGACAGGTCTACTCTCGTCGTCCATCAACTGTCCCCCCACCCAGGCCGAGGACAACATTGTTCCCACTTCGTCAGATGCTCCTGTCACGGCACCCGAGGACTTGCCAATTGCACTCCGGAAAGGTACTCGATCGTGCCAGACTACTCCTTTATTTATATCTTCTTACAAATGTTTGTCAGCATTGGAGGCGATTTCTATTCCCCGCACAGTTGGCGACGCCAAGTCACACCCAGGGTGGCTACAGGCTATGCGAGATGAACTGCAGGCTCTGGAGGACAATCATATATGGGATCTGGTCCCCCTCCCTGCGGGCAAACAGGCGGTCGGATGCAAATGGATATTTACGACCCGTCTCAATCCCGATGGCTCTCTTTGTCGCCTCAAAGCCCGACTTGTGGCGAGGGGCTTTGCTCAGACATATGGCATCGATTAGTTTAAGACCTTCTCTTCGGTAGCCAAGATGACCTCTGTCTGCCTGTTCATATCTCTGGCTGCTCATCATCACTGGCCGCTTCATCAACTGAATGTCAAGAATGCCTTTCTCCATGGCTTTCTTGACGAAGAGGTCTACCTGCGACAACCCCCTGGCTTTTCTGCATCTAGTGCCGACTCCCATGTCTGCCGCCTTCGTCGCTCCCTCTATGGCCTCAAGCAGTCTCCTCGGGCTTGGTTCGGCCGCTTCAGCACAGTCGTCACAGCCTTTGGCCTCTCTCGCAATATGAAAGATTACACCGTCTTCTTCGGTACGACGACTCATGGGTGTATCTTGCTCGTGGTCTATGTTGATGATATCATCATCGCAGGGAGCGACTCCACAGGAATCGCCAACCTCAAGGTGCACCTCCACCACCACTTTCACACCAAGGATCTGGGTCCCCTCACCTACTTCCTTGGCATCGAGGTCTCCCGTTTTGAGGACACTATCTCTCTCCGCCAACGCAAATATGCTCTTGATATCTTGCAGGATGCAGGTTTGAGCACAACGACTGCAGTGGACACTCCTCTTGAGCTTGGGGAACGATCTTTCCATACCGACTCAGAACCATTTCCTCATCCCGAGAGCTATCGACGTCTGGTGGGTAAACTTAACTACCTCACCATGACGCGACCTGACATTGCCTGCGCCGTTGGCAAAATCAGCCAGTTCATGGAGCATCCAACCAGATCTCTGTGGGATGCTGTCCTCCGCATTGCCAAATACATCAAGAAAGACCCTGCACGTGGCATTCGGTACTCACATCATGCTCATCTTGATGTTGAGGCCTTCTGTGATGCGGACTATGCCGGTTGCCTCGCTACCCGCAAGTCTACTTCGGGATTCGCCGTGTTCTTCGCCGGTAACCTAATCTCCTGGCGCAACAAGAAGCAGACTGTCATCTCCAGATCGAGTGCCGAGGCCGAATACCGCGCCATGGCCACGGTCACCACTGAGATCCTGTGGCTCCTTTACCTCCTCCAAGAGCTCGACTTCCCAACACAGACTTCTGCTCATATCTGGTGTGACAATCAGGCAGCCACAAAGATTGCCTCGAATCCTGTCTTCCATGAACGGACGAAGCATATTGAGGTGGACTGCCACTTTCTTCGACAACATCTGGAGCAGAACCATATTAGCTTTGGCCATATTCCAACGGCGGATCAGCTTGCTGACCTCTTCACCAAAGGCCTCCCAGGAGCTCGCATTGACTCTCTCACTACCAGGCTGGGTATTTACAGCCTCCATGACCCAGCTTGAGGGGGAGTATGAGATGGTCTTTGTGTCTTGTCTTCTTTTTTCTTTGTGGGACTCAATCTAATCTGGGCATGTTCAGCTTGAGGGGGAGTGTTGAACCCCATTTCAGTTTAATGGGTATTTCTGAGTCCCACATCGGACTTACCCTCCTTGTAATTTGTTTTACTCATCTATAAAAGAATGTCTCCACCTCTCATTGAGGTAAAGAGAATTCACCAACTACAGAGGGAATTTTGGCAGGAACAGTCTAAAGCGAATGATAAATTTTCTGAGTTGACAGTACAACAACAAAATTTTGGTTTTGAGATGACAGTACAACCACAAAATTTTTGTTCCGTGGAGCCTCAGCTGTGGAAGAACAGTGTACTGCTACCTGAACATGTGAGGCGAGGTGCCGAGAACAATACTTCATTTTCTACTCCCGATGATAGGGAAAATGTCTTCGCTATTCCTAGTAAGAGACGAGAACAAAACTTGGTTGCGGACGACTTATTTCTAGATGCTTGTTTATCGGAAGAACACAGCGAGGCGTGTGCAGTGGGCTGAACTTGCTGTGCTGCTATATACACTTTCATGCCAGGCGTGGCGGTAGTGCAACAACAGCCTGCTCTTGCGTCGCATGGTATGAATAAAATCGCCTCACCCCCTACTTTTTGTGTTAAGGAGAATCATTGTTCTTGGCTCAGTTCGAGAGGCGGGGTTAGAAGTGAGGAGAAGGTTGAGCTAGTTCTGGGAGTTTGTTGCCGGGCGGGTGAGGAGTGCAATTTCCGCGGCGTTAGTAGTGGAAATTTGGTTGATAATTCTCACTGGGCTACTGGACATGCGTTGAAGCCTTTATTTTATCTAATTCCTTTGTGGGAGCCTGGGGAGGTGGTTTTGTAGCGGAGACCGGTCCAAGTGACAACAGGTTCTCTTCTTCAGGCCATGAGAACTTAGGTAGAGCAGTTAATGGATGCTGAGATGGTGGGGAAGAGCTATAACAAACAAAACTGTAGAATCTGGGGAATCTAGGATGAGCGGGTAACCCGCGAGATCTGTTTTCAATACACGCAGCAAATGTAAAGACTTAATGTACGTAGTAGTGTCTTTTCCCTATCCCAGTTTGAGGATGAGGAGACCAACACTATTTGGGAAGCTGCGTGCTTCATTAAACAAAGCCAATCTACTGAATATATCTAAAGTTGGGGTTGTATTTGCTGGGATAGCGACCAGAAGTTTGGAAATGCTTAGAGAATCTTTTATTCGGAATGAAAAAACTGATGTTGGAATAACCATGTTTTGGGTTATACCTCCTTGTGTAAGTGCAGTCCAAGTTAGATTAGCTAAAGATGGTTATGAGATTTTGATTTTTCATCCCATGGTGAAGGAGGCTGGGCCATGAAATTTCCAGTACGAGCGGGTTTAATAGAGGGTAGTCTGGACAATAAGTTGCTAAGGGGGCAGTTTGAAGTCGTGAAACTGGATTTAGTGAAACAATTTAGATATGAGAATATGAGTGACTTTCATGCTGAATGTTACAATGATACTTGGTTGGGGAAAGTCATGAAAGCCTTCAGAGCTACAGAAAAAATTTCGGTGCCGGTGTGCCAAGACCGGGGGAATGGCGTTAGCAAGGGTGTTGTTGCTGTCGGGAAGCCAAGACTTAGTGGTTTACCTGCAGGGTCGATGTTTAATACTCACAGTCGATGTAATAAATTTCTGTATATGGTTTTGTCCCCCAAGACCAGTTCAAGATTGAAGTCAACATCATTTTTTGGGGAATTATACCGGAAACACTATCCACCTACATTGGCTGCCCAATTATGCCCAAGTGAGGCCGTAAGCCATTTCAGGTTTATTCATAACATCGCGGGTTCGAAGTTGCTACCTTGAAATACCAAACAAAGACGCTTTAGCCACTCTATCTTCTCTCCTGATTATTGTCTAAGATCCGGAGACTATCGATTGGCCTGCCATTGAGCGGTCACGACCGGAGCGTCAAAGAAAGAATTGAGTGCTACTTCAGGGCTTAATAAGCGGCCATAATAGAAGCGACTCGGTATAATATAGGTAGTAGAGCCACCCAACCCATACGCCCTCAAAGAAGACATTCCACCCCCAGCTCGTGGCGAAAGTCCCGTAGAGATGAAACATAACTCCATTTCAACGCCTTTCAGCTCATGGTTCACCGAATTCGGTATAATATAGGTAGTGAAGGGGGAGAGGGGGCTGTCATTCCAAATCTAAAGATGCTAAGTCTTGTTGGAAGTCCACCTTGGGGACAATGTGATTTTTGAGGGGAAGTGTTAAGAATGCGGGGATGCCGTGTGTGGGGCTGTGGGGGCTGTGGGGGCAGTGTACAGTGGGTTGTCCATAAGAGGGGCAGTTAGCAGGTTGGGTATGTTAGGGGCAACATTATACTTTTATATTGATAGTTGGTTGGAGTTGTTGGTTGTTTGGTTAGGGGCAATAAATGTGGGAGTCAGCTGAGGGAGGGGGTACAAATTCATTTTAGGCAACTACAACTAGCTGTTGGGAGCTTGACCTTGGGAGGTCTCGACTTGTCTTCTCCGGAGGGTGGTCTTCTCCAGGGAAGGACTTCCGTCTTCATCCTCTTCTTCCGCCACCTCTTTCTTTCTCCCTCTTATATTTCTCTCTCTTTCTACTTTCCCTGCTGTAATTTTACTTATGTCAAAAGGAATATATACAGTTTTCTATAGTGCTCTATAGTGCGGCCATTGTTAAGTGGAGACCTAACATATGCCATCCAGAAAAAAGATGCGGATGGTATCATTAGAGCATATCCCCAGTGAATCGTTAGAAACATCAAAGATGTTGATACAGATGAAAAATACTTTTAAAAGAGCATTTGACCATTTCTTTGAAAATAGAGAAAATATCCTTTTATTTCAGTATCTTTAAAAACTAAAAAATTCCCAGAATATTGAGAAAAATATTTTCATGAAAATAACTATGGAAACTAAGGAAGCTTCAAAGCAAAGAACGACCATGACGATGAGAAAAACCATTCGTGCAATAAACGTTTAAACAAAGATTCCTTTCAAACTTTTTGTAAAAAATCATACATAACTGTTGGATTGGTGTAGCCCGATCCGGTTGGGCTGAATGCTTGTGGCACGCAACTGTCGCGGGTCGAGCTAATCGACCGACACCGACAGACACTGTAGCACCTCTGACCACTGTAGCACCTCTGACCACTGTAGCAGAGCCGACCGACCGACACCGACAGGTACTGTAGCAGTGCGGACTTCAGAGTCAACAGTGCTGTAGCACTTTTGACAAAGGTGGCCACCGTTCACTGTAGCGACGCAGACTTACTTTTCAGAACAATGACCGTCTTCTCCATTTTATAGCCCATTTTCGAGCTAGGGTTACTACTGCAAAAACTCTGTATTTTGTGCTCCCGATATAGTGATTTTTTTGCCTCTGTGGACGTAGGGTTATTTCCGAACCACGTAAATTTGTGTGTCCTGTGTCTATTTTTTTTCTGCATTCCTCTTTCGTTTCTTGTTTCTGTCGTTGCAACTCCCGACGATTCTGCAACACTACTGTCCCGATACGATTAAAAATCTTGAAAGGGCCAATATACCCAGGGCTCAGTTTTCTCTTGTTTTCGAATCCCATTGCCTTCTTTCAGAGAGAAATTCACAAAAATACATTCTTACCAACTTCAAATTATAGATCTCATCGACGATTGTCAGAATAATTATTTTGTCGACTCTATGAGCTGTTGAATAGATCTAACATTCTCTGCCATTTCCTCAGCTAGCTCAGGTCTCAATAACTTTCTTTCTCCAACCTTGTCCCAACAGGTTGGAGTTTTGCACTTCCTGCTATAGAGGGCTTCATAAAACGCTCAAGTGAAAACTATTGTTATATGAAAATTTCACTAAAGGAAGGTGTTGATCCCGACCACCTTTGAAATCTATAGAATAAGCTCTCAACATGTCTTTTCAGAGTTTGAATGGTCCTTTCAGACTGATCATCTATTTGAGGATGATAAGCTGTACTGAAACTCAACTTTGTATCTAGAGTCCGCTAAAGACTTTGCCAGAACTTCGAGGTAAATCTCAGATCCTGATCAGATACAATAGAATGTGGTACTCCATGCAACATTACCGTTTCCTTAATGTATATCTTGACAAACTGGTCAAGAGAGAAATCTTCTCTGATAGCAATGAAGCGCGTGGACTTCGTAATGCGATGGACTACAACCCAAATAACATTATGGCCTTTTGACGTTTCAGAGAATCCGACGACAAAATCCATGGTGATGTTTTTCCGTTTCTATTCTGGTATGAGTAATGATTGTAACATCCCCTAAGATTTCAGTTTCTTAGCCTCAACTTGCTGATATACCATACATCGAGATATACTCTGCAACATCTCTCTTCATGTTCCATAAAAAATACTCTTTCAGATCTCTATATATTTTTGTACTTCCAGGATGAATAGAGAATGATGAACTATGAGTTTCATCCAACAGCTCATTCAAGTCTGGTATAGATTAAACACATACTCGATTTTTGAACCTTATTATTCTAGCATGGTCATGGTTGAATTCTGGAACATTCCTCATCTTCTTCTGCAATTTCTCATCTTCCTTATGCGCCTTCTTAATCCTCTCATGGATGGATGGTTGAACATTCATATGAGAAAGATAAGACCTGTCTACTTCATGATTTCAAGATCCATCTTCTGTAAATCCATAAATATTGGATCTCTTTCAGTCCTCATCATGGACAAACGAGCATGGTTTTTCCGACTCAAGACCATTAACCAACTTGTTTGCTTTCTCAGGGTGGTAATGTATTGAACAATCATAATCTTTGATTAACTCCAACCATCTTCCTTGACGCATATTCAACTCTTGTATAAATATATACTTAAAGCTTTTATGATCAGTATATATATCACTTTTCACCATACATATAATGCCTCCACACCTTCAATGCAAAAATTACTACTTCCAACTCCAAATCTTGAGTTGGGTAATTTTGCTCATGAATTTTTAATTGGCGAGAGACATATGTTATCACCACGTCATTCTGCATGAGGATTGATGCATCATTGTAGATTACAAACCCTTCTCCACTGCAGGGTGGTGTAAGCACAAGCGCGTTGATCAACCTTCTCTTCAGTTCTTTGAAACTCTCTTCACATTCATTTGTCCATAAGAACTTAACCTTATTCCGAGTCAACTTGGTGAGCGGATTAGATAATTGTGAGAAATCTCTCGCAAAGCGTCGGTAATATCCAACCAATCCAAGAAAACTTCGGATTTCGGTTACCGTGGTTGGTCTCGGTCATTGCTCAATAACTTCTGTTTTTGAAGGATCCACCGATATACCCCTACTTGAGATTATGTGACCCAAGAATGAAACTTTCTGAATACAAAATTTACACTTGGTGAATTTAGTGTACAACTTCTCCTTCCTCCGAGTCTTCAGTGCAATTCTTAAATGTTCTTCATGCTCTTTCTTACTTGAATATATGAGAATATCGTTTATAAAGACTACTACAAACTGATCAAGGTAATCTCTAAAGACTTTATTCATTAAATCCATGAAGATATCAGGAGCATTGGTAAGTCCAAATGATATTACTATAAATTCATAATGACCATACCTCGTACGGAAGACTGTTTTGGATATATCCTCCTTCTTGATCCCTAGCTGATGATACCCATATCGAAGATCGATCTTGGAAAAATATAGATCTCTTCGTAATTGATCAAACTAATCATCGATATGGGGTAGATGATACTTGTTCTTAATAGTGATCTTGTTAAGTTTCCAATAATCAATTTAAAGCTGTATTGACCAATCTTTCTTCTTAACAAAAATAATAGGTTCATCCCATGGTGAAGCATTAGGCCGAATGAACCTCTTATCTAAATTTTTATGGAGTTGCTTCTTCAGTTCTTGAAACTCAATTGGGGCTAATTTATATGGAGTTTTTGAAATAGGCGTAGCACGAGGTATGAGTTCTATTGAAAACTCAACTTCGCGATTTGGAGGAAGACTAGGCAAGTCCTCAGGAAATACACCAACATATTCCCGAACAATAGACACATTTTCAATGTTGAGTTTCTCCACAATCATTTGAGATAAATATCCCTCATGAATAGGTAACAAAACCCATATGATATAAGTAATTTTCATTGGGTGTTCAGGTTCATCATCATGATAGACGATTGAAGTTTGATTCGGAATATCGAATGTAACTTCCCTTCCTCGACAATTGATATGGGCTCTATACTAAGAGGGCTAATCCATACCCAAAATTGCATCAAATTCAACTAGAGGAAGAATAAAAAGATTCGTAGGAAGAACATTCTCACAAACTTCTATCGGAGAGGAGTTATAGACTTGAGATGCAGTCATCCTACCATTAGGAGTTTTCACTGCCAACTCAATATCTAATCGTTGAGGTGGTGTTGCGATACCCTTAGAAAATTCTTCAGATATAAAAGAGTGGGTTGAACCGGAATCAAATAAAACATTTGCAATCCTCGAGTGGATGATAAGTGTACCTTTCACCATGTCGCTAGGAACTTCTATGTCGACTATAGTAATTGCATAAGCTTGACCTTCTCCCCCTGACTTCTTTTGCAGTAAGTTCCTTTGACTTTTGAGGCATTGGTTGAAATAATGTCCCATCTCCTTATAGTTGAAACAATGTACTTTGATGACTTCTCCCTTACCCTTGCATTCATAAGCACAGTGACCTTTTTCTCAAGCAAACACCTTTTCCTTTTAAGCATGCACCAAGATGTTTCTTTCTACAAGTATCACATGTTGGAAAATTCTCCATTCTTTCGTCCCCTTATCTATTTTTTACACTGTCGTCCTCTTCTTCTCTTACTTACCTTCGAAGGCATAAAACTTGGAGAATTCTTTTTTTGTCTTGATAGCACATGACGCTATATCCTTATATGATGAGAATCTTTGGGAGGCTAGTGTTCTTCGATGGATTGGCTTAAGCCCATCAAAGAAACAATTAATCTTGCTCTTTGGATTACTTACGTTGTTCACAACATGCCTTTCTAACCTTGTACAAAGCTTCATACTTAGCAACATTTTTCTCTTCCTTTTGTCTAAGAGCCAAAAATTGTCTCTCCATATCCGCTCGTTGTTCACGAGGAAAATATTTTTCCAAGAAAAGTTCCTTAAAATCCTTCCATTACATGCTTCTTATTTCCTCCTCATGCTTGTTATTTCCTCCTCATCCTTAATGTTTTGAATCAATGACCATCGTTTATCCGTGTTAAAGTATAAGAGTGGACCGAATACCCAAGGTACTCTTTTAAAGGAGGTCTTGAGGTTCTTTTATAATGAATAATAAAGACCACATCGAACCACAGATTCGATTTGGGATGCAGACTCCAACACTCCCCCTCAAGCTAGGTGTACCTAGCTTGAACACATAAAGAAAAACAAAACAATCAACATACGCTGCAAACACTTCCCCTCAAGCTGGACATACTCAGCTTGATAACAAAATAAGACAAAACAATGTAAAGATAAATCGCCATGGCTGCTGCTCCCCCTCACGAAGATGGATGATGCTGCTGAAAAAGATTTGTCAAGCCGCTCAAGCGGTGCCGGTTGACAGAGCGCTGGGAAAGCCGCACTGGCGGTGCCGGTCGACCGAGCGCCGGGAAATCTGCATAGGCGGACCGATCGTCAGAGTCGTTGGGAAAACCATATGGTCGGGCCGATCGTCAGAGTGTCGAGAAACCGTAGGAGGAGGCTGGCATGGAGGCGGCGGGCTGCCGCAAGAGGAGGCCGACATGGAGGGAGCAACGGTGGTCAGAGGAGCAGCAAGAGGGGTTCCGCCAGGAGAGATGTGACGATCGTCTGCTTTGGAAACAGGCCGAGAGTCGCGTCGGGAGGTCGCTAGAGGGTGGAGCGGAAGAATGGGGGTCGCTTGGTTCGGCGAGCGTCGCGCGCACAGGGGCAGCGTCGGGCGGTGTATTGGGAGCAGCGCGCACGAGAGATGCCTCGTACGGGAATGGGGGTCGTCGCGGACTGGGGACGATCTGTGGGAGGCGACGACGGGTGGAGGACCGGGGCGTCGCGGGAGGAGGCGGAGGGGAGGGTTCTGCCTAGACGGAGGGGGGGGGGGCAGGAGCCGCAATGGATGCGGGAGCGCCGGGATCTTGCGTCGGGATCGGGAGGCACGCCGTCGGGATCGAGAGGCGCAGTGGGTCCGAGAGGCGCAGTGGGTCCGAGAGGCGCGACAGGAGGGCAGAGCCGAGCAGGACCGGTGGACAGGAGGCCGTTTGCGACAGGAGGGTGCCGCTGGGGGGGGGGGGGCGTTCCCGACGAGAGGAGGCCGTCTCATGCGGGGGCCGAATCGTAGAGGAGCAGCGGAATGGGGGGGGGGCGAGAGGCACAGCGGGTCCGAGAGGTGCGACAGGAGGGCAGAGCCGAGCAGGACCAGTGGACAGGAGGCCGTTCGCGACAGGAGGGTGCCGCTGGGAGGGCCATTCGCGACGAGAGGAGGCCGCCTCAGGCGGGGGTCAGATCGTAGAGGAGTAGCGGAATGGGGGGGGGGCTGCGTGAAGGTGGCCAATGGCTTGAGGCCGTCCCCCAGGGGAAAACCTAGAAAACTTAGAGCGAGAGAGGAAAAATGGGAGGGAAGGCTCGGGTTCGAGAACCTCCTCTGATACCATGTTACAATATAAGAGTGGACCGAATACCTAAGGTGCTTTCTAAAGGAGGCCTTGAAGTTCTTTTATAATGAATAATAAAGACCACATCGGACCACAAGTCCGATGTGGGATGCAGACTCTAACAATCCGCATCTCCTGAGAGACGATAAATTGCTATGACAACTTTCTCCCTTTCATTACTCCCCAAAGCGAGAAATATATTCTTTAAGGAAATTATCCATTGCTCAGCTACAAATAGATTTGTAGTCCCATTGAATGATGGAGGCTGCTGACGCATGAAGTGGTCTAACATTATTACACCATGTTTTGGATCAGCAGGCTACTCGATACGGGCATAGTTATTGGCCACGACCTGAGTCAGCTGCCTCAATATATTTATAATTTGTTCAGCTCCAGCTACAGTTTCAGCTTCATCTTCATTATCTTGCTCAGGAGGGCAATCACTACATGGATTACGTGTATTGATACAATTTTTATTCTTTCCGCTAGATGCCATTTCTCAACAATGACATACACTAGATTAAATCATAACATTATGAATCATAATGTATAATTTCAAAACTAGTGAAACACTTAACATAAATTGAAAAATTTATGCATAGTTAATCTCAGAATCTTAAACTTGATTTCTTTGAGAACATTCTCAAATCTTATTTTTTTTCAAATCATCCATGATGATTTGTAAAGAAAATGTGAATTAATCTAAGCATATCCTCCGAGAGTGCAAACCAGGTGCGTAGTAAGGGCACACTCACCGTGCATGAGAATGATGATCGAGATATACTTGAGCAACCCTTTTCGGGGTTATTACCCCTAGTTGCCTCTGTGCCAAAACCACATGTATTGCTAGGAAAACTACATAATATTTACCTTATCAAAACTTTAGGATGTTATCTTCTACTTAGACTTATCCTCAAAGTCAGTCATAGAGTTATATTCTCTAAATACATGCGATCATATCTCAAAAGACCGAATAATTTAGTAATCTTGAAAAACTAGACACATGCTTGAATTTCGCATCACATTTGAGAACTTAAAATACAACATAGTATTTTCTTTGAGAACACCATTATTCCTTTTAGCATATCTCTGTATATCAATCATAATACACTTCTTGACATCTTGAGAAAAAGAAACATAAGAAAGGAGTGAACTCAGTTACTCAGTAAGTGTACGCGTACAACGAAAGCTAATAAATCATGAATAATATCGAAATAATAAATGATGATCAAATAATGTCATATAAATAATTACATGAGCTAGAAACTTATCCATGGATATCGTAACTAATGAAATGCATAATATCGGACATCTGAAACTTACTGTCGAGGTCTCTTGTCAAGACATCTTACATAAATGAGTAAAAATGACTTTAAACAATCATAGAAGAATATTAAAAATATTATTCAAAACATTTTTAGAAAATATGGATATGGAAGAAAATTGATTTTCGACCGAATAGAAATAAAGTCGGTTTTCCTTAAAAATATTCTTTCGGTCTCTTGAGTACTTAAAGAGAGGAAAATGAAAGGAAAACTTGTAATTTTCAGAAATAACCATAAGAGAAGAAAATAGATTGAGTTGAAGATAAAAAGATCATATAATTCCCCCAACGAAGACATAAACATAAACAATCCCGGATAATGGTAAGATTGTAAAGTAAACTCTTACCTCATGTTCGACTTTCTTTGGATGTGTTCGAACCTCCTGTATAATAAATATAGATTTATTATACATCTATTCCAGAATCATATTTATATATATCATACCATATATGATTTACTTATAATCTTTTATCTCCCGTTATTAACAATTTTTTGTTAAAAACACTGTTCCAGATAATAACTGCTTTGTTTTTCATGTATGTTTTGATTCGGTAGTTTCGGTCCTTGTACTCTAATCATGGTTCCATCATCTCCATAATGTTAATCATGATATAAATATCATGTATACTCATTATATATGTACTGAAAGTAATCAATAAAAGGTAGAGATAGAAAAATGAATTACACTATTTATGGAGATGAGAGACCGTATGTACGCATGAACGCTTTTTTTACTTTTTGACGGATGAAATGAAAGAAAGGTAAATAATAATTCACATTTTCAGAATTATTATTATATCATATATACTTATTAAATCTACTCTTATTACCATCAATGTAAAACGGATTCGAAAAACGAATTATATTAATTTGTGGAGGTGGTAGTTCACATGTACGCATGAACGACATTATTTTTCATTTGATGGAAGAAAGAGTCTATAATGATGGTTTCATAATCATAATAACATTTCGGTATATTGAGGATACTGAAGCTATTATTTTATGATAAATACCACAAATTTAGAGGAGGTAAAAGTAAAAAATAAAGTGATCGGTTACGACGATTACGTCTTCTTTGAAAGAACTCATTTAGATCTCCTCTTAAGGACGCTATGGTTGGTCTTTTGGGAAGATCAACTTCTATAGAATGTGGCTAAGGATGTTGAGTAGAGAAATGGACAGAGCTTGGTCGATCTAGGTCGCTCAAAGTGGTGTAAAAAAGAGAGGGAAAATATGTCCTTTTATAAGAGAGGGAAATGACACATTTGGAATTACGAAAAAGATTAAATTATAACTAAGCCATTCTCAAGCTAAATGCTTCCAAATGACCATAGATTCGAAGCTTAAGGTAGGATATGGATGAAATCTCATCAACCAATAAATTTTGGACAGGTTTAAGTGGTATTTTAAACCTTATCTTTTGGTTTAACCCTTTAGTTAATCTATTTTAAGTTCTTTTTCACTCTTAAAGGGTCATAATATTACCTATAAGGGTAACAATTGACCCATAAATGGACAAGGAATGATTTTGTCGACCATATTTTACCCCTTGTCCTCTTTCAAGATTTTTATAATTTTTAAATAATTTAATAAAATATTATTTTTATAAAATATCATTAATGTCATTTTTGGTCCAATCTATTTAATCTGACTTTAAATACATCAAGACAAAGATAAAATTCGAATCTAAACCTTTCACACATCCCTAATATGTTATATTTATATATAAAATTCGCGGAACACAATAATTATTTAAAATTGTATTTCTTTTAATATTTTTAAAATCATTTATTTTATTTTTCCATTAATTGAATAAATACTGTATCGGCATTGTGTAAGCATTTATGGTAATTATTTAATCATTAAAAATTAGAAATTAATCACTATGATAAAAGCAATTAGTTTATCTTTCAAATAAACATTTAGATTTGAACTTTTTTGTATTTTTATCCATATAATAAAAAATTCGAGTTATTAAAGTCAAGAGAATGACATTTTGTATTTATTCTTTTATTAAAGTAATATAAAGGTTATAATCAAAGAAATATGACACCAAGTGACCATATATTCAAGATTTGGATAGATATAGCAGAACTCCACTCATCCAATAGGATAAAGACAAATGTTAGAGAAATTTTAAAGTCTTATCACATTAGTTTTTAACCTTAATTACCCGATTTACCCTTTATTGAGCTGATAAATTTTACCACCATTATAAGTGGTGGAAATTAATTTTAAAATAAGTGCGCAAAACGCGACGAAAACCATTTTTTAGAAAAATATAGTTTTAAGCATAAAACTGGATTTTTCTTATCTCATTCCTAGCAAAATATTTGATAGAGGTTAAAACATTTGGTTCAATATATAATATATATACATTTCATTAAAATCATTTATAAATAGTGATCAATTTAATTTATTAAGATAAAAACACATTGCGTGCATAAAATAGTTTTTTAGAAAAACAACACTTTTATCTTCTAATAATTTTTATTTTCATTTCTAATCAATTGATAACTAATGAATTCATTTTATACATATGCAAAACATAATTTTTTCATAATTTTGTTAATCCCATTCATACTCGTTAATCCAACAGATTGACGATAACTGTTACATTAAATAATATTTTAGTAGTAGATCACGGTTCGTTTAAACCTGTTGTTGCGTGTAACGCAAACTATCGAAAAATTAAATTTTAAAAAAAAAAGAAATATATCATAAAATCTCGGGGTATTACAGTATCCTTTGCTTCAGAAACTGTTATGTCGTTCCGTCACCTTTGAGGAAGGCTGTGATGGGGGATTATCATCATTCCCAGTCGGCGGTTCACCCCGACACGACGAAGATGTTTTATGATGCGATGCATCGATTCTCGTAGTTAGGTATGAAACTGGACATTGTTGATTTTGTTTCCCATTATACTTGTCAATAGATCAAGGTTGAGCATCAGAAGCTTTCTGGTTTGTTTCAACCATTTCCTGTACAGACTTGAAAGTGAGATGAGATATCAATGAATTTCGTCGTTGGTTGCGGCGTACGCCTCGAGGAAAAAATGCGATTTGGGTGGTGATTGACCGATTGACCAAATCAACTCACTTTATATTCCCATTTGTGATACCACCGATGTTGAGGACTTGGGCAATCCGTATGTGCAGGAGATTGTCAAATTGCATGGTGTTCCGTCTTCCATTTTTTCTGATAGAGATCCCCAGTTCACCTCTCGTTTTTGGAAAGGCTTCCCGGAGGCGATGTGATCCCATATAAAGTTGAGCACAACGTACCATCCTCTGATAGATGGGCAGACGGAACGAACCATACATATTTTGGAGGATATGATTCGTGCTTGTGTCCTTGACTTTGAAGGAGTGCGGAATTGCCATTTGAGACTTGTTGAGTTTGTCTACAACAATAGCTATCAGTCCTCCATTAAGATGACACCTTTTGAGTCCTTGTATGACCGACTTTGTAAATCTCCGCTTTGTTGGTTGGAGGTTGGTGAAGCTTCCTTAGTGGGACCTAGTTTGATCCAGGAGACGAGGGCGAAAATCCAGATGATTCGATAGACGTTGGCGATGGTGCAGAGCTGATATAAATCTTATGTGGATCGTCGTCAACGACCTTTGAGTTCTTAGTTAGAGACCAGATGTTTTTTAGAGTCTCGCTTCGGTTGGGTCATCGACGGCTTGGTGAACAGGGGAAGCTAGCGCTGAGATACGTGAGACCGTTTGAGGTTGTTGAGCGGATTGGGAAGGTGGCTTACAGTTTGGTCTTGCCACCTTTGATGACATTGATCCATGACATGTTTCATATGTCGCAACTTAAGAAATATCTTTTAGACCTGTCACATGTTCTGAATTAGGCGGACCTTGATGTGGAACCTGATATGATCGTGATTGAGCAACCAGTTCGAATTGTTGATTCTTTGATGAAGGTTCTCCGGGGGAAGTCCACACCTTTGGTTCGGGTGCCATGACAACATGGTTTTGATTCTCACGAGATCTGGGAGTGTGAGGTGTTGATTTGAGATCAGTGATCTCATCTCTTTGCTATGGGCTCTTCTTGACTAGGCTTTCTGGGGTTAGAAAACATTTATGGTGAGGAGAATTGTAACATCCCGACATTTGTTTTCAGGTATGATTCTTGGTTTACTTTGGCCCTTTTTGTTTTTCATGTTGATTTTCGGATGCACCTGTTGATTCTTGGTTGTTATCGCTTGTTTGAGCCTTTTGAGTGGTCGAGAGTGAGTTTTGATTCTTGTTTGAGAGGTCGGGAGATGTCCTGGGGGGATGGCTCGAGGGTGGACATGAGCTTGTAGCCGAAATGGGCTAAAAGAGGTCCACCGGCTCGCCGGTGAGGAACATCGGCCAGCCGGTGGGGTTCCCAGAGCTGCAGGCATTCTGCCTGGCGCCACCGGCTAGCTAGTGACGCCGTTATGGGTGAGAAAATCCGGGGTAGTATCATTACTTTATTTCTCATAATCTTCGTTTTAATTCTAAACACCTCTTCTAAAGGTACCAAGGGCGCGCAACAGAAACAGATGGGTTAGAGATTTAAAAATTTTCATCGCCGATCGACGTAACTACATCGTCTTTGATGATGCGTAGCCTGATACAAACGCTGAGAATCTCGTGTGAAAAATTTTAGCACAAAAAATGAATTGAAAAATTTTCCTCGATCGATTTGAAGATGCGTTTGACAACTGTTAGTCACCAATGATTATTGCTTGAAGGAACCGATGCCAGATCCCTCTAGATCGTCCACAAGCGCTTCGAAAGTCTACGGGAACGTCGATCGTCGATATCTGGGTGGTAGCGTGGAGATTCGACGAAGCCTTCAGCGTCCCTACAATTACTGCTACGATGATCCTTTGATCCGTGAAGATGAACTCGGATCGGTTGAATCATCAACTTCTCTCTTTAGGAAGCGGGAGGAGAGAGGCTCTCAAAATCGTACATTGAATAGTACCCCAAATGAGAGCCTCCTCCCACTTATATAATGAGGTGCAGAATATCCGGAAATGACTCCCAGATCCGCGAATATTCATTACCCACTAAACATGACATAAACAATGTGTTATGACCAACTAACCGTGTCATAAAATAATATTCGCTCGTTAAATATTTTTTCATGTATTAAGTTAATACCTTGTGAATACTTTTAATAAATAAATTCAATATCAATTATTCTAAAACTTGAATAATATGAATTTATTTATTTCTTGGCGATCGTATATTCCCTGACATCACTCGGACCCTGTGGTGGGGCCCACCATGTCCTATACTCTTATTCATTAGAATAGGTCCAAACTTTTGAACACTTAGTGTGTGACCCTCTAGACCTTTATCTCGATAGTAGTGAATATTATTCACAAAGCAAGTGCGGAGTCTTGCAACCCATCAAAGTCTCTAAAGAGATAAAGGTATAGTCATATCAACGACAACTTCCTACGAATACACGCCGTATAATATAATCTCTTTGTTTCGTGATATCTCATAAAGTAGGACGCACACTTCTTGTCATCATCATTTCTTGCTTTATTGTTCTTTGACCTTACTAGTCAGACTTAACTTCTTCTACCATGATCATGGATTTAGTAAAGGTACTACCATTCTGATCAATTAGGCTCGAGATATCACTTCTTTTCAGAACCGACAAATTCTATCTTGATTATTCAATCAATGCCATACCACCAATGACTCACTCAACGCAAGGTACCTCGCTACGACATCAGTGCCGTAGTTTTTGTTTTGCATCAAAGTACGTAATCAAATGACACACATCGATAATAATCTCAAGTCATGTGACCAATACACGTGTTCGCAGATAGAAACAACCAATGACACATGAAATATGCGGCGTTCCTATTGACGGGTCAGTCTTTATGATCTCATCTACTCGAGACCACCAAGTTCAAATTTCATGAGAAGAAGTCTCAATACTTATGAGCTCCCAACACCTGATAGTTAGACATCATCTATATTGAATCAGTATGATGTATCTAGACTATATGACATATGTTTAAGATTAATGTCATAGTATCTCGAGGTTCTCATTATAGTATGAGAACTGACCTTTTGATACCACAAATAATCTATGGATATTCCCATTTAAATAGTGGACGCAGAAATATCAACACTATTATGGTAAATATACATCATGTATAACTCACTGTATACATGATATGCTAATCGAAAAGTACTGTTTAAGTTGGGTTTAGGTTACCCATTTTTACAACCTCTTCCTCATACCTAATTCGACCCAAATGATCTTGAAGTCTCTTGAGATGATTTTGGCCCCCTTCCAACCTTGAAACTTCACGAGTTGAAGTGCCATTTGAATGCTTGAATCTCTCTCGGTAAGTGTGCTTTAGATCTATTGATTAATTCTCTTCTCCCTTGTGTTTCTTCTTCATCGAGGGTTGTGAAATCTTGGGTTCTTGTTGAATTTGGGATTTGATTTGGGAATTGTGATTCTCGGATCCCTTCTTGATTTGTTCTACCCATCCTCTCTCTCTGATCGTGGATCCCGTGTTAGTGATCGTTGATCTCGTGAATTGAGGTAGGTGGTTTCTTAATGCAATTCCTATCAATTAATACCGCTGTTGCTTGCTTGATTTGAAATGGATTTCCAAATGATTTCCAAAGCATGATTTGAGTGTTTTGATCAATGTTTTCGAAATGGCATGTTGTGTGTGTGATGAAATCTCTTTGACTGCGACTTTTCAAATAAAAGTGTTGATTTTTGGAAAATGGCTTCAAAATGAATGAATGATTTAACGAAAGGCTTTGATGATGATTCTTGTGAAATGATGGCATGAGATGTTTTATGAATTTGAAATGAAATGACCATTCGATATTGGTTTTTGAAATTAAATGACATGTTTTGAAACTTGAAATTGGGGCTGATTGAAATCATTGCTTGAAATGATTTGAGATTGATTGAAACGAGTGATAGCCCCTCGTACGATTGATTTCTTTGAAACACATGAGAGCCTGGATAGTTGGGTGGGTAGTCTAGGACAAGCACGCTAGGCATGTATTAGCTTTACCTAGCCATGGATTGACTATGACAACGATTCTAAACTTGATGAGGGCAGAGAGTTCATTCGTTGGGGTGGACTCCTATTTCCCCTAGGCCTGAGATCTAGGGATGTGTGCACACCTGAAGTCGTTTTTCACTGAGATGTGTGAGGATCCTTGAGCCTTGATCTAACAAACCTCTGGTCTTATAACCATGGTGCTATGATTGAAAAATGATTTATACATGCCAATGTTTATGAAATGAGTTATTTATGTCTGTTTCGATAGAAATGCTTATTTATGTCTGTTTTGATGGAAATGCACTTTTGTACCTGTGTTATACTTGCCATTGGAATGACTTGAAAAACTTGTTTTATTCTGAATTATGAAAAGATTATCATGCTATGTTTTATTTAAAATTGAGCATATTTGGTTTATTTGATATGGAGTGCTTATGAAATGCTTGGTAAGATCCTACTGGGCTAGTGTTGCTCACAATCTACTTTTACCTTTGGGCGTTTGTAAACTTTCTTATGTTAGGTCTAGGTAAAGGGAAAACACCGCTTGAAGACGGTGAGTTTTCTTGATAGCGGAACCTTGGGAGTTGGCGGTGACAAACGGAGTACGCGATCCACTTGTTACAAGGAGATCTTGTGTTGATGTTGTCTTTAGTTTATGTTCTTGTCTACCTTGGGGAGTTTTACTCTTGATGATTGTTTTGACATACCCGTTGTTTATGGTTTCTTTTTGTTGCTTTTGTCTTGTTGAGTTATCTTGTGGCGAAATCGTTCCCTCTTTGTTTCTTCATGCCCATATGCTATTCGTCAACTTGTGGGGATCGGGAACGCCCTTCGGGCCGTGTCAAGATTGATTCCGGTACTTGTTTTGCGGGTTATTCGGGTCGGTTCGTGATAGTAGTTGCCGCTGCCCAAGTACTCTTGCAATGCCCCCGGGGAACACCGTGGGTATTGGATGCCTTGGAGAGCAACGCCCTTGCCCTTCCAGTCGAAACACATTGCCATATCCTTCCAATTGGTAGTAACATAACCCAAAGGTTCAAGCCAAGAGATGCCAAGCACCAGGCCGGGCCCAGACATTTTAAAAAATACAGGCATCAACCTTGAAGTCAGGATCACCTAAACACACCAACAAGGACTTGTAGACCCCTGTGAAGGACCCGATGGCCATCGCCCAACCGGATATAAAATGGGTTGGTGTCACAAACATGGGCTGAGAAATGCTTCAGCAGTTGCTTGGGGAGAGAAAATTACGACTTGCCCCACCATCAATTAGAATCATGAGCGGAAAGCCTGCAATGCTCCCCTCAATGAGCATGGGCTTGGAACCGGAAGTCTGCAACTGCTCTGCCACACAAATGGTTGTGCCCTGGAGCACCAGCTCGCACAATTCGCCAATGGGGTCGAGAATGTCACCCTCCTTGCCCAAATCCGCAGAGACCTCCATGACGTCTCCAGGGTCAGCTTCATTACGCTCCCAAACCATGAGTTTAAATCCACTCTCGGAACATTTATGACCGGGAGAGAACCGTTGTCCACACGTATTCGCTTTCCTGGCTTCAAATTCTTTGCGTTATAAATTGTGCATGCCTTTCCATTTGGGGACATAGTCACCCCTCTTGTCCCGATCATTAGGCAGCACCAGGGGAACCAACTTGACAGCGTTCGTTGTCCACACGTATTCGCTTTCCTGGCTTCAAATTCTTTGCGAGATAAATCACGCACATCTTTCCATTTGGGGACATAGTTACCCCTCTTGTCCGGATCATTAGGCAGCACCAGGTGAACCAACTTGACAGTGTTCGTAGTCCAATTGCGAACCTGACTGCTAGGCATGGAACTCCTGCCGTGAGATTCAGACTGCCGAAAACCCCTTTCACAAGTAACTCGAGTTCGATGAGCCATGACAGCGTAAGCAACCATGCTTTGGACCGTGGTTCATTAATCAAAATCGTACTGCCAATTTCAGGCTGCAACCTGCCAATGAATAAGCTCATATATCATTTGTCGGTGAAATCAGGAATGTGCAAAGCTATCGTTCAAATGCATCAATATAGTCCTCCATCGTGCCTGTCTGGTGCAAATCCTTTAGAAACTTCACCGGATCTTCCTCAGCCGTGCAGCCGTAACGGCCTGAGAGCTCCTCCTTAAACTAAAGCTAAGTAAGATTGGTCTGGGATGAGTTCATCCTTCCATGCACAATTGCGCCAAAGGAATTTTAAAATGCTCGTGAATGTGATGGAGTGAGAAATAGGTCTTAGCTCGAGTGAGCCAAGTCACTGGATTCTCGCCAGAAAAACACGGCATCTCGGCGTGCTTAGCATTCACACACGTAACTCGTCCCAATGAGGGGCATGCAAGTCGGGATCATTCGCCAAATCTTCAAGGTCTCAACTACAAACATCCGCACCTGAGCTCTGTCCAGTAACTCGGTCGTCGTCGACAGCCCATTTCCCCTTAAATTGATAGAGGCACTCTCCTTCTGATGCTGTAGAATTTGAGGGATAGAAACCGATTGCTCCTGGATGAGAAGTTCCGGTCGATGAAATCCATTTTCGTGTCGTTGAGAACCAGTTTTCAGCTCTGAAACTGTAGTTTCCAAGTCGGCGACCCTGCTCTCCATGCACGTGGGCATAAAGCAGCAGTTTTGGGGATAGGCCTGGGAAACAAGAGCAACACCTTCGCCGAAAATGGGGAAACCACTTGAGTGCGAGACGGCTAAGGAGAAGAACTCGATGGAAGCACCAAATTGTTAGGAACACAGAGATAAGAGAATGATTTCTATCTGGAAAACTGGAATTTCAATTCAGAATTACCTTTCCACATGGACTTACTGACTTTGGTATCCACTTTTCCTGGGAGACACTCCTTGGCAGGTCCCTCCACTAGCAAGTCGAACCTTCTACCAAAAAATTAACCAAATCCGCATCCCCGGGAACAATCTCCTTTATATCCCCGACCCGACCATCTAACAAACTAGTAAGACTGTAATTGCATCACTGCCCTTTGGGCGACTGACTAACGACCTCCCGAGCCCCCCCCGTGCATTCACCCCCATGCTGGTAAGTATAGAGAATAGGAGGCTTGGGGTGACTGCCTAGCAGACTCCTATCATTTGCAAACGTACAAAATATGTATAATCTGATATACAAGAAAAACAAGTTAGAAGAAAATGTATGTATGTTAAATAAAATTCGACCATAAAAGTTAAACTACTAATAAAATATCCGAAGAACATTCATGCTCCAAAAATTCGCAGAACGTTTTAATAAAAAGCTTATAACTCATTTTAGTGGTCTGATTATGAACTATCAGATTCAGATTTATAATTATCATCACTGTCAATTTTTCTTTCACTGGATTTATATCATTCAGCATCTTATTCAATCTCGTCTGAATCAGACCCTACACGAACCGTTTCTTGTGTGAAGTTGCACCATTTCCCTTTGTTGTCTTGACCTCTGATTTAGATTATGCTAGCCTTTTTTGTTTGACTTTTAGTGAATTTCTTTTCTTCTCAATGGTGCCTCGCCTCAATTCCTCAAGCACACTGAGGTTAGAGCCTTAAACTAAACAGGGCCAGTGCCTTGATTGCATTGGAATTTTGCTTCTGCCATGTTTTTTCTTGTATATTCATTATTGTTGAACCCCATTTTATTATAATGGGTATTTCCGAGTCCCACATCGGAATATCCCGCCTTGTAATTTATATTACCCATCGATAAAAGAATATCTCCGTCTCACATTGAGGAAAGAAGAATTCGCCTTCTACATGGTATCAGAGGTCAGGGAGCATGCACCAAAGCCCGCAATGGGGATAGTGGAACCATCAGCGACAGTGATGGCTGAGGAACCAGTATAGGGACGGTAGTTGGAGAGCATACCTGGATCACCGGTAAGATGATCGGACGCACCTGAGTCAAGCATCCAAGTAGGGGAGTGATGACTGACAAATGCAGTGGAGCCACCAGAGTGGGCAAGAGATGCTGAAGAAGGGCCCGGTAGGGAGGTGGCCCGATGATCGTGAATCATCTGGAGCTCAGCCAGGGAGAGATCCAGAGATGAAGGAAGAGCGGCAGTGGACGGGGAAGCATCCTGGACCGCAGTCTGACCCTGCCGCAGTTGCTGAGATGGGTGACCATGAAGGACCCAACAACGGTCGATTAGGTGGCCGAGCTTGCCACAGTGCCGTCATAGGGGACGAGGTCGGCTCTCTCCACGTTCATGTTCACGTCCACGAGTGCCTGAAGAGCGACCACTGCCGAGGCCCAAGAGGACAGTGTGATCAAGGCTAGGGGTGGGTGGGGCAAGGGCCCGATGAGCATTCCCATGACGATGACACACCTGTGGAATCTCTAGCGAAGAGGGGCTGACGAGCATCTCCGTAGCTGTTGTCGCATATTCTGGGTCGAGGCCACGGAGGTTGAATAGACATAATTGGTCCCTTTGGGCTGAGGCGTCCGCAGGTGTCTGTGGAATGAGCCAAAGCTCAAACAATTCATCCTGTAGAGCTTTCCATTTCATGAATGGACGAAACATATCGAGGTGGACTGTCACTTCGCCATCATCTCGAGTAGAACCATATCAGTTTCGACCATATTCCGACAACAGATCAGCTTGCAGACATCTTCACAAAAGGCCTCCTGGGAGCTCGTCAGGACTCTCTCACTACTAAGCCCAGCCTCCACGGCCCAGCTTGAGGGAGAGTGTGTATGGTCTTATTCGATGTCGTCTTTCTTTTTGTGGGACTCTTGGTCCAAGTTGGGCATGTCCAGTTTGAGGGGGAATGTTGAACCCCATTTTATTATAATGAGTATTTCCGAGTCCCACATCGGAATATTCCGCCTTGTAATTTATATTACCCATCTATAAAAGAATATCTCCGCCTCGCATTGAAGAAAAGAGAATTCGTCTTATGCAATTATCATTCATAAGCTGTTCCCGACTTTATACACTATGTTATAGATGTTTTGTGATGTAATCTACTAGATGAAGTATTGTGTCACTCAGATGATAAGAACTCGGGTTCCTGTTTGATCATTTCTTTATGTTGATTATCCTGGTAAATGAAAATCAGTCGCCAACCAAAATTTTTTACTGCAGCGAAGAGAACATTTATCTTCTCTGTAAGAAACTGTGCATGAACGGGGCTGCGGTGATGAAGGATCTTTTTGTTGTTTTCATTTCTAATGAGAATAAGCGGGTATGTATGTTATGACAACTTCCAGTGAAATTTTCAATCAAATATGAGCAGATTCTCCTTTTCCATGGATACTGCTAATGAAATTCTTGCGTCAATGGATTAAATTGTTGTGTTGACCATGATTTTTACCTTTTATTGAACTGCTGAAGTAGGTTCCTCTGTGGCATCAGAAGGCCAGTTCAAGAGCAGATGGCATTGTTCTTTGGGATTATCACGTTATTTGTATAGAGGTGTGAAATCCATTACAGGTTTTGGTTTCACCATCTCTACATTTACATGATTCTTGAAAAACATTTTGACTTGCAGAGAAAAGTAGAAGGCAGTTCCTCTAATCTGGTCTGGGATTTAGATTCAACTCTGCCATTTCCTTCTACTTTAGCCTCCTATTTGGCTGAAACTATCCAGCCTTCATTGCAGTTATTCACCGAGTTTAAGAGGTATTTTCCTTAGTACATTACTGCTACTGTTTTTCTCACGGCTCGGTTTGACAACACTTACTGAAAATTGTTTATAGCATTTATCACTTACGATAACTGTCTCTGTGCAAGCGCTTCCAGATTGCTTGTAAGTGATAAGTGCTATAATCAGTTATTAATAGGTGGTGTCAAGCAGTTTTCAATAAGCAATCTGGAAACATTTATAATCTTAAGTGATAAGTTTGAGAAACAGTTTTCTGCGAGTGATGTCAAATGGAGCCTTGTAGAAATTTCCACTCATGATAAACAGCTATTTTCACTCTATTTTCTACAACTTTTAAAATATGTAATCAACTTCACTCATATATTTAGGTTTTTCCGGATTGTGCATGCTCCGTTATTCGTCCGTTTTTTTGCATCTGATAGAAGACACATGAAAGATTCTGCCGGGAATTGGATTGCTAGACCACCGGATTATGCCGCCATAGTTGCTGATGGTATGTCGCAATTTTGAAAGATTTGGGCTGGGTTTGGTTTTGGAAAACATTTCCAGTTTTTTATTTTTTAAAAAACTATTAGGAAATATATTAGATCATGCAAATGGAAGACATTTTTTTAGAAAGTGAAAATGGCAATGGTTGATTTCTGAAAGAAAAAAAAACTTGTTTTCATGTTCAAAGTAAAATGAACACTCCTATGTTTTTTGTTTTTCCTTACTTTTCTGGACATATTTTAACATATTTTTTTTAATACATTTTTGAAAATGAAAATGAGAAATATTTTTCAAAACCAAACCCAGCCTAATATTCTTATCTGGCTATTCTGAATTATATGGTTATTAGTGAATGAGCATGTGTTTGTAATAATTTAAAAACAATGCAACTGATGAAGTATCCTGTTGTTGTGCAGATGGAAGTGTGCATAATTTGAATGAGTACATTGAAATCCATGGTCTGGAGTCGGTGATAACTGCAGGGACCGATGATTTGAAGAATGCAGTTGCTACTCAGAAACTCGGTGTTGTGGTTAGTGAAAGCCAATTCCCAGATTTCTTTTCCTTAATTTAGTATTTTAATGACCAAATTATGATTTGTTTTTTATTATTATAATTTGTCAACAACTTAATTTTTTATAAAAACTAGTTATTATCGAAATTATTAAGAATTTTACACAATTATAAGATTTAGTAAGGAGATAATGAATATGAGAAAATTATAATATTATGAATATTAATATTATCCAGGGTTGATAAAGAATTTACTTTCTTTGCATGTTTTATCCTCAATACCTTCATTGTGATAATTTTTAACATAAAATTACCGATATATTCATTTTTTTAATTTGCACCAGGATTTTCAAAAGTTGCATTTTTTGAAGTGTCAACTGGAACTATTATTAAATAAGTCTAAAAATGGATTTTTATACTATTCATTTATATATTCGTATTCATTTAATTATTTGAACCAGATATATAAGTGATGTACAAAAATGACAAAATGGTCAACAACTGATGTTGTGACACTAATCAGTCATCCATCCTATGGTCTTGAGTCACACATCACCTATGCCCATATCTGTATCCCCATACATGCAATTTGCATGTGCACATTCAACCACAACACAAATGTGTATGTGGGGATGAAAAATACACAAATCAATTCATATAGAGGCACCCATAAAGTATCAATGCAACAAGAGTCAGTTTTCCTCCTTCGGCCTCTTTCTGTGGGGCATTTTTGGTGCCCTACACGTTTTGAATACGCCTTGGATGATGGTGATGAACGCATGGGGATCCCTTGGCGCTTCCAGAGTACGTATTCGAGTGGCATCGACGAACGTGATGTGATGTAGAGGTCTTTCCTCATCTCACGCTTCATTATCACATGATATTATTGCGACTCTACCTGTTTTTTGCATCATTGTTTCCTTATGATTTCACTGTTGTGAAGCACTTTTGATATCTATGAGATCATAAGTTGGATTTGTTGACAATATTGATTACGGTGAATGAGTTGCATAGAGGTGTCTTGGAATATCTGAAAGTTGTATTTGAAAGTGGTAAAAAGAAAGACATATATGGAAGAGAAGAAGTCTTATATGACCAAGGCATATCAATATTGGATGCTGATATGGAAGAGAAGAAGTCTTATATGACAAAGGCATATTAGTATTGGATGTTGATATTTTGGCGAAGGAATAAATATTTTGAGTGTCAAAAATTTGACTAGTTTTAGAGGAAGAGGCAAGCTTGTGCAGAATCAGAGCAGGGCGGCTCGATGACCCCTAGAGTCGGTAGCTCCAATGGGTTTGTTCGGAACCTTGTGAAGCGTTATGGCTTATCAAGCAACACCCTCGAGACTTGCAAATCGACGTGGGACCCGGTTTTTAAGCCCCTACTGTTCATCAGTTTTAAAAACTTGGACACATGCGATGCCTGTTTGAAACGACGACGCATCACGTCGCCTTCTACCTTTCGAGCCTAGGTTTTCTACATGCCGTGACTGTAACAATTGCGATCAAGCTTGAGCACTGTATATCTCGAGGAGCTTGTGCTGTGGGTGCCTCAAGTTAAAATGTATGCATGCAAGCCTCAGCGTTGGATGATGTGAATGATTTGTGAAAATTTTGATGCCATGGATGATCCGTCAACGATATGAAGCGACACAAAAGTTGTTTCTATGTTTGAGTATGAGTAACCAATTGAAAGCTGTGTTGCGGAATCACCGGGAGACAGAACGGCAGAAAACGAGAAAACGAAAGAAAGTAAAGCAACAATGAACACGACGATTTACGTGGTTCGGGAAAAATCCCTACGTCCACGGGAGAGGCAGAATTTCACTATGATTCGGGAGCACAGAAATTACAGAGGATTTCCAACATCAAACCCTTGCCCGAAATGGGCTATAAAACAAATGGAGAAGACGATCACTATTCCAAAAAGTGGTCCGCGTCGCTACAGTGAACAGCGACTGGCTTTGTGAAAAGCGCTACAGTAAAGTTGACCCCGAAGTCTGCACCGCTACAATGTCTGTCGGTGTCGGTCGGTCAGCTCCGCTACAGTGGTCAGCATTGCTACAGTACCGAAAAATTTGGGGGCCACAAGCATTCGGCCCAACCGGATCGGGCAACACCAATCCAACAATCTCCCACTTGTAGCCTGATCCGCTGCACTGCTATTCTTCGATGCAACTGATGAAGACAACTTACTTAATCTAAGTTCTTCCTCTTCTTCACTCACCAGTGCCATGCTTTCACAGATTCACGAAATACAAACTGTTTTCCTCTTCTCCTCCCATCAAGTCCTCCATCATTCTGCCTCTCATCCTCCGTTCATCAGTGGAGACCAACAGAGGCACAGCAGTGCCTCAGCTTCTGTATCACCATAGGCTTTGTCAACATGTCTGCCGGATTGTTGGTTCCACATATCTTCTGCAAAGTCAGCAACCCATCCTGTATCAAACCTCTGATGAAATGGTACTTCAACTGAATGTGCTTCGTCCGGGCATGAAACACTGAGTTCTTGGCAAGATGTATAGCACTCTGACTATCACAGTGCAATACATTCTCCTCTCGCTTTCTTCCCAATTCATCCAAGAAGTTCTTCAGCCAAACCATCTCTTTCCCAGCTTCTGTTACAGCAATGTATTCTGCCTCTGTGGTGGATAAAACCACCACCTTCTGCAATTGTGATATCCAACTTACCGCAGTCCATCCACAGGTAAAAACATAACCCGTGGTACTCCTCCTGCTGTCGACATCGCCTCCAAGGTCAGCATCCACATACCCCTGCAATGAAGTTCCTTTCCCAAAGTACAGAGATACCTCCTTGCTGCCCTTCAAATACCTCAGTATCCACTTCACAGCTTCCCAATGTTGTTTTCCAGGGTTAGCCATATACCTGCTCACAACTCCCACTGCATGAGCAATGTCAGGTCGAGTACAGACCATGGCATACATCAGGCTTCCCACAACTGATGCGTATGGAACTTTTGCCATGTACTCCACCTCTTCTGCCGTCTTCGGTGATTGCTCCTTTGATAGTTTGAAGTGGCTCGCCAGGGGAATAGAGACTGCCTTTGCTTCCAGCATGCTGAATCTTCTCAGAACCTTCCCAATGTAATCAGCCTGTGACAACATTAAAGTTCCAGCCGTGCGGTCTCTCTTGATCTTCATTCCCAGAATCTTGCCAGCTTCTCCAAGATCCTTCATTTCAAACTCCTCAGCCAATTGCCCTTTCAGCTCATTAATCCTCTGCATACATGATCCTGCAATGAGCATGTCATCCACATACAGAAGCAATATAATATATTCATCACCGAAAGACTTGATGTAGCAACACTGATCCATGCCACATCGTTTATATTCATTTTTAGACATAAATGAATCAAACTTCTTGTTCCACTGTCTCGGTGCCTGCTTCAGTCCATATAAGCTCTTCTGGAGTTTGCACACCAAGTCTTCCTTTCCAGACTCTACATATCCCTTTGGCTGCTGCATGTAGATATCTTCCTCCAAATCTCCATGAAAGAAAGCAGTCTTGACATCAAGCTGCTCAAGGTGCAAATCCTCTGACGCCACAATGCTGAGAACCACCCGAATGGTGGTAAGCTTTACTACTGGTGAGAAGATTTCAGTGAAATCTACTCCCTCCTTCTGTTGAAAGCCTTTCACCACCAGCCTTGCCTTGAACCTCCTCTTTCCATCATGTTCTTCCTTGACCCGGTAGACCCACTTATTCTGCAATGCTTTCTTTCCTCTTGGCAGAGGTGTTAGCTCCCAAGTGTTGTTCTCATGCAATGAGGAAATCTCCTCCTTCATAGCCAGTTCCCACTTGCTCGACTCCTTCAGCTGCATTGCTTCTTCAAAGCATTCTGGTTCTCCACCGTCAGTCAATAAAAGGTAATGCAATGATGGTGAATACCTCTGCACATGCCTTCTCACCCTTGATGATCTCCTCAACTCCACTGGAGTAGTAGGTTCCACCGGTTCGGATTTCTCAAGCTCAGACACACCTTCAAGCTCCACTTGCTTTTTGCATTCTGATTCAATGTTCCCATTTTCATCTTCAACTGCATGGCGATCTTTGTACATGACACCTTCATTGAATACCACATTTTGGCTCCTGATGACCATCCTGTTGAGATCATCCCAAAAGCGATACCCAAACTCCTCACCACCATAGCCAATAAAGAAACATTTTTTGGACTTGGCATCAAGCTTGTCCCTTGCATTAACATCAACATGAACATATGCTAAACTGCCAAAGACTCGTAAATGTGAGAGTTTTACCTCCTTACCAGACCAGAGTTCCTCGGGTAGACATTCCCCCATTGGCACAGAGGGACTCCTGTTTATGAGATATGCTGCCATATTCACTGCATCAGCCCAAAAGGTCTTGGGTAACCCCGAATGCAGCCTCATGCTCCTGGCACGTTCATTCAGTGTCCTATTCATCCTTTCTGCCACACCGTTCTGTTGTGGTGTTCCTGAGATTGTCTTCTCCCACCGAATTTCATTTTCAGAACAAAATTCTCTGAACTCTTGACTGCCATACTCGCCACCGTTGTCGGACCTCAAACATTTCAGCTTTGCTCCTGACTCGTTCTCCACCATGACTTTCCACTTCTGAAATATCTTAAACACATCAGATTTGTTTTTCAGAAAGTAAACCCATACCTTCCTCGTTGAGTCATCGATGAATGTCACATAATATTGTAACCCTCTGAGAGATGGTACTGGTGCAGGCCCCCAAACATCTGTATGCACCAGGTCCAGCTTTCCGGCCTTCGGTGTTCTGCCTCCTTTTGCAAAGGACACCTTCTTCTGTTTTCCAAAGATGCAATCTTCACAAAAGCCTACTTCCACCGACTTCAGCTCTGGTAGCAATCCTTTTGTTGCCAGCACCTTAATCCCCTTTTCACTCATGTGGCCGAGTCTGTAGTGCCACAGTTTAGAACCTCCGACAGCTTCGAGTGATGCAGCCATGTCCATGCACGTTTCTGTCATGTTGTACAGGGTGTCATTCTTTGCTCCCCGAGCTATGACCATAGCTCCTCGGGTGATCTTCCATGCACCACCAGTGAACGTGGTACTCAACCCTGCATCATCAAGCTGTCCCACAGAAATGAGATTTCTTCTTAAACCAGGGATGTACCTCACGTTTTCCAGAACCAGCAAGCTCCCACTGTTGGTCTTGATCCGTGCATCTCCTTTCCCCACAATCTGCAAGGGCTCGTCATCAGCAAGATGCACCTTGCCAAAATTTCCAGAAACAAAATTGTTCAGGAAACCCTTCTCCGATGTAGAATGGAAAGACGCCCCAGAGTCTAAAATCCAAGACTCCATCGGGCTGTCCACGCTAAGCAGTAGCACGTCATCAGTTCCTTCAGCTACCGCGTTTGCTCCACTGGTTTCAGGTCCCTTCCGGTTATCTCTGCACTCCTTCTTGACATGTCCTTTCTTCCCGCATGTCCAGCAGGTAGGACCAGACCCCTTTGCCTTGTCTCTGCTCTTTCCTCTCGACTTCGATCGCCCTCTGCGATTGTCCCGCTGTGGGTACCTTCCTCTTCCTTCAACGTTCAAAGCAGAACCAGAGAATCTGCCTGATTCTCTTCTTCGAACATCCTCACTAAGGATTAGGTCCCTTATTTCCTTCAGAGCCATCTTCGTATTCCCCGAAGTGCTGCTCATAGCTGTTACAGTTGCTTCCCAACTTTTAGGTAACGAAGATAATAAAACCAGAGCACATACCTCATCACCAAGGTCAATGTCCACCGATGACAACTGACTTATGATGGTATTGAACTCGTTGATATGATCTGCAACAGCTCTCCCTTCAACCATTTTCAGGTTGAACAATCGTCGTATCAAATGCACCTTGTTAGCCGCAGAAGGCTTCTCGTACATATTTGTGAGGGCTTTCATCAGGTCCACCGTCGTCTTCTCCTCTCTGATGTTGAACGCCACGTTTTTGGCCAACGTCAGGCACACAACACCCAGAACCTGTCGATCCAGTAGCTCCCATTCTGACTTCTCCATTTCCGCTGGCTTCACACCCAGAAGCGGCAGATGCATCTTTTTCTGATAAAGATAATCCTCGATCTGCATCCTCCAGAAACTGAAATCAGTTCCATCGAAGCGATCGATCTTCACTTTGCCTTCATCCAGAGCCATCGTTGGAGAATTCCGAACTCACCCTTTGATACCAGTTGTTGCGGAATCACCGGGAGACAGAACGACAGAAAACGAGAAAACGAAAGAAAGAAAAGCAACAATGAACACGGCGATTTACGTGGTTCGGGAAAAATCCCTACGTCCACGGGAGAGGCAGAATTTCACTATGATTCGGGAGCACAGAAATTACAGAGGATTTCCAACATCAAACCCTAGCCCGAAATGAGCTATAAAACAAATGGAGAAGACGATCACTATTCGAAAAAGTGGTCCGCGTCGCTACAGTGAACGACGGCTGACTTTGTCAAAAGCGCTACAGTAAAGTTGACCCCGAAGTCCGCACCGCTACAGTGTCTGTCGGTGTCGGTCGGCCAGCTCTGCTACAGTGGTCAACATTGCTACAGTCCGAAAGTTGCGGGCCACAAGCATTCGGCCCAACCGGATCGGGCAACACCAATCCAACAAGCTGTACAGTTTACATGCATGTCAGGTGAAGTTCAAGTTGAGAGCATGCGAGCTACGTGAAGACTTTCGTTTGTGATGGATTGACGTTAATGTTTTCAGTATCACAAACAAGGGTTCGTGGCAAGCGAAGTAAGTTGGTGGGATGAATGGTTCATTGAGATTTTTAGTGGCGCTGTGGCATTGGACTTTGTCTATAAATATTACAGCTTGCTTCATTTGAGAGACGAGAACTCGAAGGAGAGAAACCGATACCATTAGGAAGAAGTTGTCGAAGAGTCCTCTGTTTTTGCGTGAACAAAGAAGCATTCCGTTGTACGATACTACTTTTTGTATCATTTATACTATGCGAAACAAAGATGAGAACCGTGCAAAGTGTTGCACTTGCGTGAATATTTCTGCGCACTGAGTTTAGTGGGAAGATGAAAGATTCGTGCCTGTTTAGCTGCACGAAGAAGAAGAAAGGGGTATCGCATACAAATGTCTACGCGAGCTTCATGTGGCTTTAATGTTCATACAAAACATGCAATATGTGAAGTTTGAATGCATGTAGTGATAGTATTGCGCGAAGGAAGAAGACCGTCTCTTGTACTGTGAGCTACACAAAGAACACGCAAGTAGTTTTGTTTGCATGAAGTTGCTTTGCGAATTGGAAGCTCCAAATCAGATGCTATAGTTCCCGAAAAATTAGGTCGGGGGCCGAAGGCCCCCGGACCCCCGGAGTAGGGGTGCGTTGCCTCCTGCAAGCCCCAACGAGCTCACCGCGGAGCTCGACCCGCGAAAGTTACAGGCTGATGCGCAGTACGGGCCACAAGCATTCGGCCCAACCGGATCGGGTTACACCAATCCAACATTATCATCCATAAGGAAGTGTTGCTGCAATTTGAGGAAAGAAACATACAAAACTCTCATTCATAAGGATGCAATCAGTTCATGCTTACTATGATGATTTTAAAGAGACCACAAATTCTATAAAATGACTTTAGCCTTCACAGATTTGGTGCATAGAGTGAAGAAGAGGGAATGTCTCTAGGGCGAGGAGTGACCGAACCTTAAAGCTTGTAAAGGCAGTGTGTTTGACACAAAATGACCATGATCGAAACATTGTATCCACATAACTATTGAAGTTTAATGGATTTTGGCACATCGACACATTGTCGGTGTGTGCTCCTTAAACGCAGCCCTTTATGGCGTACCAAGTTAAATATTTGTGTTTTGTGCATGCTTTATTTTCTTGCATATTTGTGTTTGTTTCAGTGATTAAAACATCAAGAGTTATAGGTTGAACACAGTTCCTGCTACCACGAGAACAAGATCCTAAAAGGAAATCAAACGAGTAAAAGAAAAAGTTTAATTTGGGCTACACACCGATTCACCTCCTCTCAGAGTGTCTCGGGTTACAACAAGTGGTATCCGAGCGAAAAAGTTCATACTTGGTGTTCAACCTGCTTGAGGAAATCTTGAACAACTGTTATCACTTGTTATGGGTAATTTGTCTCGAAAGGGAAAGATGAAAGCTCAAGAGAATTAAAAACTGAAAGTTTAAGAGAAGAAATAATTGGAGGGTGTAATTAACCTTCATGTAGGGTTGGAAGGGTCTCTTGAAGAATTAGAAGTTCAAAGAAAGAAAAATTGGAGGATTGATGGTCTGTTGAAAGAATCTTCTGAATATGTAGATGAGCTTGTAGCGGAGATTGATAGACTTGAAAAAGAGTTAATAGATCAATTAGTTAGTCAAATGAACTCTGAAGAAGCAGCGAAGTTCAATTTAAAGATTGAAGGGCAAGCTATGGAAGTTGAAAATTTGAATGCAACTGATGAAGAAGTGCTGACCATAGTTTTAATGAAGGAGAGTGAGGAGTCTCAAAAGAAGATTGAATCTAGAGAAACTGGTGAAAGAATTTGATGATGTTATAACAAGGCTCTCAGATGATCTCATTGAGAAAGAAGTGCAAGGAATGTGTTTCCTTATGACTATTATAAGAGAAACTGAAAGCAACAAAAGAAGGCTTGAAATCAGTTATGACAGTCAAAGATGCTCAATTAGAGGTTAAAACAAAGTCGATAAAAGAGCTTGACAGATTGTTAACAGAGACAAATCAGATGCATGTAGATCAGATTGAGCTTAATTGAGGTCGAAAAAAATACTCTCAACATGAAGTGTTTTGAATCGGAGATGAAATCGAGAAATTTGGAATCTACACAAGATGAGAGTTCTCAAACCGTTGAAAAGATGTACTGCCAAACAAACTTCTGAAAAGAGTCTTGATTACAAAAAGGCGCAAGATAGTGACAAAAAAACTTGAGATCATCTGCTGATCAATTTTCTGCAAGCTCATGGAAGAAGGTAACCCAATGTCCTCATAAATCTATTTGTATTAATGCAGTTTCATTCGTTAATGCAGAAACTAAATCAAAATGCCACCGCATTACCAAAGGCAGATAAATGCATGCTTAAGAAAAGCAACTCCTCAAATGTCGTTCAAAGAAGTCCAATGTTGTCCACGAACAACAAGGAATCAAATCTAGCCAGACTATATCTACAAGCAAAAGATGAAGATTTATTGGCTACTGCTGGTGTTGTTGGAAGTACACAAGGCCGCAAAATGTTGGTATAATATGTCAATGTATGAAAAATACAAAAGGCCTACATTTAAGGGGAGAACATATGAAGAAAAGCGAAATCGTGTTGTGATGAAGAAATGCTCACAGAAAAGAAGAAATCTGTCCACCATGAACATATATGAATGTCTTGAAAGATTTTGTGATTAGTGCGACATAAGTGGTCACAATTATGAGTAGTGCTGGTATGCACCAATCAAGCACAACTCATATGCTATTGAGGACAGAAAACCACAATAATAGAAGAAGCAAGATAGAAATGGAAATAAGTCTGCCTTGGTGAACAATCAGAAGAAAAAGGCTGAACAAAGTATATCCAAGAAGAATGGTGTTAATGATGTCACACCAATTAAGAAAAGATGCTTCTACTATGGTAGAAAATGCCACATCATAAACCATTGTAAACTGACTATGAAAACCAGTGCCAAAGGGAGAAGGCTGGAGAGAAAGAAGGAATCAATTCACGAGAAGAATAACATGATTAGTTTGGTACAAGACATCCAAGAAGGAAAATTTGAATTTCACGAGAGGTTGTCTAAAAAGGGTAACCCCAAGACTGCTGGAGATCTGCATGGAAGGTGTAAACTGTATGGGCATACAGTTAACAAGTGCATGACTTTGTTACCTGGACAAGAGGAATTTTTGAAAAACAAAGAGAAAACACCTATGACTTGTGTTGAAAATATTATCGCGAAGGAGTCCATACATAAAAAGAAGTTTGAGCACGTGCCTAAAGAATGTTTAACCATATGATCAGATCAATTGAAATTGGCTAGGAAGATGAAAAAATACCGAAGAATGGAGGTGCTTTATTTGTTATTTTGGAGAAGGCCGAGCCAATGGTAGTGATGAATTCCAAAGAAAGTATAAGAAAAGAAGTGTGTATAAGTGGTGCCATGCAAAAGCTGCCACTACAAAGGTTGTGAAGAAAAGGTTGGTCTACAAAGACCAATCACACTCCTCAACTTGAGGATGATTGAGGTACCCCTCTCCCTATGCATTTAAATGTCTCTAATATTTGTTGAAAACGATGCAGGCTTAAGGGGGAGATATGATCCATGAGGTTGTATGTGATGAAAAAGGATAAAAAATGCATTGAAAAAGAAAACATATGATGAAAGGAACGAAGAAGAGCTATGAAGTGCCTAATTTGAAGTTAAAGAGGTGCCAAAGCTTATTTGATAATTCCAGTGGTATCAAAGCTACCATTGAGGATGAAAAGGTGACATTAGACTGTTTCTTAAGTGATATCTGACCACTAGAAGATGAAGGAAACAACTCTAGAAGAGAAGCAACAACATTCATGTATAACATCCTTATTTGTTATTGTATTAACAATTGTTGTATCAGCTGATTGTTTTCAGGATACCATGAAACTGCTAGAAGAAAAGAGCATTACCAACAATTGGTTCCTCATGTTGAAAAATTATCTCAAAATATGGTGTCAAGAGTTTAAGGCATTCAGGGGGAGTTGGTGATGAACACTTAAAAGACTATTTAGCCTTATCTTATCTGTTGATGGTTTGGTTTATGTGTGATTGAGATCACATGATGTACTGGAGTCTATAAAATGTAAGGTGCTTGTGTTTTTTTTTGAAAAAACTTGAGTGATAAGGACGACATTGATACTGCTGACAAAAACTATTGATTCCTACATCGAGTTCTGATTCATTAAGCTTAGAGGATTTGTTGACGCGCCATTGTTAAGTGGTGAAATTCACTCATTGAATTTTGAAAGGAAGAATGCAGCTAGAATATGAAAGTGGGTTAGAAGATCAAGTATTAATACAAGATGGTTGAGAGAAGCTTGAAAATGTTGATGGTTCTCATATGAGGGAGTATTAAGGTAAGATTTAAGGGGGAACATAACATCTCTTATTCTGGGAAATTTGAAAGATTTTCGTTGATAAATCTGGTGCAAGAAGCATGTTGAAAAAAGAGGAGTGAAGGTGAGAAAAATAAATCTTTCAAAGATGGTGGTCCTCCAAAGAAAGGAGAAAAGAGCCCTTTGTATTTTATCGACAAAGAAGGAAAAAATGAATGTAAAATCCATATACCATGAGATAGATTTTATGTGATATTATCAACAGAATCCAAAGGGAGAGATTGTTGCAACCATGAGTTTATAAGTTGGATTTGTTGACAATATTGATTAAGGTGAAGGAGTTGCATGGTGGTGTCTTGGAATATCCGAAAGTTGTATTTGAAAGTGGTAAAATGATAAAGATATATATGGAAGAGAAGAAGTCTTATATGATCGAGGCATATTAGAATTGGATAATGTTGGTATTTTGGTAATGGAATATATGTTTTGAGTGTTTAGAATTTGGCTAGCACTAGGTAGTAGAGGAAGAGGCGGGCTTGCGCAGAATCATAGCATGGCAGAGGTAGAGTGAGAACATTGAGTAGGGTGGCCCGACAACCGCTGGAGTTGGCAGCTCCAATGGGCTTGTTCGGAACCCTGTGAAGCGTTGTGGCTTATTAAGCAACACCATCCAGATTTGCAAACCGACGTGAGACTCAGTTTTTAAGCGCATACTGTTCATCCATATTAATACTGATGCTGCTGTCTCTGCCAATTCAAGGGTCGGTATTGGGCTCATTGCTCATAACAGTTTTGGCCAGATTGTGGAAGCTCAGTGTGGGTAGTGCCTAACTCATGGAGCCTTGTGGTGGCAAAAGCCTCGACCATCCTCCAGGGGCTTCTTTTTGCCCGTTCAAAATTTTGGCCCAAGATTTTGGTGGAATTCGACTGCCTCGAAGTGGTGAACGCTCTCTCTGCAAAGGATGTGGATTCCCAGCCTTATGGCCTCATCTTAAGGAAGATCTGGTTCCTGACCGATGGATTTGATGCATGCAAATTTTCTTTCATCAAAAGAGATGACAATTCGAAAGCCCATCGTTTGGCTCGGTTTGGGAAACATTGGGGTGATCATTGTTGGGTGAACTCATTCCCTGATTGTCTTTGTAATCCTGGTTCCCTTGATCAGTAATTTATCTTTTCCTTCAAAAAAAAAAAATGAAAAACCCGAACATACGATGCCCACCTGAAACGACGATGCAACACGTCATCTTTTACCTTATGGGCCCAGGTTTTCTGCATGCCGCGACCACAACAACTGCGAGCAGAAGCTCGAGCAATGTAGATCTCGAGGAGCTTGTGTTGTGGGTGCCTCAAGTTTAAAATGCATGCATGCAAGTCTCAACGTGGAATGCCGAATGGTTTGTGATGGATTGATGCTAATGTTTTCAGTTTCACAAACAAGGGTTCGTGGCAAGCGAAGTAAGTTAGTGGGGTGAATGACTCGCCGAGATTTTCGGAAGCGTTGTGGCGGTGGATTTTGTCTATAAATACTCAAACCCGCTTCATTTGAGAGATGAGAACTCAAAGGAGAGAAACTAACATCAAGAGGAAGAAGTTGTTGAAGAGTCCTATGTTTTCACGTGAACTGAGAAGCATCCTATTGCATGATACAGTTTCTTGTATCGTTTATACTATGTGAAACAGAGATGCGAACCATGCAAAGTGTTGCACTTGTATAAATATTTTTGCACACAAAGTTTAGCGTGAAGAAGAAAGAGGAGGATCCACGCCTGTTTAGTTCCACGAAGAAGAAAGGGATACCACATACTGAAGTCTACATGAGCTTCATGCAGTCTGTAATGTTTATACAGATAATGCAGTACTTGAAGTTTGTATGCATGTAATGATAGTCCCGCGTACTGTGAGCTACGCGAAGTACATGAAAGAAGTTTTGTTTGCATGAAGCTGCTTCGCGAACTAGAAGCTCCAAAGCAGTATTAATAATATGTTACACAAAGCAAGGACAATGAGTTGAGTAAAACTTTTCAAAAAGTTCATGCACTATTCTACATGTGCATGAGAATAATAGTGAGAACTTTTTTTTGACGACAATTATAGTGAGAACTTGAAGTTCATGCAAGTTGCTTCATTTGTTTGCTTGAAGGCAGTGCAATGAGAAAGAAAAATAAGAGGAAGGGAAGAATCAGGTGTTAAAGTGATACATCAGTTCTGAAAGAAGAAATAAAAGAGAGAAGAGGGAGCATATCGAGACATCCGATTGAATCTTGATGAAAGAGAATGCTTGTGAGCGAGAGGCTTATCATTGTTATATGTGGAGTTACAAGGAAGAGAGCTCAAGAAGATAATTCCAATCGTGGAATTATCATCATCCAAAAGAAAGTTTTGCTGCAGTTGGGGGAAAGAAATAGATGCAACTCTCATTCATAAGGAGTTGAGTCCATCCAGCTTGAAGAAGAAGAGCAAGATATTGGAGTTCATAGTGTATTGATCAGGAGCTAAAGATGCAATCAATTCATGCTTACCACGATGATCTTGAAGTGACCCTTAAGTCTATAAATTGACTTTATCCTTCACAAAAGCAATGTAGAAAGTGATGGAGAGAGTGTCCATTAGTTGAGGAGTGATCGAACCCTAAAGCTTGTAAAGGCAGCGTGCCTAACTCAGAATGACCATGGCCGAAACATTGTATCCACAGAAAATAGTGAAGTTTAGTGGATATTGACACATCGACACATGGTCGGTGTGTGCTCCTTGGACATAGCCTTTTGAACCAAGTAAAATCTTTGTGTTTTGTGAATGCTTTACTGTCTTGCATATTTATGTTTGTTTTAGTGATTACAACATCAAAAGTTACATGTTGAACACAATTCTTACTAACATGGGAATAAGATTCTAAAAGGAAATCAAACGAGTAAAAGAAAAAATTTAGGCTACAACCCGATCCACCCCCCTCTTAAGGTGTCTTGAGTTACAACAGAGATGAACCCTTATTGATTAGTTTCACATATTCGATATCGTTGCCAAATCTTTCTATCAAATCCCTTCTCCGTCTCACGATTTGATTAAGCAGATGCCACTAACCCTTACGATGATGGGGTGTGGCATTGATGCTCGACAGTGGAGGCACAACGTAGAGACGATAACACGAGATGGAAGCGATGAGACCATCGACCCTTACAATGACATGGTGCAACATTGGTGCTCGACAGTGGAGGCGCAATGCAGAGACGATAATGGGAGATGGAAGCGATGAGAGCATCAGGATTGTGTTGTGTGGTGTCTCATTACGGCGTGGCAAGCGTTGTCATGCCATGATTTGTTAGATTCAGCTGTGAAAACCATTTTCTGACTAAGGAATTTGATCTTCCAGAAGGAGTGATTTCAGAAGTCTAACCTCCGAAGTCCGGATGAGGATGGTGTAAGCGATAACAACTAACATCCGGATGTCCTGAAGCAGCAGATCAGAAGATGTCAGTCAGATGATATGCAACCAAAACTTACCCTTTGTCAGTTTGACGAAGGCAGTGCAAAGGCGCAAAAGACCTGCCTGAAAGTAACTCTAGGATATGTAAAAGTCTTTTTGAAGGATACACGAGGGTCGTTGCTCGACAATTTTACGACAAAGGGATCACAAAAGGGTCTGTAGGTGCCGATACGTAAGAGTAAACTGGTGAGAGTTTCGGAAGCGAGCACTGTGTACCAGAAGTAGAAGCTATGGCGGTGGAAGTTTTTGACCACGTGGAGGGCTACCCATGATGATTAGATTGAGGTGGACTAGCCTCGATGATCAGAAGGCGGTGGCGACCAGTTGCATTAGTTGGACTTTACTATTTTAGTAGGGAAGAATCACTTGTGATACATTGACTCATTGTATTGTAATCGTCTTCTGATCCTTAATAAAAGAGCCTCCAAGGTTCTCCCTATGGATTATGACTCATGTTCGAACCACGCAAATATTTGTGTTATTCTTTTGCCTTTATTTATTTCAACTGTCGTCCTTCAGAAGTTCTTGTGTGGGTTTTTCAGAGGTTAGCGATTCAGTGCGATGACTTATGTGCGAATGCCTCAACGTTCAACACTTCCTCTCTCTATGATCGTCAAGCTTCGAACGTCCTTCAAACGGCCTCGCTGATGGTTCCGGGCGCAACATAAGCATGTAGAGGTGGACGATATATTAAAATTTCTTTTAATAATCGTTTTCCAAAATCAAGAGCGAATCTTGCACGTCAAATTTATAATTAATTTATTTAATATTTGAAGAAATAAATACATGAGTTTAGGAACTTTCTTCTTTGGTGAATGTTGATTGTCCAAATGGTCCCTTTCAGATTACCTTCGTTGCGCTGTAAGGATCCAAGGATAGAATCCCTCTAGCGGTGATCCACACATGCTCGTATGATCTCCGAGCAACACCACTCGATCTTTGGGTGCTAGCGTGGCGAGTCAAATGTCTTGGGTTGTTCATTCTTGATCGCTCGTACTTCGGCTTTGAAGAAATCTCTTTTGCACTTCTCGTTCTTGAGAGGATGAGAGAATGAAGAGTTGAGAGAGAATTCGTTCTGCGCAACAATTCTCTATTCTCAATTTTGGATATTATACACAATATACATAGCCGTATATTTATAGAGTTAGGATTTAAGTTAAAATATTATTTAATTGCATATCGGCCATTAAATAACATTTATTACCTTTAATAAGCTCCATGCCACATAATAATAATTATATTATTATTATTTTGTGGCGCGTGCCAGCTTGCGCAATAACAAATATTATGTAACGATCTTGTTAATTAATATTTGTCACCGGACTCGGTCTTGGTTCGTTCGAACTCTATCATTTATTGAACAACCGAATAAATATTTTATTCACAATCCAACAAATAAATATTTATTAAAATATTCAATAAATAAAATAAATATTTTATTCACATGCCGAAGAATAAATATTAATTTAATTTATGCGTTCAATATAACTTGAATAAAATTATTCATTGGACTTGAGAATAATATTTATTCCATTAATTAAATTCAAATAGAATTTAATCGAGATAAACATAAACACCTAGTGTGTGACCCTCTAGGATTTTTTCTTGTTGACATTAGACGAGTTTGCCTAAAGTTCAAGATTACTGTCTATCAACAGGTCAAAGCACCCAAGAGAAAGAACTTAATGTCGCAACGTCGATAACCACATACGAACGCTCACTGTGTAATATCATCCCTTTGTCACAATATCTCATCAAGCATGTTGCATAATCGTGTCACCAACCTATATGCTTGACATGCCTTTTTTTGACTATTTGAAATAAACATGTCGTTACACCATGATCATAAAATTTAATGCGAGAGTTCTATTCTAATCAAAGGGCCGAGATGTCAATTTTTATAAAGATGGAAGAAACAAATCTTTCATCGACTTATTCATTAATGACATATCACTCGTGACACACCTAACATATCCAACTTCATCATGAACTGTTATCGTCATGGTTTACAAAATACATCTAAGTACGCGAGTTGTAACATGTATTAATAATAATCTTAAAGTCTAAGAACCATCGCACACGCTCATAGATAGAAATATCTGATGACACCAAAACATGTGAAATTCCTACTGGCGGGTCTGTTATCATAATCTCCCATCTTGAAGATTATCAAATGCGAACTTCATGAGAAGAAACCTGATCTGCTTACGAGTACTCACACCTGATAGTCTGTGTACTATATGTCCCATCATAGTACGTTATCCAACCACATAACATTATTTGAGAATATCATTATAGCACATCAAGACTCTCATCATAGTGGGAAACTGCTATGACCTTATCAATGAAACGTATACTCTAGGACGTTATTAAATTCAAGTCATGCAGAACAACAAACAATATGAAATAAGAAATTTTATTAATATTCAATACATCGAATATTCATGTAATCAAAGTACAAATAGTTGGTCCTAGGACACCAACTCTAACAAACTCCCACTTGGACTAGAGCAAACTGCCTATGACCTTTAGTCAGCTAAACCTCACATGATAGTCATGTTTCTGCTGAGTCAAGGTTTTAGTCAAGGGGTCCACCACATTGTCTTCTATGGAAATATTGCTCACTGCAACTTCACCTCTCCGAGAAAATCCCTCAAGAGATGATACATCTGAAGTATGTGCTTCATTCGCAGTTGCGACCTTGACTCTTTTGCAAGAGTCACCGCTGTAGTATTATCACAATAGAGTGATAGGATCTTTACTGCTAGGTACCCCACATCAGGCTCTTGGGCGAAGTTGTGCATCCATACTGCTTATTTAGCTGTCTCAGAAGCCGTAATATACTCAGACTCTACTGTAGAATCTGCAACCACAACCTACTTTGAGCTCTTCCAGCTCACAACACCTTCATTCAAAGTGAAGATGTTTCCTGTTTGCGACTTCATGTCATCTTGATCAGTTTGGAAACTAGCATCTGCATATCCTTTAATGACTAGTTCCTCATCTCCTCCATAAACCAGAAACATATTGTTAGTACGCCTCATATACTTAAAGATAGTCTTGATTGCCATCTAATGATGGTCACCTGGATCAACTTGATATCTTCCTACCACACTTAATGCATAGATGACATCTTGCCTAGTACATAATATAACATACATGACCCACCCAATCGTTGATGCGTATGGAATCCTTGTCATTCTGTTTCTTTCCTCATGTGTATGGCGACACATTTTCCTAGAAAGGTGAATGTCTTGTGACACTGACAACAATCCCCTCTTGGATTGTTTCATACTGAATTTCTTTAGTATCTTGTCAATGTATGTACTTTGACTTAGGCCGAACAACCTCTTGGACCTATCATGATAGATCTTGATCCCAAGTCCTTTAAAGAGAAACATTTATTCAACCATGTCTTACAGACTGTAAGACTGGTATTTCGTTTCCAATGAGTAATATGTCATCAACATATACTATTAAGAAAACAACTGCACTCCCACTAAACTGTTTATATATACACGACTCACATTCGTTCTTTATGAAACCAAATTCCATTATGGCCTCATCAAAATGAATGTTCCATGATCTGGATGCTTGCTTTAATCCATAGATGGATCTTTGCAACTTGCATACCTTGTTGGCATCCTTTGGAGTCATAAACCCTTCGGGTTGTGTCATATAGACATCTTCCTGAAGGTTCCCGTTATGGAAGACTGTTTTGATATCCATTTGCCAAATCTCATAATCATGAAAAGTCGCAATGACAAGTAGAATTTTGATGGATTTCAACATTGCAACTGGTGAAAATGTTTCGTCGTAGTCAATGCCCTGACGTTGTTTAAACCCTTTTGCAACCAGTCGCGCCTTATAGGTACTGATTTGTCATTCCATGTCCAGTTTTCTTGAATACCCATTTGCAACCAATGAGCTTTACATCTATTAGAGGGTCTACCAAAATCTAGACTTGGTTTTGGTACATGGAATCCATTTTAGAATTCATGACTTCTTGCAACTTGGCAACATCTGTGCCATTTACTGTTTCCTTGTAGGTTAGATGATCATTATTACCAACTAATGAGTCACCATCCTCGATGACTAGAAAACCATACCGTTTTGGTTCTCTAACTTCTACAGTACTCCTACGTAGTAATTGCGTCTCTGGAACAATTTCTTCTTCCACGCGGCTTTGTAAAATTTGTTCTTGTGCCAACTCTTGTATATCTTGAGCTCGAACTTCATCGAAGTCTATCTCGCTCCCACTATCTCTTTTAGAGATAAGATCTTCCTTAAGAAATATGAGACATTTGCCAACCACAACCTTTTTGTCTGAAGGATTGTATAGGTAGTATCCTTTTGTTTCTTTGAGATATTATATAAAGATACACTTTGTGCCTCGGGGTGCAAGCTTGTTACCTGAAGAAGCCTTAACAAATGCTTCGCAACCCCACACATGTAAGTAAGACAACATGAGTTTCTTTCCATTCCATAATTGATATGGTACACCGTCTGTTGCTTTAGTTGACACTCGGTTTAGTACGTATACTACTGTTTGTAATGCGTATCCCCAAAAGGATAATGAAAGATTCACATGACTTATCATTGATCTCACCATGTCCAACAAGGTGCGATTCCTCCTTTTACTGACACCATTCCACTGAGGCGTATAAGAAGTGAGTTGAGATAAAATCATGAACTCCCATAGATAATCAATGAAGTCTTGATTAAGATATTCTCCACCACGGTCTGAGCGAAGTTTCTTAATCTTCTTACCAAGCTGGTTCTCAACTTCATTCTTGTATTCCTTGAATTTGTCAAAATAATCCGACTTATACCTCATTAAGTAGACATATCCATATCTACTAAAATCATCAGTAAAAGTTATGAAGTATGAGTACCCACCACTTGCTTCAATAGGAAATGGTTCACACACATCAGTATGAACTAATTCAAGAAGCTCTTTAGTCCTTTCATCTTTCCCACTAAATGGGGTTTTGATCATTTTTCCTTGTAAACATGCGTGACATACACCAAGGGGTTTTAGTTCAAAAAATTTAAATATCAATCTTGATGTAATTTAGTCAAACACTTTTCATTTACATGACCTAGTCGATGATGTCAAAGTTGGGTATGGTACGAGTCTTGTGAAGTAACTTCGTTATCAATTGCCATTATTTGGTTTATGTAATCCAATAAATCAAGACCATTATTTGAATGTGCCTTACCATAACAAATGCTATCTTTATAAAAGAAGCAACATTTATTTCCAAATTTGAAAATAAATCCATCCATATCAAGTTTGGATACAAAAATAATGTTTGTGGTAACCGACGACACATAATAACAACCCTTTAAAACCAAGATCATTCTAGTTGACAACGCGAGGTGGTAGTCCCTGATACCTACATCAGCAAGTTTAGCTCTGTTGGGTGCTCAAAGATCTACCTCTCCTCGATCAATCTTTCTGAATCTATTTGGTTCTTGTATTTGAATACATATGTGAGCACCACAAAGTGTATCTAATATCCAATTTGTAGAAATAGATAAATTACACTCGATAACAAATGCACCTGAAGCTTTCCCTTGTTTTTTTGACCGGGTGCAATTTTTCTTCCAGTGGGCCTTCTTGCCACATGTGAAATAGAAAACATCATGTTCCCTTGCTTGTTTCTTGATCTTCCTCTTCTTGGAAGGGTGTGAAAAAGTTTTGAGTTTAAAGCCCTTCGCTTGCCCTTTCCATTTGTTCACCATAAGGACAAAAAGTTTTCACCCTTCGTATCTTTATCTTCTTGGCAAAGAAGAGTAAGAAGATCTGACAGAGACTTCTCAATATTGTTCATATTAAAATTCACTACAAAACTGGAGAAGCTCCGAGGGAGTGATGCTAGAATGAAGTCGGTGCCCAGTTCTTCGGAGTGTTTAAACCCTAGAACCTATAAGTTCTCAATGTAGCCAATGAGCTTGGCTATGTGAGACCCAGTTGTGGCACCCTCTTCAAGTTTGCTCTGAAAGAGCGCCTTAGAAATTTCAAACTGTTCCATCCCACCAATATTACTCTCGAAGGTCTCTGTACATCTTAGTTAGTACTATCAGGATGAACTGAAAATGGAAAACTATAAGCTTCACACAATAAATCTTTCTTTAACTTGGAATCACAAGACACACAACCTTTTACCAAATCTTAAAATACAATATTTATCAAAGTTAAATTCTGTTATCTTACCTGTTTTAACCAATTCTACATTTTTCTGTAGCTCATGGTCTTCCTTATGCGCTTGCTTAATTCTGTCTGATAACGATGACTGCACTGAAACCTGAAACAAAACAGAGGTATTTCCTGCACCAACAACTTCTAAGCCAGAATTCATCAAATCATTAATCAAGGGATCATGTTCCAAACGTAACATGGTTAATGATGCATGATATTTTCGACTCAAGGCATCCGTTAATTTGTTTGCTTTTTCCGGATGGTAATTGATCGTGCAATCATAATCCTTTATCAGTTCAAGCCATCTTATCTGCCTCATGTTTAATTGCTTATGAGTGGATATATATTTCAGACTTTTATGGTCAGTATATATTTGACATTTGGCTCCGTATAAATGATGCCTTCAAAATTTCAAAGCAAAAACCACAGCTGTCAATTCCAAATCATGTGTGAGATAATTTAACTCACGAACTTTTAGTTGTCTCGAAGCATTTGTAATTATCTGATCATTCTGCATCAGAACACTACTAAGTCCCTTCAATGAAGCATCACTGTAGATGACAAACTCACCATTTTGGGAAGGCAAGACCAAAACCGTAGCATTCACCAATCTCTTCTTTAGTTCCTGAAAACAAACATCACATTCTTCTGTGCAACTAAATTTAACCCCTTTTCGCGTTAACTTAGTTAGCGGGCTAAGTAACCGTGCAAAGTTTTTAACAAACCGTCGGTAATAACCTGTTTATCCAATAAAACTACGAATCTCTGTAACATTTGTATGTCTTGACCATTCATCAACCACTTTTGTTTTGACAAGATCAACTGTTATTCTATCCTTATTTACAATATGCCCAAAAAAAGAAATCCGTTGCAATCAAAAATCACACTTGCTGAATTTTTCATACAATTTCTTTTCTTTTAAGGTTTGCAAAACAACCTTTAGATGTTTTTCATGATCATCTTCACTCTTAGAAAATATCAGAATGTCATCAATAAACACAACTACAATCTTATTTAAGAACTCATGAAATATTCTATTCATAAGATCCATGAATATAACATGTGCATTAGTTAACCTAAACGACATAACAACAAACTCATAATGCCCATATCTAGTACGAAAACTGTTTTTGGGATGTCATCCTCCTTCACCTTCAGCTAATGGTATCCGAATCTCAAGTCAATCTTAGAAAAATACTGAGCTTATTGGAGTTCATCAAACAAGTTATCAATATGAGGCAAAAGATATTTGTTTTTAACAGTGATGTTATTCAAAGTTCTATAATCAATGCAAAGTCTCATGAAACCATCTTTCTTTTTAACAAACAAAACATGAGCACCCCATGGTGAAGTGCTAGGACGAATGAAGCCTTTATCAAGCAAATCCTACAGCTGATTTTTCAATTCAAGAAGTTCCATTTGAGCCATTCGATATGAGGTTTTTGAAATCGGCTTAACATCAGAAACTAAGTCAATTGTGAATTTGACTTTCTGATCAAGTATGACACCGGGTAACTCATCAGGAAAAACATCAAGGTATTCATTTACCATTGACACATCATTAATATGAACAGTTCCATTGTTTTCAACAATATAAGCAAGATAACTTTCATTTCCATTTTTCAACAGTTTTTTAGCTTCCTGATATGTTATCTTTTGTATGGGTTCGTTCTTATATACAAATTGAAACTCTTTCTGAAAAACAACTTCTTTAGCTCTACAGTCAATCTTAGCATGATAAACAAAAAGCCAATCCAGAATGACATCAAACTCTACTAAGGGAAAAACAACAAGGTTTGCAGGTAAAGTCTTTCCACAGACCACAATAGAAAGATTCTTATAATTCCTCTTTGCTATAATATTCCCCCCTGGTATTTTAACAATAAGTTGCAGTCTCATTTGTTGTGGTGATATTTCTAATTTACCAGAAATTTCCTCAGAAATAAAGGAATGTGAAGACCTCGCATCGAACAAAACTTTAGCAAAATCTGAGTAAACAAACAAGGTACCTGATTCAACTTCATTGGATGGTCCGACGTCTGCTAACGTAGTCGTAAAGGATCTTACTACATCTTTCTGTTTATAGCCTGACTTCTTTGCATCATTCAGATCTCTCTTTAGACAAACATTTGCATAATGACCCATCCCACCACATTTAAAACACTTAACCGTTTTCTTATCAAGATTAGTCTTAGGATCATTTTCATTACAATCTTGGGCCATATGTCCAAACTTACCACATCGAAAACACTTTCCAGTTTTGGTAAGACATTTCCCAGGGTACTTTTTGCCACATTTTTCACAAATGAGAAACTGGAATTTCTTACCATCAGATTTTTTTGGTCGATTCTTACCCATCACTTGCCATCTGGACCTCTTCTTTTCCTTGTTGTCGAAGTGCACGTGATCATCAACAAACTCTATCTCTACCCTCTCAGCACATCAGACATGTTTCTCATAACTTTTCAATTCACGGGAGCCTAATGCCCTTCAATACCTTGGCTTTAATTCTGAGTAAAAGCGGTTGATTTTTCTATCAAGATCCAGAATAAGGTTTGGAGCATACCTCGTCAGTCGGGTGAAGTTTGCTTCATACACAACCACTGAATCTTCCTCATTTTGCTTCAATTCAAGAAATTGCTTCTCCATCCTAAGTCGCACCAACTTAGGAAAATATTTTTCTAGGAAAAGACTTAAATTCATCCCACTCTAAGACATTAATCTCCTCTCTATCCATGATATTTTTGACCATTGACCACCACTGATTAGCTTCACCTTCAAAATGATAAATGACAAGACTTACCTTTTGATTATCTGAACAACCCGTAACATTGAATATCTTTTCAAATGCCTTAATCCATCCTTCAGCCGCTACTCGGTCAGGAGATCCATTGAAGGTAGAAGGGTGTTGTCTCATAAAATGTTCCACTATCATCATGTTCTGTTGTGGTACCTCTGGTTGTTCTCTTGCATGGATGCCACCACCATTTATTGCCTGCGTTAACTGAGCCATTACTGTCACAAACTGCTCGGTTCCAATCCCTACCATTCTGGGCTTGAGATTTGGAAGGACATCGTTCTGTTGGTGCCTTTCCTCTTCAACTTCCCCGTTTCTTCTGCGGAGAACCATTATGAACAAACATATCTTAGTCGAAGCAACATGGTAATCTTTAAATGCTAAATCTTTTCAAATTAACCACAAAGTAAAAATCATTTATGATATTCTATTAACATCATCCTAACTCCTAAGATTATCTATGTTGGATTGGTGTAGCCCATTCCGGTTGGGCCGAATGCTTGTGGCCCGCAACTGTCGCGAGTCGAGCTGACCGACCGACACCGACAGACACTGTAGCATCTCTGACCACTATAGCAGAGTTGACCGACCGACACCGACAGACACTGTAGTAGTTCGGACTTCAGAGTCAACTGTACTATAGCACTTTTGACAAAGCTGACCACCTTTCACTACAGCGACGTGGACTTTGCAGACTTCCTATGCAAACAGTGGATCATCTTCTCCATTTTATAGCCCATTTTTCAGATTAGGGTTACTACTGCAAAACTCTGTAATTTGTGCTCCCGATTTTAGTGAGAATTCTGCCTCTCCGTGGACGTAGGGATTATTCTCGAACCACGTAAATCGTTGTGTTCATTGTGTTTTCTTTTCTTCTGCATTTTATCTTGTTTCTCGTTTCTGTCGTTGTGACTCCCGACGATTCCGCAACAATCTAAACCATCATCTGATACCAACTATAAGGACTCGACCTTATTACATTACATTATCTTGAATTTTAGTTAAGAACTCACTTCCTTTTATATTGATGATCTTTTCAAGTTTAGAGTTTTAGAGAATTGAGATATAATACATACATAACATTCCACATTCATATAGTGCAGATACCACAAAAACAGTATCCATTTCTTCCAAAATATAAAATTTTTAAATAAAACATGTTTTCTTTGACAAATATTCATAACATTTAACTTGGCTTCCTTCTTTGTCTTACTCATCCTTATAACCTGTGAAAATCATTTAAAAACTTGGGATGATCACAAAAAGTTCAGTAAGAGATATAAAAAGAAGGAAAGAAGACAGTAGTCTATGAATACTTGTAACGTATGAAATCATTTTAAAAAAGACATACTTGTTACCCATATAAACTTTGTGAAACTTGAGATTTCCACGAGATTTCCACAAAACATATAGAACATAAATATAATCGTAAAGGTATTTTGGGGCATTACTTACATAATCTTGTAACCCTCTCGGTTACCTTATAATTTGCAACTCTCACGGTTACCTTACAATTTGTGTAACCATCGCAGTTACACTTGAAGTAACCATATGACTGACCTCCAACTTACACATACCCAATGAGAGGGAGATATAGGTCCCACCCTTCATCATAAACAATGACCAAGAACCAGAACACAATCATACAACATGAATAATTGTATAAAAATATTGCTTTTGAAATTTGTAAAACAGAATTTTAAGAGTATTTTAAAAGAAAAGCCCCCTTTGCAAATATCATATAATTGAAGTGAGACTTAATAGAGTGGATGAAACATGTATATACATTGTAAATACACATAATTCAACATAATATAAATAAAATTCACCACACAAACAATTTTAAAACCACATAAATAATGATGTAGAAGGTTAACCCAAAGAATGAAAATCGGGTTAAGAATTCCCTTCGGGTTCGTTTTACTTCAAAATTGTTTAAACCTCCTGCATAATAGTTAAAATAGTGTTATTAATATCTTACAGAAACATATTCACCTTTATAACACCTTATAAGATCATTTCATAACATCATTTCACCCTTTATTATTATTTTGTTTCTTCCATTGTTTTGAGTGTGTTCTTTACATGATTTCTATAGCCAATTTTGTATTTGATTTTCTTGTCGCATGGAAATGAAATTTCAGAAGTGGAATGAAATGATATTCATATGTTTCCAGAATATATAATGATACCAAAAATCATTTTGTTATCATATATGATGATGAATCATTAGATAAAGCACCAATGATGTTTGTTTAGATCATTTTTGGCAGTTCTTCGATAATTATGAACTTGTTTCATTATATAATTTAATGTCATGCATAAAAGTTCCTTCCAGAACATAAAATAGGTTACAACATACACTTTACATTTTGTTTCAACCATTAAAAGGGTTTTATGATCAACTTTGAAGGATGTAATGGATATTGTAAACACATTGTCCACGATTTTGGTAAATCGACACATCGTGGACAATGTTTTTATTTTTAAAACAAGAGGGAGAGGAGAGGAAGGAAGATGATGAATCTTTTACATGAACATGATAACATAAAGAATATTTAAGATTCTGGAGATTTCATACCTCATGGATAAGTGGAGGGAAAAAGAGTATAAGAAAAGAAAGGAATTGGAAAGAAAACACATGAAAAAGAAAGAAGATTCTTACCTCTTGATCTCTTCTCCTTAAAGATCCTTCTTAAGGCTTTTTCTTTTGACCTTTTGGTGAGACCAGCAGGTCTTGAATGTGGAAAGAGCCTTGGGGAGAAGATTTGACAGAACTTTGACAATGCTCAAGGCTTGGGAGGTGTGAGAAGAAGAGGGGAATGATGATGTTATTTATAGTGGAGAGGAGAGGAGAGGAGAGGTTTTACATTATTTCAATCATTAGTTTAATATTTTTGCTTAAGACTATGAATAGTCTTGATTCATGTGACCCCAAATAGTAATAAATGCATGTGAGTTCGAACCAAGTGAGTTTACATTATCCTTGCATCACCTATGATGCAGTAAAATAAGTATTTAACATTTATCGTAATTTATCGTATTTTACTATTCATCAAAAATTCAAGAATTCCAGAAAAATACTAAAAATTCACCATAACCATTTTTCAATGTGTAGAATTCAAAAATGAACTCCATTTTTTGAAAATAAATTTCTAAATATTATTAATTTAATTTTTAAATAAAATCACTTTATTCAAAAATTAACAAATTTTAAAACTATAACTCATTTTATATCACCTTGAAAAATTAATCAAGATGTCATTATCTTAAAGCCTTTAGAAAATAAAATAATAATACATTTTACTATTCATTAGGGTCGTATTACTATTCATATTACTATTCATAAGGGTATGTTACTATTCATCAAACAAACAAGTCGATTCTATCAGACTTCAAATAACATACTGATCACAATCGTAGATGACTTTTTTGAAATTCAAATCATAGAAGCTGCAAAATTATGTTTAAAGGCTAGTTATAATTATCTACTTAAAAAAATTTCATGCATTTTAATTTATTTTCTTAAAACCTTGGGGTGTTACAATATGGCATTTCAAGCCATGATAAAAGGTAAAGTTGGAATGAAGGAAGAACCAGAATCAAGTGATTATGAGGATGAGGAAGATGAAGAGGACTTCGATCAAATGATGACCTTATTTACAAGAATGTTTAAAAGGGGCAAGTGGAAAGGAAAAAACGATCTCTTAATTTCTGGAATTTCGACAACATTGGTCATTTTGCTGGTAACTATCCAAATAAGAGGGTTGTTGGCACTGACTCAGATGAAGAAGATAAGAATTCCCAGAAAAGGAAGTGGAAGAAGCATAAGTGGAGGTTTACTCCCAAGAAAAGGAATATGATGAGTATAGAAGTGGATAAATTTTCATCAAGTAGTGAGTCAGAATATGGAATATCTTTTAAGAATTATGTGTCTTATGGGAAAAACCAAGAGATCTAAAGACTCATTTGAAGGTGATGAAGGTGATGAGAGAACTAAACTAGAATGGATGTTAAAAGAAAATCTAAAAGTTACTCCTGTGGACAATGTAAAACTTAGGAGGGAGAAGAAATTGATGAAGAAAGAAATTGATAAGATCATCTTTGAGAATAAAGAACGTGTCAAGAAAAAGGAGATACATCTTAATGAAATAAGAGAAAATAAGATGAAGATGCTGATTTAGAAGGTAAGAAGAAAGCTGTTAAAGAAAAACCAGTTAGAAAGGAAGATCGTGACAAGGAAGAATCAACTTTCATTGAAGAAAACAAACAAAACAGGTTGAAGATAGATGAACTTGAAAAGATGGTGAATGATCCTGAAGAAAGACTTATTGATAAACATGATGAATTTTCTGAGACACAATCTATGTGCCTTTCAGCTCAAAGTGAGTTGAATAATATGAAAAAAGATTTCATTAAAGCAGTTGAGATTAAGAGAGAATCTTCTCAAGTTGTTCAGAAGAAGTGTTTACAAAGACATGTTGTTTCTACTCCTAATCAGTCTCAATGCATATATGTTATCTTTAATAGTGTAGGTTTGAGAGGGAATACTGAACAAGTTAGGAAAAAAGGATTGAATAAGAAAACATCATCCATAAGGTTTCCTCTTAAGTCGAAACACCCACAATCTGTGAAAAGTCAACAACAAAAATCTTCAGAGAAGAACTATTATCAGTCTAGAAGATCAAAATTTAGAGGCTACTGTTGGTGTTGTGGAGTTTTTGGCCATAAAAATTATTCATGTTAGTATAACATGTCACTATCGAGAAAGATGCATGAATCAGGGGGAACAATGCTAAACATATGAGATCAGATTTTCAGAAAGATAAGTATGTGACCAAGACATCATCTAAACTATCAACACAAAATAAGTTTGAATGCTTGAATGAAGTTTGTGTAGATGTGGTCAAGAAGGTCATAAAGACGAGAAATATAGTGTTAGCTCATCTAGTGAGATTACTCACTATGTAAATGTGAAAAGAAGTAAGATAGTGAAGAAAGCTACAAACAAAAAAAGAATGTTTATTTATCTGGCTTGAACAACTTACCAAGGCCAAACAAATAGAGAAAGATCCAAAACTTGCTGAGGAAAAAGGCATGCAAGTGGTGATAGTTGAAAAGGTTAAATTTGATAGGAAGTCATCTACAAATGATGACTTGAAAATTCTAAAGTGTAAAAGGTGTGAATAATATGGGCATGAAACAAAACATTGAATAACAATTACACCAGACCAAGAGGAAATCATGAAGGAAGATATGGAAATCACAAAGTAATTCTTTTGATACTGAAGAGGAAATGACATCCACATCAGAAGTTTCAACTGATAAGGAAAAACCAATCACACATTCTAAGAAATCTAATTAGAAGAAGAAGTAAAAATTGAGAGGGGACTCTCAGTTTGAATGTTTCTTCTAAAGAAAATTGAGGTACCTCTTTATTCCCCTATTCTTTGAGAAGAGTTGTTCATCATGGAGAAAACCTATTTTTGTGATGATGAATGAAGTGTATCCCTTCAGGGGAAGCAACACTGAAGATGTGGTATGATCATCACACTTTGAAAACTTCCTAGATTATGTCAAACTATTTCTCAAGAGGGAGTGATGGATCTTGAGATGCATAGGGAGTAATGTTTCATGCACTTGATGTGTTTTGATGTGTTTGGTAAGATGTGTGCAGGATATCACTTGAAAAACTTGCTCATATATCCCTTGATATAATTTTTTGAATGATATTGAGGATGGTATCATAGATGAATATTCTTAATGGATAGCTTTGATGCTTTGGCAACATTACTCTTGTTTTCTACACCGGGTTAGCCCACATAGATTTAGAGTTGACTAACTAAAAGCTCGTTGCTTTGATAAAGAATTTAGTTCCATTCATTACTTTGAGAAAAGAACCCCTAAATACACATTTGTATTTATTATCAATAAGGGAGATAAGAAAATGAAGAGAATCCACATATTGACATGATGACTTGTTTGATGGTATTGACAAAAAATTCAAAGGGGGGAGATTGTTGAGACTATTGAAGTTGAGTTGCATTTGTTATCAATAAGGTATTACATCGGTGATTGAAGAATGAGGTCAATATGTGTACTATAAATGTGATGATTATTGAAGTGATATTCATTGACAAAGACATGTGTTAAGGAGTGCACAATGCTTACAACAAGTGAAGAACATTCAAGTAGTTATTTTCATGAAGAATAGATTTGAAGAAGACCATGCAAAAAAGAAATTGATTGCATGAGGAATAATGAGAAAGTTGGTCTGAAATTTTTTATGGCATTTGTGTTGAAATTCCGACTTAACTCTTTATTGGAGTTTACACCAAAAGAAAGGGATCAGCCAATCAAGCATGCTAGCCAGCTCGATCGAGGCATTGTTGGAGTAGGGATCAACCACACGCAAGGGATTCAGTCAGGCTAACCCACATGGCAACATGGTGTGAGAGTGGGCCGACGTATAGCGTGTTGGATTGGTGTTGCCCGATCCGGTTGGGCCGAATGCTTGTGGCCCACAACTGTCGCAATGTAGCAATGCTGAACACTGTAGCAGAGTTGACCGACCGACACCGACAGACACTGTAGCGGTGCAGACTTCGGGGTCAACTTTACTGTAGCGCTTTTGACAAAGCCAACCGTCGTTCACTGTAGCGACGCAGACCACTTTTCGAACAGTGATCGTCTTCTCCATTGTTTTATAGCCCATTTCGGGCTTAGGTTTTATGTGTGAAATCCTCTGTAATTTTGTGCTTCCGACTCATAGTGAAATTCTGCCTCTCCCGTGGACGTAGGGATTTTTCCCGAACCACGTAAATCGTTGTGTCCTTTGTTTTCTTTCTTTCGTTTTTCCTCGTTTCTGTCGTTGTGTCTCCCGACGTTTCCGCAACAACTGGTATCAAAGGGAAGTTCGAAATTCTCCAACGATGGCTCTAGATGAAGGCAAAATGAAGATCGATCGCTTCAATGGAACTGATTTCAGTTTTTGGAGGATGCAGATCGAGGATTATCTTTATCAGAAAAAGATGCACTTGTCGCTTCTGGGTGTGAAGCCATCGGACATAGAGAAGTCGGAGTGAGAGCTGCTGGATCGACAGGTTCTGGGTGTTGTGCGCCTGACGTTGGCAAAAAACGTGGCGTTCAACATTAGAGAAGAGAAGACGACAGTGGACCTGATGAAAGCCCTCACAAATATGTACGAGAAGCCTTCTGCGACAAATAAGGTGCATTTGATACGACGATTGTTCAACCTGAAAATGGTTGAAGGGAGACCTGTTGCAGATCATATCAACGAGTTCAATACCATCATAAGTCAGTTGTCATCAGTGGACATTGATCTTGGTGATGAGGTATGTGCTCTGGTTTTATTATCTTCGCTACCTGAAAGTTGGGAAGCAACTGTAACAGCTGTGAGCAGCACTTTGGGGAATACGAAGATGGATCTGAAAGATATAAGTGACCTAATCCTTAGTGAGGATGTTCGAAGAAGAGAATTAGATAGATTCTCTGGTTCTGCTTTGAACGTTGAAGGAAGAGGAAGGTACCCACAGCGGGACAATCGCAGAGGACGATCGAAGTCAAGAGGAAAGAGCAGAGACAAGGCAAAGGGGTCTGGTCCTACCTGCTGGACATGCGGGAAGAAAGGACATGTCAAGAAGGAGTGCAGAGATAACTGGAAGGGACCTGAAACCAGTGGAGCAAATGCGGTAGCTGAAGGAACTGATGACGTGCTACTGCTCAACGTGGACAGCCCGATGGAGTCTTGGATTTTAGACTCTGGGGCGTCTTTCCATTGTACATCGGAGAAGGGTTTCCTGAATAATTTTGTTTCTGGAAATTTTGGCAAGGTGCATCTTGCTGATGACGAGCCCTTGTAGATTGTGGGGAAAAGAGATGCACGGATCAAGACCAACAGTGGGAGCTTGCTGGTTCTGGAAAACGTGAGGTACATCCCTGGTTTAAGAAGAAATATCATTTCTGTGGGACAACTTGATGATGCAGGGTTGAGTACCACGTTCACTGGTGGTGCATGGAAGATCACCAAAGGAGCTATGGCCATAGCTCGGGGAGCAAAGAATGACACCCTGTACAACATGACATAAACTTGCATGGACATGGATGCATCACTGGAAGCTGTCGGAGGTTCTCAACTGTGGCACTACAGACTCGGTCACATGAGTGAAAAGGGGATGAAGGTGCTGGAAACAAAAGGGTTGCTACCAGAGCTGAAGTCGGTGGAAGTAGGCTTTTGTGAAGATTGCATCTTTGGAAAGCAGAAGAAGGTGCCCTTTGCAAAAGGAGGCAGAACACCGAAGGCTGGACCTGGTGCATACAGATGTTTGGGGGCTTGCACCAGTACCATCCCTCAGAGGGTCACAATATTATGTGACATTCATCGATGACTCAACGAGGAAGGTATGAGTTTACTTTCTGAAGAACAAATCTGACGTGTTTAAGATATTTCAGAAGTGGAAAGTCATGGTGGAGAACGAGTCAGGAGCAAAGCTGAAATGTTTGAGGTCTGACAACGGTGGAGAGTATGACAGTCAGGAGTTAAGATAATTTTGTTCTGAAAATGGAATTCGGTGGGAGAAGACAATCCCAGGAACACCACAACAGAACGGTGTGGCAGAGAGGATGAATAAGACATTGAATGAATGTGCCAGGAGTATGAGGCTGCATTCGGGGTTACCCAAGACCTTTTGGGCTGATGCAGTGAATATGGCAGCATATCTCATAAACAGGAGTCCCTCTGTGCCAATGGGGGAATGTCTACCCGAGGAACTCTGGTCTGGTAAGGTGGTAAGACTCTCACATTTACGAGTCTTTGGCAGTTTAGCATATGTTAATGTTGATGCTAATGCAAGGGACAAGCTTGATGCCAAGTCCAAAAAATGTTTCTTTATTGGCTATGGTGGTGAGGAGTTTGGGTATCGCTTTTGGGATGATCTCAACAGGATGGTCATCAGGAGCCAAAACGTGATATTCAATGAAGGTGTCATATACAAAGATCGCCATGCAGTTGAAGATGAAAATGAGAACATTGAATCAAAATGCAAAAATCAAGTGGAGCTTGAAGGTGTGTCTGAGCTTGAGAGATCCGAACCGGTGGAACCTACTACTCCAGTGGAGTTGAGGAGATCATCAAGGGTGAGAAGGCCCGTGCAGAGGTATTCACCATCATTGCATTATCTGTTATTGACTGACGGTGGAGAACCAGAATGCTTTGAAGAAGCAATGCAGCTGAAGGAGTTGTGAGCAGGTATATGACTAACCCTGGAAAACAACATTGGGAAGCTGTGAAGTGGATACTAAGGTATTTGAAAGGCAGCAAGGAGGTATCTCTGTGCTTTGGGAAAGGAACTTCATTGCAGGGGTATGTGGATGCTGACCTTGGAGGCGATGTTGACAGCAGGAGGAGTACCACGGGTTATGTCTTTACCTGTGGAGGAACTGCGGTAAGTTGGATATCACAATTGCATAAGGTGGTGGCTTTATCCACCACAGAGGCAGAATACATTGCTGTAACAGAAGCTGAGAAAGAGATGGTTTGGCTGAAGAGCTTCATGGATAAATTGGGAAAAAAACAAGAGGAGAATGTATTGCACTATGACATTCATAGTGCTATACATCTTGCCAAGAACTCAATATTTCATGCCCGGACGAAGCACATTCAGTTGAAGTACAATTTCATCAGAGGTTTGATACAGTATGAGTTGCTGACTTTGCAGAAGATCTGTGGAACCAATAATCCAACAGACATGTTGACAAAGCCAATGGTGATACAAAAGTTGAGGCATTGCTGTGCCTCTGTTGGTCTCCACTGATGAACGGAGGATGAGAGGCAGAATGATGGAGGACCTGCTAGGAGCACAAGAGGAAAACAGTTTGTATTTCATGAATCTGTGAATGGAAAGCACACCACTGGTGAGTGAAGAAGAGGAAAAACTTAGATTAAGTAAGTTGTCTTCATCAGTTGTATCGAAGCATAACAGTGCAGCAGATCAGGCTATAAGTGGAAGATTGTTGGATTGGTGTTGCCCGATCCGGTTGGGCCGAATGCTTGTGGCCCGCAACTGTCGCGGAGCTGACCGACTGACACCGGCAGACACTGTAGCGGTGCGGACTTCGGGGTCAACTTTACTGTAGCGCTTTTGACAAAACCAGCCGACATTCACTGTAGCGACGCAGACCACTTTTCGAACAGTGATCGTCTTCTCCATTGTTTTATAGCCCATTTCGGGCTAGGGTTTTATGTGTGAAATCCTCTGTAATTTTGTGCTTCCGACTCATAGTGAAATTCTGCCTCTCCCGTGGACGTAGAGATTTTTCCCGAACCACGTAAATCGTTGTGTCCTTTGTTTTCTTTCTGTCGTTTTTCCTCGTTTCTGTCGTTGTGTCTCCTGACGTTTCCGCAACATAGCGCATGCACAATGCACACAGGTGAGTGTGTTGGAGGTGGGCTAGCGCAGGGTGGCGGAACCCATGATCCCAGGTGTGTGCATGTGTGGATATGGGAGCGAACCCCATACTACTCGCCGACGTTCAAGGATACATGAAAGTATAATTGGGAGAGCTTAATGAAGGGCAAAGCCGATGTGGCACTTGACCATGCACACACTGTTCACCTATATTAAAACGTATGGATAAAACAAAAACCGTCTGATCGCTTCGCTTGATCGTCTTCAACCTCAGCCCTTGGCTGAGAGTTTCTGTACACTAGAAATTATGCATAAACTAGAACTGAGGTCTCCCATGATAAAATCCTGGATTTATGGAATGAGGTATGCTCGAAATAACATATTCATGTAGTTCCACTTTCATTAATATGCATTGGATGATTAATTGAGGCCCACAAGTGATAATGATGAGACCGCATGATGAAAAAGAAACGTCGCAAGGTTTGTTCAACTTGACGTAAGCTCCATGGACAAAAAAGATGGCTTCTCCACAACCTTGTTTTATGTCATGGAAGGTTGAAAATTGGTAGTGGCCAGAGTTTTGAGCTATAGGGAACTACGGTGTAATGCATGAGGTTACATTGCAAAAAATATATATTTAGATTTGTGCTTCTAGAGAATTATAGGGAGCTAGGTCATGGTGAATGGTATTGAACCGTAAGAAAATAGATGAGATTTGTGGTTCTAGAAATCCGGAGGGTTCTACGTCATGGTGATAATGGGTACATCATAGTAGCTGTGCTTGAATAAAAGGAAAAACCAAAGAGACATCACTGCACCGCAAACGATCATGTCATGACTTAAATTGTTGGAAGTTATTTTTGTGAGAGATTAGTATCACACCGTAGAGACATGCATTGCACTGTGGTGATGATGAGATGAGATGCTCACTTTCACGCAAGTCTAAAACGCCATGTGAAGATTATGATCAACCCAAGTATTTAGGTATTTAAAAATACCACATTCAAAGGATTTAAATATCCCGAATCCTTTGGAAGTTTGAAAATGAGTTTTGATGTGCTACCATGAAATGTGGATCTGATGTTGAAAATAAGGAGATTGGTTCGGTGCACAATTCTTAAGATATAGAAGAAACTGCGTACCAATGCATATTCAAATTGAAGTAACATCCCACTTTAAGAGGGGTGATTAGTGGGAATTAAAATATGGAGAATAATATTCACATACTGGGAATATACAACGTGAGTAGAATTACAAGATTTTTTTGTTGGAGATCCCGATATATTTTTGTATCGAAGAAAGAAAGAGATTGAGGTTGGGTCTTTATCAATCAGAATAAAGAATTCTTTCCCGATCATTTGATAAGATTGAGAAAGATGATTATATACTGTGATCAAAAGTTGTTTGAGCAAGACCACATGCAAAGGTTCTTGAGAAGTACTCAAGAAAGTGTGATCCATTAACATCGTAGAGGAGGATCATCAAAAGGATCTTTTTATAGTGGATTGAGCTATCTGAAGAGGAACACTGAAACTGGGGGGGGGGGTATAACCAGTTGCTGGAAGATTGTGATTGAGGGGCATAACCAATCACTGGAGAAGAAGGTGTAGATGGGGGGTATAACCAACTGGTGATGGTTGATTAGAGTTTAGGGTTATATTAGCTTGTAATTGGGGGGCATAACCAATTACTATTTGTAATCACCTTCTGATTTAGAGGGGAATCCATGTTTTATGGATTGGTTTACCTTTTTCAATTGGTTTAAAAGGGAGCTTTTGTGAAAATCTCTAAAGGGAAATGTTTTGGCTTTGTTTCATAAACTTGGAATTTAACCACATTTAATGTTTTTAAATGTTTATTTTATTTAAATGGTGGATTCCACCTCTTGTTTGAAAGGGGTTTTTGAAATGGTGATTCCCATTGTTTTAAATGAAAGAGTTTTCAAAGGGCATGTTATTGAATATTTGATAAAAGAGAAAAACTTATATTTATATATGTATTTAAAACTAGCATGAAAATGTATTAATGTTTGAAGGTGATTCATGAGGTGTGGGGAGGATACCTACTGGGCATGTGTGGTTACACCTAACATTTTATAGGTTCAATGCAGGTTCTGGTTGGGCGCTGCATTTGTCTTGTTGGTTTTGGTTCAGGTATGTTGGTGGTGATAAGTGAGGGTGATTCACTTGACTTATAGAGATCGGTTGTTGTGGTTTGTTTTATTTTGTTTACTTGATGTACCGTGCCTTATTGACATTTCTGATCTAACCTAATTTTTGTCTTATATTATAGTTGTACTATTGATTCAGTTTAAATTTGATTTGGGGATGTTTTGGATACGCATTCTGGCTTATTTGTTGTTTACGAGTTATGGATGCATGCTTATTCCTTGTTTAGTCATGATTATTATTGATTATGCTTATATCATATGTGTCACATTTCGAATTACAGAATGGTCATGTCAAGATTTTGGGTGGATGTTTCCTTTATAATTGTTGCATCGACGAAATCATTCTCGATGAAGTCCATTTGATGCCTCAATGCTATTTTCTAGTCCATGAGGATCAGGAATGCCCTTCGGGCCTAGTGACAGATTGAATCAGGTGTCGATTCAGTGGTAGTCTGGACCAGTTTGTTACAAATTATATTGGATCCTAGGTTCTTAATGAGGGCCTAAGTTCTTGAGTATGTCTTTTTTATTTTTATTTTTTATATTTGGGATGTGTTTTGGTAGTAAGGAGAATAGGACCATCAAAGCTGAAGGGGTAGCTCGCAAGAAGGTGTTTGATCGCCACCTATCACAACGATAATTGAGTTGCTAGGGGTAGTCAAAATTTTGAATTTGATTATGGGTTCCATTTTTGTGTTGTATGAAATTTAGGGCATTTTGACCTCATACGTGTTTTATAAGTTATTTTGGAGATTTCTTGGGTTTTGGGGTTAAAGTGGATGAAGAACTAGGGCTGCATGGTTAGCCGACACGGTTTGGTAAACTATTCGAAACCCATGCATAAGAGTTCTATAGACTTCACAGAGCCAGACACTCAGTTGGCGCACGGTCCATCAAGCCTTGCAGCCAAGCCATGCACAACTTTGCATCCCTCATAGATTTGTTACTTCAACCCTTCTCGATTCTGAATTGTTTCTAAGGTGATTTCCACCTGTTGGAAATGGGTCAAAGTGGGGGTTTTACAATGTTTTTATGTTATTGGAATGATTTTGATTTGAGGTATTATGTTGTATTTTGTTGTTCTTGGCCTTTTAAAGGTTTTATTTGAGTTTAAAAAGTGGATTTCATGGAAAATGAATTTTGGTTGAAATAAGGCCTTTGGGATTTCTTGTAAAAATGACGTGGTTTTCAGGCAATGGTTGTTTTATCATGAAATTTGGAAAGTGTTTTTGTTTTCAAATCTTATAAATTATTTATAAAGAAATTTGACCCTTTTAGAGTGTGCCTCTTCAGAGTGGTTGGTTTTAAAAGGAAAATCAAGTAGTTTGGAATCGAAAATGGATTGATATTTTGAAATGGTTTGGCCTTAAAGAGGGTGTGTGTAAAATATTTTAAGAACCTTTATGAGTAGTTTTGTAAAACCTTTTTGGGGTTCTTTAGAAGTTTTGATTTTCATATGACTACAAATTTGATTTCAAATCGTTTGAATTGGAAATTAAGTGCGGATCCATGAAGGATTTTTTTCGAAATAAGAGGAAATATTTTTGAAAGGGGTATTGTCTTATGTTTTTAAGTTTTGATGGGCTATGTGAAAATAGATACGTGGCCTCTTATGAGGAGTTTTATAAGTGATCAATTTCATTATGAAAAAATTTGGGAAGAACATAATAAAATGAGAATGCTTTTGAGGTGTATCCCTTTTAGTGGATGTATGAATTTGATTTTTTTCTTGGTTTAGATTGGGATTAATTGATTTGAGTTGGAAAACATGAATTAGAAGGATTAATTTTCTTTATTATTTGAAGTATGCCCCTTGGAAATCCACAGTGAAAGGTAGAACCCCTATCCTTAGGCTTGACCTTCATGGTGTTTCCCTTTTTTGTTTTGGTGTGATTACTTAGAGGTTCTGTAAATTTTATTTTTGGGATTGAGAATGCCCTTCGGGATATGTCAGGATTAACTCGATTATCAGGGTACCGGGGTATCTGGGTTGGTGCGTGACAAAGTGGTATCAAAGGTACATGTTTAGCATCTTTCCTTCATGTCAGTATGCAGTCATAATAAGCAACATGGTTATATGTTCTGAGGTATGATAGTTACAAGTTATGGGACCCTCACACGTCTCATATCAGTGATCACGACAATTATGTGTACACACTTCCTTAAGGATCACATCGAATAAGACCCATCAACATCCCATCGAGGATAAGATATGCCGAACTAGGTTTTTGTTAGAGTTGTAAATCGCCAATCCATTGGGATTGGGAACGCTCTTCAGGCTATGTCAGGATCGGCTCAGTTATCAGGGTACCAGAGTATCTAGGCTGGTTCATGATAAAGTGGTATCAAAGGTGCAAGCTAAGCATCTGTATTGGTATAACAACATTTAGAACACCAATAATTTCCCCATGCTAGTAAAATGGATAACAAGACCATAACCCATCCGGAGAAAGAAGGTTGATGGTTAACCGATGCATAATCAACTTTATAACAATCATCCATATTGGAATAACAATATGCATAATTCTAATACCTTTCCCCATGTCAATAAAATGGATAACATGTAACACTAAGATTTTATGATATATTTATCTTGAAATAATTTTAATTTTATTAATAGCTTTCTTTACCCACAACCCCTAGTTTAAACAAACCATTAAAAACTATGGAAATATTATAATATAAAAACTATACCATTTTTTATATCAACATGTCAATATTAGATTAGGTTTATTTTTTTTGGATTTTTCTAAAAAGATTTATTTTTTGATGAATAGTGAAAAAATAACCATTTTTGTAAAAAAATCATTTATTTTCTTTAAATAAATCAATTTTAAACTCTTATAATGTTTTGGAATTTTCTTTTAATTGATATGATATCCATTTGAATTATACTAGGATTAACATTCTATATGATTTTGATAAAGTCAATATTTAGGCTTAAAACACAATTTTCTGGAAAAATGTTTTTCAAAGCATTTTGCGCTTTTAATTTTAAATTACTTTTTTAAACTTATTTGAATTGAATCTGATAAAATGGATTCTATAATTTTAATCAGGAATTAAAATTTAGTAAATAAGTCCCTTTTATTTTTAGGCATTATGAATAATAATTGCGGTAAAATTTATCACCTTTGTAAATGGTAAATCGGGTAATTAAGGTTATCATTAATATGATAAATCATTAAAAATATATAGAATACTTGACTTTATTTCATTGGATGAGAGGAATTCTACCACATCCATCCTAACTTAAAATATATGGAATTTTGGTGCCTTTGGAATTTGATAATTACATTTATATTATTTTAAGTAAAGAAAAATACAAAATGACACTCTTTTTCTTTTAAATTTATATTATAAGCTCACATAGAGATAAAAATAAGCTATGAATGAATTTTAATGGCTATTTTTGTGTATAATGAAACTATTTTTATGATGTTAATTTATTTCTAATTTGTAGTGATTATTTAATTACTTTAAACAGTTATACAACACTGACATAGTGCTTATGCAAGTACTGGAAAAATACAAAGTAAATCATTTTAAAAACATTAAAACTAATGTTTTTGGGATTAATTATGGTTACCAAATAATTTTATAGTTAATAATAATGTATTATTGATGGTTTAATGGATTATATTTGAATTCCATCTTTTTATTGATGTCTTTAAAGTCAAATTAGAAGAATAGTATCAAAAAATGACATTAATGATATTTTTTGAAAAATTATATTTTATTAGATTATTAAAAAATCATAAAATATTTAAAGATGACAAGAAAGATCAGAAATGGTATAAAATTTCATCAACTATCCATTTATGATCAAACTTCTACCTTATAGGTAAAATTATAATATTTTAATATCGTAATGGTTGTTACCGCGGTTAAGGTTAAAAAGATTAAAAAAGGGGTTAATAAAAAAGATAAGGTTTAAAACGATATCAAAACCTATCTAAATTTTATTGAATGATTATATTAGGAAAATATCCTCATTATCTTTAAAGTAATATCATTTTGTAACCACTTGTCTATGAATGTGATTTAATTATATTTTAATATTTTTGAAAATTATAAGAGTGCCCCTCCCCACTTATAAAAGGACACATCTTCTCTCATTTATTTACACCACATTGAGCCATTTAGATCGTAAAAAACATGAACAATTATATTCTACACTTCTTTAGGCATGAATTAGAGGGTTTGGACTTCTTAAAAGACCATTGCATGTGTCCTTAAGATATAATATAAAGGAATGCTATCGAAGAAGAGGTAATCGACTTTACCGAATCTTTCAAATTTATTTCTTCTTATACTACATCTAAATATGTTATACCCATACTAATATAATAAATAAAGTAACATAAATATACTCAGATAATATTATTATTATGGGACAACCATTTTCTATCTCTTTTCCATCCTACAAAAAATGAAAGCAATGCTCGTGCGTACGTACAACTTACCATCTCCACGTAATGATGTAATTCTTTTTTCATGACCACTTTATTTAGATGGTTATATAGATGGAACTAATGAGTAAATATGATATTTATTAAATAATTATGGTTATTTAAATATATTCTATCATTTTCCTTCTTACCTTCTGATACACTATAAAATGATAACATCGCTCGTGCGTATGTGTGGACTACCACCTCCTTGAAGCGTTGTGCTCCGTTTTTCATTTCTGATTTACATGGATGATAATAAGGATATATTTAATGAATATATATGATTTATATGATATAATAATTATATTATAAAGGTGAATTATTGTTTTCATTTCTTTTGTTCCATCCGTCGAAAAGTAAAAATAACATTTATGTGTACGTACGACCTACCATCTCCATGAACGATGTAATTCATTTTTCTATATCTACCTTTTATGGATGACTCTAAAGATATATATATATATATATATATATAAATAATATATTTTATGTTTATATCATTATTAATATTCTAGATATTATGGAGCCATAATCAAAGTACAAGTACAAGAAACATTGAACCAATATTCTCATGAAAAATGAAGTAGTTAATACCTGAAATAATGATAATAATACAATATTGTTAACAAACGAGTGGTAAGATGTTATAAATATATCATATATGACATTATAGATATGTATATTGTTTTCTTATTAAATTATAATAAATCTAAATTTACTATACAGGAGGTTAAAAGCACTTACGAGGCAAGTCAAACTTGAGGTAAGAGATTTCATCTCAATTTCCACTTTATTGAGACATATTTTGTATCTTGCACCAATTTAGTTTTATGTGGTGTATATACTACCCCTTTGAGGTATTCAATATGAATATATATTTATTCATAATTATTAACATTTCAAATCATGTTTACTCTTTCAAGGGGTTATAGTTTAAAAGTTACCAAAGGTAAGAATTTATTTTACAATCTCATTTTTTGGATTAGTCTTATTTTCATTGAAAGAATCTTATAATATATCCTTTTTAAACTCCATCTAATTTCCTATCCTTTGTATATTTAATAAGTTTCAATATTTTATTCCAAATTTTCATCTCTTTGGAATTTGGATCAACAAAAAATATCTAAACAAAAATTCAATCGTATTTCTCTTTTGATTGGGTATATTTTTTTTCTATGCTAATATTTTGTCAAAATTGTTTTATAAAAGAACTTTTTATTTACTCAAATGATTCATTATGGAAATTTTATGTTATCCTTGAATTTTTAAAAGGTTTTAATGTAATCTTTATAATGTTTTTTAAAAGGGTTCTTTTTGATTTTCTTCACAAATGTCAAAATGATTTATTATTTAATGTAAACAATATTGACTACTTTTACTCCATCCATAACCACTTTATGATATTTAGCTTCTTCTTTAAGATTTAAATGGTTTTATAGAGAAAAATATTTAATGAAATCTTATTTTAATTTTTTTATTCTATTTTCTTTATTTTTATAATGAACAAGGTTTTATTACAAAACCTTCTTTTCTGATGAATTGATGGTTATCTTTCATCTCTTATAAATATTGTGGTCATTAACATAATTTTGAAATATTCACTTTCTTATAATCATTTTTCATTGGAAATTACATTTCTATTAAATATCCATATTCTTTGTATCATGGATAAGTTTATTACCTAAAATGTATACCATTTATACATATGATGTTTTATTGTGAAAGCTATTTGATTGACTGGGGAGATCTTAATATTTCATATTCTTTACTCAATATGGATATTTGTTGATAAGACATATTGTTTATGAATTAAATTTATCATTCAATATATGATTAATGCATTGGACATGCAATGATGGGTGGGGCCTGATTATAGATAGCCCATCGATGCATCGATGAAACTCAATAGAAAAACTAGTTGTCCAAACATAATAAATGTGTTTTTAGTGTACACCTACCCATTGATTAAACTATATTGGAACAAGGCCTTGATGGTAAATATATCATGATGTATGAAATTATGACATCTAAAAATAATCATTTCATCATTAAGAATTTAGTTATTATTATACATGAGATTATTGTACTGATAATATCCATCGATGCAATTTATACTCAAGATGTTGATTAAATGGGATGTGTTTTCAATTATTTACATTTTTATATGGATTATGTATTATTTATTCATGATAGATTCCATTGTACATAACCCTTATTGAGTATCTGAGAACACCCTTTATTTAGTTTATTTTCACTCGAATATGAAGAAGGATATTATGAATAATATTAAGGATGTGAGAATGTTTCTTATGCTATGTATTTTATATTTTCAATGTAACATGGAAATCTTGTATGTATGAGGTATTTCAAGACTACTAAACTGATCAATACTTGGTGATGTGATCCATTGTATTTTATGTTAATGTAATAAAGTGGACACTAGATTTGGGTTACTGGAGTTTATGTTGTTACATAACATGATCATAACCTATCTAGAGAAAGAAGGTGGAAATTTACTAATAATCATCTATATTGGAATAATAATATATTGAATGCCAATACATTTCCCCATGTTAATAAAAGGTATAAAATGATCATAAATCATCCCAATAAAGAAGGTGGATGGTTAAAAAATACATAGTAAACTTTCCCGAGTAATCAATAAACATCTATATCAGAATAAAAAATATACGGATTCCATAGTTCCCTAATCAATAAAAGGAATAAATTTCTATGTAAGTACCCCTCACACTAAAACCATATGGATTGCTAGTATATGGTTAAGTCAATTATGGAATAACATGATAATAATATATCTAGAAGAAGAAGGTGGATGGTTGCACAAGAACACGATTCCAGTGTAACAAAGGAAACATAGAAGGATGTTGACATATATGAAAAAAATCCTTGAAAAAGAATGCTTGAATGATACCACCCGAGAATGGATCGAGAATTGGATTATTTAGTACCGTGAGTTTAATACACACAATGATAAATATATAATAGTTTAAATTGTGAAACATAAACCTTATTAGGGAAAATCCCTTTCAAAATGAAAATAAAATTGGATGTGAATAGTTAAAAGAGATTTTAGAAAATATTTTTAGCATTAACATAAAAGATGAAGTTATAGGTCACTTCAATAAGTATTTTTAAAAATGTGAAGTAAAAAATATTTTAAAAACATTAATTTTAAAAAGAATCTTCAATAATAGGGCCTTGAAAATACTTAAGGTCTATCTTCAAGAAATGTGGAGCAGAAGAAGAAACATATAAATGTGAGAGGAAAAACCCTTTTTATTATTTTAAAAATACCTTTATTCAAAACTGACATTATAGGAAGAGTAAAAAAAATACATTTGTTTCAAAATATATTTTCACCCATAGTGGTAGTGAAATTACCATATAATAAAATATCAGGGTTGAATAATCCAAGCATTAAAGAAATAAGTTCATGAAAAAACAATATAACTCAAGGAAAGAAGACTTGTATTATCAATATCCCTTTCGGGTAACATACTCCTTGAAGTAATAAATATTTCAAAAAGGCTTATTATGAGGTATAAATTTGAATTCATTGAAGAAAATATAATACCACATAATATAATCAATTGGTATAATGTACCCAACTTTTATGTCCAAGAGGACTATCAAAACTCAATGAATTAAAATTGAGTTACCAAAATGCTTGGTAACAATTGGGTAAACAACCATTTGATGAAAATGAAGTGATTTGGATTAATATTTATCATCAATAAGAAAAATTTATAATAAATATACATCTATGGGTAGTGAATACACCATTAAAAGTAAAACATGGTGCATAACTTAAACATGTCTAAAGGCACTAGATTTTGAGATAAATAACCCTTGTGGCTTGAGTAACATTTTAATGAAACCCCATTAAAAGAGTGGGATTTTAATTGAAAATAAAATCATATGATTAAAAAATAATTCATGATATGATATCTCAAATATTAAATATATACATCACATTAATTAAATTAGGTGAATAATAACAAACTGTCTCAAAGAGATGAATTTGAGACAAAAACCCTTACCTTATTCCGGATTCATTATGTGCATGTTCTTAACATATTAAATAATAAAATTATGTTAATTAGACACCTTATTAGGAACCTTATTCATCTGTTTTTCATTTAATATTGACTATTTGTTATCATATTCTATTTATTAATTAAAGAGTTTATTCTTATGTTTGTGTGAAATTTGAATCAGTGTCGGCTTATTTTAGTGATTTTAGTGATCAAATATGTTATTTTAATAATAATTTAAGTTCCTAGAGTCATAAATGATAGAGTTTTATAAAATTATTTAAGTAGGTGGTTGAACTGACCCAAACATGAACACACTATCTAGATGAGTGAGTATAGTTAAAGAAATGTATAATATAATTGTAATAGAAGAATAATGATATAATTTATATGTTTTAAGTTTTTTAATCATATTTTAAGAGTTTAGGATTAAGAAATAAAATAAATATGAAAAATGAAAAATGTTACTTCATGGAGGTGGTAGTCTGCACAATGTACGATTAATACTCTTTTATATTTCTATTTAAATGGAAATGAATAAATAAAGGATTTTACATTAATATAATAAAACTTAGGTATAATAATGATACTGATATTATCATATTATCATGTTAAGGATAGGTTTGGATGATAAAGTTTAAGATGAGAAAGTTAAGGATTACATAATACTCACTTTGGGACTTTAAACTTTCTATTGAAAGTCACCTTGGAAAAGAAGTGATTAGGATAAAAAATTGAGACTAGAGGATTATAAACATTAGATAGGATTATAGGAGGATAAAAATGGAATTGTTTTAGGAAGGTAGTTAAAGGAATGCATGTGACATGAAGGGATGAAAGTGTCCCCTTTTATATGTGAAGAAAAGGAAATTTTTTCAAACACCCCTTTACTTTTCAATGATATCAGTACACTAGTAAAGGAACAAATACTCTAAAAGTTAGAAATAATGTATTTTGGGCTGATATTGGGTTGATAAATCCCCAACCAAGTATTTCTATACAATTTTTAAGTATGTTGGATGTCATTTGTTCTTAGGTGTTTATATTTACCTTTTTTATTTTTACCTTGGTAAATTGTTTTTAAATAAGTAATTTATAATTTACAAAAAAGTATATTATAACCATTATTAATTTTTTTGGGTGTGATTAATCTAAATTTAATCTCAATTTTTTCTAATTTAATTTCTAAATAAGACAAAACTTTCTTTAAAATTAAAATAGTTTATATATAAAAAAACATTCTTTTGTAGAAAATGGTGTTTTGAAAGTGATGTGTTGTTAATCTTATTTAGAATTAGTTACTAATTAAACGTTTGTTAATATAATTATATAAGTTTTTAAAAGTCCTATTATAGTAATCATTTAAAATATATTAATTTAATTTATTAGATAAAAATTAAACTATATTAATAGAATAGTTCTTTGAAAATAATAGTTTTACCATTATAATGGTCATTAACTTTAATCTCACTAATCATAATTTCATGCCCAAAATTAAAATTGTACTTATCAAATAATATGATCATTTTTATCTAAAATATCAAATCCATTTTAATAGATTTAATTTCTACAAGTGATGATTTTTTTAACATAAGCGAATAAAAACCATTTTTAAAATAAAATATTACATATATTTCCAAAATGATATACATGGGTTTTATAAAAAAATAATAATATTAAATTATTTATTTTAATTATGGAAAATATTTCAAAAAAATTCATTTTTATTATGATAATGTCATAAATGTTGCAGTTTTTAGGAAAAACGGTATTTTTTACTATTTACCTAAAAAACCAATTTGTGATGGCCCATACCCTCATGGTCCACCCCTTACCAAAATCTGGATCCTAAGGGTGGAGTCTCGGTGGGTGCAACTGATCGGCATGCGACTGATCGACGTGCGACTAATCGGCGTGCGACCGATCGACGTGCGACCGATCGGTGCCCCACCGGCCGGTGTGATGCGATCAGTGTGTCACCAATCGGTGCCTCACTGATCGGTGTGTGGCATGATCGGTGCCACCCGGCCTTGTCGGGTTTTTTCTTCTACAGTTTCTCCTGTAACACCACTTTTAGGCCTTTTTAATCTTTTGGAAGTGGTTCAAGTCCGTTTTAAGCCCTTAATCAATGTTTAAATTCCTAAGGGTGGGGTGACCCTCAGCGGACCCAGCTGTGTGTCCGCATATCATGCCCCTCCGTTTATATAAAATCCTTTAAAATACAGCTGTTACCACCTTTTTCCCATAGGAATCATTAAATAACAATTAATTCCGTCATGTGTAACCACCCAACCGCATGGGGAACCACAATCCGACTTTAAAGTCGTTCAAATCCCCATATCCCGTAACAACGGGATCTTATCTATATATCACACGAGAATTTCTTCTTATTCTTCTTCCTTTTGGCTAGCCTCCTTTTCTTCCTAGTGCGTTTGGAGTCTCCCTTCCTGAGACAAGAGGTGCGACTGTGCCGGAACCTTTCTGCTCACCCTTGGAGTCCCCGAAGTTCTTGGTGCGTGGAAAACTTCGATCCTTGATCAACCAAGTAGGGTTTTTCCTTCATCCCTCCTTACTGTGTATCATGCGGGGTGGGTATGCTATTGTTTCTATGGGGATTGATGAAACCAAACTTAATGAAGATAATGAACGGACCTTTAAAGAATGAAGGGGGTGTGATCGATGTTCTGCTGTAATCTTTTATGTTGATATGTGTTGTGAATTGTATGAGCTTGTGCTCACTGAAAATCATGGCCGTTGGTGGTCTTTCCTTGCATCCTAATAAACCCTTGTCTTTGGTGATGACTAAATAACTGTAACATGGAAATTGGTTAGTCACCTAAACTCAGTTGGTTTAAATGGATGTTCAGTAAAACAAGAATCCCTGTGTGACCACCCCGGTTAACAAACAGAAAGAAGAACCTAATGAATGATGTGCTTGAACCTGGAAGTTTCCCTACTATGTTTGGTAGTAGGTGTGTTGTACTGTTTGATGCTTATGGGGTGATGTGGTTGAGGATGGGATCCTCTGTTGTGGCACAATTGTTGGTTGTGAATCTGAAGCTGTGTGGGGCTGTATCTCGAGGCTTGGTTTGGTTCCAGTACTTTGAGGGATCTCGCTGATCCCTTTGTTGTTGTGACTTTACAAGAGAACCGGGTGTGAATGCTTAAATTGTTGTTTGGTTGTTTCTATTTCTCTGGATTGTGGTTGTGCCTGTTAGTTGCCCAGTAGTGTAGAATTCACCCAAATGGGATCACTTGAACATGAAAACAAGAATGGTTTAAATGGGGAATTGGTTTTGGGGATGAGTTGTGACTTGGCCACGAGTGTTGTGCTTTTCTTTATGAATGAATAGTAACGAGAGTGTTTGTGCTTAGGTTTTGGAGCCCCTAGGCTGGGATGAGTGCCTGTTACCTATACATATATTGTATTTCTTATGTTTCTTATTCGTGCCCCACCCAAGTTGAACACTTAGTGCCGAACACCCCATTTCATGGGGAGGGTGTTTTTCCCAACACTCCTATGAGTGGCTGGTTATTAGCTTTTTTTCTGCTCCCTTTTTTGAATAGCCCAAGACTCTTTGGGTAGGCTGTGACGCCCTGAGGTCCATTATAACCCAAGATTCTTTGGGTATGGTAGTTGTGGTGGTTGACCCAGGTGTGTGCGGGCAGGTTGTTTCCCAAGAGTCTTCGGGATGAGGTCCAGGTGTCTTCGGGTGTGGCAGTAGTTGTTCTGGCCCAGGTGTTTGCAGGTGTGGTTACACATGGTGGTTGTGGCCCAGGTGTTTGCGGGCGGGATGGTGGTTGTGGCCCAGGTGTTTGCGGGCAGAATGCGTGGTTGCAGCCCAGGTGTGTGCGGGCGGGGTGTGGCAGTGGGACTACGGTGAGAATGGCAGGATTGGTACGATGCGTAGGATGTCTTAAATAACCTGTGGGAAAGTGGCACAAGGTACCCAAATATCTATTTTCTATTACTATACATTACTTGACTTGCGTTATTTGGGGAGTGTGCCTTGGTAAGGCTTGGGTGGATAGTTTACCTTGCTAGATGTTTTGGTTATCTCTTTTTCTCATAGGGAATTAGAATGCCTCTCCACATGTGCATGAAGGCCTTTGGTTTTCCCTACTGAGTATACTTATATGATCACCCTACGTATATAAAACTGCTTTCAGGTTTCTAGGAGGACTTCAGGGATCATGCAGGACCGCACTAGCTCGGACCTTGGGGCAGTTGCTGTTGTCATTTTCCTTTTTCTTGGTACTTTACCTTTGGTGTTCTTGTGGCTTGTATCTTTTACTTTTGAACATGCATATGGGAATGGTTCACTTTTAGCTTTACCTTTACTTTCATCTTTGGTGTTGTTGGGGTTACTATCTTATCTCCCGATCCTATAAAAATAAAAAGGGGTAATGCCTTCTATCTTGTGTGTGATTCTATACCCTTGGTGCTGGTCACCACTCCAGGACCTATCGAAGGTGGGTCTCGGGGGTCATTATCTCTCCTTCAACTTAAAGAAGGAAGGGTCTGACAATCTGCTCTCCCTTCTCTCCTTTTGGTGAAGGTGGTCCGTGACACAATTAGTTTAGAAAAATCACAAAAATTCATCTTAAGATAATATTTTTATTCAAAATCCAAAAATTATATTCATATTTTTAAATTAAAATTATAAAATTTATAAATTTAACTTTTGAATAAAATCATTAAATATAATGATAAACCAAATCTATTAGAAAATGCTGTTTTAAAATATTAACTGTTATTATTCTTATTTCATATGATTTGCCAACTAATTTTTTCAACCAATTATTAATATCAAATATAATTTATCATCATTAATAATACATTTATTGAAATAGGAATTCATATTGCATAAAAAATCAATTTTTAGAAAAATACTATTCTAAACAATAAATGATCTTATTAGAAATTTTAGGTAAAATAATTGAATTTAATTCATATTAAAAGTATATTTTATTTTATTTATACTTATATTTCATAAATTGATTAATCCAATTTATTTTTTAATATTTAATGGCTAGGTTTTAATGATCATAATTAACATTAATATATTTATATAAATATATATCAGTTTTGTTTTAGTTTAGTTTTGCGTGCATAACAAGATATGAAACACATTTGGCTCATTTAAAGGAAGTCATATATTAATATCTTAAGGTGTTAAATTTTACCCCTTAGATAAATTACATCCTTAAAATTTTAATTATTACTAAGTGATGAATGTTGGTGAATGTATTCTTAACATATTTATCATTTGGGATATAAATTCTAATATGACATCTACCTCACTCTCATAGGCTAGATTAATTAAATTATCTTTCCTCAAAAAACTTTAATATTTAATACAATCATATACCCAAGTATGTATATACCCTAATCATATATTCTTGATAACACACCTTTCACAAAACTATTTTAATCTTCAAGTCAATAAACCACAACAAAATCATATATCTATAAAAATTAACTCTATATTTAACCCTAAAATGGAATTAACCACTAGTTTATAAAGTAACACACTATCCAAGACACCATTCTTTTCATAAAGACTACATTTAAGACATTATTATGAATTGGGAAGGCATACACCAAATACCCAAACATGTTTTCCACATGATATCTATTAATGCATCACGAGGCTATATAATGTCACCCCCACCCATCACATTTTTATGTCCAATGCATTCAACTTATGAGGTAATGAATAAAAATACATAATCAATATATAAAATAATAACATGTATATAAATAATAACATATAGAATGGTAATAATTTTCTCCATGTCAATAAAATGGATAACAGGATCATAACCCTTCCTGAGAAACAAGGTGACCGATTAAACAATATATTTTCAAATTTCCAATAATCATATGTATTGGAATAACAATATATAAAACACTAATAATTTTACCTATGTAAATATAAAGGATAACATGATCATAACCCATATGGAGAAAGAAGGTGTGTAACATCTCGACCCAAATCATCAGGTCTGATCCGGAATGCTAGATGACCTCATACATGCCTCCCCGTACGCAAGAGGTTTCCGACTAGCAGTGAGGGCCTCAAGTAGAACTTTGGTGAGACTATACCCTATGTATCGAGTCATAGGATCAATAATCAACAACAACAATATAAATAATCAGAGTAAAATGTAGAAATTTAAAGATGACATACATATAATTTAATAGTACCCAAAGTGGCAAGAAAAACCAAGCAGTAAAAAGAAAAGAAGAAAGTAAATAAACAATCATCTGCAGATTGCTCCGGTGCCTATCCTGGTCTGCTTACGCTCTATGCTCCACCGCTCAGATGTCGTCCATAAGGCCCTTACCCTTTATTGGATCTCTGGTCATAAAATCTATAAGTTCACTGAAATTCCCAAGTAGGGTGTGAGTACAAGACTCAGTAGGACACCACCAATACGTCCTAAACTTTATGTGATCAAAATACAAGTGTATGGAATAATAAATTATGTGAAGTAAACACACAATAGAAAACTGAGTGGTTGTGTGCTAACCAAGATTCCACAACCCCCGATCGTACCTACTTCGGCTCTATGCCGGATGGATAACCAAGGTGTCAGATGAATCAACGATTATCCACTAGGCTAATGAATCATGTTTCTCAGCATCATCACGTGAAACAGTATCAATGCTCTACAAAGAAGGTATGTACTCTATTTGTGCAAGGGAAACGAGAGCTAATCATCTTCCCTTAATCATCAAGTTGACATACTGAGGACCGAGAGATACTCGACGTCCTTTAGTCATTGAAGTACACTTTTGAGTAACATACTAGGGACTGAGAGCTAATCAGTGTCCCCTCTCCATTGAGTGCATCCCAAGGCATCATCGCATGCCTTCCTCATATATTGGACCCTCATCGATAGTCATGCACATCCATCCTCCAAAGTATAACATAATTCATGGTGGTCCACTACATGAAATCCCCTAGGCATCTTCATGTGTATGCCCCATGCATCGGACCCTCATCGCCAGTCATGCGCATCCCTCCTCCAAAGGAAAACACAAGTTGATGGTCCACCTGTATTGGCTCCAAGAACAAAACTACAAGGCATACATTGCATGGATATATATATATATATATATATATATACAATAATAACACATCATCACAAGTAAATTAGCACACAATATACACATAATTACAAAGCAATGTGAATAAACAACTACAAGTACTCATGGAATCAAGTGTAATAGATTTTCTGGGGCTACACACATACCCACATGCATTCACTATCCAACATGGTGATTAAACATGTCTGTGCATAATCATATTAATGGAAATCATTTGTAAACAATCCCAAAAGGTTAAGGAACTTCCTACCTTAATAGTTGGAAAACCTATCGTAGTTTTTCTAACTTCAGGGCGATACGTCAAAGTCTCAATCTATTGGCACGTCACTGCTCAATTTATGTCAAAGGTTTTCCTAAAATCATAACAACTTTTTTATTTCAAAAAGAAATAGAATATCACATGCAATGATACCTTCTCTCTTGGATATTTTTTTTAAATTATTATTAAACTATCACGTGCGATGATATTTTATCTCCTCTGAATAATTTCCAAATTATCATCTAGGTCAAATCACGTGCTTAGAATATTCTCATTCAAGAATAATAATATCTTGGTAATTTATTATAAAAATATCCTTTATAATTATCTTTTGATAGTTTATTATAAATTATCCTATATAATTATCTATTGAAAATTTAATAACAAATTATGCTTTAGTAAATTAAGTAATTATATTCTAATAAATATCCCTTACAAATTATCATTCCCCAAATTTCTTATGATAATTTGTTTTCCACAAATTAACCTTTGATAATTTGGTGAGATTATCCTTTAATAATTTTTATAAATATTCTATATATTTACTCCATACAAATTATCATTTTTTCAATTATCTTATGATAATTTGTTGCAATTATCACTTGATAATTATTTAAAATTATCCTTTAAATAATTTAATTAAATTATCAGTTAATAATTCCTCATAATTATTATTCTATAAGACATAATTAATATTTGATAATTTCTTTTACTAATTTATCATTTGATAATCCCGCGTGATTATCCTTTGATAAAAGGATGTAATCATCGCTTGATAATTATTTATGATTATCCTTTTGTAACTTCGAAAAAATTATCCTTTGATAATTTTAATAATTATCCTTTGATAATTCAATGAAATTTTCATTTAGCAATTTTATAAACTATTTGTCGATAAAATAATGCGTTTATCATTAGATAATTTTTATTCAATAAATTATCCTTTAATAAATTATTGCAATGATCTTTTAATGATTTTTTACTATTATCCTATGATAATTTGTATAAAATTATCTTTGATAATCTCATGAAATTATATTTTAATAATTTTTAATAGAATTTACTTCTATTATTTGGTTTCAATCAATTGATATTTTTTTTTGATAATTATCATTTGATCATTTTTTAAGAATTATCCTTAAAAAATCTGTTTTATCATATTAAATTCCATATTTTTTTTGATTTTATGATGGAAAAATTAAATAAATAATAAAAAAATTGAAAACTCACCTTTCCATCTTCAACCTCACGCGACACACATGTAAGAGCTGGGAAGACCACTGCCATCTATCACCGAACCACCAAAGAGTTGAATGATGCGTGTAAGGGAGTTTTGGGATCATCAGAATCGAACAAGATCAACCAATAAGGAAGACCAAGGTGTTCGATGATTTTTTGGACCCAAAATCACAGCACCCTAAAACCATTTTTAAAACACCTATTTTCAACTATTAATCAACCCAAAAATCAATGTGGATTCATTGATTTTTATTTATTATGGCATTACTAATTTAATCATAGTCCAAAAGGTGGTAAATTGAAGGTGTTAAAAACCTCCTTCGTTATTAATGGAGGTATACATGTTTTGCTTGGAAAGAATAAGAAGACCGTTAAAATTGATTTATTTTAACTAAAAATCAGATTAATTATTGAATTAATTTATTATTTAATATAAAAAATAAAATAACACCAAACGCTCGTTGCTTACAAAATTATACCATGCCTGGGGTAAACACCCCATTCCAGACCCAACGGTGGTTTCAGATTCACCATACGGTGCAACGTTTGAGAGACATTAATTATTTAATATTAAAAAATGGATTAAATAATTAATTAAAATAAAAATGGTTATTTTTGCGAGTGAGGCATCCAAACATCCGACAATTACAAATTTTATACTTCACCTAGGGAAAACACTGCGTTTCAGAACCGACAGTGGTATTAGATTTGTCACATGATGCACCGTTTGAGAGATATTAAATTATTTTTTTAAAAAAATAATATATTAAATAATATTTAATAACTTTATCTCACAAGTGAGACATCCAAACATCTGAATCCTTCGAATTTTATACACATCTTAGGGTAAAAAACGCATCCCGGACCTATCAGTGGTCTCATATTTCCTATAAGATGCACCATTTTGAAGTTATTCAATTATTTTTAAAAAAATTGCACATGATTAATATAAAATATTTAATATTTTTTTATTTTTCCTTCGCTAAGGCTTTTTGAGACTCAAAATATCTCACCAACTTAGCATCTTACTCCGAAAATATTTGATTGAATATTCCAAAGTGTTAACTAGGATTTTATCCTTCTGAAAATATCTTAACACATTTTAAGTTATTTTTCATTGATAAATCATTTTTTTCACATATGACATTTATAATTTATCAAAAGGATGGATTTTATTCTTATTCTTAAAATTAGGACATTAGAATTCTCCCCCTCTATCGACTTCTCATCTTTGAGAAATATCTCTAGTGGACTAGCTTGAACAACTCAGGCCACTGTGCTCAAACATTAGACTCACACTCCCACATCTCTTCCTGGATCTATCCATTATACCACAAAATCTAGACTAGTGGTATTGTATTCCCTCTTAATTCCTTCTCACTTTGATCAATGATCCACACTGGATGCTTCTTGTAAGATGCGTCTGTCTCCAGCTCAATATCCTCACAATCAATAACATGTGCTGGATCAGGTATGTACCTATGAAGCTGTGACACATGGAATATGTTGTACATTACCTCGATAGGGAGAAGGTAAGTCTAAATGATAGTCCAATGCCCCTACTTGCTTGGTGATATCAAAGGGTTCAACAAAATGTGGTTCTAGCTTGCCCTGTTTCCCCAAAATTTTGTGCCCTAACCGAGGAGTCACTCTCAAGAAAAACTTGATCACCCATAAAGAACTCCAAAGGTAATCTCCTATGGTTGACATAAGGTATTCATCTACTCTAAATAGTGATCAACCTTTTCATGATCAGATGAACTCTCTTGGAGGCCTCCTGAACCAAACTGGGCCCAATAACCGTTGCCTCATCCACCTCATGCCAACAGGGCGATGAGTGACACAGTCTCCCATAAAGAGCCTCATAAGGTACCATCTGAATTGAAGCCTGATAACTGTTATTATATAAAAACTCAATCAAGTTTAAGTGATCATACCATTCTACTCCAAGGTTTAGCACACAAGCTCAAAGCATATCCTCCAATATGCGTATCGTCTGCTTAGATTGTCCATCGGTCTAAGGATGGTACACCATACTCAATCTCACCTGAATCCATAGGGATTTTTTCAACCCTTGCCAAGAGTGTGATGTAAAAATTTCATTTCTATCCAAAATAATGCTTAATTTACTCTATACAGGTGCACAATCTCTCAGACATAAAGTATTCTCATCTTCTCTATTGAGTGAGTCTCTCTGATTGGTAAGAAGTGAGTAGGCTTCGTTAATCAATCAAAAATCATTCAGACTACGTCATGAATCCTTAGGTTCCTAGTTAATCCCATCAAAAAGTCCATTGTGACTTCTTTCCACTTCCACATAGGCATCGGGAGTGGCTGCAACAACCCACTTGGATGCTGGTGCTTTCTCTTCACCCTATGAAAGGTAAGGCATCGGGAGACAAAACCAACAGAGTTCTAATGGGAGCTGGTGCATTAATGTTGGTGTGATCGCACCCAAGGGTTCAACACGAGTACTTACCAGGAGTCCACCCATCCTAGTACTACTCTCACCCAAGAATGGTTAACTATATAGTTCTAATGACATCTCAAAAATCGAACATCTGCAGATACCCAACCCAATACCTCTGTATCAGATTTAGGTTCCTCTGTGTGAAGATATAGAGAAAACTATTATGGTCCATGAAAATAATAAATCTCTCATCGAAGAGATAATGTCCCCAACACTTTAGAGCACGAACCACCACTGTTAGATCCAAGTCATGTGTAGGGTAGTTCTTCTTATGGGGTTGTAGCTGACATTACCCATAATCTACTACCTACTCTCTTTGCATCGACACTGATCCCAGACCAATGCCTAATGTATTATAGTACACTGCATGACCAATCCAAGGCTTAAGGAGTGTCAGTATTGGAGTCATCATTAACTTTCTCTTCAGTTCAAAGAAATCATTTTTTACACTGGTCTGACCACTGGAACTTTACTCCCTTTTTGTTTAGTGCTTTCATGGGTGATGAAAGTTGAGAGAAGTCCTGGATAAATATTTGGTAATATCCTTATAACCCTAGAAAGATCCTAATCTCAAACACTATTTGGGGATGTTTCTAAGACATGACCACCTCAACTATCTCTAGGTTTGGTGATATATCAGTCTCAGACACCACATGTCCTATATATTTCGCCTCTTGAATACATGAGTCACTCTTCCACATCTTGACATAAATCCTATGTTCTCAAAGCATACTCAGAATGTCACGACCCGCCCTCGGGGCCCGTGCCGTGACTACCCCAAGCCCGCCTTCCATAGGCCAGGGGCTGGCGACTAGCACCAAGGCGTAAAATCCCAGTAAAAAGGGAAGGAATTGCCTTTATAAGTAACAACCACCACAGAGTCAGCAAGCGGAAAGTAACTACAAGTGCAGAAAAGTAAAGGGGGCCGGAATACAAGCCCAACTGAAAGTAAAGTACAACTCGAAAGGGAAAACAACAACTGAAAGTACAAGCGGCTCCTGGAACGTCCTCCTCGATTCCTACCTGAAGGGTAGGTACAGATGGCTCAGCTCCTGGTTCGTCCACCACGGATCCTACCTGAAGGGTAGGTACAGATAGCTCCACAACTCCTCGGTCCAACTGTCCGCTCCGAGCACGTCCCGCTCAGTGGTCCTCCTCCGGGTACCGACCTACTCCGAAGCCTCAACCGCAGTCAGCGCTGTCCGTCGTCTGCAACCAACACAACGAAGTGCGGGCATAGCCCGTGCAGGGGTGAGTATAAGATACTCAGTAGGGACCCCGAGACCCCCCGAAGGTCTCCTGAAATCCACAAAGGATAAACCACAAGAAGATACAATCACAAAGTAACATCCAGTATTGATTAGGTATATGCCCATACATATACCTATGTCACCAATTTCCGTTCGGCTCCAACACCGAGCCCAAGAACAACCCAATCCACAAGAAGAGTAAACAGTAAATCCACACAGGATAACAGTACAAGTTCACACAGTTTATAACAAGTTTATGAAATCAACGGATAACTATTACCCAGGTATATGCCCATACATATACCTAAGTTATCAAGCGACCCATCTCAATCATGAGGAAACACAAAGATCATTGACTCAGCTCAAACCAGGATTTTCATTATCGAAACCGTAGCTGCTGAAGAGCCCCGTCTCTGAAGTGTGCAGTAGTCCTGTCACGACTCCGAGGTACTGCTCACTAACCTATGACTGCTGAGGTACTCCTCCTGTCGAGTATTGCGGGTCTGCTGCCAACTACTGGGCGCTCCGTCCGCTGAGGGTCTGCTGCCAACTACTGGGCGCTCACCCAAATAGCCTACTGAGGTACTCCTCCTGTCGAGTACCGCGGGTTTGCTGCCAACTACCAGGCGCTCCGTCCGCCGTGGGTCTGCCGCCAAATACCGGGCGCTCCGTCCACTGGGCTAGTCGACTCACTCCGAGTCGAGTCGGTCAAGCAGTCGTCAGGTCTCAGTCGGCTACACGGTCTCCGTACTCCGCACGCACATCTCCACCGTCGCGGGTCTGTCGCTACAACCAAGCGCACACACTCCGTAGAGTATCGCGGGTCCGCCGCTACAACCAAGCGCTCCACCGCCAAGGGTCTGCTGCTGCATCCAAGCGCACCACCACTGTCAAGTACCACGGGTCCGCCGCTACAACCAAGCGCTCCACCGCCAAGGGTCTGCTGCTGCATCCAAGCGCACCACCTCTGTCAAGTACCACGGGTCCGCCGCTACACCCAAGCGCTCCACCGCCCAAGGTAAACAGAAGATTCAGCTCACACAGGTTCGGTAGCACTGTTCCACGTAGGATCGCTGAGTGCTGTAGTCGTCGTCGTCGAAACCACACAGGATCTCTGTACTGTCGTCGTCGCAGTCACAGTAGCAGTAGTAGCAGTAGTAGTCACAGTAACAGTCGCAGCCAGCACAAGGGTCTCCGCACACAGCAAGCTCGTTCGGAGGATCCGTTCCACGAGCCGAGAGGCTGATACATCAACTGTCACAAAGACCAGAGTTGATGTATCCAAAAGTTCCGTATCGTCAACAGGAACTCAACGCAACAGACGGCGCGTCGATCGGACGCCCGGTCTGAGAGTTATTGGCATTTTTGTCTCCGGGGCCCGGTTGGTTTTTAAGGCTAAACCAACCCGACCATACTCCACCTGCGTCCAAACCTCGGGCGGAGTATGCCAAAAGATCCGTCTCACTAAGAGGAACACATCGCGACTGACGGCGCGTCAATCGGACGTTCGTAGCCCGAGATATGAGCGTTTCCGCTCCGAAGACCCGGTTGGTTTCGTGAACGAACCAACCCGGCCGAACTCAAAGTAATCCGAAACCTTGAGTGCGATATACCGAAACGACCGTCTCGATCCAAGGATCGCGTTGCCGCAGACGGTTCGTCATTCGGAGGTCCGAGGCTAAAGATATGGGCCAAAAACCAAATCTGGTTCGAAACGGGGGGGGGGGGGGGGGGGTCCGGGTCCGGGCCGACCCGGCCCGACCCCCCCCCCCCTGGGCGGCGCGGCGGCGCGGCGGCGCGGCGGCGCGGGGTGCCGCGGCGGATCGGGGTGCCGCGAGGTGCCGCACGCGGGGGCTAAGCCCCGCTTCCTGGAAGAGGCGGCGCGGCCTTTGTGCCGCGCCCAAAATTTTTTAAAACGCCCCCCACACGTGGGGGGCCTGATTTGAGCAGAACCGGGAGGGGAGGCCGGCTGCCCCCTTCCCTTAAAAAAAAAAAAACGCCCCCCTCATAAAGAGGGGGGTTTTGGGTGTTGGCCGGGGGATTAATTCCCCCGGTTTAATGCCTTCCGGCCGGCCAGCTGGCCGGCCGGTTTTCTCCAACGGGACCGGAAATTCCGGTCCCCCCTTCGGCTTCCGACGCCGGCGGCCCGGCCGCCGGTCTTCTCTTCCGCTGCGGCCCGGAACCAGCCGCGGTCTCCTCGTCCCGCCGCGGCCCGGAACCGGCCGCGGTGTTCGTCATCCGGCGCGGTGCGACGACACCGCGCCCCATTCGCCGTGCCTTGATTCCTTTCAACGCGGCGCGACGGCGTCGCGTTCTTGAAGATTCTACCTCGGCGTGGCGCGACGGCGCCGCGTAAAATAAAAGTACGATCATCCGCGTGGTGCGACGGCACCACGCCACTTGCTTCCATCCGCAAGATTAAACAAGAACGATGGAGGGGGGGTTTCGGCCGTGTTCGTGCGGTCCGGCCCCCCTCGCGTTAACAATAACACTTATATAAAAATATACAAAAGCCTCACGTAGACATGCGATCCACAAGCAAGAAATGGAATGAATTAACAATATTCAACAACCCCTACCTCGGGTAAGATCGAAGATTTTTCAACGTCCCGCGGAAGACAACGTCGCGGTGGTCGGGCGTCGCGGTCGTCGTTCGTCAAATCCGTTGACGAAGAGATATGCCCGAAGAGATACGTCGTTGGCGAATCTTCGTATGCCGACGAAGAAGGTCCGAGGAAGAAGCGGTGTTCTCTCTCGTTGACACGGAAGACGAAGAAGAGCGGAGCGGCGTTCTTCGTCGGAACTTGAGCGTTCTTCGTCAAGTCTTGAGGAAAGTCAAATAATAAAGAAAACAACGAACTCAAGAACCCCTACCTCGATAGTCGCACGTTGACGTAGTCGAGGAATATCGGTGTCGATTCCTTCGACGTCGGAGGAAGAGTCGTTGTCGTTGACGTTCGTCGCGGAAAACTGTCGCGGAAGAGATGACGCGGAAGAAGTACGTCGCGTCGCGGATACGGCGTCGCGGAAGAATCGTGTTCTTCGGTGAAGAAGTTCTTCGTTGAAGAACGGCGTTCTTCGTGTTCTTTGTCAAAGTTTGAAGAAAAAGGGATAGCTCTCAAATTCTCTCAAGAAACAAAGGGACTAACCAAAATAATAAATTAAGCTCATACTTAATTTATTAACACAACACCAACCTTTGAAATTCAAGAGTTTGAATTTCAAAACTTTAATTAAACTCACTTATTAATGACATAAGTTATAACCTAAGTTTACATCATTAATTGTGAGTTGGGGGGGGGGAGTTAGAGGATATGATGGGGTGGGGTTCGTGTGGGCCCCACCACCCTCTTAACCTCCCAAGGGAAGTTGGGTTGTCACCCAACTTCCACCCAAAGGATAAAAACACTTAAGGAAGATAAAAATAAAAATTGAAGTTAAATTTTTATTTTAACATTCACAATTTTATTTTTACAACTCCCCTCGTGTAAACGCAACTCCCGAAAAGGTCTCTTTAAGCGAATATCGGCGCTGCGAGTTCATCGGTGCCCTCGGATTTCAATTCCGAGCACCGGGTAAAAAGTTAGGAAATCCCGCTCGTTCGTTCACTGAACGTACCCGAGCCAAACTTCGGAAATTAATTCCGGGCACTCTGGGCCTCGGAATCAGGTGCCGTCAGAAACCGCGCTTTTGTAAAATTCTAAAGAAAATTAAGAAAAAAATTTCCCTTGAATTTTACGGGTCTTTACATTACTCCCACCTCAGGGATTTACGTCCCCGTAAAGCTTCAACTCACACTTAAGGGAAACAAGGTAGTACTAAGCACGCAACTGAGCTTTACGCTCCCATATGCTCACTTGAAGATCTCGTGCTACCCGAGAAGCACCCCAGAGGAAGCAACCGTTCACGTAGAACCTGCTCCTGTCGATCCTCGATCTCCACTAGAACCTCTGTGCTTGTCGCCCTGTCATCGACGTCCAACTCCCCGAGGTCGATGACGTGTGAAGAAACATACACGTATCTCCACAGCTGAGACACGTGGTGGACATTACGCACCCGGTGCGACTGAGGTGGTAGGGTCAAGCGGTAAACCTCCTCGCCTACCCTGCTGAAGATTAAAAAGGGTCCATCGATCTTCGGAGATAACATGCCACCTCGGCCACATCTCCGAAACCTCATCGGGTTGAGACCGTATAAGAACGTGTTTGTCACCCTCGAACTCAAGAGGTTTTCCTTTTTAGGTTAGAACTGAAACTAAAAACTTCTGCTGCCACAAGGGTAGGGTTGACCAACTCAAGAGTGATCGGTCACACCCTCTTATGCCTGAGTTTAACATGTGCTGCCCAGGGTTTCCTTTTCGCCGACCAAGGAAAACCCATTCTGACGTTTGCCTAAAACAGTCAACCGGGGTATGATTTGTGAATCAAAACCATACCCAGATCAACGTCGTTAGGCCTCTACGCTGCCACCAAGAGATTCCAACTAAAACTCTCGCCTCGAGGTCAAATCACACCGTCGGCGTAAGTGTGATTATCGAGTCTCCTCCCAAAGGTATCTTCAGACGTGAGGGTCAAGTCTACGGCTTACCCGGAACCTCTAGGTCTGGGACATGATTCGTGGAAGGGTAGAATGATTGGTTCCTATGTCTATAGATATGGCAGCTCGTGGTAGACATAATTCGTACCCCGAATCATTCTTAGAGCTCCTGGGTCACACTCCTTGACCGCAATGCAGCTACTCTCCTCCCCAGCCCTCCTGCTCCCTGAGCCTGGCGGGGACTACTAAGTCGGGTGGTCGTAACATGTTGAAATGTACACCACCACATGCTGCTCTCCAAGCTCCGCTTCCACGTCTGCTACCCTGCAGATTCATCTGTCCTTAGCACTTCCTCCTCCTGAAACATTTTACACGCCTGAGTCTCTGAGACTGGCGCTAGTTTCCTGCCTTTCACTGCTAACGTTCACAACCACAAAGGTTCTCTCTAGCATCCTAGCATAGGTAGGAATGCATAGAGGAAAAGTAATGGTTCAGATGTCCTTTAGACACACTTCGCTCAGAAGTTCGAGTCTAAAGAACTGATCACAACGTAACCAACGAGTACCAAGATTGATTGGTAAGCCACGTTGAGTGCTCTGCTTCCGACATGTCGTACTGTCGAAGCTGTATTAGCTCCAGAAAACTCACAACCACTTCCTCAAGCCAGTCCTCAGCCGCCTACGAGTCAGGCTCACCTTGAAACTTGAGGGATATCTGGTGCTAAAACATATATAAGGCACTAAGCCTGTGAGTCTCTGCTACCGGTACCGCCGGTAGTGTCTGCTGATCAACAGGTAGTGACATAGCTGGCGCACTACCCGTAGGTACTATCCCAGGTATCGGTTCGCGTACCGAAGCCTCATTACTATAAGGACCAACCTCATGGTCACTCACTGGAAACACCAGGAGCTAAGATCATCATCCGCTCTACTAGTATCAAAGCTAGGCGTAGAACTCTAGCAATCGCCTCCATCCAGTCCACTGCTGCCTGGGAAATCTGTCTCGCCTCGTATCCTCAGAGGCCTCTACTGCTGGAACTCGTGCATCGCGCTCTGCTAGCGTGCACCGTCAGCTAGTGGCATCTGCTGCCTAACGGGTGGTGATGCTGCTGGTACACCACCCGAAGGTGCCAACACTGAAAAAGGGTCCTGCACCGGAGTCTCGCTGCTCGGTGGGCCATCATCGAGAACTCTCTCGGAACTCCAGCTAACTATCTGCATGGTGATATCCTGAACAGTTGTGTCACGGTCAACGATTTATACCTGGTGATCTGACCTGGTTTGAGCTGTTTTAAGGGGGGAAACCTTTGAAAACACACACGCAATCAGTGTTTTTGTGCACAAAGTCGGAAATCAGTTGTCAGGGTCCTGGTGTATGGATACGTCAGCCGCCCGCACCAACACTGGACTCCCTGAACTGAAAACCACACTCGGTACTCTCAACACTATTGCTTCACATAAAAAAAAGATCAGAGTCTGCGGTAGAACCGACCGCCTCTGATACCAATTTGTCACGACCCGCCCTCGGGGCCCGTGCCGTGACTACCCCAAGCCCGCCTTCCATAGGCCAGGGGCTGGCGACTAGCACCAAGGCGTAAAATCCCAGTAAAAAGGGAAGGCATTGCCTTTATAAGTAACAACCACCACAGAGTCAGCAAGCGGAAAGTAACTACAAGTGCAGAAAAGTAAAGGGGGCCGGAATACAAGCCCAACTGAAAGTAAAGTACAACTCGAAAGGGAAAACAACAACTGAAAGTACAAGCGGCTCCTGGAACGTCCTCCTCGATTCCTACCTGAAGGGTAGGTATAGATGGATCAGCTCCTGGTTCGTCCACCACGGATCCTACCTGAAGGGTAGGTACAGATAGCTCCACAACTCCTCGGTCCAACTGTCCGCTCCGAGCACGTCCCGCTCAGTGGTCCTCCTCCGGGTACCGACCTACTCCGAAGCCTCAACCGTAGTCAGTGCTGTCCGTCGTCTGCAACCAACACAACGAAGTGCGGGCATAGCCCGTGCAGGGGTGAGTATAAGATACTCAGTAGGGACCCCGAGACCCCCCGAAGGTCTCCTGAAATCCACAAAGGATAAACCACAAGAAGATACAATCACAAAGTAACATCCAGTATTGATTAGGTATATGCCCATACATATACCTATGTCACCAATTTCCGTTCGGCTCCAACACCGAGCCCAAGAACAACCCAATCCACAAGAAGAGTAAACAGTAAATCCACACAGGATAACAGTACAAGTTCACACAGTTTATAACAAGTTTATGAAATCAACGGATAACTATTACCCAGGTATATGCCCATACATATACCTAAGTTATCAAGCGACCCATCTCAATCATGAGGAAACACAAAGATCATTGACTCAGCTCAAACCAGGATTTTCATTATCGAAACCGTAGCTGCTGAAGAGCCCCGTCTCTGAAGTGTGCAGTAGTCCTGTCACGACTCCGAGGTACTGCTCACTAACCTATGACTGCTGAGGTACTCCTCCTGTCGAGTACTGCGGGTCTGCTGCCAACTACTGGGCGCTCCGTCCGCTGAGGGTCTGCTGCCAACTACTGGGCGCTCACCCAAATAGCCTACTGAGGTACTCCTCCTGTCGAGTACCGCGGGTTTGCTGCCAACTACCAGGCACTCCGTCCGCCGTGGGTCTGCCGCCAAATACCGGGCGCTCCGTCCACTGGGCTAGTCGACTCACTCCGAGTCGAGTCGGTCAAGCAGTCGTCAGGTCTCAGTCGGCTACACGGTCTCCGTACTCCGCACGCACATCTCCACCGTCGCGGGTCTGTCGCTACAACCAAGCGCACACACTCCGTAGAGTATCGCGGGTCCGCCGCTACAACCAAGCGCTCCACCGCCAAGGGTCTGCTGCTGCATCCAAGCGCACCACCACTGTCAAGTACCACGGGTCCGCCGCTACAACCAAGCGCTCCACCGCCAAGGGTCTGCTACTGCATCCAAGCGCACCACCTCTGTCAAGTACCACGGGTCCGCCGCTACACCCAAGCGCTCCACCGCCCAAGGTAAACAGAAGATTCAGCTCACACAGGTTCGGTAGCACTGTTCCACGTAGGATCGCTGAGTGCTGTAGTCGTCGTCGTCGAAACCACACAGGATCTCTGTACTGTCGTCGTCGCAGTCACAGTAGCAGTAGTAGCAGTAGTAGTCACAGTAACAGTCGCAGCCAGCACAAGGGTCTCCGCACACAGCAAGCTCGTTCGGAGGATCCGTTCCACGAGCCGAGAGGCTGATACATCAACTGTCACAAAGACCAGAGTTGATGTATCCAAAAGTTCCGTATCGTCAACAGGAACTCAACGCAACAGACGGCGCGTCGATCGGACGCCCGGTCTGAGAGTTATTGACATTTTTGTCTCCGAGGCCCGGTTGGTTTTTAAGGCTAAACCAACCCGAACGTACTCCACCTGCGTCCAAACCTCGGGCGGAGTATGCCAAAAGATCCGTCTCACTAAGAGGAACACATCGCGACTGACGGCGCGTCAATCGGACGTTCGTAGCCCGAGATATGAGCGTTTCCGCTCCGAAGACCCGGTTGGTTTCGTGAACGAACCAACCCGGCCAAACTCAAAGTAATCCGAAACCTTGAGTGCGATATACCGAAACGACCGTCTCGATCCAAGGATCGCGTTGCCGCAGACGGTTCGTCATTCGGAGGTCCGAGGATAAAGATATGGGCCAAAAACCAAATCTGGTTCGAAACGGGGGGGTCCGGGTCCGGGCCGACCCGGCCCGACCCCCCCCCCCCCCCTGGGCGGTGCGGCGGCGCGGGGTGCCGCGGCGGCTCGGGGTGCCGCGAGGTGCCGCACGCGGGGGCTAAGCCCCGCTTCCTGGAAGAGGCGGCGCGGCCTTTGTGCCGCGCCCAAAATTTTTTAAAACGCCCCCCACACGTGGGGGGCCTGATTTGAGCGGAACCGGGAGGGGAGGCCGGCTGCCCCCTTCCCTTTAAAAAAAAAAAACGCCCCCCTCATAAAGAGGGGGGTTTTGGGTGTTGGCCGGGGGATTAATTCCCCCGGTTTAATGCCTTCCGGCCGGCCAGCTGGCCGGCCGGTTTTCTCCAACGGGACCGGAAATTCCGGTCCCCCCTTCGGCTTCCGACGCCGGCGGCCCGGCCGCTGGTCTTCTCTTCCGCCGCGGCCCGGAACCGGCCGCGGCTCCTCGTCCCGCCGCGGCCCGGAACCGGCCGCGGTGTTCGTCGTTCGGCGCGGTGCGACGGCACCGCGCCCCATTCGCCGTGCCTTGATTCCTTTCAACGCGGCGCGACGGCGTCGCGTTCTTGAAGATTCTACCTCGGCGTGGCGCGACGGCGCCGCGTAAAATAAAAGTACGATCATCCGCGTGGTGCGACGGCACCACGCCACTTGCTTCCATCCGCAAGATTAAACAAGAACGATGGAGGGGGGGTTTCGGCCGTGTTCGTGCGGTCCGGCCCCCCTCGCGTTAACAATAACACTTATATAAAAATATACAAAAGCCTCACGTAGACATGCGATCCACAAGCAAGAAATGGAATGAATTAACAATATTCAACAACCCCTACCTCGGGTAAGATCGAAGATTTGTCAACGTCCCGCGGAAGACAACGTCGCGGTGGTCGGGCGTCGCGGTCGTCGTTCGTCAAATCCGTTGACGAAGAGATACGCCCGAAGAGATACGTCGTTGGCGAATCTTCGTATGCCGACGAAGAAGGTCCGAGGAAGAAGCGGTGTTCTCTCTCGTTGACACGGAAGACGAAGAAGAGCGGAGCGACGTTCTTCGTCGGAACTTGAGCGTTCTTCGTCAAGTCTTGAGGAAAGTCAAATAATAAAGAAAACAACGAACTCAAGAACCCCTACCTCGATAGTCGCACGTTGACGTAGTCGAGGAATATCGGTGTCGATTCCTTCGACGTCGGAGGAAGAGTCGTTGTCGTTGACGTTCGTCGCGGAAAACCGTCGCGAAAGAGATGACGCGGAAGAAGTACGTCGCGTCGCGGATACGGCGTCGCGGAAGAACCGTGTTCTTCGGCGAAGAAGTTCTTCGTTGAAGAACGGCGTTCTTCGTTGAAGAACGGCGTTCTTCGTGTTCTTTGTCAAAGTTTGAAGAAAAAGGGATAGCTCTCAAATTCTCTCAAGAAACAAAGGGACTAACCAAAATAATAAATTAAGCTCATACTTAATTTATTAACACAACACCAACCTTTGAAATTCAAGAGTTTGAATTTCAAAACTTTAATTAAACTCACTTATTAATGACATAAGTTATAACCTAAGTTTACATCATTAATTGTGAGTTGGGGGGGGGAGTTAGAGGATATGAAGGGGTGGGGTTCGTGTGGGCCCCACCACCCTCTTAACCTCCCAAGGGAAGTTGGGTTGTCACCCAACTTCCACCCAAAGGATAAAAACACTTAAGGAAGATAAAAATAAAAATTGAAGTTAAATTTTTATTTTAACATTCACAATTTTATTTTTACAACTCCCCTCGTGTAAACGCAACTCCTGAAAAGGTCTCTTTAAGCGAATATCGGCGCTGCGAGTTCATCGGTGCCCTCAGATTTTAATTCCGAGCACCGGGTCAAAAGTTAGGAAATCCCGCTCGTTCGTTCACTGAACGTACCCGAGCCAAACTTCGGAAATTAATTTCGGGCACTCCGGGCCTCGGAATCAGGTGCCGTCAGAAACCGCGCTTTTGTAAAATTCTAAAGAAAATTAAGAAAAAAATTTCCCTTGAATTTTACGGGTCTTTACACAGAACTATATCTAGTTGCCTGGAATGATGCTCTAGTTTTGTAAAGTATATGAGTATATCATTTATGAACACCATGAAGAAATATCCAAGTATGGATGAAAGATCTCATTAATGACGCCATAAACACCGCTGGTGCGTTAGTTAGCCCAAACGACATCACTAAGTACTCATACAATCTATACATGTTCCAAAACTCCATCCTTGGAAATTCCTCCACTCTAACTTGTAACTGGTGGTAGCATGATCAAAGGTCAATCTTGGTGAACCACCAGCTCCTCATAGCTGATTGAAAAGATCGTTGATCTAGGCAATAGATATCGGTTCTTCACCATCACCTGGTTTAGCTTCTGGTAATCAAAATATAGCCAAAGACTACTGTCTGTTTTCTAGGAGAACCATATGTGAATACCATAGTGAATTATCTATCTATCCTTATGAATTTCTTCCTCTCCAATTCATCTATTTGAACCTTTATCTCCTTATTCTTAATTAGAATTATACGATACAAGGTATCGAAATGGTTGCACTCCCAACATGATCTCAATCTCAGCTTAACATGTCAATCCTTCAGAGTCTATACTTGGTCATAGATTTCCAAAAATATTTCAACCAATTATTTAGCATCCGGAGATCCTTTGGTACTCTAGAAGGATAAAGAATACTGGAGTTGAAAATCATGGAAAACTCATCCATAGTTCTGAACTCCTATGACTATGAAAGAACTAATGAAAAAATTTTGATTGAAGAAACCCTGCTTCCTAAACCACAAAGAAAGTACTGGAGCATTCTCAACTGCATTATCCTGCACATCTTGTGGTAATACAGAAACATACTCCCTTATAGAAGAATTATGACATGATTCTCAAGTAGTCCCATAAGACTTTGTAGAGGTTACATCTTATCTAATGCGAAGGAACACACTTCAGAGAAGAAACAGAGTTGTTAGGATAAATCCTAATTAGTTTATGGGATCACGCAAGGTTTCACCTAACTAGTCTATGGGATCAAACAAGGTTTTTCTAGGATTCTACCCTTAACCCAAGGTATACCCTTCCTAGTACTAACCCATGATTCTGTCCCTACATGTTACTCACATTTATCATATATATACTAACACAAAACATGCTCAGTTCAAATAATTAATGCCAATAAAGGTATATCACACAACATGACAACGTAGATATATCACACAAAACAAACAATCCTGAACATATAGTAAAAATCAATACATTTAATTAAATAACTACTATGCAACACCAAAATAGGTATATATACGGCATGTGAACCTACGTGCCTAGTTATAATGCATGAACATATGAAAAATCTCATAAATAACATATAACATCATGTTAATCACCTAAGGTGAATCAATAGTAAAAAAAGAACATAAATTTCCCACTTTATGGCAACTAGGAGGTCCACTATTCAGTGCTGTCCAGGCACTGACATAGTTCCCCTGCCCAAGTCACAATTTCCTATCTATTGGATAACCTATCCCAACCCAAGACAAGTGAAGAAACAAGTTAGTAAGTCCTGATCCTATGATACCATTTTGTAACATCCCAACCTAAATCATTGGGTCCGAGCCGGAATACTAGAAGACCTCATTCGTGCCTCCCCATATGCAAGAGGTTGCTGACTAGCAGCGAGGGTCTCAAGTGGAACTTTGGGGAGACTATACCCTCTGCATCGAGTCATAAGATCAATAATCAACAATAAAAATATAAATAATCAGAGTAAAATGTGGAAATGTAAATATGAAATACATATAATGTAATGAGCCCCAAAGTGGAAAGAAAAACCAAGTAGACAGTAGAAAAAAAACTAGAAAGTAAATAAAAAATAATTCGCAGAGTGATCCGGTGCCTGTCCTGATCTGTTTCTACTCCATGCTCCACCACTCAGCCATCCTCCATAGGCCCCTTACCCTTCACCGGATCTCTGGTCATGAAATCTACAAGCGCACCGAAATGCCCAAGTAGGGAATGAGTAAAAGACTCAATAGGACACCACCAATGCGTCCTAAACTCGATGTGCTAAAAATAAAAGTGTATTCCATAATGAATAATGTGAAGTAAAAACACAATAAAAAACTGAGTGGTTGTTCAATAACCAAGATGCCACAACCCCTGACTGTACCTACTTCAGATATATGCCGAATGGATAACCAAGGAGTCAGATGAATCAATGATTATCCATTAGGATAATGAATCATGTTTCTCAAAATCATCATGTGACATAGTATCAATGCTATGCAAGAAGGTATGTACTCTGTGTGTTCAAGGGAAACATGAGATAATAATATTCCCTTAATCGTTGAGTTGACATACTGAGGAATGAGAGATAATCAACATCCTCTAGTCAGTGAAGCACACCGTTGAGTAACATACTAGGGACCGAGAGCTAATCAACATCCCCTCTTCCTTGAGTGCATCCCAAGGCATCATCGTGTACCTTCCTCATGCATTGGACCCTTGTTGTTAGTCATGCGCATCCCTCCTCCAATGGATTACACAATTCATAGTGGTCCACTACACGACATCCCTTAGGTATCGTCTCGTGCTTACCCCATGCATCAGAACCTCATTGTCAGTCATGTGCATCCCTCCTCCAAAGGAAAACACGAGTTGATAGTCCACCTATCTTAGATCTAAGAACAAAACCACAAGGTATACATATCATGGTAGGATATATATATATATATATATATATATGAAATAATAACACATCATCATGAGTAAAGTAGTTCCCAATGTACACGTAATCACACAAAAATGTGAATAAACGACTACAAGTACTCATGGCATCAAGTGTAATATAGAGTTTCCAAGGTTACACACATACCCATATGCATTCACCATATAGCATGGTCATTAAACATGTATGTCCATAATCATATTAATGGGAATCATTTTTAAACAATCCCAAAAGGTTAAGGAACTTCCTACCTTAACAGTTGGGAAAATTCTCATAGTTTTTCTAACGTTGGGGCGATATGTAAAAGTCTCAAGCTGTTGGCACATCGGTACTCGAGGTATGTCAAAGGTTTTCCTAGAATCATAAAAACTATTTTATTTTAAAAAGAAATAGAATATCACATGTGATGATACCTTCTCTCTCTTAGATAATTTTTTTAAATTATTATTAAAATATCACATGCAATGGTATTTTATCTCCTATGAATAATTTCCAAATTATCATCTAGGTCAAATCATGTGCCTGCAATATTCTAATTTAATAATAATAATATCTTGATAATTTATTATAAAAATATCCTTTATAATTATCTTTTGAAAATTTATTATAAATTATCCTTTATAATTATCTATTGATAATTTAATTACAAATTATCCTTTAGTAAATTGAATAATTATATTCTAATAATTATCCCTTACAAATTATCATTCCCCAAATTTCTTATGATAATATATTTTCCAAAAATTATCCTATGATAATTTGGTGAAATTATCCTTTAATAATTTGTATAAATATTCTATATATTTACCCCATACAAATTATCATTTTTCAATTATCTTATGATAATTTTTTGTAATTATCAATTGATAATTATTTCCAATTATAATTTCAATAATTTAATTAAATTATTGTTTAATAATTCCTCATTATTATTATTCGATAAGACATAATTAATCTTTGATAATTTCTTTTAATAATTTATCATTTAAAAATCCTATGCGATTATCCATTGATAAAAGGATGTAACCATCACTTGATAATTATTTATGATTATCCTTTTGTAACTTCAAAAAAAATATCATTTGATAATTTTAATAACTATCCTTTGATAATTCACTGAAATTTTCATCTAGAAATTTTATAAACTATCCATCGATAAAATCATGAGTTTATCATTAGATACTTTTTATTCGATAAATTATCCTTTGATAAATTATTGCAATTATCTTTTAATAAATTTTCACTGTTATACTATGATAATTTGCTTAAAATTATCTTCGATAATCTCACGAAATTATATTTTAATAATTATTAATAGAATTTCCTTATATTATTTGGTTTCTATCAATCGATAATTATCATTTGATAATTTGTTTTAAGAATTATCCTTAAAAAAATATATGTTTTATCATATTAAATTCCATAATTTTTTTTCTTGATTTTTATGATGGAAGAATAAAATAAATAATAAAAAAAGTGAAAACTCACCTTTCTATCTTCAACCTCACGCGACATATAGGTAAGAGCCAGGAAGACCACTTCCATCTATCACCAGACCACCAGAGAGTTGAATGATTGCACGTAAGGTAGTTTTGAGATCATCGTAATCCAACAAGATCAACTAATAAGGAAGACAAAGGTGTTCGGTGATTTTTTGGGACCCAAAATTGCAGCACCCTAAACCCATTTTTAAAACACCCATTTTCAATTGTTAATCAACCCAAAAATCAATGCGGAGTCATTGATTTTAAATTTTTAGGGTGTTACTAATTTAATCGTAGTACAGAAGGTGGTAAATTGAAGGTTTTAAAAACCTCCTCCGTTATTAGTGGAGGTCCACACGTTTTTCTTGGGAAGAAGAAGAAGACCTATTAAATTTGATTTATTTTAACTAAAAATCAGGTTAATTATTGAATTAATTAATTATTTAATATAAAAATTAAAATAACACTAAACACTTGTCGCTTACAAAAGTTATACCCTACCTAGGGTAAACGCCCCATTCTGGACCCAAAGGTGGTCTTGGATTTCCCATACGACACACCATTTGAGAGATATTAATTATTTAATATTAAAAAATGGATTAAATATTTAATTAAAATAAAAGGGTTATTTTTGTGATTGAGACATCCAAACGTCTAACAATTACAAATGTTATATTCCGCCTCGTGTAAACACCGCGTTTTAGACCTAACAGTGGTATCTGATTTTTCATATGACACACCATTTGAGAGATATTAATTTTTTTAAAATAATATATTAAATATTATTTAATAACTTTATCTCATGAGTGAGACATCCAAACATCCTACTCCTTCGAATATTATAAACATATTAGGGTAAAAACCGCATCCCAGACATAACGATGGTCTCAGATTTCCCATAAGATGCACCGTTTTGAAGTTATTCAATTATTTTTAAAAAATTTCTTATGCGTAATATAAAATATTTAATATTTTTTTATTTCTCCTTCACAGAGTATTTATGAACCTCAGGATCTGGTACCAACTTAACGTCTTACTCCAAAAATATTCAATTGAATGTTCCAAAGTGTTAACTGAACTTTTATCCTTATGAAAATATTTTAACACATTATAAGTTATTTTTCATTGATAAATCATTTTTTTACATATGAAATTTATAATTTATAAAAAAGAGGGATTTTGTTCTCATTGTGAAAATTTGGATATTACAAGGTGGATGGTTGAATAATACATTATCAACTGTCCAATAATCATCTATATCAAAATAACAAGATATGAAACACCAATACTTTTACTTATGTCAATAAAAGAGATAACATGATCTTAAAACATCGAGAGAAAGAAGGTATATGGTTTAACAATACATAGTCATATTTACTGAGTAATCAATAAACATCTATATCAGAGTAAAAAATATACGGATTTTCAATAGTTCCCAAATTAATAAATGGAATAACTTTCTATGTAAGCATCCCTCATGCTAAAACCATATGGAGTGGTGGTATAAAGATAAGTTAATGATGGAATAAAATTAACATAATCCATATAGGGGAATATGGTGGATGGTTTGAAAAGAACTAACCCCAATGTAACAAAGGAAACATTGAATGATGTTGACATAGATGAAGAATATACTTACAAAAGAATTCTTGAACGATACCACCCAAGAAGGGATCAAGAATTGGATTATTTGGTACCATGGGTTTAATACCCCAAATGAAAAAAATATATTAGAGTATAAATAGTGAAACATAAATCCTATTAGGTTAAATCCTTTTTAAAGTGAAAATGGAAATAAAAGTGAAAACATAAAAGTTCTTTAGAATTTTTTTTAATATTGATGTAAAAGGTGAAGTTATGGGTCACTTACAAAAGTATTTTTTTCAAAAAGTGAAGTAAAAAATATTTGAAAAAAATTAATTTTAAAAATAATATTCAATAATAAGTCCTTTATAATATGTAAGGTTTATCTTATAGAAATTTGGGGAGGAATACTAAACATATGATAGTGAAAGCAATTTTTTATTATTATTTTGAAAGTAATTTTGTTTAAAAATCACATTGTAAAAATAGGAAAAAAACTTTCATTTTTATCTTAATATGTTTTTCCCCATAGAGGTATAAAAATTAACATATAATAAAATATTAGGGTGGGATAACCCAAGTATGGAAGAATGAATATCATGATGAAATAATATAAATCAATAGAAGAAGACTTGATTTATCAATATCCCTTAAGGGAAACATACTCCTTGAAGTAAGAAATATTTCAAAAATATGTATTTTTTAGTATATAAATTCATATAAAAAAATATAATAACACATAATATAATAAATATATATAATTTACCCAAATTTTAAGTCAAAGAGGGTGATAAAAAATCAATGAATTAAAATTGAGTTACTAAAAAGCTTTACAACTGGGGTAACAATTGAGTAAAAAACCATTTAATGAAAAGGAAATGATTTGGATTAGTATTTCCCATTAATAAAAAAATTAAGATAAATATAAATTCATGGATATTGAATACAATATTAAATTTAAAATATAGTTCATAACATAAACAGGTATCAAGGAATCAGAGGTTAAGATAAAGAACCCATTCATCTTGAGTAACAATTTAATAAAAGCCCTTAAAATAACATTAGTAAAATAAAATTCGTGATATGATATCTCTAAAAGTCATTATATATACCACATAAATGAAATTAGGTTAATAATTCCAAACATGTATCAAAGAGATAAATTTGAGACAAAAACACTTACCTTGTTCCAGATTCATTTTATGTATGTGGTTAACATATTGAACAATCAAATTAAGTTTATTATATACCTTATTAGTAACCATATTCATCTATATTTCATTTAATATAAACCATTTATTATCATATGTAATTTATTTATTAATTAATTATTTCTTATATTTGTGTGAAAGTTGAACCAATGTCAACTTATTTATGTGATTTTAATAATCAAAGATGAAATTTTAATAATAAGTTAAATACTTTATATAACCATTTCAAAACAAAAAAAATCTTTAATTTATCATTAACATATAATAATATTAGTATTTAAGTTCCCATAACCATCCATGATAGAGTTTTATAACATTATTCAAGTTGGTGGTTAAACCAACCCAAACATGAACACACTATATCTCAATAGGTGAGTATTGTTAAGGAAGTGTATAATATTATTATAATATAAGTCCAATGAAAAATATTTTTATGATTTTAAGTTATTGAATCATATTTTATGTGACTTGGACAACAAAATAAAATCTATATGAAAAAATTTTACTTCGTGGAGGTGATGGTCCGCACAACACATAGTTAACATTATTTTATTTTTCTAAGTGAATATAAATGAATAAATAAAGGGAGATCCATTAATATAACAACAATTAATTATAATAATTATATTTATGTTATCATATTACTATGATAATGATGGTTTTAGATGATAATGATTAGGAGGAAAATGTTAAGGATTACATAATACTCCTTTTGGAACTATAGTCTTTATCTTGAAAGTATAATTGAAATAAAGAAAATATGATAACTAATTGAGACCAGAGGCTTGTTAAATTTATATAGTATTATAGGAGGAGAAAATGGTATAGTTTTAGGAATTAATTTTAAGGAATAGGTGTGTCATGAAGGGGTGGAAGTGTCCCATTTTATAAGTGAATAAAAGGGACCTTTTTGTGATTGAATCTTTACATTTAAATGATATAATTACACTATTAAAGGGTATATATAGAGACCCATACATTTTATAAATAAATTTTAAAATATATTATATGAATTTTAAATACATAACATTATGATTCACAATATAATTGTATAGGTCTAGTGACTTTGGAAACTTGAAAACATAATTTTTTTTTCATAAGTGATCTAATTCATCTCCCACTAAGTTCTTTATAACTATAACCCTTAATATACACATCATACTTAAAACCATTATTCATAACCTGAAGAAAGGAAACATAGTAAAGGGGGAGATCTGATGCAAAATAAGGGTAAAAAAAGGAGATATCAATGATTAATTAAATGTAACATGAAATAAAGGGTATGTGAAAATGATCAAAACATTTGAAAACCATACCCTAGATATTATAGATCCTAATCTTGATTTATATCATAAATAGTGGTAGTTCATAGGGCATGAATCATAAAGTAATAAAATAATATGATCCATGAGAGCATAACATCAACATAAAATATATGTTTGTGGCATACACATAATCATGGAAAATTATTTCATTAGTCAAGTATCACTACCAAGACTATCATAGTATATTGGTTTCACCCCTATTCAATTATATCTTTAGTCAATATTCACTGCTAAGAATATCATAGTGGACAAAGTCCCTTACTAAACTGGGTTCACTCCCCATTCTAGTCCTTATTATCTCACGAGATATCCATTTTACCCAATTATTTGGAGGGATATATAATTTCAGTCCCACCCATCGCATAATGAAAATAATATATATGTGTGACCCAATATCATAAAACATTAATCATATCATAACCCATGAAAAGAAAATAGTTTTTATAAACATTTCATCACAGCGTAAACCGTGAAAAAGAAATGGGTTTCATAAAATCATCCTTGAATAATAATTATCACAAGACATATAAAGAAATAAAGTGGATGATATCATTGGATCATATCTCCAATAATCTATAAGTAACATCAAGGATGTTATCACAGATAAAAAATGAATTTAAAATATCACTGGAACATTTATTGAGGAAATAACCTTTTCACTATGAAATCACTTATTTAAAATCTAAAAATTTCCCAAATATCAATATTTTTTTTATTTTAGAATAAAATTAGAAACATGTAAAGTAATATTCAAATAATTGAGTGGTCATGATGATAAGAAATTCCAATCATGTCGTGTGTGTTAAAAAAATATTTAATTTATATTTTTCGGTAAAAAAAATCAAACGTACCTCATTCAGAAAATGAAAAGTATATTACTTTTAAACCATTTTGTAAAATTTAAATCATGGGTAGAAATTAATCTAAACAATCATATGATAATATTAAAAAAATTATTGCTAAATTTTTTAGAAAACATAGACACATACGAAAAGTATTTTCAATTGAAGAGATAAATAAAGTATATTTTCCTTAAAAACATTCATTCAGATTCTTGAGTTATTAAAGAGAGTAAAATTAAATGAAAACATCTATTATATATAAATAAAAAGAGGATAATAAAATTCATGTGATTATTGATAGGTAATTCATAAAATTCCATCATCTGAAACTTGATCCTAAAAAATCCTGATAAACAATAAAATTATAACATAAATCCCTTACCTCAAGTTATTTTTTTTGAAATCACTTTAACCTCCTATATAATAAATTTATATTTATTAATATTTTATACTAGAGTCATTTAAAAACTTATAATATCAAATATTATCCACTTATAACATTTTATTACCCATTTATGAATAATTTCTTATTAAAATCATCATTTAGATGTGTTAATTGTTTCATTTTTCATAAGAATTTCAGTTTGGTAGTCATGGTCCTTATGCTTTGATCATGGATCCATAATCTATATAATTTTAATCATGATATAAATATCATTTATACTCATTATATATATATATATATAGTCATGCATAGAATATAGAGATATAAAATGAATTACACTGTTTACTAAGATGGTAAGCCTTATGTATACATAAATATATTTTTTTACTTTTCGATGGATGAAATAGAATAAAGGTAAATAATAATTCAATTTTCCATAATAATTATTATACAATATATATAACATATATTTATTAAATCTATATTTTTTACTATCCTTGTAATAAAGAAACAAAAAATGAATCACATCACTTCGTGGAGGTGGTATTCCACACGTATACATGAGCAACATTATCATTTTACAATGGATTGGATGGTAAGAAGATAGATTTGATACTATAATTCTATAAGCATAATTATGTCATAAATATCATATATAAACTTTAAACTCATCATAATAACCATCTATGTAAGATGGTGATGGAAAATGTCTTGTATCTCTATGTAGAGGAAGTAGTCCACACGTATGCCTGAGTGATACTTTAACTTAATTTGATGGAATAGAAGGTGTATTACCATGGAGGTGATAATTTACACATAATACGACTTACCTCTTCTTTAGTAGTCCTCCTTTAGATCCCTTTTTAATGACCCTTGGAATGTTATTTTAAGAAAACCATCACCTCCATTTCATGGGTAGGTATGTTGAGAAGGGAATTGAGTCAGGTTTGATTGATCTAGAAGGATCAATGTGGTGTAAAGAAGATAAATAAGGAGTGTTCTTTTATAAGTGGGGGAGAAGACACACTTGGAATTTTTTAAAATATTAAAATATAATGAAGTAATTTTCAATATTTTTTTTCCAAATGGATATATATTCAAAGTTTGGATAAGAAGAGGTCTATATATTTCTATAAAATAGGATTTAGAAAAGTTTAATTGGAAAATTTATCCTTATATCTTGGTTTAACCCCTAGTAAATCCATTTTAACCACAACCGTGGTGATAATTTTTTGATATTTTTACTATTCATTATGACAAAAAAATGAAAGTTGTCACAACCCGACCCTACCTGGGCTCGAACTGCAACTACCCCAAGCCCGCCTCCATAGGCCAGGGGCTGGCGACCAGCGCCGAAGGCACAAAAACTCGGGGAGGCCTTTGCCTAAGTACATGTACACACACACACAACACACTAAATGCATCAGTGCATAGTAAAAGAAAAGACAAGTAAAGAAAAGGGAAACTGCTATATATATACCACAAATGTGCATCGACCTCTAAACAGTACAAGTAAAACTTAAGGTACACTGAAAAGAAAAGGGAAAAAATAAGCGCCCAACCAGAAGGTTCCACAACCCGACAACAGGTAAACAAAAGCAAACAGCTAGAAGGGGTCCCCCACCTGGGACCTGACTACGACCACCACACGCGGTCCAAGCTCTTGAACTCCTATGCTCCACTGAAGTCACGACCGACCTGTCCATCGTCTGTAAGGGAAAACCAAGTGCGGGCAAAGCCCAAGCAGGGGTGAATATAAAAATACTCAGTAGGATATCCCGAAGGTTCGAGGGAGCAACAAAGGAGGTATCGAAGGGTGAGCAGTAGAGAGCACAGGGAAAAGTAAAGGAGTACAACCGAAAGTGCAGTAAAGAGTAACAGCTCAACCCAACAAGAGAAAGGTAGAAGACTCATCCTAACACAAGGAGCTAGGAACGGTGAGAAGATGAACTTATCATCGAGCTTTCGCTACCTATAGCAGGAGAGTAGACTCATCCAACTACGAGAAGATAGACGCGGAAAGAACGTGACATACCCCGCACATCTTCACCTCTCATGGAAGAAGAGAAACCAAACCCAAGAAGTGGGTACCAGAACAAGGTATATACAAATCCATATGCTCTGTCAAGAATCCCGAACAAGATCGTAAGGGGGTCTCCATCCCGTAGCCCAGCCCAAGAAAATGAGTAGCCATTAGTCTTAGAAGGAAACACCATCGATGCCCAACATCCCGCACGCCTGCCCCAAACTACAAGTCAAGGGGCTCAAATCACCTCACCTCGACATTATCCGCTTTGGGCGGCACTGACTCGCCCACACGGTTTTAGGTCGCGTCACAAGGATGTGTCTCCGTGGGGAAAGTGCCCCTCGTACTTGAGAGTTACGGGTTAAGTCAAACCACACCTCGTCACTGTCCCGCAGTCGAGAGGTCTCCTCAAAGTCAAGCTGTCACATCACCGACCCGTACAACCAAGGGTCCCACTCCGGTAGTCACGGAGGAATAGCTACAGACTAGCCTGGTAGAACGGACCGAGTCTGAAATGCCAACAGGTTTCCCACTGCCCAGCCCTACTGGAGGGTAATTCATAATAAGATATCGGGTGAACCACTGCCCAGCCCTGCTGGAGGGTAAACCCTAATAAGATATCGGGTGACCCACTGCCTAGCCCTGTTGGAGGGTAAACCATAATACATCATCAGGCGACCCACTGCCCAACCCTATTGGAGGGTAAACCCTAATACATCATCAGGTGACCCACTGCCCAGCCCTGCTGGAGGGTAGACCCGGAATAAGCCGACAGGTGACCCACTGCCCAGCCCTGCTGGAGGGTAGACCTGGAATAAGTCGAAGGGTGACCCACTGCCCAGCCCTGCTGGAGGGTAAACCCGGAACAAGATGACAGGAGACCTACTTCCCAGCCCTGCTGGAGGGTAGACCTAAAAAAAGACGACGAGCGACCCACTGCCCAGCCCTGCTGGAGGGTAGACCCTCAGGAGTCATCGGGTGACCCACTGCCTAGTCTCTGCTAGAGGGTAAACCCGAAGAAGTCGGTGAGTAACCCACTGCCTAGCCCCGCTGGAGGGTAAAACTCAGAACTGCTCTGGCCATCTCTACTGGAGGGTATAACACTGACCAATCGAACACGGAGTGGGTATCGCGCAACAACCCAACTCCAAAACAACTCACCTAATAGAGGTTCAGTGCCCGATCCATCACTAGGTGCCACTAGCACCGCTACCGGCCAGACCATCGAGAACAGAACTAGGGGAAAACTCAACCCTGCTGGTCAACCCACGAGAACAGAGGAACCCTCTACATCGCGAGAGGTCAAAAGTACGCAAACCAGAGCATGGCACGCACATGGGGTCCACACGACGTGTGGCCCCAAGTCAACCCCAACCAAACGCAAAAACGTTCTTAGGTAAAAACAACCACATATACCTCCAAGCATTCCCGTATACTCCCAGAGTATACCACGTTCCAGCCCAAAGGCTATCGTACACACGACACCCAACGTCAACGCGAAGGCATGAATGTAAAAACTCCACCTCAAAGACCCAGGCACGACCGACCACATCTTATGAAACATTTACATCACTCTCCCAAGAGTGCGCGATCACACGCCAAGGGTCCGCTACAAACATGGTAGGAAAAACCACCACCAGAGCACCATTCATGCTTCTATATTTAATTATATCTCAAACGAGACTCCGCACATCCAAATGGATTGCACCGTTGTAATCCTCACGAAAGAACACGCAAGATCGACTACTCACTCGCCTCCAACAGACATCCGGTGTAAAAGTCGCTCCACGTTGCTTTACACCCGATAGGCGTCCCATGATCCCGATCCTCGGCCTCAAAAACAGTCGGGCGCATCGCACCATTGCGATCCCCTCGGGAAAACACGTCAAAAGCACTACTCACATGAGTGCAATGGATATCCAGAGAAAAAGGTGCATTTCGCTGCACCACACACAAGCGGTGCTTCGTGGGACCCACATCCCGGTCCTGAAGTGCAATGAACTGATCACACCATTGCGATCCTCTCGAAAAAGCACACATGATTGACTATTCACTCACCCGAATCGGACACCCGATGAAGAAGTTGGAAATCCCTGTCAATTCCCGAAACGGCCTTCGTGGGGCCCGCACCTTCGTGCAGAATTAAAGCGGGCAGATTGCACCATTGCAATACCCTCGGAAAAACACCCAGAAACTACTGCTCGCACGCCCCGAACGGATGTCCGGTGAAAAGGGTGCTAAATGCTGCTCGCAGCTCGAAAGATGGCCCGTGGGGCCCACACCTCAAATCCAATCTCAATGCTTGAAACCACCCTGGAAACCTTCGCCTCAGTGCCAGGGTCGCAATGCCACTGACGACACTCAAAATGGACGTCAGACACGTCTACGCCGTCCAAAACAAGATCCCCCGAAAAAACGTCAATTCACTTAAAGACGCGTCGCGCCTCCGAGGCCCCTCATTTCAGGAATTAAAAATTCCCAAAACCATCTCAAAAATCTCATCTTAACTCAAGGAATGCGTCACCGCTGACGGCGTGCGAATCCGACACTCGAGCTGCCTTTTAAAGGCGATTTAAATTCATCGTACCGAAGGGGGGGGGGGGTGGGCTGGGCCGGTTCGGCCGGCCCACCCTCTGCCTGAGCCGGCCCGCGGTTCACCGCGCGGGATGGCCCGCATCGCCTGGACTGGCTAAGCCGGTCCGACTGATTCCCTATGGGACCTGCGAGGCGCGGGTCCCTTGTCTACTGGCCGGGGTCACGAAGACCCCGGGTCTTCGTCCAGCGACGACCGGCCGAAGCCGGTCTTCCTCCTCGCTGGCGCTGCGGCCGCCTGCCGCGCTCCCTCACCCGGCCGCCACTCCGCCTCACGCCGTCGCCCGCAGCCGAAGCCGCCGCCTTCCGTCAGATGAACCCGCCGCCGCCGCCTCATACCGGAGCCGCGCCGCCCTGGAAAGCTCGCTGGACCGCCCCGGGTCGCCAGAAAACACCCAAAAACCCCCAAATTTCCGCAACCTTCGACAAACGATTACGAACACATCGAAACTCGGATTTCAGATCCGAAACAAGGGTTTGAAAGCTCAAAATGTTTAATATGAAAAAATGGGATTTTATTGAATAAATAACAACAATTAGACACTATAGTTGGGGTTCAAAGGAGGCTCGGGAATTAAAAACGAAACAACAACCGCCTACCTCGCAGGGCGCAACCCGAAGCTTCTCGGTCGATCCCCGCTTCACCGCGGTTGCTTCCACCTTGATTGGGAGGGATGGAGGAGGAAGATAAATTTAAGTAGAGGTGAGTTTCCGCCAGGGGAAGGAAATGGGGAAGGAGAGGGGGTTGGTTTAAATAAATAAAAAATTAATTACAATTTAAGTAATTTAAAACCCCCAAATTAACCCACATCTGAAACGCCCAATGAGGTCGAGGTTAAGCCTCCCCTAGGGTAAAAACCACCTCCCGAGCACAATGAAAGTCTCTGAATTTGATTCCGAGCTTCCGTTTGAAAGTTATTAAACTTAGCGCCTGAGGCTTCCAAATTACGAAAACGCCCCTAGGACCATTTTTCACAGACGGCCCGCGCCCGCAGAACGTATACCCCTCCTAGGGTAAATAGAACATTTATAACTCAACGGTGCCCTTGGTTTTCCAATCTGATCCATTGTTTAAGAGATACTTGAGTTTAACCATCAAACACATAAATTAATTATTTAATTTTTCCGTTTAACGTTCCGGAAGCGAGCGAGGGGTCCAAATGTCCCACACCGACATTTTTTATGTTGTTCCTAGGGTAAAAACCCCATTTCGGACCTATCCGTACACTCAGTTCTCTGACCTGAAGCACCGTTTAGGAGTTATCCAATTTATTTGGCGTTTCTAGTGTGAACGCACTGAAAATTTAATTCCGGCCACACTGGGGCTCGAAATCGCACACCGTCTTAAGGCAATGCTCTAGAATAATATCAAGAATATTCCAAAGTCTTTTACAGCCAAAAACTGGGTTCTTACATCATTCCATCCTTCAAGATTTTCATCCCCGAAAAGAAAAACCAGGGAATAACACAGGGTACTAAGCCCACACCTGGCACTTCCGTACCCAGAAAAACTCTTACACAGTTCTGCGTCACCACACACAGACCAAAGGATTGATCCATTCACGTGAGGTCTGCCCTCGCTAATGTCATGCATAGGAGCACACACACCTCTTCTCGGGTGAGTCACGTGGGAGACGCCATGCACCCACCCTAGACTTTGGGGTTAGGGAGAGGCGGTAGGGAACCTCACCGTCCCTTTGCATGGTCTCAAATGGACCGAAGGCTCTCGAGGGTAGGTCACATACCCGACCGAACCCTTACGTCGCACGCCGCGACTGGAATCACCGCCCGCACCTGGAACAAGGCCTGATGATTCCCTCCTTTAGAATATCCATATGGTGAAGCACCCAAGGATATCTGGTCATGCAAGATTCACAGTCGATCTCCCACGACCAAGAATATCTTACACGATCGAAAGGAGAAGGAGTCACCAACATTGACTAAAGAGAAGGGTCTCACACCTTCTACTTTACCAACACAGGGTTACACCCGACGCCCTGCGTCACCCTGGTATCGACTCAAGCAAGGAGTAGGGAGAAAAAGCACTTCACACACAGAGTCTAACAGTTCTACTACAAGAAGTAGAAGAGTCACAAGGGGTACCTCTCATCATCCCATTCTCTACAGGATCGTAGACATCCAAGGCTTGCGGCTGTCCATGGTCCCATCTTTCAGCTCCCGAAGCCTGGCGTGGACCACCTGATGGTGATGGGAAGACCTCATAACGTCATCCCCCACCTACAGCTCCTCCCGATCCTCTTCTAGCACCACCTGTCTGGGCACTACTCCGATCACGGCACTACCTCTGCCGTGGTGGTGCACCTGCTGCCTGTCCGAAGCTCTCAGCAACTCGGGTCGGGCAGTCTCGTGCCAAGTGACCTCTCCCATCGCAAGCATAACACCAAATCTCTCTGGGCTGCACTAGTTCCATCTGGTGCCACTGTGGTGTACGACCACGCCCCTGAGTCTGGTTGTCAGAAAGCCACCTGCGTCGAGGTTCTGCTTGCCGACGCCTGCTAGCTGCGACAGACGTCTCGGCTCCAACGTGCCTGCTGCCACCACCAACTCTAGAACATGACATGAAGCTCTCTGTCACCAGCGCCTTCTCTATAACCCCGACATATGTGGAAATTCCCAAGGGTACTATGACAACATGAATCTCTCGGCGGAGACCCTACTCATACTTCCGCACTCGGATGTTGTCATCATGGACCAAGTCCAGGTAAAAGCATGCACAGTTTGCAAAACTAGCAGCGTACTCGGCCACCGTCATCCCTCCCTGCTGAAACTGCAGGAGCTCCTGAATCTAAACGGAGTGCAATCAGGAGGGAAAAAACTCCTCACAGAACAACAATTGAAAGTCGCCCCACGAAAGCGACGACTCGTCAAGAAACTGAGTCACCAGACTCCACCAACGCCAAGCTGCTCCACGAAAAAGGTTGGCTGCCAAAGCCACTCTCTGATCTGTCGGCATCTGCACAAGACTAAAAAGGCAAACCACTGTCTCTAGCCAAACCTCTGCTGCCTAAGGGTCTAGCTTACCACTGAACCTCAGCGGTCTCTACTGCTGGAACACGGAGCGTGCTCAACCTGCGCTCAAGGCCCGCCTGCTCTACTGAAGTTGTCTGCTGCTCAACAAGTGGGGGTGCTGCTACTGGCCCACCCGGAGAAAGGGGCTCGCATGATGGGTCTTGGACTGTGGCCTCATAGCTCACAGGGTCATCGTCATGAACCAAAGATGGTATCCTGGCTGGCTGTCTTCGCGGAGACATCCTGAATATTATCAAGGAGTGCTGCAATCAGATGAGAATATATGTATATACCAATAACCACGATAGGGAGCTAACTCAAGAAGGACTGTCAAGACTCAATCCTATGTGATGCACAAACCAAATTTTCCCTGCAACGAGTGTCTCAGCATGCCGAGTCGACAAGAGGGTTATCAAGGTCATGGTGAATGGATATATCGGCCTCCGCACCATCACTGGACTCCCGGGCCTGAGAGCCTCTCTCGAGACACGTTAACACTGTTGACCTAAATCCCAACCACTTACTTTTTAGGGACGTCCGCACAATGTCCCAAGGAACGAACCACCTCTGATACCACTTTATCACGACCCGACCCTACCCGGGCTTGAGCCGCAACTACCCCAAGCCCGCTTCCATAGGCCAGGGGCTGGCGACCAGCGCCAAAGGCACAACAACTCGGGGAGACCTTTTCCTAAGTACATGTACACACACACGCAGCACACTCAATGCAACAGCGCAGAGTAAAAGAAAAGACAAGTAAAGAAAAGGGAAACTGCTATATATATACCACAAATGTGCATAGACCTCTGAACAGTACAAGTAAAGATGAAGGTACACTGAAAAGAAAAGGGAAAAAACAAGCACCCAACCAGAAGGTGCCACAACCTAGAAACAGGTAAACAAAAGAAAACAGCTGGAAGGGGTCCCCCACCTGGGACCTTACTAAGACCACCGCACGCGGTCCAAGATCTCGAACTCCTATGCTCCACTAAAGTCACGACCGACTTGTCCGTCGTCTGTAAGGGCACACCAAGTGCGGGCAAAGCCCAAGAAGGGGTGAGTATAAAAATAATCAGTAGGATACCCCGAAGGCTCGAGGGAGCAACAAAGGAGGTACCAAAGGGTGAGCAATAGAGCATACAGGGAAAAGTAAAGGAGTACAACCGAAAGTGCAGTAAAGAGTAACAACTCAACCCAATAATAGAATGGTAGAAGACTAATCCTAACACAAGGAGCTAGGAACGGTGAGAAGATGAACTTCACGTCGAGCTTTCACTACCTATAGCAGGAGAGTAGACTCGTCCAACTATGAGAATCTAGACGCAGAAAGCACGTGGCATACCCCGCGCATCTTCGCCTCTCCTGGAAGGAGAGCAACCAAACCCAAGAAGTGGGTACCAGAACAAGGTATATATAAATCCATATGCTCTGTCAAGAAGCCCGAACAAGACCGTAAGGGGATCTCCATCCCATAGCTCATCCCAATAAAATGAGTAGCCATCAGTCTTAGAAGGAAACACCATCAATGCCCATCATCCCGTACGTCTGCCCCAAACTACAAGTCAAGGGGATCAAATCACCACACCTCGACACTATCCGCTTTGGGCGGCACTGACTCGCCCACACGATTTTAGGTCGCGTCACAAGGATGCGTCTCGGTGGGGAAAGTACCCATCATACTTGAGAGTTCCGGGTTAAGTCAAACCACACCTCATCACTGCCCCTTAGTCGAGAGGTATCCTCAAAGTCAAGCTGTCACATCACCAACCCGTAAAACCAAGGGTCCCACTCCGGTAGTCACAGAGGAATAGCTACAGACTAGCTTGGTAGAATAGACTGAGTTTGAAATGCCAACAGGTGTCCCACTGCCCAGCCCTTCTGGAGGGTAATTCATAATAAGATATCGGGTGACCCACTGCCCAGCCCTACTGGAGGGTAAACCCTAATAAGATATCAGGTGACCCACTGCCCAGCCCTGTTGGAGGGTAAACCCTAATACATCATCAGGCGACCCACTGCCCAACCTTGCTGGAGGGTAAACCCTAATACATCATCAGGCGACCCACTGCCCATCCTTGCTGGAGGGTAGACCTAGAATAAGCCGGCAAGCGAACCACCTCCCAGCCCTGCTGGAGGGTAGACCTAGAATAAGTCGATGAGTGACCCACTGCCCAGCCCTGCTGGAGGGTAAACCTGGAACAAGATGACAGGCGACCCACTGCCCAGCCCTGCTGAAGGGTAGATCTGACACAAGACAATGGGCGACCCACTGCCCAGCCCTGCTAGAGTGTAGACCCTCAGGAGTCGTCGGGTGACCCACTGCATAGTCTCTGCTAGAGGGTAAACCTAAAGAAGTCGATGAGTAACCTACTGCCTATCTCCGCTGGAGGGTAAAACTCAGAACTGCTCTGGCCATCTCTACTGGAGGGTACAACACTGGACAACCGAACACGGAGTGGGTATCGCGCAACCACCCAACTCTAGAACAACTCACCTAATAGAGGTTCATTGCCCGCTCCATCACTATGTGCCACTAGCACCGCTACCGGCCAGACCATCAAGAACAGAACCAGGGGAAAACTCAACCCTACTGGTCAACCCACGAGAATAGAGGAACCCTCTACATCGCGAGAGGTCAAAAGTACGCAAATCAGAGCATGGAACGCACATGGGTCCCACATGACGTGTGGCCCCAAGTCAACCCCAACCGAACGAACAAATGTTCTCAGGTATAAAAAACCACATGTACCTCCAAGAGTTCCCGTATACACCCAGATTATACCACATTCCAGCCCAAAGACTATCGTACACACGACACCCAACATCAACGCAAAGGCGTGAACATAACAACTCCACCTCAAAGGCCCAGGCACGACCGACCACATTTTATGAAACATTTACATCACTCTCCCAAGAGTGCGCGATCGCACGCCAAGGGTCCGCTACAAACATGGTAGGACAAACCACCACCAGAGCACCATTCATGCTTCCATATTTAATGAGATCTCAAATGAGACTCTACACATCCAAACGGATTACACCGTTGTAATCGTTGCGGAAAAACACGCGAGATCGACTACTCACTCACCTCCAATAGACATCTGGCGTAAGAGTCGCTCCATGCTGATTTACGCCCGATAGGCATCCCATGATTCCAAGCCTCAGCCCCGAAAACAGTCGGGCGCATTGCACCATTGCGATCCCCTCGGGAAAACACGTCAAAAGCACTACTCACATGAGTGCAATGGATATCCGGAGAAAAAGGTGCATTTCTCCACACCGCACACGAGCAGTGCTTCGTGGGACCCGCATCCTAGTCCCAAAGCGCAACAAACAGATCACACATTTGCGATCCTCTCGAAAAAGCACACAAGATTGACTATTCAATCGCCCAAATCGGACACTCTGTGAAGAAGTTGGAAATCCCCGTCAATTCCTGAAACGACCTTCATGGGGCCCACACCTTCATGCAGAATTAAAGTGGGTGGATTGCACCATTGCAATGCCCTCGGAAAAACACCCAAAAACGACTACTCGCACGCCCCGAACGGATGTCCGGTGAAAAGGGTGCTAAACGCTGCTCGCAGCTCGAAAGACGGCCCGTGGGGCCCACGCATCAAATCCAGTCTCAACGCCAGAAAATACCCTGGAAACCTCCGCCTTGGTGCCGGGGTCGCAATGCCGCTGATGGCACTAAAAGCAGACGTTGGACGCGTCCGCGCCGTCCAAAACAAGATCCCCCGGAAAAATGTCAATTCACTTAAAGACGCGTCGTGCCTCCGAGGCCCCTCTATTCGGGAATTAAAAATTCCCAAAACCATCTCAAAAATCTCATCTTAACTCAAGGAACATATCTCCACTGACGGCGCATGAATCTGACACTCGATCTTCCTTTTAGAGGCGATTTAAATTCATCGGACCGAAAGGGGGGGGGGTGGGCTGGGCCGATTCGGCCGACCCACCCTCTGCCTGAGCCGGCCCGCGGTTCACCATGCGGGCCGGCCCGCATCGCCTGGACCGGCTAAGCTGGTCTGGATGATTCCCCATGGGACCCGCGGGGCACGGGTCCCTTGTCTTCTGGTCGGGGTCACGAAGACCCCTGGTCTTCATCCAGCGACGACCGGCCGAAGCCTGTCCTCCTCCTCGTTGGCGCCACGGCCGCCTGCCGTGCTCCCTCACCCGGACGCCGCTCCGCCTCACGCCGTCGCCTACAGCTGAAGCCTACACTTGCCTTCAGATGAATCCTCTTCCGCCACCTCGTACTGGAGCCGCGCCGCCTTGGAAATCTCACCAGACCGCCCCGGGTCGCCGGAAACACCCAAAACCCCCCAAATTTCCGCAACCTTCGGCAAACGATTGCGAACACATCGGAACTCGGATTTCAAATCCGAAAAAAGAGTTTGAAAGCTCAAAATGTGTACTATGAAAACATGGGATTTTATCGAAGAAATAGCAACAATTAGACACTATAGTTGGGGTTCAAAGGAGTCTCGGAAATTAAAAATGAAACAACAACCGCCTACCTCGTAGGGCGCAGCCCGAAGCTTCTCGGTCGATCCGCGCTTCGCCGCCGTTGCTTCCGCCTTGATTGAGAGGGATGGAGGAGGAGGAGAACTTGAAGGAGAGGTGAGTTTCCTCTAGGGGAAGGAAATGGGGAAGGAGAGTGGGTTGGTTTAAATAAAATAAAAATTAATTACAATTTAAGTAATCTAAAACCCCCAAATTAACCCACATCCGAAACGCCCAACGGGGTCGAGGTTAAGCATCCCCTAGGGTAAAAACCACATCCCAAGTACAACAGAGGTCTTAGAATTTGATTCTGAGCTTCTGTTTGAAAGTTATTAAACTTAGCGCCTGAGGCCGCCAAATTACAAAAATGCCCCTAGGGCCGTTTTTCACAGACAGCCCGTGCCCACATAACCTATACCCCTCCTAGGGTAAACGACACGTTCCGAACTCAACGGTGCCCTTGGTTTTCTAATCCGAGCCACCATTTAAGAGATACTTGAGTTTAACCATCAAACACATAAATTAATTATTTAATTTATCCGTTTAACGTTCCGGAAGTGAGCGAGGGGTCCAAACGTCCCACGCCGACATGTTTTATGTCGTTCCTAGGGTAAAAACCCCATTCTGGACCCATCTGTACACTCAGTTCTCTCATCCGAAGCACCGTTTAGGAGTTATCCCATTTATTTGGCATTTCTAGTGTGAACGCACTGAAAATTTAATTCCGGCCACACCGGGGCTCGGAATCGCACATCGTCTGAAGGCGCTGCTCTAGAATAAGATCAAGAATATTCCAAAGTCTTTTACAGCCAAAAACTGGGTTATTAAAAAAGTGGAATCATTACCAAATTTGTACATGATGATTTGAAAAAATTAATAAATTTTATCAAATTAAATCTCTAAATTATTCATAAATTATTTTTAAAATAATCTCATGAAATGCGATGAACAACAATTTTCAAGAAAAAAACTATATTTTTAAGTATAAAAAGTTTTTATACCAAAATCCAAATAAAATTAATTAAAATGAACATAATTCGATTATTCATAATATAAATTAACTAATTTTAATTTTAAAATCATTTTAAAATAGAACTTAACATTTTAAATTATTTAAATGAAAAGACGATTTTCAATAAAAATAAGTATTTTCCACTATTTATCAAAAAATCAATCTTTTCAGAAAATTCTCAAAAATTCACTTTAATATAATTTTGGAATGATGATTTTGAAAATGAAATTCATTTTTTTCAAATAAATTATCTAAAGTGGAAAATAATAATTATATTATTTGATCACAAAAAGAAAGAAAAACCATTTTTGATGAAAAAATTATTTTTAAAACATTTAATGACTTTATTAAAAGTTGAGTATTTATTTATAAATATATTATATTTTTCTAAAACCATTATAAATATTTTTAATTTTTTTATTACTATTCATACAGACACTTTAATGGATTTTTTATAATGGTATATTATAATATAATAAATTTAGACCCGGGGTTGTGTGTATTACAAACTATCAAAAAATTAAATTAATAAAAACAAAATATCATATAATATTGGGGTGTTAAAGTCAAGGATTAATTTTTTTAAAATAATGGATTTGTGGTTATATTGGGTCGATAAAGCCTCAACCAAGTATTTCTACTTATGTTTTTAATGTTTAATAAGTCATTTTTTGTTATGTTTTTTACTTTTACCTTTTTTTCTTCCTACCATGGTAACTAGTTTATAACTAAGCAATTTATGTTTTACTAAAAGTATATAATAACCCATATTCCAAAATTTGGGTTTGATGAAACGAAATTTAATCTCCATTTTACTTAATTCAATTTCTAAATAAGATAAAATTAACTTTTAAACTAAACATTTTATATATAGAAAACCAGTTTTTTTATATTAAAATGGTGTTTTATCCATTATGTTTTTTAATCTCATTTAGCATTGGTTACCAAGTAAATTTGTGTTAATATAATTATATATGTGTTTAAAAATAATATTAGAGTTATCATTTAAAATATATTAATTTAATATATTATAAAAAAATTACACAATATTAATAGACTAGTTCTTTGAAAATAATTGTTTTACCATTATCATTGCCATTAAATTTAATATTAGTAATCATTATTTTATAAAAAAATTAAAATTACCATTTTAAATATTACTATCATGTTGATATAAAATATGAAATCCATTTTTATATATTAAATTTCTACAAGTGATGAAAATAAATGTGTAATATTGGAGAATAATTTTTTTTAGAATAACATATTTCTTCTATTTCCAAAACAATATACATGGGTTTTTATAAAAAATATAAATTTTATTTAATTTTTTTTGCTTATAAATTTATATATTTTTTAGAAAATAGTTTAAAAAAAATTCATTATTGTATTATAATGATGTCATAAACATTTCATTTTTTAGAAAAATTATCATTTTTTTCACTATTCAGCTAATACCAATTATTTTAGAAAAATACCAAAAAATAATATTAAGGTAATATTTTTATTATAATTAAAAAAATTATATAATTTTGTAAAATTAAAGTTCTAAAATTTATAAATTCAATTTATGAATATAATTATAAAATATAATGAAAAATTGTTTTTTTGGAAGATGGCATTTTCAAATATTAACTGTTATTATTATTATTTCATATCATTTACCAATTAAATTTGTGTTAACTAATTTTTAATATAAAATAAAATTTATCATCATTAATCATATGTTTCTTGAAATTTAATTTCATATTTCATAATTTTTTTAGAAAAATACTTTTCTAAACAATAAATGATCTTATTAGTCATTTTAGGTAAACTAATTGAATTTAATTCATATTAAAAATATATTTTATGGTATTTATACATATAATTAATAAATAGGTTACTCCAAATCATTACCAAAAATTCAATTTCTAGGTTTTAATGTTCATTGATAATATTTATATTTTTATCTAAGTATATCAGAGTTTTCTTTTAGTTCGGTGTTGCATGTGGAAGAAGCTATCAAACACATTTGAATCATTTAAATTAAGAAATATATTAAGATAATAGGGTGTTATAGACATTATTTTTCACTATTAAAATACCATATTAAAGGATAATTAATATATGTCCATTAATTGTATACTAAAATTCAATTAAATTCACAATTTCAGTCATTCAAAGAAATATTTACAAAAAACCTATGAAATTTTCCTTTAATTACAAAATATAATAAAATCCACTTAATGAAAAAATTTTAGGGAATAAAATTAATAGATTATTAATAAAACATATTACATTTTTCTTCTTTCATTACTCTTTCATACCAATGCTCTTTATCCCCTATTTAAAATTAGTAGAACTCAAATAATATCCTTGGAATCTAAAATAATCTAAGGGTTTTTACAAATTATCTTTGGGAGAGGTTTTAAAAGCTCTTATTATTTCATTATTCACTCTTTAATTCTAAAAAAAAAATCAATTATGATTTTATATTCCTCATCATCTTAGATTAAGTTTTCTAACTGGTCTTCTTTTGTATCCATTTTATACAACAATATATTTAGTTCCTTCTATGATTGTTTTTATACTTGAATATATTTTTTCAAATCCTTAAAGTTATAAACTATATAAAACTTATAATTATTCATTGTAGGAATATTTTTACCATATAATTCACCATTAATATGATCTTAAACCTTAAAAAAAATTTTCATAGCCTTTTTTTGGTGAAATAGTTGGCATGATATCCATTAGATTATTTACAAAATAAAATGTATATTTTTTCAAATGAATACTTTTAACATCCATTTTAATCCATTTGTTATTCATACCACTATTCCTTTCAATGTAAAACAATACAAAAAATTTTATATTGTATATTTTCTTATTTATAATAAGATTCATCAGTTTTTTAATTTTGAAACTGTATGGGTCAATCACTCTTGAACCCTAACTCATTATTTAATTTTATAAATATAATATCTCATGATATTTTTTTTGGGAATTAAAAACCTCATAATCTTCCTTATTCAAAACTATCTTATCCTTGGGTTCAAAATCAACTTCAATTTCTTTTTTATTATTATATATATATTTGGAATCACCCTCCCACTCAAAGATAATTTACTTTTTTAAATCCAATAATTACTTGGATTTTAAATGTTATAATATAATATTTTTTCCATAGAGTGTGGTATTTGATGCTTTAAGTGTGAATCTAATTTCCTTTTAGCTTACAAAATTCTTTATTCACCTTTTATAGTCTTCATTTTTCAACAACATTAATAATATTATCTTCATGATTTTTTGTGCCATATAGTTTTCCTTGAAAATCATGAACAATTGATTCTGGACTCACTATTTTAGCTCTATTATCTTTATTATTATTATATTGATCACTTAGAAAATATATTAGTGAATTAATCTAGTTTTAGAATATATATATATATATATCTATATATTTTCATGTTTTTCCACCCTATAATAAAAATATTTATGTTCATTAATCTTTCAATCCTTGGTTGAAATTTTTTAAATCAAGTCTTTATTGATCATTTCATGGATTAGGATATTGAAATAATTTTCCTCCTTAGGAGTTGTTTCCCTCTTTACTCTAAATTATTTGAATAAGAAATTTTAAAAAATTAATTATTCCTTTAGAATTTTTATTTTAAACTTCAAAATTATTATTTTCATGTTAGCATTTCTTCAAGTCATCCCTTATATTTCACTATAATATATCAAAATATTATTTAGGTAGATCATGATATATGGAGGTATCTTCCTTGGGATGTTTTTGTGTAATAAGAATCATTTTATCACTGTAATAAAAATTTTTATTTTCACCAAAAATCCTAGAATAATTTAGGAACTATTCACTTCTAGTACTTCCATCATATAAGGTGTAATGTCCTGAATTTTCATGTATTTTTTTTAAATTATATGGAATTATTCTGAGACCAGACGCTCTAAAGGCACTTGATTTTGAGGCCCGGTGATCCCATAATGGAATTTTAAACCTTTTTTTTCAAATTTATTTAAGTAAACGTGTGAGCACGTTTTTCTAACATCTAAAATGGTGCTCAGATAAAAAATCCAAGGGCACCGTTGAACTCAAAACAATAGGATTTTCCTAGAATGGAATTAACTTCGACCGGTGAGGGTTGACAAGAAAAGATAGTTTTCAGAATTTTTAGAAAATAATAAAATAACTTAAAAAGTTACCTTATTTTATTTTCTCACTGTTGAGTGGTGGCACTCCATCACTATAGTGCGACAACGAGGTGGCGACGAGCCCCTTTAATGTGACTCCTTAACAAAATTGAAACAGACAAATGTAACGACATGTCCACACAGCGTAATAGAAACACTGCGACACATTTCTCTTTTAATGAGATAACACGTTGGGGAATCAAATAGGGAATTCATTTGATGAACCTATAGTGAAAATCCTCTCCAACGATGAATGATGAATTTCATAGAATTGGTAGCAATGTCAACACACCTCGAAGAATGGGACCAGAGGGTGACGAACGCCAATGACTTTGAACAGAACTTGAATCCTCATGGGAGAATCACTTCAATGAAAAAATCCAACACGATAGGTTTTTTTGTTTGTTTTAATTTTCCCCATTCTTCATTCTAAAATGAAAAATACAGATCAACCCATGAACAGGTTGATCCGCAGTTCGCTCATTCTTGCAGGAGGGTGTTTTTCTTGGGTTTTCTATACTAGGATTAATTATTTGTGATAGAAACTCAATATAAAACCCCCCCATATTTAAAACTATAATGCGGAGGGCATGGGCCGAAATGAACAAGGCTCGAGTCCCTCCCCCTTGTGCATTCTTCATGGTTGCATCCTCAAAACAGTGGTAAGGAGGATCCAAGGCCATCGTAGGAAAGATGTCATCCCCCCAAAGGCCATAGGCATAAGTGGCGTGAAGAACAGAACACCGGAGCAGATCTAGTGGTCCATGGAAGAACCTGATGGCACACCAGCACCAGCAAAAGCATCCACGGGTGGGGAGTGGCGTTCCAGAAGAAGCACTGTGATCGGCTCGGGCCACGGTGGTGCGCTAGGAGTTGCCGACCTTCGTGCTGGCGGTAGGTGGCGGGCGGACGCGGCCAACCGGCCGCGTCGATGCACCGCAGATGTGGAAAAGGCTACATTCGATTGACTACAGTGTAGGAGGCGGCCCCATGAATAACCCACGGGGCAAGGGAGGTAGACGCGGCTTCCAGCCTCATCCTGACCAGCCATAAGCGGACTGGGCAGGGCGTGGGCCGCCCTAGTGGGCCGGACCCGCCCTAGTGGGCTGAACTTGCCCCAGTGGTTCGGACCCGACTTAGTGGGCCGAACTGGCCCTGACCCAAGCTGGGCCAGATCTGGGTCTGGCCAGCGGACCCAGGTCAGGTTGGGTCGGTCCGATTGGGTTGGACCGGACCCAGACCCAACCGACCCCTTTTTGGAAAAATATTAATAACTTACAAACCGGGTGTCCGATTGATGATCCGTTTAAGGTATTGGAACCCTAAAAAAGAGGCAGTTATTTTGGAATAATCTATATAGGTTTTAATGGAAGTTTGGATATGGATAATTTCTTAAGGAGAGGTTATCCAGGAATTAAGCGCACTACGTGCGGAAACCCTACGGTTGGATGAGACCTGAAGACTACTGACAAGAGACCCTATGTGGATCAGCTATGATGGACTAGTGGGAAGTGTCTTCTATGTGAACAAGTAGTCCCATAGTGGAGAGAAGCTCAGTGTGACCCAACATACCCACGATACTCGACATGAGGAGTACCTCAGTATGGCCTAGGTGGGAAGCGGCTTCTATGTGACCCAGCGTGCCCACGGTAGGGAGAGACTTCTATGTGACCCAAAATAATCATGGTACTCATGAGGGAGGAGTACCAAAATAGTCCAAGGTTAGTGAGAAGCGGCTTCTATGTGACCCGGTAGGCCCACTATACCCATTGAGGAGGAGTTCTCTAGCAGCCCAAGGTTTTCTGTGAAATTATTGATAGTTTTACTTTCATACTCTAGATTATACCTAGTGTGATCTGTATTTCTTTGTGATTTTCTTTTTGGATTTCTTTGTGGTATTTTACTATTGGTTTGGGGTCCCTAATGAGTATATTTTTACTCACCCCTACACGGGTTTTGCCCGTATATGTTGTGTCTGGTACAGACGACCAATGAATTGACGGAGGACTCGGTGCCCCAGGACCAGGTGGTGCCTAATGAGATCAGGCAGATGGGATGTGCTTCTATGGAATCCAGTAGCTACTCTTCACTTACCCATCAGGTGGGGTTTTTAGCAGATGAATTTCAGAGTTTTCTTATAATTTCCTATTTTTAGTTCATCTTTTGTTGGATTTGTATTTTGTACCATTTGACCTACAATTTTTACTTTTACTCAGGGGTTGTTTAGTGGCTTTCATGTTTATCTTTCCAAGTTTGGGATGTGGTTGTGTGTGAATGAATACAAGTAATCAAGGAAATTCCTCCCACTTGTTTTTGATGCCTTCGGCGCTAGTCACTAACCCCTGGCCTTTGGAAGGTGGGCTTGGGGGATGTCACAGCATGGGCCCTGGAGGATAGGTCGTGACAAAGTGGTATCAGAGGTGGTCAGTTTTACCTCAAAGACAAGGATTTTGTTTTTTTTGTGAAACAATCTTAAATGTTTTGAGTTTGACTTTCAGATTTAGGGAGTCTAGTGTTGGTACAACGAACAACGTATCAATACACCAGGACCTTGAATTCTTCTATTAAACTCTATAGATAAAAAAGATTGGTTGCATGCATCATATGTAAATTGAGTATTTCCTCATGTTTTTCTTAAATTAGAGTTAGATCACTAGGTATAATCTATTAACCATGGTACATCTTGATCTGTATCATAATTCCTCCACACAGACAGCCGGCTAGGATTCCGATGCATGACCGTGAGGACAACCCACCTAGCGATGAGGCATCAGTTCAGGGATTAGTGCTAGAGATGGCCCCACCAGGTGGTGCACCAGCATTACCACCTCCTACTGATCGACAGTTACTACCAGTGTTACTGGTAGAGTATGCACACAATATCAGCACCTTGCACGAGTTCTAGAGACAGAGACCTCCCATGTTTAGGGGAGAGACAGATCCTCAGGTCACTGAAGAATGGATTTAGGCGATGACGTGGGTTTTCCGCTTAGTGAGGATTCCATTTGATCTGATGGTGATCTTAGCTACGATCCTTCTTCATGGATTGGTAGAGAGATGGTGGAGTTTGAAGATTCAGACTCATGATGAGGCAACCCTCTCTTGTCCTAACTTCGAGTAGCTTTTTCAGGAGTTCTTCCCCACGACCTTGCACTCGGTGCATATATAGAAGCTGCTTCACCTGCAGCAGGGCATCATGTCAGTGGATGAGTACTCTGTGAGGTTTACAAGACTCTCTCACTACTACACAGACATGGTGTGGGACCCTTTCTTTAGGGATCAGACCATTGAACAAGGACTCAGATAGGAGATCAGGGCATCCATGGTGTCTCTTAGAATTCCCACTCAAGCTAGAGTACTGGAGCAAGCCCTTATTATGTAGATTTTCCTAGTAGAGCAGAAACTGATAGCCAGAGCCACCAACGAACATCAAGCGGCAGAGTCTTCAATGGTGAGAAGCAGACAACAGATGCGGGGAACCAAGTGGTTCATATCCTTCAGGGGATGAACCTAAGACTCGGGGTCAGTAGTACGGGGTTCCCAAAGAATAGGGAGTCAGTAGGGAACTGGGATGTGCTTCTCATACGGTAGGCAGGGACACGTGGCTCATGACTACCCGATCCACCATATAGATGATCTGAAGATAATCGAAGGACCACCAAGGCATAATCATAGGTTCGAACAAGGAGGTCTGCAAGTTGGAGAATGTGGCAGGGGAGCAGGCTGAGTGGCAGATAGTGGATGATGGTTCAAGGTGCTACCACCCCCACCCCCAGGTGATCCACCACGGGCTCAGGGAGATGAAGGACATGGGCGAGGCTAGCATCTGGTGATAGAGGCCTATTAAAATGGAACTCCAAAGATGATTATAGGTATGATATGTTTCTTCTCCACCTTAGCTGCAGTTCTTATAAACATAGGTCCCGGTCACTCTTTCTTTTCCACAAACCTCATTCAGTGATCAGAGATTCCGGTGGATCCGTTGGGTCGATCCTTATGATTAGAGACTCCTACGGGAGGGGATTCAATGATTACACAATGGTGCCGACAATGTGAGATTACTTTAGGAGGTGAGAGATTTGGCTGGGATCTCCTAGTAGCGACGTAGAGGCCTTACGATGTCATCTTGGGTATGGAATGGTTATCTACAGTCCATGCTCAGATCGACTGTATTAGGTGCAAAGTGTGGTGTGTCCATGAGGATGGGACCAGGTTTTACTTTATAGGTGAGAAGGTAACTTTTTTAGCATAGGATAAACTTTCTCGGAGGAGGGAACAACCAATCACTCACCATTTGGATAGCCTCACCCTCAGTGTAGTGGACAAGAGGAGTCCAAGATTTCCTGTAGTGGTGAAAGAGTATGAGGATGTATTTTCTGAGGATGTTTTGGGACTAACTCATCATAGATAGGTAGACTTCAGCATTGACCTATACCCCAAGATGACATCGATATCCACACCAGCATATCAGATGGATCCCATAGAGCTACATGAATTGAGGGTACAGTTGGAGTACTTACAAGATAAGGGCTTCGTGAGGCCCAACGTTTCATCATGGGCATCCCTAGTGTTTTTTTTCAAGAAGGTAGACAATAGATTAAGGCTGTGCGTGGACTTATGGTGCCTGAACCAGGTGACTGTGAAGAACAAGTATCCACTAATGAGGATTTATGACCTCTTCAACTAGCTAAATGGAGTGAGGTGGTTCTCGAAGATCGACCTCCAATCAGGATATCATCATCTTCAGGTATGGGATGAGAACATACTGAAGACAACCTTTAGATGCCAGTATGTCCACTATGAGTTTTTAGTGATTCCTTTTGGTGTGACCAATTCCCTAACCTTGTTCATAAGACTCATGAATAGGATATTCCATCCTTACCTCGATCATTTCTTTATAGTCTTCATTAATGAGATCTTGGTGTACTTGGTGTCAGAAGAGGAGCACGCTACACACCTGCAGATAGTACTGGATACAATCTGAGAGCAGCATATTTATGGGAAGCTCATGAAGTGACAATTTTGGATTCGAGAGGGCCACTTTTTGGGACATGTCATCTCGGAGGCTGGAGTTGCAGCGGATCTGGCGAAGATAGAGGCGATTCTTTCTTGGGAGCCACCTAGGATCATAACTGAGGTGAGAATTTTCTTGGGGTTAGCTGGATACTATCGGAGGTTCATGCCTGACTTTTACAGAGTAGAAGAACCTTTATTAGACTTGACATAGAAGGGAAAACCCTTCATGTGGAAGGATACGTGCCAGCAGAATTTCTAGGAGATGAGGCAGAGACTGAAGAGTGCCCATATCTTGAGACTACCAAAAGAGGGTGTTGGTTATGTAGTTTTATGTGACGCATCATGGACCAGACTAGGTTGTGTCCTAATGAAGGAGCGAGCCATGATCGGCTATGTCTCATGACAGTTGAGGTAGCATGAACAGAACTATGCGACCCATATCCTGGAGTTAGCAGTAATGGTATTTTCTTTGAAGATGTGGTGACACTATTTTATGGGTGAGTTGTTTACCATATACTCCAACCACAAGAGTCTCAGGTATATCTTCTCACATAAGGACCTAAACTTGAGACAATGGAGATGGCTGGAGTTCGTCTAGGACTATGACTTTGAGATAGTCTATACTCTTGGGAAGAGGAATGTGGTATCAGATGCACTCAACAAGAGGTCTGGTTTACTACTGTTGAGTGAGGTGATGGAGTAGTTAGCTACGATGTAGATATCCTTTGTGGGTGATGATGGAGAAGCTTACCTTTAGTTGATGACTATCACTCCTCCACTCTTACAACAATTCTGGGAGGCACAACTTGTGGATGTTGACTGCGAGGCCCGATGTGATCAGTTATCCTTAGGACAATCTTTTGATGGATTTTCAATAGATGGGGAGGTCTCCATCCTTTTCAGAGAACGCACCATCGTACCAGTGATGTTGTGGGAGGAGGTGTTGAGGGAGTTCCATACTTTCCCTTTGGCAGTACATCCTAATGTGGAAAAGATGTACCAGGACCTCCGACATCAGTACTGGTGGTCAGGAATGAAGAAAGCGGTGGAAAAGTTTGTTTCACGATGCCTCACTTATCATAAAGTGAAGACTAAGCATCAGGTTCCAAAAGGCTTGGCCCATCCACTCGAGGTACCAGAGTAGAAATGGGATGATATCTTGATGGACTTTGTGACAGGGTTACCACACACGTCCAGGGGCCACGATTCTATCTGGGTGATATTTGACCGACTCACTAAGTCATATCACTTCCTACCCATCCAGGAGTAGGGATCAGTAGAGGGATTGGGATGCCTCTACATCTAGGAGATATTGCGGCTACACAGGGTTCATTCAATGATCATCTCATACCATGATGCATGCTTTACATCCTGGTTGTGGAAGGGATTACAAGAGGCATTAGGGACTCAGATACGCTTGAGAACTGCCTTTCACCCTCAGAAAAATGGTCAGACGGAGCAAACTATACAGACCTTGGAGGAAATGCTTCATGATTTCATTCTGTATTTTGGTCGCAGTTGGGAGGACCACCTACCACTGGTGGAGTTTTCATACAAAAAAATCTATCACTCCACTATTGGCATGACATCGTTTAAGGCCTTGTATGGGTGGACATACAGATCCCCTCTATGCTAGACAGACCCAAGGGAGTCAGCACTCATGGGTCTAGAGTTAGTACGAGCTACCATTGAGAAGGTTTAGATCATCTGGGAACAAATGAGGACTACACATAGCAGATAGAAATCATATGCTGATAGGATATAGAGACCCTTGGAGTTTGAGGAGGGAGACCATGTTTTCCTTTGGATCTCACCCCAATGGGGATTGCAGAGATTTTGTCAGGGTGGAAAGTTATCTACAAGGTTCATCAGACCTTTCTAGATTCTTATAAGAGTTGGTGAGGTGGAATAACACCTAGCTCTTCCCCCATAGATGCTCCGAGTGAATGATGTTTTTCATGTGTCATAGCTGAGGAGGTATGTACATGATCCATCACACGTCATTGATTGGGGTGAGATGGACATTGACGATGGGGCAACGTTTGAGGAGTTCCTAGTGGAGATAGAGGATGACAGGAGCAAGTCCTTTGTGGATGGTCGATTCCTCTAGTGTGCGTTTAGTGATAGCACAATAATCACCAGGAGAGCACATGGGAGAGGGAGGATCAGATTCATACTCAGTACCCCCATTTGTTTGTTTAGCTGTATTTTGGATCACGAGGATGTGAAGCCCAAAATGGGGGGAGTAATGTAATGTCCTGGAATTTCTGTGTAATTTTTTTAAATTATATGGAATTATTCTGAGACTATACGATCTGACAACACCTGATTCTGAGGCTCGGTGATCCTGGAATGGAATTTTGATTTTTTTAAGTTCATTTAAGTAAACATGCAAGTGGGTTTTTATAAATTCTAAAAAAGTGCTCGGATAAAAAATAAGAGGGAACTGTTGAACTCAGAATGGCAAGATTCTCCTAGAATAGACTTAACTTGTACCGGTGATGGTCGACTGGAAAAGATAGTTTTTAGACTTTTCAAAAAATAATAAAATAACTTAAAAAGTTATTTAATTTATTTTCTCACCATTGAGAGGTGGCACACCAACACTACGGTGCGGTGATGAGGCGGTGACGAGCCCATTTAATGATACTCCTTAATAAAAGTGTAATAGACACACTGTTTCATTAATGAAACATCATAACGACGTGGTGATAGAGTGTAACAGAAATGCTGCGACGCGTTTCTCTATTAATGAGATAACACATTATAGAATCAAATGGAGAATTCCTCTAATGAACCTACTGTGAAAATCCTCTCCAATGATGAACGATGAATGCTGGAGAATCTCTAGAGACATCAACACACTTAGAAGAATAGGAATAGAGGGTGAATAACATTGACTTCGTCAAACATAACTTGAATCCTCGCGGGCGGATTGCTTCAATGATGAACTCCAATGATTTAAGGGTTTTTTAAGTTTCCCCATTATTAATTCTAAAATGATGAACTCAGATCAACCCACAAATAGGTTGATTTGAAGATTTCTCTTTCTTTTGGGAGGGTGTTTTTATTGGGTTTTCTATACTAAGATTAATTATTTGTGATATAACCTCAATCCCAAACCTCCCCATGTTTAAAAATCTAATGCGGAGGGCATGAGATGACATGAACAAGGCTCGATCCCCTCCAACTTGTGCATTATTCATGGCCACATCCTAGAAATGGTGGCAAAGAGAATCCGAGGCCATCATAGGGAAGATGGAATCCCCCGGAGACCATAGGTGAAAGAATCATGAAGAATAGACCACTGGAGCAGACCTGGTTGTCCACAAAAGAACCTGCTGGTGTGCCGATATCGGTGAAAGTTCCCACAGGCAGGTGGTAGCGTGCCTCGAAGGCACGCCGCAACCATCTTGGGCTGCAATGGTGTGGTAGGAGCCACTGGCCTCTATACTGGCAGCTGGTGGTAGGAAGATGCAGCACCGTGCCATGTCACATGTGGAAAAGGCTGCGATTGATTGACCACAATGGAGGAGGCGGCCCTGCGGATGACCCGCGGGGCAGGGGGATGCAGATGTGTCTTCCAGCCACATCCTGGCCAGTCGAGAGCTGGTCTACCCTAGTGGGCCAGACCATCACCTTTGGGCCAGATCCACCCTAACAGGATGGACTGGGCCAGACCCAGGCTGGGCTAGATTTGGGTCGGGTCGGTCCAACCAAACTCGGACCCAACCACCCCCTTTTTGAAAAAACGCCAATAACTTACAAACCAGGCATCCGATTGACGAGATGTTTGCATCATTAAAACCCTAGAAATGAGTTGGATATTTTGGAATACTCTATGGATGATTTCATGGAAGTTGGAATAGGAAGAATGTCTTGAGAATTAGTTCTCCTAGAATCACACTCAGCACGTGCAGAAATCCTGCGGTTGGTTGAGACCTGAAGAATGCTGATAAGCGATCCTTTGTGGATTAGCTATGATGGACCAATGAGAAGCGACTTCTGTGTAACCCGGAAGGCCCACAGTGGGGAGTGGATCTGTGTGACCCAACAAACCCATGGTACTCGATAGGAGGAGTACCTCAATATGACCAAGGTGGGAAGCGACTTTTGTGTGACCCGACATACCCACGGTGGGGAGCGAATTCTATGTGACCTAGAATACCCACGATACTCATTAGGGATGAGTACCACAACAGTACAAGGTTAGTGGGAAGTGGCTTCTGTGTGACCCGACCGGTCCATTGTACTCATTGAGGAGGATTTCTTCAGTAGCCCAAGGTGTTCTGTGTAATTATTGATAGTCTTATTTTCCACTTATAGATTATACCTAGTGTGAGTTGTCTTGCTTCGTGGTTTTCTTTGTGGATTACTTTGTGGTATTTCCTTGTTGGTTTGGGGTCCCTAATGAGTATATAGTTACTCACCCCTACATGGGATTCACCTGCACGTGTTGTATCTGGTTTAGACGACTGAAGACTTGACAGAGGACTCGGTGGCCCAAGACCAGGTGGTGCCCAGTGAGATCAGGCAGGCAGGACGTGCTTCTATAGCTTCCAGCAGCTACTCTGCACTTACCCATCAGGTGGGATTTTTAGTGTACAACTCTCAAAGTTTCCCTATACTTTCCTATTTTCATTTCATCTTTTTTTTTGGTTTTTATTTTGTCCCTTTTGACCTATAGTTTTTACTTTTACTCAAGATTTGTTTAGTGGAATTCATGTTTATATTTCTAGCTTTGGGATGTGGTTGCGTGTGTGTGCTTACAGGTACTCAGGAAAATTCCTCCCATTTGTGTTTGACACCTTCAGCGCTAATCGCCAACCCCTTGCCTTGAGGAGTTAGGCTTGAGGGATGTCACGACATGAGCCCCAAGGGACAGGTCGTGACATAGGGATTAGTTGTTTCATCATTGAAACCCATAAATGTATTTTCAACACTATGTTGTTCTCCTATTTTCACAACTTTCATTGGTGTTGTACTCTTTACCTGGCGTGTAACTGACACTTCTTTTTGGGCACATGGATCATTATTTTTAAGCATGAATTAAATTAATTATGTAAAAGAAAGAAGGTATATTTATTAAATACTTTATTTTAGGTTTTTAATGGATGTAAAAGAGAGATACAAAATACTTTAATGGTCAAAATTTGGCTCACTGGGGTACCCAATGTAGGGCCACAAAAAATTTAGTGTTTTGAATAATCACTTAGTAAAGGTTAGTGATAATTGATTAATTAGTGGGGGTGCATCAGATACTTGATGGGTTTTGAAATTTTATAATAATGTTATATTTAATATTTTTAAAAATTCACATTAAACAACCCAAGGGATGGACTCCTCCAATTTCTTGAACCAACATTACTCGCTTTATCTTATCTTAATATTCTCCCTCTCTACTCCTTGATCTCCTTCAACACTCTTTAAAATTGCATGTTTTCTATGGTTTTGTGATCATTGAATCCAGGATAAGGTAACCCTTCAAATTATTATGTGTTTTTAGCTATTTTATAGGGTGATATACTTGAATCACCAAATTTGGATTGTTTTGTATGTTTTTATCAGAATTGAGTGAATCATACCATGTTGGCACACAATCTTATTCAAGGTGTCACTAAATGTCATTCTTGGTTGTGATGGGATTATATATCCTGATAAATTGGTTTATTTAGGCTAATTTATAGAGACCCATACTAAACACCAATACAAAAATTTTCAAGAATTTTTAGGAACTCTAACCATTGTTATAGAGAAGACCATTTGTACTGATGCAAGGTATTATTATAGCTCATTTTGTTTTATAAGCTTATTTTGAGTTAGGGTTTTTGTGTTCTTGGCTCTATAATTTTCACCTCTAACATAGTTCAAGTATTTTTCCTCTCCTTTTATGTATATGTAGTTAACCAGAATTCTCTCAATCAAGAATTAACTTAATTTTGAGAATTTTGAGTCTTAGGACTTATTTGGGGGTAAAATGTTAAATTTACCATAAAAAAATCAATATTTTTTTGATGATTCATTTGATCTCAGGATGTGGAGTTTAACCCTAGGCCTAGTTTTAGTAAATTTTCAAGTAAATTGAATTTTAAAGTATTTTTAACATTATTAATTATATACATATTTATCCCAGAATAATGAATGGTGATATATTAGTGACCCTAATTTTTTATTTATTTATAACCTTTGGAATATTCTTATAATATTTTTGAGGTTAATAGCCAAGTCATTTTAGAGTTTTGTGTGTCCCAAAACCTAAGAAATATTTTTTAGAAAACAATATATTATTTTTAGCCCGCACACACATGTTTGTGATGAATGGAAACTATATTATAAATTGAATTTTGAACGGGTATTCCAAAAAATGTTGTTGAGACTATATTTATGGATTTAACCTAGTGATAGAATAACTTCAATTCCCCCTCTATCCCCTAGTATAGTCCATTGTGAGAGTCAACAATTAAATAAAAATTAATTCCTATGTTTTTTCTGAAAACCCATAATTAGCATGTATTTAAATATATTTATATCCTCTAATTAGTGTTTGGAAATAAAAGTTTTTTATAATAATTAGGGAGATTTTGAGATCTAATAATTTGTGAGATGAAAAATTCATTCATCAAGGAATCAATGCCATAATCTGATGTAGGCATGATCTTCATCAATGATCAATTCAAATGAAAGATATAGTCTATTATTTTTTGATTAATTATTTGTTATTTATGATTTTAAAACCATGTAACTCTATTCATGTATTTAATCATAAAATGCATTTCCCTATAAATTTATCTTCTTTTTATTCTTACTTGAAACACCTAATTCTATGATTATTTCTTTCCGTTCTTTTTTGTTTGAGATTATAAGCCTGAAAAATATTGATTGGACCCTTTCCCGACAACCAATTAATTTTTACTCTATGATTTATCTACCCATTATTCCACATTCTTTGAGTTTTTTCCACCGAACACCATCCTAGTGGGTGGATTCTTTGGATCTTGGACCAGATCGGTGGATAATCAAAATTCATGTTTTTAATTAATGAATTTGGAATTGATAATAGAGATCGAGGTGTGTGGAATTGATGATGGGTTATTGTGGATTATTGATATGTGAAATCGTGCATGGATTTTTTTTGAGGTAGGGATGTTATAAGGTGTCAAAGTAGCATGTGAATCGCTTTTAGTTCATCTTTCTTGTGAATAACGACAAAAAAATGACCATTAAGGGCACAAGTTTGATAGATTAGGTGTTTTCTAGAGTTTTGGGAATGATTAGAGGTGATCATGGTGATAACCAGGTGATTTCATGCATTATATAGATTTTGGTCTAGAAGATGTGATCACACAACATAAGATCTAGAAACACACATTGTGTATCACCCAAAAAATGATGGTTAGGGTTCTCAAACAAGTTATGTTTCACACAAAGTGTGCACTTGGTATACATGATGTGTTCCTCCAAGTTGACTAGATTGGCGTGTATAGGGAGTGCATGCCCAAATGGTCATTTTTTCACACACAATGTGTGGGTAAAACCATATGTATTATACCCTTGGACATATACAACATAAAATACTTGGAAATAATCTTTTAGTGAGCTAGATGGGCCTACATGTCATATACGCTTTGGGACACGCTATTTATGTAAGCCCCCACATGACACGAATAGTGGATGTACACACCAAGTACCCTAAAAGTCTCAAAAAACCATGTATGAAATTATACATTCCATGTAGGTTGACATGTGCATGCTATGTGAGATGCAATACATTACTAGAGTAACCCTGAGGGGATGCACATCGTGTACCCCTATAGTACATGCGGTATATTTTCTGGCCTTAGTGTATTTTCATTTTTCCATATAAAATAGTCATATTTGGGCATATGAATAGTCTATCCTAAGTGTTTTTTCACATAGAATAAAATGGTATATCTATCTTTGGAATCTAAGGTGAGATGTGAGACGATAAAGATAGATTAGTGTTCTTAGTTCCATACAGATGATGATTGGGATTAAATTAAACAATCAAAGTGACTATGGGATTAGGTACTACCCTGGAAGCATGTGAGAGATAGGGTGTGAGTCCCCTATATTCTTCTTGGAGTTTTTACTCCCCCATTTTTTGGGTCATAGTTCCTGTAGATCGATATGGGGTTGGTACCCCCATGTAGAAGACAAGGTGTGGTTCCCCCACACAACTAATAAATTTTATACCCCCACATACTTAGGGTATATGTACTCTATCAACGGAGTAAAGTAATCCCTCATGTAACAAGAAATTATCAATGAAGCATGGGTCCTATATCAAGGTTTGATACTCCCTTAATTGACAAATATACTTTGGTAAGGCATGAGTCCCCTATTATGATTTCATTAGAGTGATGTTGGGTGGATAGTTGGAGTTGATTCATATATAGTTATGATATGTAGAGGAGAAATTGTTCTATGTCTTTGGCCCCCGATATTTTTTCAGATTATAGGAATGATAGTTGTGGTTGTTAGGGAGTAGTACTCCCTCAACTAGTTTTCATGGTTAAATTAGGTGTAGGTTCCCCTTTTTTGTTTCTAGTGGTGTTGTTGAAGTTATAAAGGTTAATAAGATCAGATATTATGAGCCTTGGAACTCCTCATACACCCCTTGGTTTCCTTTGAGATGCGATTACAATTTGGATGCTAATTTTAGACTTTGTGATCCATTCAGAACTCCACGTATCCCTAGATTATTATGAGATACATTACTTTATGTATTAGAGATGATATGATTGGTAATTCTTGGAATCCCTAGGGATTCTAATAATAGAGTATATCTAGATTTTCTTTGTGTTCCTTATAGTTACCTTCCAATTATAGGGTTTGATATGACATGTCTCTTTGTCTTTCCTTTGTGGTTTCTAAGTGCATTTATAAGTATATTTATACTCACCCCTGAATAAGATTTATTCTCACATGTGTTGTGTGTGTGTGAATATGGTACAAAATTCAAAGGTGGTATAGGTGGATGTAGAGTCGATGCGACACATTTAGAGATTAATCTTGATGGAGATAGGTAGAGCTTGGTGGTATTTGATGGTGAAAATGATTTTTGCAACCAGTGGATGATCTAGGATTCCAATTAGTGAAGAGTATTTATTCCTTATTCCGTGGTCTTCAGGTTTAGAGACCTTTTTATATGTGAAATTCTTAATTTGTTTCACTGATATGGTGATGTACTCACTATGTGATGTCTAATGCATGCATTGTATGTAGTTTAATTGTTTATATATTTACTACTAGTGTTGATGGTTATTTTATACATTGAAGATATGTTCCTATTATAGGTACATATAGGATATAACCTCTCATATTGTGCAACATTCCATATCATTTATAGTTTCTATCCCCTTTCCTTTTGGAATCAGTCTTGAGGTGGAACACTAGGTGTACTACCAGCCTGAGCAGTGGCTTGGTGGGTTGGGTTGTGTTGGAGTGGTATTAGTATAGTCAATTCTTAAGGATTTATTTTGGAGTTAGTATTCATGAGGTGAATATTTTGGGAATTTAGAGCAGTGATGTCAATGGGATCTTGAGTTCAACTATCGGAATAGAGTGACCAACCTAGATGTAGAAATCAATAAAATATTTTTCCAAAATTTGGTAACCTATCAGTCAACCTGAAGCTACAAGAGATCAATTATAGGGTATAATAAATTTGGTACATGCATAATATAGTGGTCATTTTTTATATTTCATGTCCTTAATATGTTATATCATCCATATATGTTGTATTCCTTAATGTTTCATCATATATAATAAAGAGTGATACTACTGATAGCTAGATTGTGTATAGTTGTAGGGTCGTGAAGCACTTAGTCCAGTAGTTATGCCCCTCACTATAAACCAAAGAGTGATGTGGTGTTATTTTCGAGATTTGGTTGAGATATATCTTTGATCCATGATCTGAGGTAGTTTCTCTCCCATTTTTTCTTAGTGTATATTAACTCATAGTTATGATGGTAGTTTTTGCAGTGTTGGGAGAGATTGATCATAGGCTAAATGTAATGTGTTCATTTTGATGAAAAAGCCTCATGGGATTACAATGGGCGACTGGTCCTCAAGAAATAAAGGTTTGGATATTGTTTGAGATGTATGTTCTCATTTTGGTTGGGACTATCACCAACTAGATAATGATTTTTTTCATGGAGATCCCTATATGACACAACAAGCCGTTAATGAATGATGTTTTTCTTGAACTCATAATAGGACCTCTCTAACGTGGTTTGAATTTGATCCATTATTTAGAATGGAGTTTTAAATTAGGATTTTGGACCATCCATATGGAAATATGACCATGTTCAAGTATGAATCGAGGCCCACAAACCTTATGAGGTTTTGTGACAATCAAAGTTTTTTTAATTGGATATCAATTTAATGGTTTATTAATATTCATGATTATAAATTTATATATTTTATTTAAACACTTATTTATGATTACATCATATCTAAAAATATATTATATAATAAATTAGATACTCATAATCCATTTAAGATTATCACACTACTGGAAATATGATCTATACCAACGATTTTGGGCAAACTGTTGGTATAGTACACTAATTTGGACCTATACCAACGGTTTGGACAAACCATTGGTATAGGTTCACTAATTTGGACCTATACCAACAGTTTGGCCAAAACCGTTGGTATAGGTCCCCCCTATATCAACGGTTTGTACAAAACCATTGGTATAGGTCCCAAAATCAAAGAACCTATACCAATGGTTTTGAGAACCATTGGTATAGGTACATGTATTTCTAATGGAATCTTCTTACAATGGACATTAAATAAATCAAAATTTAAAATACTTATGATAATAAATATATATATTTATGAAATTATGTTCACAAAATTAAGTTAGGTTAGTGTTTAGGTAGTTCAATCACAAACGGGTGGTGTTGGGATCAAAACCAACTAGATGATTATTTTTTGAATTACATATACCAATGGTTTATGGAACTATTGGTATAGATTTTCATATTACTTATACCAACAGTTTTCAAAACCATTAGTATAGACCTATACCAACGGTTTTTCCAAAACTGTTGGTATAGACCTATCCTCACGGCTTACTTGGAAACGGTTCTCCAAACCGTTGGTATAGCCTATACCAACGGTTTGAAGGCCTATACCAACAGTTCCAAACCATTGGTATAGGGTATTTTTCCAGTAGTGTCATGTTTAGTTCATCTCATAAGGGAAGTTTTATTTAAAGGTTAAGTAAATTTCCTTAACAAAATTTCTTATTTTGTAATTTTAAATGAATTATTTAATTATAAATTATTTCATAAATGGATATTAATTTTAATTATATAAATTTGTATTCATTTTTATTATGATAAATATTTTTTTCATGATATGAAACAAGAATATGGTTTTTTATTTGAAAAAAATTAGGTTTTTAATAAATAGTTTTCCATATATTATATAATTTTATTTAAAAGATAAATTTCTAAATTTTATAATTTTAATTATATAAAATTAACTTCATTTTTTAATTCAACTTTTCAATATTATCTTTGGGTTATTTTTTTGTATTTTTCTGAAATGGTTGACATTTGGTGAATAGTGAGAAATAAAATAATTTTTATAAATTCATTATGATATAAAAATGAATTAAAAATATATAAAACCTTTTTTTCAACCAAAACTAAATTTTAGGAGTAGTATGATTCATTTTAAATTAATACATTGAATTTATAAGTCTATTATTGACTTTTTTTTGAAACTATGTTATATTTTATTCTTATAAAAACTATTTTTGTCTGTTTCCTTTTATTAAGTATTCACAATGATCCATTTGGTTATGGATTGATTTTAAAATTAATTTTTTAATCATGAACCAATAAACATTATGGGAATCAATACTATACATGATTTTTATATAAAATATTTTTTATGCTTAAAAATGTGTTTTTTAATTTTTTTTTGTTATGTTAAACACACTTTTATTAAAATTAATTTTTAAAACCACTATAAATTAAATATTATAAAATAGTTTTCAAATTTGAATAATAATTTTCAAATTTTATAATAAGGTCCTTTTTATTTTTATTCATAAAAATATGTTTCAAAGGTAAAATTTAGTCACTGTAGTAAAGACCAAAATAATGTAAAAGTGTTAAATTAAGGGATAATATTCAAAATATCATAAAAAACTATTCTTAAATGAGTGGATAGAGGCATTATAAAACTCCCTCTTATCTATAGTGAATTTTTATCTAGTTTGGATCCAATTTATTTGAGTATGAAATTTATTTTATATTAAGAAATTAATATTTAGAAAAATATCACCAGGTATCACTTAATGCATTAAATATGTTTTTATGGAATGTATAAGAATAAAATTACAATATAAAGGGTTTTGTGGGTCATGTTGGATTATTTTATGACCCTTAAAATAAAAATAAAACCCAAAAATAGAGGTCTCTATATCCAAGGAAGAAAACATGAAATTTTATCTAGAAAATAAAGCATAAAACAATGTATATGAAACACTCAAACATCTATAAATTCCATACTTTTTCTTTAATGGAGTTATATTGATGAAAATCATGAGGTGTAGTATACAAATTCATCCCACATTTGAGTGGATACAATGACCAATGGATCCAAGAATTCTTAATGAGAACTCCTGAATGATTGAATGTGTGGTAGTGCCTTTTTAAAGTGGTGAGAAAGCATCAGGAGTCAATATAGTTTCAATTAGTATAAAATCATCATAGGAACCACACAAAAAAAAGGAGAGGATAAAATCCTCTTATAGGAATAATCTACATTCTTCATTAAATAAAGTGTGTCATCCATGTGAAATGATTCAAGTTTCATCACATGATACTCAAATTTTACACCTTCCAGAGTGTTCATTCATTGAACACTTCAATGAATGAGAATCATTATAAATATATGAGACCAATTTGGTTCTTAAGTGATAAAATTGTGAGAGGGGGTCATTTCACCACACATGCATCATATGCACATCAAAACCAAGAATGGTTGTCGACCGCGGATTCACATGTACCACCACAACATAGTGTTGACCATTTTAGTGAACATCCAAAAATCTTCAACTTTAACTAAAACCTTATAAGGAATATATATAAAACATAACAACTCTTTATGAATCCATTAAAACTCATTTAGACAGAGTATCCACAAAATCTCTTCATTTTTAAACAAATAATTTATCCAAAACTTAATCATCATTGAAGTGACTAACTGTATAACCCTATGGGCCTTAATAGCATTGAAAATAATAATATAAAATCTGTATTCCTTAGATATAATCAAAGATATTCCTCTAGAAAATAATCAGTGCTACTCAAGACACTAAAGGGTTCAGTGTGATTTATATCAAACATAATCATATATCTATATAAACATGTACACCACAATATATATAACATACATCATATTTAAACCCATAAAATAAATTTTCCATGATATTTAATGACTACAAGACATGGAACATGTCAATATAGTATATTACCCTCATATTTTATCGATTCTATAGAAAAAACTAACCATGTTAATGAATACATCACATTTTTTTTCATATCTCTAATAAGAACATCACATTTCAATCATACATGTAGTTGATTACATCATATGTGACATAAATAAGAATGGTCATGAATTTCATTAGCCTAATTCAATTAAGAGACAAATATATTTACTTGTCATAAAAGTTTAAAAATCCCAATGAACTTCATATTAGATTAATCAATATGTATACTTATGAAAATAAGGTATCAAAGTAAATAAGTTCTCATGCTAGGTATATCACCAACCTCAGGTATGGAGGATTGGTAATAATCACACACCCCTAAGTATATTGATGGCTGTATGAAATTCCATGGGATATACTTTAGCAGATCAATCTAAGTAATATGTCTCTACTTATTACCTCATGAATCCATTCTTTATATCCCAAATAAAAAATTTTATAATGAGTATAAAAATCTATTCAAACTAACCTTATCATATCATGAAAACCTATAATAATCTGTGATGACCATTATTTAGGGATAAGTAAAGGTTTTATATTAAAGGGATATTATTATTTAACCATTCATGTAAAATAAATTTCAGCATGCTGAATGAATGATAAATGGATATTGGATTTATTATAATAACATGATAAATTTAAAACCATTAAAACCAATTCCTCACATTTATAACAACTATAGATTCTACATAACCCTCAAGTTTTTTCTTCAGTAATGATTTCATAAATAGATTATCTATATACTCTCATGTAGCCACCCAAATGATCCATATATCTCTCCTCTCAATGATATATCATATGATATGGTATTCACAAATAATGTGATAGGTCCTTTGGTGAGACTGTGGTTATTTGGATTGAGAAGAAAAACCATTATTGTAACAATATATCTTAGTTGATCCATCTATGCTAAGAATCACCCCATGTTTTGTAATAAACTTCTTGATCTATATATATTCTTCCATAAAATCTGATACAATGATATATTTTACCTCTATTATTAATTCCAATATTATGGATTTCTTGGAACTCTTACAAATATTATCTTCACCATTATAAAAGAAATAAAAATCTATATTGAGATTTCATATCATATTTTTTAGATTAGAAACCATCATTTGGGTAACCCTTTACATGGAGTTAATCCTCTTCTCCAAAGACCATGAAAATATCTTTAGTCGCTCTTGATTAATTAAAAATGTTATTTATTTCAATTCAGTGACTCTCACTAAGATTTTTTTGGTATATACTTGTTATTATTAATTAATAAGAGATATTATGTCAATTAAAAAACATGGAATATAATATAGATCCTATGGAAGATACATAAGAAATCATAGCCATCATTTCTAACTCTTTAGAAGGATCCCAAATAATCCTAAGATTCATGTCATGAAATACTGGAAATGACCCTTTCTTCAAGTTCTACAAGCTAAAATGCTTTAGTAAATTAACAATATGTGTTTTATGAATCAATCCAAGAAATATATTAGATCTATATCTATAGATCTTCATACCCAGTATGTAGGAAGCTTCACCAATATCTTTCATTGAGAAACATTTACCTAGACACACTTTCATAGAATGAAGCGTCAAGATGTATTTTTTGATAAGCATTATTTCATCTACATAAAATATAAAAATACTATGATAATAACACTAAATTTCTTATATATATAGGATGCATACAAATTTCTGATGAAACCAAACTATTTGATTGCATCATCAAACTGGATATTCAAACTACAAGAAACTTTCTTCCATCCATAAATATATTTTTCTAACTTGAAGACCTTTGCAAGATCATTTTTAAATTTAAAACCTTTAGATTGTATCATATACATGTCCTCAAAAAATATCCTATAAAGGAAGTTGGTTTTAACATTCATTTGATATATCTCATAATCATAATGGTATACTATAGTGAGAAAAATATCAACAGACATTATCATGAAAATAGATGAAAATTTCTCTTCATAGTCAATACCATGAACTTGTTTGTAACCCTTTTCTACTATGTGTGATTTATAGGTAGATAACCTACCACACATGTCAGTTTTCTTATAAAAATACCAACTTACACCCTATGGTACTCACCCATTCATGTAATTCAATGAAGTTCTAAACATGGTCTGTGTATATAGAGTTCATTTCAGATTCCACAACTTTTAAACATTTCTTAGTAATATTACTATCAATGGATTCCTGGTAGGTGTTAGGTTAACCACCTATGAACATTACCTCATCATCATTCTCTACATTAAATCCATATCTCATTAATTATTAAAGAATCCCACTAGAAATTTGAGGTTCTTATGTAACTTTATTTGGTTCTTCTTCCATAACTATTTATGGAATTAGTTCAACCTCCATCTCAGGAACACTTCATATTTTTTTGGTAATAAACTTATCTAAGTTCAACTTTTATCCCACTGAATAATTCATACATGTGTTTTCTTTCTAGGGAAGAACCATATTTATCCATAAACACTTTGTGATCAATAGATTTTTAGAAATAATATTCCCTAGTTTCTTAGTGATAAAGATAAAATACGACTTTTTTATGACTTGGTTCCTATCTTGTCAAAAGACAATCATCATACAAGTACTTAACAAAACCAAATCATTATAAAAGAAATAACATGTCACTTACCAGTCAATATCTTATATGGCGTATTCATGAATGGTTTTGATGGAATTTAGTTTAGTAGAAATGTAGCAATATCTAGATCATAACCCTCAAAAGAAATAAAAAGGCCAGATAGATCATCATTGATTGATCCATGTCCATCAATGTGAAATTTATCCTTTCAGACACACCATTCCATTATGGTGTTCTAGGAGGAGAAAATTATGAAATAATTCAACAATATATTAGATGATATATGAATTCCTATATTAAGTATTCTCCACCCTAATCCAATCAAAGGACTTGAATACTTTTTTTGAGTTGAAGCTATATTTTTTTAAATTATTTAAAATTTTCAAAAGATTTATACTTGTGTTTCATAAAAAAAAAGTACCATACTAATTAAATTCATTAGTAAAATTAACAAATCACCTAATACCACAATTTTTTGGTGTACTCATTTATCCACATACATTACTATGCATGAGATCCAATAATCCACTCTCCATTTCACCCTTTCTCCTAAAAGACGTCATTTTCATTTTTCTCAACAAAAAAGATTATCATGTATCAAATGATTCATAATAAAATGAGTCCAATAATCCATCTATATTGAGTCTTTTAATGAATTTATCATTTATATGTAGAAGGTGATAATGCCAAAGGTAGTCGAGATTAGAATCAATCATGTCCTTCTTATTTTGAATGTTATAAACATGGTTATCCATTTTTAAAATGTATAATACATTCAAAATATTCTTGATTCCCTAAAGAATTTAATTTAAGAATATGGAAAAACACTTTTCCTTAAGAGAAAACGAAAATCCTTTATTATCTAAAAAAGATAAAAAAGTTTTCAGTTTATGGTAAGAACATAGTAAAAGTTATTAAATTATAGGATCAATCCATTGGGTAGACTTAGATCATAAGCATTGAAAACTAATGAAAAAAATCTTTATCCATAAACAACCCTAAGATCAAATTCACCCTTAATCAATTACCTCCGAACTTTGAGCTTTTGTTTTCTAACAAAAATATGTAACACATACCCCATATCAAAAAATAGGATTCAGAGTTGGTGGAATTTATCTATATAACATTCAAATTTAGGTATGCTAAATGTTTCTCCTTGAGAACACTTATAAATCATGGATACCAATCTTTAACTATTTTATAGGTAATATCTATTAGTGATCTCAATATGATTGTGATTAAGTATTACATAATCCACTAAAAAGACCTATCAATGGGTGATTATCATGTTTTATATCTCTTTATTGAGTAATTTTAATCATTATTCTCCCACTAAAACTGATAAACCTAATAATAATATCCTTTTTGTGATCCATGATCCATATTTCACTAATCAATGATCCTGCTTTCAAGTGAAACTAACCATTTTAGTTATTTATGTTATGATTCATCTCAATAAAAAAATGTTATTATTGGATAATTGAGTAGAAAACCCTTTATCCATATATATCAAATGAATAACACTCAACTCTATTCCTTTGGAATACCAACCTTTAGGGATTCCTAGCTATGTGTAACCTAAAAAAATATGAAAAAAAAGATAACACAAGACAATATAAGAGAACCCTTCTATGGTGTGAAACTACACAGTTGGATAATGTTGATTTACACATTTCTTGATTTACTTACACAAGATAATATAGGGGATCCCCACTTTGGAATGAATCTACTTAGTTAAATGATTGGGGTCTTGATAATTTATATTTTGGAATGAATCTAATACTTAGTATTTAAGGTGTTTTTCTTTAAGGACTTATCAATTTAATATACATCATATTCGTTTTAAATCCATAACCATTTCATCACATGTAATCTTTATCTTCTCATTTTTTCCTTTTTTATATATGAATTATTCTAAAACTTTAGTTTTTGAATCTCTATTATAACCACTAAATTAATGTGTTTACACCACATAAATGTGTAACTATTTACACAACCCATAAGTTCATGTTACTTACCCCAAAATAGAATCCAAACAAATTCATACACATCTGAATGCATCATATGAATATGGAACATGAAATTTTCATGTAAATGAATAAAGTTATATGATATTGAAAATATCTTCATGAGTAATCCCATAATGATAGATATCCAAACCTATTAACCTTTCTATACAAGGCATAACCTTCAAGCCAGTATGTGGTATAACCCTAAGTTCCTCTACCAAGGGAGGATTTACTCAATATAAAATTCAATTAATGAAAACTATAACACCTAACATGCACAAAATATATTCAATAATTATTATTAAGCTCATAAATTTAATTAAAAACCACCGTCAAGGTAGATGAAAACTAAATTTTATGATATTGACCCTAGTATATAATGCAAGGATCAATCCTAAAAGCAATTTATCATAAAATTTTTGCATACATAATATTCATATTTCATAAAAATTTATTAAACATAAATAAGAAATGAATTAGTTAATAAATAATCACTTTTATTTATTTTCTAAAACATGATAAATTTATGTACTATTCATAAAAGCAGGCTAATAAGAAACATTTTATAAATTAGCTAAAACATGAATATAAATAATTTACATTAAATAAAAATCTGAACTTCTGTATATTTTCATTATATGAAATTTTAAATAATATTTATTCCTTGATTCATATTAATCATCAAAATAATTAATATGTTGTTTAAATAATATATTTAAATAAGGCTTACCTTTTAATTTGAACAACTTCAAATTAATTATTTATGAAAAATTCATAATTGTAAATATAATCACTTTTATATTTAAACCTAATAATTTATAACCATTTTTAAATTATTTCTTATGATTTATAAATGAACATTTTATTTTTATTTCATAAGAATTGTCATATAATTTGTAAAATCTATTTTCAATATTATCATTTAGTATTTAGTAATATTTTAAATGTTTGAAAAAACATTTAATAAATTATAAAAAATTATAATTACTTAATTTATAAACCTTTTATAAATTAAAATATTACAAAACTTCTTTTATAATGATTTAAAAAAACTTTATAAATTATTTATATCAAAATTTTAAAAACTAATTTTTTGAATATTTTATGCTTCACAACATCTTGCACTATTCCATGGTAAAAAAGAATAATAACTTTTCATTACCTTCACATAAAGGTAACCAATAGATTATATTTCAAAAAATATTTTATATAAGGGTATGCCTGGGTGAAACAACTGGTCAAAATATAAAAATAATTCATTTCACTGCACGTGGTGCTGAAAATCATCCAGAGACCTATCACATAATGTCAAGCTACCTTACCTCTATACAAAGGAAACTTAACTATTCACCACACTTTTTACTATGATGCGGTTCTAATGATCTAGGAATTTTAAGGACCATGAAAACTCCGACCCCATGAATCTAACTGTGGTTCCTGGAGAATCCCAGTCAAGAACCACCACACGTGTCACTACACCATGGTGATGATGAAGTTTTTTGAGAACATGGATTAAACATGTTTGATACTTAAAGAAACTATTATTGATACCATTTATGAGTTTATTTGGATAATATTTTGACCCTTAGTATTGTAAGAGAATACAAACACACATGAATCTATCTCTAAGGAATCAAACATGTAAGTGTATTAAAAAAATAGGGCATAAAACGATGTACCTAAAATGCCTAAACATAAGAAGATTACATCATTTTTATTTAAAGGAGTTATCTTGATGATTATAATTAGGGGAAGAATACTAATGAATCCTATATCCTAGGGGGAACCAATAACTAATAGATCCCTAAACGTTTCATGAAGACTCCTAAACAATCATATGGGTTACATCACCTTTATCGAGTGAGTAAGATCTTCAGAAATGAAAGAGAGACTCATCCAATATGAAATAATCACACAAAACACACACAAACTAATATTATAAGATCACATCCTATTATAGCAATACTTAACTCTCTTCATTAAATGAACTGTGTTTTCTATGTAAAATAGTTTGAGTGTCATCATATGACACTCAAATGCTTCACCTATTAGAGTATTAATTCATTGAAAACTTCAATGAATGAGATGAAACAACTATAAATGAACAAAATATTTGTTTCAAAAGCGATTAAATCATTTATAAGGGAAATTATGACATCCTACCTTTTTATTACATAACTTTTCATTACATTGTACAAATAGAGGATTTTTTAAAGTTTAGTTTCTTGGAAATAAGGTACATAATACATGAAAACTTAAAACATTATTTAAATCCACTTAAAAGTATAATTAATTTGTTCTTTATTATTAAATTTACTACATATAAAAACCTTATTATATACATCAAAGGAAAGGGTAATCATAACACCCAATAAGGGAATAAGAAAGGGAAATAGTTTACTTATGATCTTGAGGAATGTCAATAAGAACACGAGGAATATCATTATGAAACGAGAAAGAGATTATGAGGAATATCATAATAAAAATAACATTAATCATAACATTGAAATGTGTCTATAACATTTAACTTATACATTCATAATCATATCACCAAGGTTAATCACCAAGGTGTTGTAAATGAAAATTACCAAGGTTATCCACCAATGTATTGTAAAACATGTCATCTATAGAGATTAAATTCTTTAACCAATGAATTTTATAGATATAATGTATCACCTTTATTATATATTATTTAATGTGATCTATATATATCATAATAAAATATTTCATTAACAACCCATGGATAATTAAAAAATAGGTTTCATATCAAAATCATGGCGTTTCAAAAGTGATTAAAAACATAATCATTATGTAATTTTAAAACCATGAAAAGGAAATGTGGATTTAATTTATGTTAATACCAAAATAAAATAAATCATTTTTATATCTAGTTGAATACACTTGGAAAATAAATAGGCTTAGGTATTCACAAAAGTAAAATGAAAGATAATTTCTTGAGGAGAAGAGAGACATTTTGAGAAGTAAATGTGGTAGCATAATGGGTATAAAATGTGGGTTTAGAAAAGGGTAAAATGACTTGTTAAAAGGGTATAAAATTGATAAAACATAATTTGGAAGTAATTGTAGGATACAAATGGTAATAAAATAGAGTAATCATAACAATTAGAATACACTTACAAAAAATAGTTCTTGAATTGAAGAGAAAGGAAGGACAATTCCCTTACCTTGAAAAGTAACTCCTAAAAAACAAGTGTTGGGACCTTGGGGGATTTAGGAAACCTTTGGAGGAGTATTTTGGGGGTAAAAAAACCATATATTAGTGGAGGATGTATTGGGAGTGAAAAAAAATAGAGAAATGGGTGGGAATTTATAGCAAAAGTGTAGAATTTGTTTATTAATTTCCAAATATAGGCTTTAGAAATCTAGACAGTGGAAAATAAAAAACCATGGTCTTTACCATGGGTTTTACCATGGTTTAGGATAGTTGGGACATATTTTATGTTATTTTAACTCAAAAGAACCGAACATAATATTATATTACTTATTTTGTAAAAGAAAATTAATTTTTTCACAAAATAAGAATTTTAATGTTAAAGTTTCCATTTTAGACTTTGGAAAGTAACTTATAGGTTTGGAAATTGATTATAATATATTAAAATACTTAATATTAATAAAATATAACATTTTAAGTTGTTTATTGTGGTTAAAAAATTATTACATCATTATGAAATAATTATTATAAGGACCCACCCTTAAACATTACATAATCTAGTAAATTATTTTATAATTCTCTCCCTTACATTCCCAAAGATATTTTTTGTTTAGAGTATTAGAAAATTGAGAAATAATTAATACATATCAACCTGAAATAATACAAAGTGTTTACTACTAAAATAGTATCCATTTCTTCCATAATACAATTTTTTTTAATAAAACGTGAAATCTTTTCATGAAAAGTATTCACAACATTTATCTTCACTTCTCCTTTTATATTACCCATCCTTAAACCCTGTGATTTTTTTTAAAACTTGGGATGAGTAAAAAAATCATAGTAAGTGACATAAAAATAATGAGTGAAACCATTAGTACATGAATACTTAAAAACATATGAAATCATTTTCACAAAGACATACTTCTCACCCAATAAGTATCATATAGTTACTTTGTGAAAACATGACATTTACCTAAGACATAGAATACATAAATAATACCATAAAGGTAACTTGGATAATTAGATACTTAATATTGTAAACCTAATGGATACCATATTATTTTTAACACTCACAGATACCTTACAATATAACCCTTATGACTACCTTATAATGTAACCCTCACGACTATCTTATGGTGTAACCATCGTAATTATACTTGGAGTAACCATACAGTCAACCAAAAACATAAACATACCCAATTAATTGGAGGGATATATAGGTTACAAAATTTATCATAAACAATAACCAAGAACCACAAAATAGTCACAAAAAAGGATACTTTCATAAAAATAGTCCTTTTGAGTTTTTAAAAAATAGAAATTTAAACGAGGATTTTTATAAGAAAATTCCCTTACAAATATCATATATTTAAAGTGATAATTGATAAAAAATAATGGAATATGTGTATAAAATTTAAATACACATAATAAAACATAATATAATCAAAATTAATTTCACAAATAATCTTAGTACCATAGAATCAAATAAGTATAAGGTTAACCCAAAGAATGGAAATTGGGTTAATAATTCCCTCACCTCAGGTTCATCTTACCTAAAATGTGTTCAAAACTCCTATATAATGGTTTAAATAGTGTTATTAATATAATAAATAACCACATTCATGTTTATAATTACTTATATGATCTTATTAAAATAATATTCTACCCATTTATTAATAATATTTTGTTATTTTAATTGTTTCAGGTGAATTTATTTCATAGTTTCCATGGTTGGTTCATTATGGATTTTCTTTTCGAATGGAAGAAGAAATTGTAAGAACCCGGATCTTCGTTGCAGGTATGTTTTTTCTTTTCTGGTCGTTTTTGAGAAAAAGAGGAAAATCTGGAAATTTCCTAAGTACACGCCGTGTACTTTATAAGTACACATCGTGTACTTTGATGCAGTGCCAGGACGTGTGCTGGCCGTGTCCGGGCCACACACACGGTGTGTAGGGGAGATATGGAGGCCGCTTAAAGAAGAGTACAGAAAGTCCAAGTACATGCCATGTACCCCAAAAGTACATGCCATGTACTTTTTTTTCCTTAAATGGATCGGGGTCACGCCTGACAGACAGAACTCGCTTCTTCTTCAGGTTCTTTGTCCGAGAGAACCCGTACGACCATGGAACTTCTCTAAGCCCCCGTGCCTCCGTCTGTTCTCCGAATCGACCACCGTTGATTGAGTTGTAATTGCAACGGTAAGCCCTTCCTTCTCCTAGATCTTTGTTTTCCAATTCTTACTCTTTCTCAAGATATCGTGGGTTAAGAATTTTGTGTGTTTTCATAGATCTACACTATTTTAAGGAGAACCAAGCCTCGTGGTTCAAGTATATCGATATCCTAGGATCGAGGTAGGTGGTTTGTGCCTTTCTGTAGGAATTCTTTGAATATTTTGTGCAATTACACCAATTCCCTTGAACGGGGTATTGTGTGTTTCCTATTTTTTCCCCTGTTGTTTGCCTGATTTTCTTGATTCCTTGAGTAGAGGTCAATTCTTGTGAATAGGGTAATTTTTACTATGCTATGGATGTTTTTCCATGCATGTTTTTTCTGTTAGGCGTTTTTCCAGTTGCCATGCCTAGTTATAGGATAGTGGAATTATTGTACTGTTATGCTGTTATTCCTTAGAATGATATCCAAGTAGTTCTTGAGGTTTACTTGGAGTGATATGCACACTATGCATGTTTGTTTTACACAGGGATGTGAGAACCTAGTGTAGTGGACCATAGGGAGAATGGACGTAAGGGCTTCTCTTGAGTGTCTTATTAATTCGATGAGAGACCAAAGGGGGAATTGATGACGAGTTCTTCCTCAGAGAGTCTGTAGTTCCTCGATGTGGGCCACAGGGGGAATGAGATGTTGAGTGCTTCCCCAGAGAGCCTTTAGTATGATACGAGACCACAGGGGGAATTGATGGTGAGTTCTTCCTCAGAGAGTCTATTCTTCAGCTGGACCAGAGGGGTGAGACTGTGTGTACCTCCCAGAGGGTTTCTAGTACTTGTAGGTTGAACCATAAGGGTTAGGTTGTGAGAACTACCCAGGGGGTTACCTGTTGTTCTACTTGTTGTTTGTCTATTACTTGTGTACTTTATATGCTAGACACTGTGGATTGTAGCTGCTGTGTGCTTTCCTATTTACTACTTCCTGTACTTTTACTTGCCATGTATTCACTGACTATTAGACACAGATCTTTGGGTGGTTGCCTACTGGAACCTTGTCTCACACCCTGTTTGGGCCATGATTTTGGGACCAAACAGACTATATTGTTGCAGGTATAGATAAGGGCAAGAACCCTTCTACTTCAGGTACTTGACTTGCTGTGGAGTTGAAGAGCATGAGACCAAGCTATGGCTTGCGATGCTGAGGAGTTTACCTACTTTTCTTTTGCACTTTGGTTTAGTATTGTATTAAGCATTATGACTTGTTTGGATACTTTACTAGAAATATGTATCATGAATCATTTTATATATATGTGTGTGCTTCAGTTTTTTACTGTTAGTTTTCCACTGTTTATCATTTACTCTTGTATGGATGGTTATGGTTTCTGCTATTGTCTATTTTCTTTTCTTCCACTGTGTACTCTGCCAATGAGGGCATAGTTTCCCCACTATCACACCCAAGGCCCTCACTGCTAGTCGGTAGCCTCTGACGTTTGGGGAAATGCGCTTGAGGCCATGTGACCAACTGGGTACGGGGCTCCTCTGGGTTGATTCCGGAACCGGAACATTACAAAGTGGTATAAAAGGGTTTCTTTCCTCTTGATTTACTGTTTGGATCCTTTATCTAGGGATATGATGGATTCGGTACTTGGTATTAAGATGTGATCGGGAGTAGCTAACCCGTGTACAGGGAAAATCCAATCTACCTCGCTTATTATAGTTTTTTGGTTTTTCTATGTTACAGTTGATCTGATTTCACCTAGAGTGATTCACATGCTTTGTGTTGTTATTTTTGTTGATATTGTGGTTTTATTTCTGTCGCAACCCGATGATATGAGGGTATTCCATCTCATGCATCATATAGGAACTTGTTAGAAATCACATGCCATGCATTCTTGCCATGCCATCTAGGGTGCATTAGCAATTTCATGTTGTTGTGATAGACATTGTGTAGATTATGCATGTTGTTGTGATAAATGCTTTGATATAATCCTTGCAGTTTGATAGAGAGGTTTTTTTTAGTGTACCTTGCTTAAATGAACGCCAAATTTTTATTCTTGAGGTGTTATGGGCCCTCATGAATCAGAACTTGGTGGATCATTGACTTGTTTCCCTTATTTATGATATGTAGGAGATTCCAAGCTTTGATTCACGGGGAGTATGGGCCCTCATGGATCAGAATTTTGCACCTTCATGCTTGTTTTTTAGTGTTTTCTAGGATTCAGTGCAGTTTCAGAGCTACTGCCTAGAAAAACCCAGAATACACGGCGTGTACTTTATATATACACACCGTGTAGTTTTTAAACCATGTCACTGACTATGTGAGCAGAAACACGGGTTGTGAAAAATCTCCAGGAACACATCGTGTACGGTAGGTACACGCCGTGTAGTAGTGAGCCGTGTACCCGGCCGTGTCACTAACAACACGGGTCAGGGAAGCTCGTGTAATACATGCTGTGTTTTGTATGAAAACGCCGTGTAGCCTTGTTCTAGGTACCCGACGATGTCACAAACAACACGGGACGATGTTATCTCCTCCTATACATGCTGTGTTTGTTCAGAACACGCCGTGTATCCTCAGTCGTGTACCCGACCGTGTCTCCAACAAAACGGGTCAGGAAAAATCTTCAAGTACATGCCGTGTTTGTTCGGAACACGCTGTGTAGCCTAAGCCGTGTAACCAGCCGTGTAACTAACAATACGGATCATTGAAACCTTGTATACTACACATCATGTCTACAGGGAACACGCCGTGTAGTCTTAGTTTAAGAAGACCATGTGGGTTAGCCATTCAAGGATACTTGGGATGGGGAATAGAGTTAAGTACACGCCGTGTAGTCATGTTTTGTAAAACTTAAGTGTTTCCTTCTCCTATTTCCATTTTGTACTACTTTGTTCTATGTACTTGATATTCCTGATCTAAGGTATGCTTTTGATCTTTCAGATCTATGCCTCCGAGACGTCCTTCAGTTGTATGTCAGTTGCAGGATAGTGATCAGACACCAGATATGGCTGATCAGGGACTTCCTACCGATCCTCCAGTCATGCTAGCCTTGGAACCATCTGTCGTACTAGTTGCAGGCACTGATGCACAATTTAGGGAAGGATTTAAGAGGATTATGTAGACCTTTTAGGGAGCACCACCTCCTACCACAACTATGGCAGACTTGATGTGGGTTTTCCAACAACAACATCCTCCTACTTTCTCAGGGGAAGGAGGACCATAGGCTGTAGAGTCCTAGATGGAAGCCATGCTGACTATCTTTGGGAATCTGGAAATTCCTCCAGAGAGGCGGGTCAAGATCAATACCGATATGCTATGAGACTCTACCAAAAGGTGATGGGACATGATCTCACAGGCGGGTCATCAGCAGGTTATGGATTGGGAGGAGTTCCAGCGCGTGTTTTACGACTACTTCTACCCGGAGACCCTGAGGGCTAATCGAGCCCGAGAGTTCATGAGTCTAGAGTAGGGTACTCTTTCTGTTAGGGAGTATTCCTCTCATTTCACTGAGCTATAGCTTTTCACACCCCTCCGGGGTGGAGATGGGATTTTCTTAGCAAGGAAGTTTAAGGATGGTCTCAGGCAGGAGATCCACTCGCAGGTGAATATCTTTCAGTTTAATTCCATCACTTCCATCGTCAACTAGGCATTGATTGCAGAGCGCAATCTGAGAGACTCCGGAGCTGCGAGGAAAAGTAGTTCTGCTTCCAGAGCTAGTATTCCTCCAGTTGATAGCAGGAAGCACCGTAGGGAGTCTACGCACGGTGATCCAATGAGGCAAGATACATCTCCAGGTAGCCAGGTAGTATGCTACCAGTGTGGAAGGGCAGGCCAAATGAGGCCATAGTGCCAGAGAGACCCAGTGGAGTGCCGATCTTGCGGAAAGATGGGTAACCTTTAGCATTTTTACTAGGTTTTCTCACCAGTAGCTGGTGACAGAGGTTCTTCTATGACTCCTCGTTCAGGAGCATCACCACCAGTTTCTCACTAGTTGGGGAACTAGAGTTCTTCCGGACGTTCGAGCTGAGGTGGAGGTCGAGGCCGTGGTGGTCAGTCACCAGTCTTTCAGTGTTAGCAGGGAGAATCAGCTCATAGTGGTCAGGTAGGGTCACAGGGCCGCAAGTCAGGCCATATTTTTGCGGTGGAGCAGACCTATCAGGAGCAGGATCTTAGACCTTCTACAGTTCAAGGTACGATCTTAGTAGCCTCAATTTTATCTTCAGCTCTTTTCGATACTGGTTCTACACATAGCTTTATCTCTATTGCTGTTGTGGAGAGCCTTGGGCTCTGTATCTTTTCTTTTACTGACTTGTTGACACTAGACACACCTTTGGGGATGAGGAAATCTAGTGTATTTTAGTATAGAGAATACCCTCTTGAGGTTACAGGGTATCATTTCTTATGGGATCTCTATGTCCTAGAGATGATAGGCTATGATGTCATTCTCAGGATAGAATAGTTGGTTCCCTTATGGGCATTCATCGACTGTTATCGCCACAGGGTGAGTTTCATTTCACCAGAGGGTGAATATTTTCTTCATAGAGGCAAATGGGATGTTCAGGCGAGTCGAGCAGGACTCGAGCATCATGGGCTAGGAAGGGTTACGACCCAGATTTCTAGTCTTTATCTGGATGATCAGGGGACTTCACAGTTGGACTTTCCTCCAGTGGTGGATCATTTCAGAGATGTCTTTCCAGAGGATTTTTCAGGTTTGCCTCTGGAGCGTGAGGTATACTACTCTATTGAGCTCATGCCAGGAGCGACACTAGCGTCTATTCCTCCCTATAGGATGGCTACATCTGAGTTGCAAGAGCTTAAGAAGCAGTTGGAGGAGTTACAGGCAAAGAGTTTCATCCGACCCAGTACTTCTCCTTGGGGTTCTCCTGTCCTGTTTGCGAAGAAGGCAGATGGTACCCTTAGGATCTGTGTTGATTATCGGAAGCTGAACCAGTAGATGGTCAAGAACCGATATCCCTTGCCGAGGATTGATGATATTTTCGATCAGCTTCAAAGAGCCTGTGTGTTCTCAAAGATTTATTTGAGGTCTGATTATCATTAGTTGCGCATTAGACCATCAGATATACCTCTGATAGCCTTCAGAAGCAGGTATGGTCTCTACGAGTATACGGTTATGCCATTCGGTCTCACGAATGCGCCAACAGTTTTCATGGTACTGATGAACCGAGTGTTCCATCCTTACTTGTATTCCTTTATCGTGGTCTTCATGGATGATATCTTGGTGTACTCTCACACTCTACACGACCATGATACCCATCTTGAGATCGTTAGGAGTACACTGAGAGAGCATTGAATTTATGCTATACTCTCGAAGTTCCACTTTTGGATGGATCATATTCACTTCTTAGGTCACGTCATCTCAGAGGTAGGAGTATCTGTGGACCTAGAGAAAGTGAGAGCTGTAGTTTCTTAGGAGCATCCAAAGAACGTTTTTGAGGTACGAAGTTTCCTAGGGCTAGCTGGATACTACAGATGCTTCATTCAAGACTTTTCACACCTAGAAAAACCATTGACAGGTCTGGCCAAGAAGGGGGAAAAGTTCTTATGGTCAGATTCTTGTGAGTCATCCTTTCAGGAACTAAAGAGAAGGTTGACGTCAGCACCAATACTAGTATTTCTAGAGCCAGGAAAGAGATATACTGTTTATTATGATGCTTCAGGTATCCAGCTGGGTGTTGTGCTTATGCAGGGAGATGGAGTTGTTGCGTACGGGTCTTGGCAGTTGAGGCCACATGAGAGGAACTACCCGACACACGATCTAGAGTTGGAAGCTGTTGTTCATGCCTTGCGCTGTAGGAGAAATTACCTTATAGGAGAGCACTTTTTGGTTTTCAACGACCACAAGAGTCTCAAGTACATCTTCACTCAGCATGATCTGAATCTGAGACAGCGCAGGTGGGTCGAGTATCTTCAGTCTTTTGATTTCGAGCTTGCCTATACACCAGGAAAGGGAAATGCACTAGCAGATGCGTTGAGCAGGAGAACTCAGATTCAGGAAGTTCAGGAGGCTATCCGTGAGTGGCAGCTTATGACTCTATTCTCCAAGATCCATCTGGAGGTTCACGATAGATAGGGACATACTTACCTATCTTCTACAGCTGTTACCTCTACACTTCATGATCGGGTACAGATAAGGAAGCTATCAGACTCATAAGGATTAGTCCTGCGAGAGAGTGTGTTAGGAGAGGACCCTCTTCCTGGATGGACAGTGGGTGAGGATGAGATCTTGCATTTCTAGGGATGCGTATGGGTTCCAGCAGACATACATGAGGAGTTGATGCAAAATTTTCATTCCTCAGTTTGGGAAGTTCATCCTGGCATCACCAAGATGTATCAGGATCTTCATCGCCAGTACTGGTGGCCAGGTATGAAGAGATATGTTGCTGGTTTCGTCTTGAGGTGTTCTACTTGTTAGCATGTGAAGGCGGAGCATCAGTGACCAGCAGGCCTTATACAGCAGTTACCCATTCCAGAGTGGAAGTGGAACAATGTTGCGATGGACTTCGTGACCGGATTGCCAAGGTCGCCTCGAGGGAATGATGTTGTTTGGGTTGTCGTCGACAGGATTATGAAGGTTGCTCACTTCTTACTGATCAAGTATACCTTCAGTGTTGATGATCTGGGATGACTATACATCTGAGAGATTACACGTCTGCATGGAGTTCCACACTCCATTGTTTTAGACTGGGATGCGCGCTTTACTTCTCGTTTCTAGAAGGGACTTCAAAGGTCTTTGGGTACACATGTACTTTTGAGTACAACATACCATCCCTAGACAAATGGCCAGTCCGAGCATACGATCCAGGTGCTTGAGGATATGCTCCGAGCTTGCATTCTAGACTTTGGAAGTTCTTGGGAGAAGCATATCCCTCTTGTGGAGTTCACCTACAACAACAGTTTTCAGGAGACTATTCAGATGGCACCTTACGAGGCTTTGTACGGTAGGCCATGCCGATCACCTTTATGCTGGCTAGAGGCTAGAGAGGCAGCTTTACTTGGACCTCGTCTTGTTCAGGAGACCACAGAGCAGATAGAATTGATTCAGAAGAGGATGGCTACAACACAGTCTCGACAGAAGTCTTATGCTGATCAGCGGAGACGAACTCTAGAGTTCGAGGTCAGAGATCAGGTTTTCCTACGTGCCACACCAAGGTTGGGACACAAGAGGATTCAGAGATAGGGTAAGCTTTCACCATGGTACGTCGGGCCGTTTGAGGTATTGGAGAGAGTTGGGCCGGTTGCCTATTAGTTGTAATTACCTCAGAGGTACCAGGCCATGCATGAATTCTTCCACGTCTCTTAGATCTGAAGTTACTTTTCAGAACCGTCTCATGTCTTTCAGCCCGAGGAGGTTGAGCTCGAAGCAGATGCATTGTTTGAGGAGCATCCTATCCAGATTGTCGATCGTATTATGAAGGTTCTCCGTGGGTGGTCTGTTCCTTTAGTACGAGTGATATAGCAGAACAGGCGAGTACAATATGAGACATGGGAGAGGGAGGCCGATATACGATCATAGTGGCCGGAGCTGTTCGGGGTTTCTTCTTCTACGCCTCGTTAGGGAAATTCGGGGACAAATTTATTTAAGGGGGGAAGTTTGTAAGAACCCGAATCTTCGTTGCAGGTATGTTTTTCCTCTTCTGGTCGTTTTTGAGAAAAAGAGGAAAATCTAGAAATTTCCTAAGTACACGCCGTGTACTTTGATGTAGCGCCAGGCCGTGTGCTGGCCGTGTTCGGGCCACACACACGGTGTGTAGGGGTGATGTGGAGGCTGCTTAAAGCAGAGTACGGAAAGGACAAGTACACGCCATGTACCCCATAAGTATATGACGTGTACTTTTTTTTTCATTAAACAGACTAGGGTCGTGCCTGATAGACAGAACTTGCTTCTTCTTCAGGTTCTTCATCCGAGAGAACCCGTACGGCCGTGAAACTTCTCCGAGACCCCTAGCCTCCATCCATTCTCCGAATTGACCGCCGTTAATTATGTTGGAACTGCAGCGGTAAGCCCTTCCCTTTCCTAGATCTTTGTTTTCCAATTCCTCTTCTTTCTCAAGATATCGTGGGTTGAGAATTTTTGGCGTTTTCATAGATCTATGCAGTTCTAAGGAGAATCATGCCTCATGGTTCAAGTATATCGATCTCCTAGGATCGAGGTAGGTGGTTTGTTCCTTTATGTAGGAATTATTTGAATATTTTTTGCAATTCCACCAATTCCCTTGAACGGGGTATTGTGTGCTTCCTATTTTTTTGCCCATATTGTTTGCCTGCTTTTCTTGATTGCTACATAAAGGCACAAAACACCTACCTATTTTTTCCCATATTGTGTGTTTCCTATTTTTTTTGCCCATATTGTGTGTTTACTATTTGAATAGGGTAATTTTTACTCTTCTCTGGATGTTTTTTCCATGCATGTTTTTCATGTTAGGAGTTTTTCCAGTTACCATGCCTAGTTGTAGGATAGTGGAACTGTTGTACTGTTATGCTGTTGTGCCTTAGAATGATATCCAAGTAGTTCTTGAGGTTTACTTAGGGGGATATGTGCACTATGCATGTTTTTTTACACAAGGCTGTGAGAACCTAGTGTAGTGGACCATAGGGAGAATGGATATAAGGGATTCTCTAGAGTGTCTTATTAATTTGATGCGAGACCAAAGGGGGAATTGACGATGAGTGCTTCCTTAGAGAGTCTGTAGTTCCTCAATGCGGGCCACTGGGGGAATGAGACATTGAGTGCTTCCCCATAGAGCCTTTAGTATGATACGATACCATAGGGGGAATTGACGGTGAGTGCTTCCTCAGAGAGTCTATTCCTTAGCTGAACCAGAGGGGTGAGACTGTGTGTGCCTCCCAGAGGGTTGCTCGTACTTGTAGGTTGAACCATAAGGGTTAGGCTGTGAGAACTACCCAGGGGGTTACCTGTTGTTCTACTTTTTGTTTGGTTGTTACTTGTGTACTTTATATGCTAGACACTGTGGATTGTAGCTACTGTGTGCTTTCCTGTTTACTGTTTCCTGTACTTTTACTTTCCATGTATTCAATGACTGTTAGGCATAGATCTTTGGATGGTTGCCTACTGGTACCTTGTCTCACACCCTGTTTGGTCCATGATTTTGGTCCCAAATAGACTATATTGTTGCAGGTATAGATAAGGGAAAGCGCCCTTCTACTTTAGGTACTTGACTTGTTGTGGAGCTGGAGAGCATGGGACCAAGCTATGGCTTGAGATGCTGAGGAGTTTACCTGCTTTTCTTTTGCACTTTGGTTTAGTATTGTATTAATCATTGTGACATATTTATATTCTTTCCTAGACATATGTATCATGCATCATTTTATATATATGTGTGTGTGATCCAGTTGTTTACTGTTAGTTTTCTACTGTTTATCGTTTACTATTGTATGGATGGTTACAGTTTCTGCTGTTGTCTATTTTCTTTTTTTCCACTGTGTACTTTGCCAATGAGGGCATAGTTTCCCCACTATCACACCTAATTCCCCTGCTGCTAGTTGGCAGCCTCTGGAGTTTGGGGAAGTGCGCTTGAGGCCATGTGACCAACCGGGTACGGGGCGACTCTAGGTGGCTTCCGAAACCGAGACGTTACAAAAATCATGAAGTGTAATGAAATGATATTAATATTTATCCATAATTTTAAATGATACCATATATTATTTTTTTTCTCTGATATTAGGATGAATCATTAGATAAAATATAAATGAAAATGATTTAATTTATTTTGGCTGTTTTTACGATAATCACGAACTTATATAATTTTATTCAATATCATGTTTATCTATTATTTAAATAATATTAAATAACTTATAATATGTATAATAAAAAATTATTTAACCATAATAATTGTTTTATGACCATACTTTAAGGCTCTAAATAAAAATTAAACTATATCATCTACAATAGTGGTAAATCGACACATCATAGAACAATGTTCCCATTTTTAGAATAAAAGGGATAGGAGAAGAAGTTTAATGATTAATATTTACATAAACATGATAAAATTACATTATATATAAGAACTAAAGTTCTCATTCCACTTGGATAAGGGGAGGAGAAGATAGTATAAGAAAATAAATTTAATTGAAAAGAAGATAAAAGAAAAAGAAAGAGGTTTTTACCTCTTGAATCCTCCTCCTTGAGAATATCCTTAAAGCCCTTGGTTTTGGTCTTTTGGTGAGAACATCATGTCTCAGAGATGGGGAAGAGTCTTGGGAAGAGGATTGGGTAGAAATTAAACAAGCTAAAAGTCTTTAAGGTTTGAGGAGAAGAGGTGGTATTTATAGTGGAGGAGAGGGGTGTTTTTTGAATATTTTATTCATTAGTTTATTATTTTGGATCAAGAATATGATTTTTTTTGAGAATTATCCCTAAATATATTAAAATAAATAAATTATTATTCTATATTTATGGTTATTACATTAGTTATGATTCAAGTAACAGTGTCTTTAACTTATTATGTATATATATCGCAAATTACTGTATTTTAGTGTTTACAAAAATTCAAGTAGTTTAGAAAAATACCAAAAAACCACCATAACCATATTTTGATGTGTGGAATTCAAAAATTAACTCCATTTTATGAAAATAATTTTCTAAATATTAGAAATTTAATTTTTAATTAAAATCACAATTTATTCGAAAAATAACAGTTTTAAAATTATAACTGATTTTATAACACTTTGAAAAAATAATTAATGTCTCATAAAATTATCTTATAAGTATAAGAATTTTTTTTATGAATATATTTTATGAAAATATATTTTATTTTAAATCATTATATTAATTATAAAAATATAATTAAATATTTATGACTTATAAAAATAAAACACTTAATTTATCATTTCCAAAACATTTATTTACTTACTCCATGGTATAAATATATCATAATTACACTTATAAGAAACATATATTTTATTTATACTCCCATAGGGGAGGTTACTATTATATTAATATAGATTCATTAATTACACATATCATTTATTTCATTATACATTTATAATTAATTTAACTAATTAATTGCAAAGTGAAAACAAATTATTATATAAGTACCTAGGTCGTTACATTATCCCCTCATTCTGTAAATTGTGTCCTCACAATTTTTATTTACTTATTAAACAAGTGAGGATACCTTTACCTCATAGTATTTTTAGATTCCCATGTTGCTTCTTCAACCATGTCGTTTCTTCACAAAACCTCAACATGCTAAATTACCTTATTCCATAATACTTTATCTCTACAATCAAGATTCTAAATAGGTTTCTCTTCATAAGAAAGGTTCTCTTATAGATAAACTACTTCTAGACTCAAAAAATGAGATGAATCTAGAACTTACTTTCTCACATCGAAACATGAAAAACATTTTGTAATTGAGATAAACTCAGAAGAAAAACTACTCGACAGGTGACTAATCCAACTTTCTCTAGGATTTCATAAGGTTCAATGAACCATGTAATTAAATTTGTTTTATTACCAAAATGTATAACACTTTTCCATGGTGAGATTATAAGAAAAACATGATCACCTACCTCGAAATAAAAGTCTTTCCTTCTATTATCTTCATTTCTTCCTGCTCTGAGCTGTCCTTATGTGTTGCAAGATCATCTTCACTTTCTTAACCACTTCCTCTACTAATTTTGGCCCCATAAACTTCCTTTACCTAACTTCATCCCAAAATGATGGAGTTTGGAACCACTTTCTATATAATTCCTCAAAAGGGTCCATTTTCATATTGGAATGAAAATCGTTATTATAAGAAAACTCAACTAAGGAAAGATGATAATCCCAAACTCCCTGGTAATCTATTGAATAGGCACATAACATGTCTTCTAAGGTTTGAATTTTTTATTCAGTTTATCCATCATATTGTGGATGAAATACTGTGTTGAAATTTAATTTTATGCCTAATGACCTCTGAAGACCTTTACAAAAGTTATAAGTGAACCTAGGATCACAGTCAGATATAATGGAAATAGGAACTCTATGTAACCTGAAAATATCTTTGAGTTATAGTAAGTAAATATCATCCAAAGACATATTATCTCAAATAGTAATGAAATTTACAGATTTAGTCAGTCAGTCAATAATAAACTAAATCACACCGTTACCTTGAGAAGTCTTTGGTAGTAACATCATGAAGTCCATGTATATATTTTCTCATTTCAACTATAGCACTATAAAAGTTTAAAGCATCCCCTTTGGTTGTTATCAATCGACTTTAACATGTTTACATGCCAAAAATTTAATAGTGAATATATATTTTCACTAAATCCCACCAGTAATACTCCCAAAGGTCTCTTTACATCTTATTACTTCTAGGATGAATTGAAAATGGAGAAATATGAGCTTCAAACAACAATTATTCATTCAAATGTGAATCATAAGGAACATATAATCTCTTCCCAAATCTCAAAACACAATCTTTATCAACATTAAATTATGGAAACTTACCCATTTTCACCAATTCTACCTTTTTTTAACTCATTGTCTTCCTTATAAACTTGCTTAATTTTGTCTGACAGAGAAGACTACACTAAAACCTAAAACAAAACAGAGTAATTTCCTGTATGAAAAACTTGAAATCCAAAATTTATTAAATCATTAATCAAGGGATTATGTTCTAAACATAAATTGGTTAATGTAGCATGATATTTTCAACTCAAGAAATATGCCACTTTGTTTGATTTTCCAAGATGGTAATTGATCATAAAATCATAATCCTTTATCATTTTAAGCCATATTATTTTCCTCATGTTCAATTCCTTCCGAGTAAATATATACTTCAAACTTTTATGGTCAGTATATATTTCACATTTGGCTCCGTATAAATGATGCCTTTAAATTTTCAAAGTGAAAACCATAACTGATTGTAACACCCGACATTTTTATGAGAAATGTTTTGTTTTTATGTTATATTAATCATCAAAAGAATCTTTCACTACACACAACACTATCTTGGATTTCTTTACATGCAATCACAACCTTCCTCGATATCTTGCGTCGTACGCAATACCGAGTTTCACTAAACAACGATATGCTATTAAAATATTATTAAAACTAGCTGTTATGAATAGTAATAACCACTTTTTGAAATTTTGTAAATTTCATATTTTAAAATGGACTTCATTTTTGGATTCGGAACATCAAAATTATCCTAGGGTGAAATTTTGTTATTTTTCTGAAAAACTTTCAATTTTTGATGAATAGTGAAAACACTAGGTTACTATTTAAAAACCAACTTTTTATTTAAATAATTATTTATTTTATTTAAATTTATTTTAGGTCAAAATTGATACATAATACCTATATAAGTTCAAAGTAATTCATTGGAGTCATTTTATAATAATTTTAGATATATAAAAATTTTATTGAACTTTTCACTGTCTTTTAACCACCTCCTAGGAGAATTTGCAAATTCACATACAACTTAATTTTACTGCTTCTGTGAGTGGAATTTCGAAAATCCGAGAGGCACGGTTAATATTAAGGACTAAAATGTGGTTCAATGAGATGAAAATAATTTTTGGTGAATAGTAACTTTTTACTTTTTTTTACCACGGTTAAAAGTAAATAGGGTAATTAAGGGTAAAAATGATATTATTATTAAGATAACACATGTACTAATTCTATTAGATAAGTTTAATTCGACAAAAAACAACCTTAAGAATAAAATATGACCATTTAGGCCCACTTGGATTAGATCAGGACATTTAATATTATTTTATTTAAAGAATAGTTAAAATAGTTAAAATCAAAGTTTAATAACTAAAACATTTTTAATATAGGGTTATACATAAGATAAATTTGACTATAAATATTAATTAGAAATATAAAAATATTTCTTACATAATGGTATTTTATTTATAATTTTTAGACATTAAATAATTTAATTTATTTATGATACAATGATGATGCAGTAATTATCTTATTAATGAAATATTAACATAATTGATGTTATAAATACTCAAATAAATGTAATTTAAGACTTTTTATGAATTCCAATAATTTTATAGGTTAATATGAAATGTTAGTATTGATTTAATTAACTTTGTTCGAACTAATAATTCTGTTATGATTTTCACAAAAATCAATTACCAAATAGTATCAAAATTGACATAAAATAGTTTTTAAAACAAATATTATATTATTAATCGTTATTTTATTCCTAAAAATATAATGTTAGGCCAAATTACTTAGATAAGGTTATATATATTAATAATAAACAACTTTGGGTTCTTTTGGCTTGTTATTGTAAGTTTATTAACCTTATAGTGTAAGAAAACAAGAAGACACAGTAAAAGTAAAATTATTTAACTTAAAGTTAAATATAAATGATAAGGTTAAAATAGAAACCTAAACTTGTCTAAATTATATTGGATGAGAGGATTTCGACCCATCCCCACCTTAGCTTCAAAATAAATCAATTTTTAGCTATTAAAAACCGAATATGACTTTATAATAAAATAATATTTTAAGTTTTCCTAAGGTGCCCCTCTCCTCCCTTATAAAAGGGAACCTCCTCCCTCTTTTCCTCACACCACTTTGAGCCTTCCAGCTCAGAAAAACCCTTCCAATTTCTCCTCTCCACTTTTCTAGAAACATCCTAGAGGTTCTGGTCTTCTTCAAAGACCATCTTTAGTGCCCAAAGAGGAGGTTAAGAAGAGGCGCTTCAAAGAAGAGGTAATGTCCGTTATCGATTCTTTCAACTTTATTTCTTCTTATACTTCTTCTTATTTAGTTATTTCATTATTAATTAATAATATAAGTATCACTAACATAATGATATGTTATTATAAATATTAAAAAACCCTATTTAACCTTCTATCCATCTTACGGAAAATGAAATCACCGCGCGTGCGTACGTACAGAATACCGTCTCCACGCCGTGGTGTAATCTGTTTTCCACCACCACATTTCTTGGATGGGTATAATGGTGTATAGAATAACTATATATGATTATTTTAAAGTGATATTGATTTTTAAATAGTATACATACACTTCAATACAATTCCACGATCATGGAAACGATATCATCGCTCGTGCGTACGTATGGAATACCGTCTCCACGATGTGATGCGAATCATTCTACATGATCTTAATTGAATAATGATTATATAAATGAATTGAATGATTAAATATGATATATATTACACTGATACCATTCTGTAAATGATGTATCTATAACCTAAAAAGAAGAATACGAATTTATTCGACAAAACACGCATAAGAACAAAAAGTAATAAACACCTGAACAACAAGTAGCAATGAAATATTACTAATAAGAAGCTAAGAATATGAAAATATATGATATCATAACAATAATTATGATTCTGGAATAAGTCAATGCATTATTTAAATCATTATATAGGAGGTTCGGACACTTACAAAGCAAATCAGACCTAAGGTAAGGGAAAATCTCGCAATCTCAATTTTTATCCGAGATTGTTTTTACTTCAGAATTTACTAGGGAATATTTATCATCCATATCCATGTTTCATAAATATTTAATATTATTTCTATCCTCATACAATTGTTTAAATCCAATTTTACCCTTTGGTGAGTTTTTAGTAAAAGATATGAAAGGAATCTTTTTTCGTTTTTCGTACGAGGTACTTTTTGACTTTTCTGGCCAAAGTACGAGAAGAATGTTTTTTAGCTTATACGACATGAATGGATTTTTAGAAAATTATTTCCATGAATCTTCATTTAAAAGTTTTAAAGTTTATTTTTAATCAAATTCTTTTAGTTTAAAATTATATGACATGTTAAGAAGGGAAAAATGTTTTTGAAGTAGAAATGATATTTTTCTCAAGAATGAAGTTCATGTGTTTTATCAATTTTTTTTGCATATAAGATAATATAGGGTCATATTTCTATCCCTATTTTTACATTTATTTGATTATGTTATGATGGAATTAATTTTATGATGTCTTTTTTATCTTATATGATTTATGTTATGATGGCATGATGTTTAAGAATCCCATTTTTATTACATGGGTTATGCTATGATGTATGATTTATGATCTTGTGGAACACATAATAATGGTATCATTATGAGATTTTTGGGACCTATATCTCCCTCCAATGCATTGGGTAAAGATTTATATCTCATGAGATAGACATGGCTGGAATGGCAGGTTAATCCGGTTCAGTGAAACAGGACTGAAAAGAGGAGTGAACTCGGTTCAGAAATGGACTTTGTCCGCTAAGATAGTCTTGGAAATGAGTATAGACTAATAAGAAATGATTCTATATGATTATGTGTGTATTCCACAAAGTTTCATGTTTTAATTTATGATTATTTGGATTACATTTCACTATTATGATTGATCCCATGTCATGATATTATGATCTCTTTTGCAGGACAAGATTTTCAAAATGTTATGTTCTTAAGAATATGATATGATTGATATTTCTTTTGTTTACCCTTACTGATCATTTGAGCTCACCCTTTTGAATGTTTTCTTTTCCCCAAGTCTGGAAGAAGGGTATTAAGTAGAATATGCCAAAAGGGACTCTAGATATGATGAAATAAATGGGAGACAATGTAGATGATTTATGGACCAGTTGTTTATGTTTCCCAGTTTCTAAAGACACTATACCTATACGGTCCTTTCATGGTTTTGTTATATGTTGTAATAATTATGCTTCAATTCTGAACTAATAACAATGTATGTAAAGTATGGGTCATTATAGTTTGTATCAGAGGAAAGGTATAGTCAACCTTTGGAAAATAGGATGTGAAAGCCTTAGTATGAACCCTAAGGATAAGTCTAAGCATAGAACACAATCTTAGTGTTTTAGAAATGGCCATGAATAACCTATGATAAGACCTAAATCATGAAATTTTATTCTTGATTATGTGGTTTTCCTATTATAATTAGTATTGATCACACTATTATTCTTGGTTTTAGTTAATGGATGGAACCCGAAGGACCCGTGTTAATTCTGAATGCGACGGACAATGCAATGATTGTCCCCCTGAGAAACCAAATGTTATGGGAGTTGGAATAAAAAATCTTGTAGCCATGCTCACATAACTTTATCAAGCTATGAATCATGTAGGACTTCCAAAAGAGCAAAGGAAGGAGCAACATTCTGTTGAATCCTTCATGAGGCAGCGTCCACCCTCATTCAGCGGGTCTACTGATCCATTAGTTTCTGAACAATGGATCAGTACTAATGAAAAGATATTTTTAGTTCTTCAATGTTCTGAACATGATAAATTCATATTAGCAATATATCATTTGGAAGGTGAAGCTGATCAATGGTGGAATCTTATCAAGAATACAAGGCCAAGATATGAAGTTGAGTCCATGGAATGGGATGAGTTCAAGAACTTATTTTTCAATAAGTACTTCCCTCGTATTCTTCGAACAAATATGGAGAAGGAGTTTCTTGAACTAAAGAAAAAGGATGATGAATCTTTTGGTACCTACGAAGAAAATTTTACAAGACTTGGAAGGTACGGTTCTGGGATTATTATCTAACCTGAGAGTAAGATCGATCGATTATTTAGTGGCTTAAAACCAAGTCTTTAAAGGGAATTAGCCATAAGGGACTTCAATAGCTATGAGGAAATCGTTCGATGTGCTCTCAAAGTTGAGATGGATATTGGAGTAACCCATCAGTCATATGGGTTTGATAAGAAGAGTAAAATGGAATTCAAAGGAAAATCTAAAGAGCACACTGAAAAGAAGATGAGTTTTCCCTTATGCTCAAAGTGTGGAAAGAAACATGGAGGGAGTTGTCTTAAAGGGACAAGTAAATGTTTTAAATATGGAAAGGAAGGTCATCGGGCATTTGAATGCCGCAATGATGGGAAGAAGATGTCTAGTGATGCGAACAAAGAAAAGGCTACATAGAGTGCACCTCCTACACTTCAATGTTACAAGTGCAAGGAAATAGGGAATTATGCCAATCAATTCCCTAATCCAAGGGTTGTTGATGATGATCGACGTCAACAAACTCTTAAGGCTAAAGACAAAGGAAAGTCACATGCAATTTCTATCAGCGATGTGGAGTATGATAACGAAGTGGTGAGAGGTACACTTACCATCCACTCTAAAGTAGAAAATGTTTTATTTGATTCTGGATCCACCCACTATTTTATTTCTGAAGGATTTTCTAAGGGTATCGCCATATTACCTCAAAAATTAGATGTTGAGTTAGCTGTGAGAACCCCTAATGGCACAACAGTCGCATCAAAAGTTTATAATTCTTCTCCGATTGAAGTTTGTGGGAAAGTGCTTCCTGAAAATCTTGTGATCCTTCCTATAGTGGAATTTGATGTGATTCTTAGCATGGATTGGATTTCTTTATATGGATCTCATATCAATTTCCAAAAAAGGGAAGTCACATTTTATATTCCAGATCAATCTATGATCGTCTATCGATGCAAGGATGAACATAACCTTCCAGTGGAAATTTCTTCCATATTATGGGTCTTGATTCCACTAAATTAAGGTTATTTATCTCAAATGGTTGGTGAGAAACTCATGATTAAGAATATTCCCATTGTACGAGAGTTTTATGATGTCTTTATGGAGGAATTTCCAGGTCTTCCACCAAATCATGAAGTTGAGTTTTCAATAGAACTCATACAGGGTGCTTTGCATATTTCAAGAACACCTTATAGAATGGCCCCAATTGAGTTGCAGGAATTGAAGAAGAAACTCCAAGAGAATATTGATAAGGGATTCATATGCCCTAGTGCGTCACCTTAGGGAGAACCTGTTCTATTTGTTAAGAAGAAAGATGGATCAATGAGACTCTGCATTGATTATCGAGAACTTAACAAAATCAATATCAAGAACAAATATCCTCTCCCACGCATTGATGACTTATTTGACCAACTATGTGGAGCTCAATACTTTTCCAAGTTTGATATTCATTCCGGGTATCATCAATTAAGGGTCAAAAGGGAGGATATACCAAAGACGAATTTTCGTACAAGGTATGGACACTATGGATTTATAGTGATGCCATTTGGTCTTACTAATGCCCCTCCTATCTTCATGGATCTAATGAATAGAGTCTTTAGAGACTATCTTGATCAGTTTGTGGTAGTCTTTATAGACAATATTCTGGTCTATTCAAAGAGCAAGGAAGAACATGAAGGTCACTTGAGAATTATATTGAAGACCCTAAGAAAGGAGAAAATTTATTCCAAATTTACCAAGTGTGAATTTTGGCTTAAAAAAGTTGAATTTTTGGGTCACATAATCTCAAAAGAGGGGATATCTGTGGATCTAGAAAAGACAGAGGTTAACAAAAGATGGAAGAGACTAACAATAGTAACTAAGATCCGAAGTTTTCTTGGTTTGGCTGGATATTATCGACGTTTTGTGAAAGATTTTTCATGATTATCTAATCCACTCACCAGGTTGACTCGAAAAGGAGTTAAGTTCTTGTGGACGGAGGAATGTGAAGAGAATTTCAAGGAATTGAAAAGAAGGTTATCCAGTGCACCTGTACTCACACTTCCTTGTAGTGGAGAAAGGTTTGTGATCTACAGTGATGCATCAAAGAAAGGACTGGGGTGTGTTCTTATGCAAAATGATATGGTGATAGCTTATGCCTCACGACAGTTGAAAATCCATGAGCAAAATTACCCAACTCATGATTTGGAGTTAGCTGCGGTAATCTTTACACTAAAGATTTGGAGGCATTATCTTTATGGTGAAAGGTGTGATATTTATAATGATCATAAAAGTTTAAAGTATATTTTCACACAAAAGTAGCTAAATATGCGCCAAATAAGATGGTTGGAGTTGATTAAGGATTACGACTTCTCAATTCATTATCACCCTGGGAAAGCAAACAAGGTGGAAGATGCATTAAGTCGACAATACCATGCTAGCTTATCCATGATTAGGATCACAAAAGATCCAATATTTATGGATTTACAAAGGATGGATCTTGGAATTATAATGGAAGGGGAAAAATCTTATCTTTCTCAAATGAATGTTCAACCATCTATACATGTGAAGATGAAATAGGCACAGAAAGAAGATGTAGATTTACAAAAGAAGGTGAGAAATGTTCTTGAATTCAACCTTGATTATGATGGGATAGTAAAGTTCAGAAATCGAATTTGTGTTCCTCCCATCCCAGAATTAAAGAAGGAGCTGCTGAATGAGGCTCATAGTTCTTCATTCTCTATTCATCCTGGAAGCACAAAGATGTATAGGGACCTGAAAGAGTACTTCTGGTGGGATGGCATGAAAAGAGATGTTGCTGAATATGTCTCTCGATGCTTGGTTTGTCAGCAAGTTAAAGCTGAGAGACAGAAGTCTAAGGGGATGTTACAACCATTACCCATACCCGAATGGAAATGGGAAAACATCACTATGAACTTTGTCATTTGATTTCCTAAAAAATCCAAAGGAAATAATGATATCTGGGTCATAGTTGATCGTCTTACAAAGTTGGAACACTTCATTGCTATTAGAGAAGATTTCTCTCTGGATCAGCTTTCCAGGATATATGTAAAGGAAGTGGTAAGATTGCATGGAGTTCCACTTTCCATTATATCTAATTGGGATCCGAGGTTTACCTCAAAGTTCTGGCGAAGTCTTCACCATACTCTGGATACAGAGTTGAGTTTCATCACTTCTTATCATCCTCAGACAGATGGTCAGTCTGAGAGGACAATTTAAACTCTAGAAGATATGTTAAGAGCTTGCTCTATGGATTTCAAAGGTAGTTGGGATCAACACCTAACTTTGGTGGAATTTTCTTATAATAATAGCTTTCACTCCAGTATTCAGATGGATCCTTATGAAGCTCTATATGGAAAGAAATGTAGGACTCTAACTTTCTGTGATGAAGTTGGGGAAAGAAAGCTATTAGGACCTGATCTTGTTGATGAGATGGCACAAAAGGTCAGATCTATTCAACAACACATTAGAGCAGATCAGAGTCGAAAAAAAGTTATGCCAACAACCGAAGAAAATACCTAGAGTTTGAAGTGGGTGATAAAGTGTTCTTATGAATATCTCCTTGGAAGAGAGTAATGAGATTTAGAAAGAAGGGAAAGCTGAGCCCTAGGTATATTGGTCCTTTCGAAATACTGTATCGTGTTGGGAAGGTAGCTTACTGATTGGATTTTACACTGAATCTCTCTCAAGTTCATGATGTGTTCCATGTATCACTCTTGAGAAAGTACATACCCGATCCTTCACATGTACTAAGCTCAGAAGTTGTACCGCTGGAGCAAGATCTTTCTTATGAAGAATAGCCAATAGAGATTTCGGATCGTAGTGAAAAAGTCCTACGGAACAAGACCACTCACTTGGTGAAAGTTTTATGGAGGAACCACCAATTAGAAGATGCTACATGGGAGCTTGAGGATATGATGAGGGAGAGGTATCCTCATCTATTTGTTACAAAGTGACGAATTTTGAGGGCGAAATTCATTTTAAGGGGGGTAGAATGTAACACCCGAGATTTTTATGAGAAATGTTTTGTTTTTATGTTATATACATCATCAAAGGAATCTTTCACTACACACAACACTATCTTGGCTTGCTTTATATGAAATCATGACCTTCCTCGATATCTTACGTCGTACGTAATACCGAGTTTCACTAAACAAAGACATGCTATTAAAATATTATTAAAACTAGCCGTTATGAATAGTAATAACCACCTTTTGAAATTTTGTAAATTTCATATTTCAAAATGGACTTCATTTTTGGATTTGGAACATCGAAATTAGCCAAGGGTGAAATTTTGGTATTTTTCTGAAAACTTTCAATTTTTGATGAATAATGAAAACACTGGGTTACTATTTAAAAACCGACTTTTTATTTAAATAATTATTTATTTTATTTAAATTTATTTTAGGTCAAAATTGATACATAATACCTATATAAGTTCAAAGTAATTCATTGGAGTCATTTTATAATAATTTTAGATATATAAAAATTTTATTGAACTTTTCACCGTCTTTTACCCACCTCCTAGGAGAATTTTCCAATTCACATAAAAATTGATTTTACCGCTTCTGTGAGTGGAATTTTTAAAATCCAAGAGACAAGGTTAATATCAAGTACTAAAATATGGTTCAATGAGATGAAAATAATTATTGATGAATAGTAACTTTTTACTTTTTTTTACCACGGTTAAAAGTAAATAGGGTAATTAAGGGTAAAAATGATATTATTATTACCCTAACACATGTCCTAATTCAATTGTATAAGTGTAATTAGACAAAAAATAACCTTAGTAATAAAATATGACCATTTAGGCCTACTTGGATTAGATTAGGACATTTAATATTATTTTATTTAAAGAATAGTTAAAATAGTTAAAATCAAAGTTTAATAACTAAAACATTTTTAATATATGGTTATACATAAGATAAATTAGACTATAAATATTCATTAGAAAGATAAAAATATTTCCTACATAATGTTATTTTATTTATAATTTTTAGACATTAAATAATTTATTTTATTTATGACACAATGATGATGCAATAATTATCTTATTAATGAAATATTAATATAATTGATGTTATAAATACTCAAATAAATATAATTTGAGACTTTTTATGAATTAAAATAATTTTATAGGTTAATATGACATGTTAGTATTGATTTAATTAACTTTTTTGGAACTAATAATTCTGTTATAATTTTCACAAAAATAAATTACCAAATAGTGTCAAAATTGACATAAAATAGTTTTTTAAAAAATATTATATTATTAATTTTTATTTTATTCCTAAAAATATAAGGTTCAGAAAAATGACTTAGATAAGGTTATATATATTAATAATAAATAACTTGGGGTTCTTTTGGCTTGTTATAGTAATTTTATTAACCTTATAGTGTTAGAAAACAAGAAGACACGATAAAAGTAAAATTATTTAACTTAAAGTTAAATCTAAATGATAAGGTTAAAATAGAAACCTAAACTTGTCTAAATTATATTGTATGAGAGTATTTAAACCCATACCCACCTTAGATTCGAAATAAATCAATTTGGAGCTATTAAAAACTAAATATGACTTTATAATAAAATAATATTTTAAGTTTTCCTAAGGTGCCCCTCTCCTCCCTTATAAAAGGGCACCTCCTCTCTCTCTTCCTCACACCACTTTGAGCCTTCAATCTCGGCCAAACCCTACCAATTTCTCCTCTACAATTCCCTAGAAACATCCTAGAGGTTCTGGTCTTCTTCAAAGACCATCTTTAGTGCCCAAAGACGAGGTTAAGAAGAGGCGCTTCAAAGAAGAGGTAATTCCCGTTACCGATTCTTTCAACTTTATTTCATCTTATACTTATTATTATTTAGTTATTTCATTATGAAGTAATAACATAAGTATCAATCATATACTGATATGTTATTATAAATATGAAACAACCCTATTTCACCTTCTATCCATCCTACATAAAATGAAATCACCGTGCATGCATACGTACGGAATACTGTCTCCACACCGTGGTGTAATCTGTTTTCCACCACCACCTTACTTGGATGGGTATAATGGTGTAGAGAATAACTATATATGATTATTGTAAAGTTATATTGATTCTAAAATATTATACATACACTTCAATACAATTCCACGATCATGGGAACAATATCATTTCTCATGCGTACGTACGGAATACCGTCTCCACGATGTGATGCGACTCGTTCTACATGATCTTCATTGAATAATGATTATATAAATGAATTTAATGAGTAAATATGATATATATTACAATAATACCATTCTGGAAATGATTTATCTATAACCTAAAAAGAAGAATAAGAATTTATTCGACTAAACACGCATAAGAACAAAAAGTAGTAAACACCCAAACAACAAGTAGAAATGAAATATTACTAATAAGAAGCTAAGAATATGACCATATATGATATCATAACAATAAGTATGATTCTGGAATAATTCAATGACATTATTTAAATCATTATATAGGAAGTTCAGACACTTACAAATAAAATCATACCTAAGGTAAGGGAAAATCTCGCAATCTCAATTTTTATGCGAGATTGTTTTTACTTCAGAATTTACTGGGGAATATTTATCATACATATCCATGTTTCTTCAATATTTAATATTATTTCTATCCTCCTAAAATTGTTTAAATCTGATTTTACCCTTCGGTGAGTTTTTAGAAAAATATATGAAAAGAATATTTTGTCGTTTTTCATACGAGGTACTTTTTGACTTTTTCGGCCAAAGTACGAGAAGAATGTTTTTTTAGATTATACGGCATGAATGGATTTTTAGAAAATTATTTCCATGAAGCTTCCTTTAAAAGTTTTCAAGTTTATTTTTAATCAACTTCTTTTAGTTTAAAATTATATGACATGTTAAGAAGGGAAAAATGTTTTTGAAGTAGAAAGGATATTTTCCTCAAGAATGGAGTTTAAGTGTTTTATCAAAATTATTTTCCATCTAAGATAATATAGAGTTCTGTTTCTATCCCTATTTTTACATTGATTTGATTATGTTATGATGGAATTAATTTTATGATTTTTTTATCTTATATGATTTATGTTATGACGGCATGATGTTTAAGAATACCATTTTTATTACATGGGTTATGCTATGATGTATGATTTATGATCTTGTGTCACACATAAGAATGGTATAATTATGAGATGGGTGAGACCTATATCTCCCTCCAATTCATTGGGTAAAGATTTATATCTCATGAGATAGACATGGCTGGAACAGAAGGTTAATCCAGTTCAGTGAAACAGGACTGAAATGAGGAGTGAACTCGGTTCAGAAATGGACTTTGTCCGCTAAGATAGTCTTGGAAATGAGTCTAGACTAATAAGAAACGATTCTCTATTATTATGTGTGTATGACACAAAGTTTCTTATTTTAAGTTATGATTATTTGGATTATATTTCACTATTATTATTGATCCCATGTCATGATATTATGATCTCTTTTGCAGGACAATATTTTCAAAATGTTATGTTCTTAATAATATGATATGATTGATATTTCTTTTGTTTACCCTTAATGAGAATTTGGGATCACCCTTTTATATGTTTTCTTTTCCCCAGGTCTGGAATAAGGGTATTAAGTAGAATATTCCAAAAGGTACTCTAGATATGATGAAATAAATGGGAGACAATGTAGATGATTTATGAACCAGTTGTTTATGTTTACCAGTTTCTAAAGACCCCATACCTATACGGTCCTTTCATGGTTTTGTTATATGTTGTAATAAGTATGCTTCAATTCTGAAGTAATAATAATGTATGTAAAGTATGGTTCATTAAACTGATAATACAAAATCATGTGTGGGATAATTTAATTCATGAGGTTTTAGTTTTCTTGAAGCATAAGCAATTACCTGATCACTCTGCATCATAACACAACCAAGTCCCTTCAAATAGGCATCACTATAGATGAAAAGGTCTCCATATTAAGAAGGAAGGGCCAAAACTAGAGCACTCACCAATCTCTTATTTAGTTCCTAAAAAAATAACACATTATTCTGTCCAAATAAATTTAACCCCTTTTTGTGTTAACTTAGTTAGTGGGATAAATAACCATGATTTTTTTTTAATAAACCATCAGTAATAGCCTGATAATCTAATAAAACTATGAATCTCTATAATATTTGTAGGTCTTGGACACTTATTAAACCCTTTTGTTTTTGTGGGATCAACTATTATTACATCCTTATTTATAATGTTCCCGAGAAAAGAAATATATTGCAACCAAAAATCACATTTACTAAATTTTCCATATAACTTCATTTCTTTGAGACTTTTCAAGAAAATCCTTATTTTTTTTGCTGAACCTCATAACTTTTTGAAAGGAAAAAAATATCATCAATAAAAACAACAACAAGATTATCCAAATATTCACTAAATATTTTATTAATAAGATCCATGAATATAGTAAGGGAACTTTTCAAACCAAGGGGCATAATTTTTTTTATAATGTGTATATATAGTATAAAAAGTTGTTTTTGGAATGTCATACTCCTTCAACTTCTACTGATGGTACCTAGATCTCAATTTAATCTTGAAAAAATATTGAGCTCCTTGGAGATGATAAAAAAGTCATCAGTATGAGAAAATGAATACTTATTCTTAACTACAATGTTATTTTTTTGCCTGAATGGACCGAAGGCCTTCATTTTTATTGATTTTTTGATAACCCCCCTTTGAAGTGATTAGGGGGAACCATTACAAGGCCCGTAGTCTCAGATATTACCTGGATCGTAGGCTTAGGAGACTACATGGCCTGAAGGTCTTAGGGAATTCAACCAGACTATCTACAAGGAACTACCCCTCCCCCGCATCTGCATCCTGATAGTAGCTCTCCAGCTTTGCATGACCGTCTAGCTAGGCTTCCCGTGCAAGCACATGCTGGTACCGATGGCATAGCCATACCCTCTCATTTTGAAAATCCATTTGTCTCTGCTCTGGTGAGTTCACCTGCTCTGAATAGTTCCCTTATTTCCAACAATATGAGCAATATAGATTTATTTTCCATATTTTAATAGTTTCTCAACTTTTTGATATGTTATCAATGGTATGGGTTAATTATTTCATACACACTAAAACTATTTCTGAATTTTTTTAGCTCTACAACAATCTTAGCATAATAAACAATAAGCCAATTCGTACCTAGAATAACATCAAACTCTACCAAAGGTAAAAAAATAAGGTTTGTAGGAAATTTATTTCCACATAAAATAATAATAAGATTATTATAATTCCTTTTTTCTATAATATTTCCCCTAGTGTTTTAACCATAAGTTCTGGTCTCATTTCTTGAGATGAAATTTCCAATTTATCATAAAATTTATTAGAGATAAAGGAATGTGTAGACCCCGTATCAAACAAGACATTTGAAAAATATAAGTAAACAAACAAAGTACCTGAAAACACTTCATTAGATGGACCAACATCTACTGACGTAGTCAAAAATGATATCACTACACCTTTCTTCTTATAATATGGCTGCTTTCCATCATTGATATCATTCTTTGGGTAGGTATTTTCATAATGACCCATGTCACCACATTTAAAACCCTTTTCAATTTTCTTATTAAAATTAATCTTAAGATCATTTTCATTAAAATGTATGGCTATATTTCCACACTTACCACATCAAAAACATTTCCCAGTTTTGTTAAGGCATTCCCCAAGGTTCTTTTTTCCACACTTTTCACAAAATGGAAAATGGACTTTCATACCTTTAGATTTCTTTGATTGATTCTTACCCATTGCTTGCCATCTGGACCTTTTCTTCTGATTATTTTCAAAGAGCACATGATCATCAAAAAAATCCATTTCTACCATCTCATCACATCGAACAAGTTTCTCATATCTTTTGAGTTAATGGGAGGACAATTCCCTTCTATATCTTGGATTCAATCTTGAGTAAAAACAATTGATTTTTCTATCAAGATCCCAAATAAGATTTAGAGAATTCCTTTCCAATCAGGTGAATTTTGTTTTATAAACAACCAACAAGTCTTCCTCATTTTTTTAATTGAAGGAATTTATTTTTCATCCTAATTCAAAAAACCTTAGGAAAATATTTTTTCAAGGAAAATATTTTTAAATTAATCTCATTCCAAGGAACCAATATCCTCACTATCCCTGATATTCTGGACCATTGTCCACCATTGATTGGATTCACCTTCAAAAATATCAATATAAAGACTAAAATTTTGATTAACTGAATACCCCATGACATAAAATATATTTTAAATGGATTTAATCCATCCTTTAGCTACCACTAGGTTAGAAGATCCACTAAAACTAGGTGGGTCTTGCCTTATATAATGTTCCACTGTCATCATGTTCATTTGTGGAAGTTCTAGTTGGTCTATTGCATGTATTCCACCACTATTTATAGCCTGTATCAACTGATCCATTAATATCAAAAACTACTTGATTCCAATTCCTACCATTCTAGGTTTCAGATTTATAAATATATCATCCTATTGGTGTTTTTCCACTTCAGCTTCCCTATTCCTTCTGTAGAAAACCATTCTAAATAGGAATATCTTAGATAAAGAAACATGGTAATATTCAAATTATATATCATTTAAACACAAACATAAGGTAAAAATCATTTATGGTATTATATTAACATAATCTTAACCCCTAAATTTATCTAAACTATTCTCTGATACCAACTATAAGGACCCGACCTTAAATATTAAATAATCTAGTAAATTATTTTAGAATTCACTTCCATACATTCTGAAACATAATTTCAGCTTAGCGTTTTAGAAAATTAGGACATAACAAATACATATCAATTCATAAGAATACAAAGTGGGTACTACTAAAATAGTATCCATTTATTCCATAATACAAAATCTTTTAATAAAACAATAAATCTTTTCATGAAATGTATTCACAACATTTATCTTGGCTTCTACTTTTATCTTACCCATCCTTGAACTTTGTGAAAAACATTTTAAAACTTGGGATGAGCACAAAAATATAAATAAGTGACATAAAAATAAAGAGATAAAGCATTATTCCATGAATACTTAAAAATATATGAAATCATTTTCACAAAGATATACTTCTCACCCAAGAAGTATCATCTAGTTACTTTGTGAAAACATGAGATTTATATAAGAAATAGAAAATATAAATAATACCATAAAGGTAAGTTAAGGAATTAAAAACTTATTATTTTAACCCTAATGGATACCATATAATTTTTAATCCTCATTACTACCTTACAATGTAACCCTTACGAGATACCTTATATTGTAACACTTATGGATAACTTATGGTGTAACAATCACAATTACATTTGGAGTAACCATACAGTCTACCTAAAAGATAAACACACCCAATTAATTGGAGGGAGATATATATACCACCATTAATCATAAAAAAAATACAAATAACCATAATATAACCATAAAACAATAATAATTTCATCAAAACATTCCTTTTGAATTTTTCAAAAATAGAAATTTAAAAGAGGATTTTTAAAAGAAAAGTCCCTCATAAATATCATATATTTGAAGTGAGAATTGATTAAAAAGAATTGAATATGTGTATACAGAGAAATAAACATAATAGAAAATAATATAATAAAAATTAATTTAAAAAATAATCTTAGTACCACATAATCAACTAAGTATAAGGTTTACCCAAAGAATATAAATTGTGTTAATAATTCCCTTACCTCGGGTTCGTCTTACTTAAAACATGTTAAAACCTCTTATATAATGGTTTAAAGAGTGTTATTAATATATTAAATAACCATGTTAATATTTATAATTACTTATATGATATTATTAGAACAACATTTGACCCATTTATTAATATTTTTTTTTCATTGTTTCAGGTGTATTTATTTCATGGTTTCCATGGTTGGTTCATTATGGATTTTCTTTTCGAATGGGAGAAAAACTTAATAAGAGGAATGAAATGGGGTTAATATGTTTCTATAATTTCAAATTATACCATATATAATATGGTTTTATGATATGAGGATGAATCATTAGATAAAACATTAATGAAAATTATTTAATTTATTTTGGTGGTTTTTATCATCATCATGAACTTATATCATTTTATTCAATATCATGTTTATATGTTGGTTACAGGACATTAAAGAAATTATAATATATATAATAAAACATTATTTAACCATAATAACGTTTTTATGACTATAATTTAATGCACTAAAGAAAAATGGAAGTGTATTGTACATGATGGTGGTAAATCGACACATCATGCAACAATGTTCTCATTTTTAGAATAAAAGGGAGAGGAGAAGAAGTTTAATGATGGATATTTACATAAACATGATAAAATTGTAGTATATATAAGATAATAGAGTTTTAATGACACTTTGATAAGGGTAGGTGAAGATATTATAAGAAAAGAAAAGGAGTTGAAAAGAAAATAAAAGAAAAAGAAAGAGTTTTTTACCTCTTGAATTCTCCTCCTTGAGAACCTCCTTAAGGCCCTTGGTTTTGGCCTTTTGGTGAGACCAGAAGGTCTTGGTCATGGGGAAGAGTCTTGGGAAGGGAATTGGGAAGAAATTAAATAAGATACAAGGCTTTGAGATTTGAGTAGAAGAGGTGGTGAGGGGTAGTATTTATTGTGGAAGAGAGGGGTGTTTTTTAAATATTTTATTCATTAGTTTATTATTTTGGCTCAAGACTATGAATAGTTTGAGCATTATCACTAAATATATTAAAATAATGAATTAGGATTCTATATTTATAGTGATTACAATATCTATGACTGAAGGAACAATGTATTTAATTTATTATGCATATATACGATAAATTACCATATTTTACTATTTACCAAAAATTCAAGTATTTTAGAAAAATCCCAAAAATTTACCCTAACCATTTTTTGACATGTATAATTCAAAAATGAACTTCATTTTTCGAAAATAATTTTCTAAGTATTATAAATTTAATTTTTAATTAAAACCATCATTTATTCGAAAAATACTAGTTTTAAAGTTATAACTGATTTTATGACACTTTGAAAAATTAATTAAGGTATCATAAAATTATCTTATAATCATAAAACAAAAAAATATTTATTTATAAAAATATTTTATGAAAATATATTTTCTTTTAAATCATTAAATTAATTATAAAATTATAATTAAATATTTATGACTTACAAAATACAAACAATTAATTTATCATTTACAAAACATTTTTTCACTTATCCCATGATATAAATATATCATTATTACACTTATAAGATATATAAATTTTATTTATACTCTCATAGGTTAGGTTAATATTATATTAGTATTGATTCATTAATTATAAATACTACTTATTTCAATATACATTTTAATGAATTTAACAATTTAATTAAAAAATGAAAAAAATTACTGTATAAGTACCTGGGTTGTTACAATTATGAATTCATTAAACATACCGAGAACCTAAAACTATATTTTTACTATTCATGAAAAAATGAATTATTTTAGAAAATTCTCATTAATTAACCATAACCTAAATTCAATGTGTTGCTTTCAAAAATGATGTTTATTTTATTATAATAATTCCCTAAGTATGAGAATTTCAAATTTAAAATATAATAATACTTATTTATTTAATAAAATAGTTGGATGGAAATGCATAGTAAAATTTCCGTCACTTAAAAATCTTCAATGCCATAATAAAATTATCTTATCATTCATATTTAAATAAAAGTATTTTTATCAAACTATTTTATTAGAATAAGTGTTATTCATAATAACTTAGTTTATTATAAACATTTATATATTTTTTGAAAATTAAAATTTGGGTATGAAAGGTCAATTTATCAAATTCCATCTCAATTAAACCTATATTTTATTAAGAAAAAAAATATTATTTAAAGAAAATTGATGGAACAAAAATTTTATTTATATAAAGTAATTGAATTTTAGGTAACTAAGGCTGGGGCGCATAAATCCTTATTACACCTGCGTACGCCCTAAGAGTAAGGTTTATGATGGTGGTATTTTTGTGGGGTTTCTCAGCTAACATCGACCGAGTGGTAATATCCACTAACTTGAACTTCTCTTGTAGGAAATTTCATTCAAGATTCACTAATTGAAGACTGTCTTGGGCTTGGTCAAGGGTGAACCCCAATGATGATACCTCCCTCAAAGTTCATAAAAATGAGCTTCAAATGGAACAATTCTACTAGTTGAGGCCATCAAATCTTCTTTTTTGTATCAATTATCCTTTGTCAAATTTTAATTATAAAAACTAATTATAACCTTAAAATTATTATCAAGAGTATAATCCCCAATAGTAATATTGACCAATGGTCATAATTAACCAATGGTCACAATTGACTAATGGCCATATAACAATCAAATCTAGATGCTCACGTATCCCTTTATATTCACTTAATTTTTAAAGAGATATAATTTTGTTGTGTATAATATAATATAACACACTTTTTAGGAAAAAATTATCATTCAAAAAGTCTGGTTCCTTACGTTCTTCCCCCCTTAATAAATTTGATCCCCAAAATGTCAACTTGTTCTCTCAGTTGAGAAAAGTGTGGGTACTTCTCCCTCATTGTCTCCTCTAGTTCCCATGTCTCTTCTTCATAATTATTGTCCCTCCACAACACTTTGATGAGGTGGGTAGTCTTGTTGCATAGAATTTTGTATCTATTTTCCAAGATCTCCACTAGGTTATCCTCATATAAGAGGTTATGTTCCATTTGTACCACCTTCGAATTCAGTACATGTGAAGGGTTAGGTATTTACTTCCTCAAGGGAGATATGTGGAATACATAATAAAATTAAGCTAAATTGTTTAGAAGTTCTAGATCATAGGACACTACTCATATGTGATCAAGGATTTCATAGGGGCCAATATACCTGGGGATAATCTTCCCTTTATTACTAAACCACATGACTCTCTTCCATGGTGATATTAAAAGAAAAACTTTGTTTCTAACATCAAACTCCAATTCCCTTTGATTTTTGTCAGCATAACTATTATACAACTCTAAGAATCCTTAATTCATTGCTTGATAACATGAACCTTTTCTGTCATCTCTTGCACAAGATTAGGACCAAGAAGCTTTCTCTTACCAACTTCATCCCAAAAATTATAAGTTTTGCATCGATTCTGTAAAGACCCGTAAAATTCAAGGGAAATTTTTTCTTAATTTTCTTTGGAATTTTACAAGAGCGCAGTTTCTGACGGCACCTGATTCCGAGGCCCGGAGTGCCCGGAATCATTTTTCGAAGTTTGGCTCGGGTACGTTCAATGAACGAACGAGCGGGTTTTTCTAACTTTTGAACCGGTGCCCAGAATCAAATTCCGAGGGCACCGATGAACTCACAGCGCTGATATTCGCTTAAGGAGACCTTTTCCTAGGTTGCGTTTATTGCATGTTGAGAGTTAGTTTTTGGGAGTTTAGAATAAGTTAAATAAAAATTGTGGAATACAAATTTTTATTTTAACTTGTTGGTTAACTTCTCCCAAAGGGAGTTAGATGTGGGACCCACATCCACTTAACCTCCCTTGGGAGGATTAAGTGTGGTGGGGCCCACATGAAGCATAACTCTTCACCTTATTTTTTTTTAAACTCCCTTAAACTCCTCTTTTAATAACATGACAACTTTGTTAATTAATGGAGTTGAATTGTTTGAATTTCAAACCTTTGAAATTAAAATTGATAATTGTGTGAATAAAATAAGACTTTAGCTTATTTTATTTGGGTTAGAATTCTCTAGCCACCTTGAGAGAATTTGGAGCCTTCTTCTTCTTCTTCAAACTTGGACGAAGAACGCGAAGAACATTCAGACATCGACGAAGAACGCCACGTTCTCGGGAACCGTCTTCCGCGACGTCATACCCGCGATACCGACGACGTCTTCTTTTGCGTCATCTCTTCCACGACGATTTCCCGCGACGAAATCGTCGTCAAAGAACTTCGAATCCTCGCTTCACGACATCGACATCCTTCTTCCGTGACGCCGACCACCGTGACGCGTCTTTCGCAGGTCGTTGACGATCATCGTTCTTGAAACCGAGGTAGGGGTTGTTGTTGATTATTTATTTATTCTCGTTCTTGGTTCTAGAATGACAAACTTGAGGATAAATGTTTATTTGATATCATCTAACGAGAGGGGGGGGGGACCGCACAAACACGACCGAATCCCCCTCCTTTGTTCTTGAATATCTTTTCTTGCGGATGAACGAGATGGCGTGGTGCCGTCGCACCACGCGGGAATCACACAGCAAATATTGCGCGGCGCCGTGGAAATATTATCTTAAACGCGACGCCGTCGCGCCGCGTCGAAGTAAACCAGAGGTGCCGTGGCCGGAGCGGGGCCGCGACGGAGGGGCGCGGTGCCGTCGCACCGCGCCGGACGACGAAGGCCGCGACCGGTTCCGGGCCGCGGCGGAACGAGAAGACCGGCGGCTAGCCGGGCCGCCGGTGTCGGAAGCTGGAAGGGGGACCGGCCTTGCCGGTCCCGTTGAGGAAGAACCGGCCGGCCATGTTGGGCTGGCCGGAAGGGAGAAGGACCGGGGGAATTAATTCCCCCGGCTGGCCAAAACCGTCCCCCCATAATGGGGGGGCCGCGGTTACACCAAGGGGGGGGGGGCAGCGCCCCCCCGTTTTCCTCAAAGCAGGCCCCCCACGTGAGGGGGGGGGGGGTTATTAAAATGGGGCGCGCCAGGTTGCCGCGCCACCAGGCAAGAGAAGCGGGGGCTCTGCCCCCCGCGCGTGGCACCCGAGCGGCGCCCAGGCCGTGCCGCCGCCGGCTGGGCCGCGCCGGACCGCGCCGCCGGGCCGGGTCGGACCCGAGTCAGGTCGACCCGGTTCGGGCCGACCCAGGGGGGGGGGGGGGGGGGTCGGGCCGGGTCGGCCCGGACCCGGACCCCCCGTTTTCGAATCGACTTCGGTCTTTTGCCCATAACTCGAGCTACGAACCTCCGATTGACGAACCGTCTGCGGCGATGCGATCCTTGGATCGAGACGGTCGATTAGGTATATCGCACTCAAAGTTTCGGAATACTTTGATTTCGGCCGGGTTGGTTCGTACACGAAACCAACCGGGCCCTCGGAGCGGAAACACTCATATCTTGAGCTACGGACGTCCGATTGACGTGCCGTCAGCTTTGTTGTGTTCCTCTTAGTGAGACGGATCTTTTGGCATACTCCGCCCAAGGTTTGGACACAGTTGGAGTACAGTCGGGTTGGTTTTGCCTTAAAAACCAACCGGGCCCCTGGGACAAAAAAGCCAATAACTCTCAGACCGGGCGTCCGATCGACGCGCCGTCTGTTGCGTTGAGTTCCTGTTGGCGATACAGAAATTTTGGATACATCAACTCTGGACTTTGTGACAGTTGATGTATCAGCCTCTCGGCTCGTGGAGTGGACCCTCCCGAACGAGCTTGCTGTGTGCGGGAACCCTAGTGCTGGCTGCGACTGTGACTGCTACTGCTACTGATACTGTGACTGCGACGATGACAGTACAGAGATCCTTGGTGGATTCGACGACGACTACAACACTCAACGATCCTACGTGGATCAGTGCTACAGGTCCTATGTGGGCCCGATCCTGTGTGGGTCCGATCCTGTGTGGGTCCTTGCGCTCAGCGGTCCTGTGTGAACCAGCGCCTACAGGTCCTGTGTGGGCCCGATCCTGTGTGGGTCTTTGCGGGGGTTAGTTACCTATCGATCCTTCGTGGGTCTGATGACTTGGATGGATCAGAGATCATCTTTATCATCTTTTGAAGAAGTATACCTGTGTGAGCTGAATCCTGTTGCTTTCCTGTGTGGATTGTGTTGTGCTATCCTGTGTGGATTTCGTTTTGCTTTCCTGTGTGGAATACGTATACTTTCCTGTGTGGACTGAGTTGTACTTGGGCTCGGAGGTTGGAGCATATTGGAATTGATGACTTAGGTATATGTATGGGCATATACCTAAGCAGTGTCGGTTGTTACTTCGTGATTGTATCTTTCTTTGTGGTTTATCCTTTGTGAATTTTGGGAGACCTTCAGGGGTCTCGGGGTCCTTACTGAGTAGCTTATACTCACCCCTGCACGGGCTATGCCCGCACTACGTTGTGTTGGTTGCAGACAACGGACATCGTTGATTGTGGCTGAGGCTTGCAGAGCAGAACGATACCTAGAGGTGGACCACTGGGCGAGACGTGCTCGAAGCGGTTAGGTGGACCCGAGGAGCAGTGGAGCTATCTGTACCCACCCTTCAGGTGGGATTTCCAGTGGACAGCTCGGTGTAGCGGCTTTTACTTTACAGTTTCTGTTTTCCCTTCGATTTGTACTTTACTTTCAGTTTGGGTTTGTATACTGGCCCATTTACTTTTCCTCACTTTCAGTTGTACTCTGTTTTCACTTAGTGTTTACTTTCCGCTTGTTACTCTGTGGTGCTTGTTTACTTTACAAAGGCAATGCCTTCCGTTTTTACCGGGATTTACGCCTTGGTGCTAGTCGCCAGCCCCTGGCCTATGGAAGGCGGGCTTGGGGTAGTCACGGCACGGGCCCCAAGGACGGGTCGTGACAAATTGGTATCATAGGAGTTCGGTTCTACCGCGAACTCTGCTCTTTTCTATGTGAAGAAATAATGTTTAGCGTATTGAGTGTGGTTATCAGTCCAGGGAGTATAGTGTTGGTGCGGCGGCCGACGTATCCGTACACCAGGACCCTGACTACTGATTTCCGACTTAATGCATGAAAACATTGATTGCATGTGTGTTTCAAAGTTTTCTTTGTGATTACTTTATATCAGCTCACCAGGTATACTGTTCTGACCGTGGCGCACCTGTTTCCTTTTCTGGATGGCCCCACGACGGCAACCAGCTAGGGTTCTGAGAGTCGAGCGTGACGACAGCCCACCGAGCGACGAGGCCTCGGTGCAGGGCCCTTTGTCAGCAGTGGCACCGGTGGTAGCTCTACCCGTCGAGCCACCGATGCTTCCAGCACCAGCCGCTGACGATGCACGTCGCCTTGGAGCTCTGCACGAGTTCCAGCGCCAGCGACCGCCTCGGTTCCGTGGGGAGACGGACCCCCAGGCAGTAGAGGACTGGCTGGAGGCAGTGGTACGAGTTTTTAGGCTAGTGAGAAAACCTGCAGACCTCATGGTGATCCTCGCTGCGAGCCTACTGCACGCAGCAGCGGGCTGATGGTGGAGCTTGATGCTCCAGGTGCACGATGAGGCATCTCTACTTTGGATGGACTTTGAGAGCCTCTTCCGCTCGGAGTTCGTCCCAGCCACCCTTCATGCAGTGCGTATCCAGGAGATTCTTCATCTGCGGCAGGGCAGCATAACGGTCGCTCAGTACTCGGCGAGATTTACTGATCTCTCACGCTACTCGACCGACATGGTACGAGACCCATTCTTCTGGGCCCAGACCTTCGAACAGGGTTTGAGACACGAGATCAGGGCATCACTGATCTCTCTCAGCATACCGACTCAGACAGGAGTACTGGAGCAGGCCCTTTTGATCGAGAGCTTCCTTGCTGAGTCTACACCAGCGCCGAGACCCACCGCAGGGTGACACGTGGCAGAGTCATCTTCAGCAGGCAGTCGACGGATGACTCAGGGGTCCAGGCAGACCAGACCTTCAGGAAGACGACCTCAGGACACTGGCTCAGTAGTGCAGGGCACACAACGTGGAGCCAGTATTTCGAGAGGTAGACAATGCTACTTGTGCGGCGAGCAGGGCCACATGGCTCGTGACTGCCCGACCCGCAGTGCCGAGGAGCAGCAGACGGTTGAGGGACCACCAAGGCCGAGGCAGAGGGTCGACCGTGGCAGTCCTCAAGGAGGAGGCGGACGAGGCAGAGGAGCTGGCCGAGCAGCAGGTGGTGGGCGACGCTTTGAGGCTCTGCCACCACCACCACCAAGAGGTCCACCCCGACCACAGGGAGCAGGCGGGAAGAGACAGGCAAAACTCCAGGCAGCAGAGGCCTACGACCACGGCGCACCCGAGATGATTCGAGGTACTATCTGTGTCTATTCCACCCTTGCTGCAGTACTTATAGACACAGGAGTGAGTCACTCTTTCATAGCCGCTGCCTTTGTTCGGAGCTCGGAGATTCCGACAGAGCCGTTGGCTCGATCCTTACGGCTAGAGACTCCTACGGGAGCAGACTCGGCGATTACGCACTGGTGCCGGTAGTGTGAGCTTACTCTAGGAGGCGAGAGCTTCAGCTGGTATCTTCTTGTAGCAGCGTCGAGGCCTTACGACGTCATCTTGGGCATGGATTGGCTATCTACGGTCCATGCGCAGATTGACTGTTTTAGGCGCAAGGTGCGATGTGTACGCACCGATGGGAGCAGGTTCACCTTCACCGGCGAGAAGGGAGCCGTTGCAGCACAGGATGGACTTCCGCAGAGGAGAGGACAACCCATCACTCATTAGTTGGCTAGCCTCATCCTTGGAGTAGTTGACGTGCGGATTCCTGGTTTTCCTGCAGTGGTGGATCAGTTTGCGAACGTTTTTCCCGACGACGTTCCAGGGATACCTCCTCGCAGAGAGGTAGACTTTTATATTGAATTGTACCCCGGGACAACCCCGATATCCACTCTAGCATATCGGATGGCCCCCACCGAGCTTCGAGAGCTACAGGTACAGTTAGAGGACTTGTAGGGAAAGGGGTTCATCCGACCCAGTGTTTCACCCTGGGCTTCCCCGATATTGTTCGCCAAGAAGGCGGACAGGAGCTTGCGACTTTGTGTTGACTATCATCGCCTGAACCAGGTGACAGTTAGGAACAAGTATCCGCTACCGAGGATTGATGACCTCTTTGATCAGCTCAAGGGAGCATGGTGGTTCTCGAAGATAGACCTCAGGTCAGGCTATCATCAGCTCAGAGTCAGAGACGAGGACGTGCAGAAGACGACCTTCAGATGCCGGTATGGCCACTATGAGTTCTTGGTTATGCCTTTTGGTGTAACCAATGCTCCAGCAGTGTTCATAGCCCTCATGAACAGGATCTTTCAGCCATACCTCGATCGATTTGTCGTGGTCTTCATCGACGACATTTTGATTTACTCTACGACTGAGGAGGAGCACGCCTATCACTTGCGAGTTGTACTAGACACACTCCGAGAGCACCAGATTTATGGTAAGCTCTCGAAGTGCCAGTTATGGATACGTGAGGTGAACTTCTTGGGACACGTTATCTCTGAGGCGGGAGTTGCAGTGGATCCGGCGAAGATCGAGGCTGTGTTAGCATGGGAGCCACCCAGGAGCGTGACTGAGGTTTGGAGTTTCTTGGGACTAGCTGGATACTATCGGAGTTTCGTTCCAGACTTCTCTAGAGTTGAGGCACCACTCACAGCTTTGAAAAAGAAGGGGAAACCCTTCGTGTGGTCAGACAGATGTCAGCAGAGCTTCCAGGAGCTGAGACAGAGATTGACCAGTGCACCTATCTTGAGGTTGCCTGAGGAGGGAGTAGGGTACGTAGTTTACTGCGATGCATCAGGGACCGGACTCGGTTGCGTCCTGATGCAGGAGCGGGAAGTGATTGCCTATGGATCACAACATTTGAGGCCACATGAGCAGAACTACGCTACCCATGACCTGGAGTTGGCAGTAGTGGTCTTCGCTCTAAAGACATGGCGGCACTATCTGATGGGCGAGCGCTTTACAGTCTTTTCTGATCATCAAAGTCTCAGGTATATCTTCTCGTAGAAGGACCTGAACCTGAGACAGCGGCGATGGCTCGAGTTCGTCCAGGACTATGACTTTGAGATAGTCTATACTCCTGGGAAGGGGAACGTAGTAGCCGATGCCCTCAGCAGGAGGACGGGCATTCAACTACTTGAGGAGGCGACAGAGCAGCTAGCCTCTTTGCAGATATCCTTCGTGGATAGAGATGGACCAGCCTTCCTCCAGTCTCTCACAGTCACCCCTCCACTACTGCAGCGGATCAGAGAGGCATAACGTGAGGACATTGACTGTGAGACACAGCGTGCACAGATATCCTCGGGACAGGCACCTGATAGTTTCTCCCTTGGAGCAGAGCACGACATCCTTTTCAGAGGACGTACCATGGTACCAGTCACTTTGCGAGAGGAGGTGCTGAGAGAGTTTCACACTTCTCCTTTGGCGGTACATCCAGGAGTGGCGAAGATGTACCAGGATCTCAGACGACAACACTGGTGGCCGGGCATGAAGAAGGATGTAGCAGAGTTCGTTTCTCGATGCCTCACCTGCCAGCAGGTGAAGGCAGAGCATCAGGTACCAGCAGGCTTGGTACAACACTTGGAGGTCCCAGAGTGGAAGTGGGACGGGATATCTATGGACTTCGTGACTAGACTTCCATGCACCTCCAGAGGTCACGACTCCATTTGGGTGATTGTTGACTGACTCAGCAAGTCGGCACACTTCTTACCCATCAGAGAGCAGGGCTCAGTGGAGAGCTTGGGATGTCTCTACGTTCAGGAGATTGTGCGGATCCACGGTGTGCCATCATCTATCGTCTCCGATCGAGATGCTCACTTTACTTCCCGGCTTTGGAAGGGGTTACAGGAGGCGTTCGGGACATAGCTACGTCTGAGCACAGCCTTTCACCCACATACAGATGGTCAGACGGAGAGGACCATTCAGACTCTCGAGGACATGCTCCGCGCATGTGTCCTCGACTTTGGTCACAGCTGGGAGGACCACCTACCCTTGGTGGAGTTTACGTACAACAACAGCTACCACTCCACCATCGGGATGGCATCGTACGAGGTGTTGTACGACCGACCTTGTAGATCTCCTTTGTGCTGGAAAGACCCTGGGGAGTCAGCACTTGTGGGACCGGAGATGGTCCAGGCCACAACAGAGAAGGTCTAGGTCATCCAGGAGCGGATGAGGACAACTCAGAGCCGACAGAAGTCATACGCTGATAGGAGGCGGATGCCACTAGAGTTCGAGGATAGCGACCACGTCTTCTTACGAGTCTCACCTCGACGTGGTATACAGAGATTTGGCCATGGAGGAAAGTTATCTCCGTGCTTCATCGGACCCTTCCAGGTCCTCAGCAGGATTGGCGAGGTGGCTTGTTGCCTGGCTCTACCACCTTAGTTGCACCGGGTGCACGACGTCTTCCACGTATCTCAGCTGAGGAGATACGTGCACGACCCGACGCACATCATTGACCATGGGGAGCTTGACGTTGATAATGGGGCGACTTTTACGGAGGTCCCGGTGGAGATAGAGGATCGACAGGAGAGGGTCCTATGTAGGCAATCGATTCCTCTTGTGCGCATTAGATGGAAGCACGAGAACCTTCAGGAGAGCACATGGGAGCGGGAGGCTCAGATGCGTGCTCAGTACCATCTTTTGTTTCCCTAGTTTTTGATGTATCTTTACGGGGACGTAAAGCCCTGAGGTGGGAGTAATGTAAAGACCCGTAAAATTCAAGGGAAATTTTTTCTTAATTTTCTTTGGAATTTTACAAGAGCGCGGTTTCTTACGGCACCTGATTCTGAGGCCCGGAGTGCCCGGAATCATTTTCCGAAGTTTGGCTCGGGTACGTTCAGTGAACGAACGAGCGGGTTTTTATAACTTTTGAACCGGTGCCCGGAATCAAATTCTGAGGGCACCGATGAACTCGCAGCGCCGATATTCGCTTAAGGAGACCTTTTCCGAGGTTGCGTTTATTGCGTGTTGAGAGTTAGTTTTTGGGAGTTTAGAATAAGTTAAATAAAAATTGTGGAATATAAATTTTTATTTTAACTTGATGGTTAACTTCTCCCAAAGGGAGTTAGAGGTGGGACCCACATCCACTTAACCTCCCTTGGGAGGATTAAGTGTGGTGGGGCCCACACGAAGCATAACTCTTCACCTTCTTTTTTTTAAACTCCCTTAAACTCCTCTTTTAATAACATGAAAACTTTGTTAATTAATGGAGTTGAATTGTTTGAATTTCAAACCTTTGAAATTCAAATTGACAATTGTGTGAATAAAATAAGAATTTCGCTTATTTTATTTGGGTTAGAATTCTCTATCCACCTTGAGAGAATTTGGAGCCTTCTTCTTCTTCTTCAAACTTTGACGAAAAATGCGAAGAACATTCGGACATTGACGAAGAACGCCACGTTCTTGGGAACCGTCTTCCGCGACGTCATACCCGCGATACAGACGACGTCTTCTTCCGCGTCATCTCTTCCACGATGATTTCCCGCAACGAAATCGTCGTCAAAGAACTTTGAATCCTCGCTTCACGACATCGACATCCTTCTTCCATGACGCCGACCACCGCGACGAGTCTTCCGCGGGTCGTTGACGATCATCGTTCTTGAAACCGAGGTAGGGGTTGTTGTTGATTATTTATTTATTATCGTTCTTGGTTCTAGCATGACAAACTTGAGGATAAATGTTTATTTTCTATCATCTAACGAGAGGGGGGGGGGGACCGCACAAACACGGCCGAATCCCCCTGCTTTGTTCTTGAATATTTTTTCTTGTGGATGAACGAGATGGCGTGGTGCCGTCGCACCACGCGGGAATCACACAACAAATATTGCGCGGCGCCGTTGCGCCGCACCGTGGAAAGATTATCTTGAACGCGACACCGTCGCACCACGTCAAAGTAAACCAGAGGCGCCGCGGCTGGAGCGGGGCCGCGGCGGAGGGGCGCGGTGCCGTCGCACCGCGCCGGACGACGAAGGCCGCGGCCGGTTCCGGGCCGCGGCGGAATGAGAAGACCGGCGGCTAGCCGGGCCGCCGGTGTCAGAAGCCGGAAGGGGGACCGGCCTTGCCGGTCCCGTTGAGGAAGAACCGGCCGACCATGTTGGGCCGGCCGGAAGGGAGAAGGACCGGGGGAATTAATTCCCCCGGCTGGCCAAAATCGGCCCCCCATAATGGGGGGGCCGCAGTTACACCAGGGGGGGGCAGCGCCCCCCCGTTTTCCTCAAAGCAGGCCCCCCACGTGAGGGGGGGGGGGGTTATTAAAATGGGGCGCGACAGGTTGCTGCGCCGCCAGGCAAGAGAAGCGGGGGCTCTGCCCCCCGCGCGTGGCACCCGAGCGGCGCCCAGGCCGCGCCGGGCCGCGCCGCCGCGCCGGGCCACGCCGGGCCGCACCGCCACGCCGGGCCGCGCCGCCGTCGGGTCGACCCGGTTCGGGCCGACCCGGTTCGGGCCGACCCCGGGGGGGGGGGGGGGGGGGGGTCGGGCGGACCCCCCGTTTTCGAATTGACTTCGGTCTTTTGCCCATAACATGAGCTACGGACCTCTGATTGACGAATCGTCAGCGGCGATGCGATCCTTGGATCGAGACGGTCGATTCGGTATATTGCACTCAATGTTTCAGAATACTTTGAGTTCGGCCGGGTTGGTTCGTACACGAAACCAACCGGGCCCTCGGAGCGGAAACGCTCATATCTTGAGCTACGGATGTCCGATTGACGTGCCGTCAGCTTTGTTGTGTTCCTCTTAGTGAGACTGATCTTTTGGCATACTCCGCCCGAGGTTTGGACGCAGGTGGAGTATGGTCGGGTTGGTTTTTCCTTAAAAACCAACCGGGCCCCTGGGACGAAAAAGCCAATAACTCTCAGACCGGGCGTCCGATCGACGCACCGTCTGTTGCGTTGAGTTCCTGTTGGCGATACGGAACTTTTGGATACATCAACTCTGGACTTTGTGACAGTTGATGTATCAGCCTCTCGGCTTGTGGAGCGGACCCTCCCGAACGAGCTTGCTGTGTGCGAGAACCCTAGTGCTGGCTGCGACTGTGACTGCTACTGCTACTGCTACTGTGACTGCGACGACGACAGTACATAGATCCTTGGTGGATTCGACGACAACTACAACACTCAGCGATCCTACGTGGATCAGTGCTACAGGTCCTGTGTGGGACCGATCCTGTGTGGGTCCGATCCTGTGTGGGTCCTTGCGCTCAGCGGTCCTGTGTGAACCAGCGCCTACAGGTACTGTGTGGGACCGATCCTATGTGTGTCTTTGCGGGGGTTAGTTACCTATCGATCCTTCATGGGTCTGGCGACTTAGATGGATCAGAGATCATCTTTATTGTCTTTCGAAGAAGTATACCTGTGTGAGATGAATCCTGTTGCTTTCCCGTGTGGATTGTGTTGTGCTATCCTGTGTGGATTTTGTTTTGCTTTCCTGTGTGGAATACGTATACTTTCCTGTGTGGACTGAGTTGTACTTGGGCTCGGAGGTTGGAGCGTATTGGAATTGATGACTTAGGTATATGTATGGGCATATACCTAAGCAGTGTCGGTTGTTACTTCGTGATTGTATCTTTCTTTGTTGTTAAACCTTTGTGGATTTTGGGAGACCTTCAGGGGTCTCGGGGTCCTTACTGAGTAGCTTATACTCACCCCTGCACGGGCTATGCCCGCACTACATTGTGTTGGTTGCAGACGACGGACAACGTTGATCGTGGATGAGGCTTGCAGAGCAGAATGGTACCTGGAGGTGGACCACTGGGCGAGACGTGCTCGAAGCGGTTAGGTGGACCCGAGGAGCAGTGGAGCTATCTGTACCCACCCTTCAGGTGGGATTTCTAGTGGACAGCTCGGTGTAGCGGCTTTTACTTTACAGTTGCTGTTTTCCCTTCGAGTTGTACTTTACTTTCAGTTTGGGTTTGTATACTGGCCCATTTACTTTTCCGCACTTTCACTTGTACTCTGTTTTCACTTAGTGTTTACTTTCTGCTTGTTACTCTGTGGTGCTTGTTTACTTTACAAAGGCAATGCCTTCCCTTTTTACTGGGATTTACGCCTTGGTGCTAGTCGCCATCCCCTGGCCTATGGAAGGCGGGCTTGGGGTAGTCACGGCACGGGCCCCGAGGACAGGTCGTGACAGATTCCCATATAGATCTTTATAGGGTTATGTTTGAATACTCTAATGGAAACTATTGTTGTATGATAACTCAAATAATGTGAGATGTTTATTCTATACACCTTTAAATTTTATTGAGAATGTTCTCATCATGTCATTGAGTGTTTAAAATGTACTTTCAGATTGGCTATAATTTTTGGGGTGATAGGCCATACTAAAATTTAATTCGGTACTCATATCATATTGAATACTTCTAGAGATTTTTTATGTGAACCTTAGATCATGATCATAAATTATAGAAAGTGGCACCCCATGCGACCTCACCACTTCCTTTATATAAATATTGGTAGTTTTTTCAAGAGAAAAATCTTTCTAAATAGTGATAAAATGGGTAGTCTTGGTGAGTCATTACACTATAAACCATATCACATTGTTTACATTGGATGTTATTGGGAGACTGGTAAAAAATTACATAGTGATATTGTCCCAATTCCATGTTGGTATGAGTAGTGGTTGTAATACCCCTTTAGGAAGATATTGCTCTGACTTCACTTGCTGAAACACCAAGAACCTTGTAGTGTAGTCGACAATCTCCCTTTTCATGTTATCCTACCAATAATGATCACAAATTTCTCTATACATTTTTGTGATTACAAGATATATAGAGAAATTAGAGCTATGGGATTCATCCATCATATCCTTCTTTATTTCTAGAATAGATGAAACACATAGCTTTGTAAAAAATTTTAGTACACCTTCTTGATCGATATTGAACTCTAGAAACTTCCCATTCTTCATATCCTCTATCTTCTTTTGTAATAAGGGATATTCTCTTTGATATTTCTTGATATTCTATAGTAATTATGGTTGAGAAATCATTTAGGATAAGGTTTTATGATGTCACTTCCATTATTATTCCCATGTTCAATTTTACTAGGTCTTTGATCAAAGGGTCTCCTTGAATCCTCATCATTTACATCATAACATGGTCTTTCCTACTTAATTAATCAGTGAATTTTTTCTCTTCTGAGATGATAAAAAATTAAAAAATCACAGTCTTTAAGAAGTTCCAACCATGTCCTCTGTCTCATGTTCAATTCCTTTTGCATGAAAATATATTTCAAACTTTGGTGGTCTATGTATATATCACATTTCTACCCATATATATAGTTTCTTCATATATTCAGAGCAAAAATAACCATAGATAGCTATAGGTCATGTGTAGAATAATTCTACTCATGAGGATTTAACTATCTAGATGCATAAGAAATCACCTTTTCATTTTACATGAGGACACATCCAATCCCATTCAGAGATGCATCTCAATAAACATCAAATCCTTCTTTGATAGAAGGCAGAGTTAACACATGTGCAATAATCAATCTCTTCTTCAGCTCTTGGAAACTTTATTCACCTTATATAGTCCAAATTAACTTATACCCTTTTTTATTTAACTTGGTTAGTGGATTATAAATACATTAATGGTTTTTCACTAACCTCTTATAATATCCTACTAAACCATGGAAACTATGAATCTTAGTTACTGTTGTAGGATGAGGCCACTCCTCCACAACCTTTTTCTTGGTAAGGTCATCTGAGATTCCTTCATTGGATACAATGTTCCCTAAGAAATAAAATTTTTATAACTAAAATTAACATTTTATGAAATTTCTAAATATCCTCTACTTCCTCATAGTTTTCAATATAACCCTTATATGATCCTTATAATCCTAATTTTTTAGAATATATTATAATATCATCAATAAAAACTACCAAAAAATTATCAAGGTAGTTCTTAAAGACTCTATTCATAAAATCCATAAATATAACAGGATACTATATTCATAAAATCTATAATATATTAGGATAATTAATCAATTCGAAGGTCATAACAAAAAACTCATAACTCCCATATGTTGATTAGAAGGTGGTATTTGGAATATATTCTTTCTTCACCCTCAATTGATAATAACCGGATCGAAGATCAATCTTAGAGAAGAATTGATCCCCATAGAGCTGGTCAAATAAATCATCAATCCTTGGGAGAGGGTACTTGTTCTTCACTATGATCCCATTAAGTTATCCATAATCAATGCATAACTGCATTGATCCATCCTCATTATTCACAAAGAGAATAAGTGCTCCCTAAAGAGACACACTAGGTTAGATAAAGACCTTATCCAAAGGATCTTTAAGTCTTTTATTTAATTCCTCAAGCTCTATATTTTCCATTATATACGGGGTCTTTGATATCAGTTTATATCTAGGTATGAGTTCAATGGAGAACTCTACCTCTCTTTCTAGGGGAGGTCTAGGAAACTCTTTAGGAAATATATCAATGTATTCCTAAATTATAGGGACATTTTCCATTATTATACTTTTGTTTCATTCTTACACTTCACCAATAATATCTATAAATAATGCTTTGGTAGGTGCTTATAAACAAATCCCATGTCGGGATATCTCTTCTTTGAACATAATAGTTGGTTTTCCATTCAAGACTACTAATATTTCATTTATTTTTCTGTTGATATTAGCATTATACTTTGAGAACCGGTCCATCCCTAGTATAATGTTGAATTCTAGAACAGGAATGAATACTAGATTTTCTATGAGATTATTTTCACCAAATCCAATACTAGAGTTTCTATATATAATTGATTCTCAGATAATCCCTTAAATAATATTGATTGATAACTCTACTTATAATAGTTTAGGGATTGATTCTATATTTTTTTAAACTTGGAGGAAATAAATAAATGAATAGAATTAGAATATAAAAAATTCTTTCCATCTTGAGAGAACAATGAGAGTACCTGCCACCACATCATTTTGAGCCTATACTTCATCCGTTGTGATAGGAATTCCTAAAATTGATCCATTAGCCTATTCTAGGGTTGATGGAGATTCCCCTCTATTACCTTATATTTTTGAAAAATTATTGAAAAAGTTCCCAAGATATCCACACTTATAGAATTAGACTTTAGCTCGGGCTTGCACCATCTTCCCTTTATTATTAGTGTTGAGAAGTTGAGGCTTCACCTCACTATGACTTTTATGAGCTCTTTGGACAACTCTTTAACACTTGTAACATTTTTCACTCCCAATAAAGTATTTACCCAAATGATTCCTACCATATTTTTTTGCACATGGGAAGTTTCACTTGATTTACTCCTCTTCCATGATAAAAGTTCCTCCCTAATTTTAGCTCTAAATATCTCTTCTTTTTATTCGATTTATGTGACTGCTGCATCTCTCAAAACTATAGTTAAAACTTTATAGCACTCCAAACTATCTCTTCATATATATAATAGTTTTTATTGGATATATTCCTCTATATATGGGGTCTTAGTCAATTAAATAATCTATTAAGCTTTCCATTAAGATCCACAACGAAGCTAGAGGTGTAATGAGAAAGTATTGTAAAGTTCATCTCACTTCCCATGGATTCATTTTACTTATTCTTCAGATATAGTAATTACTTATTCATTTTAATTCACATCAAACAGGAGAAATATTAACTGAAAAAGGATCCCTTGAAATCTTACCACTCCATAGCATCAATCTCTATTCTGGGATTCATGTTTTTAATTAGTGTTTACCACTGACCAGCTTCTAACTCCAAGTGGTACACAACCAAATTCACTTTATCTTGTTCCAAACAATAGAGTATAGAAAATATATTTTCTATAGAGTTTATCCATTTTTAGCAATCAATGGGTTAGTAGATCCACCAAAAGAAGGTGGCCATTGATATATAAAGGACTAAATAAAAAATTGTTCCCTTTGAGGTGAATCCAATCTCTCAGCTTGATTCAAGTTATTATTCATAACTCAAGTTAGTTGATTTATCACTCTCATGAAGTTTTATATTTTTGATTCCATAAGAGTTTCATCAGCACATTGTCCATTTCACTCACCATTTATGCTATTCCTCCTATTTATTTCTATTTTTTAAAATATGAAAACCTTAGTGAGAAATATGTTTCTTTTAATAATATTATAATTATAAAGGAATTTTATATCTTAGAACATCATGATTAAATATGTTATTCTTTAACAACAATTTCATTTTCCATATATCCTTCATAATGGTTTATAAAAATCTTGTGATTAATCAAATATATCCCCTAGGAGTGTCAAACCAGGAGTGAAGAAAGACCTATTGTTGTGCACCAGTTCCCATTTGAGTCTAGCTCAAAGCATTGTTTTCTAGTGTTACCCCTAGATACATCTATACTAGAGTCACATCCAGTTGTTCATATCCATACAAGGATGTCATTTCTTGGAAACCACTTACTTAATACTTCACCAAAATTCCAGGATGTTTTCCTATATTTAAACTTTTATCTAGGGTTATTCCTAAAGTTTCAAATCTTAATTTACATAAATAACTAAAACATACTTTGATACAAAATATGAAATCCCACCTTTTTATTACATAATTTTTCATTACATTGTACAAATAGAGGATCTTTTAAAGTTTAGTTTCTTGGAAATAAGGTACATAATACATGAAAACTTAAAAAATTATTATAACCCACTTGAAAGTTTTATTAATTGGTTAATACTAATTAAATTTAATTCATCTCAAAACCTATAGACATACATCAAAGGAAAGGGTGAGCATAAGGCCTATTAAGGGAATAATAAAGGGAAATAATTTACTTATGATCTTTGGGAATATCAATAATATAATGAGGAATATCATTATAGAATGATCAAGAGAACATGAAGAATATCATAATAAAAATAACATGAATAATATCATAGAAATGTGAATAAAACATTTAACTTATAAATTTATAATAATATCACCAAGGTTAATCATTAAGGTTTAGTAAATGAAAATCACCAAGGTTATTCACCAAGGTATCATAAAACATGTCATATTTAGAGATTAAATTCTTTACCCAATGAATTGGAGTGATATTAGGGTGCACCCTTATTATTTATTATGTAATGTGATACACATATAACATAATCAAATATTTCATAAATAACTCATGGAGAATAAAAAATCAGGTTTCATATCAAAATCCTGGCATTTAAAAAGTGATTAAAAACATATACATTATGTCATTTTCAACCCATAGAAAGGGAATACGAATTTCGTGTATGTTAATACCAGAATAAAATAAATTATTTTTATATATAAGTGAATAAAATTTTAAAATAAATAGTCTTGGGTATTCACAAAAATAAAATGAAAGAGAATTTCTGGAGGAGAAGAGAGAAATTTTGAGACGTAAATCCGACAGTATAACGGGTATAAAAAATGGTTTTAGAAAAAGGGTAAAATGAGTGGGAAAAAGAGTATACCATTGATAAAAAATAATTTTTAACTAAGGGTAGGATCAAAATGTTAATAAAATTGATTAATCATAACAATTAGAATACACTTACAAAATATTGTTCTTGAATTGAAGAGAAAGGAAGGAAAATTCCCTTACCTTGAAAACTAACTCCTAAAACTTGAGAATTGGGACCTTGGGGGATTGAGAAAACATTGGGAGGAATAATTAGGAGATAAAAATACCATATATTCTTTTATTATGGATTGAGAGTGAAAGAAAATGGATAAATGGGTGGTTATTTATAGCAAAAGTGGATGACTTGTTGATTAATTTCCAAATATAGGCCTTGAAAATCTAGGTTGTGGAAAATGAAAGAAACATGGTATTTTCCATGGGTTTACCCATGGTTTAGGACATTTGGGACATATTTTATGTTATTTTAACCCAAAATAACCGAAATCATATTATATTACTTATTTTGGAAATGAAATTAATTTTTTCACAAAATAATATTTTTAATGTTAAAGTTTCCATTTTAGACTTTGAAAAGTAACTTATAGGTTTGGAAATTGATTAATATCTATTAAAATAATTGATATTAATAAAATAAAACATTTTAGTTATTTTATTATGGTTAAATAATTATTAAATCACTATGACATAATTATGAAGTCATTAAACATACCTTAAACCTCAAACTGTATTTTTACTTTTCACCAAAAAATAAAGTATTTTAAAAAATTATCATTAATTCACCATAACCTAAATTAATTTTTATGATTTAAAAAGTGATTTTTATTTTATTAGAATAATTTTACAGGCAAAATAATTTGAAATTTTAAATATAAAAATACTTATTTATTTAAAAAATAGCTCGTTGAAAATGCATAGTAAAATTTTGGACACTTAAAAAATTTCAATGTCATAATAAAATTATCTTATCATTTATATTGGAATAAGAGTGTTTTTATCATAATATTTCATTAAAATAAGTATTATTCATAATACCTTAGTTTATTATTAATATTTATATCTTTTTTAAAAAGTAAAATTTAGGTCTGAAATGTTAATTTATCAAATTATCTCTCAATTAAACATACATTTTATTAATAAAAACCATTATTAAAACAGAATTGATGGAAAAAAAATTATTTATACAATGGAATTAAATTTTAATTAACTAAGGCTGAGAAATGTAATCCCTTATTACACCCACGTATGCCCTAAGAGTAAGGTGTGCAATGGTGGTAGTTTCTGTGGTGCCTCAACAAAAATCGACTGAGTGGTAATATCCACCAACTTGAAATTCTATCATTGAAAATTTTATTCAAGATTCACTTGTTAAAGCTCATATCGGGCTTGGTCAAGGCTAAACCCTAGTGATGATACCTACCTCCCAAGTTCTAACAAATGAGATTCAAACAACACGACTCTACTAGTTGATGTTATCTAATTTTATTTCTATATTAATTATCCTTTGTCAAATTTTACTTATAAAAATTAATTATAACATTTAAATTATTATCAAGAGTATAGTTCCCAATGATTATATTGATCAACGTTCATAATTGTCCAATGATCATATAATAGTCAAATCCAGATAGTCACATTTCTCTTTATATTCAATTCATTATTAAAGAGATGATTTTTTTGTGTATAATATAATATAACAAACATTTTAAGGAAAAAATTATCATTCAAAAAGTCTAGGTCATTACACACATGGGACAACACATGCCTCATATGCACTTTAAAACCAAGCATGGCTGTTGACCATGATATCAAATACATTACCATGACATAGTGGTGGCCATTTTAGTGAACATAAAACATAGTTAAAAAAAATAATATTGATATTCAATAAAAAATATTTATGTTAGAAATTTATTTTTAATTTTAAATAATAGTATAATTATCCAAAATACTTACGCGATGTCGAAATAGCACTTGTGCAAGCAGTAGAAAAGTTAATGTAAATGGTTTTAAAGATATTAAAAGTGTTTATATTTAGTAGAATTTGATCCTTTCATTATTTTTAATAATAAAAATTATATATATAAAGTGATGTAAATTTTTAAATTCTAATTACATTTTCCAATAGATCTTTTTTAAAGTCAAATTATGTACATGACCCTAAAACTAACTTTAAAAGGTATTTAATGTTAAAAATTATTTATAAGTAAATAAAAATTCATAAAAATATATAATTAGTTAATTTAGAATTTTAATGGTCAATAATATGATCCATTATCCATTTTTTAGGCAATTTATTTTTTTAAATGTCATTCTTGACCCTTAAAGATTTGATATTTACCAAAACACTATTGAATATTTCCTATAAAAGGGGACTCATTCCATCCCTTTCAAAAATCATATCAAGATCAATTTTTTCTATATACTATCCACAAATACCTCTATAAACATCTATTTCAATGTTCACAAGCCTCTTTAATTTTTAAAAATCACTTCTCCAAAGGATTTGGACTCAACCTGAAGGAGGCAATTTAAAGAGCACGGTAAGAGTTTCTGAGCATTTTTCTCATTACTTATTTATGATTCTCTTTCTTAAAAAACTTTTAAAAACTATTATTTTTTGCTTTAATGTTTCTATTATTTTGGTATTAAAATCATTTTGATCAAAAACTAATGAAAGATGATATATTACCCCTCACCATGATCATTTTATAAGCCATTAATTCATCAAAATAAGTGTTTTTCTAAAACTATATCATTTCGTTTTAACTTTTCCCTTAATATTTTCAAAAACATAATTAATCCTTAAAATTAACTTAAAAATGATAGTTAATTATAATTTTATGTTTTAAAAAAAATCAAATGTATATTGGGTTTTATTTCTTTTAAACTCTTTATAAGACACATCGCTCACCATGGTGGTTTTAAACTACCTAAGTGAATGATGATGCTTTCATATACTTATTTCTTACAAGAATTAAAACACCGTGATATTTAAATATAAAATTATCCTTTAAATAATATTATGTTTGATAGCTTATGCTATAAAAAAACTAAACTAAAATTATTCATGACTTATTATAATAAATATTTAGTAAATATAAAGACACTAAACAATTATGATACTTAAATTTTATTTTTTTTAAATGATAAAATTTAATGATTAAAAAATAAATAATTAATGCGATGTGATTAAAATCATTCAATGTTAAAAAGGGATATTTTAAAATAGCTATTTTTATAAAGTTTTTTCTATTTTAATAAAAGAAATTGATCACTATTTATAATGATAATAATTAATATATAAAAGTATGAACTAATACATTGACACTCAAATTGATATAAATAAGATTAAGAACCCTTTGAGTTTTAAAGGTTATCTTTTTTATAAAATAAGTTTTTCTTTATATTTTATATTTTAATTTAAAATAAAAAGTTAATTTTTTTTATAATTTTAATTTTATTAATTGACCCGAATTTTAGATTATTTAAGTGAAAATTAGTTTAGGATAATTTTTTGGAATTTTTCTAAAAGGTTTATTTTTATGTGATTAGTGAAAAATACTAATTTCAAACATACTATATCTTTGAAAACATCATTATTGTAAAATAATTATTTAAAAGTTTTTAAAAATTTTATATACTAAATAAATTTAAAAGGAAAAATAAATAATTTAAAATATTATTTTGAATTTAAAAACCTATTATTGACATTTTAAAACCAAAGTGATGTTTTATTCAAATAAAAGTATTATTTTTGATCCTTTTCTTTAAATAATTAATTAAAAAGCTACACTAATTTTTGATTTGGTTTCAAAGTTACATAACACTCATTTTTTATTTATAAACCAATAAATTTAATGAGAATCAATTTTATATAGTATTTTGGTATACATTCATATTTATGCTTAAAAGGATAATTTTCTAAAAAATATTTTTCAATTTTTTTTGTATACTTATATTAAAATTAATATTTACCAACTATAAGAATTGAATATTTAAAAATTTATTCCATATTTTCAACCATAATATTCAAATTATATAATAAGTACTATTTAATTTTTAATCATATTGTGTAGTTACCAAATTAATTTTTTTCACCACAGTAAGAGTTAAAAGGGTTAGTGAGGTGGTTAAACTAAGATATATGGATTTAAATATAACTATAACTTGTAAAAATTTTATTCATTCACTACAAAAAATGGGTACATTAAAGGGGGTTATTTTTGACATTAAAAGGGGTTATAACTCCTTCTAAATACATTAGCGGCTGTTATGATGAACCACTACTAATGTGGACACCTACTTCCTTTAGGGACAGTTTTGAGCAAGAGCTGCTAAATTCATGGTGAATTTAGTGGCGGTTCAATTAGAAGGGGTTTAAACCTCCTCTAATGTTGGAACAAATCTACCAATGCTACAACTTCCCTTAGTTCAAAGTCTTTAGGGGCGGTTCAAACTGCCCATAATAAGGGTGTTACTTTAGGGGCAGTTTTCACAACCGACCCTAATGCTTTTCACCATTTTTTGAACCATAATATTCAAATTATATAATAAGGACCATTTAATTTTTAATCATATCGTGTAGTTACCAAATTAATTTTTTTCACCACGGTAAGAGTTAAAAGGGTCAGTGAGGTGGTTAAACTAAGATATATGGATTTAAATATAACTATAACTTGTATAAATTTTATTTATTCACTAGAAAAAAATGGGTACATTAGAGGGGGTTATTTTTGATATTAGAAGGGGTTATAACCCCTTCTAAAGACATTAGTCGTGGTTGTGATGAACCGCTGCTAATGTGGCCGCCTACTTCCTTTAGGGGTGGTTTTGAGAAAGAGCTGCTAAAGTCATGGTGACTTTAGTGGCAGTTCCATTAGAGGGGGTTTAAACCCACTCTAATGTTGGAACAAATCTACCAACGCTAAAACTTCCCATAGTTCAAAGTCTTTAGGGGTAGTTCAAACTTCCCCTAATAAGGGTGTTACTTTAGGGGCTGTTTTCACAACCGACCCTAATGCTTTTCACCATTTTTTAGGGAGCACTCCCTCCCTCCCCATCCCACCCCTCCCTCCAGTCCCGCTCCCCATGCCCCCTCTAATTCCCATATTCCCATTGCCACCTCCAGTTCCTAGATCCCCCCTCCCCTTCCTAGGTTCCCTCCCATCCCACCCCTCCCCGGTCCCACCCAACGCTTCTGGTCTCCAGTTCCCTTCCTCCCTCCCTTTGGTCCCACACCAAGTGCCCCTCCCTCCCGTATATCCCTCCCCCGCCCAACGCCCCTCTAATTCCCACATCCCTCCACGGGTCCCGCTCACTCCCTCCCAGTGCCCTCCGGTTCCCGCCTCCCTTTCCTAACCATCGCTACACTCCAATAATTCCTTCCCTGCCCATAGGAAAATGTTTTGCCTGGGAATTGAACCTACAACCTCCTGACACCAACAACGCCGAAACCCCCCCTATAACCACTAAGGTAAACACATTTTGATGTATATAATACACGTTATTTTATTTATATATATTTCACTATTTATTATAATAAATATTATTATCATAATATATTTACATACATTTAAATAATTATATATATTATTTACTATATTTAGAAGTATATGCAATTATATATATTTTATATTATATAATTATATATCACCTAAATATATTACCCAAGTATATATGTATATATTGTACTTATATGTTTTTTTACCCATCAAGTCCAGCTAGAATCAAAGCTTCTGACTATTTATTAAATAAAATAAAAAGGTATAGAGGTGATGGGTGGGGTCAAACAAAGGGCTGTACTTATATATATATGTGTGTGTGATAACAACAATATTATTAATTATTATTATTCTTATTACATCTATTTTTAAATTTATAAAAATTATATGTTGGTTTTATAAATAATATACATTTAGTTTATGATTTATATCAAATATATATTATATTAAATACATTTTTATTATATATTTATGTAATTTTTTTATATAATTTAATACATATTTATATTATATATATATTTATTAAAATAATACATATATATAATTATTTACCTAATATATTTATATATGGTCTTTAAAAGTATATTTATATAATGTTTTTCAATACATATATTTATTATTATTTTTATTAATAAATATATTTATTTTTATAAACTGTATAATATTATATAAAATTAATATATTATTATTATTATTATATGAAATACAATTTATACAAATATTAATATTATATGTATTTCATATTATATTATATATAATTAATATTATATTACATATAATTAATATGTATATTATATATAATCAATATTATATGAAATAGAATTTTATATTATATATAGTTAATATGTATTTTATATATAATCAATATTATATGAAATATAATTTGTAGAAATATATACTTAATATTATATGAAATAAAATTTTATATTATATACAATTAATATTATATGAAATAGAATTTATAAAAATATTTATATAATGTATTTCAATAAATATATTTATTATTATGTACATTAATATATATTAGTATTTCAATAAATATAAATTAATATAAATTTATTTTTATAAATTATATTTTATATAATATTAATTATATATAATATAAAGGCACAAACCTATTATATAAAAATATATTTATCCTTATTATAATATAATTTATAAAAACTACCAGCTTGGGTTTTTATATGATATATTTTTTAGATAAATTATATTTATTTATATATTTATATAATATGTTTATGCTTTTATATTATAAATAATTAATATTATATAAAATACAATTTATACAAATAAATATATATTAATTTATATAATATTATACAATTATATTTATGTATACATATAAATACAATTAAATACAATCATATAAATATTTTATATAATATATTCATATAATTTATTTAAATACATTTATATATTGTGTTTTAATTATATATATATACATTATGGAAGTTTCTTTTTTTAAATAGTGGGGGTTTATAACCCCTTTAATCTCTTAAATTATAGGAGGTTTTGAACCCTCTCTAAATTAAAAAAATTAGAGGGGGTTTTAGAACCCCTTATAAATTAAAGACATTAGAGGGGGTTTTCGAACCCCTTCTAAATTAATGACATTATAGGGGGTTTTGAACCCCCTATAATTTAAAGACATTAGAGGGGGGTTTGAAGCCCCTCTAATTTAAAGGCATTAAAGGGATTTTGAACACCCTCTAATTTAAGAAATTAGAGGGGTTTTTTTAACATCCTCTAATTTAATATATTAGAGGGGATTTTCAACCCCCTCTAATTTAAGATATTAGAAGAGCTTTGGAACCCCCTCTAAAATCCAACTAGATATTAAAAAAATAATGTTTAAAAATTTATAAGGGGTTTAAAACCCCCTCTAATTTAAGAAATTAAGGGGCTCCATATATAAGTCCCTCTAAATTTATTGATTAGTGTGGGTTGTATATAATACCTCTATAATTTTCATATAAAATGAATTTAGAGGGGGTTCATAACCCCTTATAAATTCGATGATTAGAGGAGGTTGTGGAGAACCCCCTCTAATGTTACATAAAATGATTTTAGAGGGGGTTGTGCATAACCCAATCTAAATAACCCCCTCTAATGTATTTTTTTTGTATTTATTGAGTTTATTTTTACCTTTACTTATTCTATTAATGAAATTTTTTCCATTTTGCGCCACTTTCCTATAAAAATAACTTTATATTATTTTAATGTTTAGAGTATTTACAAATGTTTCACCCTTATCACTTAAAAAAGGACAAATCATCTCATCACTTATGAACAAAACTTAATCCCCTTAAATAGACTAATATCTATATAAATAAATTTCAAACACTTCTACAAATTACCTAGAGGTTTTTCTTATCCCAAAATACCCATCCAAGAAGCCTTAACATGTTTTTTAATGAAGATTATCCAAGGAATATGTATATGCTCTTAAAAATATTTATCAAGTTTATTTATGATTAAATCTCATAAAAATATTCTATAAACCTATTAACATAATTAAATATTGTTATGTTAATGGTATAAAAATTTTCTATCACATGGAAAATGAAAACATCGCTCATGTGTATATGCAGACTACCGCCTCTATGAAGCGATGTATTTCATTTTTCATCACCACATCTCATATATAGTTATATAGATAGATTTAATTAATATATATTATATAAATGAGTTAATTATTATTATTTAATGATAAAATATCGCCTAATTTTTTCCCTCCAATCCGCTGAAAAATGCTTATGTAGCTCGTGTTTATGTGTGAACTACCATCTCCATGAAGCAATGCAATTAATTTTTCACCAATGCCTTACATTAATGATTATATATATGGATTTTATGAATAGATATTATGTTTATTAAATAATTTTGGTTTTTTAAATATAAATAATTATCTACATACCGTTCTTTCCATCATTTAAAAAATGAAAACATCACCCATGCATACGTGTGAACTACCGCCTCCATGAATGATGAATTTAATTTACCATAAAAACCATACATGGATGGTTATAAATGTTTATTTTATATATAAATATTATATATATTAAATTATTAACATTATTTAGGTTATTAAACCATAATAATAGTTCAATCACTAAAATCTTCATATCAAAATATGCACGAGAAACAAAATTGTTAACTCCTAAATAATCTATTTTAATGAAGAATTATGTGAAAATGGGTAAAATGAATTTATGAATGAAGTATATACATAAAAATAGATATAAATATGGATATTATTTAAATTAATAATAAATATAAATTTATCATAAATGAGTTTTTAATGCATCTGACTAAGAAGGAATCTAGGGTAAGAGTTTATCGCCTCAAATTTCATTCTTTGAGACATGTTTCATATTCTAAACCTATTTTTATGTACGATTTTTTTATTTCATATTTATAATATTTAAAAATTATTTTATTTTTATTCATTGTATTTAAAGTTCCATTTAATGTTCTATCCTTCAAATGATTTTGCTTTTAAAGTTACCAAAATTATATGTGTTTATTTTACAATCTCATTTTTATTCAATATTTTTTATGTTTAAATTTACATTGGGGTATTATATGATATTTATTTCTTAAACCAAATATATTTTATTATAATTTTATTAATTATGGGGTTTAAAATTATTATTTTCATTTTACTCTCTTTGGCACTAAAAACCACTGAAATAATATTTTTTAATTAACACTAACATTTTTTCTCATTTTTGGTCTGAAATATTTTCTCTCCATATTCAAATGATTCATTTTGATTAAATATTATTATTTTATATACTTAAATGATTTAAAAAGGTTATTTTTCTTAATTTTTTTCTCTCTTTTCATTTTTTTTAAAATGAACCTTCTTAATGTTTTCCATAAAAGTAATTTTGTCTTTCTTTACAAAAGTGTGAAAAGGATATCTTTTTAATGGTTTCCACATCAATGATATTTCCAGCCATTATGAACATTCCCCATTACTAATCCATATTTATATGTTTTTTTCAAAATTATTATCAATTATAATTATTCTATGAATTATTCAGAAGAAATGTATATTATTATTTTTAAATGTTTTGAAAGGTAATTTATTCCAATTATTTATATTTTTCGTCTTCCAATCCACATTTGATTACTTAAGTGTTGTTTATTTTAAATATTACATTATTGTAAATTATTTAATTTTTTTTGAAATTTATATTGAGATCTCATGAAAAATAATTTTTGAAGTTACTTTTTACTCAATATTTGAAACTAAGTTACAAAAGTTTTAAGAAAGTTCTTTTTAAAGTTTCAATTCCATTTCCCTCTCTATCTTCCAAAAGAATTAATTTTATATAAAAGTGTTCATTTTAGATGATTTATTTTCTTCTTAATGTATATGAAATTTAATATCATGGATATATTCTACATTCTTTATATTCTTTACTCATCCATGTTCCCATTAATCTAAATAGTGTAAACACCATATTTTATAAAAATCAGATTAGGGGTGTTTATCAAGAAAGATATTTCATTTATTGAACAATAAAATATTTATTATCCATCTACCTTTTGGTTATATATGGAATATTATTGATTGATAAGGCATTTGGATTATATACTAGGGAATATTGAAATTCTATATAATTGATTTAATATGGATATTTATTGATTACTAAAGCATATTGATTATATATTGTACTATTATTCATTTCTTTCATATGATAAATGAATTATAATTAGTAAGTGATAGGTGGCTCCTGATATTAGATAGCCCCTTGATGCATTAGTAGATATCTTGAAATAAACTAGCTTGGTTATTTATTGTATTCTATACCTATTTATGCATGATATCTTGGAATGAGGCCTTGATGATACGATTATTATGTCTGAAATTATGCATTAAATCATTAGGAAATTTGTTAATTTTCTCCATTAGATCATTTTATGTTTTTATGTTATCCATTTAAATAATTCATGATTATGTTGTAATTTAAATGACATGTTTTTATTATTACTTACTCATACCATATTAGTCATTCCTTATTAAATCTATTAAATTTTCCACCATAGTCTTTCAATTACTAAGATTCCGATATTTCCCTTATTATGTTTTCATTTCCCCAGGTTATGAACAAGAGTAATATGTATGATATATCTATAAGGTTATCATGTTTGGACAATTTTTTTGGGGATGTTGAAGTGTTATTATGGAATAATAAAATGTGGTTATAATGGAAAAAATGTATATTGGGAGAGAAATATATAGGTTATGTTAAGTCATGTCATTCCAAATTCATTAATTATTTAAACCTAAAAAGGTTTTAGTTTTGTATGTGACTCAATAATTTCTTTGATTTTATAATTATGGATTTTTAAAATTAGTTCATTTCATCCGATATCAAAGCCAGTATGTAATGATTATGTTTTTAGCAATGGATCTAGGTGTATGAGTCTGGGTTGTTACAAGGATATTATCCAAAACTAATTTTATAATTAAATATGAAATTAAAATTCATGTAATTTTTTTATTATGATTCTATAATGGTTAAATATCCATCATAACAATGATATTAAAAGTAAACAATCATGATTAATTTTAACCATAAAAACCAAGATTATCAAGTATGATTCAAGTAAAAGTATATAATTGATAACTTATTGAACTTTCTTACTTATGAAAAGATATGTGACCAATATATGGAAAATTTTGGATCTTATAGAATCATCAGAGAAGGAAATTTTGATATTAAAAAATACCAAATATATTATGGAGATTATAAACTGAACTACCCCAAAACTACTAACGTCGAATTAGTAAATAAAAGAAATATGTTAATAAAAAAAATAAAATTTTAATAATAAAGGAATAACCTAAAAAGGTTATAAATAAAGTATATAATTAATATAAATTTATCATTGATTAGGTTATAGGATATACGAGGTGGTTCAGGACTTGAGGTTAGGAGTTTTCCTTTAAAACCTTATATTAAATGTTTTAAAGTTTTCTTCTCAACTTTTTTCCTCTAAAGTTAATTTTACTTACACTGTTTCAATAATTTACTTCTCTATATTTCAATTAATTCTAAAATTAATTTTCAAATGCATTTTAATTTATTTATAATGGTTTTAAAAAGAATATTTTAAAAGTTTTCTATATGGGTTATTTATAAATTTATTTATAATGGCATGAGAAAAATATTTTTATTTAATGATTGCTATTTAACTGTAGTTTCCCAACAATATGTCCATTATTTTTTATGAAGCATCCTATTAAAGTTTTCATGTTTTTCCAAAATAAATTTAATTACCATTATATTTTTAATTTTTCAATTTTAAGGTTATCAAAATAAAGGGTCACTTCTTCTAGTTTTACAAAGAAAATTTATAATGCACTTATAATATACTAGGTTTTGCTTTAATTTTTGTCTCAAAAAGGAATTGGTAAACCCATTTTTTAAATCATCATATTTCTATGGGTTAACTTAAGATTTTGTGATTATAGATTAAAAAGTTTGTTTTTATGAGTTCTACTCCTAAGATAATGAAAGGATATCTCATAGTGATTTATTCATATAATGGTTCTTAGAATTTATAGATGATGATGGATGGAACTAAGATATACCTCTTTATTGAAATGGATAAATATGTATTATATATATATATATATATGTTGTTATAATTAATTAGTTATGTTATTCCATTATGAGTTTATGATATTCGAATTATTGGGTTATCTTATTCCATAAATAAAAACTACAGGTGATGAATATAATGTACCAAGATAACTACATGGTTTTTATTTTTTTTTCTATGAGTCTTAATGGAAATATTTTTATTTTAATAGATAAGAAAAGTTTATAATATTTTAATGGTGACAATACTGTTTTCTAGGAATTTTTTTAATAGGTTCCCGTTTTTTTCCAAGTAAACATCATGATTATTCTACTATTGTATGGTTTATTATGAGGTTTTTATGATACCTTTTAAGAAAATAACATGATTTCATTTTTTAAATTAATTTTATGCTCTTTTATAAGCTTTAATTTTTTCTAAGGAAGTAACTTTCAAGGGGTTTTAAGTACTTCGATGGCATAACATGATTTATCTTTCTTTTAGACCATTGACTGAGTTTTATTCTCATCCCATGTTTTCAAAATGTTTTTCATAGGGATTAAGGATGAGTAGGAATGATTATAAATTCTAGATATGAAAATTATATGTTGGGATTGAATGAAGCAATAATATCATTTAATTACTTTGGTTTAGTAGAAAAAATGTCTATATATAGAAAAATTATATGTTTTTTAATTTAATTAATTTACTGATTATCTAAAACTATAAAACTAAATGTTCATGGGAATTTAAGAAATGAAATATTTTCTATAAATATTATACTAATAGGAAATATATGTATGGGTCTTTATATTTGGTATCATAGTTGGTTTTATATAACATTATATGTTAGTAGTTAATCTGATGAGGATCATTTCATAGTTATAGGTAACATCATGAGTAAATATGTCAATGGGTGATCATAATTCAAAATCATATAAATTATATTATGGTTTTATGCGATTTTATTTTAAGGTGATTAATGATATTTTGGAAGACAATTATTTTAATTTAGTATTAATACCTGATTGAAGTATATACAACCCTTAAGTTTATCATGTGATTTAATGTGAAGGTTATTTGGGAATAATTTAATTATATTTTTTTGGACATAAGCTAAAAGGTATCATTTAACTTTTATAATAATATGTTAATTTATACTGAGGTAATTATAGTTAATTAGGATAAAGGGTTATTTGATTTTGGGAAATAAGTTGAGCAGTATCGATAACCTTGGGGATTGAAAAATGATTTGGTGATAAGATGACTGAAGTAATTTTTGGGAAATATTAGATTTATTTTTAGAACATTAAATTATTATAACATATTTTTTATATTATTTTATTTTATGTGAATTTGGTAAATATTATTTGATGTATAAATATTGAGTTAATTTTTAGAAGAATTTATAATTTTATGGTTTTATTCCATGGTTTTTAGGTTATTTTAGAAGAAATTTGTATATTTTGAGTGAATATATAATCAAGGTATGTATATATATTTTCAATGGGACTTTATGAGTGATTAATTTTGTTTGGTAATAAAAATTAAGTTAATTTTCGAATAATATGTGATCAATTTTTCCCATTTTTTAGATTTCAAATTTAACCAAGAATATCATGAAGAGTTTCAGGGTTTAGTTATTTATGGAATGATTTATTTTAAACAAGGGTTTCTATAATTATATTGAGTTTTTAGAGGTTAATGTATTACTTAATCATTTGATGGTTTATAGATATTTCATTGGGAATTATATATTATCATTCTAATAATTTTGTGTTTTTATAATTGGTTACAAATATTAGAAATAACTTGTTACAGAAAACCTTGATACAATGAGGAATAATATCCTTTAGTAGATCTCATGATCCATTAAGTGTTGATTTTGGTGCTTCAAGAATGAAAAATTCATCCTGGATATTAATTGTTTTAAATAATAGATTAAATAGAGGTGTAAACTATTAAAAACTCACAACCAAAGGATGAAATTGTGTTTATAGAATTGGAATAGATCAAGTAAGTATGTTTTCTCATATAATCAATCTCAATAGTAAAATAATTTCTTAATATTGAGAAAAAGTAGAATAAATATATCAAGTTTAATGTGGAAAAAATTACATGACTATAAATTTACCCCATAAATATAGTGAACCATTCCTTCTACAAAAATTATTACATGATTTTATAAACATAAATATCCAACAATTACAACCCAAATATCATAAGGCCTAGTTTATTTGGAATACTAGATTCATAAAACATCAAAAGGAAAATAAAACATGAAAATTTTAATTTATTATCCATAATGAGCTCCTAAATCAATTTGAGCTTCTAAAACTACAATGGATAACATGGGGAATACATAAAAGAGTGGGGTGAGCTAAAAAGTCTAGTAAGGGAATAAACATGATAATGAAATATAACGTGAGAGTCAAAGGTATAACATGATATCATAAAAGATAAGGCTCATGAGTAATCACATGGAAGAATAACATAAATAACATGGAATTATAAGATCATATAATCATAGGAAATGTATAAAAAACATAAAAAATGAAATAGACATAAGTTAAGGATAACTTTTAATACAACATAACATAATTAACAAAGTCCTATAACGGATTAGGTTTACTCACTAACCTTATAAATAACATCTCATGAGAGAAAAGCTTTACCCAATGAATTGAAAACTATCTGGGTGCAACCATAATAACATGTTAATGATTATGTGTTCTAAAAAAATTAAATCAATCATAAGTGATAAATATAATAATTAACCATAGAAAGAAAATTGGATTCATAATCTTACCTCATATCATAATCAAAAGAAATTTCTTAAAGAAGGAATTTGAGAAATTATATTAAAGAATGTATTACCACATTAAATTAAGGTATAAATAGTTAGGTATATATATTAGGGACATATATATATATATATATAATTTAAAGGCATTAAATAAAATTAAAGAGAGAGGTAAAGTGATTTAGAGAGATAATGTTCATAACTTGAAGAAAAAGGTGGTTTAGAGAGATCCCTTACCTTGAGTCTGAATCATCATGTAAATTATTTATATTAAAAAATAATAAACTTATGTTAATTTTTTTACTCTCTTAATAATTTTTCCCAAGTTTATTTGTCATGTTATACTCAATTACTTATTCATTTAGGTTCACGTCGGATGTTTTGATGATATTTGACTCATATATCCAAAATCACTTTTATAAGTTGACTAAGGTCAAAGATATTATTAATTAATTTTATAAAGATTAATAATCATGAAATAAATAAAAAATTTATACATATATTATACTTTAAAACAAACCATGAAACATGGTTATGAAAAATGAACTATGTTACAATCATGGAGACGGTAGACTATACGTACGCATGAGTAATATTTCCATTTTTCAAAAATCATGATAGAAAAAAGTTAAGTGTTATTTTATCTTTACATAATGATAATTATATCATAAATATCATATTAATTTTTTAAATACACATATTTATACCATCCACATGATGCTGTAATGTAAAATTAATCACATCACTTTATGGAGGTGGTAATCCACACGTGCGCAAGAATGATGTTATCATATATTAATGAATGAAAAGGTAATAAAATATATGATATATTAATTTTAAATAATTTTAAATATTTCATTAATATCATATATATACATTAAATCCATTATCATGAATATATGTGAAAGGCGATGATGGAAAACGAATTACATCGGTTCACAAGGCGGTAATCCGCTGTACACATAAACAATGGTTTCATTTCCTATTTAATGGAAGAAGAAATGGATGTTATTTATGAAATTAAAATAATAAAAAATCATTATATGTAATATATTTATGTTATTATATCATCATGGTTTAATAATATTTTAAGGAGGTGGAAGAAGAAATAAAATAAAAATGTTCGGTTAAGAAAGTCAAATCTTCTTCGAACAACCTCTTTAGGTTTGCACCAAAACCCTTCATAGTAGGGTTTTATAATAAAAAAAAGTATTATAGAATATGATAAGTAAATTAAGAAATATATTTTTTAGTTATTATTTGAACAAAAATGGTTTTTAAGTGTGTATAGGAGAGGAGAAGAGGTGTCCTTTTATAAGTGGGGGGAGTGGTACACTTATATTTTTTCAATGTTTTAAAATAATGTCAAGTCACATTACTAAAAAAATAGCTCCAAAATAGATTATATTATAATTTTATAAGGTTTAGGTTGAAATAATACCAAAAAAGGATTTTTAGAAAGTTTTTAGTTCATTTTAACCCTTATCTTTATAGATTAACCCCCAATAAACCTATTTTAACCTTAACCATGATAATATTTTTTTACCTTTTTTAAAATTAATTATAAAAAAATTAAGTTGAAATTATTAAATAATATTAATTATTATTATTAAAAATGTGTAATTTATTTTATTAAATTAAATTGACATAATTTTCATAATTTAATTTAAAATTAATCCTACAAAACATGACAAAAATAAGTTTTTTAGGAAAAAGAAATTTTCTAGTAATAAATGATCATATATTAAATCAATGAATAGGAATCATAATTATATAAATTTAGATTTATATATATAGATATATAATCTATAAATTTAATTTAAATCTTTCCTTATTAAGGTTAATTTTAATTAATTAAAATTTTTAAATGTTTTGTTCTTAATTTTTTTTTGCAGAAAATAGTGTTTTTAAGCATAAAAATAAACTTATACCAAAATCATGAAAATTTTAGATTAATATAAAATTAATTATATTAATATAAATAAAATGTTTCTTATTTCACATTAATACCAAATCCAAAATATAATGGTACTTTTAAATTACTTGATTTAATGAAAAGAAATGGTAGTATTTGGAAAATTGGTAATTTTCACTATACATTGAAAAATAAATTATTTTAGAAAAATCCTAAAATTTCACCATAAGTTAATTTTAATATGGTAATTTAATTAATTATTTTTTATTTTATAAAATAAAATTTCTAAAAATTTCATAAATTAATTATAATATTTTGTCTAAAAAGAGAATAAAAATCATTTTTGGAGAATTTTTTTTAAGAATAAACTATCTTTAATAAAAATTGAGTTCTTATTTTATAATAATTTATCAATACATTTATATTTAGTATGTAATTTAAATATTTTTCATAAATTAGTTAATCCCCTTTATAGTCATCAGTTTAACATCTTGGTTATAACGATTATATTTAAAAAAGTCATTTTTCATTTTGGGTCAGCATTGCATATAATATACGCTGTCAAACATAGTTTTATTTTTAAAAAATTGAGGTTCTACATTATTCCACCATAAATAATTTTTTACTAAATTTTTTTATTTCATATAAGGTGAAAAAAATGTGAGGGAACTTCTGATTCAGGTCTTCCTTCAGTTTTTAGGTCATCTTTTTGTATTTATGGTTATGTTATAGTACTTTGACTAGGGGAGTTGTTTTTTTATGTAGAAATTTATCTCTATGGTCAAATATCTTCATTGGATGGACCATATAAGATAGATCATTTTCTAGCTATACCACCTCTGAATTTAGTACATGTGAGGTATCTGGTATGTACTTCTTCAATGTGGATACATGGAATACATCATGTACTTTAGAAAGGGTTGGTGGGAGTGTTAGTCAATAATCCACAACTCTGATGTAATTGAGAATCTCAAAGGGGATGATGTACCTAGGGCTTAACATTCCCTTCAACCAAAATCTCATGATTCACATCCTTGGAGATTGTAGACAAACACTTTATTCTTGACCTTAAACTCCAAGTCTCATTGATGATTGTCAACAAATCTCTTTCATTAACACTAAGTAGTGCTAATGTGTTTCTGGATAGTCTTGACCTTTTCTAACTTTTCCTCAACCATTTTTGGCCCTAATAGCCCGAATTCACTAACTTCATCCGATCACATATGTGTTCTACATATCTTCCCATAAAGGGATTCATAAGGATCCGTTTGGATACTTAAGTTAAATCTATTATTTTATGAGAACTTGACCATAAGAAGATGTTGATATCATCATCCTTTGAATTCCATCAAGCATGGTCTCAACATGTCTTCTAATGTTTGAATAGTCTGGTCATATTGGTCATCAGTTTGGGTGTGATAAGCCATACTAATTTTGAACTAAGTATTTATACTGTGATAAAGAATTTTATAGAACATGGAGGTAAATATATTATATCGATTAGATACAATTGATAACAATGTTCCATGTAGTATCATCAACTCTTAAATGTATATCCCTGTAATTTAATCAAGTAATATGTCCTCTAAAATTATAATTATGTAATCAATCTTTGTAAGATGATCCACCACATTCCATATAGAATTATTTCATATTGATGTATTTGGAAGACCAATGAAAAAGTCCATGATGATGTTTTCCCATTTTCATATAGGTATGGGTAATGGTGGAATCATCCCCTTAGAATATTTTCTTTCAGCCTTCACTTTTTGAAAAAACTAGACATTTTGATGTATATTCCATGATCTCCTTCTTCATATTTTCCCACTAATAGTTATACAAGAGATCTCAATACATCTTCATGATCCTTGGGTGGATGGAGAAGGTTGAGACTTGTGTATAATTCAATAAATCTTTCTTTATCTCATAATTTAAAGGTACACATATTCATGATCCAATTCATAAAAACACTTCTTCTTAAATTTTTAACTATAAGGATTTCCCTTTTCTTATAGATTCTACCTTCTTCTGAATTTTTATACCATCTATTTTATCATCCCTTGTATTCTCTAAAAGGGATGGTTGAGAAATAAATTGAGAAAAGAATTCTGATGTTCCTTCCTTTATGATTCCCATGTTTATCCTTGTCAAGTCTAAAAATATAGGATCCTTCTCAATTCTCATAAGTGATATGGTTTTGATATCCTTTCTACTTAGAGCATAAACCATGTTATTTTTTCCTAATATGGTAGTGTATTGAGTATTCATAGTCTTTAATCATCTCTAACCATATTATCTTGTGCTCATTAATCCCCTTTTATGTGAATATATATTTGAGGTTATTATGATATATATATGTTTCAAACTTCTCCCCATAGAGTTAATGTCTCCAGATTTTCAACACAAAGGTCACCAAAACTAACTCAAAATAATGTTTTGGATAGTTTTTCTCATGAAATATCAATTTCTTTGAGGCATAACCTATCTTCATTTTTCATTAGTACACAAACCAAACCATTATTTAAAGAATTATTATATACCATGAAAAGTTCCCCATGTGAGGGTAACATGAGGACTGATTTAATGGTAAGACTATTTTTTAACTCCTTAATGATATCTTCACATTCAATGGTTTAGAAAAACTTAATCCCATTCCAATTTATCATGGTTATAAAGTTTGACAATTGTGAGAAGTTTATCAGAAATGTTTGGTAATATCCAACTAGTCCAAGGAAACTATGGATATATATTATAATGTTGGTCCATGCCACTCTTCAATTGAATTAATCTTATAAAGGTCTATATATATCCCTTTTTTAGTGATTATATAACCCATGAATGATACTTACTTCATGTATAACTCATATTTACTATACTTTACATATATATTCTCCTTTTTAAATTATTTAGCATAGTATTCAAATGCTTCCCATGATCCTCCTTACTTTTGGAGTATATAAAAATATCATATATAAATACTTCCACAAAAATTTCAAGGTAATATCTACAGACTCTATTCATTAAGTCTATAAATATTGTTAGGGAATTAGTGAGTCTAAAAGGAATCACTAAACTTATAGTGTACATACCTTGTTTGAAATGTATTTTTGAGAATATCTTCCTTCTTAACCCTTAATTGGTGATATCCTAGCTGACAGTCCACCTTAGTGAAATATTGGACCCCAAATAGTTTATCAAACAACTCATCTATCTATAGTAGGGGATACTTATTATTTATCTTAATTTTTTTAGCTCATGATAATCAATGTAGAGGTGCATTGACCCGTCATTCTTCTTGACGAAGAGGACCAACACACCCCATAGTGAAACTCTTAGACATATAAAACCATTTAATTTATTCTTTTATAACAACTTTTTCATCTCTACCTACTCAACAATGTTCATTTTGTAAAGAGTATTTCATATAGGTAGAGATAAAGGTATAAGTTTGACTAAGAAATCAAACTATTGGTTAGGATGAAGTCCAAAAAACTCTTTGGAGAATACATTAGTATAGTCTCTCATAATGGGCATGTTTTTAAGCATGATTCTCTCCTTTGATTAAATCATTTAAGATAGATATTATTTCTCCTAAGGAAATAATATCCATGCCTGAATAGAATATTCTAGGGGAGATTTATCTACCTTCTTATTTATATAGAATTTTAGTATGAATTGGGACATGTAGAGTGATCTTCCTATCTCGAAAGTTAACATTGGATTTATACAAGGATACTTAATCCATTAACAATATAACATCTAACTTCACTAAAGGAAGTATGATTAGTTTTCTGGAAGATTCAATCTGAAAACATTAATTGGGAAGTACTTATATACCTTGCATGTAATTTTTTTTTCTATTTTATGATCTCATAGATAAATAAACCCCATGTTTTGATGTGGTTTTTTAATAGTTCTACTAAACTTTCAAGATATGAAAGTATATATAGATTAAGAGTAAAATAGTATGTTCACTATTATTTAATGAATAATTAGAATACCTATCACCAGATCATTGTTGGGATCCAGGTCAATAGTATTGATCACATATAACCTTCATTTTTCTATAGGAATTAGAGGTTTGTATCATTGATTTTATCCTAAAACCCTTGGATTAGGGAATTTTCTTGCATAATTCCCATGTTTCTTACTATTGAAACACTACACCACAAGCCTAGTGTTGATCTAAAAATTCTTTTCTTCTTCCATATCAGCGGGTTTATTCATTTACATTTAACACTAAGTATACTGATTATATTATTTTCCAAACATTAAGCATCTCACAATTCCCTTAAAGTAGTTTTCAAGATGATTCTTCCCACACTTTTGACACATGGGATGTTGGTGTTCTTTCCTCCTTGAGATTTATCAATTGATATTTCCAAAGAAAACCCCATTTTATGATTTTTTATCTCCATTCCCATGAGAACACCGAGATTCCTCAATCTCTATTTAAACTTTGATGAAACAAAAAAAATATATTCTTAGATGTAAAAGCACCAAATTGATAGTTATTTTTATAGAATCTAAATTATTACACCAAATAAATGGTCCACCTTATATTCAGTGTTGATGAACAATCCATATATATACCTTGAAATACTTGTGAAGTTTTCCTCATACACCCTGATATAATCTTATTCATTTTTCTTTATTTTGAGGAAATCCCTCACCTTTTTAAAATTTAGATTTTTGGGAAAATATTTATTTAAAATATTTTCTTGAAGTATTCCCATTCCATAGAATCAATATCTTATTTATACTTTTTGTTCCTGATCAATTTTATCCACTGATAAACTTCTCCCTCAATGCAATAAATGAACATCACAAATATCTCTTAATCTGAGCATTAAAGGACCAATAATACCATCTAAATGAAGTTAATACATTATTCCATGATGAGGGGATCAGAATATCCACTAAAGGTAGGAGGCCTTTGTTACATAAAATACTCGATTGTAAATTTATATTTCTTAGTAGGAGGAGTTAATTCCACATGAAATAATTTATTACTCATAAATTAGGCTTGTTGATCTAGGACTTCCATGATTATCTTAGATTCTACTCCCATAATGTTTGGAATATCATTAGGGAAATAATTATATTGCCTATCACATTGGTTATTGGAATGATTTCTCCCATTTACTGCTATTAACTAAATATAATAAAAATGTATGATGGGAAAACATTAACATAAAAAAGGAAAACTTAAAATCTTAGAAGGAATAAATTATAAATGATAAGTATATTCTAACATATGAGCCTTTAGGCTTCAATCTAGGTTATCTATTGTAATTTTTCATATTAGGTTTTCTAACATAATAATTTTTTAAGTCCATCATAATTGTTCATAAAGAGTTTTTGAATTTACAAGAAATATCACCCAAGAGTGCCAAACTTAATGTGCAACAAAGCCTATTTATTTCAAACAAGGTGCTGATTGAGTCAAATCCCAATGTTACCTTTTTGGAGTAATTAAACTTAGGTAAAATTATGCCAGAGCCACATCTAATCTAAGTATCTAGACATGGATGTAATTTCTTGGACACCTCTCTCTCTAGTCTTAACCAAAATCTTAGGATACTTTCCTATACTTTGACTTATCCCTATGGTTATTAGTAAAGTATTCTAGTCCTAATTACCAAAAATAAATATACCTTGATATGATACCAACTATAGGAGTCCATTTATTTTACAGATATTATTAAATAATTTTTAAACATAAATATCCAATAATTACAACTGAAAGATCGCGAGGCCTAGTGTATTTGTAATACTAGGTTCATAATAGATATAAAGGAAACTAAAACATGAAATTATTATTTTATTATCAATAATGAACTTCTAAATCCATTTTATCTTCTAAAACAGCATGGGATAACCTGGGGGGTACTTAAAAGATATGGGTGAGTTAAAAATCCCAGTAAGGGAATAAACATGATAAGGAAACATAACATGTGAGTCAAAGGTATAACATGATATTATAAAGGAGAAGGCCCATGACATAGAATAATAATATAAAGAATATGGTATCATAAGATCATATAATCATAGTAAATTTTGAAACCAACACAAAACATTAAATAATCACAAGTTAAGGATAATGACCAAGATAACATAACATGATGGACAAAGTCCCATAATGGATTAGGTTTACTCACTAATCCCATAAATAAAATATTAGGAGACAAAAGATTTACCCAATGCATTAGAGTAATATCTAGGTGAACATATAATAACATGTTCAAGATTATTTTTGACAAAAAAATAAAATCAATCATATAAAATAAACATATTAATTACCCATTGAAAGAAAACATGTTTCATAATCTTTTCTCATATCATAATCAAAAGATATTTCTTAAAGTGGAAATTTGAGAAATTACCATAAAGAATTTGTTACCCCATTAAAGAAAAGTATAAATATCTAGGTATATATGTTAGGGACACACATATATAATTTATAATTATTCCATGACATTAAATACAAAGAGAAAGTGAGTTAGAGAGAGAATAGTCGTAACCTGAAAAATGGGTGGTTTAGAGAGACCCATTAACTTGAATCCAAATCCTTATTTATGTTATTTATCTTCCTGAATAATAAAATTATGGAAATTATTTACTTTTTTATGAATTTTCTCAAGTTTATTATTCATTTTATATTCAATTACTTATTCATTTAGGTACATATCAGATGGTTTGACAATATTTGGCTCATATGTCCAAAATAACTTTGGCACATTGAGTGAGGTAAAAGAGATTATTAATTCATCATATCAAGAATAATAATAAATAAATAATTATAATTTTTAAAAATTAATTTTTCTTTTAAAACCAACCATGAAATATGGTTATAAAAAATTAACTATGTTACAATCATGGGGACAATAGATTGTACGTACGCATGAGTAACATTTTCATTTTTCAAAAATCTTGATGGAAAGATTATTAGTGTTATTTTATCTTTAAATAATGGTAATTATATAATAAATATAATACTAAATTTTTAAATATGCAGATATATTCCATCCATGTGATTTTCTAATGAAAAATGAATCACATCACTTTATGGAGGTGGCAAACCACGCATGCCTAGGAATGATGTTATCATCTATTAATAAATGGAAAAGTAAAAAAAAATACGATAAATTAATTTTAAAGAATGATAAATATTTCATGAATAATATATATATATATATATATATATTAAATCCATCATCATAAATATCTATGAGAGGTGACAATGGAAAATGAATTACATCAGTTCGTAAGGAGGTAGTCTGTTGTACACACGAATGATGACTTCATTTTCTATTTAATGGAATAAGATACAGATGTAAATTATGAAATTAATAGAATAAAATCTCAGAATATGGAAGATAATTATTTTATTATATTAGTATGTTTTAATAATATTTTAAGTATTTTAATAGGAAACAAAAAAAATCCCCAGTTAAGAACGATACCTCTTCTTTGGAAAACATCTTTAGGTTTTTCTCAAAAACATTAATAGAAGGGTTTTATATTTAAAAAAAGGATTATAAGATATGATAATGATAGTAAAAAAAGTATTTGGGTATGTAATGGATGAAAAAAATGTTTATAAAGTGTTTTTAGGATAGGAGAGGAGGTGTCCTTTTATAAGTGGGGGAGTGGTACACTTGTAATTTTTCAAAGCTTTAAAATAATTTCAAGTCACTTTATTGGAAAATATGGCTCCAAAATATCACATATTATAATTTGATAAGGTTAAGGGTGAAATTAAACAAAAAAATTGGGTTTAATAAAGTTTTTATATCATTTTAGTTCTTATCTTTATAGATTAACTCTCAGTAAACCTGTTTTAAACAAAATTGTAGTAATAAATTTCTACTATTTTCAACTATTCATTATGACCAAAAATTAAGTTAAAATTATTGAAAAATATAAATTATAATGATTAAAAATATTTAATATATTTTAAAAAATACAATTTACAAAAGTTTTATAATTTAATTTAAAATTAATCCCACAAAATGTGATGAAAAGCGAGTTTTCAGGAAAATGTAATTTTCAAGTAATTGACGATCATATATTAATTTTTTTTAAACATATCATTATATAAATTTAAATTAATATAAATATATATAATATATAAATTTTATTTAAATATTTTCTTACTAGGGGCTATTTTAATTAATTAAATTGAATAAATTTTATCTACTTAAAAATAGTTTTCATAAAACCATGTTTTTAGGCATAAAAATAAACTTATACCAAAATCATGAAAATTTATGATTAATATAAAATTAATTAGATTATTATAAATAAATTTTATCCATATTTCATATTAATACCAAATAAAATATAAAATTATACTTTTAATTTACTTGATTTGTTGAAAAGAAATGACAATATTTGAATAATCAGTAATTTTCACTATTTACAAAAAAATCAATCATTTCAGAAAAATCCCAAAATTTCAAACTATTTTAATTTTAATATGAATATTTTAAAAATTATTTTCATTTTATAAAATAATATTTCAAAAAATTTCAAAACTTAATTATAATATTTTCTCAAAACATATAATAAAAATCATTTTTGAAGAAAAATTATTTTTTGAAGAATAAAATGTCTATTAAAAATTGAGTGATTATTTCATTTGAATTTATCAATAAATTTATATTGAGTAGTAAATTTAATATATTTAATAAATAATTTAATCCTATTCATACCCACCAATATAATAGCTAGGGTATAATGATCATAATTAAATAAGCATGGTTCTTTTAGGCTCAGTGTTGCGTGTCATATACACTATCAAACATAGTTTTATTTTTTATAAAAATGAGGAATTAAATTTTTCCCCCATAAATAATTTTGAACTAAAATTTTTATATTAAATTATAAGGTTAAAATTGGTTAAGGAACATCTGATTCATGGCTTCATCCAGTTCCTAGGTTTCCTCTTTGTATTTATGTTTCCGCCATAGTACTTTTACTAGGGGAGTTGTCTTATTGTGTTACACTTTATCTCTATAGTCAAAGATCTTCAATATCTGATCCTAATAAGTGATATAATAATCATGATATAATAAATATGAATTTATTATGTGTAATGGATCTGATATGTACTTCCTCAAGAGGGATACAAGGAATACGTCATGTACGTGAGAAAGGGTTAGTGGGAGTGATAGTCAATAAGACACAACTATGATGTGATTGAGAATAAAAAAGGGGATGATGTACCTAAGTAATATCTTTCCCTTCATCCCAAATCTCATGAATCACTTCATTGTATATATGTAGAGAAATACTTTGTCCCTAACCTTAAACTCTAAGTCTCATAGGATGTTTTGACAGTATTCTTCTCATATGTCAAAATCACTTTGGTAAGTTGAATAAGGTCAAATATATTATTATAGTTATCTGGACGGGGTTAATAGGTGATAATGAAGGATCATGGCCTAGACCAGTGACTTCCATTGCATGCTAGAAGGGAACTGGCCTAACATCCCCCTAAGTGGGAGAGTGTACGTCATAATTTGTGGTAGCGGGGGCCTGCGTTCGTGCGACCCATACAAAAAAAGTCAAAGATATTATTAATTAATAATATAAAAAACTATAATCATTAAATAATTAAATTTTTTATAAATTAATTATTATTTTAAAATCAACCATGAAATATAGTTATGGAAAATGAACTACATTACAATCATGGAGATGGTAAGCCAAATGTACGTATGAGTAAAGTTTCCATTTTTCGATGATTATTATAGAAATAAGGTAGGTGTTATTTTATATTTCCAAAATGGTAATTATGTCTTAAATGTAATATTATTTCTTTATATACACTTATATATACCATCCATGTGATGTGGTAATGAAAAAAAAATCACATCACATCATGGAGGTGGTAATCCACACATACACACAAATGACATTATCATCTTTTAATGAATTTAATGGTAAGAAAATATGTGATATATTAATTTTAGATAATGATAAATATGTAATTAATATCATATATATAAATTAAATCCATTATCATAAATATATGTGAGAGGAAATGATGGAAAATAAATTACATAGGTTTACGAGGTAGTAGTCTGACGTATACACAAATGATGGTTTCATTTCCCATTTGATGGAATAGGAGATAAATATAGGTTATAAAATCAAAAAAATAAAATATAATTATATTTCAGATAATTATTTTATAATATAATAATGTTTTAATAATATTTTAATGAGTTTGAAGAAGAAATAAAACCAAAATGATTGGTTAAGAACAATACCTCTTTTTCAGAAAACCTCTCTAGGTTTGTAAAAAACACCTTCCTTTGAGGGATTTCTAACCAAAAAAAGGATTCTAAAACATGGGAAGTGAAGTAAGTCAGGTTTTTGGGTAGGTATTGTTAGATCCAAAATTCTTTTTATGTTTGGAGAGGAGAGAAGAGGAGGTGTACTATTATAAGTGGGGGGAGTGGTACACTTGCAATTTTTCAACATTTTAAAATAATATCAAGTCATTTTATTGGAAATATAGATCCAAAATAGCTCATAATATAAGGTGATAAGTTTAAGTTATAAATTTAAGAAAAAATGTGGTTTCATTAAGTTTTTATTTCATTTTGACCCTTATATTTATAGATTAACTCCCTGGTAAACATGTTTTATCCTTAACCATGGTAATACATTTTTATTTTTTTACTATTCATTATGATAAAAAAATTAAGTTACTATTATTACATAATATTAATTATTATAAATAAAAATATGTAATAAATTTTATTAAATTACATTCATATAATTGGCATACTTTAATTTAAAATCGAACTAATAAAATGTGATGAAAAATGTTTTTTCATGAAAATATATTTTTCAAAAAATAGATGATATTATATTCACTTTTGGAATATAATTCATCATTATATTAATTTAAATTCATATATATATATATAATATAAATTTAATATAAAACATTCCTTAATGGGGTTTATTTTAATTAATTAAAATGTCTTAAATTTATTCACTTAAAAATAGTTTGCAGAAAACTGTGTTTTTAAGCATAAAATTAAACTTATAAAAAAATCATGAAAATTGTAGATTAAAATGAAATTAATTATATTATTCCGATTAAAACATTTCAAATGTCACTTTAATACCAAATTTAAAATATAATGAGTATTTTAAATTAATTTATTGAATGAAATGAAATGAAAGTATTTGAAAAATCAATAATTTTCACTATTCACTAAAAAATAAATAATTTTAGAAAAATATCAAAATTTCAACCTAACTTAATTTTAATATTATTATTTTAAAAAATATTTTTATTTTATAAAATATTTTTTTTTAAAATTATAGAAATAAATTATAATATTTTCTCACAAAAGGCATTAAAAACCATTTTCGAAGGAAACCTAATTTTTAAAGAATAAAATGTAAAATAAAAATTGAGTTCTTATTTCTATTAATTTATCAATACACTTATATTAAGTTGGATCATTATATATATTTCACAAATTAGTTAATCCTATTCATACCCTCGGATTTAATATATAGGTCATAATACTCACATTTAAATAATCATGGTTCGTTTAGGCTTAATGTTGTGTTTCTTATATGCCATTAGACATAGTTTTATTTTTTAAAAATCTAGTGTGTTAAAAAAGGGACTTATTAAAAAGTATGAGTCTTATAAAATCACAAACATGGATTAAAAAAATAAAATTTATTTCTTCCCCCTTATGTATATTTATTTTATCCCCCTCCATATTTATTATCTTTACCTTTATTTCTTCATAAGGATCCATTATTGGGGATTCCATAGGAAATTATGGTTTTCAAAGTCCTATTTTACCCTTTTGAATATATTTGTAATTTTTTTTACTTTATTTCAGAACATCATAAACAATTTATCACTGGGATAAAGATAAAATTTCCAGGATGAGACTTCTTTGGAGGGGGGATGTGACATTCTAGGTCTTTTTAATAAGATATCACTTTTACAGGTTACTAATATTCATGATTATGAATTTATATATATATTCTTTAAAAAAATATATATGTTATATCATATCTCAAAAGATATAATATAATCAATTATATACTCATAAAAAATTTAATATTATTATGTTTATTTAATCTAATAAGGGATATTTTATTTAAAGGTTATATAAATTTCTTTAACAAAATTTCTTATTTTAAAACATTAAAAAAATATTTAATTATTAAGTGTGTTATTAATGGATATTAATTTTAATTATATAAATTAAAATTAATATTTATTATGACAAATAATTTTATCATTGTATGTAACAATGATACGTTTTTTCATTTGAAAATAAATAGATTTTATTTCAAATAAACCATTTTTACACATATTATATGGTTTTAATTAAAAATTAATTTTATAAATTTTATAATTTTAATTTGATAAAATGAACATTTTTTTTGAATTTATCAAGTTAAAATTATCATATGGTGATTTTTTATGATTTTTCTAAAATGGTATCTTTTTAGATAAATAATGAAAAATTCAATTCTAATGACACTGTACCTTCTTCAACATCATTATGATTTAATAATGACTTAAAAATATATGAAATATTTTCATTAACTAAATAAAAATTAATGATTAAAATAATTCATTTAAAACTAATATGTTGAATTTATAAATCTATGGTTTAAATTTGGAACCTAATATATATTTTATTCCAATAAAAACTATTTTTGTTTTTTTCTTTTAATTATATATTCAAAATGATCCATTTGATTTTTGATTTCTTTGATATTCAAAAAACTCTTAATTTTTTATTCATAAACTAATAAATATCATGGTAATTTATACATACATGATTTGAATGTAAATTCATTTTTATACTTAAAATGATGTTTTTTCTAAAAAATATTTTTGTTGTGTTAAAAATGATTTTATTAAAATTAATTTTTACCATCTATAGAAATTTAATCTTGTAATTTATCCCCAAATTTTTAATCTGAATTTTCCAATTTGGCAATGTGGTCTATTTCATTTTAGTTCTAAAAATAGGTTACCAAGGTAAAAATTAGTTACTACGGTAAAGCCTAAAGTAGGGTAAACGTGTTAAATCAAGGATTAAGGATTTAAAATATCATTAACCTATATACTTAAATGAGTTTATAAAATCTTGATCAACCTCCCTCTTATCTCTTTTGTATTTTTATCCGTTTTGGATCCTCTTACTTTCAGTATGAAATTTCATTTATATAAAGAAATTAATATTTACAAAAATTTCACCCTCTCCCACTTAAGGTCTTATATATGTTGTTATGATAAGGATAATAATAAAAATACATTATTAATAGTTATAGATAATAATATCTATAGTTAATATAATACATTAATGTTACCAATTTATTTTTAATTTTAAATAATAGCATAATTATCCAAAATACATATGAAATGTCAACACAATGCCTGTGGAAGTAGTATAAATGTAAATATAAATGATATTAATTGTTTAAATTAGAATTCAATATTTATATAGTTATTTTTGAAGACAAATTATGGAAATTATCATAAAATAACAATAAAGGTTATTTAATCTTAAAAATTATTTATAAATCAATAAAAATTCATAAAAATAAATAATTAGTCAAGTGGGGATGTTAATGGTTTAAAATATGATTCATTGTCCATTTTTGAACCAATTTATTTTTATAAAATGTCATTCTTGACCCTTAAAGATTAGATATTTGTGAAAATATAATTTATTTTTTCTTTAAAAGAGGACTCATTACAACCCTTTGAAAACACATCTCAAGTTAGGTTTTCTCTCAATATTCTACCAAAATCTCTCTAAAAACATAACTTTATATGATTATAGATCTATACCTTTTCCAAAAATCCATTCTCTAGAGCCTTTAGACTCAATCTAATATAGGCCATTCAAGGAGGAGGCTAAGAGTTTTCAAGTCTCTTTATTATTTCTTCTTAATAATTATTTATCTTAATTTTTTTTAAAAACTATCTTATTTTGATGAAATTATTTTATTCCCAAGGTATTCGAATCGGTTTTATCCAAAAAACATAGAAATATGAATCATTACCCATCACCGATCTCTTTTCATAAGCCCTTTATTACATCAAAATACAAGTTTTTATAAAATAGTGTCATTTCATTTAAAATTCTACCTTACTCTTTTAAAAAACATAAGTAATATATAAAATTAAACATAAAATTTTAATTCAATTATAATATAAAGTTAAAAAAATAAAAATTCAATCGAGTTTTGGTTTTTTAAATCTTTAGAAAAAACATCGCTCACCATGGTGGTTTTACACTACCTAAGTAAATAATGATGTTTTTTTAAGATTATAACTAAAAATTATATTCTTAAAAAATGAAAATATGAATAATATAACATCAGTATTTAAGTAATTTTATTATTAATATTATGTAATGTTAAAATATCCATCATAATAATGTAACTAAAAGAAAAAAAGCATGGTTATTTTTAACCAATTTTTTTTTTATCATATAAAATTCTTGAAAAATTAACTATATCATGACCTCTTGAACTCCCTTACTTTTAAAATGTCATGAAAATAATACCATGGAACTTCTTAAGCTTATGAAACCATTGTAAAATTAATCTTTACTATTATAAAAATAATGAACCTATTTTGGAGATTATGAACTGAATGAACCCAAAATGACCAATGTCATTTTAGTAAATAAATAAAACTTGATAATAATGGAAATAAAAGGAATAATACTGAGGGAATTAAAATATAAGTGGTTATGAATAAAGTATAAAATTAATATAATTTTATGATTCAAGAGGTTTGAGGACGTATGAGGTGAGCTAGGACTCGAGGTAAGGAGTTTTCCTTTTTAAACCTTACTTTAAATGTTTTGAAGTTTTATTATCAACTATTTTTACTCACATCCTTATTATTTATAATATCTAAATAATTTTATTCTCTATATTTAAATGATTTATGAAGGTTATTTACACTATATTTTATTTTCATTATAAAGGTTTTATAAGGAATCTTTTTAATATTTTTTGTATGGGTTATTTTTTAATTTCTTTGTAAAGGTTTGAAAAAAATGTTTTTTTTAAAATTTAATAATTGATATCCTTTTCTATATATCATGTATATTATTTATTATGAAGATTTATCACCATGTTTTCATGGGTTTCCAAGATAAATTCAATTACCATTATTTTGTGAATTTTCATTTTAAAGGTTATCAAAAGAAAGTGTTACTTATTCTTATTTTACAAAGAAATTTTCTAATTATCTTATAGTATAAGAGGTTTCAATTTGATATTACTTTAAATAAGGAATAAGTTAACCCATTTTTGAAATCATTATTTCTTATGAGTTAACTTAAGATTTTTTTATTACAGGTTGAAAATTAATTTTTTATGAGTGTTACACAAGATATGATGAAAGGAAAAATCCTATATGTTTTATTCATGTAATATTTATTATACATTATAGTTGATGACATGTGATCCCATGATTATCCCTCCAAAAAATTGTGTAATGATTTATTCTCTAGAAATATGATATTGTAATTAACTAGAAAAGTTATTCGATTATAATTTTATTATGTTGGAATTAATTGGTTAATTTATTCCATTATGAGTGAATACGAGTGATGAATATAATAACCCAAGATTACTACATGGTTTTTATATGATTTATATGATTTTTATTGGAAATATTTTTATTTCAATAAATAAGTAATGTTTATGATATTTTAAATGTTATTTTTTTCTAGGAAAAGTTTTTTCATTAGTTATCATGTTTTTAAAGTAACATTCATTATTATTCTATTGTTTTATGTTTGTTTAAAATATTTTTGATGGAAAATTTTATGAAAATAACATGATTTTCAGTTTTAAAGTAATTTTATGTTCCTTTATAAGATCATTTTTTTAAAAGAATTAACTTTAAAGGTTTTTCAAGTATTTCAATTGCCTAACATGTTTTCCCTTTTTTTATACCCCTTAATGAGTTTTTTTTCTCATCCCATGTTTTCAAAATATTTTTCATAGGTCTAAAGGATGGGTGGGAACAATTATGAAGTATATATCTAGATATGAGATATTAGCATTTAATGAATAAATACTATCTTTTAAAGATTTTGGTTTAGTGTAAAAGTTACCATATATCAAGATATTACGTGTTTTTAATTTAAGTGATTTTATAATATGATAAAGATACAAAGATAAAAGGTAATGAGAATGTAAGTAATGAAATATTTTCCATCATCATATAATCATGGTATTTATAAGTACATGTATTTATTGATTTTCTATAAACATGTAACATAGTGGGATTTTTTGAGATTAATAGTTTGGACAGAGCCTCTAAAGAGAGATTTTGAGATGGGTTTGTTATCTCATACAACACCACTTATGCTAGATCCCCCTAAGTGAGCATTGATCGTTGAGTATTATGAATAGAGATACACCCTTTATATGGGAGATATTAATTTCTTTTTATTAGGGATATCCAAAGTAATTTCATAGACATACCTCCATGTTGAAGATTGTGTTGTGATTGGAGACACCCATGTTGCAAGCCGAGTTTTATACTAGTGATAAATTCAATGGAAGATTCTATGGTGAGAGAATAGTTAGAGATAGATGATGCACTGATCCACTCCCACAATCACTATTTTCATTTAGTTCATATCAATCATAAAGTGTTGCAAGTTAGAGCTATGCGATGACATGTTTAAGGGATGACTATGGAAAACTGCAAACAAGTGAAGTGTAAAGAGAAATTCTTTTCATCTCTTAATGTAACCTCATACTAGATGGTACAGACATGAGTTATTCTTATCGAGCCATATATTTGAGAGTTTTAGATTCTAGTGGAGCACCTAGAAAAACAATTTTTATTTATATAATCTTCACCAATGGTGACTATATATAACCCACCCCTTTATACAATGTGAGTTTATCCTTAGTAGAGAAATAGGTATTCTATGGGGTTACTTTTTCATATAGTTGAGACCCAGTGGTACCAACCTTGGTATGGATTTGTTACCCATTACGAGTAATATGTGGTGACACATAGTTGATTAAATGATTTGATTTATACCTTTAGTAGTGGGTAGGGTCCCCTCTGGGATGATGAGAATATCCAACCTTCAAGAAGTTATAGCCAGCTACTCATTATATGGTAAGAATGACTTTATATGCCTTATCCAAGGATGATAATTCACTTACTATGAATGTGTAGGGTTATAAAAATGATTCTAAAGGGTAAAACATGGTTTTAAATTGATATAAGATCTACATATTCATTAATTTTAATTTCATAGGTGGAGTTTAGCTGTTGTGGAGTGGAATGATGAACACCCTTGTGGAGTTTATATAGAATATAAACTCAAACTTAAGATAGTTATTGGTGGTTGCTATTATAGATTATAAAATTTCCCTACTCATACCATGTAAATATCATCTATGTAGTAAAATAACATTTTGGTAGATATAGATTCATGTAAAAGCATTGGTCATCATGACATTGAATCTATAGAATTTTATGCGATCAGAGTGGTGTTGTGGTTTCATGGTAGTTAGAAATTCTAGTAGTATACATCTTGTCGAAATGATCAAGATGGTTCATGAGAATATAGCTTCATAGTAATTAATTATTTTTTAAATAGGGATATATTACTCACCTTTTATCAATGGTGGTGGCCTCACAATCTTTCATTTTGTGAGAGAGGTACATAGTTGTGAAGTAGATTTAATGATCATGTTTAACAAGATGTTTCAGGTGATGGTCCTGGAAGGTTTTTATAAAGGTGTAAAGAATACCATTCAATCCCCCAATTAGATAATTTTAATATCTTGATATTTTAAAAGGAAAAATTATGCTCAATATCATACAAGAAACATCACATCGATATTAAACGAAAAATTAAATATTATTATTTAAATGAGACCATTATAACATAGTCGTTAAATAAGAAGGAATGAATACTATTATATAATATATATAATGGTCATAATAATTACTAATGTTCTAATTATTTATTTTTAAATAAGTATAATATTTTTATTAAAATTATTTTATTCATCAAAAACATATTTTATTAAAAAATGATTTTTATTTCTTTTTATATACAAATAATATAATAAATTTAGAGATATCTTAGAAAACTTATTTTATAAAATAAAATTTATTTTTGAAATAATCATATCAAAATTTTCCTATGGTGATATTTTTTTAATTTTATAAAAATATTGATTTTTCAATAAATAGTGAACAATGCCGATTTTTATTAAAAATTATATTTTTCAAGTATTTACAAGGTAAAATTAAGTTTTTGTTAAGTTTTAATTTTTAATTAGTTACTTTTAATTTAAATTAATCCAATTATGGTTTTTAAAATGGATTTCATTCTTCGATTTAGTATAAAAACAGTTTAAATTTAAAAATCATTCTTTTTCGAAAAACTATTTTTAGTTGCGTTTTTATGATTTAATTTTAAATTAAATGCTAAAAATTTTCTATTTTTAATTTTGAGAAATAGATGAAATATTTTGATTTATTTTTTCTAAATTAATTAAATAGGTTCCATTTATTTTTGGCCAATATGAATAGTAAACTTGGTAAATTTTGTTTCCACAGTTAAGGGTAAATAGAGTAATTAAGGGTAAAACTACTATGATAAGGATTATAAAATTATCCTAAAACCTTTCCAAATTTTATTTTATAAATTAAATTTGATAATTACCTCCTAATATTCTAAATCTATTCATTTAATGGACACTTTTCCATGAAAAAGACATAGATATTATTAAAATCAAAGAAAGTGACAAAACATCACACTATTATTTTTAAATAAGTATAATATTTTTAATGCGGGCTTGAACAGAAGTTATAATTGAATATAAATATTATTTTTAAATATAAAATATTTATATATATCTTGTTAATTTAATTTTAATTTTTAGTGAAGAAACAATTACCTTAAATTCTCACACAATGCTGATACAGTAATTAGTTTATTAATATAAATATAAAATAAACAATATTAAAAATATTAAAATAAATATAATTTGAGATAATTAATGTCATACATGAATTTTATAGACAAAATTGATCTGTTATAGATATAATAAAATAGTTTTTTTAATTATAAGTGTTATCTTGATATTATTAAAGTCAATGTAATGAATAGTCCTTAAAATTGACATTATGAATATTTAATAGTAAATACTATTTTATTAAATGATATAAAATTTATAAAAAATATTAAATACAGAAAAATTATTTATATAATATTTAAAATGTCATAAATCATCCATTTATGAGTATTTTTGTCACGAACCAACCCAGGTCGACCCTGAACCGGACACCCAGGTCACCTGAGCCGGCCCGCGACATGGCCTCAAGCACGTCTCCCCTTACGCCAGAGGTTGCCGACTAGTGGCGAGGGTGTAAGGTGAGTCAGGGGGGGGGAGACTATACCCTCTTATCAAAGTGGAACAAAGGGACCAAAAATATAGCAACGGAAGTAGTGTAAATAATAATAAGAAAACAGTGGAAAACATTTTTCATTTATAAGGTTTGAATAAATTTGGCGAACGACAGTTTATATAAGAGATGCATGCATGACATGCTAATGATACAATGAAAGCATTAAATCACGCGACATACTTACACATCAATGCATAAGTAAATGAACAAAAGTATCCAGCCCTGAGGGCGATCTCCATGAGCATCCCGAGCCCCAACTCGGTCCTTTGCTCCTACCTCCAAGTACAAGAAACAGCAACAACACGGTCCTGCAACCAAATGGAATCTACTCGGGTACCCCAGTGCAATGGCGGCCCGAGTGGGGTGTGAGATATATATATCTCAGTAGGCCGGAACCACCAGGGTCTAGCCCACTCTAGACCATGAAATATAATTAAACAAAGTGCTGGTATTTTCGAACAATAACGACACAATGCAAACAATAAACGCCCGTCCAGGTTCCAGAAAGGACACCTGGCGGAACTACCTGCTTCAGCCCATAGCCGGGATGAAAACCTGTTTAAAACAACACAAGTAAATTTGGTTCAAGCATAAAAACACTTTTTATCATTTTGCTCACTTACTCTATTTATTCACTTATCATTTCAACTCAGACTGGAAATCCACTCATTCTTACCTTTCTTTATTTGATCACAATTCACTCGGGTTTTACCCACATCTCTCATTCTTTTCATAAATCATTATTATCATTCGTTCGGTGTAGATCGCCATGTCTAACACCCCGTATATCACAAGCTTGGATAACCATTGGGAAGGAACGTCATGTCCAAAACCCAAATTTTAAGTCGATCTAGAACGTCATGTCTAGGACCCAAAATCTCATTCAGTGTAGATCGTCTTGTCTAACACCCTATATCACAAGCTTGGATAACCATTGGGGAGGAACGCCATGTCCAAACCCAGATTTTAAGTCGATCTAGAACGCCATGTCTAGGACCCAAAATCTCATTCATTTATCACTTAATTAATCAATCGACGCAATTCTCATTTCATGATTAATCCTTCACGTTTAGTTATCCAAATCAGATCTCAACTTTTTATAATCAATTATCATAATTAGCTATCCTTGTTCAACATTCTGGAACTTGCACGACCAATAGAAGGTAAACAAAAGCATATGGCACCAACATGCCTCTATGTTAGGTGATTAATGACATTAGATGGTACAAGTACAAGCACGCCATTGATCAAGTATAATGTCAAGCATAAAGTGTCATAAGGCTTTTAAGCAAGCAATCACAAAAAAAGAAATCTGCTACTACATGTTTATTTTGAAGGCAGCTCACCTCCATTGGAGGAGTTTTATTAGAAAACATGTCATTACTTTATCAAACAATTCATTTAGTGATATTTATCATTTTCTTTAAAACTCATTCAACACTTAAAAAAGTTAAGAAGCCAAAAAATAGGAAAGGCAATCATGAAATTCTATTCCTACATTTTTAGATTGAAGGCAGTGCACCTCGAAAGAGGGGTTTTATTATTAAATCGTTAGTTTAGTGACCAAACAAACTCTTTTATCTTATTCCATCAATTCACACGATTTGCACAGAAGCATTTAATCGAAACTAAACTTGCATAATTAAAATACTAAGTGCAATATTAAACTCACTATTACTTTACTTAAATTTAAAGGGCAAGGAGAGGGACCCTACCTCAAGGTGGATCCATCCGTCCACTCCGGTTCTTGGCGCTTTCTAACTAAAGCTGTCGCAGCTGCTCCCCCACGAGGCATATGTGATTTCACATACGTATAAGGACACCTAGCCCCTATGCACACGCTCCGTATGGCCATGAGCGTGCGCAAGGGGATCCTTACACATATGCTTATACACATAAGCCTGTCTCCACTCACCTGCACAAGAACTTTTTATATATGTAATGGGGACAACTAGCCCCGTACATGTGTATATTCGCTGCCATGGACAAATATACGCACGCCGGGGGAACCCACGTACATATAAATACGTACCTATGCCTGCGCAGGTGAGTCACCTAAACTCCGGCAACCCGAAAACATACTGAAACCTCCAACGCACTATAAGACAACCACTACGAACCTTAAGACACAAAGATAAACCAATTTAGGCTAGGAAAAACCAACCAGAAAAATTAAACCCTTACCTCGGGGGCTGGAGACAGGCCAAAACGAAGGCGAACCACACCGCGAAGCTCAACGCACTGCCAACGACAAACCAGGGACTCATAAACATCAAAATCCCCTAATTTAACAAGTTCAAAACAAGGGGAAAGGTGAAAACCTCACCCCGAAACCATTCCGAAAATCCGAACCACCCGAACCGCTTCGCCTTCGGCGGCGGTTGCCGGAACGCGTGCCAAGGAGTCCCAACGGACCTTCCGCGCCGACCTAGAACAAGAGCAAGACGAAAAACCGGACCACCTCAAAGCCCTAGGGTTCGGCCATACCTCACCGGGTGCCTATTAGGTCAAAATGAAGCCAGAAACGGGGAGGAGAAGGGAGAGAATAGCTTACCATGATGATTCGGAGCGAAGCCGAGAAGAAAAACCGAGAAGAACAGGGAAGGAGGCGGCGCCGTGGAGGGGGGGGGGGGGGGTCGCGCGCGGCTCGCCGGGGGAGAAGGGAGGGGGTGCGTCGCGGGTTGAGTGAGGGTGAGGGAGGTGTGTTTAGTTTAGGTTTTTTTTCTTTTTAATTTATTTTATTTTCATTTATTTTAATTTTAAATAAAAACTAAAACGCACCCAACCCGCACGGTTTTATCCGCACCGTCAGAAACACCGTGTGCAGCCCGCGCGCCTGCTACGGGATACCCGGGGGTACCCCGCACGGCCAACCCGCACGGTTAAACATACCACGAGCAGTTCGATATCACCACTTAAAACGGCTCCATACCTCGGAACCTCGTTCTGAAGCTCGATTTTAAAACCGACCTGTTGATAAAAGAAAAAGTTCAAAAACCTTCGCATTTTATCTGCTCTAAAAAAAACGGTTCGTTACAAACTACCCACCTAAAAAAAACTTCTTGTCCCCGAGAAGCCTTCGGAAAACAACGAAAACATCACCCGACCTACAAGGGTCATGAAGTTGCATTCAACCGGTCGCATTGCGTTTCCAACGCCCAATGCACCTTTAAGCACTTTCTAAGAAAACTGCACTTAAGCCTTTACAACTCGAGCCAACGCTCACGTTACAACTGAAACATCAAAGCAGAGCTTACATCCGAGGCCATTATAGGGACCTCAACCCATGAAAACGGTTGAATCATGATCAACCAACTAAAATTGGTCACGCAAGATTTCCTCGAAAGACATTGCCGACCTAAGATTCACACTCACCCTTAAACCGACGACATGCTTTTAAAACTGTTCCATTATCAACTACGCGTACACCGAAGTCCTTACACGACCTTTGGTGACATTCGCAAGTCAAGCCAACACAAGAATATTATAAAACTATCGTGCCTCATCACGAAGCGTAACTCCAAGAAACCGTGCATCCCACACACAACTAGAGAGAGATTATGAAACAAACCAACAACTTTTAAACTTTAGCGCGGCGTATAACCGACACTATCTTAGTGTATCCAAGACGACGTCAAGATGGGGGACATGCTCGTCTCATCCAGCAGAGTACACTAAGATTAAACCAAGGTCGCTGAGAAGATCATTCGGACCAACTCTGATTCCTATACCACCCGAGGCATTCATATACATCCAAGCTTAACCGCTGAAACTCTTCCTGCACTAATAGAGTTTCTAAAGAGTTGCTCACACAACCAACCTTATCATAGTCGTGCTGCCAAGCAAGCACCGACATGAAAACAGAAACTCATGCGACACTACCCACCTTAGGAGTGTCCATGTCGTCGTAAGAACTAGCCACTCACCGGCGCGCTATTTTTGAAACACTTTAACGCACGTGTGGCGTTCCTCGAACTACGATCACCACATCATAAGCTCACACTGAAAACAAGGCAACTCAAGCTCTAAGGGTACTACCTAGCACGGGCTAGTCCCTTACGAAGCACACACGTCGACCCTAACTCTTGGTCACACAAAACAAGGATTACTAGGCTCAAAAACCCCTTTCCGTTTTATCCACTTCATTACTTCCTTTCAACCTTTAAAACATTTAAAGAATTTTAATCAACCCACAATTACTATTTCAAAACTAATTACTTGGTTTTCAGACAACGCCCCATGGAAAAACAGACAAGCTATAACCAACTTCCTCTTTAAAAAAAATTAACACATAATGTTATCCAAGAATAAACAGGTAATTTAGCATCTAAATTCCTTTTTAACAAAGAGGCGACCCCGAGGGTCCCATTTATTCAATTCGGGTTCATCAAAAGCAACCACATATCAGTTCATTCCATAAGGACGTGCCCCAACTAGCCTCCTCGGGTCTAGTTGAGCATGTTTAAAAGCACACCAAACTATCTCAATCAAAATGCAATAGTTTTACATTAATAATCATTTTCAAACACACTATGGTCTAACAAGGTTCAGTCACATGGGTGGCCACCTACCAATCGATAAGGCGCACATACACCTTACCGTTGGCATTTGGCTCCCATTTATCAAATCAATTTTTTTTTCATTTAACATTTTAACTTAGCATCCCTCTTTTAAAGGTTTGAAACCACAGTTTACCCTTTTCCCAATTATAAAGCGCCCATACACCTTACAATGGAAAACTGGCTCCGTCGTAATCGCAACCAAAAAATTCAGCCAAAGCTACCAAGCTTTTACTAGCAAGCTAACAAGCCACTACAAACAGCTAACACAAGGCAACAAGCTAACAAGCTGAAATCACTAAAACATGCTATAACACAGTGCATGACACACAAGCAAGATAGAAAACATGACATGTTATCACCCAAACATGTTAATTATCACTGAAACATGCTTTCTAAAGAGGCGTGCTAAATAAATCCAGACATGACATATTTCCAAGGCACACAATCAAAATCACCAGGCATCCTACTAATGCAACTACATGGAATGGAACATATGCATGACATGTGAATCTATAAGTGTCTAATATGATGCATGCAATGCAATTTTCTGGCCATATCGGGCCAAGAAAATTTTCAAAACCTCTTCATAAACAAATAATCAGTGGAAAGTACAACATTCACCCAAGGTGAAATCACATCAACTGTAACATCAAAAAACATGAACATCAATTCCCAGCCCTGGCCACTTGGTCATTTACCGTACGTGGGGTGATCAGTCCCAGACACGGCTATTACCCAAGCGCCGACACATTCCTAATCTCCTGTCTACCAATCCCAAAACAGTAAGACAATGAAAATAAAGAAACCTCCTCTGATACCATTTTGTCACGAACCAACCGAGGTCGACCCTGAACCGGACACCCAGGTCACCTGAGCCGGCCCGCGACATGGCCTCAAGCACATCTCCCCTTACGCTAGAGGTTGCCGACTAGCGGTGAGGGTGTAAGGTGAGTCAGGGGGGAGACTATACCCTCTTATCAAAGTGGAACAAAGGGACCAAAAATACAGCAACAGAAGTAGTGTAAATAATAATAAGAAAACAGCGGAAAACATTTTTCATTTATAATGTTTGAATAAATTTGGCGAACGACAATTTATATAAGAGATGCATGCATTACATGCTAATGATACAATGAAAGAATTAAATCACGTGACATACTTACACATCAATGCAGAAGTAAATGAACAAAAGTCTCTAGCCCTGAGGGCGATCTCCATGAGCATCCCGAGCGCCAACTCGGTCCTTTTCTCCTACCTCCAAGTACAAGAAACAACAACAACACGGTCCTGCAACCAAATGGAATCTACTCGGGTACCCCAGTGCAATGGCGGCCCGAGTGGGGTGTGAGATATATATATCTCAGTAGGATGGAACCACCGGGGTCTAGCCCACTCTAGACCATGAAATATAATTAAACAAAGTGCTGGTATTTTCGAACAATAACGACACAATGCAAACAATAAACGCCCGTCCAGGTTCTAGAAAGGACACCTGGCAGCACTACCTGCTTCGGCCCATAGCCGGGATGAAAACCTGTTTAAAACAACACAAGTAAATTTGGTTCAAGCATAAAAACACTTTTTATCATTTTTCTCACTTACTCTATTTATTCACTTATCATTTCAACTCAGACTGGAAATCCACTCATTCTTACCTTTCTTTATTTGATCACAATTCACTCGGGTTTTACCCACATCTCTCATTCTTTTCATAAATCATTATTATCATTCATTCGGTGTAGATCACCATGTCTAACACCCCATATACCACAATCTTGGATAACCATTGGGAAGGAACGTCATGTCCAAAACCCAAATTTTAAGTCGATCTAGAACGTCATGTCTAGGACCCAAAATATCATTCATTGTAGATCGTCATGTCTAACACCCTATATAAAAAGCTTGGATAACCATTGGGGAGGAACGCCATGTCCAAACCCAGATTTTAAGTTGATCTAGAACGCCATGTCTAGGACCCAAAATCTCATTCATTTATCACTTAATTAATCAATCGACGCAATTCTCATTTCATGATTAATCCTTCACGTTTAGTTATCCAAATCAGATCTCAACTTTTTATAATCAATTCTCATAATTAACTATCCTTGTTCAACATTATGGAACTTGCACGAGTAATAGAAGGTAAACAAAAGCATATGGCACCAACATGCCTCTATGTTAGGTGATTAATGACACTAGATGGTACAAGTACAAGCACGCCATTGATCAAGTATAATGCCAAGCATAAAGTGTCATAAGGCTTTTAAGCAAGCAATCACAAAAAAAGAAATCTGCTACTACACGTTTATTTTGAAGGCAGCTCACCTCCATTGGAGGAGTTTTATTAGAAAACATGTCATTACTTTATCAAACAATTCATTTAGTGATATTTAGCATTTTCTTTAAAACTCATTAAACACTTAACAAAGTTAAGAAGCCAAACAATAGGAAAGGAAATCATGAAATTCTATTGCTACATTTTTAGATTGAAGGCAGCGCACCTCGAAAGAGGGGTTTTATTATTAAATCGTTAGTTTAGTGACCAAACAAACTCTTTTATCTTATTCCTACAATTCACACGATTTGCACAGAAGCATTTAATCGGAACTAAACTTGCATAATTAAAATACTAAGTGCAATATTAAAATCACTATTACTTTACTTAAATTTAAAGGGCAAGGAGAGGGACCCTACCTCAAGGTGGATCCATCCGTACACTCCGGCTCTTGGCGCTTTCAAACTAAAGCTGTCGCAGCTGCTCCCCCACGAGGCATATGTGATTTCACATACGTATAAGAACACCTAGCCCCTATGCACACGCTCCGCATGGCCATGAGCGTGCGCAAGGGGATCCTTACACATATTCTTATACACATAAGCCTGTCTCCACTCACCTGCACAAGCACTTTTTATATATGTAATGGGGACAACTAGCCCCATACATGTGTATATTCACTGCCATGGACAAATATATGCACGCCGGGGGAACCCACGTACATATAAATACATACCTATGCCTGTGCAGGTGAGTCGCCTAAACTCCGGCAACCCGAAAACATACTGAAACCTCAAACGCACTATAAGACAACCACTACGAACCTTAAGACACAAAGATAAACCAATTTAGGCCAGGAAAAACCAACCATAAAAAATAAACCCTTACCTCGGGGGCTGGCGACAGGCAAAAATGAAGGCGAACCACACCGTGAAGCTCAACGCACTGCCAACGACAAACCAATGACTCATAAACATCAAAAGCCCCAAATTTAACAAGTGCAAAACAAGGGAAAAGGTGAAAACCTCACCCCGAAACCATTCCGACAATCCGAAACCACCCGAACCGCTTTGCCTTCGGCGGCGGTTGCCGGAACGCGTGCCAAGGAGTCCCTACAGACCTTCCGCGCCGACCTAGAACAAGAGCAAGATGAAAAACCGGACCACCTCAAAGCCCTAGGGTTCGGCCATACCTCACCGGGCGCCGATTAGGTCAAAATGAAGCCGGAAACAAGGAGGAGAAGGGAGAGAATAGCTTACCATGATGATTCGGAGCGAAGCCGAGAAGAAAAACCGGGAAGAACGGGGAAGGAGGCGGCGCCGTGGAGGGGGGGGGGGGGGTCGCGCGCGGCTTGCCGGGGGAGAAGGGAGGGGGTGCGTCGCAGGTTGAGTGAGGGTGAGGGAGGTGTGTTTAGTTTAGGTTTTTTTTTTTAATTTATTTTATTTTCATTTATTTTAATTTTAAACAAAAACTAAAACGCACCCAACCCGCACGGTTTTATCCGCACCGTCAGAAACACCGTGTGCAGCCCACGCGCCTGCTACGGGATACCCGGGGGTACCCCGCACGGCCAACCCGCACGGTTAAACCTACCGTGCGCAGTCCGATATCACCACTTAAAACGGCTCCAGACCTCAGAACCTCGTTCTGAAGCTCGGTTTTAAAACCGACCCGTTGATAAAAGAAAAAGTTCAAACACCTTCGCATTTTATCTGCTCTAAAAAAAAAACGGTTCGTTACAATTTTGAAATTTTATAGTAACTATATTATCCCTCAAAGAGTAAAAATCCATTTCATCACAATAAATGTTAAAGGGATTAAATAAGGTTTAAAAAAAAATATAATGGTATAACCATGAACTAAACTTTTCCAAAAAATTATTTTATTAATAATATTCTACCATTATCACATTAGAATATAATTTGTGTTATTTAATGAGATAATTTTCATGAAAATGACTTATATATTATTTAAATCAAATATAGTTACAAAATGTTACTCTCTTTGTATTTAATATATTTTATGAGTTCATATAGTGATAAAACTAATATATGAACAAAAATAAATGTCTATTTTGATATTAATGAAATTATTTTCATTATATAAATTTATTTTTAGTTTTTATAAGTTATATAATTACCTTAAATGATTTTAAAATCCTAATAAAATATTTATTTAATTAATAAAGAATAAAATAAATGAATTTAAAAATATTATTTTTAATATAATTTGAATAATTTAATATTTAAAATGAATTTTATAGATCCATATTATATAATAAATAGGTCATAAATCATTTTATTTTAATTTCACCTTTTTGATGTATTTGAAGTCAAATTAAATGAATAGTGTCAAAATTGACATTAATGATAATTTATCAAAATAATGTATTAATTTATTATATAAAATTAATAAAAATATTATATTTAACAATTTTAATGGAATATAGTTAAACACATAGTATATTTTTCTTTTATGAGTCATTTTACCATTTATAGTAACATTATCAACCCTTTATGATTAAAATAGGGGTTACCACACTTAAGGTAAAAAATAACTATCCAAGGGGTAAATCAAAAGGATAAGGTTTAAAATAACATAAAAACTTGTATAAATTATATTTTTTATAGTATTACAACACTATCATATCTTATATTTTAATTAATTTCCATTTTGGGGCATTTGGAATGATAAATTAATTTATTCTTTTGGAAAATTCTTAAAGTGCCTCTCACTTCAATTATAAAAGGGAACCTCCTCCCTCACTTCATTTCATCACTTTGAGTCTTATGTATTGGATGTAATCTACCAATTAATAATTTCAAATTTCCAATACACATTTTATATATTATTATCTCCTCAAAATACCAACCCTAAAACCCTTTAGAGGAGATTCAAAGGAGGCATTTCGAAGAAGAGGTAATCAATCTTACTGATCGCTTTCTTTTTATACTCTTATTACCTAATATAAATATATTATGTATATAAAAAATAATAAATTAATTATAATAAATATGATTAAATTTTATTATGATTATGAAAACACCAATACAAACCCCTTTCCCATCAAATAAGAAGTGAAAGTATCGCTCGTGCGTACGTATGACCTACCATATCCACGCAGCGATATAATTCATTTTTCATCACCATATTTTATGGATGAATATTATTATAGGATTATTGATTATATATGATATTTATAATATAATTATACTTATATAATGATAATATAATACCTACCTTCTTATCATCTAATATTTTGGGAAACGATATTGTCGCTCGTGTGTACGTATGGACTACTATCTCCACAATGCGATGTGATTCATTTTTCATGTATATTTCACACGGATGATAATAAGGATTATTTTTATGAATAAATATGATATATAAATGTTATAATAAATATTATGGACATATTAATTCTTATTCTATTAATCAAAAAAATGAAAATAGTGTTCATGCGGACGTATGAATTACCATATTCATGAACAATGTAATTTATTTTTCTATATCTAATTTATATAAATTATTATAAATATTTATATAATTATTATATATTATGTTTATAACATGATTAAAACTTTGTAAATTATGAGACCAATATCAAAGTATAAGGATAAACACTGCTGAACCAAAAATGCTTGGAAAACGAAGCAGTTATCACCCATAACAACGATTTTAATAAAAAAAATATTAATAAACATATGATAAGATTTTATAAATAAATAATAAATGGTATTAAATAATTAATGTTATTTAATAAATTTATAATAAACTTATATTATTATACAGGAGGTTTGCCCGTGTACGAAAGTCAAGACTTAAGGTAAGGGGATTTCTAGTCTCACTTTTATTCCTATGATAATTACGATATAATAACCAATAATATATTTTGTGTGGCATATATACTACCCATGAATGTAATTTATGATAATTAACCTCAAATTTATGGTTATTTACATATCCATTTTATGATCTCTCTTTCATGTGATTTAAGGTTCAAAAGTTAGCAAATTGGTAAAGGAATGTTGTCTCAATTTTCCTTCTATGAGACACATGTTATGTTATGAACCTATATTATTTTAAAAGGTCTATATAATTAACTTTTACATGATGTATCATGAATATAATTTATTTCATCTATTATAAGTTTCTTGTAATGTTATTTTCTCTTTTCTGGATTTTTTTTATTTAAAAACCATATTTTCTTAAAATGTTTTAAAAAATGTTTTCAAATGATATTTTATGAATTTTAAAGTAATGGGATTTAAAATATGTTTTAAATGGTTTTAAAAGTTTTATTTATAAGTTTTTAAAGGTTATTTTCATTGAAAAAGGTTTTTAAAATGTTTTATGATTTAAAAATCATTTTACAAAGTAGAAAATATATTTTCCTCAAGAAATGTTTTTAAAGGATCGTTCAAAATTATTTTCCATATTAGATGAATTCTATTACGGTTACTCATTTTTTACTAGGGATATGATCCAAGCATACCATTCTTATTATTTTTATGAATGTTGTATGTTTATAATAAAATGAGGTTTATGAATTTTGTTTCTTTTTATGGGTTATGATATGATGAATGATTTATATTCTTGTGGCACATATATGTATGGTTTTCATTTTGTGATGGGTGGGACCTATATCTACCACCAATTCATTGGGTAAATATTTATATCTCATGAGATATACAGGAATGGAATGAGGAATGGATTCATTTTAGTAATACAAGGCTGGAGAGGGGAGTGAAAATAGTTTATTAAAGGAATTTGTCTTCTATGATAGTCTTATAAGTGAGCCTTGACTAATACAGAAATAATTTTCTATCATTATGTTTTTGAAAAAATTACATGTATTATGTTATGCCCTCATAGATCATGTTATTTGATTATTTTATGATTAATTTCTTATAAAAATACATGTTTTATTCCATGACTCAATATTTTTATCTTTGATATATAAGGTATAATTTGAAAATATTATGTTCATAATAACATACCATTTTGATCATAATATACTTTTATATGGTATTGGCTTGATATTTCCTTTGTTTACCCATACTGAGAATCTGATCTCACCCATTTCTTATGTTTCTTTTTCTTATGTTATGAGGAAATATATTAAATGTGTTTTTTCTAGAAGGATTTCACAAGGATGATGTTGATGACCTTTTGTGAAATAATAAAAGTTGGGTGTAGTGGGAGATAATATTGATCTTTATGAACTAGTTTATTTTTCTATGATATGTAATAGTTTTTACTAATTTTATCAAACTCTAAACCAAAAAGGTACTTGGGTATGTAAGCAATCCAATATTTCCTTTTGATTTTTTAATTTTTGATGGAAAAAAATGGGTCACATTTGTAAATTTTATGTCTTTAGAATCGGATATAGAAGTGCGGATTTTGGGTTATTACATTTGGTATTAGAGCATGGTTTAGATAACTTTATATATTAGGATGTTTTCAAGAGAAATTATCTTAAGAGTTATAGATACTATCATGGTTATATAATACCATAAGTTTAGAGACATAGAAAACCATTTTTAGGTTTTAAGATATGAAATTTTAAGGTGACTAATGATATTATGGGAGATATTTATTTTTTTGAGGTAATTAAGGGTTATTGTATTTTGGGATGAAAAATGAAAGGTATTAGATAAATTTTAAGGTTAAAACATTTATTTAATATTGAATATGTTAAATATATTTTTAGGTTGTTTATCATGTTTTTGGAATTTTATAAGGATTATATTAACGTAGTTTTAGAAAAAAGACAACCCACAGGATGGGTGACTCGACAAGGCCATGGGGATTTAACCAACAACATAAGGGTGATAAAGGTGAATCTCCTACCACTATCCTACATGAAGTCCTAGTTAGTATAAAAATTTATTTTTAGTTAAACGATATGATGGATGAAGAATAAGTTGAATTTGGGGAACATATGTTTTATCATATAGATAACCATGGGTTTAGATACTGATTTGTTGGTCAAGTGATTAATGTTATATCAGAAGAAGATCTTTATCTTTTAAAAAATAATATTATATTATGGGATATTATTTAAGTAATAAAGGTTTAATTAGAGGAATATGTGTTTTTATTATGGATTTATAGTGATTTTGGTTTATGGAAATGGTTATAATATCATGAAGATTATTATGGAAATTAATTTTTGGTATGATTCACTAAGAGTCATTGATTTTATTTAGAGATAAATGTTATATTTATCTTGGAATATGATGGGATTAAATACATCTATTTTTTTGGGCTTTAATCTTAGTATATAATATTTTTGTGGAAATTTAAGGATAGTTATTTGTTGAATGTTCTAAGTTAAACCTTAGATATTGCTAATGAATTTTAGAGATTAAAATAGTTTTTATTCATTTAAAAGTTTATTATTTTTATAGAATTATCTTACCTTGTAATAACAATTTTGGTTTTTGTTAATGTTTCAAGATAGGAGAAATATATTTTTAATCTTTTTAGGATTATGATATTTATTAGAAGTTAATTCTAGTTATTCAAGTGTGAAAAATTTATCTTGAATACTCAACGTTTGATGAAAAATATGAATTTGTGGTGGAAATTGATTAAATAATGAAACATTAATTTTCAAGTAAGCATGTTTCCTTATGTTCTCAGTTTATAAATAAAATTAATTCCACAAATTTAGGAAAAGGATATTGTAACAAAAACATTATCTATTTACTTTTCTTACTAAGAAATCAATGACCTTTTAACCCATCACAGATTTGCAGTTTTGTGACGGTTAAATTTATAAAGACCATATTCTATATCACTCCCTATCAAAACTTTATAGTTAGATTTCTATTCTACATACATGTATTCCTACATGGAATCCTAGTTTGTGTTATTTCAAATGACCTTTAAAATTTCTTTTCTCTCTTTTCAAGAGGAGGTTTTATTGACCCTTTTTTATGTGGGATTTAAATAAAGGTATTTTGAAAATTCAAACCCTTATTACTAAGAATAAGTTCAAATTGTGAGGGTGAAATTTATTAAAGGTGTGTGTGTGTGGGGGGGGGGGTAATTTTATATCCTGATATTTTAGGAAACATTATGTTCAATAGCGTATAAGAAATGCCACATCGAGATTAAATGAACAACTAAATATTATTATTTAAATGTGAACATTATAACATAACCATTAAATAATTAGGAATGAATAATATTATAAAATATATATAATATCTATACTCATTTATAATTTTTTAATTAATTCTTTGTAAATAAGTACTAGATTTTTATTAAAATCATTTTATTCATAAAAAACATATTTTATTCAAAAAATGATTTTTATTTCTTTTTTATGTATAAATAATATAATTAATTTTTGGATATTTTATATAATTTATTTTATAAAATAAAATTTATTCTTGAAATCATCATATCAAAATTTTTCTATTGGTGAAATTTTTAGAATTTTTTAAAGAGTTTGATTTTTCAATGAATAGTGAAAATACAAATTTTTATTAAAAATTATATTTTTCAACTATTTAAAAGGTCAAATTAAGTTTTATATTATTTTTAATTAGTTAATTTTAATTTTAATTAATCCAATTGTGGTTTTTAAAATAGATTTTATAATTTAATTTAGTATGAAAATGGTTTAAATTTTAAAATCATTTTTTTCCTGAAAAACTATTTTTCATTGTGTTTTTCGGATTTAATTTAAAATAAGATGTGAAAATGTTTTGAATTTTAAAAAATGGATGAGAAATTTTTATTTAATAGATACTAATTAAGTAAATAGGTTCCTTTTATTTTTGGTCAATATAAATAGTACCCTTGGTAAATTTTTATTACCACAGTTAAGGGTAAATAGGGAAATTAAAGGTAAAAATACTATGATAAGGACTATAAAATTACCCTAAAACTTTCCAAAATCTAATTGGATAAATTAAATTCAACCCTTAACAACCAATATTCAAAATTTAGTAATTTAACAGACACTTTTCCATGAAAATTACATAGATATTATTAAAATCAATGAACATGATAAAATGTCACACTCTTATTTTTAGATAAGTATAATATTTTTAATATGGGTATGAACAGAATGTATGCTTGACTATAAATATTATTTTGATGATAAAATATTTATATAAATCAAGTTAATATAATTTTAATTTTTTTGAAGAAATAATCACTTTAAATTCTCACACAACGCTGATGTTGTAATTATTTTATTAATATAAATATAGAATAAATGATATTTAAAATATTAAAATAAATATAATTTGTGATAATTAATTTCATCCAAGAATTTTATAGATAAAATTTACCTATTATATATTTAATAAAATAGTTTTTTTAACTATAAGTGTTATCTTGATATTATTAAAGTCAATGTAATGATCGGTCCTTAAAATTGTCATTATGAATATTTAATAGTAAATAATATTTTATTAAATGATATAAAATTTATAAAAAACTTAAATTCGAAAAAATTATCTATATAAGATTTAATATGTCATAAAATATCCATTTATGAGTCTTTTTAAACTTTATAGTAACTATATTAACTCTCAAAGAGTAAAAATCCATGTTGTTATGGTAAGAGTTAAAGTGGTTAAATAAGGGCTAAAATAAAAATATAAGGGTATACCAATGACCTAAACTTTTCCAAAAATTATTTTATTAATAATATTCTACCCTCATCACCTTATAATTAAATTTTATTTATTTAATGGATGCTTATTCCTGAAAATGACTTATATATTATTTAAATCAAAGATAGTTACAAAATGCCACTCTCTTTGTATTTAATATATTTTATGAGTTAACATAGTGATAAAAACAATATATGAATGAACCTAAATATATATTTTTATCATAATGAAATTATTTTAAATATATATATATATTTAATTTTTAGAAGTTATACAATTAGCTTAAATTCTTGTGAAATGCTAATACAATATTTATTTATTTAACAGAAAAATAAAATAAATGAATTTAAAAATAATTTTTTTTGATATAATTTGAAATATTTAATATGTGAAATAAAATTTTTAGATATATATTACATATTAAAGAGGTTTTAAATTATTATTATCTAATTTAACCTTTGGTTTTTAAGTATTTGAATTCAAATTTAACGAAGTGTTAAAATTTACATTAATGATAATTTATTAAAATAATATATTATTTTATTACATAAAATTCATAAAAATATTATATTCGACCATTTTAATGGAATATAGTTAAAAAAAATCATAAATGTTCCATTTATTAGTCATTTTATCATTTATAGTAACATTATTAACCCTTTATGATTAAAATAGTGGTTACTATGGTTAAAGTCAAACACAACTAACCAAAGGTTAAATGAAAAGGATAAGGTTTAAAATGACACAAATAATCATCTAAATTCTATTTTTTATGGGATTAAAACACTATATTATCTTATCTTTGAATTAATTTCAATTTGGAGGAATTTAGAATGATAAATTAATTTATTATTTTGGAAAATTCCAAAAGCGCCCCTCACCTCAATTATAAAAGGGAACATCCTCCCTCACTTCATTTCATCACTTTGAGTCTTATTTATCATGAATAATCTAAAAATTAATCTTATAAACTTTACTAGACACATCCTAGAGGTTATTATCTCAAAACACCAACACTAGAACCCTTTAGAGGAGATCCAAAATAGAAGTTTCAAAGAAGAGGTAATCGCTCTTACCGATCACTTTCTTTTTCTACTATTATTTACCTCATCTAAATATATGATATAAATAAAAAATAATAACTTAATAATACCCAATATTCTGAAATTTTATTATGATTATGAACACACCAATATACCCCCTTTCCCATCAAATAAGAAGTCAAATTATCACTCATGCGTTTGTATGACTTACCGTCTCCACATAGCGATACAATTCATTTTTCATCACATTATTTTATTAATGAATATTATAATAGGATTAATGATTATATATTATATTTATAATATAATTATTATTATCTAATTATAATATCATATATACCTTCTTATCATCTAATCTTTTGGGAAATGATAACGTCGCTTGTGCGCACGTATGGACTACCATCTCCATGATGTGATGTGATTCATTTTTCATTTATATTTCATATTAATGATAATAAGGATAAATTTTATGAATATATATGATATAATAATGATTTTAGAGATATTATTTTTATTTAACTTTATTTTATTCTATCAATTGAATAAATGAAAACAACGTTCATGCGTACGTACGACCTACCGTTCCCATGACCGTTGTAATTAATTTTTCTATCTCTAATTTACATGAATGATTATATATATGTATATAATTATTAAATATTATGTTAATAACATGATTAAAACTATGTAAATTATGATACCCAGATCATATTATAAGTAGTAAGACTAAGGAACTGAAACATACTTGGAAAACGAAGTAGTTATCACCCAGAACAGTGATTTTAATAAAAAATTATTAATAAATGTATGATAATATGTTACAAATAAATAAAACATGGTATGATATAATTAAGGTTATAGAATAAATTTATAATAAATTTATAATATTATACATTAGGTTTTAATGTGTATGAAAGAATTCAAGACTTAAGGTAAAGATATTTCTAGTTTTACTTTTTTTCTACGTGAATTATCCTATATTCACCACTCATTTATTTTTTGTGGTGTATATACTACCCATGAATGTAATTTATGATAATTAACCTAAAATTTATGGGTATTTATATTTTCATTTTATGATCTATATTTAATGTGGTTTATAGTTTAAAAGTTACCAAATCGATAAGGTAATTTTGTCTCAATTTTTCTTCTTTGAGAAACATGTCATGTTATGCACCTATATTATTTTACAAGGCCTATATAATTCCCTTAAAAATTTTGTTTCATGAATATAATAATTTTTATGGTATTATAAGTTTCATGTAATGTTATTTTCTCTTCGGAAAGGTATTTTTTATTCAAAAACCATGTTTTCTAAAAGTGTTTTAAAAAATGTTTTTAAATGATATTTTAGGAATTTAAAGGAAAATGTTTTAAAAGATGTTTAAAATGGTTTTAAAAGTTTCCTTTATAAAATTTTCAAGGTTATTTTCTGTCAAAATTTTTTTCTAAATGTTTTATGGTTTAAAAATCATTTTACAAAGCATAAAGGATATTTTCCTCAAGAGATGTTTTTAAAGGATCGTTCAAAATTATTTTCCATATTAGATGACTTATGTTGGTGTTAATCCTGCCTTACTAGTGATATGATACAAGGATACCATTATTATTATTTCTCTAAATGGTTAATTTTTATTATGGAATGATGTTTATGAATTATGTTTCTTTTCATGGGTTATGATATGATTAATGATTTATATTCTTATGGACCACATATGCATTATTTTTATTATGTGATGGGTGGGACCTATATCTCCTTCTAATGAATTGGGTAAATATTTATTTCTCATGAGATATACAGGACTAGAATGAGGAGTGAACTCAATTTAGTAATAAATGGCTAGAATGAGGAGTGAACTCGGTTTAGTAAAGGACTTTGTCTGCTATGATGGTCTTAGCAGTGATCCTGGACTAATATGGAAAAGATTTTCTATGCTTATATGTTTTCCACCATTCCTTGTATTATGTTAAGCTCTCATAGATCACGTTCTTTGATTATTTTATTATTCATGTCTTATGAACATCCATGTTTTATTCCACGACTCAATATTTTTATCTTTGATATATAGATTATAAATTTTAAAAGTTATGTTCATGATAACATAACCTTATGATCATCATATAATTTCATATGATAATAGTTTTATATCTCCTATGTTTACCCTTACTGAGAATCTAAGATCACCCTTTTCTTATGTTTTTCCCTAGTTTACGAGGAAATATGTTAAATTATTTTTTTCTATAAGTAGTTCACATGGATGATATTGATGACCTTTTTTGAAATAAGAAAATATGGGTTTAGTGGAAGATAATATTGATATTTATGAACCAGTTTTTTATTTTTCTATGACATGTAATTTTTTTTACCAATTATATAAAAATATAAACCAAAAAGGTCCTTGGGTATGTAAGTGATCCAATATTTCTTTTTTATGTTTTATTTTTTGATGGAAAAAACTGGGTCACATTTGTAAAATTTATTTTTTTAGCACTGGATTCGAAAGTGCAGATTCTGGGCTATTACAATAATGCTTCTCCATTAGTGTCCATATTAAATATCATGATGGGAATCCTAAGTGGGGACCACCCTAGTTGAGTGCGACCCTAAGTATGGTATGTCCAGCAGATCTTTATAAGAATTCCCATCACATGGGAACTTTTTATATGAGGCAGAGGATGAGGTTTTATTTTAAATTGGTGTTCCTATATCAATCTAGGTTTGGCATGTATTATCCAAGGATCTAGATATGACATACTAGAGTAATTTGAACTCTTGGGAATTCCTTCTTCATATTTTAGTGAATTAAGACAATCAATGGGAAATGGTGTGTTGTTTAGTAGTTTGATGTGGTTTTTATTTTTTTATGTACTAATTAGTAATTTTCAAAAAAGAGTTATGAAAACAAAACTAATTTTTCTTCAATAGTGGGTAATAACCTGTTGTATATTGAGATATAGATAGGTAATTACCATAAATTTTTATGAATGTTTTGGTAAGGAAGGTCATATTTCTTTTATTCCACAAGCTAAAGTCATTAGTATCTATTCATTACTAATATGAGGTGAGGGATAAACTAACATAGATCTTGAGTATAATAACACTTCTAGTGTAGTATGAAATATTTATATAGTGACCAATGGTGAAGCGTGGCATATATGGGTTGTTCTCATATGAAAACCATAAAAAACTCTCATTAAAGTTGATGAGTGAAATGGTCCGACTGAGGTTAACTTTGGAAACTAACCATTATAAGGAGGATGATAATGGGAAATAATTTTTTTGTCTCATATACCCAAACAAACTTTGAGTAAGAAGGCTTGGAAAGACTTGCATACAGTGGGCCTATAACGAACCAGCCCAGGTTGAATTAATATGTAACCTAATCTGGCTCACCACAAGACCTCAAGTGCACCTCCCTGAATTTTAGTGGCTTTTGACCAGAAGAGAGGGTCTAAAATATATTGTGGGGAGGATATACTATTTGTTTAGAGTGAAATAATAGTGTAAATAATCAAAATCATACATAGGGATAAACATCAGAGTACACATAAAAAATAAACTGAAGAAAGAACATGCTATAAAAAATGAAATGAAATATATAGTCATATAGGCTCACAAGAATGAAAAACATACATCAAACAATCTCCCAATGGGCCAACCAAATATAAAAAATAAATAACTAAAAATAAATATAACATGATCTAGTACCAACAAAGATCCAACCCACATAACCAATCTCCATGACGCTTGAGTTGCACTAGCCCAATATTGAGACTCCACATGAGTGACTCTACTTGATCGACAAACACTAGGACTCATCTCCATCCATCATACAATCTATGCTATAACCTAAAATAAGACATCAGGACTACAAGAACACTGAGGTGAACATATAGTGGGTGATAAATAAATCTCAATAGGCCACGCAAATGGTGAAACTATAATCTTATACCATAACAAGTGAATGCACATGTTGTATTCCCACCCTAGATAAAAATAAAAATAGATGGAATAAAAGAAACAACTTCATAAAAAATGGGGAAAAAAAGTAAAATATCCAAAAATAGGTTCTATCCTAACATCCAAGGTAAATATACCCCTACTCTGTACCTCTATAGGATTTACAGCACATGGATCACCTAGCCACACAACAACCGGTGTGTCTGCTAGTTCTACACCAGAGATCCAAGACATATATGAACAAAGAAATGAATATCATACCCTATGACATAACCACAACTATACATGACCTAAAATCACATATACCAGGCTATAGTGCTCCAATATCACAATTTTAACTGGTGCCAAGAATATCTTGTTCAATAAAACTAGATAACCTATCAATCCCAAAGGTAATGAAAAACGAATTGGGAATGAGCTATGGACCTAACAAGGAGGGCCCCATAAAAAAATGGGAGCTCACAAAATACACAACCCCGGGTGCACAGAATAATCCACAATACACAAAACCCATTCTATGAGTTCCTCAACACCTCACGAGCTCAAAGACACACTAGTCGGTGATAACAATCAACTAGATGTGGGTTTCACTCATCCAGATCATCAATTGGATCCATAAGCCTGTATAACCACAACCACCCAACATAGGAGATAATGAGATCAAAACATAAGGCTAATGCCAGATCCAAGATATCCCAAGGGTGTCCTCATAAAACCAATGTCCTGAGAAGAAACTGCTTCAAATTTCATGTCCAATGGCCAACAAAATGTGGTATGATCCAACCATGAACCCACTATCCAAAAAGACAAACTAGCAGTGTCGATCTAGTATTTTACAACCAAGAATGGGACCTATTTTAGTACCATGGATCTCTGCTTCCAACACTCAAAACAAACACAATGGGATCTCCACGACACACCCTAGGGTCAAACCAAGATTAGGGATCCCATGGTCCCTTGGGTCATAGAAAAATGTGATGTCCTCCATGGGACACCCCTGCTGAATTCAAGATATTGGGCCACACTAATATAAATAACCTCAATTATCCCAAAGGACACAATAAAAATAGGAAGACCTATTAGGAGTTCCTCTATCTTATCCAAAATCATGGTAAATTCCTAGTGAAAAAAAATACCAAATGGCAGTCAGTGGATCTCAACTGATCCTTGATCAACAACATTCCTGAAGTGGCATCCAAAGCACAATCCCTTGAATAGGGGAATTCAAAACATTCCTCATAACCACCTAATGGTAGGAAACCCTACATAAGGGATCGTCGACAAAAAACAAAACTCTAGTAAAATCCCATGGAAGAAAAACCTCAATAAGACTTCTTAAAAAACAACCCATCCATGGGTACCAACTCACCCACAAGGGCATCCAAGGAAACACAATGCCACTCAGGCATCCTCAATAGCCAACTAAAGCAACCAATGATCCATAGATTAGAAAAAATCCTACAAGGGAATCCTAAAGAGTCCCTTAGACTTGTCTCATAAGATCAATGGAACCTATCTATAACCGTCATCCAAAGGTATCAACCCAGCCCAAAGGATACAATAACTATAGTCTCCTCAAACCTAAGAGATAAACTTCAACAACTCTAACCTCAAGAAACCAGTCCCGATATGCAGGGTAAAACTAAGATCTTCTTAGAGATAACACCCAATACTGAATTCCAAGATCTATTTGAAATAATGTAAAAAAACATTGGCCTATATCTAGAAGCCAAACCCACTAATGATCTCATAAAATTTACCTATGCCTTCTAACTTACAACCCAACCCCTTGAGGATTACGAAACCAAAACTCAATGAAATCCTCCCAATGGAATCTCTAAATAAAAAAACATCCAAATGAACTATAAAAACTGAAATTATTACACCATAATGATCTAAATGAAAAAATGATCATAATTTACTACTCAAAAGTCCAATTCAGACACCAGGGGAAAAAATAGTTAAATCAAGCCATGGAAGGAAAAAGTACATGGTGTTCACTTAGGGTACATGGAATGTAACAAAAAATTACCTCTTTATCCATGTGACTCAGGGAAATTAGTGTTTACTACTACAAACTAAACAACATGTGTTCCCTATACACAGTGTGTACCCTCACATGGGTACCTATCTGTGTACCACAACCCTACTCAGAGTGTAGAATAATCAAGTACATGACATATACCACATGTACATAGCATGTAAACCCACATAAGGTACCCTACCATGTAATTATCCATGTACTATACCTATCCACATACTCAGACATGACATGCTCCCAATATAGGACTGGTTGTTTACTCCACATGGTCATGTACCCCTGCACGGGGTGTCTGGTCATGTACTTAGCCACACCCCCAAACCCACTACACGACGTGTACTCCAAAGTACATCGTGTGTAGTCCCAAAATAACAATATCCCCCAAAAAGTAAGAAAAAATAGAGTGTGTTATATGAACCACATGCTTTTTACATGAGTTTTCATGAATGAAAAGCCCCCAAAACACCTCAAAACCCCTGATTTCTCTGTAAAAACCACAAATAGACTCACTAGGTGTCCCTAAAAATCCCAAAATGGGGTAAATTTTTATAAAAAACTAGATATGAGGATTTAAGGGAAAAAATAAAATGGGATTTCCTATAGGTATAAAATATAGATGCTTTGGTCCAATCCACAATCTACTACTACCACATGATGATCCAGCGTGACCCAAGCTCTACGACGATGCCTCCTCCTCCTCCCCTACCTATGATATTTCCCTCCTACTATATTAATAAAATAAACACAAGGGGATAAACACATGGGAATATATAAAGACACATAAATTTCAAGGAATTTTTTTTCTTAATTTTTTTGGAATTTTATAAGTACGCAGATTCTGACGGAACCTGATTCTGAGGCCCGGTGTGCCCGGAATCAGTTTCCGAAGTTTAGCTCAGGTACATTCAATGAACGAGAGAGCAGGTTTTCATAACTTTTGAACCGTTGCACGAAATAGAAATCTGAGGGCACCGATGAAACCGCAGCGCTGGTAATTGCTTAGGAACACCTTTTCCGGAGTTGCGTTTGCTCAGGTGAGGTTATTAAATAAATGGGTTAACTAAAGAATAAAATAAAACATTGTGCTACAAATTTTATTTTTATTCTAAGTAGTTTAAACCTACGTATGGAAGTTGAGGTGGGACCCACTAAGTCCTAACCCCTCTTGATAGGATATTAGTGAGGTGGGACCCACACGAACCCCACCTATTCAACTTCCTCAAACCTCCCATTAAGTTGGAAACCCCCATTAATTTCTTATGTAACACACCTGCACCCCCTTTTTAAATGCCAAGTCAACTCTTGCGTTTAATTGGATTATTAAACGTCTCTTTATTTGGTCAACACACGTTAATTAAATCGTGATTTAATTTTGAAAAGGGATGACATGAGTAATAAAATAAGGCAAAGACTTATTTTATTATTGTTGATGTGTTGTGCGAGAATATTTGGGGAGAAATTACTCTAGTATTGAAGAAGGTTCTTCCTCATTGAAGAATGCGAAGAACGACAAAGGACGCCGGCCTCCGACGAAAGATGACGAAGAACGAAAGTTCCTCAGAGATCGACGATGCGACACCATGTACCGCGACACCGATGATCCTCTTCTCTACGACGCCGTGTACCGCGATGCCCACGATCCTCTTCCGCAACGCCGTCTTCCACGATGTCTTTTCCCGCGATGATCCTCATTCGACAACTTCTTCAAGGTAGGGGTTAATTTTTGTTCGTGTTTTCTTTGTCGTTCATAGAATTTTATATTGGGCCGCCTGTTATCGTAATAATGGGAGGAGGTCGGACCGCACGAATACGGCCGACCCTCCTCCCCCTTTGATGTTGTACTTGTTGCGGCATGAGCAAAGGCAGCGCGGTGCAACGACACCACGTGAAAGCAAGAGGAATGGGCGAAGATGCGTGGCACTGTCGCGCCACGCTGTTGGGGCCGAACGAAGCCGCGATGCCGTCGTACCATGCCGGTTGGACAAGGACATGGACTAAGTCCGCGGTGGTGCGGGGAGCGGCGGCCGGAACCGCCGGCCGCCGTCACAAGGAGGGCGGGACCCGTGGGGGTCTTGCGGCGACACATCGGCCGGCCAAACCGGCCGGCCAAACCGACCGACCGGTTCCGAGAAAACCCGGGGGTCATAACCCCCGGCTGGCAAGGAGCATCCCCCACGTGGGGGCCATGATTTCTCAATCAGGGGGGCAGCGCGCCCCCCCTTTACACGAAAGCTCGGTCGAGCCGAGCTGTCTGGCCACACGGGCCTCGCCCGCGCCAGGCCGGGCCGGGTCACGCAGGCCGGGCCGGGCTGCGCCGGCTGGGTCAGGCCGCGCCGGCTAGGCCGGGCCGCACCCACCGGGACAGGCCACGCCCTAATGGGCCGGACCCAGACCCGGGTCAGGTCGACCCGGTTCGGGCTGACCCAGGGGGTCTTGGGTCGGGTCGGTCTGGGCCCAAAACCCCTATTTCCAGACAGTTCCGTTCAAATGCCCGTATCTTGGGCTACAGACCTCCGATCGACACACCGTCAGTTGAGATGCGATCCTTGGATCGATATGGTCGTTTCATTATACTACACTCAAGTTTTTATTGAACTTTGGGTATGACTGGGTTGGTTCGAACACGAAACCAACTGGGCCCTCAGAGCAGAAATGCTTATAACTTGAGCTCTGGACGTCTGATTGTCATGCCATTGACTTTGTTGGATTTCTCTAAGTGAGACAGACCTTTTGTCTTACTCCGCTCGAGGTTTGGATGAAGTTGGAGTATGGTCGGGTTGGTTTTTGCTTAAAAACCAACCGGGCCCCTGGAACGAATAAGCCTTCAACTCTCAGACTGGGCGTACGATTGACGCGCCGTCTGTCACGTTGAGTTCCTATCGACGAGGCAGGACTTTGGGATACATCAACTCCAGACTACATGTCAGTTTATGTATCGACCCCTTGGATCATGGAGTAGACCCTCCCAGAAATGAGCATGCTGTGTGCGAGAACCCTATAGCTGACTGCGACGACGACGACTGCACTGAAATCCTCCATGGGTTCGGCAGTGACGACAACCGTACTGAAATACTCCGTGGGTTCGACGATGAAGACTATCGTACTGGAATCCTCCGTGGGTTCGATGTGAAGAATTTCATATTGGAATCCTCCGTGGGTTCGACGACAACGACTGCACTGAAATCATTTGTGGGTTCGGCAGTGACGAAAACCGTACTGAAATCATCCGTGGGTTCGATGGTGAAGACTATCATACTGGAATCCTCCATGGGTTCTGTGTGAAGACTTTCTTATTGGAATCCTCTGTGGGTTCGACGACGACGACTGAACTGAAATCCTCCATGGGTTGGGCAGTGACGACAACCATACTAAAATCCTCCGTGGGTTCGATGGTGAAGACTATCGTACTGGAATCCTCCGTGGGTTCGATGTGAAGTATTTTGTACTGGAATCCTCCGTGGGTTCGACGACGAAGACTACACTGAAATCCTCCATGGGTTCGGCAGTGACGACAACCGTACTAAAATCCTTTGTGGGTTCGACGATGAATACTATCGTACTGGAATCCTCCGTGGGTTTGACGACGACGACAACCGTACTGAAATACTCCGTGGGTTCGACGATGATGACTACTGTTCTTGTATCCTAAGTGAGTCTGGTAGTATTACTGTTCTTGTATCCTACGTGGGTCCAGTAGTGTTTGACCTCTATTGTAGTATCCTACGTGGGTCCGACAGAGTAGCTGGACTTGTATCCAATGTGGGTCCAACAACTTAGCTGGTTTAGTATCCAACATGGGTCCCAGGTTAGATGAATTAGTGTCTACATCTGATCATCTCTATAAACTTACGAAGAAGTATACCTGCGTGAGCTGAGTCTTTACTTTCAATCATTATCTTCGATATGATTGACTTGATTTCCTATGTGGATTGTGTTATGCTTTCCTATGTGGATTGGGTTGTACTATCCTGTGTGGACGTGATCAAAATTGGGCTCAGATGTTGGAGTTGAACTGGAATTGATGACTTAGGTATATGTATGGGCATATACCTAAGTAGTGTTGGATGTTACTTTGTGATTGTATCTTTCCTTTGTGGATTATCCTTTGTGGATTCTGAGAGACCTTCGGGGGTCTCGGGGTCCCTACTGAGTAGCGTATAGTCACCCCTGCATGGGCTATGCCCTCACTACGTTGTGTTGGATGCAGATAATGGACAATGATGATCGTGGTTGAGGCTTGTGGAGCAGGTCGGTACCTGGAGGTGGACCACTGGGCGGGACGTACACAGAGCGGATGACTGGACCCGAGGAGCTGAGGATGCTATCTGTACCCACCCTTTAGGTGGGACTTCCAGTGGATGGCTCGACGTTGCTGCTTTACTTTCAGTTGCTGTACTTTCTTTCCAGTTGTACTTTACTTTCAGTTTGGGTTTGTATTCTGGCCCATTTACTTTCTGCACTTACTGTTGTACCCAGTTTTACTTAGTGTTTACTTTTGCTGGATTAATTTTTTGTGTTTGTTTACTTTATAAGGAAATGAATTCCCTTTTTTCTAGGATTTACGCCTTTGGTGATAGTCTCCAGCCCCTGGCCTATGGGAGGCAGGCTTGAGGTAGTCACGGCATGGGTCCCGATGATGGGTCGTGACAAATTGGTATCAGAGGAGTTCGGTTCTACCGCAGAACTCAGAACTCTGGTCTTTCTTCTATGTGAAGAAATAGTGTTAAGGGTATTGAGTGTGGTTATTAGTCTAGGGAGTCCAGTGTTGGTGCGGCGGCCGACGTATCTGTACACCAGGACCCTAACTTCTGATTTCCGAATCAATGCATGAAAACATTGATTGCATGTGTGTTTTAGAAGTTTTCTTTGTGATTACTTTGTGTCAGCTCACCAGGTATACTGTTTTGACCGTGGCACACCTGTTTCTTTACAGGATGGCCCCACGACGGCAACCAGCTAGGGTTCCGAGCTTTGTGCGAGATGAAATCCCATCGAGCGATGAGGCCTCGGTGTAGGGCCCTTTTTCAGTGAAGGTACCGGCGGTACCTCTACCCACCGAGCCACCGATGCTCTCAGCCCCAGCCGCTGAGAGTGCACGTCACCTTAGTGCAATGCATGAGTTTCAACATTAGATACCGCCCAGGTTCCGTGGGGAGACAGACCCTCAAGCAGCTGAGGATTGGCTGGAGGCTGTAGTTCGAGTTTTCAGGCTAGTGGGGACACCAGCTGACCTCATGGTGATCCTTGCAGCAAACCTCCTACACATGGCAGCAGGTAGACGGTGGAGCTTGATGCTCCAGGTGCACGACGAGGAATCTCTCCTCTGGACGGACTTTGAGAGCCTCTTCCACTCAGAGTTCGTCCCAGCCACCCTACGTACAGTGCGCATTTAGGAGTTACTACAGTTGCGACAGGGCAGCATGACCGTGGCCCAGTACTCGGTGAGGTTTACTGATCTCTCATGCTACTCCACAGATATGGTACGAGACCCATTCTTCCGGGCCCAGACCTTCGAGCAGGGACTGAGGCATGAGATCAGGGATTCTATGATCTCCCTCAACATTCTAACCCAGGCAGGGGTGTTGGAGAGAGACCTTCTAGTGGAGAGTTTTCTCACCGAGCAGGCACCAGCGGCATGACCCTCCGCAGGACGACCCGTAGCGGAGTCTTCTGCAGCTGGCAGTAGACAGGTGACACAGAGGTCCAAGCGGGCCAGACCATTATATGGGCAATCTTAGAATGAAGATTCGGTTGTGCGGGGCACACAAAGGAGATCCAGCTACACGATGAGCAGGCAATGCTACGCATGCGGCGGGCAGGGTCACATGGCTTGAGACTACCCGACTCGTCCTGCAGATGAGCAGCAGGCGGTAGAGGGACCTCCCAGGAAGAGGTTCGACCATTGCAGTCCACAGGGAGCAGGCGAGCGAGGTAGAGGAGCTGGCCGAGCAGCGGGTGGTGGGCAATGCTTTGAGGCCCTACCACCACCACCACCACCAGGGAGACCACCCCGACCACAGGGAATGGGTGGACAGGGGAGAGCTCAGCTTCAGGAAACTGAGGCCTACAATCATGGAGCTCCGGGAGTAGATGGAAAGGAGCGAGACTAGCTCCAGACATGGAGACTTTTGTTCATGTTGCTTCTAGCTTTTTTGATGTTTCTTTGTGGATGCTTTGTGTCTTTGTACTTTGCCCTGCAGTAATAAAATACACCATTATTTGTGGCATTTACTTTCTTTTCCTCTCTTTGTGTGGTTACTAAGAGGTTCCAGTTTAAATTGTTGACTTGACAATCAATTTTGAGATTCCTACTGGAGGAAACCCAATGACCACACACTGATGCCGACAGTGTGACTCAAACCTTGGAGGCGAGAGTAACGGTTGGATCTCTAGGTAGTAGCATCGAGGCCTTACAATGTCATCCTTGGTATGGATTAGTATCATACATGTCAGGATTGACTGTATTAGGCAAAGAACGTGGTTCATCCTGGGGATGAGACCAAATTTCTCTTATCGGCAAAGATGAAATCTTAGCAGCTCTTGTAGGACCAGAGAAGGTCCAGGTCATCCAAGAGCGGATGAGGACAGCTCAGAGCCGACAAAAGTCTTGTGCTGACAGGAGGCAGAGACTACTGGAGTTTGAGGATGGCGACCACGTTTTCCTATGGGTCTCACCTCGATGTGGATTACGGAGTTTTATCCACGGAGGAAAGTTATCTACGCGCTTCATCGAACCCTTCTAGGTCCTCAACAGGGTAGGCGAGGTGGTTTACCGCTTGACCCATCCACCTCAGTTGCATTAGGTGCACGATGTTTTCCACGTATCTCAGCTGAGGAGATACGTTCACGACCCGACACATATATTTGGCGATTGGGCGACTTTTGCGGAGGTCCTGGTGGAGATCGAGGATCGACAGGAGCGGGTCCTAAGTGGGTGGTCGATTCCCCTAGTGCGCATCAGATGGCAGCATGGGAACCTCTAGGAGAGCACTTGGGAGTGGGAGTCTCAGATGCGTGCTCAGTACCCTCTTTTGTTTCCCTAGTTTGTGTTATAGCTTTACGGGGACATAAAGCCCTAAGGTGTGAGTAATGTAAAGACACAGAAATTTCAAGGAACTTTTTTTCTTAATTTTTTTTTAATTTTATGAGTACGCAGTTTCTGACAGCACCTGATTCTGAGGCCCGGTGTGCCAGAAATCAGTTTCTGAAGTTTTGCTCGGGTACGTTCAGTGAACGAGCGAGCGAGTTTTCCTAACTTTTGAACCGGTGCACGGAATCGAAATCCAAGGGCACCGATGAAACTGTAGTGCCAGTAATTACTTTGGAACACCTTTTTCGGATTTGTGTTTGCTCAGGTGAGGTTATTAAATAAATGGGTTAACTAAAGAATAAAATAAAATATTGTGCTACAAATTTTATTTTTATTTTAAGTAGTTTAAACCTACGTATGGAAGTTGAGGTGGGACCCACTAAGTCCTAACCCCTCTTGATAGGATATTAGTGAGGTGGGCCCCACACGAGCCCCACCTATTCAACTTCCTCAAACCTCCCATTAAGTTAGCAAAACCCCATTAATTTTTTGTGTAACACACCCGCACCCCCTTTTTAAATGCCAATTCAACTCTCGCGTTTAATTGGATTATTAAACGCCTCTTTATTTGGTCAACGCATGTTAATTAAATCATGATTTAATTTTGAAAAGGGATGGAATGAGTAATAAAATAAGGCAAAGACTTATTTTATTATTGTTGATGTGTTGTACGAGAAGATTTGGGGAGAAATTACTCTAGTCTTGAAGAACGTTCTTCCTCACTGAAGAACGCGAAGAACAACGAAGGACGCCGACCTCCGACGAAAGACGATGAAGAACGCAAGTTCCTCAGAGATCGAAGACGCGACGCCATGTATCGCGACGCCGAAGATCCTCTTCTCTATGATGCCATGTACCATGACGCCCACGATCCTCTTCCGTGACATCGTCTTCCGTGACGTCTTTTCCCGCGACAATCCTCGTTCGACAACTTCTTCGAGGTAGGGGTTAATTTTTGTTCGTGTTTTCTTTTCCGTTCATCGACTTTTATATTGGGCCGCCTGCTATTGTAATAACGGGAGGAGGTTGGAAACACGAATATGGCTGACCCTCCTCCCCCTTTGATGTTGTACTTGTTGCGGCACGAGCAAAGGCAACGTGGTGCAAAATCACCGTACAGAAGCAAGAGGAACGGGCGAAGATGTGCGGCGCCGTCGCGCCACGCCGTTGAGGCCGAACGAAGCCGCGACGCTGTCACACCGTGCAGGAGAACCACGAAAAGACCATGGTCGGAGCGGGGCCGCGGTGGAGGGGCACGACACCGTCATTCCACGCCGGTCGGACAAGGCCGCAGTGGTGTGGGAACGGCGGCCGGAACCGCCGGCCGCCGACGCAAGGAGGGCGGGACCCGCGGCGACACACCGACCGGCCAAACCGGACGGCCGGTTCCGAGAAAACCCGGGGGTCGTAACCACCGGATGGCAAGGAGCGGCCCCCACGTGGGGGCTGCGGTTTCTCAATCAGGGGGGCAGCGCGCCCCCCCTTTCCGTGAGAGCTCGGCCGAGCCGAGCTGTCTGGCCACGCGGGCCGCGCCCGCGCCAGGACAACTGGCCGCCCAGGCTGGGCCAGGCTGTGCAGGCCGGGCCGGGCCGGTCCGCGCCCTGATGATCCCGACCCAGACCCGGGTCGGGTCACCCCGGTTCGGGCCGACCCAGGGGGTCTTGGGCCGAGTCAGTCCGGGCCCAAAACCCCCTATTTCCAGACAGTTTCGTTCAAACGCCCGTATTTTGGGCTATAGACCTCTGATCGATGCACCGTCAGTTGCGATGCGATCCTTTGATTGATACAGTCATTTTAGTATACTACACTCAAGGTTTTGGAGAACTTTGGGTATGTCCGGGTTGGTTCGAACATGAAACCAACCGGGCCCTCAGAGCGGAAACACTTATAACTTGAGCTCCGGACGTCCGATTGACATGCCGTTGAATTTGTTGGATTCATCTTAGTGAGAAAGAAATTTTGTCTTACTCCGATTGAGGTTTGGACGTAGTTGGAGTATGGTCAGGTTGGTTTTGGCTTAAAAACCAACCGGGCCCCTGGAACGAAAAAGCCTTCAACTCTCAGACCGGGCGTCCGATTGACGCACTGTCTGTCACGTTGAGTTCCTATCGATGAGGCGAGACTTTGGGATACATAAACTCCGGAATACATGTTAGTTGATGTATCGACACCTTGTCTCGTGGAGCGGACGCTCCCAGAAACGAGCATGCTGTGTGCGGGAACCTTAGAGCTGACTGTGACGACGACGACTGCACTGAAATCCTCCGTGGGTTCGGCAGTGACGACAACCGTACTGAAATCCTCCGTGGGTTCAATGGTGAAGACTATCATACTAGAATCCTCCTTGGGTTCAACGTGAAGACTTTCGTACTAGAATCGTCTGTGGGTTCGACGAGGATGACTGCACTGAAATCCTCCGTGGGTTCGACAGTGACGACAACCGTACTGAAATCCTCCGTGGGTTCGACGATGAAGACTATCGTACTGGAATCCTCCATGGGTTCGACGTGAAGACTTTAGTACTGGAATCCTCCATGGGTTCGACGATGAAGATTGCACTGAAATCCTCCGTGGGTTCGGCAGTGATGACAACCGTACTGAAATCCTCCGTGGGTTTGACGGTAAAGACTATCTTACTCGAATCCTCCGTGGGTTCGACGATGACGATTGCACTGAAATCCTCCGTGGGTTCGGCAGTGACGACAACCGTACTGAAATCCTCCGTGGGTTCGACGGTAAAGACTATCGTACTGGAATCCTCTATGGGTTCGACGTGAAGACTTTCGTACTGGAATCCTTTGTGGGTTCGACAAAGACGACTGCACTGAAATCTTCCGTGGGTTTGGCAGTGACGAAAACCGTACTAAAATCCTCTGTGGGTTCGATAGTGAATACTATCGTATTGGAATCCTCTGTGGGTTCGACGATGATGACAACCGTACTGAAATCCTCTGTGGGTTTGACAACGATGACTAATTTTCTTGTATCCTAAGTGGGTCTGGCAGTATTACTGTTCTTGTATCCTACGTGGGTTCGGCAGTGTTTGACCTCTGTTGTATTATCCTACGTGGGTCCGACAGAGTAGCTGGACTTGTATCATATGTGGGTCCGACAGCTTAGCTGGTTTAGTATCCTACGTGGGTCCCATCTTAGATGAATCAGTGGCTACATCTGATCATCTCTATCACCTTACGATGAAGTATACCTGTGTGAGCTGAGTCTTGACTTTCAATCATTATCTTTGATATGATTGACTTGCTTTCCTATGTGGATTGTGTAGTGCTTTCTTGTGTGGATTGGGTTGTACTATACTGTGTGGACATGATCAAACATGGGCTCAGATGTTGGAGCCGAACTGGAATTCATGACTTAGGTATATGTATGGGCATATAACTAAGTAGTGTTGGATGTTACTTCGTGATTGTATCTTTCCTTTGTGGATTATCCTTTGTGGATTCTGGGAGACCTTCGGGGGTCTCGGGGTCCCTACTGAGTAGCGTATACTCACCCCTGCACGGGATATGCCCGCACTACGTTGTGTTGGATGCAGACGACAGACAACGCTGATCGTGGTTGAGGCTTGTGGAGCAGGTCAGTACCTGGAGGTGGACCACTGGGTGGGATGTACACGGAGCGGACAGCTGGACCCGAGGAGCTGAGGAGGATATCTGTACTGAACCTTCAGGTGGGACTTCCAGTGGACAGCTCAACACTGCTTCTTTACTTTCAGTTTCTTCACTTTCTTCCCAGTTGTACTTTACTTTCAGTTTGGGTTTGTATTCTAGCCCATTTACTTTCCACACTTACTATTGTACCTAGTTTTACTTAGTGTTTACTTTTTATGGCATACTTTGTTGTGTTTGTTTTCTTTATAAGGAAATTCCTTCCCCTTTTTCCGGGATTTACACCTTTGGTGCTAGTCTCCATCCACTGGCCTATTTGAGGTGGGCTTGGGGTAGTCACGGAACGGGTCCCAAGGATGGGTCGTGACAAAATATGTGACATGTAAAAGGGGAGTAGTGAAAAGAAAAAGGAAGAAAAATAAAGAAAGAAAAAGAAATATAAATAGAAAGGGGGACCAACCCCAACCCCAATGCTTGACCCAAGGTTATGACTCTCCTAGACCCCCCATTCCTAACTCAATAGTGGAGATGAAATATCAATTCATCACTTTATTTTAATGATATGACCAAATGAACACTCAAAAATAAATAAATAAATAAATTATTAAATATTCCACAGAAATCAGTACAACTAGGATTTCCACAAAAATACTATGTTTGGGGTAAACACCCTATTCTAGGACCAACATAGTAGTTAGAAAAATTATCTAAGATCATATTATAGGATAAATTTCCATTTTTACCTTAAACATTTCTGTGAATAAAAATTTCAAATTTCCCATCATTTTCACAACACATGATAGCGCATGTCATCATAAACTCCTCAACACAAAAAATTATCAACATCGAGAAGCCTCATATGACTCTCAGAATTCATTCTTTCCCTAAAGAAATATTTAACCAACACTATATTGATGATCCAATGACTAGTCTTACAACCCCCACAACTATCTCCCAACATGAGAGACATTTAACACAAATAAATATGATGCTCCCCACCATAGGAGCATCCTTATCATCTCCACACCTCCAAAAGAAAAAACAAACAACCTACACTATCTACATCCCTGAGCGCAATGGATTGATGTGTCCAAAATACTCACACCTAATCACCAGTAGAAAAAAAAACTTCTCATTCCTAGACCATTAGGAATTGTAACCGCCACACTAAAAAAATTACTTAAAATAAGGTTCACAACCACCAATAGCCTATAGTGAACTCCCCACCAAAATGATTTCCTTAAACCGCTCTCAAAATTACATTAGGAATAATCCACACATGGGTCAAGTCTTAACAAAATAAGGATAACAAGCTTAAAATCACTAACCATACTTCTCACATAGTTCAGTTCCAAAAAACTAGAGCACACTTGGTACTCCCCTTCAACATCGAGGCATCTCCCTCATGCCACGACCAACCACTCATCCACCCGCCACTCAATCATTGATCCAAAATAACAATAATATTACCGCACTTCCATTTTCCTACCCAAAGTGCTAAAAAATGAATAGGGATAGGGTTACAACCAAACCTACCCTCTCAATCCATCCATGAGATAGGGAGCACTCCTAGTGCTCTACTCCTAAAAAACCAAGAATCCTCATACCTAACCTCATCCTAGTGACAATGGACATTAATGGAGCCACTAAGGAAGAAAAAACACACCCACCAAAGACATTTTTGATAACAAGAACATGAGCCCCACTATATGACCTGATAAACAACACATAAAAATAATATTTCCCACCAAATGAATATGAACTTGGGAATTTAGTGGAACCACCAGCATAAGGAAACTTATTCCCAATCCAAATATACCTCGGGCTTTCTTTCCCTCGTTGAGCCACCAATATGTCACTTAAAACCCATTATCGACCCACAAGGGTTTCCATGATTCCCTCAATGAAGGGAATATATCTAAAATACCATAAAACCTCTCACCAAATGATTCACTTAGTCTGTCATCAGAAGAAAATATATATATCAGTAAACACCACAAACATACATATGTCATGTGAATCAAATATTCCAAGAATGATGCATGAACATCGACATCTTTTATATAGGATAAGATAAAAAATAGGATACATCATAAATACACAATACCAAATGCATCAAGCTAGGTGAAATCACCCAACAGTAAAAAAGAAATCCAAGAACAAAAATATCATGCCCTAGAAACATGGAATTCCTATTGGAAAAGATGTTCATGAAAAAATAGTCTGATATCCATCACAAGTTCTAACATATTCCTAGACCACCTATCTACCAACTATCCAAATCATAAAACTAAAACCTCATTTGATACCATTTTGTAATGAACCATGCTAAGTCGACTTGACACATCACCTGATCTGGCTCACCACATGGCCTCAAACATTCCTCCACAAATATCAGAGGCTTATGACCAGTGAAGAGGGTATAAAAGACACCATGGGTAGGCTATAACCTATAGTAAAAGTGTAATAATAATGGGTATAAGCAAACTCATACATAGGGATAAACATCAAAGTACACATAATAATTAAACTGAAGCAAAAAATATGATATAATAAATGAAATGAAATATACAGTCATAAAAACTCACAATCTTGTAAAACATACAAAATAATATCACCCACCTGGACAACCACATATGCAAAATAAAAAACTAAAAATAAATGCAATAAGCACTACTACCAATACTGATCCAAACCACATAATAGGTCTCTACAACGCTCAAGCTACACCAGCATGATTCCAAGACTCCACATGAGCAACTCTACTTGATTGAGAAACACATGGCTAAGTCCCCATCCATCACACAACCTATTATCCAACCTGAAAGTAGACATCAGGTCCACATGTAAACTGATCTGCATGTACAAGGGGTGAGAAATGAATCTCAGTAGGTCACCTCCAATAGTGAACCCATAATATGCTATCATAAACAGTTTATGTAGATGTGGTATGCCCATCCTAGATGAAAAATAACAATAGATAGAATAAAAGAAACAATTTTATAAAAAAAGTGGGCAAAAAACACAAGGAAAATGTCCAACATATGGTTCTAGCCACACATATAAGTTAAATGTACCCATGCTCTGGCCCCTACTAGAGGATTTATAGCATGTGGGTCACCCATCCACATAAAAACTGGTGTATATTCTAGATCTATGCATGACATATAAGGATAAAGGAACAAATGTCAAACACTAGGGAATACCCATAAGAGTCCATGGATTCTAAGTACATATACCATTATCTAAGGATCCAATAACACAATTTTAACTGGTGATAAGAACATATTTCTCGACATAATAAGAGAACCTATTTGTCCTGAAGGTTCTGCAGAATGAATTAGGAATGATCTATAGACCCAATATGGAGGGATATATAAAAATAGGGATTACACAACATCTATGGTCCTTGGAGTACAACAACATCCATGGAACACAAAACCCACTTCATGAGTGCCTTGACACCTCATGAGTCTGAAGCCACACTAGTCATGGATAAAACTCAACTAGATGGGGGTTTCAATCATCTGGATCATCCATTATCTCAATAATTTTATCTAACAATAGCCATCCAATGGAGGAGATAACCAGATCAAAAGATAGGGGTAATTACCAATACAAGATTTCCTAAGGGTCTCATCCTCAAACAAAATTCATAAGAAAAAACTATCTCAAACATCATGGACAAAGGACAACCAAACCTGGAATGATCTAAACTCAAACCTACCTTTTAAAAAGACAAACTAGCAGCACTTCTCCACTCTCAACCAACCAATAATGGGGTCTCCCTCTTCACCCTATATCTCAACATCCAAAAAAATAGCCACCATGGGATCTCCATGACTGACCTCAAGTTATAACCAAACTTTAGACTCCCACAGTCCCTAGGGCCACAACATAAAATGAATCCCTCTATAGGACTACCCTTATACTTCTAATCTCTTGGAAAAATACCTCATAAATAATTTCAACCAAAACAAAGGCCATAAAAAAGTTGGATACCCTATGAGGGGTTCCTCTAGCTCATATAAAATCATGGGACATGCCCAATGTAGAAACATCCCAGATGGAACTTAGTGCCCTCTAACTAATGCTTAACCAAAAAAGTTCCCGAAGGTGCATCCAAAGCACAATACCACTAATAGGGAAATTCAAAATGGTCCTCATGACCACCTAAAAGAATTAAACCCTACACAAGGTCTCCTCATAATAAGACAACATTGTAGAAAATACCACAAAAAAAACTTCAATATACCTTCCCAAAATATAACCCACCCACGGGTTCCAACTCTCACACAAGGCATTCCAAGGAAACACCATGCAACTAGGGCATACTGAACAACCAACTATGGAAACCACTGATCACTAGATCCAGAATAAAACCACAAGGGAATCCCCAAGAGTCCCTTAGACTCATTTCAGAAGCTCAATAACACTTGGATTTAACTGCTGTCCAAAGGAATCAACCCTTCCTAAAGGATCTAATAACTCTAGTATCCTCAAAACTAAGAGATAAGCCTCAAAGATATAATATTGAGAAACTAGTCTCAACACCTAGAAAAAAAACAAGATATCATTATAAATACTACTCAATCCCACCTTCTAGTATCCTTTTGAAAGAACCTTGAACAACACTGGTTGATATCCATAATTCATGCCCACTATTGATCTCACAACCTTCACTTGGGTCTCATAGCTCACAATCCAACCACCTAGAGGATTTTGGAACCAAACCTAAAATAAACCCTCCCACTAAACTATATTATTTCAAATCACTATCAAAATGACCTCTAAATACTGAAATGAATTCACCATCATGATCTACATAAAAAAATACTTAGAATAGACTACTCACAGGTCCAATTCTAACATGATATTTGGGTACATGAAATGTAACCCCAAAGGTCCTCCCTAGCCATGTTCCTCATTCCACTTGGTGTATACTTCTCCAAAGTACATGGCATGTGTTCCCTATATACAATTTTTACCCTCACATGGGTACGTTCCTGTGTACCACAACCCCACCTGATATATAGAATTACCAAGTACATATTGTGTACCACCTGTAAATGGTGTTTATCCCCATATAGAGACCCCATGTACCTGTCTATGTAATCATACATGGAATTCACCTCACATGGGATTGGCCATGTTCTCAACACTACCAAGTACACCCACACTGATTGTTTGGATGAGTACTCAACCACACCCCCAAACAAACTATATGACATGTACTCCCAATTACATTGAGTGTAGTCCCAAAACTCCATCTTCCCCAAATTGGAATAACACACAACTTTATTTCTATGAACCACATTCCATATAAATGGGTTTTCCCAAATATAAATCCCCTAGAACACCCCAAACCCCCGATTTCTACCCAAAAACTAGAGATCGACCTACTAGGGGTCCCCAAAAACCCGAAAATAGGGTTAAATTTTTTAATAAACTTTTCTTTAGGTATTTTCATCAAAAAATATAAAATGGGCTTACCTTTGAGCTGAAACAACCAACACTTCATTCTGATTCGTGATCCCTAGCTACCAAAAAGAGATTCGGCATGACACGAGCTCTATGACAGTGCCTCCTCCTCCTCCTCTTACTCAACCTCTCTTATATCTTGTAAAAAGATCACAATGGGAGATCCCTATAGGTTTATGTGAAAATAAATAGGGAATAACAAAAATTAAAAAGGAAAAAAGAAAAAGGAATAAAAAAAGAAAAAGAAAAGATGCCTAGGCTTAGCCCTAACGCCCAACATAACGTTATGCATCACCCAGAAAAAAACCCTTCAAGACTCAATAGAAGAGATGTAATCTCAATAAATAACTCCATAAAAAATATATGACCGAATGAACACACATGAATAAATTAATATTTAATTAATTAAATATTAAATATTCTATGAAAATTTGAATGGCTCCGATATTCACCAAACTTATATACTAGGGTAAAAACCCTATTTCAGGATCAACGAAGTGGTCAGAAAAATTATCCAAGATCATATTATTAAGTAAATTACTATTTTATAATAAAACACTTATAATAATAAAAGGTTCAAATTTCCCCTGATTTTCACAACATGTGACGGTATAAGTCGTCATAGGGCATATGTTTTTTCTAAGTTATTACGTCGAGATGAGTTGGAGTTGATAATATTTATGATCGGAATAAGAGTTATATTCTAGGGTGTCAGTGTACTAAGATAACTTAGTGATTAATATCCAAATATAAAGGAAGTTCTTGTAAAGGTGGTATATTTTCCATTATTATTTTGTAGGATTCCATGATGAAGTTGTTTATTTTTTGGGATGTATATATATATATATATTTATGTATATAAATATTTATTCCATTTATCTATTTTTATATTTTATTGTCTATTGAAAACCAAACACCCTCTAGACCGATTTCTATGATCATCATAATTCATCACATGAAAATTCACTTCCACCATTGCATGGCATGCAACTCCTATTTCCCACCACACACAATCAACACATCCATTTTATGTCTACTAAACTCTATCAGCACATGCCCGCAATCACTACTATATATACACCTTTTATTAGAACTATAAAACCCCTTTTTTCAGTTATAAAAATCAATAATGTTCTAAGAAATGATAGGGGGTGTAAAGACCCAAACTTTTTATACATAGATGTTACATATTAATAGATCAATATTCATTTTATAACATAATAATACATGCCATAATCATATGGGTCTAGTCCCTTTTATAACATGGATACATAAAAAAATGGTTCATAGGTTAACTAAATCATCTCCCACTAACTTCTTTATAACTAGAACCATCTTTAGACATATCATATATAATTCCTTGCGTCATAAATTTGGTAAAGGAAACATAAGAATGAGTGAGATCAGATGATCAGTTAGGGTAAACAAGTGAAATATAAATGATCTAACATGTATAAAATGAGAAAAGGGTTTGAAAAAATGAGAATAAAATTTTAAAACCATATCCTACATATCAATGATCATACACTTGAGTCATGTCATAAATCTTGGCAGTTCATAATACATGAATCATAAATGAATTAAGGAACATGAGACATGAAAGAATAACATTGGAATAAAACATGGAATAGTGTTATACAAATTATAATATAAAATCTAGTGTCAAGGATACCCACTAAGACATTCATAACATGTTAGGATTGGGATAACCACTTATGTACCTACTTCGGGATTGGGATAAACTCTCATGTACCCTCTTTTTTGGGATTTGGAAAACCTCTTACATACCCTCTTTCTCAAGATTGGGATAACCATTTGTATACCATCTAAGATCATAGAACATTAATCATTACCCAATGAATTAAAGGGAGATATAAGTCCCTCCCATTACATAATCCATAAATTTATATTCCACAAGATCATAACAAATTCATCATAGGAAAACCCATTTAAAGTAAATGGGTCTTTTAAACATTTAATCATATAATAATCATGAAAAGAAATAGGATTCAAAAAAATATTTTTATCATAAATATAAACCATTCATAGAAATAATAATTATGATATCATTGGATTAGATCCCCAGTAAATATTAATTAACATAAAAGGATTCCATCATTGATGGAAAATGATTTTGAAATATCATTTGGAACATTTATTAAGGAAAATAACCTTTCTAGTTTAAAAATGATTATTTCTAATATAAAAAATTTAAAAATATTAAAGAAAAAAATTTCTTTGAAAATAAAATTTGAAAAATTTAATGGAATATTTAAATCATTGATTGGTCATGATGGTTTAAATATTGTTCATTCCATACATGTTAAAACAAATACTCCTTTCACATTTTCATTAAAAAGTCAAAAGAGCCTTGTTTGGAAAATGAAATGAAGTTTCATTTTAAACCATTTATTAAAAATTAAAACAACAATAAAAATATCTTTAAAAATTCATTGTATTACAGTGAAAAAATTCTTTATATTTTTTATAAAACATGGACGTGGAATAAAAAGGGTTTTCAACCAAATAGAATCTTTTTTTGGTTTTTCCTTAAAAAAATTATATTGGAATATTCAGTATAAAAAGAGAGGAAAATGAAAGGAAAAAATTTAATTTAAATAAATAAATATAGGAGAAGGAAATTATTGAGTATCTATAGAGATAGATCATAAAATCTGATCATTATAAGGATAATCATAAACAATACCGATAAACAATGTTATTATAACATAAAATTTTTACCACTTTGGTAACTTTTGGATCATAAGATCAATGAAATAATGAACCTTTGATGGGTATGTAAATCAACATAATTATCATAATAAGCATCATAAAATAAATTCATGGGTAGAATTTACACCACAGAAAATAAACATGTGGTGAATATGGCATGTGTCCCCTAGAAATAAAAGTGAGATAAAAATTGCTTACCTTAAGTATCGAATTCCTTCATAAAGATTTGAAAATACTATATAATAAATATAGGTTTATTATAAATATATTTAAAAAATATAATTATATATATAATACCATTTATGATTCAATTGTGACATTTTATTACCTTTTTACTAACAATTCTTAGTTAAAATCACATTTTGAGTAATAACACTTCATTTTTCATATATGTTTTGGTTTGGTATTTTCATTAATTTTACTTTGATAATGTTTCCATAATCACCGGTGTTAAAAATTATATAAATATAAAATATATTCATTATATATATATATTTGTAGGGATCAATTAATGTTAGAGATAAAAATTAATTACACCGTTCATGGAGATGGTAGGCCGTATGTATGCACGAACATTGTTTCTGTATTCTTGAAGGATGGAATGAAAAGAAGGTAAAAGATATATAAACATTAAAGAGTAATTATTATTCCATATATATCACATATAATAATTAAATATATCCTTATTACCTTTCATGTAAAGTATAAGTGAAAAATGAATCACATCACTTTGGGAGGAGGTAGTCCACCATACACACGAGCGACGTTATCACATTACCCTGGAATGGAAAGTAAGATGGTATATGTGATATAATAATTATAGAAGAATAAAAATTTCATGAATATCATATATAAACAATAAATACATAATTATCTCTATTCATGAGAGGTGGTGATGGTAAACGAATTACATTGGTTTAAGGGACAGTAGTCCGCCATACACATGATCGACAATTTAGTTTCTAATTTGATGTAAGAGGAGATATATGTAGGTTATGAAATTAATATAATAAAATATTAGTACATGGGATATAATTATGTCATTATATGATCATGTTTAAATAATATTTGAAGGATTTATATGAAGAAATAAAATGGAAATGCATGGTTAATGACTATACCTCTTCTTCAGAGAACTCCTTTAGGGTTACCCCTAAAGCCTTATTAGGAGGGTTTCCTAATAAAAGTAAGGACTTTAGGATGTTTTTATATAATTAAATAATGTATTTGGTCAATAATTGTCTTAATCAAATGGTTTTGGATGTGTGTATAGGAGATGATAGGGGTGCCTTTTTATAAGTTGGGGACATGACACACTTGAAATTTTTGAAACGAAAAAGGTGTACCCACATTTTAAACATGTCACAAGGTTAAAAAATACATAATTATAGAAAATTATATAATATAATGTTAAAATATTTCCATAAAATTAGATATGGAAAATTTTCTAGGTAATTTTACGCATTATATTTTTAGTTTAACCCCCAGCAAACTCGTTTTAACCTTAACCGTGATAATTAATTTTTACTATTTTTACGATTCATTTTGAAAAAAAATTAAATTAAATTAATGATATAATATTAATAATTATGATTAAAAATATGGAATCCATTATTCCAAATTCCATTCATATAATTAAAAAAGTTAATTTAAAATTACTGTTGGAGATGCGATGAAAAACTAATTTTTCAAAGAGAAAATTTTCAAAAGCATAAAAAGTTTAAATATAAAAATTTAATATGAAATTGATTCCAATGAACCAAATTAGATTAATAAATATATAATTGAAATATTTTTACTTTTTAAACCATGTGAAAATAAAATTTAGCTTCTAAACTCTTTAAATGAAAAAGAAGTTTTTAATAAAAACTAGTTTTTTACTATTCCTAAAAAAGTAATCTTTGAAGAAAATTAAAAAACATTCAGTAAAAGATAATTTTGACATATTGATTTAAAAATGAATTTTGTTTTTTCAAATAAATTTTGTAAAAGTGTAAAAAATAATTTTATTATTTGTTCATCAAATCAATAAAACCATTTTTTGGTAAAATAGTATTCTAGAAAATTATATAAAGAATTTACTGAAAATTAAGTACTTTTTTAAAAATATGATTTATTTTCATAAAAAATTATAATTAATTTTTAAAATATGGATATTTTTATTTATATAACTAATTTTAAAGGAAATTCCATATTATTCATGTTTAAATAATAAAATTAATAGTATATTGCAGTTTATTAAAACTCAATGTTGCATGTAATGAAAACTATCAAAGAAATTAAATTTATTGGAAAAAATATATCATAAAATATTGGGGTGATACATTCTAAACCACTTAAAATGAATTTCTTCCTCAAAATTTGTCACATTGATAAAAAAAATAAGGATACTTCTGCCTCATCATATCCTCAAGTTCCCATGTAGCTTCTTCAAATTGGTGCTTTTTACACAAAACTTTGAGTAGGTGAGTGGTCTTTTTTCATAGAAATTTCTATATATGATACAAATTCTCAACCAATTATTCTTCATAGCAAATATCATGTTCAAATAGGATGACCTATGATTTCATTAAATGGTAACGATCTGGTATGTACTTCATCAGGATAGATACATGGAACAAATCATGGACTTAAGAGAGGTTTAGTGGAAGCGCCAATCAATAATCTACCATCTAGATACGATCAATAATTTAAAAGAGAATGATGTACCTAGGGATTACTTTTCCATTATTTCTAAATATTAGTACCTTCTTCTATAGAAAAATTATTAGAAACACCTTGTCACCAACTTTAAATTCCAGATCACATAGATAATATTCAGCATAACTTTTCTACCGAATTTGTGTTTCCTTTAGTTATTTCTGAATGGGTCTAATCTTATTTTTCATTTCTTTAGCTAGCTTAGGTCATAATGTCTTTCTTTATCCAACTTCATCCTAGTATTTTATATTTATAAACTTATTTTCATAGAGGTATTTTTTAATAACCCAAACTCTATTAACCTAGAGATGGTGTATACTTCATTAAAATGGAATATATACAAGATATATCACCATGCAGGATATATAAGTTTAGAAGACTTGGTAAACTAGATAAATAATTGATTAACTTATTACATTTTTTTTATAAAATATAAATATAACAAAAGTAAAAGTTCTGTAGCCTTGAAACTCATTGAAAGATTTATTCTTTATAACATGGGGAATGGAAAAAATAAGGGTGAGTTAAAATTCTTAGTAAGGGTTACATGAATTATAAGACATCACGAGTAAATAAGGAATAATAAATATTTAAAGGTAAATAAATCAAAACACATGCCATATAATAAAAAATTTGAGTATAAAATTTGTAACTTCCCACACATCCTCATTGACTTGAGTTAAGGTGGAAATGATACCTAGCCTTAAGCAGTATCCCCAATAGGATAAATGATAGAAATAAATGCTGAAGGGATTCAATACACATGGGGGATGATTTTATCTTTAAGAATAAAATAACCATCCAAACATTCCATAACCAAATAAACCACTATATGATGCATTATATCAATGAAAGACAACTCAAAACAACCCATTGATATTAAAGTAAACTATAACCAAATACCACAACATAAGAAAACAATATCAAAGCATAAAAATAAAGAAAAACTTACAAAGCTCAAAGAATCCAAGTACATAGCACCAAACTCCAAATCCAACTCCATGCTCCAAAATCACGAAGTACTACTAGAGAAGTCCAATGCTTTACCTTTACCTGTGTCTTGGTAAACAACATCTGAAAAGAACAAAAGTGCCAAAGAAGGGGTGAGTAATGAAACTCAATTGATTTCCCCAATGAATTCCCTACTCATGAAACTAGGATATAACTGGTTAGCACATTTTATAAAACAATTTATATAAAATAGTTGGAAATAATTTATCACAAAACCAAAACTATTTGAACAAAATATTTTCCACACTAAAACCATTTTCCATGAAATAAACTAAGAAAGTTCTTCAAAACCATTACATGTTTCCATTTTTACCCGATTCCAATCCACATATCCACATATCCACATATCCATATATCCACACATCCACATATATACACATGCATGCTTCATTATGATAGTTCCATACTCATGAGTGGTTTCTCATTGATCTACCAAGTCATCACAAGGTAATTAAATACCATAAGACATTACACCATTGTCACTGATCATAAGGTTATATTTCAACCAAACCTTGTAATTTAATATGAACACACACCAAAAAGTATGCACAAAAACAATTTCAATGCCAAAACCACTTCAATTCCAAAACTATTTCAATAAAAATACTTTTTGTTGAAATATTTTCAAAAATAAATTTCAATAAAACCAAGATTTTATTGAAAACCATTTCTCAAGCAATAAAAACCATACAACCATTTTTAAAATCAAAATTTTACAACTATTTAACAAAGCATATTTCATAATAATTCACAATTCCACAGAAATCCAAAAGCCATCACTAACTAAGGTTTGTACCATGATTTGAACACCAATTTCACAACCCAATTCAATCAATTTGATAAATTTGAAACTGAGCCTTCAAGTTATAAATAGTGGAGTTAAGAGTGAATACACTTACCTCAGGTTTTATGACAAAAACAAAGAACTATATGAAGAAAATTTACAAAACTGAGTTGAATCTCTAAAACCTACCTTAAATATCTTCCCCTGTCATCAACAAGACCAAATCTAATCATATTTGGAATTAACTATCCTATATCCATCAATAAAAGATGTAAATCTAAAAAACTGAGAGAGAGGGAAAATTAGATCTAAGGAAAACCACCAAGAACATTGACTTACCACAATAATAAGGCTTCTAAACACTAAGATAAGCCTTAAGATTGCCTTAAGATCGATGGAAGAATCATCTTTAGCCTTAGAGAAGAATAAATCCCAAGTTAGGTTTAGTTTGGGAAAAAAATGAGGAGTTAAGACATTAAACCTACCTAGAACCATTTTTGTGGATCTTGTTTTTAAATCGTGTAAGGTTAATCACATGGTTAGGAAAACCTTGCACTAACCGTGCACCAACTTCTATCTCAAGTAGGCACCTCACACAGTTGGCTCACACAATTTCCAAACCATGTATTAACCGTGCCAAATCCACATGTCTCAAGTGGCACAGTTATCCTAGGCTAGTGTATGGTTTGGGAAAACCATGCACCACCCATGTGCCTTTACATTATCCCCTTAAACATTGTGCACAATTTCCTATAGGTGTTGCATGGTTTTCCCAAACTGTGCACCAATCGTGAACCTATAGAAAAGCCACAAAAACACTCCAAAAGATCCCCAAAATATCCTAAACTTAACCCATATGATTTAAATATTTAGAAATCATAATGAAAGGGATACTTACTTGAAACCAAGGGTACTACATTATCCACACCATTTTCTTTTCCATCCCTAGAAAGTAGAAAACCATCCTCTTATTGCTAGAGTTCTGGAAATTGTTCTTCAATTTATTTCTTGTGTTTCCAAGTCTCTTCCCGAATCTGACCATGTTTCCACAAAACCCATAATAGACTGATGTTTTTTCCACAAATGCTTTCTTTTTCCTATCCACAACCCACACTGTCATGTGCACCAATGAATCATCCAAATCTAGTTCAACATGATCCCATCAAAACACATGGTCAGGATCAGGCTAATGTTTTTTCAAATGAGATAGATGGAAAACATTATGCACTATACTAAACCATGGTGGGGATTCAAACTGATATTCCACCTCACAAACACGTTCAAGTATCATAAAAGGGTATATGTATCTTGGAGATAACTTGCACTAATTCCCAAAAAAATGACGTCCTATCCTTGGATAGATCCTCAAGATTACATGATCACTCACCAAAAATAAAAATTTCCACTAAAGATGATCCACATATGATTTATTACGACTCTAAGATGTCTCTATCAATTTCCTGATCAATCAAATCTTCTCTATTTTCTCTTGAACAAGGATTTAACTAACTAGTGAAGACTCACATTTCACACCCAACAAAGTGAAGAACAATAACTATGAACATACAATGATTAAAACAAATCCATTTGTATCGAGGCTTGATAACTGTTGTTATATGAGAACTCCACTAACGACAATGATCTTCCCATGAGACACCAAAATCCATTACACAAGATAGTAACATGTCTTCCAATGTTTGTATCTTCTGCTCAGATTTTCCATTTGTCTAAGGATGATATGCTATACTCATAGTCAACTGATTCCCAAGGTCTCTCTATAAGGATTTCCAAAAATGAGATGTAAAACTAATATAGTTAAAGAATACAACATACCTACTAGTTGTTGATGCTCTACCTTAACTTGATGATAAGTTAAGCATCTTGAAACAAACTCATCCACCAACATTTTCATACCACTCCACCAAAACTATGTTTTCAATTCCTTATACATATTCTGTATTCTCGAATGAATATACCATCTTGAATAGTGGTAAGAATAAAGAAGTTTTTCTTGAAAATCTATAGGTACGACTATCCAATTTATGAACCACTAAAGTGAACTCCCATCTAGCATCCAACCCTCAATGGTCTCCCCACCATTGAGTTTTGACCTCATCACCATACATTCTCCATCAAATGTCTGTATTTATTTAACCCTCTTCACTAAATTAGGAACCAAGTAAACTAGAAATAAAACTAAAACATCACCTTGTTTTTCACATTCCAAGTTCATGTCTTCTATCACTGATATCACCTACCACTGATCTGAAGTCTCTTTTACCAATTAAGCATATGAATTTTTTTCTTAATGCATCTATCACCAAATTAACTTTACCTAGAGTATACATCAAGTCAAAGGTAAACATTTGGATATATTCCATCCATATTATTTATCTCATGTTCAAATATCAATGTGAGAAAATATGATTCAAGCACTTATGATCTATGAACACATTAAATTTATTTCCGAAGAGATAATTATGCCAAGTCTTCAAAGCATAGACTAAGAAAACTAACTCTAAATTGTGTGTTGGGTAGTTCTTCTCATGTAGTTGCAATTTTCTTGATCCATATACAACAACATGATATCCATGCATGAAAACACATCCCAAACCTAATACCGAAGCATTAAAATACACCACATACACTTATCCAAATTCATGAAAAATCAAGATTGTTGTTGATGTAAGGAGAAATTTTATCTATTGAAAAGAATTTTTTAATTCCTCATCCCATTGGAATGGAACATTTTTCTTTTTAAAATATTTCATAGGTAAATCTAGTCATGATAATTCATGAACAAAACATAAATAATAACCAGATATACCAATAAAAATCTGTATGTTGAAGTCATTATTTGGTAGTTTACAAGATACAACAACCACCATATTTTATGGATCCATAGAAATACCTCTTTAAAAAATTACATGGACAAGGAAACATACCTCTTGTATCCAAAAATAAAACATTTATAATTTGGTATATAGCTAATGATCCCTTATGATTCCCAACACGTCTCCAAGTGTTGCTCATTCTTAGCCCTTATCCTTGAATACACCAATATGTCATCCACAAAAACCACCAAAAAAGAATCCAAATATCATTGAAATATCCAATTCATCAATTAAATAGAGACCAATTGTGAATTCATAAGACTGAAAGGCATTACCAAATATTCATAATGGCTAGATCTTATTCTAAAAGCTATTTTCGGAATATCCTCCTTCCAAACCCACAATTGGTGATATCTTGATCGCAATTCAATTTTGGAGAAACACTAAGATCCAATTAATTGATAGAATAGATCATAAATGTGTGGAAGTGGGTACCCATTATTTATCATAACTTGTTTAAGATTAAGATAATCCACACATAGACAAAGAGTTACATCTACCTTTTTAATAAACAAGACCGGTACGAAGATGTGCTAGTTCGAATAAATCCTTTTCTTTCTAGCTCTTCTAACTGCACTTTAAGCTCCCTTAATTCTATTGGTTCCACTCTATAAGATAGAAGGGAAATAGGACTAGTCCTTAGAAGGATATCAATTGTAAACTCCACATCCCTTATAGGTGGTAACCTTGGGAAATTTTCAGGAAATACATCTAGAAACTGATCCACCACAGCAGGAAAGATATTATTCTTAATCTAGTATATTGATTACAAAGACAATGATACCAACTAGTATGAGATAATTCCAACTAATGGTTCCAACAAGCCTATTTCACCTGCCTTTACATTCCAGTACCCTCTAAAGAGATGATCAACACCATATTCAGCAGTAAAACTAGCCTTTCTAGTATAATAGTTGATGTGATCCTTGAATCTTATCAAAAAATCCATACCCAAAATTATGTAAAAACATTCATCCCAATCATATATAAATACCATTTCATCTTGTCTCCACAAATGGTTATAGAACATGCTCTACACACAAAGGCTCAACACTCTCTTTGACCAAGAGGAGTTTTAAGTTTCATCACATAAGGCATCATATCAACTCTTAAACTTAGAAAATTAAGATCATGATAAGTAGTAATGGAATGGGATCCACCAATATCAAACAATAATTGTATAAGTTTAGATTTAAAAATAATTATACCTCTCACCATATATGGTCTAGACTAATTATCCACAATAATCTATTTAGCTCAATATAATTGCTTTGTTGCTACAATTTGTTCCTTATTGCCCTATTTATATTTACCTTTAGAAGGAGTCATGGTATTCCTAGAATCACCATGGATAAATTTGTTCTAGTGATGAGATTGATTCTGATTATATCATCCCATTAAGGCGTACGATGCCTGTGACACCTGACAAGTGTCCCAAACACCAAACCATAGAGCACTGCGACAAAATCACTAAAGATGCCCCATCTTTTTGAAATTATAGAATTCTCTCAGTGGTTTCATACACTCTCACTTCATGTGGTTGAATGAAACATGTTGAAAACATACATCTTGGATATTGGGTTTTAGAGTAAGGTTTACTAATACCTCCGTCATATTTTTATTGATGCTCACACCTTGGAAATAGGTGTCCCTCTTCCGCTTTCTCCCAACATTAGAGTTCCCACCATTTACCATGAACATAAACATGATTACTCCTCCCATAGATCCTGATATGTCACTTTCATCTACCTTCACTCTATTGACTATCTCTATATAATCCATAATACAGAGCACAACAATCTTAGAGAAAATATACTACCTCAGCCCTGTTTCAAAGATGAGTTCCTTAAAGGATACACTAACATCAACCAAGAGTGAAAAGTGCATTGAATTCATGAATTTATCCACATATTATGCAATAGAAATATTTTCCTACTTCAAGATGAAGAAGTCCGTTGTTCATTGAATTCTCAACATATGAGGATATGATTTTTTGTTGAATGATTATTCAAAATACTCCCATGTAAGGCTATGGTTTAATTTATCTTGAAAAACTAAATCCCACCATTAGAATGAAAGATATTCAAGAATGTAAGTCACCATCTTGAATTTCATCTCTACTTGTGTGCTAATGAAATCAAAGATACGATTCATCCTTTTTATCCACACATATTCCTTTTCTCGTTCAGAATCACCCGGAAATATATATAGATTTTGCTTCAAGAATTGGACTGAATGATCCATTTTCCTTGGATCATCCCTCCTATTCCCACTATCCACATCCTGAAACTCTTGAACAATACTTTGAACCAGTTTTTGGTTCACCCGTGGTTCAAGTGTAACCACATTCTATGAATCTTATTCTTATTGGTTTCTAAGATGCCTAACAGGTTCCATTTTATATAAACACAATAATTTCATAAGTCTCACTCTCTTTTAATTGAAGTCTTAAAAATTTCAAATTCTACCACATCATTTTATTACAACAATTCTTTCCAAAATCAAACATTTTTTTAAAATCTCTACTTTATTATGAAAATACAATAATTTTAAAAATACCACCACCATGCCTTTTTTCAAAGTCTTTCATTTGAAAACAATTTCAAATTTTTTCAAAATTCAACACTTTTACATGAAATCATAAGTCATTACTCAAAATGAAATATGTAATCTTAGTGGGAATTCATTACTCTAATGCATGTCTTGCTCATATCATTAGCTAAATCCATGATAATGAGATTCCAAATCCTATAAGTGTCTCCATGACAATGAGATTCCAAATCATAAGTCATTACTCCAAACTAAATATGTAATATTTGTGGTAAGTAATTCCTCTAATGCATGTATTGATCGTCTCATTGGCTAAATCCATGATAATGAGATTCCAAATCCTATAAGTGTCTCCAAAACCCTTATGTACCCAACTCCTTGGTAACTTTAAGTTCTACATAAAAATGTTAACTATGCCTTTTTATGATCTACATTTCAAATTCCAATAATCCTACTCCTTTTTATGATCCCAACTCAAGGAATAGACCATAATGAATTCAACTCCAAGACCAAAAACCAATACCAAGTCAAAGACCAACCAAGAATTATGTCACTAGTTCTACAATGGAAGGACCAAGCTGATACCACTTGTCTAAAACATATTTTTAAACCAAACAAAATTGATACCGCTTATAACATCCCACCCCTCCTCATTGGATTTAATTGAGGTAGAAATGCTACTTGGCCTTAAGTGATATCCCTAAGATGCCAAAGGCTATAAATAAATGCCAAAGGGATTTATTACATGTGGGGGATGATTTTACCTTTAAGAATACAACAACCATCCTAACATACCATAACCAAATAAACCACTACATGATGCATGATATCAAAGAAAGACAACTCAAAAAAACCCATTGATTAAAAAATTAACTATAACAAAGTACAAAAATAGAATAATACAATATAAAAGAATACAACGAAAGAAAAAACTAACAAATCTCAAAGACTCCAAGGACATAGAACTAAAATCCAACTCCAAATCCATGCTTGAGAATTACAAAGTACCACTAGATAAGTGCAATGCTTTACCTTTACCTGTGTCTCGGTAAACAACATCTACAGAAGCACCAAAGTGCCAAAGAAAAGGTGAGTACTTAAACTCAATATATTTTTACCAATGAATTCTCTACTCATGCTATAATGACTCAAAATTTCCCTGATTTTATTTCTATAAAATAATTGAAAAAATTCCAAGACCATGCACTGAGACGACATGCGATTCCGAGGCCCAATGTACCTAAAATGATTTGCAGAAAAATGTTATGTTTCTATAGTACATGCACAAAACTTTTATAAAAAAGAGAAATAACTTATAAATGGGTGCCCAAATCAGAAATCTAAGGGAACCGTTGAGCTTAGGGTAGTGGATTTACTCTAGTCACGACTTAACTTTAGTTGGCGTGGGTCTTCTGTGGAAAAACCCAAAAATGGAATAACTGTAAATAAAATAATAAAATAAATTAATTTTATTTTTAAAATATCAATAAATTATAAACAGTAACTAGGATTGGAAATCTAAGACCACTGTTGAGTTCATAAGGTGTTTTTTTCCTTAGGTGAGGCCTAACCTTGGTTGGTATGCCAGCTGTGAAAGATAGTTTTTGGACATGAATGTCATTAAAATATTTTACTTAATGTTATGTAATGACACTAATATGGTTCCCATTTTTAATAAGCCCTATCATAAATCCAAGGTTATCACTATAAACTTGGATTTTCCCTAAGGAAAGGAGAATGAGTCTCTCTCACTGGTGATGACAGATCGGAGGTCGAAACCTAGATCACGCATCGACAAATTGACGAACTACGACGCCGTGGCTTCCCCCTTTATCAACAACCTATCCATACACTAGGTAGGGTGTTTTTTCTTTGTGATTCTTTGCATGATCTTAATTTTCAATGTTGAATGTGGACTAACCCATGAACAAGTTGATCCATGGTCTGATCGTTCTTGTAGGATGTGTAATTATGCAGGTTGAATATCGAGCATGATTTCTATTAAAAGATTTGATTCGTTTCCTCTTTGTTATTAAATTATAACATGAATGGATCGAGGCTGACACGAAAAAGTCCACGATCTGTTCTTTGGGTGTTCTTGTACATTTATCTCTTCCCCCTATTTTTATTCCATTCTTTGTTCTTCACGAAGTATGGGTAAGGGATCATTGCACCTTCGATCCATGGTGCAATGATCCAAGACTGTAGATTTGAAACCATGGAGGTGTGAAAAAAAATGTGCAACGTAATTGGATGAGAAATGGTCTACGATAGTGCAAGGCAGTTTCCAAAGCAGCAGCTTCAGTCGGCTCAGGCGGTGCGGTGAGGCCATCCCAGGTGGGATGTGAGCCGGACGACAGGCCGTCGATAGGGTGACCGACACTGGCAGTAGTAGAAACCTGGTTGGAGGTTGGGCTAGGCGGAGCACGGAGTAGGATGAATGGAGGTGGATTGTGAGGCTATGGTCCATGAGGGACTACAAAGGAACCCGCGATGGTGGAGGCCACACGCGGCAATCAGGGACGCGACCTCTGGGGGCTGTGTACTTGGTGGCCAACCCTCATGGAACCCGTGGTGGTGGAATCCATAGGGAAGGAGGTTAGGACGCAGTTCCATCTACGTTGAATGTGAAAACCACATTGACTGGGTGCACATGATCGGGATGTGAACTAGAGGAGCTGACCCACATGTGGTAAGCCGGGCTGGATGGAATGGGCCGCTCCAATGACCTGAAAGGCTGGGTCCAGCAGTCCAGAAGACCGTGGCCCAGTGGTCCAACAGGGTAGGTCAAACCGGGACCAATGAGACAGACTGTATCAGGCCCAGTGGACTGGGTCAGGTCGGCCGTACTGGACTAGGTTGGGTTGACGAGTCAGGTCGAGCCAGACTTGGATCAGACCTAGGTAAGAATTTTTTACTAAAATGGCTATAAATTTCAAGAAAAAGGTCCATTTGATAAGCCGTCTATGGCATGAGGACCCTTATAACAAGGAAACAATTTTTAAGATGTCTTAGTGGGTTTTTATAATGGAACAATATAGGCGAAGAGTTTCCCTTGGTTCTTTCCTCGAGGGTTTAGTACGTCATTACGTTCACATCATTGGATAGTAGTCCCCTCTAGAGGTTGAGTCCTAGATAGAGTTGTGGTATCCATCCTTGGGTCAGGATATATCCTCTTTCACCCCGGATGAATTTTTGTGGGAATTGATGTGACCTCCGAGCGCAAGGTGTTAGTCCTCCATCCAGTGGTCCGTATTGGTAGGTTTTTTAGTATTATCTATGAAGGATCCCCTACATTATGATATGTATTGGTAGGGTTGTCAGTATTCTCTAGGGTGGACCCCCTACATTGCAGTCTAATACAGATTGGGTTGATGGTATTCTCTAGGAAGGATCCCCTCTCTGTATATCATGATCTTTGATCAGTATGTTCAATTTGGGTGGGGCCCAAATTATAAGGACATATTTTCAAGAGTCTCCAATGACATCATGGCTCGAGGAGTGAGTTCTCCTAGAACGAGCATGCCTCAAGCAGAATCTTGTGGATGATATTTGGTTATGACATACCTCTTTACCGTGTAGCTGACAATGGATGAGACCCTGCATCTTGGAATCCTTTATGAGTATACCTAGATTTTCTTGTTATATGTGATATAGACATATACCTTTGTCGAGATGACTATATATTCTTAGTGGTGTTTTTCTTTTGTGGTATTTTTTCATGGTATCTTCTCTGTGATGTTTCCTCTATAGTCTTTTACTTTCTGTTTTAGGGTGTCCAACTGAGTATTGTTTTACTCACCCCTGCACGGGATTTTCCCACATGTGTTGTTCCTTGTGCAGACCATCAACACTTTGATAGTTTCCTAAGTGGACCAGGAAAAGGTGGTGCTTAGAGAGATACTAGATAGTTAAGGTGTTATCTTGTAGCTTTAGATAGCTATTCTTGTACCTACCCTTCAGGTAGGGTCTTCTTCAGATGAGCTTCAGGACCTTGTGCTACAAAGTCTTTCTTTTTGGTGGGCTTGTATTCTGGCCTAGTTGTACTTTACTTCACTTTAATTTCCTATCAGACTCTGTGGTTTGTATCTTAGTGTATTCATTCATTGTTTAATCATTGTTTTTACATTTAAATATTTTGGGCTTTGATATGTGTGCATGTGTAAAGGTACTTTGGAAAATTCCTCCCATTTGTTGGATATTCTTAATTGGTGCTAGTCGCCAGCCCCTGGCTTATTGGAGGCGGGCTTGGGGTAGTCACAACATGACCCCATATGGGATGGTTCATGACACACACCACTAGGATATAACTTTTTAACAAATGTTATAGAATAATTTTTATAAAACAATTTATATAAAAAAACTGAAAATAATTTATCACAAAACTAAAACTATTTGAGTAAAATAGTTTTCCACACTAAAACCATTTTACATGAAAGAAACCAAAAAGTTATTAAAAACCATTACATGTTTCCATTTTGGAATATCCCGTTCTATCCACATATCCACATATCTATACATCCACACATCTATACATGCATTATTCATTATGATAGTTCCATACTATCGGTTGGAGAAGATTAATTAAGAGGGGTGTGAATTGAGTATCTATAAAAATTTCTATTAAAAAGTTTACTTAAGGAGATTCCCTAATAAAAATGAATACAACCCAGTTAATCAAGGTAATACGATTATAATCATTTGACTATTAAAATAACTTCTCATAAGATTGATTATTTCTCATTAATATCAATGTGAGTTATTGATACAACTTTTGAAGCAATTCTAATAAGGAAAAGCAATTATAACTTCTATCCAAGACTAACTATCAAAGTAACATCTAGTTTTTTCTAAAATATACACTAAAGCAAAGAAAAACTAAATTAAAAGACATAATGGATAAAACAAGTGGTTTAGTCTCAAGCTGAGACCTAATCCACTCCACTTGGTGATCACCTGCCACCAAGAAGTTTATATTAATAAACTTGATCCACACCCTGGATCATAGTACAGAATAGTGAACAAGACTATCTAGGTCACACGATCTCTTCCATTTTTCTCCATGGGTATAAACTACCAGTTCACACAAGGACCTCTTCCACACTTATCCATGGGAGTAAACAAATGTAATAAGTGATGAGAGGAAGGATATCTTGTATCCTTAAGTTTAATACAGAAGATAGTGTGTGTTTTTAACACACACACACACACACTGATCGAAAGCTAAAAATAGTAAACAATAGAGAAAAGATGATGAAAAAGGGTTAGAAGTTATCTGATTGTTATTCTATGCAGCTTTGGACTTTTAGGATGCAACAAATGAAAGTATTGAGTCCTCTTGTGACAAAAACAAAGTATCGGAAGTCTGGTGGTCTGGTTTCTAGCTTGATTGAGTAAGCTTTCTATCTCGAGTTCTTCTAAGCATTGGTACAAGGAAGATGTTTTTAGTTCTAATATATGGTATTTTGTACTTCTGAAATCAAGAGTGCTTCATGTGTTCTTCAGTCATATCTTGTTGCATGCATTGTTTGATTTTAAAAAATGCTCTCTCTTCTTCAGTGTCTGTGTATTTTTGCAGCCCGACTTATCTTCCTTTTTAATTGTGGGTGCACATGTTCGAACTGACTGGATACATGTATTCTACACCTTGTACATCATACTATCAGGTGACATGTCTACAAATAAACATTAAATATGTCAGTTCCTTTAAGTGACTCAAATATTAGTGTTAGAAATTAAATTAAAAAAAAATGAAAAAACAGATTAAAGAACAGTGTCACGGTTTTTTTGAAATGACATCACTTGGAAATGGTGTCACCACAAAACAGTGTATTCTTCTTTTCCTTTGAGTAGTGAGATAGTTGTGATGCTACAGTTTAATTGAGATCAGGAACCGGTAGCACAAATGCAGTGTTAGGATCACAATGTATGGTCCTTTTCCAAACATTGAATGGTGTCTTGGTGATGGTAGCTAGGAACCAGTGTCACAGACTTCATGAGATCTTAAACTAGTTATGGTGTCTGGGTCATAGTGTCTAGGTCATGATGTCTGGGTCATGGTGTCTAGGTCATGGTGTCTGGGTCATGGTGTCTGGGTTACGGTGTCTGGTCACAGTGTCTAGGTCACAGTGTTTGGTCCTTTTTTAGAAAACTAGAACCGGTGACAGACTCATGGTTTCTCAGAATTAGCCACATATATGTAAATAGTCTTAAGTATTAATATTCACAAAAAAAATTATACTTAATCATTAATATAAGATATCATTATAGAACAAAATTAAATATAGTTTAAAATAATAAAACATGATTTATAGGAATCAAGATTTGTGAAATTTTATTTAAAGCATAGGGAAACCAAACATATTGACACATGATTTGAGATATATTAAATATGATTAATAAGATTTGTGATCATTAAAACATGACTAAAACATATGGAGTCCAACAATATCACCCTTTTTGATGATCACAAATCATACGAGTTAGATTTATATTCTTAGTGAGATTTCTCCCCCTTTTGGGATTATCAAAAATATTAGAGGAAAAAGAAAGAGAAGAAGGAAATGAAATAAGAGAATAGACAACAATAGTTCACATTACATTAGATAGAAAGATATTTTTCATTACAAGTAGCAGGAAAAAATTCAGCACATCCCTATCAAAATACAGGTTTCACTTTTTCTTCAGTACTAGATGTATTCTCTTTTCCCTTGGAAGCATCATCATAAGGAGCCACATGAGAAGAAGTATATATTGAAGAAGGGAGTGAGCTAACTGTCATAGAAAGAATAGGTAGCCCTTCAAAAATAGTGGGTACCAAAGTGGGTTTAGTGGAAGACCGAGGCAGGTTTTGGTCAAGGATAATAGGTCTGATCTGGCTTAGCTCTTGAGATATAGACATCAAAGTATAGGTAAAGGAAGTGGATGGGGAAGGAGGTAAACTAGGTCGCAAATGTACAGTTGGAGGAGCCACAATAGCAGTACTCTGCACATGAAGATAAGGTTTCAACAACTGAATGAAATTTGTAATGATCTCACCAACATACTACATTACTTTCTTGAAATCATCTTTTTTCTCCATGAACTTGTCCAATAGAGGAGTGAAATATTTCAACTTTTGAACTTTAGTCTTGAAGGATTGAATGGCAGGAGGTATTTTAAGATTATCTATAAGATAATTGAAATGATTGGTCACATCATGCTTATAAAAGATCCTATTAAATTAGAAATCTACTTTCTTAATAATTTCTTCCTGAGCCTCATTTTCAATCTTTGAATGAATCCTTACTAAGTCAAGGACTATGTCACTATTCTTGAAAACCGTAGATACACTCTCCTTGTCAAAACCAATGAACACTGATTGAAGTTACTCTTTAACAATAGTTCTGACCAGACCACTATCTATGGGTTGAGATGACTGTCTAGATGTAGTAGAGGTTGTTATAGCTGAAGTAAGGGACTTGAGCTAATTGAGAACTTTCTATATAAATTCCTTGTAATCATCAGTTAGTTTGTTAAGACCAACAACAAGCTCACGCATCTCATTAACTATCTAAATGTTTCTCTCATAAAATTTGTCACATATTAAAGTCAAGTTCAGTTGAATCAGAGAGGCAACTTTATGTGGAATCTGATCACTAAAATTCTCAACAGGATGATCAATAGGAGCTTGTCCCGATTGAAACACTTTTTTCATATCTTCAACCATAGCTCAGAGAGATTTCACCTCATTACTCAACTACTTGTTTTCAATTCCAACCACTTGTATTTCATGAAGAATTTTTGGTTGAATCTTCCATATGATTTTATCTAATAGAAAGGAAACATCTCTTTCACTTAGATTTTTCATAGGATAAGGCTTTGTGATCATGATATTTTCAAATATAGTTAATAAAGTAGCTCCAAAGGATTTCAAATAACTTTGAATTACAGAAGAAGAAGGTTATTGTGAAGGTTTAGAAACAGGAGCTGAGAGAGGTTTAGGTTCCTTTGTAGATATTACTTCTAAATCATAAACTGGTTTTAATTGAAACACAATAGACAAGTCTATGCCTTTAACTGAGGCCTCCTGGGAATTATCCACATCAAAGTATCCAGGGAACTTATACTAGGTATCCACAATGCTTTGATCAACAGGATTAGGAAATTCAATAATTTTTGGACTAGGGTGATGCTCCCCCTTAATAGGTGTATCTCTCACAGGATTGAGTGATTTATTTCCTTGATATGTTTCTAAAATTTCATATCTTATAGCCTCATTCATTTATTTTCTAGCCAGCAGGAAGGCTTGTTCCATTCTTTCCTCGACAGAAAGGATAATTTCAGGATTATCCTATTCCTCTAAATGTTCCTCAATAGTAGCCTCATCCTCAATAATAATATATTCATCTAAATTATCCTCAGGTACAACATTTTCTTTTACACTAATAGTATATTCTTTCCCAAAAGAAAGTTCTTCTTCTAAATCAGCACTTCTTTCAGTAATAAGTGCCTCCTTCTCAACTATATTTCTTAGAATAGGTAGACCACTATCTTCTTTATCCAAGATAGTTTCTTCCATAGGTGAAACAAATACGTCTTATTCTTCTTCAACAAGATAGTAAACAATTTCATTTGGTTCCAAACTAGGATCAGAAATGTTCTTAGGTCTTGAAGGATGCTCAACCAAATTAAACTTTTTATATATCCTTTCATTATCCTCCACCCAAGACTTTTCCAAGGATTATAACATATTTTCATCCTTTTTAATATAACCGTTGAGATACATAATTCATAGTCTTTGATTAATTCATCATTTGGTCCAACCATTCCTTTAACATATAGCATTGTAGAGATCATCCTTGAATAAAACAAAGATGTAGACTTTGAAGCTGTCTTAATCAATTCACACATATGAAGTATAACATACTTACACATATTGATCTTTTGTCCATTTTTCATAAGATATATCAAGAATACATATTGATATATGAGGGTATAAAAATCCCCTTTCCATAGAGTAATTAGATTTTGGATAAACTTAAATAGAAACCTCGATTCACCATCCAACTCAACAGTAATTGCTCTTTTCTTCGTTTTATTCCCAGTAAAATCTCCTAGAGCCTCTTCTAAGACAAAAATATCACTTGGAGGAGGATGAACTATTTGGTAGCCCTCAAAATTTACTTCATGAGGTATCCCTAGGAAGACAACCCATAACCTCGTGGAAAATGTACATCTTTGGACATTAATCCATCTTTTTACAACAAAACCATCTTCTGTATCGAATGAAAACTAGAAAAATTGATAAAACTGAGCAACCAATTTTGGATAAATTGGACTTGTCTCCCTTGTGAACTAGTTCAACCATCTCTACTCTTTCATTACTTTCAAAACTAATGAATTACTTGTTAACAACCACTTAGGACAAATTTCCTTTTTTGGTACTAATATTCTATCAACAAGATTTGGGTTTAGCGGTTCTTTGGGTGTTACCTTCAGTGGTATTTTCACTTTCTTATTAGATATGTGCTTCTAAAGAGTTGATAAATATGGGTGCTTCATTATAGGAATTCAACGAGGGTTTGAGAGAGAGATATATATGAATACTAAAGGAGGACTTATGATTTGAGAGAAGAGAGGGGTTTCGATTTTGAGAGAAAGCTTGAGTAAAGAAAAGAGTAAAAGATATTTTGTTTTTATCATTTAGGGATTTCAAGCATCACAAATTAAAAAGTGAAGGATAAAGACAATAAAATAATCAACACAACGATACATGTAATAAGATAAAAATAAAACAAAAAAGGTTTCATTATGGTGAGACCAGAATAGATTGTCATGGTGAGACCAAAATAGATTTTCACGGTGAGACCTTTATAGTGTGACTCCAAATGGTGCAACCATATCATTTGAAATAGTAAGTGGGAGAGAATAATAGAGAGACAATAACTGTGAGACCGTAAAAATGAAATAGTAACTTTAGGACAATAACCTTTAAAACTATGAGAGTGAGACATTAATCTTAAGACAATGACTTGTGAAACTACAAATCATGAAACCGTAAACTGTGAAACAGTCTGTAAAACAGTAAGTTTTGAAAATAGTACATTTTATACTTGAGGTTTATTATTACTAATTCATGTATATTGTAATATATCCTTCTAAAATTTAATGGTTTGGTGAATATATCATCAAGATGATATTCAGTTCCAATGAATTCCAAAGTGATATCACTTTTTTGATTATGGTTTCTTAAAAATTGATTTCTTATATCAATATGTTTTGTCTTGGAATGTGAAACATGATTTTTTGACATGTTAATAGCACTTGTATTATCAAAATTTATGATTATATGCCTTAATTGATATCCATAATCTAGTAATGTGTGTTGCATCCAAAAAATTTGTGCACAACAACTACCAGTAGCTATGTATTCAGCTTCTGTAGTAGAAAATTCTATAAAGTTTTTTTTCTTATTGCACCATGATACTAGAGACTTTCCTAAAAGGTGACACGTTCCAGAGGTGTTTTTTCTACCTAACTTACAACCACCTAAATCAACATCAGAATAGCTAACTAACTCAAATGATTTTCCTCTAGGGTATAACAGTCCTAGATTGGGTGTATGTTTGATGTATTTGAAAATCTTTTTAACAACATTTAAATTATATTCTTTAGGTTTTTCTTGAAAACGAGAACACATACATACACTAAACATAATATTATGTTAGATAGTAGTTAAGTAGAGTAATATTACAATCATTCCTCTGTAAGTGGTTTGATCAAAAGATTTTCCTTCTTCATCAAGATCCAACTTACCAGTAGTACTCATTGTAGTATCACTACTTTTAGTGCTATCCAAGCCAAAATGTTTCAGAAGATCTTCAGTGTATTTGATTTGATTTAAAGTAATACCATCTTTATTTTGAAAGATATTAAATCCAAGAAAGAATTTTAGTTCACCTTAAACTCATTTCAAATTCATGTTGCATCATTTTAGAAAAATCAATACATAAAGAATTTTTTGAAGATCCAAAAATAATATCATCTACATAAATTTGAACTACTAAAACATCATTGTAAATTATTTTTATAAAAATAGTGGGATCATCGATACCTTTTATAAAACCTTTGGAAATAATAAAAGTACTTAATCTATCATACCAATCTCTTGGAGCTTGCTTTAAACCATACAAAGCTTTTGATAATTTGAAAACATGATTTGGAAAGTGAGGATTTGTGAAACAAAGGGGTTGTCAAATAGAGAAATCCTTATCTATATAACCATTTAGGAATTCACTTTTGACATCCATTTGATATAGTTTGAAATTCAGATGAGCATCATAAGAAAGCCGAATTCTAATGGATTCAAGTATAACAATAGGTGCAAAGGTCTCCTCATACTCAATTCCTTCTTATTGACTATAGCCTTGTGCAACCAATCTATCCTTGTTTCTAACTATGTTACCAGCTTCATCTATCTTATTTCTAAACACCCACTTAGTGTCTATGGTAAATATGTCTTTAGGTCTATCAATAAGTTTCCAAACTTTGTTCCTTTCAAACTGATTTTGTTCTTCTTGCATAAACGTCACCCAAAATTCATCATTGATAACATCATTAATGTTTTTAAGTTCAAGTTGTGACAAGAATACTTGATGTTCATCATGATTTCTAAGAGAAGCTCTATTTTTTGTTCCTTTATCTAAATCTCATACAACAATATCTAAAGTATAGTTCTTAAGGGTTCTAACAACTCTAGAAAAAAGGGACTAGTTATTTCAGGTTCTTCAATAGGTTTGGGTTCATTACAACTTGAATCTAAAGAATTTCTAGAACTAGAAGTTTTTGCAGATTCCTTTACAGGATAGTTAAAGGGTTTACCATTTATGTCCATATTTGACATATCATCCTCAACATTCTCTAGAGAGATCTTAGGCTCATGTGGATCTGTCTCATCAAACTTGACGTGCATAGATTCTTCCACACATTTAGTTATTTTATTAAACACTCTATAGGATTTACTAGAGATTGAGTATCCTAGAAAAATTCCTTCATCAATCTTGGATGAAAACTTGTCAATATTGTCCTTAGTATTAAGGATATAGACTTTACAACCAAAGACTTTGAAGTAGATTACATTGGGTTTTCTATTGTTCCACAATTCATATGGAGTTATTTTAAGAATAGGTCTAATCAATACTCTATTAATAATATATCATGATGTATTTATATCTTCAGACCAAAAATAAATAAGTAAGTCATATTCACTAAGCATGGTTCTAGAAATTTCTTGCAAGGTCCTATTTCTTCTTTCTATAACTCCATTTTGTTGAGGTGTTCTAGGGGAAAAAATTATGTCTATAGCCATTTTATGAGAAAAAGGATTCAAACTCTTGATTTTTAAACTAATATCCATGATCGATTCTTAAAGATTTAATTCTATATCCACTTATATTTTCTACAGTTCTAGCATATTTGGTGAAATGAGGGAAGGCTTCACTTTTGTGATCCAAAAAGAAGGTCCAGGTATATCTAGAAAATTAATCTACAATAACATAAAAACAGTACTTCACATTTAAACTAGAAAATATAGATGGTCCAAAAAAATCAATGTGAACCAACTTGAGAGGTTGAGAAGTTGAAACTTATTTCTTTGGTTTGAAGGAAATTTTGTGTTGTTTTCCCTTTTAACAAGGATTTTACACTTTATCATTTAGAAACTCTAGTTTGGGTAGATATTTGACTAATTTTTTTTAGTTAGATTTATAATGGAGTGAATATTATAGTGTCATAATCTTCTATGACAAAGCCACGTTTCTTTGTGAAATACACTTAAACATGAATCATTTTGAGAAACTAAAGAATCTAAGTTAACAGAATATACATTTTCATTTCTTAACACCAAAAATACTAATTCATTTTTAGAATTGAAAAAATTGCAAGAATCATTTTTAAATTTAACATGAAATCCATCATCACATAGTTGAGAAATACAAATGAGATTATATTTCAGTCCATCAACAAAAAGTACTTTGGAAATTAAAACAAAGTTAGAGATACTGATTTGGACAAGGATAATGAATTTTACTTTGGCATTATCACCAAAGGTGACATGTCCACCATAAATCTTTATTAAGTTTTTGAAACATGAATAGTCTCCTATAATGTTTCTTGAACAACCACTATCCAAGTACCATAAGATTTTACAGGAGCTCTTCAAACAATTTTCCTAGAAAATAGTCAAATAAAAACAGACTTTGGTACCCATATTTTTTTAGGTCCAGTAAAATTAGTAACTAGTGATTTAGGAACCCACATCTACCTCATAGGTTTCTTATAATCATTATGTAAAGTATTTGAGAAATAAACTCTATTTGGTCCAGAAAAACTTGAAACAATAGAGAGTGTATCATAATTTGAACTAGTAGAATGTTTTCCTAAACTAGATATAAATATGTATGTTCTAGATTTAGAAACAAAATTTGTTTTTCCCAAATTTATTTTACAAAGTTGATATCCAATACCAGTAGTCTATTTAGTGTAAAATTTTTTAACTAGAATTTGTACCAAGGTATCTTTACCCTTAGTAAAACTTTCAAGGTCCTTTTTTAGTTTTTCATTAGATATCTTTAATTCATTGTTTTCTTTGAGTAATTGAAATTTTTTGTCTCCTTCTATAGTAAGTTTATATTTAACAGTTGAGGTAAGAGCATACTATTTCTTTAAATACTTGTATTTATCTTTTAGTTTATTACATTTATCTTTAAGAATATTGAAATACCCAAACATTTATTCTTTAGAAATATTTTCAGAATCACTTTCATATCCAGAATAATAGGAATTTTGTACAGGATATTGTAGGGTTACCTCAGATGTGTTTGTCCTGAAACACATATTGGATTTGTTATTCTATTGATCATGTGGAGACTTTGAGTTACTTGAAATGTCATCAGAATCACTCTAAGTTTATTTCATAGAATTTTTATACTTTCTATATTTTTCCTCATATTTATTTTTATACTTGATCTTGGGAAAATAAACCTTTACATGTCCCTTTCTCTTACATTCATAGCATACTATCTCATTAGAATTATCACTTCTTTTCCAATCTTTCTTCCAACTTCCCTTTTGATCATATATTCCTTTGAATTTAATCTTTTTGAAAAATTTCTTCATTTTGTAAAATTTCTTAAACCTTATGGATAATTGATCCATCTCCTCATGGTTATCAGGTGAAGATTGTTCACTATTGGAACTCTCTATAGAAACTTACAGTTTCTCCTTTTATTTTTGTTTAGAGGTAGTGGTATTTATTGCCATATATTTCTTCTGGGTTCATCCTCCTATTCCTTATTGACTTTTAGCTCCTCCTCATACATCATTAGTTTTCTAATGAGTTATTTTATATTTAATTTTCTGATGCCTCATGACTCTCCAATAGAGATAGAGGTTCATCTCCATCTATCAGGTATACATCTTAGAATCCTCAGGATTTTTTCTTTGGCAGTAACTTCTCTTCCTAGAGAAATCATTGTGTAGAAAATTTCATTGAACCTGAGATACATGTCAAAAATAGGCTCATCAGACTTCATTTTAAAGTTATAATATTTAATAGTATAAGTATTAAGTCTCATTTCTTTTACACTAGAAGTTCCTTCATGTGAAATAGACAAGGTATCCCAAATTTCATGGGCAGTTTTACAAGCAGATATTCTGTTAAATTCCTCATCTCCTAAAGAGAAATATAAGGCATTCATAACTTTGTAATTGTTATTGTAAGAATTCTTGGTTGGGTCATCCCAAGTAATTCTATCAGTAGCAGGAATCTTATACTCATCTATAATTTAAGACCAAATTTCAAAACCCATAATTTCTAAATGCATTTTCATTTTAATTTTCCATTGGGTATAATTAGTTCCATTAAATAATGGTGGTTTATTTGTTGCAACACCTTCGAGTCTATTATCCATAATAAAGAAATAATTTTAAAGAGCTAGAAGTTTAGAATTAATATAAATTTACAGATCTTTAAAGTAAAACTAAAATAAAATTTGAACAGATTTTAAAAATAGAGTATTAATAAGAATCAAAATCTTTGATAGAAAATGTTGGTCGAAGTAGATTACTCAAGAGGGGGGGGGGTGAATTGAGTATCTATAATTTTTTTTGTTAAAATGTTTACATAAATAGATCACAAAAAAAATTAATATAACCCAGTTAATCATGGTAATATGATTATTATAGTTTGACTATTCAAATAACTTCTCAAAATATTGATTAATTCTTAGTAATATCAATGTGAGTTATTGATACAACTTTTAAAGCTATTATAATAAGGCAAAGCAGTTATAACTTCTATCATAGACTAACTATCAAAGTAAAATCTAGTTTTTTCTGAAATATACAGTGAGGTAGAGAAAAACTAAATTAAAAGACACATCAGATAAAACAAGTGGTTCAGTCTCAAGTTGAGACCTAATATACTCCACTTGACGATCACCTTCCACCAAGAAGTTTATATTAATAAAATTGATCCACACCCTAGATCGAGGTAAACAACAGTGTACAAGACTGTCCATGTCACATGACCTCTTCCACTATTATTTATGGGTATAAACTACAGGTCACACAAGGACCTCTTCCACACTTATCTGTGGGAGTAAAAAAATGTAAGAAGTGATGATTGGAAGTATATCTTGTATCCTTCAGTTTAGTACAAGAGACAATGTGTGTTTTTAATACAGACACACACACACACACTGCTTGAAAGGTAAAAATAGTACAAAACAGAGCAAAGATGATGATAAAGGGTTAAAAGTGTTCTGAGTGTTATTCTATGTAGCTCTGGACTTGTAGGATGTAGAAAATGCAAGTATCGAGTCCTCTTGTGACAAAAACAGAGTATCAAAAGTCTGATGCTATAGTTTCCAATTCGATGGAGTAAGCTATACAGATCGATTTCTTCTTAGCATTGGTACTGTGAAGATATTTTCAGTTTTGATATACGGTAGTCTAGCCTTCTGAAATTGAGAGTTCTTCATTTTTTATTCAGCTGTATCTTGTTGCATGCATAGTTCTCTTTTAAAAAATGCTCGCTATTCTTTAGTGTCTGTGTATTTTTGCAGCCCTACTTATCTTTATTTTTAATTAAAGGTGCACATGTTTGAATCGATAGAATACATGTATTATGCTCTTCATACCTCGTACTATCAGGTGACATGTCTACAAGGAAACATCAAATATGTCAGTGCCTTTAAATGACTCAAATATGAACATTAGAAATTAAATTGAAAAACGACAAAACATATTAAAGAATCATGTCACTATTTTTCCTGAAACAGTATCACTTGGAAATTGTGACACCAAGAAATGATGTCTTCTTCTTTTACTTTGAGCGGTGAGACAGTCATGATGCTACAATTGCATTGAGATCAGGAACTAGTATCACAGATGCAGTATTAGGATCATGGTGTCTGGTCCTTTTCCAAAATTTGAATGGTGTCTTGGTGATGGAATATAGGAATTGGTGTCACATACTTCATGAGATCTGAAACTAGTTATGGTGTTTGGTCACGGTGTCTGGGTCACGGTGTCTAGGTCATGGTGTCTGGGTCATAGTGTTTAGGTCACGATGTCTGGTCACGGTGTCTGGGTCACGGTGTCTGGGTCACGGTGTGTGGGTCATGGTGTCTGGTCATGGTGTCTAGGTCATAGTGTCTGGTCCTTTTCCAGAAAACCAGAACCGATGGAAAACTCTTGTTTTCTTAGACTTATCCACATATCTATAAAAAATATTAAGTATTAATATTCATAGAATTAATTTGACTTAATCATTCATATAAGAAATCATTTTAGAAAAAAAATTAAATATAGTTTACAATAATCAAACATGATTTATAGGAATCAAGATTTGTGAAATTTTATTTAAATCATATGGAAACCAACCATCTATATACATGATTTTAGATATATTAAACATGATTAATAAGATTTGTGATCATTAAATCATGATTAAAACATGAGGAGTCCAACACATACTCATGAATGGTTTCTCACCAATATTCCAAGTTGTCTCAAGGTAATTAAATACCATGTTCTATTACACCTTTGACACTAAGCACAATGTCGTATTCCAACCAAGCATCATAATTCAATACGAACACACACCACCAAGTATTCCCAAAAACCATTTCAATTACAAAACCACTTCAATTACAAAAACCATTTCAATAAAAAAATTTTTTTTACTAAAAATATTTCCTACAAACCATTTAAATAAAATCAGCCTTTTATTGAAAACCCTTTCTCAAGAAATGAAAACCAAACAACCATTTTTAAAATAAACATTTTAAAACTATTTAACAAAGCATCTTGTAAAACAATTCACAATTCCACAAAAAATCCACAAACCATCACTATAGAGGTTTCCACCATGATTAGAACACCAATTTCACAATAAATTTAAATAAATTTAATAAAATTGAAACTAAATATTCAAGTTCTAAATATAGGAGTCAAGAGTGAATCTAACTACCTCAATTTTTATGATAAAAATGAAGAACGACATGAATAACGTTAATGAAACTAGGTTGAATATCCAAAAACCCATCTTAGATCTCTTCCCCTATAATAAAAAAGACCAAATATAATCATATTTAGCATCAAATATCTTAGATCTATAAAAATAATATGTATATATAAGAAAATGAGAATGTGGGAGAATTATATCTAAGGAAAACCCCCCAAAACCACCATGAATGAAGACTTACTGTGAGAATCCAGCTTTGAAACACCAAGAGAAGCCTTCAGATCAACTCCATTTCAATGGGAAAATTCTCTTTAGCCTTAGAGAGGAATAAATCTAGAGTTAGGGTCATTTTGGGGTAAAAATTAGAGGTTAAAACCTTATACCAACCCTGATCCACTTTTTGTGGATCTTTTTTTTAAACTGTGCATGGTTAGTCGCACGGTTAAGCAAACTATACACTAACCATGTGCAATCTTCTGTCTCAAGTAGGTACGTCACCTAGTTTCCAAACCGTGCACCAACTGTGCTAAAACCCACTATCTCAAGTGGCATTGTTCTCCTATGATACCGTATGGTTTAGAAAAACCATGTTCCACCCATTAACCTTCCCTTTATCCCCTAATACATTGTGCACAATTTCTTATAGGTGTTTCATGGGTTTCCCAAACAGTGTTCCAACTATGAAACTATAAAAAAGACCCAAAACACTCTAAAAGTTCTCCGAAATCTCCAAAACTTTACCCATATAATTTACATACTTAAAAATAATAAAGGGTTGCTTACTTGAAACTGAGGGTACTAAAAAATTAATCCATGGGTAATATCATTGTAATAATCTCATGGATAATAATAACTAAATTCTCAATGAAGGAAATTTATACTATTGGAGTTCATGATTTCAGGCATCATGATATCTCTACCATTAAGAACTTCGACCAATAAAGTTTAAAACTATGGGTAAAGAAGCATTTTACTTTTCCAACTGATTTGTCATATGAGAACTTTCGATGTATTTTGGGGCTATATAATTCAATCCTCACTCGTCAATGCATGTCTAATGCATTACCTATATATAAAATGATCAATTAAATTCATGAAAAATACTACTTATCAATAAATATTAATATTATATAAATACATCATATTTATCAATAATTCCACAATAAATAAAATACTTTAAAATTATAACACCATATGTAGAAATGGTATACAGTTTAGGAAATAATCATATCCATGATAAAAATAATATTGATATTCATGAGAAATGTAATATCCAATGATCACAAGTAGGTGAATGTTTTAAAAGGTTAGTATCCTTAAAAGATATCCCCAAAAAATAGAAAATTTAATAAGTGGTTGTTTTAATTGATTAATAGAAACTAAATTAAAATATTATTAAAAAATTCTTTAGGAAAATAACCATTATATTTTTTGAAATTACTTATTAAAACAACTGCGTACTTATAATGTAAAAAATTTCTTTGAGAAGAACCTTATAAAATTTTAAAGAAATATTTTAAAAAAAGTCTAGTCATGAAAGAGGGAAAATAATTTCATTCTCTATAAGTTAAAAAAATTCCTTCCATAATTTTGTTGGAAAATTTAGAAAGTACCTTGTTTAGAAAAATAAAAAAACATTCCTTTCAAACTGTTTTGTAAAACATCAAATATGTGTAATAATTTATTTTGATAAATAATTATAGAAGTGTAATTTTTTTTTTAATTTTTTTAGTTAAAATATGGATATAGAAGAAAAATATATAAGATAGAAATAGAAATAAGATCTATTTTTCTTTTAAATACTTATTTTCTTAATTGAAGCTCCATTGAGAGGAAAATATGGAAGAAAATATAGAAAATATTTAAGTGAGTAAGATTGAAATGAAATTTAATCATCAAAAATAGAAATATATTCCTGTTAATTACCTAAAAGGGTAATTATATACACCACATAAAAATAAACAGGTGCGTAATATCAAATACGTCTCAATAGAGTGAAAATTGAGACAAAATCCCTTACCTCACATTCAACTTGCCTCGTAAGTGATTTTAACTTCGTGTGCAAAAAATTTAGATTTATTATACTTATATAAATGAAAAATACACATATCTATGATATACTATATGATATATTTATAACATTTTATCATCATTTTGTTAATAATATTTCATTATGATCATTGTTTCCTGCATCAATTGCTTTGTTTTTTAAGTATGTTTTGATTTGGTAGTTCTGGTATATGTACATTTTTTATGGTTTCATTATATAAAAATTGTTATTAATTATATAAATACCATATATATTCAATATATATATGTAACATCCTAGGTAAATAAAGAATAAATCATTTTCATATTTATTAATATTTGTGAATTAAATATTAATTTTACTTCCAAGGGGTTGCTATGTTCGATAGCGTACCCGATACGCAACAAAGAGTTTCTTTGAAATCTTACGTTGCACACTAGTAATATAATAATATTATTTTAAATGGTAGTTAACAGGTAGCCATTGTATTGGTGGGAATGAATAGAAACAACTAAAATATGATTATATATGTTTGTTAAATGGTTTTACATTTGTCCAATAAAAGATAAAGGCTTAAAATAAGAAAAGAATTCAATTTTAGGCATAAATACTCTAATATTCACTAAAGGCCGACTTATCGCCTTTTCATGGAAAACCCTCTTTAAATATAGTTTTATTCAATATTATATATTCTATTGGACCAAATAAAATCATTCTTTAGAATCGGGACATCAAAATTTACTTTGTGTAAATTTTTGGTATTTTTCTGATAAAGTTCATTTTTTAATGAATAGTGAAAAATGTTGTATTTTAATTCAAAACCCCTTTTTAATCTGATTTATTTATATGATTAGATTATCTTTTGAATTGGTTTTAGAGTGAAATTAGAATACATTTTTACCATTTAATCCAATAGTGGTCGTTGTAATTAATTCCACTTTGAAATTATACTTAAACTAGTGTCAATCTTTTGATATATATTGTTTCATAAAAACATGCTATTTGTCATGACAGCGGGAATTAATTATTAAATTAATTAATTTAACTTATATGTTTTGGTTTTTTTAAAATCGACATCATTTTTTAATTTGTAATATCAAATATAGCTTAGGGTGAAGTTTTGGTATTTTTTAAAAAAATTTCAATTTTTGATGAATAGTGAAACCACTAAGTGGTACTTAAAAAAAACTGATTTTTTCGTTTAAATGAAATTTTACCATCTTTGTGTTTTTAATTTCAAAAATCCAAAATACATGGTTGTCATTAAGAAGTAAAATGTGGTTCAATGAGATTACAATAATTTTTTGGTGAATAGTAACTTTTAAGTTTATTAATCGCGATTAGAGGTAATTAGTGTAGTTTAAGGTAAGAATAATGTTTTAATAATATTAAATGACCTAGAAACATGTCGTACCCTTATTGGATGTGTCATGGACGACCAATAAAATCCATGGGTCAACTTGGGGACCCCATGGAGCCACTTTGGTAGGAAAATGACATTAATAACTTTTTATTTAATGTTAAAATTAAAATGTCACAAACATGAGTTGTTTTACTAAAACAATTTTTAAATGGGGTTATACAAGTCATATTTTTGACTATAAATATTCATTAGAAAGATAAAAAGATTTCCTACATAATTTTAGTTTTTTATAATTTTTATACATTAAATAAATTAAATTATTTATCACACCATGATGATGCAGCGATTACCTCCTTATTTAACAATTTAAATAAAATGAAAAGATAATGTAAAATCTAAGACCTACACTTGTCAAAAACCTATTGGATGGGTGGGTTTCGAACTCTTATCAAATTATCCTCAAAATATATAATTGTGGGACCATTTTTATCGGAAAATCATTTTATAATAAAGTATCTTTTCTTAACTTTCCAAGAGTGCCCCTCCTCTCCTCTTATAAAAGGCCCCCACCTCTACCTCCTTATCCACACCTCTCAAGCCTTTGTCTCGTCCAAACCCTGCCCATTTTGTCTCTCCACATCCCTATATTAATCCTAGAAGCCTCAATTTGGGCAGAAGTCTTCCCAAGGAAGCCTTTGAGCTCAAATCAAAAAGAGTTACCCGTTTTAAAGATAGTGTCTTCTCTTGTGTTCTTATGTTTTATTTTGATTCTCCAACCCCATAAATTATTTTTATTCATTTATTTTGTAACAACACCAGTATCCTCAATATACTAGTATGTTGTTATAATAAGGATTCTAGCTACACTTACACACACCTTCATCTAATGGTTAACGAACATACTGTTTCTGTGGATGGAAAATTTCTGCCTCACGAAATGATGATTGTTCAACACTCATATAACACCTTCAAAGGTGGACATTAAGATGAAACTATATTTATATATGATATATAATATGTTTATGTTTTACTTAAGCTTCTGTATTTTTCATTTGTGGCATACCTTTATGGTTTCCATTGTGGGTAAACATGATAATTTCATTTTAGGAAGTGCAGACTACCGCCCCCTCAAAGTGATTTGATTCGTTAATGCCATACATGGGACGTATAAGGGATGTATTTAATGATATTATATATTATATTATACTGGAATTATAATATACCTTTATATCATTATGATTTCACTCCATTAAAGTATGAGATAGAAATGAAAGTAGCGTTAATGCGTACGTACGACTTACCGTCTCCATGAACGGTGCATTTCATTTCTTATCCCCAAATGTAATGTAATATTATAAGTACATATATACAATGAATATATATGATGTATGTTACATCTAAATGATGAATATAATTCTGGAATTAAAATATACATACCTCTCATTTAGTTGTAATTCCATTAATATGACATAGAAATGAAAGTATCGTTCATGCGTACGTACGGCTTACCGTCTCCATGAACGGTGCATTTCATTTCTTACCTCTAAATGATTATATAATATTATAAATGCATGTATATAATGTATATATATGATATATATGATATCTACATCATGAATATAATTCTTGATATAATGGATATTTTACCACATGAACAAATTGTAATTATAAAGAGTTTATTTTTGACTCAAGTACCAAGGATCGACAAAACGACCATTATTAACTTAAATAATTACATAGTGTTCATAACATGGTAATAAGTGATATAAAAGGAATAATGAACTTGAAAAAGGTTCTTAAGCAAGTAGAAATTAACTCAATTTTATTATTCAGGACATTAAAGAACGATCGAGTCAAGTCAGACCCGAGGTAAGGGACTTCGTCTCAATCTCCTTTCATTGAGGCATATTTTGTTCTAATACAAGGCTTTATTTTATACGGTGTATAAACCCCTTTTAATTTTAATTTTATACAAAAGGAATATTTTTCTACGAAGCGTTTTACAAAACGACAAAAAGGAATGTTTCTTTTAACGTATACGGTGACAACGACCTTTTCCGCCGCCGCGAGTATTATTTGGTCTTTGGATTCCTCAACAAGCCGTAATGTTTTTTAAAATGAAATAAATAACATATACTCTTTTATGTATTTTGGTATTGAAAATGGTTTTTATAATGGATTTGTTATGTCAATATATTTAAGTGATATATTGTGATCGGAATGTGGAAATGTTTTCTTTTCATTATGTTTGTTTTATTTCTTATGATTTTATAATGGTACTTGGACATTTGATGGGTGGTTCATTGATAAAACATATGACGGGTGGTGCCGTGAATACCAGGATGGGTGGTTACGTTATAACCTCCAATGCATTGGGTATGGAATTCGGCCATATGGCTATTCAATTAAGTGATATGTGTGGAAGTCGTCCGGATGGTTATTCCACTTAAGTATGTTTATGTCCCAAGTTACCTTTATATGTTATGTGTTCTTTATATGGGTTTTATGGTAATATTTTGGTTACAAAAGGGTAAGTAATGGTATTTTATTCACTGAAGAGTTTTTACTACTTCATAAAGGTGAAATGTATTACTTTGATAAAGTATACATGGTTTACTTGTTGTTTTGAAAAACTAACAGTTTTCATTCTTTGTGTATCACTTACTGAGCTTTTTATGCTCACCCCAAGTTTTTGAAATGTTTTTCACATGACTTAATGTGGAATAGGGTCAAGGATGGGATCAAGGAAAAATCATGCTATCTAAATCATGGAACTAGACATGTTTCTTTTTAAGATTTTTTATTATATGGAAATTTAGTAGAAGTGTATACTTTGTAATCTTTTGAGATGTAATAGTTATGTCCTAATTCTCTAAAACTATAAACCTAAAAAGATCTCATTGTGAATTATTCATTTAATTCAATATTAAGTAAGGTTTAAGGTCGGGGCCATATAGTTGGTATCAAAGGTTGGTTTAGACAACTTTAGGAATTATAAAATTATTAAATTATAAATTAATTTATGGTATGATTAAAATGATATTGCATTTAAAAATTACCATGTTGCTTTGCTTAAGATATTTCTGTGTTCAGAATGGTTTTCCGCAGAGGAAACAAAGCAGCTATGTTGGGACGACATAAGGAGGAAGACAACCTTCCAAATTAGCAACCTGAGATGGTCAGAATCGTAACTGAACAGTTTGTTGTAGTGATGGAATAATTGGCTCAGGCTATAAATTGTGGTGGTATCCATGCACGAGTTCAGCCAGATCTACCGCAAAGGAACATGTCAGTGGTGGAACATTTCATGAGGCAACATCCCCCATCATTCAGAGGATCATTTGACCCTGTGCTAGCTGAAGGGTGGATTAAAGCACTGGATAAGATTTTTGATGTCATGTGGTGTTCAGAACATCAAAAGGTTAGTCTTGCTATTTACCGTTTTGAGGGTGAAGCAGATCAGTGGTGGTCGATGGTGAAAAATATCAGGGATAGTGTTGAGATTGATGATATTCATTGGGAAAAATTAAAAGGTATGTTTCTTGAGAAATATTTTCCTAAGGTGGTTCATCTTAGGATGGAAAAACAATTCGTCTAATTGAGATAGGAGGATGACTCAGTGGCTGCTTATGAAGAAAAGGTCACTCGACTGGAAAGGTATGCTCCAAACATCATATGAGATCTTGATAGTAAAATCAACCGTTTTTACTCAGGGTTAAAGCCAAAGTATCGAAGGGCTTTAGCTTCTTGTGAGTTCAAAAGTTATGAAAAACTTGTTCGATGTGTGGAGAAGGTGGAAATGGAGTTTGCCGATGATCATGTGTTCTTTGACAAACAACAAAATAAGAGGTCCAGTTGGAAGGCAAAGGGGAAGAATTCATCAAAGAAGCAAGGAGGTAAGAAAACCAAATATCCATCCTGTGAGAAGTGTGGTAAAATGCATCCGGGATAATGTTTATCCAAGTCTGGAAAGTGATTTCGGTGTGGTAAGTCAAGTCATATTGATCGTAACTGTAAGGAAGATGATCAAGCAGGCAATGAAAAGCCAGCAGTAAGATGTTTTAAGTGTAATGAAATGGGTCATTATGCAAATGAGTGTCTAAAGAAGAACTCAACTAGGGGAAGGCATCCAGACTGCAAGTAGAAAGGGGTGGTGAAATCCTTTGCAACTACTTCAGTAGATGCTGGGCCGTCGAATGAAGTAGTATCAGGTACACTGTTTGTTTGTTCAGATTATGCCAATGTGTTGTTTGATTCAGGGTCTACACATTCTTTCATTTCTGAGAAGTTTTCTAGTAAATTGGGAATTTCATCTCAAGATATGAATCCTGAACTTATGGTAAAAACACCCAGTGGGAACGTTGAGACAAAAATAAATTATAAGAACCTTCCTATCCTTGTGTGCGGAAAGAATCTACCAGCAAACCTTATTGTTTTGCCTCTAGTAGAGTTTGATGTTATTTTGGGTATGGATTGGCTTTCTGTTTATCATGCTAAGATTGAATGCAGAGCTAAAATGGTTTATTTTCAGAAAGATTTTTAGTTTGTGTACAAGAATGAACCCTTGCTTTTGATAACATATCAGGAAGTTGAGAAACTAGTAAAAGATGGAAATGAATGTTATTTTTCACATATCGTTGAAAACAAGGGAACTGTTCAGATTAATGATGTGCCAGTGGTAAATGAGTATCTTTATGTTTTTCTTGATGAGTTTCCTGGTATTATTCATGATTGGGAAGTTGAATTTACTGTTGACTTAGTTCCTAATTCTAACCCAATTTCAGAACCCCCTTATCGAATGGATCAAGTTGAACTTTTAGAGTTAAAGAAGCAATTGCAGGAGTTATTAGATAAAGGTTTCATTTGACCTAGCACATCACCATGGGGTGCTCCTATCTTGTTTGTTAAAAAGAAATATGGTTCAATGAGACTTTTCATTGATTATAGAGCCTTGAATAATATCACTGTTAAGAATAAGTATCCTTTGCCTCATATCGAAGCTCAGTATTTTTTGAAGATTGACTTGAGGTTGGGGTACCATCAATTGAAAGTAAAAGAAGCAGACGTTCCAAAGACTACGTTCCATACTAGATACATCCATTATGAATTTTTAGTTATGCCTTTTGGGTTAACCAATGCACCTGCTGTATTAATGGACCTTACGAATAGAATTTTCCATGAGTTCTTGGATAATTTTGTGGTTGTTTTCATTGATGATTTTTTGGTGTTTTCTAAAAGTAAAGAGGAGAATTAAAGTCATTTAAGGGTTATCTTTCAAACCTTAAAAGAAAAGAAAATGTATGGAAAATTCAGCAAGTGTGAGTTTTGGTTACAATAAATTTCTTTCCTTGGTCACATTGTTTCAAAAAATGGCATAACTATTGATCCTGCTAAAACAAAAGTTATTGAAGAATGGCCAAGACCCACAAATGTAACCAAGATCTATAGTTTCCTTGGTTTGGTAGGTCACTACCGAAGGTTTGTTGAAAATTTTTCATGGTTATCTAGTCCAATGACTAAGCTAACTCGGAAGGGTGTTAAGTTTATCTGGACAAAAGAATGTGATGATTGTTTTTAGGATTTGAAAAAAATATTGGTGAATAATCCAGTTTTGGCACTTCCTTTTAGGAATGGTGAGTTTGTTATATACAATGATGCTTCGTTAAAGGGACTAGGATGTGTCCTTATGCAGAATGATTAGGTAATTGCATATGCTTCACGTCAGTTGAAAACTCATGAGGTAAATTACCCTACACATGATTTGGAATTAGCTGCTGTTATTTTTTCTCTAAAAATTTGAAGGCATCATTTGTATGGATTAAAGTGTGAAATATATACTGATAACAAAAGTTTAAAGTATATATTCACTCAGAAAGAATTGAACATGAGATAGAGGAGATGGCTGGAATTAATCAAGGATTATGATTGTACAATTCATTACCATCCGGGAAAATCAAATAAAGTGTCCGATGCTTTGAGTCAAAAAAGCAATGCTTCATTAACCATGCTACGTTTGGAATGAGATACTTTGGTTTTTTATTTGATGAACTTTGGAATGGAAGTTGTTTGTGTAGGAAGTTCTTCTATTTTGTTTCAGGTATCAGTGAAATCTTCTATATCAGACAGAATCAAGCAAGTACAGAAGCAAGATAGTGAGTTGCAGAGAAAGGTAGAGCTGGTTCAGAAGGGTAAGTTGCCTAAATTCAACATTGATAATGATTGTGTTTTTAGGTTTGGGAAGAGATTATGTGTGCCTCGTGATTCACAGTTGAAGGGTGAGTTGTTATGTGAGGCTCATAGTTCCCCGTTTTCAGTTCATCCTAGCAGTACAAAGATGTACAAAGATATGCGGGAGTATTACTGGTGGGATGAAATGAAAAGTGATATTGCTGATTTCAATGTAAAGTGTTTGACTTGTTAGCATGTTAAAGCAGAGCGACAGTTACCGAAAGGGATGCCTCAGCCTTTACCGGTGCCAGAGTGGAAATGGGAAAATGTATCAATGGACTTTGTTGTGGGATTACCGAGGACATCTCGAGGTAATAATGCAATCTGGGTTATTGTTGATCGCTTGAATAAATCTGCTCATTTCCTTCCTATTCGAGATACTTTCTCTCTAGATCAACTTTCTCGATTGTATATTAAAGAGATAGTCAGGTTGCATGGAGTTCCCCTCTCCATTGTATCTGATCGTGATCCCAGGTTTACTTCTAACTTTTGGAAAGGCCTTCAAAAGTCATTGGGTACTGAATTAAATTTTAGTACTGATTTTCATCCGCAATCAGATGGACAGTCAGAACGAACAATTCAGACCTTGGAAGATATGCTACGTGCTTGCTCTATGGATTATCAGGGAAGTTGGGACCAACACCTTTCTTTGGTTTAGTTTTCATATAATACCAGTTTTCATTCCAGTTTACAGATGGCACCATTTGAGGCATTATATGGGAAGCGGTGTCGAACTCCATATTTTTGGGATGAAGTGGGTGAAAGGAAGCTGATGGGGCTAGAATTGGTAGAAGAGATTGCAGAAAAAGTTCCATTGATTCAGAAACACATGAAAACAGCTCAGAGTAGACAGAAAAGTTATGCAGATAACCGGAGGAAGGATCTATCTTTCGAGGTAGGTGATCATGTTTTTCTCAAAGTTTCACCATGCAAAAGTGTGATGCGATTTGGTAAGTAAGGAAAGCTGAGTCCAAGGTTCATTAGACCATATGAAATTCTAGAGAAATTTGGATCAATTGCTTATGGAGTGGCTTTACCTCCGAGTTTATCTCAGGTACACAATGTTTTTCATGTTTCGATGTTAAGAAAGTATATGCCAGATCCATCTCATGTTTTGAGCCCATAGGTAGTTCGGTTGGAAGAGAATCTCTCTTATGAAGAACAACCAGTACAGATTCTTGACCGAAGAGAGAAAGTGTTGCGAAATAAGGAAATTCACCAGGTAAACATTTTTTGGAAAAACCATATGGTTGAAGAGGCAACGTGGGAATATGAAAATGCTATGAGGGATAAATACCCCCACTTATTTTGATAAGTGAATAAAATTACGAGGACACAATTCCCAAAAGGGGGGAAGGATGTAACATCCCAGGTAAATAAAGAATAAAGAATTTTCATATTTATTAATATTTGTGAATTAAATATTAATTTTACTTCAAAGGGGTTTCTATGTTTGATAGCGTACTCGATACGCAACAAAGAGTTTCTTTGAAATCTTACGTTGCACACTAGTAATATAATAATATTATTTTAAATGGTAGTTAACACGTAGCCGTTGTATTGGAGGGAATGAATAGAAACAACTAAAATATGATTATATATGTTTGTTAAATGGTTTTACATTTTTCCAATAAAAGATAAAGGCTTAAAATAAGAAAATAATTCAATTTTAGGCATAGATACTCAAATATTCACTAAAGGTCGACTTATCGCCTTTTCATGGAGAACCCTCTTTAAATATAGTTTTGGTCACTCTTATACATTCTATTGGACCAAATAAAATTCTTCTTTATAATCGGGACATCAAAATTTACTTTGTGTAAATTTTTGGTATTTTTCCGATAAAGTTCATTTTTAATGAATAGTGAAAAATGTTGTATTTTAATTCAAAACCTCTTTTTAATCTGATTTATTTATATGATTAGATTATCTTTTGAATTGGTTTTAGAGTGAAATTAGAATATATTTTTTCCATTTAATCCAATAGTGGCAGTTGGAATTAATTCCACTTTGAAATTCGACTTAAACTAGTGTCAATCTTTTGATATATATTGTTTCATAAAAACACGCTATTTGTCATGATAGCGGGAATTAATTATTAAATTAATTAATATAACTTATATGTTTTGAATTTTGTAAAATAGATATCATTTTTAAATTTGGAATATCAAATATATCTTAGGGTGAAGTTTTGGTATTTTTCTAAAAAACTTCAATTTTTGATGAATAGTGAAACCACTAAGTGGTACTTAAAAAAACTGATTTTTTCATTTAAATAAAATTTTACAACCTTTTTGTTTTTAATTTCAAAAATCCAACATACATGGTTGTCATTAGGAAGTAAAATGTGGTTCAATGGGATTAAAATAATTTTTTGGTGAATAGTAACTTTTAAGTTTATTAATCGCGATTAGAGGTAATTAGTGTAGTTTAAGGTAAGAATAATGTTTTAATAATATGAAATGACCTAGAAATATGTCCTACCCTTATTGGATGTGTCATGGTCGACCAATAAAATCAATGGGTAAACTTGGGGACCCCATGGAGCAACTTTGGTAGGAAAATTACATTAATAACTTTTTATTTAACGTTAAAATTAAAATGTCACAGACATGAGTTGTTTTACTAAAACAATTTTTAAATGGGTTTATACAGGTCATATTTTTTACTATAAATATTCATTAGAAATATAAAACGATTTTCTACATCATTATATTTTTTTTATAATTTTTAGACATTAAATAAATTAAATTATTTATGACACCATGATGATGCAACGATTACCTCATTATTTAACGATTTAAATAAAATGAAACGATAATGTAAAATCTAAGACCTAAACTTGTCAAAAAACTATTGTATGGGTGGATTTCGAACCCTTATTACATTATACTCAAAATATATAATTTTGGGACCATTTTTATCCGAAAATCATTTTATAATAAATATCTTTTCTTAACTTTCCAAGAGTGCCCCTCCTCTCCTCTTATAAAATGCCCCCACCTCTACCTCCTTAACCACACCTCTCAAGCCTTTGTCTCGGCCAAACCCTACCCATTTTGTCTCTAAACATCCCTCTATTACTCCTAGAAGCCTCACTTTGGGCAGAAGTCTTCCCAAGGAAGCCTTTGAGCTCAAATAAAAAAGAGTTACCCGTTTTAAAGGTAGTGTCTTCTCTTGTGTTCTTATGTTTTATTTTGCTTCTCCAACCCCAAAAACTCTTTTTATTAATTTATTTTGTTACAACACCAGTATCCTCAATATACTAGGATGTTGTTATAAGAAGGATTCGAGCTACACTTACACACACCTTCATCTAATGGTTAAAGAACATACTGTTTCTGTGGATGACGAATTTCTGCCTCACAAAATGATGATTGTTCAACACTCATATAACACCTTCAAAGGTGGCCATTAAGATGACAATATATTTATATATGATATATAATATGTTTATTTTTTACTTAAGCTTCTGTATTTTTCATTTGTGGCATACCTTTATGGTTTCCATTGTGGGTAAACACGATAATTTCATTTTAGGAAGTGCGGACTACCGCCCCCTCAAAGTGATTTGATTCGTTAATGCCATACGTGGGACGTATAAGGGATAAATTTAATGATATTATATATGATATTATAATGGAATTATAATATAACTTTATATCATTATGATTTCACTCCATTAAAGTATGAGATAGAAATGAAAGTAGCGTTCATGCGTACGTACGACTTACCGTCTCCATGAACGGTGCATTTCATTTCTTATCCCCAAATGTAATGTACTATTATAAGTACATATATATAATGGATATATATGATTTATGTTACATCTAAATGATGAATATAATTCTTGAATTAAAATATACATACCTCTCATTTAGTTTTAATTCCATTAATATGACATAGAAATGAAAGTAGCGTTCATGCGTACGTACGGCTTACCATCTCCATGAACGGTGCATTTCATTTCTTACCTCTAAATGATTATATAATATTATAAATGCATGTATATAATGGGTATATATGATATATATAATATCTAGATCCTGAATATCATTCTTGATATAATGGATATTTTACCACATGAACAACTTGTAATTATAAAGAGTTTATTTTTGACTCAAGTACCAAGGATCGACAAAACGGCCATTATTAACTTAAATAATTAAATAGTGTTCATAACATGGTAATAAGTGATATAAAAGTAATAATTAACTTTAAAAAGGTTCTTAATCAAGTAGAAATTAACTCAAGTTTATTATTCAGGATGTTAAAGAACGATCGAGTCAAGTCAGACCCGAGGTAAGGGACTTCGTCTCAATCTCCTTTGGGTATACATGCATTGAGTCCAGAAAATAATTCATTACAATATCCAATTTGTTTGCAATGAGAAACTAATGCAGCCTAAATAACCAAAAGGTAAAAGTAATTAAAGGAATGAAAATATATTTTAAATGATTAAATTATAGAGTTTTACCCCTACATCATGGGTAATAAGAAGAGCTTATCATTATTAATATTTTTTTCAAACATTATTCTCTTTTTATAAACTTTTACTAAATATTTATATTCTTTCAATTATATTTTTTTGTGTAGAAGTGATGTGATGAATAATGAGTCCAAATATTTATTCATAGAGTTTTCCCTTCAAATAGTACTAATATATACTCCTACAAAAATTATGAATAGTATTTAACTATAATTAACATAGTAGATCATATATTGGAAAAACAAATTATGAAAACACACCTTCTGTGTATATTTAAATCTAGGATCATATCCATCCATGCTTGAGTATTTCATATACACTCTTAAGATAAATAAAGTCTGTAATGGAATCTATGCACATTTCTTCTTCAAAATAAATGATTTTTATATCACCATTTTGAATGTTTTATCCACATGAAAATGTAATATTATAAATTTTAGAAGTTGAAATAGCAGGGTGAACATACATTCTAAAGTTATTTTTGATCAATTTGTTGATCCTTTATATATATTTTTGATTTGAACTTCTATTTCACACATTCTATTTCTCAATCTATAATAGAATTCATTGGTTCATGAATTTGTCATTAATTGTCAATTTTTTTGTATAAAAATAAATTTCAAATGATTAAATAATTGTTGACATTTATTTTTACAAGACAAAACAACCATGCCATGAAAGTTACAATATAATGCTCGACCACATGAACTTCCAAATCATCAAGCAGAACAGGTAGCTTAGTGCTCAGATTTTGATCTACATGAATCCCCACTATCATAAGACCTTTTGGAAGTTATTTTTTTATGTAGATTATCTCCTTAGATATTTTACACTATACTCCTCACAATAAAGAAATGGGTGGGTGCTGATATATATAAACCGAAATCATTTTCACCATGTAGAATATTAGTAAATAAAAGGTATCAGTGTCTACCAAATTCACATTTTGTAGAAACTATTATGATAAAATTTATTACATCAAGAAAGTAAAACCTTTAATGGAAATGACTCATCTCAAATCTCATGGGGGTAGGGGTGTGGGGGTGGCCTTTGTGTAGTGTTTTTTGTCGTGTTGTTTCCTCTCTTTGATGTCTTCCCATAAAATTCTCAAATAAGTAAAACTACTGATTTAGTTTTTTTCTAGATCATATTTTATTGCCTATATCTCATTTATTTTCTCAAAATATGTTTGGGGTAACACCGCAAAACCCACACCTTTGATGCAAAAATATTGTTTTTCCACTTCAAGGCCACCAATAATTGTCATTCATCGAGTAAAATAGATGATGATTACTATGTCTAAACTAGATAAAAAATATAGGAAAATAAGTAATAATTGTTATGTAATATCGATTTAAATTAGATTTTTTATTATGTTGTAATTACACACAATTCACATAAATTTTCTATATTTTAATATATTAATATCATGTATTTATTTAAACGAGCCTCCTTCCATATAACTTAATCTGGGGTGAATGTGGATTTGGATTTTGATTTATCAATTTACATATAAAAAAATGGAACATAATTATAATTTTTTTCATGCCACATAAAATTATTAATATATATTTAAAATACATAATTTTTTTTCAATTGAAGTGTAACCCATTATTTATGGTAGGGGTATGTTGATTTCTCCACATTATTTTTATTTTAAGCACTTATTTTATATTTAATAAATTAATAATTCTTAATAAAGGTGATTAATAAATGTATTTTCAAGTAAATTTTTAACAATTACAATGTACTTGAAAATATTTCTCCCCATGATGACCAATAAACATATTCCACATTTCTTGGGTTTTCATGTGTGCATACATTTATGATTTGTGTGGGTTTACTTTCCCTTCATCATCCCTGAGATAGAGCATCATAAAAACTATATAAAGACCTCTATGATCTTTTATAGGGAGCATTAATACAAAATTTTTTTGGAATTAATTTAGTATAAATGCACTCTAAAGAGGATAATAAAGAGTAAATCAATGTTTCAATATTTTTTTAGTAAAATAAAGAATGTTTATCATAATGTTACCCTAATATATTCTTATATTAGTTCCTTAAGCATGGGCTCGACATTGTTCCACATTCTATATAAATTAGAACATGCATTCGAGTCATGAGCCTAATTTAACTATTAAACACACGCTTATTAGGGTTAATAGGCTGGTCACATGCATTCCATACAAACACAAATTTGATACCTCTGGTTCTTTCCTCAAAAATTTTTGTTAACACTATCATGATACAATAATCATATTTTTATGGGACATAGGGTTTTCACCATCCACCATTTTCTTAGCATCAACATTGTAAATATGTTGATCCTCAGGATTGGTATAATCAGAATGTGTAGAAAATTATTGTTACTCTATATTGAAAGCACCAATACATTGAGAAACCTATTATTATTTGGGATTTGAAGCATCCACATGTGCAAAAACTTATTGTTCCTCTTCATTGAGATTATCAACATGTTGGGAAATCTATTATTTCTTTGGATTTGGAGAATAATAATGTGAAGAAGCCATTATCTAAAGAAATGGTTGAACATTTAATTTAGAGTACATAAATATAGAAGTGAACATATAATAATATGAGGTAACACAATGTTTATATCAAAAAATTATAGCTAGATTATTGAAACCTATTTTTTTCTTTAATGGTTGAAGGTGTTTGATATAACATCCTTGACCCAGTAGCCACTAAATCTATTACCTCAGACTATGTCGCCACATGAATTTAGGTGTGCCGCCTTGTACACTAGAGGCTTCTGATGAAAAATCAAGTCAATGAAGGTATGATGAGAAGACTATACCTACTTATTAGAGTAAAACCACATTTTAAGTAATGTCAACACATAAAATAACAATCCAAAATAGTAAATGGACAATATACAAAAAGATCTAATATGTTTCCAAGTAACACATGATATGAAAATATGATGGATACACTACATGTTAGGAAGTCATAAAATAATGACCCAAAGTACCAAAACTATAAAATAATCTAAAAAATGTTCTGAGTACCAACCTAGTCCTAAAATCCCATGCTCTAACCAAAAACACCATGCATGAACCATACACCAGGTCCCTTTCCTGAATTGGTACATGAAAACATGTAACATCTTCTTGGGTACCCATGTGTCATGGAAACCCGAGCAGGGTGCTAGTAGAACTCAATAGGCCACCACCAACAATGTATAAAGTAATAACCAATATTTACAATAGTGAATGTAGGAAATCATAGAGAAATAAATATATAGTGCATGAAAATAAACATGTTTCACATTTAATTTTTTTAATCAACCCTTTTTATCCTTTAATTTCTAAGTGTCATCCAACCAAAAAACTAGCTCTGATCATACTGAGAGACTAAGATATAGCATATGGGGTCACATACATTTAGTCACAAAGGGGAGTTCAATAATTTAACAATTTATCAACTTACCTCGGATCCTTGGTCTGATAATCAAGCCATGTAAATACATTAGGATTATAGAGACTTAATATAATATCCTAACCAAAACCATAAATCGATTAGTCCTAGAGAATTAGTCAAAACCAACCCAAAAAAGGAACCCTAGTACCAATGTTAGAGTATAGAGCCTTAGTTTGACATCCTAATTAAAACAATACATTTGTGGGGCCTAGAGCATCAATCCATCCCAATCCAAAAAGTAACTATAGTCCCTAAGTTAGGAGCATAGAGCCCCATTCTGATATCCTAACTCCAGCAATACAAGGGTGGGTCCTAGATATGTAGTCTAGCTTGACCAGTGGGAATAGATCCCCAGTCAGATACCCCCAACATACAACTTATTCACATGGAAAATCTTTATAAACCATTTATCACATTTCCCACCTTATCATTTCATTTACCAAGGTCCCAAAGGAATATTAAAATCAAATCATGGCATAAAACACCAAAACAATACTCATAAAAAATCATTGTGGAGTCACCCTTTAAAACATGAGTCTTCCTCTTTGAAAAACCCAACTTTTTCTAAGGCTTTCATTTCTATTTCCATCTATTTAAAATAATCATTAATGTATTGTCATAAAAGGGGACCATGCCGTCATTACAATTCATCATTTGAAATATATTAATAAAACCCATTTTTAAATCACATTGGGGCCCACATATCCTTTTAAAAAATTTCCCACTTTAAAAATCATATTCTTCATTTAAAACCATAATTGGATCCAAATCCAAATCAAATCATTTAAGCAATTTCAAAATCCTCTTACACATTTAGAAAATAAACATATAATAAAATAAATTATTCCTCTAACCAAACCCACATAACAATTTACTATTCACAACATGATCACTTTCATAATTACCCTATTTCAATATTTAATGACTCATTTCACTATTTTTAATGGTTTGGAATACCCTAAGGGTAGCCCAAGGTCTGGTCTTGAATCATCAACAAACCCAATGGGATTCATGATGGGTCTCACACATCAATATAATTCCAATTTTTCTACCCTAATCCAAATACATTAAATAATGGAAAGGTGGTGAATTATCACAACTAATACACATATAAAATATCAAGACTATTGAAAAAATCATTAATAAAACCTACCTCATGCTCATGGATGATTACTTTTCGAATATAAACCCTTGTTCGAACTAACATGACCTAAAACACTAAAATGAAGAATACCCTAGAAAATAAGGTTTTAGGGATTTTTAAGGAGAGGAAACAACCCACAAAGCCTCTTACATAAAACAGAATAAAGGAGAGTTGAAGACTTAATTAGATCTTCGATTCATACTAAACAACACTCAAAATGCTTAAAAATCAAAGGAGAATCACCTAAGGAGGAGGGGGTTGTTGGTTCATCACCCAATATGAAGGGGATCGAATGAGGGAAAATCCAAGGGCGAATCATTTACTCCTGAGAGGAAATAATGGGAATTTTCCACTTTTTAAGAGGTGAATGGTTTAGCTTCATGATTGGAAAAACTATGCACCAACCATGCTTCTCCTTCTATTTAAGAGGGAACCAAGCCACATAGTTTGGCTATCCACCTACATGTTTGACATACCATGTGGTGGTCGTGCACTCTCCACTGTCCAATGGGAACTAAGCTTCATAGTTTCCCAGAGGCATCCCACACAATTTCCTTAAGTGTGCACTACCCTTTTGCAGGCTACACAGTTAAGGCACATGATTTATACTAACAATTCTCCAACCATGACCCCAACACAGATTGGAATCTTTTCCCCCTTTACTGTGACTCAAACCCCTATAACACCCTCTAAAATTATCCTATTCATTGATGAAATTCCATAAAAAAAAATTTAATTTGGTATGTACCTTATCTTAGGGTCAGGATCCCACAACCTCCCCACCTTATAATAGATCTACCTTGAGTCACATTCTGTAAGAATAACCTTTCCTATAAGAAAAATGGTCTAGCCATGTGGCCCACCTTTTAACAACCATTTTACATTATTCCTCCTTTACATGGAAAGAAAATCAAACCATTCATACAAAATGAATAGTCTCACTAATGAATTTTTCCACTGAGATTCAAAACATGAACCCACTACTCCTCAAAGGACGCATCAACATCAACTAAAAATCATTAACACCAAACACATAATTAAAACTAGGAAATACTTCCTAGATCACAACATAGGGAAACATCATACATAGAATCATACCACCATAGAAGATCCAATCAATAATCTACCAGCCTGATCCACTCCAAAACTCACAGGCCAAATTGCCTGGCAGTATCTCACCCAGTTCCCAAAATTCTAACAGCAACCCAGGCATGGCGTCACCTAAAGAAGAAAACAGATTCCAACCACACTCCCCTACCTACATCGTACCACAAATTGAGCCCTATATGCCTCATTCCACATTCAAATGTCTAAATTAAAAAATAATAAAAACTTTCATCTCAAGGTAATCACCCATTCAAATCCCAAGCCTACACCCTTAACAAAATAGAAACAATAAGATGCCTCTTACCCAAGCCCATCCAACCCATAATACCGATCACATCATCAATTGACCACTTTATCTCTATGGTGCTCCACACTATATTATTTATCTTACCACAACCATCTATCGGTTTTTGGTAACTCCCACCATTAAAAGATACCACCAAAGCCTCAACTCAAACTTCCACAACATACATGATGAATTTCTCAACTCACCACACCCAAACACCCAGAAGAACACCATAAACCATTGATATTTATCCTTTATATTGAAACTACATATATTGGGCACTCCTCCTCAATCTATAAATTAACTAAGGACAACCTATTTCTTCCTCAAAACCCATTTCATTTACTAAAACACAATTATCAAATCAAAACACCCACCAAAGGTGATTTATAGTTCAACAATTCATTCCTTTTTTCTAGGCCGTGTAAGACCATTCCAGACCAACTCATCCCCAAATGCCAAACTCTCCCTATTGGCACCTTACCACTTCACCCATCTATGGTGAATTCTCTATTAAGGAATATCAGTATCAATAAATGTACCTACCAGAGTCTATCATTGAATTCTAGTAAAACTCCAATGTTAGGGTATCCATTACTTTCTAAACTATTCTTGTGCTCTATAACACTCATTGACACTTCCCTAATACAAATATAATGGTTTTACTTAAGAACTAACTTGATCCCAATGCCAAAACTCATCTCTATAAACCATCATTTCCAAGGCCCACCTGGCCTTCCCTAAGAAGCCCAAATGTGCACCTCACAAGTTTCTCATTTGTACCTTCATTCCACCTTAACCAATCTATGGTCTAATCTACACATCCATAACTTACGCACCACTCCCCACCTTAGGAGGGTCATTTTCCCCACTTTCATTAAGAAATTACAACCATACCAACTCATGTATCAATCAAAAGATAAATCCAAAACCTTAAACATGACCTTCTATATTCCACTGGAACAATAAAAATCATCAAACACTACCCATTCCCAGATTTTGAGAATGAAACTCACAAAAATCATTGACATATGGTCAATCCCAAGGACCTCACCTTTAAATGGTCGATGGTGCAATTCCTAACATCTAGCTCCAGATATAATGCTCCATGAGCATATCCTCCAAGAGGCCCCATGTATAACAAAATAACATTTAGGTAGCAAGGTGTAAAGTTAAATATCTCTTAGCGTACCCAAGACAATGTCAAGATACGAGGCATTACCGTCACTATCTAAAAGTATGCTAAGAATTTATGGATGAAAACCATCACAAATTTATCCATCACTGAGGTTAACTCACACTATGGGGAACTTTGACTTGTCAAAAATCCTAGGATCCCCTACCCGCCAACATCTCATCGACATTCAGCCACAACACCAATATGAGATTATTAACTGAACTTAGCGCCACTTCAAAATTCTCTACCAAGTAGCCATGAACCAATCATTCATGTGAAAATACCACCACCAAAATACTCGAGTTATCCAAGAACAACCCTGGTGGTTTACAATGTAACAAAACAACCCATCACACCAATCCATAACCAAACAGTATCCTGCATAACTAGCACTTCCCATTTGATCCCATGGGAAATGAAATGTGATTAACCCAATTAACCTATTTAAACTTCCCATATGGCATCATGAATATCCCACACGTGAACACATTTGATCCTTATAGGGACACTTGAGGTCACACACTTTCTTATGGCCACATTGAAACATCCCTGACTCGGTAGCCACTATATCTGGTGCCTTCGGATGGGTCACCACATGACCTTAGGAACACCTCCTATTATACCAGAGGCTATCGACTAGAAACACAGGTCAATAAAGGAATTATGAGGTGACTATACCCACTTATCAGATTAAGAATACAACATAAGTAATATCAACAAGAAAAATAACAATTAAAAACTGTAAATGAACAGTATACGATAAGATAAAATAAGTAACCAAGTAACACATGCAATGATAATATTATGGATACACTACATGTTAGGAAATAATATAGTAAATACCAAAATTGAAAAAACCATAAAAGAACCCAAACATGGTTCCAAGTCCCAAATTGGTCCTAACATCCCATACTCCAACCAAAAAACCCATGAATGAACCATACACAAGGTCCTTGTCTTGAGCCAGTACCTGAAAAAAGTATATTTTTCTTGGGTACCCAAGTGCTATGGTGGTCCAAGAAAGGTGTGAGTATAGCTCAGTAGGTCACCAAAAATGGTGTCTATTGTAATAACTAGTCTATACAATAGTTTATATACGTAATCAAGGAGAAATAAATTAATAGGGAAACAAAAGAAACATGTTTCACATTTAATTTTTTTTAATCAACCCTTTTAATCATTAAAGTTACAAGTTTCAACCAACCAAAAAACTAGCTCCGATCATGGTAGGATCCTAATACATATCACAAGGGGTCACATAATTTTATTCATAAAAGGGAGTTCACTAGTTAAAAAATTTATCAACATACCTTATATCCTCGATCCGATAATTAAGCCATGTCTATACATTGAGAGCATATAGACTCAGTCCGATATCCTAATGAAAAAATACATCAATGGGGCCTAGATCATCAGTCCAAACTAACCCAAACAAGGAAACTCAATATCTTATTTAGGGTCATAGAGCCTCATTCAGACATCTTAACCAAAATAATACATTGGTGGGGCCTAGAGCATTTGTCCAACCCAATCCAAATATGGAAACTTAGTCCTTAAGTTATAAGCATAGATCCTTAGTCCAACATCCTAACTTGAGAAATACAAGTGTGGGGCCTAGAGCCTCATTAAATCCTAATACATGAGTGTAAATGCTTGTTCAGATACCCCACACATACAAATTATTCACATACACATGATTTATGAACCATTTATAACATTTTCCAATTTTATCATTTAATTTACCAAGGTCCCAATGGAACTTTAAAATCAAATCATGGCATAAAAAAATATCATTTAAAATTATCATGAAGATACCCTTTAAAACACATGTCTTCCTCTTTGGAAAACCAAACTTTTCCACAAGGATTTCATTTCTATTTCCATCTATTCAAAATAAACATTAACACATTTTTAGAAAAAGGAGACCTTTCCCTCATTTCAAATCACCATTTTAAATCTCTTAAGAAAAACCATTTTTAAATCACATTGAGGCCCACAACAAATTTTAAATCATTTCAAACTTTCAAATATCATATTCTTCATTTAAAATAATGTGTAAATCAAAATCCAAAAAACACCAATTAAACCATTTCAAAATCCTCTTAATAATTTCACAAAATCCAACATATAATCAAATCAATTATTCTTTTTAACAAATAACTTATGCCAATTTACTTTTTATATCCCATTAACTTTCATAATTAACCTATTTCAATGTTTACCGACTCATTTCACTATTTTAAATGGTTTGGAATACCCCAAGGGTAGCCCAAGGTCCGGTCTCAAATCATCAATAGACCCAACAAGGTCCATAAAGGGTCTCACACCTCAATATAAGGAAAATTTTACTTTCTTGATACAAAGTCATTAAAATGTGGAAATGAATCATATTTGAACAATTACATACACAAATAAAACATCAAGACTATGGGAAAAATATTTAAGACCACCTACCTCATGCTCGTTGATGGTTAATTTCCCAACTAAAACCATTGATTTGAACTAACCTAGACTCAAACACCACGATTAATAAAACCCTAAAAAAATTGTTTTGAGGTTCATATTGATAGGAATCAATCCATAAATCTTGTTGAAGAAAATAGAAGTAAATGAAGTCAAAGACTTTTCTAGAGCTTTGATTCGTACTAAATGACACTCTAAATGCCTAATAATCAAAGTAAAATCACCCCAGAAGGAGCAGGGGGCTGTTAATTAATCACTAAAGATAGATTGGGTTGAATGGGGGAAAATATAGGGTAGTTTCATTTAATCCTAATAGGTAGAAATGAAAATTTCATACTTTTTAAGAGGCACACATTTTGGTCTCACAGTTGGAAAAACCATGAACCGATCATGTATCTCTCTCTATCCGAGAGGGAACCAGGACACACTATCTGAATGAACACTGAAATGATTTGAAAAACCATACGACGACTATGCACTCTCCATAATACAAGGGGGATTAATCCAAATAGTTTCCTGGAGGCATCCCCTAAAGTTTTATTAATCATGCACCCCCTTATTCAAGATGCACATTTAAGGCACACAATTACTAATAACCATGTAGAAACTATGTTCCCAACACAGATTGAAACCTTTTCATACATTACAATATCTCAAACTCCCAACACACCCATAAAACTTATCCTACTCACCGAGAAATTCCATAAACCAAAAATTTAATCCTGTACATACCTTATATTAGGGTCAAGATTTTACATTTTAACCCTCTATCAAGTATCCAAATCTCCTCACTATGGTCTCCTCTTACATAAAATACCTTGACTACATTGGGATTTCCAAGAACTGATAGTAACATCTCAATGATAGGGTCATCCTTAGTTTAATTGAGAACTAGACCTTTAACAGTTTTGGTTGATAATAGAAAAATAGATCACATTCGATTTAATAGATTTAGAAAATAGAATACTTGTAATGCATATGATTCCATTATAAATGGTTTTTCTTTGTACCCTTCCTTATTGAAATCCATTTTCATAAATCCCAATACATAGGTTTTAAATACACTCTAGTTATCAACCCACTTGATTTGAAACATCAACACTTTTAATGCGGTATAATATAACTCCCATATTTTTTCAATGATGACAATGTATAACATATTAGCATATAATATATTTCTTTCCTTGGTACCAGATTCATGCATCAATTCAACTACCGGTGTAACTCCACTATTTTTCAGGGTAATTAATTCATAATGTTCTTTTGTATAAAATGTATAACTATGAATTACATAACCATTATAAGATAATATATGAACACTTGGACCTCTCCATAGAAATCTTAGATGTTCTACAATTGAATTCAAATTTTTAGTTGAATCCTTAAAAATATGGTCTAAAAAACATCTTATAAACTTTAGATTATGTGAATTTGATATCCATATTTCAGCCCTAGATGGATTAAAATTCCTAATAATTACTTTATGGGTTTCAACATATTGTGAAACCTCTAACCTATTATGAAAATTTTAATACTGAGCTTACTACAAATATGTAATAGTATTGTGACAACATTTATTCTAGAAATTCCTTCACCCATAGGCCACCTGATGTGATTATATTTTGTTAGTACAATTCTTTCCACATTGGACACATAGTTAGTATATAATTCTATGGATTCCTTAAAAATATATCACTATTTAATAAAACCTTCTAGAAGACTTTTATTTTTAACACACACCTTCAAAATTTTCATATATCATTAAATGGGGTACATCAATCTATAATATTTAGGACCAAATAGCCGAATATCTATAAAAAATAGAACCATATAGTGTAATATTATATAGTTGGGGTTTCTCTTAGGGGTAAAAACCCTGTAATTCTACATCGAAGGTTGGGGGTTCAAATCCCATGGAGCGTAGGTATTGTAGAAACACTGTAGTAGGGGGAACTATAGCAGCACTGTAAAAGTAGTGAGTACTGTAGCAGTTACTTTAGCGGACATGGGTACTATATCAGTACTATTAACAAAATGACCCTTGGTCCAAAATTTTAGGCCTGTAGGCCATGTAATGGGCTTCATGCCCACTAGGCCTTCAAGTGAAATATATATAATGTAATAAAGAGGCTGGCTGGGTGGGTTATCCCTGATGGGTCTATAACATACCTTTAAAGCCTCTATGTGTGTGGTGTGTGTGTGTTTAATATAATTGTACCTCCAAGAACCTAATATAATATAGTGGAACATTATGTCAAAGAATGGAGGTGGGGAGAATATCTATAATTCATATAATTTGATAGTAATTTTATTTTCCAAAGTAAAATTTTTTGTTGGGTCTATAACATTACTTCATATAGATTTTAAAAATAAAATGATCATGGTAAATGTATAAAAAACATTATTAATAAAAATGAAACCTAAATCTACATGCCTTAGATCTTGTATCAAATCATGATAGTCATGCGATTTTAATCCCTTTAACATTAAATAATTCATTGAAATAGTGTTCTTGATATTTGTTGAATACCCCTATGGAGCCTTTAAACCATTTTGGAAACTCTAAAACTAATATATTTCTTTCCCAGAAAGAGTGTAAGTATCTAGAGGAACAAAAGTTCTTAAGTCACCTTTCAATGATGCAAACTCTTCCTATATCCCCATGTTAATCTTGTCCAACCTAGAATTAATTCCATTGTTTTTTATTTGCACATTTAGTAATGTTATAATGAAACTATCACATACTTATTATTTCCATATTCATGAAATCAAAAAATATATGATGTATAAAATTTTCTAGTATGGTAACTCAAAAAAAATTGATCACTTTTTCCAATCAATTTTCATAAGGTTTTTTTGAAGAAACTTTACCTAAATAGGTTTCTATATATTTTATTTTCTCGATATTTTGATAACTCATTTGTGGAGATGGTGTTGTAACTTATTATGAAATTTCATTGAATGATGTCGTCCATGATTAGTTTTTATGTCATCAAGGTAGAAATCCACGATGTCCTAGAAACACAGTCTTCAATGAATATTTCAACCTATCTAAGTGAGTACCTTATTTATAAATGGGATAAACTTTATTTAATTTAACTCTATATCTTAATAAATTTCTATAAGAAGTAAAATATTTTATCATCCCATAAAATATGTATCTCAATGTAATATATTCATTTCAGTAATTATCATAAAACATAACACTTGAATCCCACATTAATTTGAAATCTAAAATCAATGGATACTAATAAGCATCAAAATCATTACTCGATTGTTTTAGTATTGATATAAGTAGTGACAACATAATTTATTTTCACTTTATGCATTACCATGGTGGAAAGTTATAATTTACAAACATAACTAGCCATATACAATAAGTTGTAGTTGGTAAACTAGAATGATTCACTCCATCTATAGATAGTGTAAGATGAAGGTTTCTAGGATCATTTCCAAATTCAGGATACTTAGGATCAATTTTCTTTCATAGGTGAACGTCTATTGGGTGATTAAGTTTTTTATATTTTTTTATTTTATCTGAAAGACACACCAATTTACTTGTATTATCCTCACTTCCATAAATGCTTCTAAATTTTGGAGTGATTGGAATGTACCATGAAAATTTATAAGTACTTGTTTTATCTTTCTTGTATCAAGATTCACCACACTTTGGGAAATTTTAAGTGACATATGGACTTTTGAAACAATATAAAATCATTTGGATATGCATGTATTATTTTAGAGATAATAACCATTGAACATAGCATTCATTTAATAACACATTTTTTTAGAAATAAAGCACATTATCTTTTTGGATAATATTATTCAATAGAGTAAAAAGTTCAGAAAAGAGGGTGTCACTCTAATAATTTCTATATTTTACATTATATATATTTATTATGGCATAAATTTCTGTATATTTAGTACAACCGGCATAAAATAATTTCTTTGTACCACTTTTTAACTTCTAAAATAGTTTTGGACAATCACAAATTTTATATTCAACTATCATTTTCATTTCCTCATTACGATCTTCATCATAATTCACACCTATAATCATATCCTCAATACAATATTCATCATTGTTAAAACTTTTAATCATGTCATATGATCTGTAAAATAAAGTTTTATCTCAGTCACAAGCTACATTCATTTTTCCCCATGTTTAGTCCAATATTTATAACTTCGATCTATTCTATGATAAATCATTTTTTCTTCAAAATCCTCTGGACTAATTATCCTTAAATAACCACAATGTAAACAAGGACACATGATTTAAGAAGGGTCATATACATGTTATTTTAAAAATTTGATGAACTCATTCAACCCATCATTGTACACTTTTTTGATATGATTTAAACCCATCTATTTTTTATTAATATCCATCCAATTTGATTCGGTAATATAAAAATTTAACAAAATAAATAAATAAATATAAATTATGATCTTAAAACCCTACAAGGAAATTATTAAGAATCATTTATTCCACCCGAATACATTTTTTTAAGATTATAAGAGTCGAGTGATGTGTATTGATATTTTTTTTCAGTGGTGGAAATAATTGAAGGAATGGATTGTGTGATATCTATAAACTTATAAAGAATATAATCAATTTTTTTCTATTGAAAGACACAAACGTCAAGGACTGTCTTTATAAATTTTCTAGTTGGGAGTAAAATAAGAGGGATAAGTTGATGTTAATTTATTTCTTCACTTGGTATGTCATGGTCTAGGTGGTGTTTCAATGATAGGATTCATAGAAGTTGAAGATCATATTTTTAAGATGATGAAAATGTTGATAGGGACCAATAAACTAGTGTTAAGAACCCAACATTTGAAGAAACTCTTGAATTTAATTAGGATTTGATGAATAAAACTTTGGGTCTTTCTCAATGAGATTAACTCATAATGTCAATTGAAAAAAATATCAAAATGATGACATAAAACCCAACAGTGATCAGAATTAATGAAAATGCAGCCAATAAAAGGAAAATATTGAATAGAAAGACCCAATTAATAATTGGAATTGAGGTTGTAATGAAAGAGGAATGAATCCTCAATGGTGTCCACATAAGGAAGAAACTACTATGAGTGAAAATTTACTGGCCCCTTCTTCCGAGGGAAATGAATTTAGGTGATGATAATCCTATAATTGGCATGCCTACTACAACTAAAAATCTTTTCAAAATATTCATTTTAGAGGAATAATAAATTATTTCTAATGTTCAACTGGTATGTTCATGGTTCATTGCTAATGAAAGAATGTTTTTGGAAGTTGAATTAGTTGAATAAAAATATTAAAATTCTCTATTGATTTTAATAAGTAAATATGCAATCACAATTTAAATTTTTTTATTTATTTAAATTATAATGAAACTAAAATGTATACTTATAATTGAATGTATTTTAATTTGAATTATTGATATAGTTTGGTAGATTCAGTTGGCATTGATTGGGAATTATTATTCTATATAAGTGATCCATCCAGGATCATGTATGAGAACATTCATAAATACTCATGTAAGAGTAAATCATTTTACAAAAAAGGTTTCATAAGAAATTAACTTCATAAACCACATATTAATCATGCAGTAAAGAATTTATTAAGCCTTGCAATGCTTAGGTTTTTAGAATGGTTATAATTGTGTTAAATATATTTTCATTGGAGACAGGATCCTATAGGAATCAATGATGAACATGCCCGTAATCGCATGTACATTGCGTTTTGAGAAGGTATCATGGGGTCCAAAATTTGGCATACCATAGAGATGATGATTTACAACAAAGTGAAGTGGTATCAAGTGAGAGTGGGGAAAGACACCTAAGAAAATTCCTAGTGAACATTCATGTTTGTGGTATATCTATAAGACATTTTAAATCTGAATATCTTTATCCATGTGATAATTTTAAAGATTTATTTTCAGGGGACATACAAGGAATATGCATAAGGGATTTGAAGGCCATCTATGAGAAGATAAGGTCTAATTCAATAGAGGAAGTTCAAATACAAATTTATAGAGATAAAGAGATGACAAAGGAGATATTTGGAATATATATCGACCTTTTGAGATATACTTTTTCCTATAAATAAGAGGTTGAGGGTGTTTCTAGGGAATTAGATCGGGAAGAGGGGTATCAGACCTGAAGTCTGTATGTGTAAGAAGAATTTGGCTCACGATGTGTAATAAAAAACAAGTACAACCAGTTTCATGAGAATAACTCTTGTACCTTAGGTTTTGAGATGTTCAATTAATCTGAGAAGTTTGAGGGTGAGTGACAGTAGAGGCTGGGTTCCGAAAGAGTACTTGAATGATGCGAATAAGTGTGTTCTCTTAGGGTTGAATTTATAAGATAGGGAAGAGTTTTATCAATGATTTACAAAGTGCGCTTATAAATATGAGTTTTATCAGTGCTAAATTAATAAGACCTCATAAAACCAATCCTTATCAGCACTATAATTTTAGCGCTCATAAATATAGGTTTTATTAGTGCTAAGTATTCTATCAATGATAAATGATAATTTTACCAGCTCTATTCAGAAAACATTGATAATTTTTTTTAAAATAAAATAAAAATATTAGATTAATATAATTTAAAAATTAATTAATTATAAAAAAATAAAAATAAATAAAAATTAAATATATAATCTTAAATCCATGAATGTTAAAAATGAGTTAAATTGAATAATTAGAAATGAATTGACTTCAAAAACATTAAAAAATGGATAAGCTTTATTAATTATATAAACTATTAAAAAATTAAAAATGAATATATATTAAAATGAAGATGAATACATATTGAAAATATGAAAACATACACATACACATACACATACACATACACATACACATACACATACACATACACATACACATACACAAACACATACATATACACATACACATACACATACACATACACATACACATACACATACACATACACATACACATACACATACACATACACATACACATACACATACAAGTACAAGTACACGTACACATACACATACACTTACACATACACATACACATACACATACACATACACATACACATACACATACACATACACATAAACATACACATACACATACACATACACATACACATACACATACACATACACATACACATACACATACACATACACATACACAAACACATACACATACACATACACATACACATACACATACACATACACATACACATACACATACACATACACATACACATACACATATACATACACATACACATACACATACACATACACATACACATACACATACACATACACATACAAGTACAAGTACACGTACACGTACACGTACATGTACAAGTACACACACACACAAACATACATATATACACCTACATATACATATACATACAGACATATATATACATATATAAACACATACACATACATATAAATACACATAATCGTACAGATAAATATATATATATACACGCATAGACATACACATACGTATACACATACACATACATTTACATACATGAATATGCACACTTGTAGACACACACACACACACACACACAATAGCATACATGTAGATGCACATATACGCATACAAGAAAACATCCAATACACATACATATAAACATACACAGACACACAAAACACACAAACACACATACACAACACAACACATGCATAGACATACAACACATACATACACTTCCATATATAGAAACACACATATACATCCACATACATACACATGCATACACATACACATATAAAAATACATATATGTATGTATATTTTAAATTATTTAATATGATTATAAATATATAAATTCAAACATGAATCAAATATTTAAATAAATATATTCATCTATATAATATATATATTTTTAATTATATTATTAATAAATAATATTACATTAATTATATACACATTATATATATAATTATGAAAATAAGATTCATTTTTATTAAAAGTTATACAAATCATATTTATATATATTATATATATATATACTTATTATAATATAAATATTATTTTAAAATATTTAAATATATATATATAAATTAAAATTTTCACTGTGACCATTATCAATGCTAAACAAAAAGTGCATATAAAGGGAATACTTTTATCAATGCTAAAAAAACTAAAAATGGGTAAAATTTTATCAGTTCTTTTTTTAGTATGAATAAAATTTACCTTTATTAGTGATTTTTGATAGCACTAATAAAAGTATCCTCTTTATCAGCACTTTTTGTTTACCCCTAATAAAGGTTAGTGCTAAAAAGCACTTTATTTGTTGCAGTGAATGTGTGCTAGCCAAAAATATCATGACATCCATTCTGATCCTACGTCTACTCATAGAAAATTCCAAGGCACAAAAAACATGTGCAAGGTATGATGGGGTGTCAATTCTTGGAAAGATGGGACATTTATGCCTATGAAGATGAATACTAAGGGATGTTGGAATGATCACTGCCTGCATGAACACTTGTGATAAACACTAAATAGAAAATGGGCCTTTAGACCTATTACTATCAGGGTTGAGTGGTGGGGAACCATTAGGGATGAGTTGTTATGAACACTCGGTGGAAAATAATGGATTGCATAGCCTTTTAGGCTAGACCATATCTATATTGGAAAACCCCCATGGGTACATGCTTATTTTAAGATACGCATTTATATGAATTTTAAAAATAATTATAAAATATTGGATCCTACACATGTCATATCCACAGTATTTCACATAGTGATAGTTGTTTCAGGTCCATTTTTGCTTTCCTAGTGAGCATTACAGATCATGTATTGTTTTCCTTAGAGAATTTTAGAGTTCGTGAAACATGACTACTAGTTATTTTCCCTCCCAGATCAATTTCATGATGATTAACTCATTGTTATTTTTCTATATATTCTTAGATCGTTAAGATGTTCCACTCTATATGGTCATCACATGATATAACATTTTTTCTTTTCCTTCATGGTTTGATTGTTAGAGGGCATCCACCTTTTTTTCTTCTCGTGGCTCATCTGTGTGAGGATTACTCACCTTCAAGACATGAATCATGGGGATTATCCCTATGAAATGATCATTTCAATGTAGGGATTGATCTCATGGTATTATATATCAGATGGTAATTGATTAACTAGTGGGGATTTATATTGGTGAAATGTTTATATATTTTTATATACATATTTTTATAATGAGTATCTTTCTTTGTGGTGGCTTGAATGGCCTATTGGGATCAATAAATGTTATATATTAAATTGTGGTTCATTTTTTTTGCTTATATTATAATATTATATCATGATGTTTTTATTATTACCACTATGACCACACTCCAGTTGAACCACCAGAATACAATTCTATAGAATCATAATGTAAGTATGGAAAAAATTACAAGTGGAGGGTGGAGGGGGTATTGTAGTTTCAAAATAAACTGAAAATTTTAGACCTCCTCAAGTATTTGTTCAATTAGAAATATGACTTCTGATTAACCCACAAAGAATAATATTGATGTAATGCATGATAAAAATATGATGGGTATTTTAATTATTAATTAAAATAATAAGAAAACATAAAATAAAATAATTGAATTTTATCATAAACTATTAAAATAAATAACATAAGAGAAATAATAAAACATTCAAAATGATTTACTGATCAACTCCTAAAGGATATTATTAAAATATGCACTTTTATCCCAAAGAGAAAGGGGAAACACATACCGGTTTCAAGGTATCCTCAACTATTGACCTTTCGAAAGGTATCATATTATTCAATCTTGATTCCCTGATTATCCATCCTTACTAATGAATCTGTCAATCATCAAGATTATTTAATATGTGCTACTATAACTAGTATCTTGGAAAACACAATATAAAGACTGGTATCTCAATAAATCTATTACAACAACTAGTATCTCAGTTAATCCACTTAAAAAAACTATAGCTCAGTTAGATGATTACAAAAACATAGGCTATAATATTTTAAAAATAAACCTATCAAATTTAAGATATAAAAACACTAAAAATACTATCAAATTATACATGTCAATAAAAAGTTGAATAATTCAACTGATTACAGCTCTCAGAGTATTCATTTTTTCATTTCATGTGTTTTTTGATCCATGGGGTGTATCTCTATTTATATAAAATCATCAAATGGTTGAATTCTATACATCATTTATTCGGTTTCAATATCATCATTAGTAGTTTTCTGTTCATTATTCTATATACTCAACATCTAAACACATCTACTGATGAAGTTATTCACCACCACCACAATTTCCCTTTGACTAAAGTAAACAATATGTTTTACATATCTAGATAAACAAGAATATTACACTAGTATTTCTAAATTACTAAGATAATCAGATTCTTACAAATCCTCATACCATCAATATTTCATAAAACCTTAAGTTATTGGTATTTGTATTGAATGATTTTATAGAAAAAATAGGAACAACAATATAAAGTTAAATAATATACTTATTTATGTGTATTGTGATTTTCAAAATAAATATTAAAGAGAGTACTTAACTCAATAAATTCACCAAGACATCATGTGCAGAAGCAATAAATATGGAATGAACCCCAAATATGATTCCTAGAACTTGGAATATGAGATTACCCAATCAACAACATGAAATTGTAAAACCACAAGAATAATACAAGGAGTATATTCAAAAATAATAATTAAAAGAAAAAACTAAAAGGCAATGAATAAAACAAATTATTTCATGGGTTTGGATTGCATCCTAATCTATGGGGGAATTCAGATTCAATTTTTTTAATAGAATTAAGAATAATATTTCAACGATCTTGATCTCACAATCTCATTATCATCATCAAAAATCAATTTTTTTATTATATATAGTAACACACCTTAAAATAAAGGCAGTATGAAATGATGTATCTCCAGAGTATATTATTTTAAATTGGTCATACATTTAGTGGTAAGAGACCCAATACATGAGTAAATAATATTATTATCCTCCTGTGACCACCATCAATCCAAAAAAATCATAGCTATGTTTCCCTCTCCTTAATTATGTTTGTTTTCCCTTGAGTGATCCAATAATCCCTTGTATTATAACAACCCTGGTCTTTATTACACACTTAAAAAATAATTTATTACATAAAATTGAACTTAATACAACCTAGAAAATCGATAGGTATAGTTTATTTGGGGATTAAAAACATTACATGACAAATCAAGACATAAAATACAACATCTTCATTGATAACTTCCTTTACATGACCACAACATTCCCTCATACTTAGCATTGCATGAGATAACCCAAGGACATATATACAAAAAGGGTTAGATATAAATCCTAGTAATGGATTAAATAAGGTATAACATGAAGAATACAATACATTTTAGGCAATATGAATATCAATGGAGCATAAAAGAAACATTAACATAAAGGCATGATGTAACATGATTATCATAACATAGAAATGTGGAAGCAACTTAAAACACTACCTCATTAACATAAAGGAGTTTGGTAAAATCTTGTCCCAACATGGTGGAAAAGTTTCCTAAAAGGAATTAGGTAAATCCCTATCCCAACATGACATATCATGATACTAAAAATTACCCAATTCATTGGAGCGCTATCTAGGTGCACCCTTCATGAACATTTTAATCTCATGCTTAAGTGTTCCATATAGATCATATAACATGGATTAATTCAAAATCATCATTTATTACATGATAAAGGAATATGGATTACATACATGAATTTATATAATCAATAATTATATGTTCATAAATGTGAATACCCTTGATAGATAAATTAGCATGGTATTGACTACGCGATGATTTTGGCATGGAAAATCGTAGTGTAATTTCAGTAGCATAACAACATCACATGAGGATTCATAAAATGGGTTGATGAGAGAAAAAGGGATATATAATAATTTAGATATAAAATTTAAAGTAAGGGTATCATGGGGGATAATATCCCAACATATGAAATGGAATTTTAGAAGCATAATATAAAAGAAATGATTTAATGGAAATGAGGAGAGAGAAATTCCTTACGAAATTTCATTATGGTAATGGGTGTACATGGGAGGGATTAATGAGATTGAAAGGGGTATATCATCATTAAAACATAATAAGGGAAATATGGTAAGGTTAGAAAACATACATCATCATTTTTAATTTAAAAGTAAATGGGTATAAAAATTTAAGGAAACTTTGAAAAAATGAGAAAGGAAGGAAAGTGAGGATCCCTTAATTGGATGTGTGATCCCAAAGGCTTGGGAGAGACTTCTTGGGAGCTTTTGGGTGCCTTGGGAGGGATCTAGGGAGTGTAGATAAGAGTGATAAAGATATTAAATGAGTTTTAGTGAAGAGGAATGGGTTTTTGGGTGGGTTTATATATGAAAGGAGTGGAAATTATTTATTATTTAGGTTTTGGACACTACACACTAAAATATTTAAAACCACACACCATCCAATGGGTTTTACCCATTTTTTCTGGAAAAGGGAAGTGGAATACATTATTTTAAGAGGATAAGGTCAAAATATATTAAAATATTCCCCTTATGTGGAGGTGAGTCACACTTTTAAGTAAATGATTTTAAAATTTTAAAATATTTTATATGTCTTGGAGGATTAACTAAGGCCTTATAAAATAAATCAAATAAACCTAAAATTATTTTATTTTAAATAAAAAAATATATTTTTCCAAATATACCCTTTATATTATTTTATTACATCACTATTGGGTCATTATGATTTCATAAAACACATTATATATTTATACGATATTTAATTTTTACCTAAAAATTCGACTGTCTCAAAAAATTATGAAAAATTCACCGTTGGATAATTTCAAAATACCGATTAAAAAAATAATATTAATTTTGTCTAAATAATTTTATAAATATGTGAATTTTCACTTTTAAAAATCAAAATTGATATTTATTGAAAATTAACGGGTTTTGATAAAAATAGTTTTCATACCTTAAAAAAATTACAATTTATTTCATTAAAATTATACGATCATTTATATTTAATGAAATTAATTTAATAATAATATTTTATTAAAATATTATTTAATTCAAAAAAATCCATTTATTCATCAAAATAAATTACTTAATTAAATTTTAATATTAACCAAAACTACTATTTGTGCTTCAAAAATCATTTACAAAGTAACAATTATAGAATGAGAGTATATTAATTATTATATAAAAAATAATAAACATAATCATAATGATATGGTATTGTCACATATCCTCTTGTTACACCAGCATATGCCCTAAGAGTAAGGTGTGCGATGGTGGGGCTTTCATGGGGCCATTCAGTGAGCATGGTTTGGGCCATGATCTCAATGAGCTTGAACTTCTCCCATAAATGGTTTTGATCATGCTTAAGTTATTGGATCAAAACTTGTGTTTGATCTAGGGAAAATACCATAAATGTAATCTCCCTCAGAATCTCTGATAAATGGGCTTCATAGGGTATGATCCTACTGGTTGAGGCCATCACTTCCTTTGTCCATGTCAAAAATATTTGTTAAAACCCTATATTTATACTAGTCATGCAATCACTATTCAACAGATATATTAACAACAGAAATGATACTTAACGGTCATTTAAATATAATTAGATACAGTAAAAAAATGAGTGAATGTGTTTTATATATCTATAAGAAATTAAAAGAAATATAATTTTATTCATAAATGATCGGGTCATGACATCTTTCTACCCTTAAGAAATTTCTCCCTTGAAATTTCCTTTTACCACACTTAAAAATATGAGGGTAACTTTTTTTCATCACTTACTCCAGTTCCCATGTCGCTTCTTCAAACTTTTGGTTTCTCCACAACACTTTGACGAGGGGCATTGTCTTATTTCGTAGAACATTTACTCTATGATCTGATATTTTCACCATATTCTCCTCAACAAAGAGGTCATTATCCAATGGTACCACATCTGGATTGAGTACATGTGATGGGTCTGGTATGTACTTCCTTGAGAGTGATACATGTAATACATCATGTATATGATATAGGTTTTTTAAGAGTTCTAGTCGATAGACCACTGCTCCGATGCGATCAAGGATCTCAAAAAGGCTGATGTACCTTAGAGTAATCTTTCCCTTCTTCCCAAATATCATCACTCTATTCCATGGATATATACATAGGAAACCCATATCTCCATCATCAAACTCTAGGTCTCATTGACAGTATTCAGTATAACTCTTTTGTCGACTCTGAGTAGCTTTGATGTGCTGTTGGATGGTGTTAACCTTCTCTATCATTTCTTCAACCATTTCTGGACCGAGAAGTTTTCTCTCCCCAAATTCATTCCAACATTCCAATGTTCTGCACCTCTTCCCATATAGGGCTTCATAAGGATTCATTTGGATGCTTGAGTGGAAACCATTATTGTATGAGAACTCAATCAGAGGAAGATGTTGATCCCATAATCCTTTGAAGTCCATTGATCATGCTCCGAACATGTCCTAAAATGTTTGGATAGGTCGTTTGTTTGAGAGTGATATGTCGCACTGAAGTTCAGCTCAGTATTCAGAGCATGTTGGCGACTCTTCCAGAACTTAGAGGTGAATCTTGGATCTCGATCGGATACAATAGATAGTGGTACACCTAGAAACCTTACCACTTCTCCAATGTATATCTATTCCATTTTATCCAAAGAGAAATCCTCTCAAATCATAATGAATTGTGAAGTCTTTGTAAGATGATCCACCACAACCCAGATATCATTGTTTCATTTTGATGTCTTTGGAAGTCCGATGAAAAATTCCATAGTGATGTTATCCCATTTCCATGTTGGTATGGGTAATTTTTTTTCATCCCCTTAGACTTTTGACTCTCAGCCTTCAATTTATGACATACTAGGAATTTTGATGTATATTCGACAATCTTCTTATTCATGTTATCCCATCATTAATTATCTCGGAGATCCCGATACATGTTTGTTTTTCCTGGGTGAATGGAAAAATTCAAACTATGTGCATCATCTAAAAGTTCTTTCTTTAAATTTGGATTTTATGGAACACATAGTATTGACCCAAATATCACAATTCTTTCTTCATTAACATCGAAATATGCATATTTCATTTTTATGATAGTTTCCAATTTCTTTTGAATTCCCACATCATCTTTTTGAGAATCCTTTAACCTTTCCAAAAGAGACGGTTGAGCAATCATTTATGAAAGGATTAATAATGTTCCCTTATTTACGATTCCCATGTCTATAGTCATTAAATCTAAGAATATTGGACCCTTTTCAATTCTCATCAATTATAAAATCATTGGGTCCTTTATACTTAGAGAATCCACCACCTTGTTCACTTTCCCTAGTTATTAATGGGTTGAGTTGTCATAATATGTGATGAGATCTAACCATCTTCATTGGCACATGTTTATCTCTTTTTGTGTGAATATATATTTGAGACTTTTGTGATCAGTATATATTTCACACTTTTACCCAAAGAGATAATTACACCATATTTTCAATGCAAATATCATAGATTCTAACTCCAAATCATGCATGGTATAGTTCTTCTCATGAATTTTCAACTGCTTTGAGGCATAGGTGATGAATTTTTCATTCTGCATCAACACACAACCCATGACCTTTTTCGAAGAATCACTGAATATTACAAAAATATCCCCACTTATGGGTAGTGTGACCACATGGTCAGTGATAATCCTCTTCTTAAACTCCATGAATATTTATTTAAATTCATCATTCCAATAAAACTTGACTCCCTTCTGATTTATATTGGTAAGAGGGTTTGAAAATCATTAGAAATTTTTCAAAAAATAGGTGATAGTATCTAGATAACCCCATGAAGCTATGAATATCCATAAAAAATGTCGACCTTGACCATCCCCCAATTGATTTTGTTTTGGAAGTATCCACAAATACCCAATTTCTTGTAATTATATTCCTTTATAATGATACTTCCTTCATCCAGAACTCACACTTTCTATACATTGCATAGATCTTCTCCTTTCACAAGGTCTATAGTATAGTGTTTAGATGATCCTCATTATCCTCCTTGGTTTTGGAGTATATTAGAATATCATATATAAATACTACCACAAATTTGTTGAGGTAATCTATAAAGACTATATTCATCAAGTACATGAATATTACTAGAGAATTAGTGAGTCCAAAAGGCTTTACTATGTATTCATAGTGCCTGTAACTTGTACATAAAGCAGTCTTGGGGATATCCTCCTTCTTCACCCTTACTTGGTAATATCCTGACTGCAGATCCACCTTAGAGAAGTATTTTTATTCAAGTAGCTAATTTAACAAGTCATAAATTCATGGAAAATGATACTTTTTCTTTATCTTGATTTTGTTGAGCTCACAATAATCAATGAAAAGGTGCATCGACCCATCATTCTTCTTAAAGAAGAGGACTGGTGCACCCCATGATGAAGCACTTGGGAATATAAACCCTTTATCCTGATTCTCCTGTAGTTGTTTATTCAGATCCTCAAGATCTACAACATTCATTCTATATAGATTATTGGATATTGGAAATACCCCAAGTATAAGATCAATCGAGAATTAAATATCTCATCTAGGAGGAAAAATAAGAAATTCCTTGAGAAACACATCAGCAAATTCCATCACAATAGGACTGTATTCAAGAATGGTTCCTTCCTTAGACTCAATCATCTGAGAAAGATATGCATTATTATACGGAAGTAATATCCATTCTTTAGATGATGGTGCTAAATAAGATTAATCATCCTCATTGAACTTGTATAGAATCAGGGGTTGATTCACCATATGGACAATGATTTACCTCTCCCGACAATTTATATTGGCTTTATATAGGGAAATCCAATCCATGCCAATAATTTCATCAAATTCCACCAAGGGAAGTATGATGAGGTTCTTTGGGAAGTTCAATCCACAAATTGTGATAGGGGAGAAGTTATATTCATGGGATGAAATAATTTCCTCATTTTTAATTTTCACTGAAATCTCTACTTACATTATTTGTGGTGATGTTTTGATTGTTATACGATACTTTCAGGATATAAAAGAATGTATAGAACCCTAGACGAAAACCCTACAATCAAAATTTTGAGTATAGTTATCCCTTATCAGATATAGACTTAGGGATGAGTATTTTAAAAAGTTAAACACATAAAGGGAATCCAATGACAATGAAGGGATAACTTATAAATTACATTTATGTCCTTAACTTATGAGTTTCTAGGCTTCAATCTATGTTATCCATGATCTATTTCCTAATGTATATTCTTATGGGATTTCTTTGTTCCATTAATAATGGTTCATACTATGCTTATGAATTTACCATTGCATATCCCCTGAGTGTGTCGAACCAAGAGTGCAACAAGGCCTATTTTTGGGAACTAGTTCCCATTTGAGTCTAGCTCAAAGTGATGTTTTTAGGTTTTACCCCTAGATACATCTGTGCCAGAGCCACCTCTACTTGTTCTTATCTAGACATGAATTTAATTTCTTGATAAATCACTTAATATATACTCACCAAAGTTTAGGGATTATTTTCTTATTTGTAGTCTTATCCCTAAGTCTTTAACTAGAGTTTTCTAATCTTAATCCCAAAAATAACTAAACCTATCCTCTGATACCAACTAAAACAACCCTGGTTTTTATTACACACTTAAACATGATTTATTATATAAACATTAACTTAATACAACCAAGAATATAAATAGGTAGAGTGTATTCAAGGCTTAGGAACATTACATGAAAATTTAATACATCAAGCACAACATCTTTATAGAAATATTCTTTTACATGACCACAAAATTCCTTCGTACTTAGCATTTCATGGGATAACCTAAGGACATACATAAAAAAGGGTGATCTATAAAGCCCAGAAAAGGAGTAAACAAAGAATAGCACAAAGAATAAAATACATTTTAGAAAATAGGAATATCAATGGAGCACAAGAGAAACATGGAAATAAGGACATGATGTATAATGATTATCATAACATGGAAATGTAGAAACAACTTAAAATACTACATCATTAATATAAAGGATTCAGGTAAACCCGTGTCCCAATATAGTGGAAAAATTTCATAAAAGGAATTAAGTAAACCACTATCCAAACATAGTGGAAAAATGTCATAAAATGAATCAGGTAAACCCCTATCCAAACATGAAATATCATGATACTAAATATTACTCAATGCATTGGAGCACTATCAGGGCACACCCTTCACGAACATTTTAATCTCATGCTTAAGTGTGCCACATAGATCATATAACATGGATTCATTAAAAATATTCATTTATTCCATGATAAAAGAATGCGGAAAATATACATGAATGTATATAATCAATAAGTATATGTTAATAATGATGAATACCCTTCATAGATAAATGGTCATGGTATTCACTACACAATGATTTTGTCTTGGAAAATTGCAGTGCAATTTCGGCAGCATAACGACATCACATGGGGATTCATAAAATTGGTTGATGAGAGAGAAAAGGGTCTATAATAATTTATAAATATAATGGGAAGTAAAAGGATCAGGAAGAATAATATCCCAATATATGAAATGAAATTTGAGATGCATAATATAAAATAAATACTTGGATAGAAATGAGGAGAGATAAATCACTTACGAAATTTTTCCATGGTAATGGGTGTACATGGGATGGATTAATGATAGTGAAAGTGGTCTATCATCATTAAAAAATAATAATGGAAGTATGGGGAAATGTGAAAACATACCCCATCACTTGTAATTGAAAAATAAATGGGTATAAAAACATAAGGAAACTTGGACAAAAATGATAAAGGAAGGAAAGTGAGGATCCCTTACTTGGATGTGTAATCCCAAAGGCTTGGGAGAGGCTTCTTGAGAGCTGGGGGTGCCATGGGAGGACTCTAGGGAGTGGATAGAAGAGTAAATACGAGATTCAAGGAGTTTTAGTGAATGGTAATTATGCCATCCCACCTTTTTATTACATAACTTTTCATTAAATTTTACATACAGAGGATCTTTAATGTCTAGTGTCTTGGAAATCAGGAACATAAAACATGAAAAAAGCATAAAAAATCCTTATAGAATACTTGTAAGGATTCATCATAGATTCATACTAAGTAAAATTACTTCATCTCATAACCTAGAGACATACATCAAAGGAAAGGGTGAGTAGAAGGCTCAGTAAGGAAAACAAGTGAAACAGTTGACATATGACTTGAGCAATATGAATAAGAACGTGATAAAAGTCATAAAGGAATGATAAATGGAAGAATAGGAATATCATAATACAAAAAATTGAATCATAACTTGAATATGTAGATACAACATTTCATTTATACATTCATGAACATATCACCTAGGTTTATCCCTGAGGTGTCATAAAAATTACCAAGGTTATTCACCAAGGTATCATGAAACTTGTCATCTCTAGAGATTAATTTCTTTACTAAATGCATTGGAGCTCTATCAGGGTGAAACCACAATATGTATTTATTTATGTGTGATCCACATAGATCATATTAAAAAATTTCATAAATAACCCATATAGAACAAAAGAAATGGGTTTCATTTCAAAATTGTGACGTTTTAAAAGTTAAAAAAAGACCATTATGTCATTCATAACCCATGGGAAGGGAGTGAGGGTTATATGTATATCAATTAAAGAATAAAATATATATATTTTTGGTATATTTATGAACACACATAGAAACAAAATAGGTCTGGGTATTCACATAAATAAAACAAGAGAGAAAGGGAGAGAAATTTTAAGGTGAAATTTCTGCACCATAACTATATATCATGGTTTTAGAAAATAATAAAAAGATAGGGAAAAAGGGTATACCATCCATAAATGAACCATTTTTAAGTATAGGGACATAATAAAAATAAATAAGACCATGGTGTGGAAATTGGAATGACACACCACATGAAAAGGAAACTTGAAAGGAAAGAGAAAGCGTGATTTCTTTTACGAAAATTCGGCAGCCAAACAGGGTCACATAAAAATTAAGAAAATAAATTTATGAGATATGGAAGAGTATATGATAATTTGGAAATGAAATGGACATTATTAAAGATATAGAAGAAAAATAACCCTCATAATAAAATGGAACTATAAGACATAATATAAAGGAAGTCATGACTTAAAAGAGGTGTATGAAAGGTTCCCTTACCTTGAAGAGTAACTTCAAAAGATTGAAGGTCGGGAAATTGGGAGGCTTGAGGGAAACTTGGGAGGACTCCTTGGGAGGTAAAGAGACAATAAATTTGTTTAAGAGGATTTTGGAATGAAATTAATGAGGGAATGGCTTGGTATTTATAGGAAAAGTGAGGGAATAAATTATTAATTTCCAAGGGACACCTCATCTGTGGTATTTGAAAAACCATGGGCTTTCCCATGATATTTTCTCATGGTATTGGCCACTTAGGAAACCTCATAGAATATATCACTATTCATAAGTCGGAAAAAATTATTAAATCATTATGACATCATTAATGATGTTATTAAACACCCAAAACTCAAAACTGTATTTTTACTATTCATTGAAAATTCAACTGTTTCAGAAAAATCCCAAAAATTCACCCTACACTAATATCGTTTCTCTGAATTAAGAAATGAAATCCATTTTATGAAAATAAATTTCTAAATTTTTTTAATTTAATTTTTAAATAAAATCATTATTTATTCCAAAAATACAACTTTAAAACTATAACTCATTTTGTAAGTCCTTAAGAAAGTAATCAAGGTCCCATAAAATTATCGTATAACCATAATAAAATAAAGTAACAATTTATGATTACATTTTATGAAAATATGTTTCCATTTTAAATTATTAAATTAATTATAAAATTTTAAATAAAATATTTATGACATACAGAAATACCAAAACTTATACTATGATCGTTTTTGAACTTTTAAGATATCTAAATTGTATCTACACATTCATGGGTGAAGTTTCTCTTTTTTGGCCAATTTACTAGTCATTACTATTCATATGGGTGAGCTATTATTCATACTTTACTATTCACTAAAAAATTAAATTGATCTTATTAGACTCTAAATTTATTACTGAACACAACTACATAAGACCATTTTTGAAAATCTATTCACATTATTAATTATTTAAAGTTTACATAAATATTTTAAAATACCATTTTTTCCTAAATTCATCAATAATATGAATCCTATATTTATCCGGATATTTTAAATTCATAAACTTTTCCATAATTAGAAATAAAACTTTTATTTATATAAAAGGATTACACAAAGTAGCTAAGGTCTCGTTACATAGACCCTTATAACACCAGCATAGGACCTAAGTGTAAGTAGTACTATGGTGATGGAATCTTGGGGTGGCTTGGACAACATTGCCCGAGTGGTAATTTCTATCATCTTGAACTTCTCCCTTAGGAGATTCCGTTCAAGCTTCATATGTTGAAGTTCGGCTTGGGCTTGGTCCAGAGAAAAGCCCAGTGATGCTACCTTCTTCCCAAGCTCCAACAAATGGGATTCATATGGCCCGAGTCTATTAGATAAGGTTATTCAATCTTCTTTCTTTATTAATAAACCAAGATAAATTTATTTATAAAAACACAATGTTATATTTTCCAATTGTCATATTGACCAACAGTCATATAACAGTTGAAACCCAACAATATAATTTTAATTATACCCACTTCATTAATTAATGGATATAGTTTTGTTGAGTATAAAATAAAATAACAAACAAATTTAAGAAAAAAATATAATTAAAAAGTTTGAGTCGTTACATTCTTACCCCATTAAGAAATTTCATCCCTAAAATTTTATCTCATACCCTCTAATGAGGAAAGGTGTGGGTACTTCTATCTCATAGACTCCTCCGGTTCCTACCTAGCTTCTTCACATTTGTGGTTCCTCCAAAACACCTTAATAAGGTGGGTAGTCTTGTTACGTAGAACCTTGTCTCTACAATCCAAGATCTCCACTGGCTTCTCCTCATAAGAGAGGTCATGTTTCAGTTATACAACTCTAGATTTATTACATGTGAAGGGCCAGGTATGTACTTCCTCAAGAGAGATACGTGGAAGACATCATGAAATTGTGCTAGATTTGGAGGAAGTGCAAGATGATAGGCCACTGCTCCCACACGATCGATGATTTCATAGGGGCCAATGTACCTAGGGCTGAGCTTCCCTTTTTTCCCAAACCTCATGAATCTCTTCCAAGGTGAAATATGGAGAAATAATTTGTCACCAACATCAAACTCCAAGTCCCTTCGACGGTTGTCGGCATAGCTCTTTTTCTGACTCTAAGCAGCCTTAATGTGTTGCTGGATGGCATGGAACTTTTCTGTCATCTATTGCACAAGATCAGGCCCAAGAAGCTTTCTCTCACCAGCTTAATCCCAACAAGTATGAGTTCTACATCGCTTCCCATATAGAGCTTCATAGGGTTCCATTTGAATGCTTGAGTGGAAGATGTTATTGTAGGATAACTCAACTAAAGGGAGATGTTGATCCCATCCACCTTTAAATTCCATTGAGCATGTTCTCAGTATATCCTAGAGTGTCTAAATAGTCCTTTCAGATTGGCCATCAGTTTGGGGGTGATAGGCCGTACTGAAATTCAATTAAGTGCTCAGAGCTTCTTGAAGACTTCTCCAAAATTTTGATGTGAACCTTGGATCACGATCAGATACGATAGAAATTGGAACTCCATGTAGCCTTACCACTTCCTTCACGTAAATCCTGGAAAGTTGGTCAATAGATAAATCTTCCTGAATGGAGATAAAATGGGAAGTCTTGGTGAGATGGTCCACAATAACCCATATCGCATTATTTCCTTTGGAAGTTCTTGGTAGACCAGTTAAAAATTCCATAGTGATATTGTCCCACTTCCATGCTGGTATGGGGAGTGTTTGCAATACCCCTTTAGGAAGTTGTCTCTCTGCCTTCACTTGCTGACATACCAGGTACCTTGAAGTGTAGTTATCAATCTCCCTTTTCATATTATCCCACCAATAATGTTCACAAAGGTCCCTATACATTTTTGTGCTACCCGGATGTATAGAGAAAGTAGAGCTATGAGATTCATCCATCAACTCCTTCTTTATTTCAGGAATAGATGGAACACATAGTATTGTACATAATTTTAGTACACCTTCTTGATCAGTATTGAACTAAGGAAACATTCCATCCTTCACAGCCTCAAACTTCTTCTGTAACAAAGGATCTTCTTTCTGAGATTTCTTGATCTTCTCTAGTAACGACGGTTGAGAAATCATTTGGGTTAGGGTTGATGATGTCTCTTATTTTATAATTCCCATGTCTAGTTTTACTAGTTCATTGATCAAAGGATCTATTTTAATCCTCATAATGGACAGAACAACTATGTATTTCCTACTTAATGCATCAGTGAATTTTTTTCCTCTTCCAAGATGATAATGAATTGAACAATCAAAGTCTTTAAGAAGTTCCAACCATATCCTTTGTCTCATGTTCAATTACTTTTGTGTGAAAATATACTTTAAACTTTGATGGTCTGTGTATATATCACATTTCTCCCCATAAAGATATTGCCTCCATATCTTCAGAGAAGAAATGACCGCAACCATCTCCAAATCATGCATAGTATAGTTATACTCATGAGTCTTCAACTGTCGAGATGCATAAGAAATGACCTTTTCATTTTCCCCGAGGACGCACCCAATCCCTTTTAGAGATGCATCGCTAAAAATAACGAATAATTCTCCACTTGAGGGTAGAGTTAACATGGGTGTAGTAACCAATCTCTTCTTCAGGTCTTCAAAACTTTCCTCAGAATCCTTTGTCCAGATTAACTTGACCCCTTTTCGAGTTAACTTGGTTAATAGATTAGAAAGTCGTGAAAATATTTTCAAAAACCTCCTATAATATCCTACTAAATCAAAGAAACTATGAATCTTAGTTATTTTTTTTGGCTGAGCCCACTCCTTTATAAATTTTGTCTTTACAGGGTTAACTGTGATTCCTTTATTGGTAACAATGTTCCCCAAAAAAGCAACTTGTTGTAACCAGAATTCACATTTACTGAACTTTCCAAAAGTCCTCCCCTTCTGTAGAGTTTGCAAAATAACCCTTAGATGATCCTCATGCTCCTCACGACTTTTGAAATATATCAGAATATCATCAATAAAAACGACCACAAATTTATCAAGGTAGTCCTTAAAGACTCTATTCATCAAATCCATAAAAATAGTAGGTGCATTAGTCAGTCCAAAAGGCATAACAACAAACTCATATTGCCCATATCTTGATCAGAAGGCAGTTTTTATAATATCTTCTTTATTCACCCTCAATTGATGATAACCAGATCGAAGATCAATCTTAGAGATGAATTGATCCCCAAAAAGAAGGTAAAATAAGTCATAAATTCTTAGAAGAGGGTATTTGTTCATTACTGTGATCTCATTCAGTTCTCAATAATCAATGCATAGCCACATCGATCCATCCTTCTTCTTTACAAAGAGAACAAGTGATCCCCAAGGAGACACACTCGGTCATATAAACCCCCTCTCCAAAAGATATTGGAGTTGTTTCTTTAATTACTCAATCTCCACATTTCCCATCCTATACGGGGTCTTTGATATTGGATGAGATCCAGGTACGAGTTCAATAGATAACTCTACCTCTCTTTCTAGGGAGTGTCCTGGAAACTCCTTAGGAAATACATCAACGTATTCCTAGATTATGGGGACATTTTCTATCCTCAATCTCTCATTTTCTTCTTCTTATTCACCGATAAAATCCACAAAGAAGGATAGAGGAGGTTCTTCTAGACCAATATCAGGTTGAGATATCTCCCCTTGGAAGATAAATGTAGGTTTTCCATTCAAGACTACTAAGATTTACTTACTTCTTCATTTGATCTTAGCATTATACTTTGAGAGCCAGTCTATCCCTAGTATAATGTTTAATTCCAACATGGGAATGACCACTAGATTTGCGATAAGATTTTTCTCCCCAAAGTAAATAATAGAGTTTCTAAACACTGACGATGCTTGGATAATACCACTAGGAGTCTTGAATGATAAATCTACTTTTAGAAAATTGGGAGTTGATTCTAAATTCTTCGCAAACTTAGAGTAAAAAAAGGAATGTGTAGAACCAGAATTAAACAAAGTACTTGATATCTTTGAGAGAACAACAAGGGTACCTACAACCACATCATTTGGAGCTTCAAATTCAGCTATGGTGATACTAAAAGCATGAACTTGGTCCCTTGTCCTTTACTAAGGTTGATATTGGTTCCCCTCCACTACCCTCAGATTTGGAAAATGATTAGCAAAGTGCCCAAGCTGTCCACACTTAAAGCATTGGACATCAGGTAAGTCCTGCACCATCTTCCCCTTGTCGTTAGTGTTTTGAAGTTGAGGTTTCACCTAAATATGACAATTCCTCGCAATTTGGCCATCTATTCTACAATTGTATCATTTCCCTCTCCCAAGAATGCAGTTCCATGAATGCTTCTTCCCACATTTATTACACGTGGGATACTGCACTTGCTTTCCTCATATTCCCTACTCAAAAGTCCTCCCTAAGATGGACTCCATAGATCTCTTTTTGTCATTTGATTTATGAGACCACTATGTCTCACTGAACTCTAGTTCGAATTTCATTGCACTCTGTACGATCTCCTCATAGCTGTCATAGTCTCAGTTGTCTAGATTCTTCCGCATATGAGGTCTTAGTCCACTAAAGAATCTATCAACCTTACCATTAGGATCCATGACAAAGTTTTAGGTATAATGGGAAAGTCTATTAACTTCATCTCGTAGCTTCCCACAGATTCATTCTGTGTCTTCTTCACCTCAAGAAACTCCTTCTCCATTCTTGTTCTCATTGAAAGAGTGAAATACTTACTAAAGAAGATCCATCTGAACTCTTCCCACTCCATAGCTTGAACCTCAACTCTTTGTCTCGTGTTTTTAATCAGTTCCCACCACTGATCATCTTCTCCCTCTATGCGATAGACAACTAGGGTGACCTTCTCTTACTCTGAACAGTGGAGCACAAAAAAGATCTTCTCTATAAAGCTGATCCACTGTTTAGCAATCAATGGGTCGGTCGATCCACTAAAGTCTAGTTGTCATTCATGCATAAAGGACTCAACCGAATGTTGTTCCTTTTATGGTGAGATCGTTCTATCAGCTTAATTCAAGTTATTTCCCATAACTTGAGTCAGTTGGTTCATCATTAGTATGAATGTTTCCATTCTGGCTTCCATCAGAGGTCCATCAGTGCATGGTCCATTGCGGTCACCATTTGCATAATTCCTCCTATTTCCTGCCATTTCTAAAATAATAAAACATTATTGAGAAACTTATTTCATTTAAAAATCTTTTAACAATAAAGGATTTTATGTCTTAAAACTTATTTAAACAATTAAATTTCTCTATAAATCCTTCATAATGATTCATAAAAATCATACGATTAACCAAAAATATCCCCCGCGAGTGTCGTAACCAAGAGTTCAAAAAGGCATGTTGTCATGTACTAGGATACCCCAGGTCAAGATCAAAACTCTATGTCAGAGTTTTCCCTCCTAGGTACCTTTGTGCCAGAGCCGCCTCTACCTGCTCGTATCCAGACTTGGATGAATTTTCTTGATAAACCACTTATTCAATACTCACCAAAATACCAGGAAGATTTACAACATTTAAACTTTTCTATAGGATTATTACTAAATTTATAATAAACAAATTTATATAAATAACTAATCTATCATTTTATACAAACTATGGCATCCTGCTTTTTTATTACACAACTTTTCATTACATTTTACAAATAGAGGATCTTTGAAGTCTAGTGTCTTGGAAATCAGAAACATAAAACATGAAAACAATATAAAAAATCATTCTAAAAAACTTGTAAGTATTCATAATAGGTTCATCCTAAGTACAATTACTGCATCTCATAACCTGGAGACATACATCAAAGGAAAGGGGGAGCAAAAGGCTCAATAAGGAAAATAAGTGAAACAGTTGATATGTGATCATGAGCAATATTAATAAGAACTTGAGAAAAGTCATAAAGGAATGATAAATGGAATAATAGGAATATAATAATAAAAATAACTTGAATCATATCTTGAATATGTGGCTAAAAAATTTCATTTAGACATTCATGAACATATCACCAAGGTTTATCCCCGAGGTGTCATAAAAATTACCAAGTTTATTCACCAAGGTATCATGAAACTTGTCATCTCTAGAGATTAATTTCTTTACCCTATGCATTAGAGTGATATCAGGGTGCACCCTTAATATATATTTATTTACATGTGATCCACATATATCTTAATAAAACATTTCATAAATAAACCATAGAGAATAAAAGAAATGCGTTTCATTTCAAAATTGTGACGTTTTAAAAGTTAAAAAAAGATCATTATGTCATTTATAACCCATGGAAAGAGAGTGAGGGTTATATGTATTTCAATTCCAGAATCAAATATATATATTTTTGGTATATTTATGAACACCCATAGAAAAAAAATAGGTCTGTGTATTCACATATATAAATCAAGAGAGAGAGAGAGGTAAATTTTGAGGCGAAATTTCTACAACCTAACGACTATATATCATGGTTTTAGAAAATAATAAAAAGAGAGGGAACATGGGTCTCCCATATATAAATGGACTATTTTTAATTATAGGTACATAATAAAAAGAAATAATATCATGGTTTGGACATTTTAATGACACACCACATGAAAAAGAAACTTGAAAGGAAAGAGAAAGCGCGATTTCTTTTACGAAAATTCGGCAGCCTAACGACGTCACATAAAAATTCATAAAATCAATTAATGAGAGAAGAAAGGGTATCTCATAATTTGGAAATTAAATTTAAATAAGTAAATATATATATGAACAATCCCCCTCATAATAAAATGGAACTATAAGACATAACATAAAGAAAGTCATGACTTAAAAGAGGAGGGTGAAAGGTTCCCTTACCATGAAGAGTAACTTAGAAAGATTGAAGGTCGAGACCTTGGTAGGCTTGAGGGAAAATTGGGAGGACTCAATGGGAGTTAAAGTGACCAGAAATTCATTGAGGAGGATTTTGGAATGAAATGAATGAGGGAATGGCTTGGTATTTATAGGAAAAGTGAGGGAATAAATTATTAATTTCCAAGGGACAACTCACTAGTGGTATTTGAAAAACCTTGGGCATTCCCATGGTATTTGTACATGGTATTGGCCACTTGATACAAATCATATCATATCTCACTATTCATAAGTCGACAAAAATTATTAAATCATTATTACATCATTAATGATGTCATTAAACACCTAAAACTCAAAACTGTATTTTTATTATTCATTGAAAATTCAACTGTTTCAGAAAAATCCCAAAAAATCACCCTAACCTAATATCAATTATTTGAATTAAAAAATTAACTCCATTTTATAAAAGTAATTTTCTAATATTTTTAATTTAATTTTTAAATAAAATCATTATTTATTACAAAAATACAACTTTAAAACTAAAGCTCATTATTTAACACCTTAAGAAAGTAATCAAGGTCCCATAAAATTATTGTATAATCATAATATAATAAAGTAACAATTTATTATTACATTTTATGAAAATATGTTTCTATTTTAAATTATCAAATTAATTATAAAAATTTAAACAAAATATTTATGACATACAAAAATACCAAAACTTATAATATGATCATTTTTTCACTTTTAAGATGCTTAAAATGTATCTATACAATCATGGGTGTAGTTTCTATTTTTTTGGCCAATTTACTATTCATTTCTATTCATTACTATTCATACAGGTAAGTTACTATTCAATAAAAAATTAATTTAATCTTATTAGACTCTGCATTTCTTACTGAACACAATTGTAGAAGACCATTTTTGAAAATCAATTCACATTATTAATTATTTAAAGTTTACATAAATATTTTAAAATACCCTTTTCCCTAAATTCATAAATAATATACATCCTATATTTATCTGGATATTTGAAACTCACAAATTTTCCATAATAAAAATAATAATTTTATTTATATAAAAGGATTATACAAAGTAGCTAAGGTCTCGTTATATATCCCCTTATAACACCAACATGATAACTATGTGTAAGGTGTGATATGATGACAGAATCTTGGGGTGGCTTGGACAACATTTCCCGAGTGGTGATTTCTATCATCTTGAAATTCCCCCTTAGGCGATTCCGTTCAAGCTTCATATGTTGAAGTTTGGCTTAGGCTTGGTCCAGAGCAAAGCGCTGTGTTGCTACCTCCTTCCCAAGCTCCAACAGATGGGCTTCATATGGTCCGAGTCTACTGGATGAGGCCATTCAATCTTCTTTCTATATTAATTAACCAAGATAACTATATTTATAAAAACACAATGTTATATTTTCTAACAGTCATATTGACCAACGGTCATATAACAATTGAAACCCATCAGTCTCATTTTAATTATACCCACATCATTAATTAAAGGATAGAGTTTTGTTCAGTTTAAAATAAAATAATACAAAAATTTAGGAAAAAAATATAATTAAAAATTTAGATTCGTTACAATAATTGGTTCTTGGGTGGGTTTATATAGGAAAGGAGGGGGAATTCTTTATTATTTAGGTTTTGGACACTACACACTAAAATATTCAAAACCAAAAACCATCCCATGGTTTTTGCCCATGGTTTCTAGAAAACAGGAGTGGTATGAATTATTTTAAATGGTTAAGGGCTGAAGATATTAAAATATTTCCCTTTCTTATGTGGATGCGAGTCACACTTTCAAGGAAATGATTTTAAAATCTTAAAATATTTTATACGTCTTAGAGGATTCACCAAGGCTTTATAAAATAAATAAAATAAACCTAAAATTATATTAATTTAAAGGAAGAAAAATATTTGGATGAATATACCATTTATAGTATTTTATTACAACACAATTGGGTCATTATGATGTCACAAAACACATTATTTATTTATATAGTATTTAATTTTTACCTTAAAGTTGGACTGTCTCAAAAATTTATGAAAAATTCACCGCAGGATAATTTCAAAATTATGATTCTGAAAATAAAATTCATTTTATGTAAACAATTTTCTAAATATGTTAATTTTTACTTTTAAAAATCAAAACCCACATCTATTGATAATTGACATGTTTTGGTAAAAACTGTTTTCATACTTTAATAAAAATTAAAATTGGATTCAAAAAAATTATATAATAAATTATGTTTAATAAAAGTAATTTAATAATAATAATTTATTAAAATATTATTTAATTTAAAAAAATCCATTAATTTTTTAAATTAGATTACTTAATTAAATTTGAATATTAACCAAAAATGATATTTGTGCTTTAAAAATCATTTACAAAGTAACAATCATTTAATAAAAATATATTTACTATTATATAAAAAAATAATAAACATAATCATAATGATATGGTCTTGTTACATATCCCTTTATTACACCAGCATATGCACTAAGAGTAAGGTGTGTGATGGTGGATCTTTCATGGGACTGTTCAATAAACATGGTTTGGGCCATGATCTCGATGAGATTGAACTTCTCCCATAAAAGGTTTTTCTCATGCTTAAGTTATTGGATCTTGGATTGGGATTGGTTTAGGGAAAATCCTAGAAATTCTATCTCCCTCTAAAGCTCCGATAAATGGGCTTCATTGTGTACGATCCAACTAGTTGAGGCCATCATTTCCTTTGTCTGTGTCAAAAGGATTTGTTAAAACCCTTTATTTATAGTAGTCATGTGATCACCATTCAATAATTATATTATCAAAATTAAGGATACTTAATGGACATTTAAATCCAATTGGATATAATAAAACAAAAGGAGTTCATGTATTTTCTATATCTATAAAAATTTAAAATAAATGGAATTTTAATCATAAATTATCAGCTTGTTACATAAATGCTCTAATTTGATAAATAATAGAATAGAAAGAAGTAATATATCCTATGAGGGATCTGTGCACCAAAGATAAATCCATTTAAACATCTCAGAGATAGGTGTTATAAATCCTTTAAATAAGAACACCACTGAGTAAGGCCTTTAACTCATCTTGAAGTGAGGTTCTTGGCCCATAAAATACACTATGTGCCACCTCCATTGAATCCTATCAATATTTCACTAGTAAAAAACCTATCAGTATCCCAAAACTATAGGATCCATCATATTTTAACTTTCCTCCAAAATAAGGATTTTTAAAAACAATTTAGTGAACACACTTGTTGATGAGATCCATACATTACTCTAGTATATCCTTGAGGGCCCTAATGATAGTAGACTTGTACTTACACATGATTTTACCATTTATATCTAAAATAAAATAGCATACTCTAACCATCATAACAATAATGGAGAAATAATGATTTTTATTCCTCCCTTTATTTTAATCCTCCCAAATAATCCAACATCTCACTGTAAGAACAAAACCCCAACTTGTGGATTTTGTGTTCTCACTAGAAACTCAATGAGACCTATATTGTAGAAATTTTTATAGATAAACTAAATGAGCATGAACCCCTATGTACCATACCAATCGGTCCACATGAAACTCACCCAATCACCGTTAATAAAGAGACATGGTGTATTTGTAACTAATCACAAGTGATCCACCAATCCTTTTATAGGTATTTTTGTCATACTAGACATAAGTGATCCAACATACCTTTTAAATTTGATCCTTTATGTCATTTCTGGTCAATATCACTATCAAATATACATGGGATGAATTATATCTCTTCCAATACACATAGAAGAACCCTTAGTTTGGACAAGGCTTTCCACCACTTCAACATACCAAATCAGTTAACTGTTCCCATTATGAAGACATTGGTGATATAGAATCTTGAATATTTTATGGAGAATGAAATTATGATGGATTGAGTCCTATAGAACCATCTTTCATCTTCTTATGACATGAAACTATAATACAATCTCCACATCTCCATATATTCATTGGAAATAAGTTCATTAGATTTTATCCTTCCAGAGATCTATTTTTCTTATTTTTTTAAAATAAAATTCACACTTCAATAATATCAAATTGAAGATTAATTTTAGTTTTGTGACTAAGTTATATAACAAAAACCATACAGACTTCATACATCAAATATCTATAAAGCATCTTCATGATTCCTGACCATGAATTCCATCTAGCCAACCCAATATTATTAAGGCACAACATCGCCTCAACACTTCTTGAGTCATGAACTTTTTCAATAAGTTGTGTGGATTATCTATACATTTGATCTTCCATAGATATAAGAATACTTCCACCAAAAACATCCAGATGAATATATACTTTAGTTTAACACACTTTTTTTAAACAACAAAACATCAAATTTATGACCAATTGAATCATGATCTATAATTCAAAAAACAACATCCCATATTCTAGTTCTTTTCTAAGATCCTCCAATAACTCCTCCAATAACACTATATCCTTACCTTATTCCATCAAGGAAACATACTACACTTCTATTTTTGAAATTGAAAGCACCTAATAATGTTTGGATATCCAACTTACATCCCTGACATAAAATGTAAACACATATCTTGGTGTGAACTTTTTTGAATTTGAATCTTTCCCAAGTTAGAGATTGAAAAAACATTTAGTGACTCATCTATTGAAAATCATAGTTCTAATTATTTAAAAACCTTCAAGTAATAAAGAATCTACTTCACAGACTCCAAGTTCTACCTAACTTAGTTTGAAATAAAGTTTATGATAACTCTCACTACCCATGAATGTTTTGGAATATTTCAAACTATGACTTACATCAAACTTACAATAGCTAATTCATATGGAACCTTTACCATATAATCGGCCGAAACTTACATTTGAGGTGAATTATCCTTAATTATAATGAAATTGCTATCCAAGGGTGTGGAATAAGTTTTTCTCACAATTAAATAAAGTATTCCACCACCTTTCAATTTTATCCAACCCTAGTCAAGTATGGTGTACCAAAAAATCGATCTCATATAATCCTTTTTAGGTCCTGAAGGGTTCATGGTAGAAGGAATAGTGGTGAATATGCCTTTATTAAAATTATTAGAGTTATTAAAAATTAATTACAAAATTTGGTGGTCTAAAAATACTAAATGAATCTTTCTTAAAAGAATTATTATAGAGGATATGGGAAGAGTGTATCCAGAAAATTAAAGAGATAAACACAAATAATTTATTCGTAGTTCAGATCGAAGAGAACCTACATATACTCTTCACACCCAAAAAAATGGAGTGTAAAACTCACTATTAAAAAAATATAGAGATAAATTTAAATGGGAAAAATATAAACTCAGACTTTAAAATGGGAGAAATCCCATCCCAGGACTTTGTTAGGAACATCCCCAAACCAAACAAACAACTTTTTGTGAGAGCATACAAAAACCCAAGATTTCTATTGGAGCATCCCCAACCTAAGTGTTCTTGTTTTTTGTTCAGGTATGCATAACCAAAGAACTATGTTTTGGTAAGTTAGAACAACCATAGAATACATTTTATATGTGGTATAACCTATGTGAGAAAAGATTATGTGCAGAAATCTACCAATACAGAAAATATATAACAAAGATTAAAACTGGATAGAAGTGAGAAGATTGTTGTTGATGAAACAATTGATCTAATCCCATAAAATGTATTTCAATGATGACATCTGAGCATTCCAAAAATGGTATTATACATCTCTTTAATGAGAATGAAGTCGTAGAATATTTTTTATTTCCTTGAGAGTTAGTCACAAATGATGTAAAGAGTTGAGCAGTGGATCACTAGAATGTCGAAAGTGTATGAACATATGGGATCAGCATGTTTGTGGTACATCATTCCTGAGAATCCTTGACTCCTTTAAATAGGATTTTTAAAATCTAAAAAACCAATCTTCAACTGAGTAAAACTATTTATATAATAATAATAATAATAAATATTGAAGATAGATAGAATTTATCATTACAATAATCATATAAGGGAAATAAATTTATCATCCATAATAATTGTAATAATAATTGTTTGAATTTAAAACTAAAAGACTAATTAAAACCAATATGAATTTCCAGTAAAATAGTTAAATATTTCCAATAATAATAAGCCAATGAAATCATATAATTACAATAAGATAAATTTACAGTTTGTAAGACTTTCCAATTTCATGTAACACGTATTAATAAAAACATTTAATTATTCTCCATTAAATATTAAAAAATAATTTTGAATAATTTCAATAAAATTAAATATTTATTTAGAAATCAATCATGTCAATAAAATTAAATCAAATTATAAAAACTTAAATATAATAAATAAAAAATTAATTCACTGTTAGACATAAAAAATTAATTCTCTATTATAAATAAAAAATTAATTCACCGTTAGAAATAAAAAAGTAATTCTCCATTTGAAATAAAAAATTAATTCAACATTATAAATGAAAAAATAATTTATGGTTTAAAAACCTAATTCGCAGTTTAAAAAAAATTAATTGATGGTTTTAAAATTTAATTGATGATTAGTGCATTATTTCGTGTACAAGATGAAAACATAATATTTTGTGAAATTTTAATCCATCTAAATAACTGAATTAGAAGTCGTTACAGAATAATTAAATGAAGATAATTTCTATATATTTCATTATAATAAATAGTCACTTGAATTAAAAGTTTATTTTAAAATATATGATTGAAAAATAGTGAAAACATAAAATGGAAACTGTAAAAAATATTCTGAACTTCAGCCATTTTTATGGGACTAAAATGACATTTTAATATTTTCATGTAGTTTAATTAAATGTATAAAAACTTCTTAAATTTATAACTCAATAAAAAATGTAAAATTATTATGTATATCAATTAGAGATATCATTGAAATAATAAAAGTTTTGATGTTTGGAAATTCCATAATTCTAGATTTTTTGTATTAACTTTGGACATTTTTTTCACCACTTAAACAATAAAATTAGACTTAATTTTTTTTATAATAAAATATATATAAATTTTTTATATTTATAATGAAATATTTTACACAAGATGATTTTATATATAACTTGTTTTTTAATTGAATGTCAAAAAAAATTTAATCTCACAATAAGTAAAAAAATATTTTTCATAAAAAAGTATGTATCATGTTGGGATCAAAATGTGAACATGTTAAAGATTGAGTTAGACTTTTTTGTAGTTGAATAAAAGTTTGATAAAATTTTTATATTTCGAATTAAATAGGAAATATAAAAAATTGAACACTAGAACTCAATATTTAGTTAAAACATAGTGTGAAAGTAAAAAAATCATTTTCATATAAAATGACAAGAGGGTTTTGTAATATTCTTAAATTATAAATATAGATTATAAAAAAATAAACATAAAACAAATTCATAAACATGAAGAAATAATATCCCCTTTCTTTTATTACAAAACCGAATAGTTGAAACCAAAAAATTCCCACCCTTTTCACTTTAAGCATATGAAAATATTAATGAAAATATTAAAACTGAGAATATGAATATTAAAAACATAAAATAGCCCTAAAATCATTCCATATGATAAAAAATTAAATTACATGCTATAAATAAAAAAAAATAGGTAAATATTCCCCTAAATGGAATATAAAATTCGATAAAAGAGATCCCTTAAATTAAATTATTAGTGAATATAATATTTTTTAAAAAACTTCTTATAACTTAATGAAATGAAAATTTATTTAGATAGTATCCACTTTTTGATTTAAAATTAAATCACATTTCAAATAGTCTAATAAAAAATAAAACACAAATTTTTTTGTTACCCATTCTATTTTAGGTTAAATTGGGTTAGTAACAAATTTTTTTGGTACCCAAGTAGAATTTAAACATTTATTATAAGGTATAAGAGAATAAATTTTTTTAGAGATAAAAACTATAGTAATACCAAGATATTGACGAAGCCTTAGAGAGAATTTGTTATCATAATTTCCTTGTGATCAAAATTTAAAACAAGTAACTATAGAAACTTTCCGATTAGAACTTTTAAAAAAAGCGATATTGTACATTTTAGGAATATGATGATTATAACCAAATACATATTTATATTTATTTTGTTTCATATTTTATACCATATTAACATAGTTTTCTTTTCCTTGAATAAAAGTAGATAGAAATTATTCCAAATTCACAATTTCCTTTTTCAGAGTCACATTTACTTTTTGAAATATTTCAAGACCATCTCAAACTTTATCTTTTGTAGATGAACAAAAATTTCATGAAATTTGTAAATTTACTTTTCAAGATTAGAAATGTTATTCTCCATATTCATGATTTTATCATTTTCTTTATCAAACTCAGAAATAGATTTTTTTATTTTTCATTTTATAAAATAAGATTTTTCTTTTATTTAGAAACTTTATCATAATCCTTAGTCAAAATTTCATACTTTTTAGAAATCTTTTCAATTTCCATTTGAAATCCATCACATAAATCACTTAATTATTTAACTATACTATTTTAAAAAATATAACTTGAAGAGGGTTCTGAATGAAAACCATAATTAGAATAGCTACCTACCATATTTTTTGTTTCCATTAAACAAAAACCAGATGGTTTTACCATATATTCAAAAGAATCTATCACCTTAGGGTGTTTTACAATAAAATAATTATTACTAGTATCTTTTTCACTTATAGTTTATTCACTAGAGTATAATTCTTCATTGTAGCAAAAACCAATATGATAATCTCTTTTGATTTTCTTTTTGTACTAATTATCTTTCCCTTCTTGTTTCAACCTTGGAAATTAATATTTTGTATGACCAAGTTTCCCACATTCGTAACATATAATTGTAAATTTACCTTTATTACCTTTTATTTTGAAATAATTCTTATATCTGTTTCTTTTCCCTTCATCCTTTTTGGTAGTATGATTATTCTTTACAAGTATTTGAATGCATTTAACAACTTGGGTTATATTGTATTAGTTATCTGAGTAAGAAGAATATGAGGAATCACTAGAAGAGTTAGAAGAAACATATTTATATTTAAAAGTAACTTCCTTTCTCCTATCAGATGAATCAAGATTAATGTTCTTCAATTGAATCTCATGTTTCAATAAATATCCAATCTTCTCAACTATAAATTATTCTAAAAAATATTTTCTTTATTTGATGGGTACTTTCTATGAATTCCATTTATTTGGTAAAGCTTGAAGTATCCTTTCAATCAACACTTCATTATTCATGGTTTCACCAAGTGTGATTATGATGTTGATGATCATTGCGAATATATTGAAAATATCATTCACACTTTCAAGGCCATAAATTATAAATTATTGAAATTCATCAATGTGAATTCCTATATTATATCTATGCAATTTATGAGTTCCTTGATGAGTTAATTTTAAAGCACTACAAATATAAAAACTAGGTTTTGAACAATATATATAAATATAAACACTTATATTATGAGAGTATTAAAGAGAACTTGTTACTTTATATTTCAATACATACTTAGAAGCATCATTTCTTGTTAAAGTTTCAAGATATACTTTGGGTATTTTATAAGGCCTATATATGACAGTCCAATATTCAATACCTATATTTTTAAGAATAACTCCATTATGTTTTCCGATATCCATAATCACTTCCATTGAAATGAGGATGTCTCAACGGATTAAAGAATTAAATCTATTGAGTTTCCATTAAACTATAGTAGGTTATTCCTCAGTCTTGTTAAGGACTAAGATACAAGTTAGCAAAAATAATAAAATAAATAACAAATATAAATATCTTTAAGAAAGACCCCCTCTGATAATTTTTTTTGGAACCAGAGGGTTTATGGTAGAAGGAATAATGGGGGGGGGGGATGGTGTTTTATTAAAATAATCAGAGTTATTAAAAATTAATTAGGGAATTTGGTGCTGTAAAATTATTAAACGATTATTTTTTAAAATAATTATTATAGTGTATGTGGAAAAATTGTATATTGAAAATTAAAGAGATGAAAAAAATAATTTTATAGTATCTAGGATCAAAGAGACCCTACGTCTATTCTTCACACCCCAACCAATAGAGTATAGAAACCACTATGAAAGAGAGAGATTTAATTTTACTTGGTAAAAATCTAAACATTAAATTTTATATGGGATCAATATAAACCTAGTGAAGGTACCATACATGCAGTGGAAGACCCAAAAGATGGTATTTTAAAAATTTCCAAAGATGATCAACATGAGCTCATCATCATTAGTGAAATGTTGACTAATTTCTTCTCAAGGATCACATGTGAAGGAAACTAAAAAAAAAAATTAAAACTAAAAATACCTGGTGAGATTTGAAGTCACACTCGAAGTATTCTCATTATCAATGATCACTTCTCAAATAATCTGAAGCCTAATTCTTGTAGATTTTCCACATGCACTTTAATAAAATGTGGGTGCACCGATCATCAAATTCCACGTGCTAGCATAGAGATCCGATGACACCCTCAACACTCTGATGATCACCATATCGCCTTGCTTGTGATGCATGAGTGGGATCTCAATTCGAACTCCTAGATCTAGATACTCTCTTTCTAGAATGAGGGATAAAAAATAAGATATTGAGAGGCTGTGAATAGTGGTTGGTGTGGGGATCTCTTCTTCTATTTATAGGGTGTTAAGAAATTATTCAGTATTTCCTCCCCAACCCTTGAATAATTACCACTCTATAAATGATAGATTATGACTGCTATACTGAGTCATAAATATTATTATCACTTTCTTTTAATATAATAAATATATTACATGATAATAACTGAGATATTAACTTGAATCGTTGTTCTTGAAAAAATAAATGAACGTTGAATATTTTATAATAACATTCATTCAAATAATATTTTCCACGTTTTAATTTAAACTTGTAAATATATTAAATAAATAAATTCAATTCCAATTATTCTTAACTTGAATAATATGAATTAATTAATTAATTTAGAGATTGTATATCAGAAAAAACTCGAACCCCAGTGGGGGGGGGACATGTCCTATTTACCTATTCATCTGAATAAGAAATATTATTGAACACACTATTGTGTGTGAATATTTAGGCCCTTATCTAGATAGGTTTGAATACTATTCACAGACTAAGAGCGGGATCTATAAACCCATCATGACCTCTAAATATCTAAGGATAGTCCCAGTATCAACAACTAAACTATAAACACTCATTGTGTAATATAATATCTTTTTTTTAAATATCTCTTAAATCTGGATGTACACTCGTGTCATTATACTTTTCTTGGTTTATTATTTATTAATATAAAGGGATGAGTTTACTCTGGATTTCCATGGTCGCGTTCTTTTGAAGGTACTTTTATCCTAATCAATATGGAATGAGATAAATGACTTCGTTAACTAGGAAGAAAAAAAATCCTTTCTTGACCATTCAACCAATTCCATACCACCAATGAAGCACACAACACAATCTATGTCACCACAATTTCATTACCATGTTTTTTTCCTTGCACGAAAGTATGCAATCAAATGACACACATTGGTAATGATATCAAGTCAGGAGACCAATACACAAGTTTTTAGATAGAAACATATAATGACATCCAAAACATGTGGTATTCCCATTAGCGGGTCTTTCCTCATGATCCCACTACTAGAGATCACAAAGTATTAAATTCATGAGAAGAATTATAAATACTTATGAACCCCCAAAAATTGATAGTTATAAATCTAATATATACTGTCAGTAAGATGTATCTCAACCATAATACAAATATTTAAGATTAATGTCATGGTATCTATAGTTTCTCATTATAGCTTTGGATTTTATATAACCTTTTGATATGTCATTTAATCTATGGAATTTACCATTTAAATAGTGTACATGGAAAAGTCTACATTATAATGGTAATTAAACACCATGTATATCTAACTTGTATACCTGATATGGTAATCAAAAGCACTGTATAGTTGGGTCTAGGACACCCAATACTACAACACTTCCACTTGCACTAGATCCAAATTTATAAAAAAAATTGTTAGCTCTAAAATGATTATGATCAAGTTTCTGCTGAGTCACAACTTTATCTTCTGGTGTCACAACCCGTCCCCCAGGTCCTGTACCATGACTACCCCAAGCCCACCTCCCAAAGGCCATGGGATGATGACTAGTGCCGAAGGAATTATTACACAAGTGGGAGGAATTTTACTAAGTACCTATACACATGAACACTCACAACCCCAGCCCACAAGATGAAAAGTAAAACACTAAATGAAACCACTAAGAAAACCACAACCAGAGTACAACAGAATGTAAAGTAAAAGGTGGAAAACTGAGCAAGTATACAAGCCCACCAAAGGAAAAAAAGAACACAAGTACAACCCAAGTTCTATGAAACTTGTCCACCAAGAACCCTACATAAAGGGTAGGTGGAGGGTAACTACTTGAAGTTGTAGGAGTATGCCTCATCTATCCACCCTCACTGAACACCACCTGGTCCCGATCTTCCCTAGAATCCATCAAAGCATCAGTCGTCAGCACAAGACATGGCATGTGATGGAAAATCCCATGCATGGGTGAGTAAAAAAATACTCAGTAGGGGACCTCGAAACCAAAAAGGTAAATCACAAGGGAAAATAAATAAATAAATTCATAGTCAGGTCTACTCTGGTATATTCCCAAACATATACCAAGGTCATCCAGATAAACTCATCTCAGACACTAATGAACATAAGGACCCAACCTTATAGCTAGCATCATGATTCTCACCGAATATTCTAAAGGAGAAACACAAACCAGGAGAACACGCTCCATGAGGTTATCCATCCCTGATGGCACCCATCTGAGAGATACACTCTATTAGGTACATCTCTACCAACTCCAAATGGTACGTTTGAGAGAAAATTCTCTATCAAGATCATTCTTCTTGGACAAGCTCTCGTGCCTAGCACCAGAGGTCTAATAATCACAGTCTTATTATTAAAACAAGACTAAGGAAACCCAAGTAAGAGGCCGAATCCTCGTCACTATGCTCAGTTGAAGGAGCACTTCCCTAGACTAACATGTGATACCCCAATTGCTCCTGTAAGGAGTGGCCCACACCTCAGTTTGTTAAGGGAGCACTAGTTATAATCTAGGAATCGTTCACATTATGTGGAGGGGCCTAATCTTCATAGACGTGTCTTATAGTTGAGGGAGCTCCAATTCTTATGGAGGACCCCCTCCCCGTCACTACTAGGAGATGAGGGAGTACTACTCCATAAATGAGGACCCACACCCTACTTCCAACAAGGGAGTACTACTCATGAAGGACATGCACCCTGTTACGATAGGGGAGTACTAATTTGTATATCAAGGACCTGCACCCTACCCTATAGGGTAGTACTTTTCAATGACTTGAGGACCTTCACCCGGGTACCAATGGAGTCCGAATCTTCCCTAACAAACATCTCTGAGAACCCGAAACCTAGTCCTTTAGGGGAGTAACACCCCTGGAGGGAACTACCCGAAGGAAATGAACCCACACCCATGAAGTGGGGATTCACGTCTCTACCTAATAAGAGGGACAAGAAGTACCCATGATCTAAGTCGTCTAGGGAGTAACCATCCAATAATATCTTCAAGAGAACTACCCCAACTATGCCCAATGTCTGCTCGTACCAGGAGATCTTACTCTTACAATCAATAGGTCATCCTCCAACATCATCAAAAAATCACCTAGAGTATCTCAGATGGGCCATCTCATTGCAATGGTTCTAAATCCACAAAAAAACTCATCAAAAAGACGTTTCATTTGAATGTTACAGGCATTTTAGTGAAATGGGGGCCAGTGGGGTCTAGGTTCAACTCGACCTAGTCAGACCGACCCAAACTGACCCGGCCCGGGTCCCAACTACCGGAATTGGGTCCGAATTAACCCATTGAGCCCAGCTCGGCCCAAACAACTGTCCTCAGACCATTGTCGACCCAACCCACCTGGATGGGTGCGGCCTGCCAGTAGAAACTCGACCCACATTAGAGCAGGCCAGCTTCTCCAGATCGGATGCGACATAGCTACGTCTATCCCACACTAGGTGGCTCCAGCTTGCGCTTCCACCTTGGTCAATTAGTCCCCTCAAGTAGACTGGTTCATTTGGAAATACCCACATCTTCAAATGTGACTCCTTCATGTGGCATCTATCTTCGCCCCCCTCTGCGGCACGCTGCCCTTCCGTCCGGTACACGGCCGCCGCTGCGAGCCGCTACTGTCACTGCCACTAGTGTCGGTGCACTAGAATCTTATTCAACAAACCACCGGATGTACTTAGGTGGTCTATTCTTCAATCCAAAGGGTGTTTTGGAACCCTTGGGTATAGTTATTTGTCACCTTGGGTTCAAAAATCCATTTCAATCCCTTATGCTAGGAAGCACTCGATCAGTAACATCTCCCACACCACCTTGATCTATGCATTTTCATCATCGTTTCACCTCTATTGTCCCATATTTGATCCGGATCCAATATGTCAGATCATTATGCCAAAAAAGGTTACGTAACGACCGACAACTCGTCGTCCCATGAAGAATGTGAAGAATGCTGGGTGAGAGAGGGGAAGAAAACCACATCACCCAAAGTGAGGAACGAACCTTCACCATCATTCTTCATAGCATCGATCCACTCCTATTATAAGTATTAATTAACCAAAAATAAAACCTATAGAAATCCCTCCCACAAGAATAGACAATCCACGGGTTAACCTATTAATGGGTTGATCCACCTTCGTCATTTAAAACCAAGAATGGGGGATATACGAATAATTTAACAATAACCCCTACTTGGAGTTTGGATTGCTTGAAGACGAGCGAAGCTACGTTGTTGTTGTTGTCGATCCGTGTTCCGCCGAAGTTTATTTATTATTCGTCACCGGTGAGAGAATCTTCTCATCCTCCTTAAGGAAACTATAGGGTTATGATGATTACCCTGGATTTCTGAAGGAGGTTGTTTTAAAAGGAAAAATTCATTGCCTCATAAAATATTTTTATTTATATTTTAATGACGCTCACGTCCAAAACATCTTCTGAATTTAGCCGGATGATATTATGCCACACCTAAGGAAAAGTAGCCATTCTGAATGCAACGATACCCTCATATTTCTGATCCGAGCATACATTTGAAAGATATTAAATTTCAAAGTTCTCCACTTGATAAGTTTTAATTAAAAACTGAACATTATTCAAAGGTTTATTCTCAGCACATCGGGCCTCATAATTGCATGATGTCTAAGTTCCCAGTCTCGTAATTTTCCCAATTAATTTTTTAGGGAAAAAATAATGGGTCTTTACTACTGGACCTACCATGATTCTTCCACATGGCTATTCTTTTATATGAAACCTCATCTCCTTGAGTAAAACCACCCAAGAGATATAATCCCTGAGTATATACCTTTTTTCCACTGTCATAACATAACATATTGGCTAGTAAGAATATCATAATTTACATTATTATAATACTTTACTTACTAGGTAGAATTTTAATAATCAAAACAAATCATTGTGTATAAATACTTCTCAGCTGCCTCAGAAGCTACAACGTACTCAATATTTCTAGGTATGTCTACCACTAGATTATATGAGCTTGTCTCGCTAATCACCTTTATCCTAACTCTGATATTAGATCACGTGGATTTTAAGGAAGACTAGTTTGTGTATCTTGGAAAATAGTATATTTTCTTCTCCACATACTAGGTTATATATTTTATACTTGTCAAAGTACAATCAGATAGTTTTGACTACTTCACTCTCTATTCTCTGAGATATAATTTATATTTAACTATTATAGATTATATCTTAGAAATATCAATTTTTTGGTACATATCATGGCATATGTTATTGAACCATCGCATAAGAATATAAATTTCAACTCACCATGCTAATCTCCTACCATGTCTCAGACTTGTCAAATTAGAGAGATACATGCCATGTAACATTAGTAACAATTTTATATTGAGTTGTTCCATGTTGTATTGTTCAATACCATGTCACTATATATATTATTGACTAGTTCTAAGAAACTATTTGATCTACCCCAGTAGATCATGTTTCCTAGAACCTAGGTTTCTACATTAAGTCAATCACTAGAGGATAATTTTCATCCTAGTTTTAACTAACTGTAAGACAAATATCTTTTTTCCTTATTTTTTGAACATATTTAACTTGGAAAACAATGAAGCTCCCACTTACCTATAGTATACATAGGAAAAACATTCATTCCAAATGAATATTCTATGATTTTGTTTCTTACATCAATCCTAAATAGATTGCAATAACTTGTAACCTTAATTAGTATTTTATGACATGACCATCTATTTTTGATTGCATGGTATATACAACTTCATCAATTGGTGGTAATGACATCCAATGATCAATTAAATAATCATATAAAGTAGATATAATAAGTAAAATTCTAATTGAATTAGGCATACCAACATGGTATTAATAATTCAGCCTTATTGGTACTATGCTTGTACCATCCATGTATCATCTCACTTGAAGACCCACCACATAATTCAAAATAATAATTTCCTTTTCACTTCGATACATATAATACATTATTTAATTTTAATTGATATTTTCAATATTAGAAAATTTCCATTTACTAATTACTTGTAGGAATAATTATTCTCAATGAATAATGTATCACCAGCCATGGTGAATACAAAACCATCACCATGGTTTTAATCATCCTACATAGTAAGTGTCTCTACAACATTCTTGTTCCACATTCACTTGTTTAACTAGTTCCTATGCTTACATCATGTGCATCTTAAGAATTGACTAAACCCAAGTCAATATGGCTCACAATATCTTGAGTAGATATGACCACCTTTTTATAGAAATGTATTCCATTAATTGAATACCACTTTTCAATATTAGGGATTTATATAATATCTTAAGAAGCTATTAGGATAATTATAATAGATGCACAATTTATTTATTCCCAATACATGTTTGTTTATTTCCAAGAAAAAAATTTGCATCCAAACATATGTATTAAGATAAAATGGATTTAAATCATAATAAAAAAGTTACGATATCCACTTTTAATTATATTTCGCATATGGTTATGGGATATCACTGTTACATGAAAAGTACGTTATGAAATATTATGGAAGTTTCTGCAATTTGCAACATTGATACTACTTACATCATAACTCTAATGTATAAAATGTGAATTTTGGAATTACTCCATGATAATTTTTTTGATCAGTGTTGACATATTAGACATCATCATTGATCCTCCTGATTAACATCAATGTTGTGATTTAGATAAGTTAATGTGTATTTTGGAATTTCTCCATGCAACATTGTATTGATCGATGATTTCTTGGTCAAGATATTCTTCATCATGCCGACCCGAAGAAAATCATATATTCTAACCATAAATATATCATACTTCAAATTATCATTCCCTCATTACGTAAAGAAATCTTATGAAGTATATATACCTCTAGCTTACCCTTAGAATAGTTCACGCTCTTTAGCTAAACTAATTCTAAAAGCTTTGTGGCTAAAATTTATTTCTATAGGTTATTTTTTCCAAACTAAATATGTTAATAATACCAATGGTGTTTCCTTTACTGAGCCTAAATACCAAATTGGGAATATACTTGACATCCACTTTTAGTATTACTTGATAAAGATTTATCTTTCCATGACTGGGTAAATCCATCTTACAATTATATTCATTAGGTATTTCTTATGATTCATGTATCACTGAACTATTAGTTGAGTATTCCATAACACAAAAAAATTCAATCTAGAACATGGAATAATGTATACTTGTGTCCAAAGGACACATGAGATGAATGTTTTGGTTATACTTAATAATATTTGTAAAAGAATCATTCACTTGGAAATTAGAAGTTATCTAATTATCACTACTTAATTAGGAATCAACCTTTCTCATTCACTTGGAGAATAAAACTCACTTCTAATAATATTTCTATACTTACTTGATTACTGTATATCAACACACATATGTGATAGGAATATTTTATTGAATACCCAAGAAGTAAATATGAAATATTCCATTGATAAATATTCTTAAACATTAATAATTAACTTACTTCTTTAATTTAGTTTATTGTTATTAAACTTACATAGTTTAATTTTATGAAATGTGATGAACATAACCTTATATTAATACCTCTTTCATTGAAAGATGTAGATAATGTTCTTATGGCATTAATTTTCATTGGTCCTTTTCTCCTTGTATTTCAATTTTTTATTCATATTAAGTAAGATTAAACTATCTTTTATATTCTTATTTACTTGGAGAACCTTACCTAAATAGGTAATGAAACATTTACTCAATACTATTCATTTTGTAACCTAAAAATAAACTTGACTAAATAGGTGAACGTGATATGATAAAGGGATCTATTGAAATATCATGATCCATATTTCAATTTACACATGCTGGTGTAATCATCACCTTATTGATATCTTGCTTCACTTTATCATCACATACTTCTCAGAGATGAGAATACATGTTATATCACCCATGTTCGGATGAAGTGACTGCAACTAGCATCGAATGTTGGTGATATCATTATGACATAACCATCATATGATTAACACAATAGTATCTTGAAAGAATACATATCACCCTCACTTATTAAGGTATCTTAACACGTATTGGGGACACTAGCAACTTGAATTTCTCATACCGTAGTATTATGCACAAGAGCCTGTACTACACTCGAAAACTCATGCCAGTGAGGAAATTTACCTTTCCTATTATTTATCATAACATATATTATGGTATAAATTTCTATTTTATACATAAATAAATTTATTCCAGATTAGTAATTTTTATCTAGATCACTGATTTAGACTTTTGATCAATTAATTAAATCATTGAATGCCTCATACTATTTTATTGAATTCTAGGAACCCTTTGTGCTAGAATTAGATACTCTATCACTTGAGTATTCTAGTGGAAATTATACATTAATCTCCACTCATAGTATAGAAGCTATGTCTATGTCACTACTCAAAGGGTTCAAGTTAGGAGTTTGGCTAGCCAACCATATTAACTCACGATTCCTTGATCTGTTGAGTGAAGTCCCAACTTCTAAAATAATAACTTGATTTACTCAATACTTGTTTCTAAAATGATAGAAAGTTATATATAGATAACACTTACTACCAATTTAGTTAAGTTAACCCACCACTCTTATAATAACTCCCCAGTAGTAAGAGGCACCCACAACCATGACATGATGAGCATCCTGAACACCCAGTTTTATTCAAATGAAAATGATGGAAGGTGATTACAACATAATATTTCTTTGAGGGTTTTATATTTTAAGTGAAAAATGAAATTCTTTTCTAATTCATAAGCATGTACTATGTGATCACACACACAATTGACCATGCAATTGAAAATATTCATTGTGTCACATGTTCATTTTATCTATGCATGCTTGTTTATTATTCTATGTGATCATGCATAAACTACACATTCACAAAATTAATAAACCATGAAAAATAAAAAATGACATGATCATGATTTTATACTATTGGTTGATCCATTGAGGGAATATTGGATCAGCGTAGAACCTAGGGATGATATCTTCATGTACGTTGCTTGTGTCTTGAGTTGTAGTGCTCACCCATCTAATGCATCCAAATCCTATCTGGTGCATCACTATAACATGGAACAAAGTGCATCAGTAATCATCTCAAGATTATAAAATAATACTCGCTCTCATGAGAGGGGGTCTATAGAGTATAAAATAAAACTCCGAATTAGAAACACATGACCATATACATATAATGAATTTTTGATGACACATTGATCACCATTTAATTAAAATAATCAGTACAACCCAAGAAATAATTAAATTAAATAAATAAACATACACCAGAAATGAATTGGCCAGTTAGTAGATCTTGATCAGTCAACACACTTTAAAATTATGAGTTTATAATAAATGCAGAATTAAAAATTAAAATTGCATTAAAAGTTACTTGAGTGAATTTTTATTGAATTAAAATCCTCTCATATTTTAACTCAATATTTTTCATAGTTTGGTCTCATTAATTAATATAAATTTCAAATCCAAAAGTTAAATTAATTAATTAATTTAATTTAACACCTAATTAAATTAATATAAATCAAAATTAATTTTTAAACCAAAAATTAATATTTAATTAATTTAATTTACTACCAAAATTAAATTAGTTAATTAAATTAAATTTTGATAATTAGGCCTCGAAAGCACTAGGAAGGGCATGTGTGGGTCAGGATAAACCTGTGTAGGCCCATTATAGGATTTTATGACCCTGTGAAGGGGTGTTATAGACTAGGAAGGTCTGACCAGACCCGTTCTGGGTCTGGAAGACCTGTCCAACCTATTTTGGGGAGGAGTAAATGAGTTGTTTGCTAGGAGGATGAGGTAGCAACTTGAGTGCAGGGCATTTTTTTATAACTTGGTTTTTTTATTTTTATTTTTTTGGTAAAAAAGGGGTAGGGTTACTAATATTTTTTAAAAATGGGTCTCAAGATGTGTGAGCAGGGTTCATGCATCCTACACAGTTGTGATAAAAGATGTTTGAACTCCGTTCTTGCTTCTCCCCTCACCAGGAAGTGTGAACGGGGTTCACGCGTCCTTTGTAAACCTTATAAAGGATTTGTGAACCTCGTTCACGCATCCTACAAGAAGTTTTAATTTTTTTTATTTTTAAAATTTTTATTTTTATTTTTATTTTTATTGTTTTGGTTTGTTTTGTTTTATATGTATATATATATATATTACAAAATTTTTCAGCAGAATTTGTCTGCTATTCAATATCCAGCATTACTACCATTATAGCAGTCTGGATTTTGACACAGACCCTCACCCAGGGCTCTCTTTTATAAGAGGGATTTCCTGGGAAATCATTCTGTATTTTCGATGTGGGATTTAGGTTCTCCCTTTCCTATGAGAACATTCTGTATTTTGGATGTGGGATTCTGTTTCAAGAATGTGACTTTGAAGGACTATAAAATACAAACTATAAAACCAATATAAATGAAACTTAAAACATGGATTACACATATAAGAAATTTTTGAAAATAAAAGGAATTTTGTAAAAAAAGTTGATGAATAATATTTTATAACCTTTTAAATCCACCAACTTGAAAATTAAAAATGTTTCAAGTACATGTCTTTGAAAGACTATAAAATAAAAACTATAAGACCAATATGAATGAAACATAAAAAATGGCTTAAACATAGAAGAAATAGTTGAAAATAAAAAAAATTCATAAAAAATGTTGATGAAAAATAATTTAAAAGATTTCAAAACCACCAAATTGAAACTTAAAAATGTTTCAAGTATGTGGCTTTGAAATCCTATAAAATAAAAACTATAATACCAATATAAATGAAAATTATAACATGGATTAAACATTAATAATTAATTAGTAATATAATTATTAATTAGTTAATAAATAATAATTAATATTATCATTATTAATTATATAATAATTAATAAGTAATATAATTATTAATTATATAATAATTAATTGGTAATATAATTATTAATTATATAATAATTAATTAGTTAAATAGTAAGATTATATTTAATTATATAATTATTAGTTAATTAGAAATACAATTATTAATTATATAATAATTAATTAGAAATATAATTATTAATTATATAATAATTAATTAGTAATATAATAATTAATTATATAATAATTAATTAGTTAATTAGTAATATCATTATTAATTATATAATAATTAAGTATTTAGTTAGTAATATAGTTATTAATTATATAATAATTAATTAGTTAATTAGTAAATTAGTAATATAATAAATAATTATAATTATTCATTACAATTATTAGTTGTTAATAATTAATAATTAATTATATAATAATTAATTAGTTAATTATTAATATAATTATTAATTATATAATAATTAATTAGTAAATTAGTAATATAATTTTTAATTATTATTATAATTTTTAATTTTATAATTAATAATTATATTAATAATTAACCAATTAATTATTATATATTTAATAAGTAATAATTATACTTAATAATTATATTACTAATTAACTAATTAATTATTATATAATTAATTTTTAATAACTAATAATTATATAGGTAATTAACTAATTAGTTATTATATAATTAATAATTAATAATTATAACTAATAATTATATTACGAATAATAATTAATAATTATATTACTAATTAGAATTAATAATTATATTACTAATTAACAAATTATTTATTATATAATTAATAATTATATTACAAATTAACTATTTAATTATTATATAATTGATAATTAATAATTAATAATTAAAAATTATAATTAAAAATTATAAATAATAATTATATTAAAAACTAACCAATTAATTATTATATAATTAATAATTAATATTTATAATTGGTAATTATATTACTAATTATAATTACTAATTAACTTATTAATTAGTATATAATTAAAAATTAATAACTAAAATTAATAATTAAAATTAATAATTAAAATTAATAATTAAAATTAATAATTATATTATTAATTAATTATTTTATAATTAATACTTATATTACTATTTAACTAATTAATTATTATATAATTTCATTACTAATTAACTGATTAATTATTATATATTAGTAATTAACAATTATAATTAATAATTATATTAGAAATTAAATAATTAATTATTATATAATTAATAATTAGTAATTATAATTAATAATCATATTACTAATTATAATTAATAATGATATTAGTACTTAACTAATTGATTATTATAAAATTAATAATTATATTACTAATTAACTAATTATTTATTATATAATTAATAATTATATTACTAATTAAATATTTAATTATTATATAATTAATAATTAATAATTAATAATTAAATTTTATAATGAATAATTAAAATTAATAGTTATATTACTAATTATCTAATTAATTATTATATAATTAATAATTACTAATTATAATTGGTAATTATATTACTAATTATAAATAGTAATTATATTACTAATTAACTAATAAATTAGTATATAATTAATAATTAATAATTATAATTAATAAATATATTAATAATTTATTATTGTATAATTAATACTTATATTACTAATTAACTAATTAATTTTTGACTAATTTTATTATTAATTTAATAATTAATTATTGTATATTAGTAATTAATAATTATAATTAATGAATATATTACTAATTAAATAATTAATAATTATATAATTAATAATTACTAATTCTAATTAATAATCATACTACTAATTATAATTAATAATGATATTACTACTTAACTAATTGATTATTATATAATTAATAATTATATTACTAATTAACTAATAAATTATTATATAAATAATAATTATAATGAATAATTATAATGAATAATTATATTACGAATTAACTAATTAGTTGTTATATAATTATATTTCTTATTAACTAATTAATTATTGTATTTTAGTAATTAATAATCAGTAATTACTAATTAATAGTTATATTAATTATTAACTAGTTAATAATTATATTACTAATTAACTAATTAATTATTAACTATTTCTTATATGTTTAATCCATGTTTTAATTTTCATTTATGTTGGTCTTATAGTTTTTATTTTATAGGATTTCAAAACTTACTTGAAACGTTTTTAAGTTTCAATTTGGTGGTTTTCAAAGCTTATAAATTATTTTTCATTAACATTTTTTACGAAATTATTTTTATATTCAACTATTTCTTATATATTTAGGCCAATTTTTAAGTTTCATTCATATTGGTCTTATAGTTTTTATTTTACAGTCTTTTAAAGACACATACTTGAAACATTTTTAAGTTTCATGTTTGTGGTTTTGAAAGCTTATAAATTATTATTCATCAACATTTTTTAAGAAATTATTTTTATTTTCAACAAATTATAAAATGTTTAATCCATGTTTTATGTTTTATTTATATTTGTCTTACGGTCGGTATTTTATAGTCTTTAAAAGTCATGTACTTGAAAAAAAATCCCACATCAGAAATGAAGAATGTTCTAGGCAGGAAAGGGAGAACCTGATTCGCACATCAGAAATGCAGAATGATTTTCAGGGCAAGACCTCTTATAAAAGAGAGCCCTAGGTGATGGTCTCTGTCAGAATCCATACTGCTGTAATGGCAGTACTTCTGGATATTAAATAGCAGGTAAATTATGCTGATTTTTTTTGTTTTATTATATATATATATAAACAAAACAAAACAAAAAAAATAAAAATATTTTTTTTAAAAAAACAGTATAATTTTTTTTTAAAATTAAATGTTTCTGTAGGATTCGTGAACCTCGTTCATGCATCCTTCATCAAATTTGCGAAGGATGAGTGAACGAGGTTCACATATCTTTTAGCGTTCCTAAGATGCGTGAACCTCGTTCACGCATCCTACTGAAATCAGGGATGCGTGAATGGGGTTCACACATCTTGGGACCCATTTTTAAAAATACTGCTAAACCAATCCCATTTTGCAATTATTTTTCTTCCAAAAACCCATTTTATAAAAATAACCTAGTGCAGAAGGTGTCAGATGGTGGTCTGTCGATCCTACAGTATCTCATTGCTGCGAACTATAGTAAAAAATGTCTGGGGGGATGGGACGCCAATGATGAGTGGGAAAGTGGGGCTACTGGATCCATCGGTACGGGCTAATGGAAGCCCGCTGGCGGCTGACCATACAGTGGTCCTATTGGTCTGAGTTCTCCCAAGGGGAGAATAGCTAGGGAAGGTGGTACATGGGGACATGCGATAATGGAGGAGGTCGGATTAAAGTCAACTGAAGGAGGTTATCCAAGTCAGACATGCTCACTATGAGGAGGAAAATCCAGATCCAGGGATGCTGCTAGATAGTGAGGCCAAAAGAAGGGGTTCTTCATTCAGTCGATACAGTTCCAGGAAGAGGAGAATACCGACTGCTCTGGATGATTTGGATACCACAAAAGACAATGAAAAAGGGTGTGCTATGCCATCAGGGCTCCTAGGGAGGTGCTTGAGAGAGGTGGTGCCGGCTGGAGGAGACCACCGCTTCCTAGGAGTGGTGGGGTTGAGTGGACACTATTCACTAAGGAGTGTAATGTGAGTACCAAGGAGACCCACAAATATGGTGTTCAGTGGTTCCAGGTGGTATCCGGACAGAGGAGTCAACTCATGGGCCCATTGAAAAGAAAATATCCAGACCAAGGGATCCCTCCACAGTTTTAGTTTTTTTATCCAAAATTAAGCTTCCCTAGACTTTTCCATCCCCTTCTTTAACTTTTGAAAAATAGATGGTCAGGAAACAATTTATTTACCCACTTTATTTTAGGGGGTGTGTTCTTCCACACCCTTATACCCATAACAATACACATTAATATTTTATCATTCATATTAATTACTAATAAATTAATAATATAATTTTATAATTTTAAAAGAAATTAATTTCTATATTCCAGTGATTATTATGACCACCAGTTCATCGACCAGAATGACACAATTCACCAGAATTTGATCTTGAAAATGGTGTTGGGTAAAATATTATATATATATATATATAAATATATATAGGTTCTTTGGAAAATTTAAAACCCATATTTTAACTTTAATCTGATTATAAAACTTCATATGGCCACAGACTGGCCATCTGGTGTTGGATTCAAAAATTGTATGCAATGTTGGGATCAGAACAACAACCTGTAGTTATATTTAATGAAAATTTAATTATTCCTTGGATTAAATTATTCACACATTCCTATGATACTAATTCAAGGCACTATACACGCAAAAAATCCCCAAAATATGGGATTTTAACCATGAAGGAAATTAAGCACAAAATTAAAATAATAAATACCTAGTGAGATCCAAATCCACACTCAATTTCTTCTCATCATCGATGATAACTACTCAATGAATCCAAATTTTAATTCTTGTAGATCTTCCACACACACTTCAAGAAACTATAGGAGCATCGATAATTGAATTTTAGGTGATAGCGTGAAGATCTGATGATGCCTTCGATGCTTTGATGATCACCACATCGCCTTGCTTGTGATGCATGAGAGGGATCTCGATCCGAACTACTAGATCCATATCATCTCTCTAGAATGATGGAGAGAGAATAATAGAGATAGTGATTGCGAATAGTGGTTGGTGTGAACCTCTCTTCTTCTATTTATAGGGTGTTAGAAAATTCTCTAGCACTACCTCCCCAACCCCTAAACAATTAACACTCTATAAATGACATATTATGACTTCTATACTGAGTCATAAATATTATTATCACTTTATTGTAATATAATAAATATATTACATGATAATAACCAAGCCATTAACTCAAATATTTATTCCCATAAATATTTAATGGACCTTAAATATTTTAAACTAATATTCATTCAAAAAATATTTTCCATGTATTTAATTTCAACTTTTAAAAATATTTTATAAATAAATTCAATTCCAATTATTCTTAACTTGAATAATATGAATTTATTTATTACTTTGATGTCCGTAAATCCTTGGACAAAACCCAAACCCTAGTGGTGGGTCCTACTATGTCCTATTTACCTATTTGACTGAATTGGATAGATTCTTGAATAATATAATGTGCGTGACCCTCTAGAAACATATATAGATAATAGTGAATACTATTCACAGACCAAGAGTGGGATCTAGAAACCTATTGTGGCCCCTAAAGAGATAAGAATAGTCAAAACAGTGACAACCAACCTATGAACATGCACTATGTTATATAATCTTTCTGTATTTAATATCTCATAAAGTAATAAACATACCCATGTCATTATCTTTTTCTTTCTTTTTATCTGTTGATCTAATATGACATATTTACCCTCAACTTCCATGACCATGGTCATATGAAGGTAATACCATCCTGATCAACATGTCCTGAGATATACTACATTTTTAACCTGGAAGTGAAAAATCATTTCTTAACCATACAACCAACGTCATACCACCAATGATTCACCCAACACAAGCTACATCACCATGATTTTATTATCATAGTTTTTCCTTTCATCAAAGTATGTGATCAAATGGCTCACACTAGTAATGATCTCAAGTCAAGAGACCAATACACATGTCTATAGATATGAACATCCAAGGACACACAAAACATATGGCATTCCAATTGGTGGGTCATTCCACATTATCTCACTACTAGAGATCACCAAGTGAAAACTTCAGGAAAAAATGTCTCAATGCTTATGAGCCCCCATAACCTGATATCCATAAATCTACTATGTTAAGTTAGTAAGACGTATCTAAACCATATGAAATATATTTAAGATTAATGTCATGGTATCTTGAGGTTCTCATTATAGCCCGTGATCTACTATAACCTTTTGATATGAAATTTAATATATGGACATTACCATTTTAATAGTGGGTTTAAAAAAGTATACCCTCTAATGGTAATTAAACATCATGTTTATCTAAATTGTATACATGATATGTTAATAAAAATTAGTGTATAGTTGGGTCCAGGGAAACCACTATTACAACACCCAGTAATTTGTGAGGTGCATCCCCAAATTGAACCCATAGCCTTATTAATAGGGTATTTTGACACAACAATCCTTATCCCAGACACAAATATCAATTTATCACTTTGGAATCTTGATGAAACAAGACTTGTACAACACACTAATATCACATAATCACATGTGTCACAAATTCACATATATCATAATATTACATGAGATAGGATTAATCAACATCATTCCTCTTACCACATTTACTCATCACAATTTTAATTAATTAGTTCACAAATTAATTAATCCCATTTACCATTCAATATTATAACAATTAATTCAACACTTACTTGTCCCAATTTCATAAGCACAATATCTCAATAATTAATTTAAAAAGAAATTATCCTAATTAAAAAATTTCACAATCTCAATATTTCTCATAAATTAATTCAACAATTAATTTATACAATTAAACGATCTCAACATGCCATAATTAATTCAACACTTAATTAATCCTTAAATACCAAAATCTAATTATTCCAATAATCAATTAAAGAATTATTTATTCAATACTCAATTTCACAATCTCAATAATTATCATAAATTACTTCAACAATTAATTTATATAATTAAAAAATCTCAATATTACCTAATTAATTAAATAATTAATTATTCAATTCACAGTCTCCAAATTATTTAATTCACCGAATTAATTAATTCAATTTGAAAGTACAATTTCTAAGAAAACCCTATAAATTCTATAACTACGTATATGTAATTTTAATAATGACTATGGTATTTGAATAATATAACACCTAACTCAACTCATTGACAAACAATCTCCAAATGGAAATCCCCAAAATTTGAGCAGCACGATGATGTAGAATCAGTTCCGAATATAAAAACCTAAATCAAGATTGAAAAAATCATGATACATAAAATCAATATCTACATTCAAAATACTTGATCTAGATATAATAAAAACATGAAGAACAACCCCTTTATTAAATGGGAGAAGAAATGAAGAGGAATGAGAAACCAAGTGGGATAGGATTCATTTACAAAGAGAGGTGCTAATCTTCAATATGGGACTTGAATCGCGAATAACAGAGCTTAGGAAGGGTTTGAATCCATCTAGGAGTTTCTAAAATTATTAAAGAGAATATAAGGTTGAATGGGGATAAATTTTGGGTTAATTTTGGGGGTTTGGAATATTTTAAAATAATTTTCAGGATAATTAAATTTGCGCATATGGTTTACTAGGTAGAGGCGCACAGTTTACCCTAAATGTACCTAAACCATGATAATATATCATAGGGGTACACAATTAATTATAATAGGGATCATAGTTTGACCAACCATTCACCAATTGTGAAATTATCCTTTGTCCAAGGTTGCACAGTTTGCTGGGACAAGGTGCATAGTTAGGGAAAACCATGCGCCACATTTTCACTACCCTCCTTAATTTAATTTTTCTCAATTTCCACTTGAATGAACCTCAAGGTAAAACCCAAACAAAGTATTCTAAAACAAATAAAAAATAAATAACTGAAATCGAGACTAAGCCATATCTAGAAAAGGTCAAGATCTTATAATATCCCCACCTTATAATAGATCATCTTCAAGATGTACTGCCAAGCATCTTTAAGATTATGAGTCAAAAAGATTGGGACATTCATATCCGCTTCCCACTACCATGTTTACTTTACAACATGACCATGTTTCCACAATAAATGAACTATTATCATGGTCTTTACCCAGAACAATTTCTCACTAATATCTAACACAAGTATAAGATTCTTCTTATAGGACACATCTATCTCAAACACAACATCATCCACATCGATAAAATGAGACGGGTAAGGGTGATGCGACCGAATTTGTGACACATGGTAAATGTCATTCATAACACTGTACCTCTATGACAGAGACAATAATTACCCCACCAACCTAATTATCTCCACAAACTCAGATGATCTAACAAACATGGGTGCCAACTTTCCCTGTCTCTGTATCCTGCAGTGAACTAATATAGGAGAATCCAGAAGAAATACATGATCACCCTCTATAAAATCTAGGGATCATAGATGTCTATCATCATATGACTTATAACTAATCCAATACATATTCATACATTTCTAAATCAGCTGTAATAGATTCAATGTCTCCTATACGAGACTCCATCCCAACATCTCATACTCACCTGCCTCCATCAAACATATAGGTGATCTGCCTGACCCACCATAAAATCTTTATATGGTGCCATATGAATAGTTGTTTGATAACTATTGTTATAGGAGAACTACACTAGTTCCATGTTCTTCTACCAAGACCCATCAAAGTCTAGAACAAAGGATTGCAACATGTCCTCAATCACTAGAAAGGTATGATCTGACTTCCCATCTGTTTGTGGGTGGAAATACGTACTAAAAAAACTTGCATACCTAGTGACCTCTACAAGACCTTCTAGAAGCATGAAGTAAGAAACAAATCATGATCTAAAAGGATAGTCCATGGAACCCTGTGTAGAAAAACTATATTCCAAACCTACAATTCTAAAAATATCTCCACTGAGAATGTCTCCCATATTATCAATAAATGAGCTACCTTTGTCAAATGGTCTATAAACACCCAAATATCATCATTTTTCTGAGGTGTCCATGGGAGACCTACCAAAAAATCCATAGGAACTTTTTCTCAATTCCATTCTGTAATTGGAAATGACCGTAGTAAACCACTAGGTCATTGGTGCTCATTCTTTACCTTATGGTAGGTGCAACATAGTGTCACAAACCGTGGTATCTTTTTTTCATTCCTGACCACCAAAACTATCATCGAAGGTCACAATAATTTTTTTTAACCCCTGGATGTACCACCAACTTCAAGGAATATAACTCATACACCAGCTCCAACTGAATGCTCGAAGGCACAATAACCCAATTCCTAACATAGATGATCTTATCCTCATCTTTGTTCCAATTGGAAGGTGACTCCCCACATTCAAGGATTTCCCTCAAGGTTAAACATTATGTATCCTCATAATGTCTATCTATAATCCATCTCAAAAGATTATACTCCATAAAAACTGATACTCGTGTCATCTTATCTTGACTCTCTTGAATCACCACATGCATCTCAACTAGAATAGTCATTATCTTACACTCAACACTATTCTCATGAACTGCTTGAGTCTGAGTTTTTCTCCTCAAAGAGTCAGCTACACTTCTTCCTTTCTTGGGATTATATTTTTGATCAAAATGAAATGACTTAATATACTCAACCCACCTTTTATGCTAAAGATTTAAATATATATGGGAAAATATGTACTTCCAACTCTTGTGATCATTATAGACCATAAACTTTTCTCCCAAAAGATAATGTCACCAACAATTCAAAGCATAAACCACTGTAACCAACTATATATTATGTGTACTGTAGTTTCTTTCATGTGGCCTCAACTTTCAAGACCCATACAACACAACTTGATCACCCTACATTGATAATACTCCAAGACCTATCCCATAAGTGTCACAATACACCATACACTCATCACCTAACATAGTTAGGATCATGATTGGTGTTGATGTCAAATGATTCTTTAAATACTATAATGAACTCACACATGATCCTAACTATTCAAACTTTATCCCTTTCTTGGTCAAGCTCGAAAGTGGCACTACCAAACGGGAAAATTTCCAGATGAATCTCCGATAATATCCATCCGACCCCATAAAGCTACAGATATCAAAGAAACTCTTGGGCTACTTGAACAATAAAAATTCCATTACTTTCTTTGGATCCACAGACACACCTTCCTCCAAGATGATGTAACCCAAGAAGTGTACATGATCAATCCAAAACCGACATTTAGATATCTTTGTGTATAGATGATGCTCTCTCTATGTACTCAAGATGATGTCAAGATATTGGGCATGAGAATCATGAGTCTTAGAGTACATCAAGATTTCATCCAAAAAAAAACCACAAAATTATCAAGGTACCAATATAAAATTTAGTTGATCAAGGGAATAAACACTACTAGTGAATTTTTCAACCCAAACGTCATTACAGAGAACTCATATAGGCCATAACTACTTCTAAAAGAAATAATTAGTATATCAGAAGTTTTAACTCTCAACTAATGATACCTGATCTCAAGTCAATCTTGGAAAAGATAGAAAATACCCTCAACTAATAAAACAAATTGTTGATACATCGAAGAGGATACCAATTCTTCACAGTCCTATGGTTCAACTAACAATAATCAACACAAACACATGCATATGGTCTCATAGGCCTTATTAGCAAAAAAACTGAATAACCCCTAGGTGACATACTTGGATGGATAAATAACTTATCCTACAACTCTTCCAGCTGAGTATTGAGTTCTTGAAGATACATTAGTTTCATTTTGTATGGGGGAATAGAAACTGGATCAACCCCAGACATGAGCTCAATAATGAATTCTACATATCTTTCAAGCAGCATCCCTGAGAAGTGTTCAAGAAACAAATCTTTAAACCTATTCACTATTGGTAGAAATTCATCATTATTTACACCTCCATCATCCAAAAAAAGACTATAAACATGACCTGCGAGCTCTCCCAGTTTCTGAGTAATTGGCCCATCTCAGCCCAACTGGATATCCGAATCTCTACGATGAACATAATTATCACCCTTAGGAGACATAAATGTCACTCTCCTATGGTAATAATCAGTGTGGTATCAATATGATTCTAACTAGTCCACACTCAAAATTAAGTTGAAGCCTGACATATAAAGGATGTAAATATCCTATAGAAAAAAGATACTTCCCAACCTCGAGAGAACACCCCTTATGACTTTAAGGGTGGTTTTAACCACCCATATATCCACATAAATTTAGGGGAAATTTAGGGGTAGTTCTTCAAACAGCCCTAAATTCATACTTTTTTTCAGCTGCGAGACCCTATCCTCTCCTATTCCTCTTATTCTTGCTTCTCCCCATCCTTCACCCCCCTTCTTTCACATGTACGCCTTCCTCTCGTTCACCCAGAAATATCCACAAAACCACCCATCCTACCTCCCATTACACCTTTCCACACTCCCCACTCACCTATGAATCTCCCCCTTTGTTCCTCATATCCGCACACACCCTTCCCCTCCTGTTTTCCCAGACAAATCTGCATAGCCGCCTACACCGTGTAAAATTCTTCTGAGAGAGGGATTCAAACCAACGAATGACATAAAAGACCCTAGAAACCACCTATTGATTAGTACCACTACACCACTTAAATTTTATTTATATATTTACACATGATTATATTTATATATATTTGGTTCTTTATTCTAATAAATATTATTTAAATAATATATTTAAATACATTTAAGTATATAAACTACATATTTATATGTATATACACATATGTTTATATATTTATAATTATATTAAAATAAATTATTTATATACTTAAGTAGATATTTTTATATTTTATAAATGTTTATTTATATAATATATATAAATAATTATATTTAAATAAATAAACATATATTTATAAATTCATTTATATTTGTGTGTGTATGTGTTTATGTATTTATATAATATTTATAGATATAATATAATTATAATATATGTTTATTTAATTATTTTTATATACTTATATATCTCTTTGTGTGCGTGCATGATAAAAATAATATTATTAGTTATTATTATTGTTATTATACCTGTTTTTTTAACTATGAAAATTTTATGTTGGTTTCATAAATACTATACATTTATTTTATGATTTATATCATTCATATATTATATTAAATAAAAATATATTATATATTTATGTAATTTATTTATATACTTAAATACATAAGTTTATATTATATACAAGTTTATTTAAATAATATATATATATAAGTATTTACTTATTATATTTATATAATGTCTTTAAAAATATATTTATATAATGTATTTCAATACATATATTTATTATTATGTGCATTAATATATATATATATATATTATACATTATTATTATTATATGAAATAAAATTTAAACAAATATTTATATAATGTTATATGAAATGCAATTTTATATTATATATAATTTAAAAGCATAAACATATTATTTAAAAAAATATTTATTATTATTATTATATAAATTATAAAAACTATATGATATATTTTTAAATAAATTATATTTATGTATATATTTTTATAATATGTTTATGCTTTAATATTATAATTAATTAATATTATATGAAATACAATTTATACAAATAAATTTCTATTAATGTATATCGTATTATAAAATTATTTTTATATATACATATAAATACAATTATAGAACCATATACATATTTTATATAATATGTTCATATAATGTATTTAAATACATTTATATATTTTCTTTTAATTATATATATATATATATATATATATGTATATATTATGGATATTTTTTTTTCAAAAAATTACAGGGGTTTCACAACCCCCTTTAATCTATTAAATTAGAGGGGGTTTTGAACCCCTTATAATTTAAATAGACTATAGAGGGTTTTGGACCTCTTCTAATTGAAATACTTTAGAGGGGGTTTTGAACCCCCTCCAAAATCCAACTGGATACTTAAAGAATAATGATAAAAATTTAGAGGGGGTTCAAAATCCCATCTAATTTATGAAATTAGAGGGGGGTCTATAACCCCCTCTAAATTCGTTGATTAAAAAGGGTTGTACATAAACCCCTTTATTTTTTATATAAAACTAATTTAGAGGGGGTTCATAACCCTCTCCAAATTCAATAATTTGAGGGGGTTGTGAAGAACCCCCTCTAATTATACCGAAAATGAATTTAGAGGGGGTTGTACATAACCCCCTATAAATACCCCCCTCTAATCTACTATTTTTTTAGTGTGAGTTCTTGATGCTCTATCGGTTCTATTCCTTATGGAAGAATTGAAACTATATTAGCCCTAAACATGAGATCAATAGTGAATTCCACATCTATCCCAAGTGGAATCCCTAAGAAGTCTTCAAGAAACACATCCTGAAACCTATTCACTATTAGTGGGAATTCATCATTCTTTACACCTCCATAATAAAAAAGACTACAAACTTAACCCGTGATATCTCCTACTTTCTGAGTAATTGGCCCATCTCAGCCTGCCTAGATATCCCACTATCCATAGTGAACATAATTGTAACCCTTAGGAGACATAAATGTCACTCTCTTGTGGAAACAATGAATGTTGTCTCGATATGCTTCTAAATAGCCATACCCCAAATTAGGCCAAAGCTTGAAATATAAAGGATATAAAGATCCCATAGAAAAATATACTCACCAACCTCGAGAGAACACCCCTTGCACAAGCTGATGACTTTTGACCATATTCCCAATGGTGCATCTATTGTTATTTCCTCACTCACAAACTATACTACTAGGATCAAACTGTTGATAAATTTTGAAGATATAAAGGAATGAGAGGCACCAATATTGAATAAGGCAATGGATAATGTAGAATCTATAATAATAGTACCTCTCAATGTTGATGGTCCAAACATGCTATCCACAAGTGTAGGCTGAATGGCATGCAACAGTCCTGCCCCTCTTCCCTGCGATACTGTATGAGTCTCCTATGCTGCACTACATTGTTTATATGGGTTCTATTTTCCCAAACTTCTACTTACACTACCTCTACCTCCACAAACAATAGAACTCAGCTGCCAGATTGATGTGGTATAGAAGATCCCCTTCCCACATTACGGTTATTGTCTAGCTACTCCATCGCTATTTATATGTCATGGGTTCCTACAAAACCTCTATAGATGTCCCATATTTCTATAGGTTTGATACCCTATTGGTGGTACAAGGAACTATCTATGGCAGTTTCCTGACCTAACACATTGGTGATAAATCACTCGAGTGAGGTCATGTGTAACTGATCCCTCCATCTAGCCTCTTTACTTTCCACTACCCCGAATAAAATTTTCATAATGATGCTTCCTACTCTTGGAATTCATACCTCGTGACCATACATTAAGCACCACCTACATTCAAATGGAATCCTCCTTCAGGTTCCCCTCAGATATGAGATCCTGATTCACCACCACTAAAAAATTATTTAGCCTAATGATTTTTACCTGAGACATAATTTATCATTTAATCCCATCCTGAAACCATTTCTCTATAGTAGCCTTATCTACCAACAACACCGGAGAAAATAAATACATATTTTTAAGAAGACTAGAGTAGTCCTTAATGAACAAATCCCCCTGAGTCAACCTTATAAACTCTATAGCTTTATCCTACCTTAGAGTATCTGGATAAAAGTGATCCAAGAACATATCCTAAAATTCCTTCCACTCCTTAGTCTCTAGATGTCCATCCCGAGTCTGGATGTCCCACTATAAATTCACCTGACCACATAACATATAGGTAGAAAATTCGAATATTTTCTCAGCAGGATTCTCTATGTGGTTAAGTATAGTCTTTACAGACTCAATCTAGAACTCATCTCCCTCTGGTTTACCCTATCTAGTAAAAGTAGGTGGTTGCTGCAACTGAAACTCCCTCATTAGTTTAGACATGATTTTCACCACCCGACCTGGGTTTACTTCCACAAATTGCATGGAATTAGAAGAGTTTCCTTTTAAAAACCCTTTAAATCCCTCTCTCAGCTCTATTGGTCCCTCAGGTTCCACCATTGGGGGTTCATACCTAGACCTGTCCTCCTATCATCCCACCAACAAGCATATTCAAGAAGGAATATCTCTACCATTCCAAAATTTCACCTTATGACATAGTGTACAAAATTAACATGTGCATGTAAGAGGGAAAACCAATAAGTCACAACCAATCATTCCCCAAAACCTCACCACATGGTAAAAAATGAGGCACTATCACTACCCTCAACCATCCTACACCTCGACCTTGGTTAACAAGGGTAAACCCATTCTCTTTAATAAAGATTCTAATTTAGACACCCATTTTTCACATCTTGCATCATTTTTACAATTTCCATGTTCACATTAGGAATATTTTCATTTAAAACAAACTATCAAGGAATATCATTTCAAGTTCAACAACTTACCGAAATCCCGTTTTCTTGCGCATGCCTAAAAGGATTCATGTCAGAAAATAACCCCAAGTTCTTAAATTGCTGCATGAATACTCAAATATCATGCATTATTGGTCCATTAGTCAAATATCAAAAAAATATCTAAAATAATAGTCACATCACACCACACAGGTGTCATCCAATGTGAAATAATATTCAACTATAACAGCAAACAAAAATAGCAACAATCCCACCCTGGGTACTTGGGTTTACCCCCATACATGGGTTTTCAACTCCCATACACGAGTTCATGTACAAGGTTCAACTCTCCCTAATATTATGTCTACAATTCCAAAATATTAATACAAAAGAAAAGAAAATAAAATTTCCTATGATTCCACTTTGTAACATCCCAACTCGGGTGCCACATGCCGGTGCCCCATGATAGACCGCCACATGACCTCAGGCACACTTACCCATACGCCAGAGGCTACTGACTAGTAGCGGAGGTCTAATATAGATTTTGTGGAGGATATACCCTCTTTTATCAGAGTAATACACAAGAATAAAATAATAAATAATAAATTAATAACATATAACTAGGAACAATATAGTACTAATATCACTAGATGACGAAAAATGGAAATACAATATCAAAACTAACCATAGACATGCCATGTTAAATTATGTTTCAAGTGTCAAAAAGTAAATCAATAGTAAATACACCGAAAAATCCCTAAGTGATTCCTAAATAATGTTCGGTTCCCTCATCCATTCTCCATCCCAACTCAACCATCTAACCCATGTCCTTTTTATTTATCCTGTCCTAAAAACATGAAGTCTATTTAGGTACTGATCAGGAAGCCTCAGTAGGGTGTGAGCATAACCCAGTAGGCCACCACCAATGGTGTCTAAAAACAATATCCAATCAACATAATGTATGTAATTTTATATAGAATAAATAAAATCAATAACCTAAATAGCTTAAATTTTTTCAATTACTCTTTATTTAACTATATAACCCTTGGGTTCCTGAGAACACCCAAACCTCAATACCTTTTTCACCCTATGTTGGAGTTTTAATCATGTCACCTAGTCAATTCAATTCATATTAAAACTAATTGAAACCATAGTATAATTCCAACATTTTGGGTCTAGGTCACCATGACTAGGACCCTGTGGGATTTTGATGTAGTAGACCATGTCCCACAAATGAGTTTTAATTTATCACTATTGGATTTTGATATAGAAAGTCTTGTACCACACATGAATATAAATTTATGACTATGGGATTTTTACGCATAAGGCCTTTTCCCACACAAAAATATAAAATAATAACATGTATAAAAAAATTCACATACATCATAATATTACATCAGACATGATTAATCAATATTAATCCTCTTACCAAATTTCCCCATCAACATTTCAATTAATTAATTCACAAATTAATTAATCCAATTTTCCATTAAATATTCTAAAAATTAATTCAACAATTACTTGTTCTGATTTCATAATCACAATATATCAATAATTAATTTAACAATTAATTACTCTAATTCAAAAATTTCACAATATCAAAAATTATCATAAATTAATTCAATAACTAATTTATACAATTAAACAATCTCAATATTCCATAATTAATTCTATAATTAATTATTACTCAAATCCCAAAATTTCAATATTCTAGTAGTTGATTCAACAACTAATTATTCAATCCAAAATTTCATAATATCATAAATTCTCATAAATTAATTTTACAATTAATTTATAAAATTAATCATTCTAAATATTCCCTAATTAATTCAACAATTAATTACTAAATTCACAATCTATTAATAAATTAATTCAATAAATTAGTTAATTCAATTAGAAAATCTAATTTCTAAAAAAACCTTATAAATTTTAAAATTGCATATATATAATTTAAATCATAACTATGGGATTTAAATAATAGTCTACCTACTTCAACTGATTGATGAATGAGCGCCTAATAAAAATCACCAAATTTTTTCCAGCACAACTATATAGAATGAGATCCGAGTCTAAAACCCTAAATCAAGATAAAAAAGAAAAAATCATTCAAATATAGATATAGATCCAAAATCCTTGATCTATATCTAATAAAAATAGAAATATTAACCTTGTTTTTGAATGAGATAAGAAAGGAAGAGGAATAAGAATCCAATAAGGATAAGATTCACTTACCGAGCAAAGTGCAGATATTTTATCTAGGATATGAATAATAAATAATAGAGGTTGGGAAGGCTTAGAATCCATACAGGAGGCTCCAAAATTATGACAGAACGTCTAGGGTTTAACAGGGGTTGATTTATGGTTAATAAGGGGGTTTGAAAAATTTTAAAATAATTTTCAGGATAATCAAATTTCTCCACACGGTCTGCTGGGTAACAACACCCAGTTTACCCTAATCATGCTCCTAAAATGGGCACACATTTTATAGGGGTGTATGGTTAATCCTAATATAGTGCATGGTTTGAAAGACCGTGTGCCAACCGTGTAACTCCCCTCTATCCAGTGATGCATGGTTTTGATGGGCTATGGTGCACAGTTATGGAAAACTGTGTGCCAACCATACACTTCCGTCTTAATGTTTCTCAATTTTCACCCAAACACACCCCTAAGTAAAACCCAACCAAAGTATGCCTAAAAATATAAAACATAAATTCCAAAAATTGGGCCTGATTCATTTCCAAAAATGGTCAGTATCTTACTCTTATACCAAAAAATAATATGTAAAACAAAGATTACAACTAGATAAAAGCAGAAAGATTGCTATTTATGAAACAATTGATATAGTCCATTTGAATGGATTTAAATAATAAAGTCTGGATTTTCCATCTAAAGGTATAATACATATATATAAGGAGAATAAATTCAAATAAAAATTGTTCCTTCCTCAAGAGTTCATCACAAATGATGTAAATGGTTCAATAGAGGGTCACTTTAATGTCAAAAGAGTATGAATGTATGAGATCGTTATGTTTGTGGTGTGTCGTTTTTTAGAATCCTATAATATTTTAAATAAAATATGTAAAAACTAAAAACAATTATCTAATTGGGTAAAATAATTCAAATAATAATAACAACAATAAAAACAGAGAGAGAGAATTTATCAGTACAATAATTATCTCGAAGATAGAAATTTATCATCCAAAATAATTATAATAATTATCATTTTAATAAAAACTAAAAGAATAATTAAAAATAATTTGAATTTACTATTGAATAATTATATAGTTTCCATAATAATAAGTCAAATAAATTAAATTATTATAATAAGATAAATTGATAGTTCCTAAGACTTTCCAAAAGGGATATTCTCGGGTGAAACCCTAGTGATGCTTCCTCCCAGGAGGTGACGACAGCGTCCAAAGCTTCAGATCCTCCCCCCTTAGCGGGGGAGGCAACTCCGTCTTCCCTCAGGAGAGAAGGGTTGCCTTTTCGACCCTTATCCAACCCTAATTTCCTTCCCTCCTTTCTGAAAGTGTCTGTAAGTCCCAAAGTCCCGACTCTCCTTGATGGAATCCCCAACCTACAGATTTTGACTTATGAGTTCATGGAGTCCTCGGCGCTTCTAAACCTCACCCTAATTTCCCACTTCAAATATAAGAGACATTCCATTGACACCTTTGAAAGATTTGTGTTTTCCACATGGGATCTCTAAGAAATGGCGGTTGTTGGTTTAATGGATAGCCACCACATCATGATCCGGTTTGAATCGGAGGAGGACCTTATAAAAGTCTGGTTGTCGGCCCCTCGTAGCTACAACGAGATTCGATTCTTCTTCCTGCACTGGTCTTTCGAATTTTATATGGACCACGATCCTCCCTCGGCGACGGTTTGGGTATGCTTTCCTAACCATCCATTACCTTTTCAAAATCCATATATTATCAGAATGTTTGGTAACCTCGGCGGGAGGTTCTAATGTGCGGATAGCCGAACGGAGGCAGAGTGCCATCCGGTTAATCCCCGAGTATGTGTGGAAATTTATTCTTCCTTGATTCCTTTTGATTTTGTTTAGATTACCATCGAAGAGGAATATAGATGCAAGGAAAGGGTCATTTATGGAAATTGGACTGACTTTTGTTCGTCATGTAGCCGTCTGGGTCACTATCTGGGGGTTTTCTAAAGGATACCTTTAACCCAAGGGGAGATTCATTATGGGGGTTACCACGTATTGACAAGGAGGGAGGAAAGTTCAAAATATAAAACACCTGCAGTTTTTGGGGGGTTGTTCCAGTTCAGAGGGAGCATAGTTCAGATAGTTGCGGCGGGGTTCAGCCACTGCATCTGTTGGAACATGATGTCTCAGAGGGAGTTCACAAGGAGCCTGAAGTTTGTGCTCTTGGTCCTGTAGATATGGAAGCATTAGTTCCCAGCCCAATGGTGTCTGAAGTGTTTAGAAGAATGGGGTAGGACTTGGAGTTTCCTTCTAGGCAGTGTTCATGGAAGGAGGCCATTATTAATCATGAGGAGAGTCACGAAGAACCTCATATGAATGGAACTGTAGAGGAGAGTGTAAAACTGGCTGAAGGCAAAGGGGTTGTGACTGCTATAGAGGTGGCCAACTCAGTCAGGAACCAAGAATATGGAGGTCCTGCTCTACCTGTGAGGCCACTACTTTAGCTGAGCAACAGGTTTGATGGTCTCTAAGATGTAGGTTTGGTCACTAATCATGTGGAAGCTATAGGTGTGGATGAGGGATACTAGGAGAATCAAATGTATGAAGGGTGGGGTCTCAAGGAGATCTCTTTTTCGGTGGAGGAGCTTCCTAGCTAGGACTTTGGAAATTTGCAAGACGAAGAAGAGGATATTTGGATAGTGGCAGAGGGTAAGGGAAAGGAATCTCCGAAAGACAATAGATCTATGGTTAGGTGCCTTTCAGTGATTGAATGCAATACACCTGGCCTGAGGAGGGGCAAGGACAAGGGGTTCAAGGAACCTGTGTCAGAGATTCATTTTGACCAGAGGGGGTATATCTCTGGGGGTGATAAAGAAAATCTGAGTGAATTGTTCACTCGATCCTTTATTGATATAGTTGAAGGTGGGGAAAAGAGGATAAATGAGTATATTGGAATGTCGTCAGCTTTACCAAGAAGGAAAACAACGAAGGAATATTCTTATCTTCCGCACCTGGAGATTACCAGAGCTTCTTCTAAACGAGATCACGGGGTGATCCTTGCTTTCAAAAAATACAACATATCCATACAATCGTGTCAGGGGCAGTGCTCTCTGGATCAAATGAGGTGCCGGGTCCAGGGTGATAATCTCTGGAGGCAATATAATCTAGCTTCTGAATAGGAATCGACCACTGCAGAAGAGGACTCATGTGTCGGGTTTGGTGATGAGTATGGTTATTATGATTATTAGCGGTTGTGCTGGTATGTTCTTGTTGTTTGTTTTTGTGCTCTTTGATATTGGTTTGTGTTGGTTGTGTTCTTGTGCGGTTTGTGTTCAATGGTTTCTCACTTTCCCTAAAAGTGTTTGAAAATAAAAAATTATGTTTCAGCCATAAGACTTTCCAATTTCATACAGCACGTAATAATACAAAAATTTAATTAGACTGCATTAAATATTAAAAAATAAGTTTGAGTAATTTCATTGAAATTAAATATTATTTTATAAAAGAATCAAGTTAATGAAATGAACTGAAAATATAAAAACTTAAATATTAGAAATAAGAAATAATTCATTATTAGAAATAAAAAATTAATTCATCATTAGAAATAAAAAATTAATTCACCATTAAGAAATAAAAAATTAATTCACCATTTAAAATAAAAAATTAATTGATTGTTTAAAAAATATTAATTGATAGTTTAAAAAAAAAAATTAAATGATGGTTTTAAAATTTAATTGATGAATAGTGTATTATTTCTTATATATGCTGAACACACAAACTTTAGGAAATTTTTGAAGCAATCTAAATGACTTAATTAGAATTTGGTCAAGAAGACTTAAATGGTATTAATTTTGAGATATTTCTAACTAATTAAGAAGTGCTTTAATCTAAAAAATATTTTAAAATATATTATCCAAAAATAGTAAAAACACAAAATAGAAACTTCAAATAAGCACAGAAATTTGGAAAATTTTAAGGAAAATGAATGAAATTTTTAGATTTTCATATAGTTGAATTAAATTTAAAAAACTTATTATATTTCTATCATAATAAACAACATGAAATTTTTATTTATATCATGGGATATATCATTTAAATATAAATATTTTGAATTCTAGAAATTCTGGACTTCCAAATTTTTTGTATAAACTTCAGACTTTTTTTGGACAACATTAAAACTAAAATTAGACTTCTATTTATTCTAATAAAATATAAATAAGTTTGTTATATTTCAAAATATATAATTTTCACAATAAAATGATAAATATAAATTATGTTATTATTAAATAATTAAATAAAATTTAATGAGACAATAATAAAAAAATAGCATTCATACTAAAAGCATGTATCATGTTTGGATGAAAATGAGAATATGTTAGAGATTGAATTAGTCTTCTTCTAAGTTGAATAACAGTTTTATAAAAAAATTTATATTTAAAATGAAATATTAATTATAAAAATCAGATCACTATAACACAGGATATGGTTAAAACATAGTGAGTAAGTAAAAAAGTAATTTTCAAATAAAATGATAAGAGGGTTTTGTAATTTTAAAAAATTGAATATATTTATTATAATAAAAAAACATAAAAAACATGAAAGAACATATATAAACAATCTTCATCCCAAAAATTTTCTTTTCGAGACCATAATACTTCATTAATAAGCTTTTAAAAAACTTCGATTTTATCTCATTGATCCATTATTTCAATAGATATACTATCAGTATTTCATCAATGTAATGTAAAAGGATGATAAAAATACCATCATCAAAAAACATCCTCTATCATAAATGGACATAATTTCTCTATATGAAATTCCATTCCACTATGAAATCATTTAAATTTTTCTTCTAACACTATGGTGTCAGCTTCAAATAGAAAATTATTTATTTGAGATTACACATAAGTTCTTGGTTTTGTTGATCCTTAAAAATTCATAATAGTTCTATGAATATCTATTCACCGAAATTTCAATGAAGAAATATTGTCTTTACATTCATCTATTCTATATGAATATCTTTTGACACAGCTATACTCCACACTATGTAAATATTTGTGTTCATAACTTATATAGAATGTATTTTACAGAAATATACTCCTTCCTTCTATTGAAAACCCCTATCAAATATCATTTAATTGTACCTCCACCGAACATATTCCTGTTAGATTAGCTGAATAATCAATTTCTTATGAATAATATTCTTCTTAATATATCTCTACATTATCTCCCATGTTTTATAATACATAGTGGGACTCATATTCATCCATCATTACCAACTCAGACTATTTCCTATCCTTCAAACTCTAAGTCTTCTCTAGAAATTTAGCCTCTCCATCACCCATTAAATGTAGAAAATAAATAGTACTCATGTACTCTTTAAATTGTAACTTTTCCCTATCGGATATCTATAATTTTTTATAGCTATGTTCCATCCTATACTGAAACTTCTTGAGTGTGAATTTGTGATGATCAACCTTTGGTAATCCTTGAACTATTTGGTACTTTTTTCCTAAAAAACACCATTAGATCTTGACCCATTTCTTCCAGTAACTTCACCTTATGGTTTATTATTTTCTAAAATTTTGTTATTCTTGATTTTTTTGAAATATGTGTCTCCTATAGTTTTCTATCCAAGTGAACCTCAGATTTTGATGATACTTTGATTTCATCAGAATTTACTATCAGTTTTTTATCCTTCCATAAGATTTTTTTGAAGATCAAACATTGTCTTCTAATTAATTTAAAAGTGTTTTTATCTAAGATTAAAAATTACAATTCTTTATCACCATAGAGAATAATATAATACACTCGATTATTAGATTCAATTTTTTCACTATTTTTCGTATAAAAATGTACATATGTGAGTGCTTTGAAGAATTTAAGGTGGTTTAAGTCAACCTTTATTTCAAAGTAATAAATTTTTTGAATTTTATTCCCTATGGGATATGATAGAATTTGATTCACTAATTGTGATACATAGTTTATTGCCTTCTCCCAAAACACATTGGGGATATTGGATGTGTAATAAATATACATACATATGATCCATATATATAGAATACATGTATATGATGCATATAATATATATATATCTATTTAACATTATGATATACAATATGACATACTATATATATACATAGTTCACATACTATAAATACACATGATGCATGTATAAATGCGGCTAGGTTGCACGTCTTGCAACCCAAAATGCTGGCTAATCACATTATATTACCATATAGAAGAAACTGGATTGATTCATGTTGTTTCATATATTTAATCCTTTAATAATGGATTAAAGTATTTTCATTATGATCACTGAAAAAATTCATCAATGAGGAATAAATAATGGATAAAATTTTATGATACTCGTAAGGGCCGACACATTCCTCATTCATGGATAAATGTCAAGAAGTATCCTATAAAAGGAGAAGAAGCTATCCTCATTATGTAGTGTCTTGATCACATTTGTTCAATGGTGATGATGATAATCAGTTTCATGAAAGGTTCAATAATCTCTCTCCCTTATAGAGCATTATTTCTTACTCCTATGAAGGTTCCAAAATCCCTTTACTAGCTAAGGAGTCCTCTGGTAGAGATATAGGATCTAGTGGCTAGTGTATACCTCTCAGAGGAAGTAGGTTTATATTAATTACTCCACATGATTTACCTCAAGTGTTCTCATAGAAATAAGGAAGAAGGATTCCACTCCAATAGAAAACCAGGTATGTTTTTATGGGGTTTCCCAATTCATTACACAATACATCATTTGAGGATAGATTTATCCTATTGTTTTTGTTATATCCAATTTCTAAATATTACATGATGATCCTCCAAAATCCTTCAGTGGTGTCAAAAACACCATCCTCAATGATCCAATGTGTAAACATCACAATTAAATAAAAAACATGGTTTTTAAATGATACTATTTTTTAAATAATTATTTTTATTTGATAACATTGTTTTATTTGTTTTACTCTAATAAAAAATCATGATAACTTATTAATATGATTGGGAGGGTGAGGTATATAATCATTTTTAGATAATGACACTGGTTATATATTGAGGTAAAAATAGAGCATCAATTTCTTATCCACTTTGGTGAATCTAAAAATACATATGAGACTAGGGAAAGAAATTACATTTTTTTACAATTTAATTTCAATCACTAAATTTATAGGATTTATAAGTTTGGTAATGTCTCGAAATTCTAAAAAAATAACACTGTATTCGATAGCATGTATGACACACAACACCAAGAACGTAAGGGAATATAATATCTTAAGACTTTATAATATATTTACTATTTTAAATAAAATTAACCCATGATATAGCTTTCAATTCACGAGATACTGAGTTAGCATGCATCATACAAAAAAAAAAGTTTCAATGGCTTGTATTACATGAAAGATTGAGTTTTATTGAACAATGATAGATTAATAAAAAATTATTATTTAGTATAATAAGATATAACCTAGCTGTTAAATTAGAAGTTATGAATATTATTATCTAAATTCTGAAAATATATGATCTATAAAAATGTAATATGAATTCATTGGTTACCAATTAATTAGAAATGAAAATATAAACCGATTGAATATAAAATAAATATTTGTATGCTCCTAAAGGCATGTTATCTTTATAAATTAAATTAATTACAATTAGAAAATGATATTAATGAAATATTTATGTTATATATTCATTAAAATATTTTTTATATTCTTCCAATTGATTTTATAGGCATAATATGAGAACAAATCCAATTTTACAAATAAAACTTATATATTTATAAATGCATTTTTTCCACCTCTTAAAGTTGAACATATTTTAAATCAAATTTTTTTCACTTTTATAAATTTTATATGTCAAAATAAAATTAATTTTTTAAATTTATACATTAAAATTAGGTTAAGGTGTTTTTTGGTATTTTTCGGTGAAGTTTCATTTTTTGACGAATAATGAAAAAATCTGAATTTTAATTCCAAATTATTTTTTCATCTAATTTATTTATAAGGTTAAATTATATTTATGATTAGTTTTAAATTTTTATTAGTTAAATTTTATATCTATTAATCCAATTTAGGCAATTGTAATTAATTTCACATTGATATTGATTATAAATACTTAACAAACTTGTTAACATTTTAACTTTAAAAACCCGCTTTGTCATTCTTTCCGCGGGACTAAAATTAAACTAATTTCAACCACTTATGTGATTTTAATTTGGAAAAATGGATAAAATATTTTGAATCATAATAATTTATAATTTCTAATAATTTCAATTTTTTTACCAAAAATAATAGTGAAATTAATTAAAATTAATTACAACGATTAAGAGAAAAATTAGCTTAACAATGGACTAAACATTAAACATAAGGGCCAAAATAACCTAGAATATTGTCTAAATTCCATTGGATTTTTATATTTAGACCCCAAAATCCATTGGATATAATTGGATTCATTATTTGAGACAATTTTCATATTAAATACGTGGGTGGAATTCCCTTTTCAAAAATTTACTAGAATACCACTCCTCTTCCATTATAAAAAGGAACTCACCCCTCCCACCTCCTCACACATCTCAAGCCACTTTGGCTTGAGCAATATCTACCAATATAGCTTATAAAAATAACTCCCCTCATCTTATAAGCCAAAATTTGCATAGAAATAAATACAAATAATCCCTTTGGTACAAAACAAAATGAGTTACCCAATGAAGATGTAACATCCTTCTTTATGCTCTTTTTCTTTATTTTCATTATCCACACTATCAAATATTATTATTATATGATTATATAATAACAATATTATCTTGAATATAATGAAATTTTATTATTATAATGGTTATAGCTAAAATTACACACACTTACATCTAATGGGTAACAAACATACCGTTTATGTGTACAAAGATCTACTACTTCACAAAATGTTATCATTTTTTTCCTTTACCACCTATCATGGTTGGGAATTATGATTTTAATTCTATTTTTATATGATATTTAAAATATTTTTATACATATTTAATCTTTATATAACATATAACCTTATGATTTCCATTTTGTGTAAATACGATAACATAGATCGTGGAAGTGTGAAATACTGCCGCCTCAAAGTGATGTGATTTGTTCACGCTATACATGGAATGTATAAAAGAGGGTTTTAATAAAAATATATTAAATATATGAAATATATATGATATTGGAATTAAAATATTCATATATATCATTTAATTTTCATTCTTTTAAATACAACAATGAACTGTAAGTAGCGTTCATGTGTACATATGACCTACCATCACAATGAACAATGCATTTCATTTCATATATCCAAATATTATGGATTATTATAAATAAATATATACTGAATATATATTATAATTATATTATAATTTAATTTATTTATATGATTAAATCATGATCTATATAACATTAATAATAAGTAACAAGTCAAGACATAGTAAAAAAACTTGTTAATTAACAAATGAAATAGTGAAAATAATGAAGGATTGTTAACAAACAAGTAATAAGAAATTATAATAAGATAATATATGATATTATTTGTAATTCCTCGAACCCAGTTACCCAGAGTCAGTGCATTATTACATAACATTGACATGATCACAAAAGATCAAGTCTCGAAAGACCGATTAGTTTAGTATCCTTGGAATAACTAGATACATTAGTCAAGTTTACATTAAATCATAAAGTGAAAACTACAACGACATCTTGTCTCCACACTCATATCCCCTTATACTATCCCTTTAGGTCATTCATAAAATACTTTTTCACATCCTGGGAAAAATAAAACATAGATAGGGGTGATCTTAAATGCCCAGTAAGGATAACAATATAGCGGAAACTTTTATAAATAATCACAAACATTTAAGGCAATATATAACTAAAATAAAAGCCTTTTAAACTTGAAATTCAATATAATATGCAAAAAATAAAATGAAATAATTCCATTTACTTATTCACATTGATATTCTACTAGTCGAATAATCACATGAAATATCAATAGCCACTTTCATAATGATGGAATGCATAATGCCAGACTATCATAACCACGTAGCCAAGGCCTCGTGCCAAGAATACAAATAAGATTTTTTCAAGGCCTCATGCCAAGACACTAGTTTGTCTCATAAGACCTACTAATGCATCGAGGAGCTATAGTGGTCTCCACCTATCACTTAATAAGTCCAATGCATTCCTCATATAAAAAGTTTGAAACATAGCATAAACATTCGTATTAAAACTAGAATACGAAATGTCAATACTTTAACCACAAACCATGAATAGTATAAAAATAGCACATCCACAGTCAAAAATAACTCATTCGATACAATATGGAAGATTGTATTGTTTTATATTAACCCCAATCGAGAATAATGAAGGATATTAACATTGATTTAAATAATCATCAAACTATTGAGAGAAATATCCCCCATTTTCTTGAAAGCATTTAAAAGTCGCACTATTTTTCAAGAATCGATTTAAATTAGATTTGTGAATCAAAGTGTCCCATACCAATTTGAAACATTTAGAATAAATTTTGATTTGAAAAAATTAATGTCCATATAAATAAATCCTTAAAACCATTTTTAAAACATGGACATTAATTAGAAAGATTTAGAATAATAAATATTTAAAACATTTTAAAATGATATTTTAGTTAGAGTTCCTAACCAAAAGAGACACACTTGAATACAAATAAATGAGATAATTAAAACCTTGTAATATCATGAGAATAAAGGGATTCATGATATACTATGTCAAAGTACATTATATACACCATATAAAAGTGATTTGGTGTATAACAACAAAGGAGTCTCAATGGAATGTAAATTGAGATGAAATATCTCATAAAGGCCATATCCTTAGGTTAAGGTTAAATAAACAAAATAATTATGTGTGAAAATTATAAATAAACTCAATATTATTGGATATTCAATGTGAAACAATCAAAGTACATTCACACATATTCTTGTAAAAACAACACCAATGGATTGGATGTTTAACTCAACAAATCAAGATTGAGTAAAAATTACTCCTATCAAGTTCATACCGATGACTTGAGAATTTATCAATGGAGTGATTATGTGTATAAAAATTATATCCACAGAAAGGGGAGTGGAAATTATGACATAAAAAAATTAATAGTGATTCCACACATAATCTTTGAGTAAAATAATCAATGAAGTATGTGTAAAGCTGAATGAGTGGAAATTGAAATTTCAAATTCCCTTATCAATTTGGTAACATACGAAACATACACCCATGAAAGAAGGATCATACAATGATGATGTAAAAATCCATAAATTAAATTATATTACACAATGAATACAATCATGGGTAGTACACACACCACATGCAATAAATAAGTAGTGAACACTGGAAATCTCCCGGAATTAAAAGTGAGATAAGAAACCCCTTACTTTGTACTTTTCCCTTGGTCGAGGGTTGGTTAGACTCCTTTATAATGGTGAAATAATTGTTATTGAATTATACAAGGATCATATACATTAATATCATATATTATCTTTTAACATTTCTTTGTTAATAATATCTTAGTATTATCGTCGTTTCGGGTGTTAACTTACTCCTTTTATTTTATATGTTTTGTTACATAAGTCATGTGTGTTATGGGTAGGTTGTATCTTATTCATATACATAATGATATCAAGTCCTTAAACATTATTTTTAATCATCAAATGAGAATTATACTTTAATGGATACGATGGGGAATGAATCTCATCGCGTTCGTGGAGATGGTAGTACGTACGTACGCACGAGTGATAATATCATTCTTTTGATATTAAAATTATATATAATTGGATGGTATATCATATATACAGAATCATTATAATGTTATACTTATTATTTACATGAATTAAAAATCATTATTATACCCATCCAAATAATAATGTATTGAATAACAATTACACCACGACGTGGAGACGATAGGCCGTACGTACACACGTATGGTGACATGTCATTCAAAGGATGGATAGAATACTGAATATGTTTGTACCATATTTATAATAACATAACAGTATATAGAATATACTGGAGTTATTATTTTAGAATGTAAATAACAAATAAAGAAGAAGTTGAAGGAGAAAGGAACTTGAAAGAGGGTGGTGAAAACATTACCTCTTCTTCGGGTTCTTCCTTTTGAGTTGATCAAAAGGGCTACTTAGGTTGGATTTATGATCAAAATAAGGCCTATAGGTTGAATTGAGGGAAGTTTAGAGAGTATTTGGGTTGGGTTTGGATGAGAAAAAAGGCTTTTAATGTGTGAATTAGTGAGAAGAGGGAGTTCCCTTTTATAAGAGGGGTGAGGGGCACCTTTGGAAAAGCTAGAAATATTATTTTATAATAAATCCATATCCGGTTTCTAATGGATAAAAAGTGGATTATTAAAAGTATAAGGTGGGTATGGGTCGAAATACATTCAAAAAATATAATTTATACAGGTTTGGTTCATTATATTAACCTTATCTTTTAGTTTTAACTCTTAGTTAATTAGTTTGACATTTACCATGTCACTTTGTATTTTTAAATTATATAGTTAATAAACATACTATATACATCCAAGAGACCCCCAAGTGGCAAATTAATGACACACCTATCATGATATAAGTCCTTTTGATGAACCTTATATTTTTAAGAATAGAATATCAATTAAGAATATAATATTTTTTTTTAAAAACTCATTTATGTCAATTTTGAAACTATTCAATAATTGATTTTTGATAAAGTCTTAAAAAAATTATTAATTCGAACAAAATTCATTTAATAAATCCTTTAATGTCATATTAACCAATAAAATTCATGGATATCATCAAAACTTTCAAATTATATTTATTTTAACATTTATAATACCAATTATTTGATTCTTTCATTGATAAGGAAAATACTTCATCATTATTGTGTCATAAATAATATTAACTATAAAATGTATAAAAATTATAACTAAAATAAAATAATGTAGGAAATATTTTTATCTTTATAATGAATATTTATAGTCGAAAATACAACATATATAATCCTATGTAAAAATTGTTTTTCTAAAAGATATATGCTTATATCATTTTTGTATTTATTTTAACTTAATTAATATAAAGTATCCTTATCACTTACAAGTGGATACATGGGGTCCCAAAATCGACCCAAAGATGACCATGGTTAGACCTGTATCAACAAATAAGTTTATGACTTATTTTAGGGTAATTTATTATTATTATAATATTATTTGTTTACCCTTATTTACTGTATTTACCCTTTAACCGCGATAATTAAAATATTTACCAAAATAATTATTCAAAATGTCTAAAAATAAAATTTACCTATTTAAACAATTTGGAAATACTGATTCCAAATATGGAATCCATTTTTCAAATTCAAAACATAGAAGTGGCAGAAATTAATTTAAATTAATTCCCGTTGTTAAAACAAAAAGCGTGTTTTTAAGAGATAATAACTATCAAAAGATTGACACTTGTTTATGTCCGGTTTAATTGTGAAATTATGTCCAATGACCAAAATTTTATTAAATGGTAAAAATATATTATAAATTTACTTTAAAAGCACTCAAATTAATAAGTTATCGCTATTAATTATTTCGATTAAAAGAGTTGTTTTTAATTAAAATTTAGTAATTTTCACTATTCATCAAAATATAAAAGTTATCCAAAAAGTACCAAAATTTCACCCTAGGCTAATTTTGATATTCCGAATCCAAAAATGAAGTCCATTATGAGAGATAAAATTTATAAAATTTCAAAAAGTGGGTATTACTATTCATAGCGGCTACTTTGATTGGTTGAAGTGTGTTAAAATCTCGAAGTTGCGTACAACACACGCTACTATATTATTCAAAGAGAATAATACCGTGGAAGCTTGGGGTGTTACATTCTCCCCTAATTAAATAAATTTCATCCTATAAATTTTTAAAATTGGGATTGGGAATATAATGTAAAGTCCCACATCGGAAAAAGATCCAATAAGACTATCACTTTAAAAGAAAGAAAGAGAAGTAAAAAGGTCTCCTGAGATAACTTTACTAGGATTCTATGTAGAAAAACATGGATATGGATGATAAACTAAGTTTCAAGTTCTGATGGAGAGGTATAGAAAACATGATCAGGAGAAAGTTAACAATAAGAAAACCACAAACTTGTGATGGGACAAATGGTCATTAGTTTCCCAGTAGGAAAAGTAAACAGAAAACATTTTTTTTTGTTTTAAGTGACATTACATAAAGATGAGGAATTCATTTATGAGATTGAATAATAAAATAAAGATATATACTTACTTTTTAAGTAGATTTTAACTCTTTAATAAATTTCCACAACTAACTAATTTTTTTAAATGATGAGTATTCAAGAAGACTTGGTGACTCTGGAAGAGCTATAATAAACTTCTATAGAATCACATGATCCACGAATGATAAACTATATATTTACCATGTCTTTAGAGATTATCCAAAACCAAAATGGTTAGTACAAGATCTGATGATCCCCCAAAAGGATATTCTTTTAGAGAAAGAAACACTAATCTTAATTTCTAAAATCAATACCCCAAATTTAAATAAAAACCATTAAATAAACAATTGTCCTTAGAGTCCTTCAATATAATATAAATTAATATTGAAACCCAAAAATTAGAAGAATTTGGTTATGTAGTCTTCCATGTTAAATTATATCTCTAAATAACATCAACTACTCTTAAAGTCACATACTTAAAAGTAATTAACCTAATCACATATTCTCTATTATAGATTAATCATTTTCATAAATAACCCAAATCACTATAAATCCACAATAAAAACATAGATAAAAATCCACCATTACTCCTCAAATGAAACCCCATAGTATTATATTTTCCTTGGGCATATAGTGTTCCCAACAAAGCGAACATCTTCCAAAATAACATTTATCACTTAATCACCAAATCATTTTCCTATACTAAGGGTATTCATTTGATAAGACATAAGAACCCAAATCAAATTATTATTGATCAATAAAATCATTTAACTAAAAATAATTAGTCACACTAACTAGGTACTTCACGTAGTCTAGTAGAAGGCGATAAATCCCAGTCACACTTTGGTTGTGGGTTCGATTCCGACAGCTTTGTTTGACGCAACGGGTTGTCACACGGTCTGCGTGTTGTCCTTTTTCAAAAACTATATTTTATAACATTACCAAAATGAGATAAATTACTCAAAATAACCATAACATAATTTTAACCAGAAATGTTATCTCATACCTTGCATTTTCATCCCAAAATATAGTAACTTGTAATTTCCTCAAACCCAATGATCATATAAAACTAAATGGTTATTTATAACTATATCCACAAGGGAAAAGATAAGACTTCCTCAAATATCATTCTCACATGGAAAACTACAGGGTTACAAATACAAGAGAAAATTATTCCAATGTAATCCCATCAACAAGGAGTACTAATACTTTTAAAAATTTCTCCAACCATTTATTTCCACATAGCTTCTTCTTTAACTAAGAAAATATCCTACAGAAAAGGGCATTCACTCAGGTAATGGCCAAGTCCCCTACATTTACAGCAAATAACTGTAAATGGATTCTGGGGACCATTTTTATTTTCTTCCATAGTACTTTTCATTTTTCCTCGGCAATTCTTCACTTTATGTCCTTCTTTTCTGCATGTAAAGCATTTCATTGTTCCATTGAGACACTTTCCTAGGTGTCTCCTTCCACATTTCCTACATGATGGAAATTTAGGATTCTTTTCACCACGTTCTCCACTGCTGGAGCTCTTATCATTCATCACCTTTCTCTTCTTTGTTGAGTATGGGAGTTGGTTAATATATATATTGTTGATCATATTTTTGGAAAAATGATTTGGCATGAACATGCTTTCTTTTACGCCTATCAACATACCATTTTGTTTCTCATTTCCACTACCGTTCCCACCTTGTACATTATTCTCAAAGTTACTTTGAATTCCTTGGACTGCAGCCATTGACTAAAACTAGAAAGAATTATGTGAGTAACAATATTCATAAAATCATTTAGAGAATATCATGACACCATATTTTCAATTTAAAACACCTTAGGATTAACCAAGGTCAATTATTCTCATCTTATATTAAAATACTTAAAATTGGTTTGTAAAGAAAATGTAAATTATCCTAAGCATATCCCCCGGGAGTGTCGTAACTAAGAGTGCAGCAAGGCCCATTGTCGTTCACCAATTCCCGTTCAAGTCTAGCTCAAAGCGGTGTTTTTGGGTTTTACCCCTAGGTACATCTGTTCTAGAGTCACCTCTACCTACTCGTATCCAGACATGGATTTATTTCTTGGAAAACTCACAAAATATATAAAATACCAAAATTTAGGAAGTTCTTCTATACTAATCCTCAAATTCTATCTTAGGGCTATGTGATCTAATCAGAGTTTATCGAAATCTAGTTTCCAAGGTTTGTACTAAACTTCATCTCATACCAACTATAACGCCCTGACCCCAGTTACCCAGAGTCGGTACATTATTACATAACATTGGAATGATCACAAAAGATCAAGTCTCGAAAGACCAATTAGTTTAATAGACTTGGAATAACTAGATACATTCGTCAATTTTATATTACATCATAAAGTGAAAACTACAAAAACATCTTGTCTCCACACTCTTATCCTCTTATACTATCCCTGCAAGTCATTCATAAAATACTTCTTCACATCCTGGAAAAAATAAAACATAGAAAGGGGTGAGCTCAAATGCCCAGTAAGGATAACAATATAGCGGAAACTTTCATAAATACGCATAAACATTTAAGGCAATGTATAACTAAAACAAAAGCCTTTTAAACTTGAACTTCAGCATAATATGGAAAAAATAAAATGAAATAATTCCATTTACTTATTTACATGGATATTCTACTAGTCGAATAATCACATGAAATATCAATAACCACTTTCATAATGATGGAATGCATAATGCCAGACTATCATAACCACGTAACCAAGGCCTCGTGCCAAGACTACAAATAAGATTTTGTCAAGGCCTCGTGCCAAGACACTAGTTTGTCTCATGAGACCTACCAATGCATCGAGGTGATATAGCGGGCTCCACCTGTAACTTACTAATTCCATTGCATTCTTCATATGAAAAGTTTGAAACATAACATAAACATTCCTATTAAAACTTGCATACAAAATGTCAATACTTTAACCATAAACCATGAATGGTATAAAAATAGTACATCCATAGTCAAACATAACTCATTAGATACAATATGGATGATTGTATTGTGTCATATTAACCCCAATCGAGAATAATGAAGGATATTGACATCGATTTAAATAATCATCAAACTATTGAGAGAAATATCCTGCATTTCTTGAAAACATTTAAAAGTCACACTATTTGTCAAGAATCCATTTAAAATAGATTTTTGAATCAAAGTGTCGCATACCACTTTGAAACATAAAAAATAAATTTTGATTTGAAAACATTAATGTCCATATAAATAAATCCATAAAACCATTTTTAAAACATGGACATTAATGAGAATGATTTAGAATAATAAATCTTTACAACATTTTAAAATGATATTTTTATTAGATTTCCTAACCAAAAGAGATACACTTGAATAAAAATAATAGAGATAATAAAAATCTTGTAATATCATGAGAATAAAGGGATTCATGATATACTATATCAAAGTACATTATATACACCATATAAAAGTGATTTGGTGTATAACAACAAAGGAGTCTCAATGGAATGTAAATTGAGATGAAATATCTCATAAAGGACATATCCTTAGGTTAAGGTTAAATCAACAAAGTAATTATGTGTGAAAAATTTAAATACACTCAATATGATTGGATATTCAGTGTAAAAAAATCAAAGGACATTCACACATATTCTTGTAAAAACAACACCAATGGATTGGATGTTTAACTCAATAAATCAAGATTGAGTAAAAATTACTCTTATCAAGTTCATACCGATGAATTGAGAATTTATCAATCAAGTGATTATGTGTATCAAAATTATATCCACATTAAGGGGAGTGGAAATTATGACATAATTAAATGAATAGTGATTCCCCACATAATCTTGGAGTAAAATAATCAATGAAGTATGCGTAAAGCTGAATGAGTGGAAATTGAAATGTCAAATTCCCTTATCGATTTGGTAACATACGAAACATACACCCATGAAAGAAAGATCATAAAATGATGATGTAAATATCTATAAATTAAATTATATTACACAATGAATACAATCATGAGAAGTACACACACCACATGCAATAAATAAGTGGTGAACAATGGAAATATCACAGAATTAAAAGTGAGATAAGAAACCCATTACTTTGTACTTTTTCCTTGGTCGAGGATAGGTTAGCCTCCTGTATAATGGTGAAATAATTTTTATTGAATTGTAAAATGATCATATACATTAATATAATATATTATCTTTTAACATTTCTTTGTTAATAATATCTTAGTATTATCGTCGTTTCGGGTGTTAACTTACTCATTTTCTTTTATATGTTTTGTTACATAAGTCGTGTTTTTTATGGGTAGGTTGTATATTATTCATATAAATAATGATATAAAGTCTTTATGAATTATTTTTAATCATCAAATGAGAATTATACTTGAATGGATATGATGAGGAATGAATCTCATCGCGTTCGTGGAGACGGTAGTCCGTACGTACACACGAGCGATAATATCATTATTTTGATATTAAAATAATATATAATTGGATGGTATATCATATATACAGAATCATTATAATGTTATATTTATTATTTACATGAATTACACATCATTATTATACCCATACAAACAATAATGTATTGAATAATAATTACACCATGACGTGGAGACGGTAGGCCGTACATACGCACGTATGGTGACATGTCATTCAAAGGATGGATAGAATACGGAATATGGTTGTACCATATTTATAATAACATAAAATTATATAGAATATACTGGAGTTATTATTTTAGAATGTAAATAATAATGAAAGAAGAAGTTGAAGAAGAAAGGAACTTGAATGAGGGTGGTGAAAACATTACCTCTTCTTCGGGTTCTTCCTTTTGACTTGATCAAAAGGGCTTCTTATGTTGGCTTTCTGATCACACTAATGCCTCTATATTGAAGTCACGGAAGTTTATAGAGTATTTGGGTAGGGTTTGGCCAAGCCAAAAAGCTTTGAATGTGTTAATTAGTGAGAAGGGGGAATTCCCTTTTATAAGAGGGGTGAGGGGCACCTTTGGAAAAGCTAGAGATATTATTTTATAATAAATTAATATTCGGTTTCAAATGGCTCCAAAGTGGATTATTAAAAGTCTAATGTGGGTATGGGTCAAAATAAATTCAGACAATAGAATTTATACAGGTTTGGGTCATTGTATTAATCTTCTTTTTTAGTTTTAACTCTTAGTTAATTAGTTTGACATTTACCATGTCACTTTGTATTTTTATATTATATAGTTAATAAAAATACTATTTACTTTCAAGAGACCCCCAAGTGGTACATTAATGACAAAAATATCATGATATATGTCCTTTGGACAAATCGTAGATTTTTAGGAATATAATATCAATTAATAATATAATATTTGTTTTAAAAACTCATTTATGTCAATTTTGAAACTATTCAATAATTGATTTTTGTTAAAGTCTTAAAAACTTTATTAATCCAAAAAAATTAATTTAAGAAATAATGTAATGTCATATTAACTAATAAAATTCAATTATGTTATCAAAACTTCCAAATTATATTTATTTTAACATTTATATTACAAATTATTTGATTCTTTCATTGATAAGGAAAATACTACATCATTATTGTGTCATAAATAATATTAACTATTAAATGTATAAAAATAATAAATAAAATAAAATTAAGTAGGAAATTTTTTTATATTTATAATGAATATTTATAGTCGAGAATACAACATATATAACCCTATGTAAATATTGTTTTTCTAAAAGATATATGCGTATATCATTTTTGTATTTATTTTAACTTAATTAATATAAAGTGTCCTTATCACTTACATGTGAATCCATGGGGTCCCAAAATCGACCAAAATATGACCATGGTTGGACATGTACCAAAAAATAAGGTTAGGATAGATTTTATTGTAACTTAGTATTATTATAATATTATTATTTTTACACTTATTTACTGGATTTACCCTTTAATCGTGGTAATTAAAATATTTACCGAAGTAATTATTCAAAATGTATAAAAATAAAAGTTACCTATTTAAAAAATTTGGATATACTGATTCCAAATATGGAATACATTTTTAAAATTCAAAACACAGAAGTGGCAGAAATTAATTTAAAATTAATTCCCGTTGTTAAAACAAAAAGCGTGTTTTTAAGAGATAATAACTATCAAAGGATTGACACTTGTTTATATCCAGTTTAATTGTGAAATTATGTCCAATGACCAACATTTTATTAAATGATAAAAATATATTATAAATATACTTTAAAACCACTCAAATTTATAATTTATCACTATTAATTATTTCGATTTAAAAATTTGTTTTTAATTAAAATTTAGTAATTTTCACTATTCATCAAAATATAAAAGTTATCCGAAAAGTACAAAAATTTCACCCTTGGCTAATTTCGATATTCTGAATCCAAAAATGAAGTCCATTTTGAGAGATAAAATTTATAAAATTTCAAAAGGTGGGTATTACTATTCATAACAGCTACTTTGATTGGTCGTAGTGTGTTAGAATCTCGAAGTTGCGTACAACACACGCTACTGTATTATTCAAAGAGAATCGTACCGTGGAAGCTTTGGGTGTTACATTATTAATACCATTATGGTTCTGGTATAATTTAGTTACATGTTTTAGACCCTTATAATGGTGGTTAAAGGATGTTCACCCAAAAAGGAAATGCAAGTTAATATATTTTCGTCTCACTTTTTACATCCGAGAGATAAATGTAATATTCTCCAATTAATTATTTTGCGTGATGTATATACTAATAATTTTATATATTATATCATGAATTGTTTTATATTATTATTATTTTTAGTTTCTATATTAATTATTTATTCGAAGGGGTTTTTAGTTAAATGTTACCATGTGGTAAATAATTTCATATCCCAATCCATTTTCATTGGATTATATTACTTCCTCATTGTCGTTAATATTATAAGATTATGTGTATAATCAATTTTTAATATACATTTATTTATTTCAACTTTTTTTATTTGTATTTAAATTTTAGACACATAATATATTCATTTATTTATTCTCATATAATTTTTATGGTCTTTTTAAGGGTTTAATTTACAATCTCATTTTGTTCGGGATTATTTACTCCTGAATTTCCACCAGAAAAAATTATTGAATGATTAGTTAATAAATCTATTATTTTTCTTTTACTCTGGTTATTCATGGCCATTTTCATGTAATATTAAAATTTTCCCAATCTTTGGTTCTCAAAATGTTTTAGAAAATATTTTTAAGAAAACCAAACTTTATTTCTCTTTTCAGTGAAAAACCAATTTTATAATGAAAACCCTATTTTCTAAAAAGGTTTTCAAAAATTATTTTAACCTTTAAAAATGATTTACTAAATAAAATTTTACCCTTTTTTTCTTTTACCAATGTTTAAAAAAAAATCTTATCATCTCCTTCCTAATAAGTCTTTTTTCTAACCTTTTTACCTTGAAAAAGGAATTTTCTCTTTACCTCGTATGGTATGTATATATTTACCCACCATAATTTATATGATGCTTCCTTTGAAAGTTGAAAAGGTTATTTTTTAAATAAAATGTTTTTAAAAGTGATTTTAAAATAAAAGTATTTTCAAAAATGTTTTTTAAAATGAAAAAGATATTTTCCTCAAGAATGTTTTTAAAAGAACTTTTTATAGTATTTCAATTTATCAATGACAACAACTATTTATTTCTAATATAGTTTTTATAAGTTTTATTGATACCATCCTTATACTTCCTATTGATGGTTTGTTATTTATTTGAACAAGTATAGTATTGAAATTTACTACCTTGAATCCATTACCACCCCCATGAAATATTCAATTTACTATGATCATCAAACATTGAATTTCACTTAATTATCCACATCATTTATCATGGATATTTTTATTTCCTAAACTATATTACATTTTTACATACAGTGTGTACTTTACCCTTATTTTATTAGATGGGGAAATATTGATAAATCTATATCTTATAATCCATATGAATAAAAGATATGACACATTGTTAAATCGATTGTTTGATATATGAGGAATTATTTGGATAAGTATGACACATGTGGGGATAGTTTATTGATAGCCCCTCAATGCATCGATAGTATCACGAGACGAGTCATTTGGAAAGCCTTAGATGAATTTTTAACTAATATTTTAAATCATCTTGTGAAATTTATTGAAGGTAAAGGTACCATATACCTAGGAAATATGGCGTCTAATATTTAAGAATTTCCCTAATCTAGTTTCAGTTTTTATTTATCCATTAGATTTTGTATAGACATATCTATAGAAGCATTTAATTATCAGTTAATTAATTAAATGGAATGTGTTTCAGTTATTTTTCTTCCCATATTGATTATAAATTATCTATTTATTTGAAGGAAAAGTGTTTTCAGTTATTACCTTGCCGTATTGTTTATCCATTCAGTTTATTGATTATGTGGAATGTGTGTTCAGTTATTTACGTTTCAATAATGATCATTCTCATTGATTAATTATTTTTTCCACTATACTTTAACTTTACTTATCATTTGAGATCAACATTATTTTTTTCATTTCTCTAGGATTTTCTGAAGTGCACTAAGAAAGATATGGGATGATACTCTATATGGAATAAAGTTATTATCCTTGAATAAAAAAATATGTTGTAATTATGAATTAATTTGTAATAAAAAACTCTTGTATGTATCTGGTTTACCAAGACTACTAAAATAATTTTCTCCTTTAGGATTTTATTCCTTATAATCATGCCAATGTAATGGTAGTATACTTCGACTTTGAGATTTATGGGATTGGGTCTCTATAGTTGTTATTAGAAGAAGTTTAATATAAATGTTAAAAACTAGATTTAAAAAAAATTGATTAGAGAACATTTCCCTAAGGTATACTTGCAAAATAAGTATAGAATAAAATCCTATAATTTTGGTAAGGTATAGATTATGTGGGTCTTCCTAGTAATACATACCTATCCGAAATTTATAAATGGACATGGTTCTAGAACAAATGTACCTAGGGGTAACAACTATAATAAGGTGCATCAGACCTGACTCGAGCATAACCTGGTACATGAAAACAAGCCTTACTCTACACTTGGTTCGACACTCCTAAGGGATATTCTTAGGAGAATTCAAATTTTCATTAAAAAAAATTATGTAAGATTTAAATATGTGATGAAAATGAATAACCTAGGTTAAACCCAAGGTGTTTTAGATTAAAAATAAGGTGTCATGATTTAGATATCTTATAAAAAATCATATGATTTTCTCACTATGACTAATTTTACTCACACTATGCTTTATGGTTTCAGTCAATGGCTGGAACCTGATAGATTCATGTTAACATTGAATATGAAGGACAAAGTGGTGACAATGATAAACCAAATTAGCTGTTTATAGGAGTGAAATATATTGTGTTTATTGATAATCAGTATTACCAAAATATTATTAACAACATATACATTGAATAACTTCCAAACTCTCCAAAGAAGTGAAGGATTGAGTTTTATAAGAGCTAAAGTGGTGGATACAATGGAGAGAAGATGGTTTTATTTCCATCATACAAGAAATTTGGAAGGTGACACCTAGGAAATTATCTCAAATTAATAGATCAAATGATTTATGTACGGGAAAAAACATAAAACAAATAATTGTGAAGGAAAAATGAATAGTATGATGGAAGGAAATAAATATCATCCTAAGGATCCATTTATGGTTCATTACCTTAAATGTTGGGAACCTAGGAATTACTCAAGTCAATGTTATATTTAAAAGGATAAACCCTAGACTAAGGAAGGACCTATGTAGAAATAAATGGCTGAAGTATTTATGTATTGAGGTTGTATTGAAAACCTTAGTTAAAAGAAAATTTAATGAACAAATTTCTAGGACGTCCATAAAATATATTAATATGGTTTTAGAAAAGGAAAAATTATATTCCAAGTGACAACCCATCATGTCCTATAAGGACATGGTACTTAAGCCCATAACTGAATAATGATAAGGTTTTAATGCCAACTATTGATCTACACAATGTATTAGTTAATATGTCATTGTTTTTAGTTAAACAATTTGATGAATAAATATTAATGATGAACCAATAGTGTTAGTTTTAGGTTTATAGATTAATGTGTTAACAAAATTGGTTTTGGAAAATAGTTAGAGACAAATATAATGACTTTTTATGGGTATTACAATAATATTTTAGTGATTCAAAAAGGGGTTTATTCTAGGATATCCATTTCATGGAGAAATGAATGAATTTGAATTTGATCTAAGAACAAACAAAAGATGGAAATTTTTATATTAAATTAAAGAATATCAGGTAAGTATTTTCCTTTATATTCTTAGACAGAAAATAACTACTCAAAATTAGGAAAATGATAAAAAATGTTATACTAATACCTTAATTTTTGATGAACTGATGATATTTTAAATAATCACATATTTATGAATTTGAGGCCCTCAATATTGAATAAAAAACTCACTTGTTTGTGATTGGTGACCTCAATAACCTCTATAAATATTTATGATTTTACTCCATGTACATATCTTTACTTTCTGATAATGTTCTCATACTTAGAGACCTAGTTATATGTTAGTCCATGTGACCTTTGTACTTCCCATTATCCCTTTTCTAGAGGATGTTTTATGAACCATTACCAAAATTTGAGATTTTAACATATAAAATATCAATAAATTTATTACCATGGTCGAGTTTAAATTTTGAGGATTTAATTTAATTAAGATGGGGAGAATGTATTGCCCACCAAATTCTAAAATAAGAACAATGTATTTGATACCGTGTATGCCACACAACACCAAGAACATAAGGGAATATAATATCCTCAGAATTTATAATACATTTACTATTTTAAATAAAAATAACCAATGATATAGATATAAATGAATATGATAATGAGTTAGCATGCATCGTACAAAATAATGAGTTTCGTCAATGACTTGCATTACATGAAAGACTGAGTTTTACCGACCAACAATATATTAAGAAAAAAATTATTATTTAGTATAATAATATATTACCTAGCCATTAAATTAGTATTTATGAATAGTGTTAAATAAATTATTAAAATATATGGTTTATAAAAATATAATATAAATTCATTAGTTATCAATTAATTAGAAATGAAAGTATAAACAAATTGAATATAAAAGAAATATTTTTACACTCCTAAAGGATTGTTGTCTTTATAAATTTAATTAATTAAAATTAAATAATGATATTAATTAAATATATATGTTATATATTCAATAAAATATTTTCTATACTCTTCAAATTTATTTTATATTCATAATAAAAGAACCAACCCAATTTTACGCATAAAAACCTATATTTTTATAAAGGCACCTTTACCGCTTTTTAATGGAGAACTTATTTTAAATCCATATTTTGAAAATTTTAAAAACAATTTATTTCCAAATAAACATAATATTTTAAATAAAAACATAAAAATTAGGTTAGGTTTATTTTTTTGGTATTTTTCCCTAAAGCTTCATTTTCTGATGAATAGTTAAATATACTAAATTTTAATTCAAAAATATTTTTTCGTTTTATTTATATATAAGGGTAAATTATATTTTTTACTAGTTTTAAAGTTTTATTAGATATATTTTAAATAAATTAATCTAATTTATATAATTGGAATAAAATTCACCTGGAAAATGGATATAAAGATAAAGCAATCTTTTGAGCATTTTTACTTTAAAAACCCATTTTGTTGTCCTATACGTGGGATTAAACTTAAATTAATATATGCTACATATGTGATTTAAATTTTTAAAAATGGATTCCATATTTGGAATAATAATAATTTATAATTTAAAATAATTTAATCGTAGTTTTTTAAAAAAAAACTGAAAGCAACTAAAATTAATGATAATGATTAAGAGAAAAACATACTTAAGAAGGGATTAAACCTTAAACTTAAGGGAATAAATGACTTGGAAACTTTTCCAATGAACATTTTATATTCATATTTAGACCATATAATACATTGTACTTAATTTTTTTCATTATTGGATCAAACTTTCATTGGAAAAACACCGGTGGAATTTTTTTTCAAAAATTTACAAGAATGCCACTCCTCTTCCACTATAAAAAGACACTCACCCATCCCACTTCTGAAATAATTTTATGACACTTTGGATCGACCAATATCTACCCATATTTCTCCTAAAAATCGCTACCCTTATCCTAGGATTATCCCTTTGGATAGGTATCCATCCAAGGATGCCTTTTTGGGCAAACCAAAATGAGTTGCCTAAAGAAGAGGTAACATCCTTCCTCAAGATCTTTTGATTTATTTTCATTATCTGGCCCGTAAACTATTCTTATTCCATGATTATATAAAAAAATTATCCTAAATATACTGATATGTTTTTATTATAATGTTTATACCTATAATTACACACACTTCTATCTAATGTGTAACAAACTTACCATTTATGTGTACGACGAACTACCACCCCACAAAACGATGTCCTTCATTTTTCCGTTACCACATCTCATGGCTAGGAATTATGATGAAAAAGCATTTTATATTTGAAATATATGATATTTATAACGTATTTATGATTTATTTATATTTATATAACACATAACCTTATTCTTTCCATTTTTTGTAAATACAATAACATCGTTTGTGGAAGTATGGACTACTGCCACCTCAAAGCGATGTGATTTGTTCACTCTGTTCATATAATGTGTAAAGGATATTTTAAAAAAAGTGAAATATATGACATATATATGATAATTTAATTAAGATATATATGTATATATCGTTTACGTTTCATTATTTTAAATATAATAAAGAAATGGAAGTAGTGTTCATGCACATGTATGACTTACTGCCTCTTTGAATGGTGGATTTCATTTCCTATGTATAAATATTATGAATTATTATAAATAAATATATAATGAATATATAATATAATTATTTAATGGTTTAAAATCTTTATATGATGAAATAATGATATAATTAATAAGAATAATAAGTAACAAGTCAAAACATACTCGAAAAACTTGGCAATTAACACTCAAAATAGTGAAAATAATGAAAATTTGTTAACAAACAGGTAATAATATACTTTAATAATTTAATATATGATATTATAAATATGAATATGATTTTATTATAAGTCATTTACATGTTTAAAACACTTATATAGGAGTTTAAAGGTTATTCACCCAAAAAGGAAACATAAGGTAAGGGATTTTCATCTTACTTTTTTACATGTATGAGATAAATGTCATATTCACTACATACTTATTTTATGTGGTGTATATAATGGAAATATTTATATATTATATCATAAATTGTTTTATCTTCATGGTATTTTGAGTTTCTATTTGGATTTTTTCTAAGGGTATTTTACATAAATTTTACTAAGTCGTAAAGAATTCCATATCCCGATTCATTTTTATTGGGTTATATTACTTTATTATTACTGTTAATATTATAAGAATATGTCTGTGATAAAAATTTTCAATCTATTTTTTTATTTACACTTTTTTATGTGGATTTTAATTTGAATCATATAATCTGTTCATTTATTTATTCTCACATCAACGTTATGGTCTTTTCAAAGGTTTACTACACAATATATTCTTGTTTGGGATTGTTTAAATTTGAATTTTCACCAGTGGAAATTATCGAATCAATATTTAATAAATCATTTAATTTTATTATAATCTAGTCATTAATGAAATTTTATAGGTAATATTACCATTTTCCCACTTTTTATTACTCAAAATGTTTAAGGGAATAGTTTTAATAAAACTCGACTTCATTTCCCTTTTTAATCAGATAACTTGTTTTATTCTAAAATCCCTGTTTTCTTAAAAGATTTTCAATTTTTTTTAAAATTTAAAAATTTATTTATTAAATACTATTTTACCCTTTTTTTCTTTTACCAATTTTTTCAAAGGAATCTTCTTTACTCCTTATAAACAAGTCATTTTTCTAACCTTTTTACTCTGCAAAAGGAATGTTCTTTTACCTCATACGACATGTATGGATTTACCCACCATAATTCATTTGGATATTCCTTTTAAATATTAAAAAGTAATTTTTATTGAAATTGTTTTTAAATGTGATTTTAATAGAAGAGAATTTTCAAAATGTTTTTCAAAATGAAAAATATATTTTCCTCAATAATGTTTTCAAAAGATATTTTTATAGTAATTCTATTCATCAATGAAAAAAACCCTTTATTTTTAATCCACATGATATATATTGTATTGATACCATAATTATCATTCCTTTGGATGGTTTATGATAAATTTTACCATGGATAATATAGAAATTCAATACCTTGACTTCTTTTTTGGCTCTCTTGAAATATTCAATTTTCTATGATCATTTAACATTTAATTTCCTTTAATTATCCATATCATTTATCATGAATATTTTTATTTATTAGATCATATATCATTTTTATATATGGTGTGTACTTTAAAATTATTTAATTAACTAGGAAAATATTGATAAATCAATATCTTATACTCTATATGAATATTTAATAAGGAACATTAATAAATATATTATTTGATATATGAGGAAGGATTTGGACAAGTACAACATCGGTGCGGCCCGATTATAGATAGCCCCCAGATACATTAGTAGTCTCATGAGATGAGTTAGTTGGCTAGCAATAGATATGTTTTTACTTGATATGCTAAACTGTCTTGGAAAAGGTCTTGATGGTAAAGGTACCATGTACCTAGGAAATATGACATCCAATAATTAAGAATTTCCCTCATCTAGTTTCAGTTATTGTTTATCCATGATATTTTTCATTGACAAATCTATGGATGCATTTCATTATTAGTTCATTTATTAAATGAAACGTGTTTCAGTTATTTTCCTTTCCATATTGATTATCCCTTATATTTTTATATGAATTAAACATGTTTTCAGTTTTTTCCTTTTCATATTGTTATCCCTTAAGTTTATTGATTATATGGAAATTGTGTTCATTTATTTACCATTACATTATGATTATTCTCATTGATTCATTATTTCTTCTGCTTTAATTTACCCTTACTGGTCATTTGAGATCACAGTTATTTTGTTTCCTTTCCCCAGGATACCCAGAAGTGTACTAAGAAATATATACAAGGATACACTAGTTTGAATAAAGTTATTATACTCGAAAGGAAACAATTGTATTGTAATTACTGCATTAATTTGTAATAGAAGAATCATATATGTATTTTGTTTACCAAAACTAATAATCTCTTTATTCCTTTAGGATTTTATTCCTTGTAATTATGCCAAAGTAATGGTAGTAGACACCAGCTCCTAGATTTCTGGGGTCGGGTCGCTATAGTTGGTGTTAAAGGAAGTTTAGTAGAAACCTTGGGAAATAGATTTAGGAAAACATATATTCAAGGACATATCCCTAAGGTACAATTTGAGTATAAGTATAGAAGAAAATCCTATAATTTTGATAAGGTAGAGATTATGTGGTTATTCTTAGCAATACATCTCTATCTAGATGCTATAAGTGGATGTGGTTCTCGCTCAGATAATCCCAGGGGTAACAACTATGACAAGGTGTGTCAGGCCTAACTTGAGAAATACCTAGTACATGACAAAATTATTTACTCCACACCTGGTTTGATAGTTTTGGGGGATATTATTGGGATAATTCACATTTTATATACAAACCATTATGGAAGATTTTAATATGTGATGAAAATGAATAACCTAGGTTAAACTCAAAGTCCTTTAGACTGAAAATAAGGTTTCATGATTTAAATATCCTATAAATTATCATATCTTTTTCTCACTATGATTATTGTTACTTACACTATGCTTTCTGATTTTATTCAATGTATGGAACCCAAAATATTCATGTTAACATTGAACATTATGGACAAGGTGGTGACAATGAGAAACCGAATGAGGTATTGATAGGAGTGAAATATATTATTTTTATTCTTAATCAGTTTTCCTAAAATAGGATTAACAATATATACCTTAACTAACTTCTGAACTCACCAAAGAAGAGAATAATAACGTCTTTTAAGATCTCAAGTGGTGGAGACCATGGATAAAAGAAGGTTTGATTTCCATAATATAAGAAATAGAGATAGAGACACCCATGAAAGTGTCTCAAAAAAATAAAGAAATTATTTTTGGGATGGAAAGAAGGACATAATGCAAAGAATTACTGAGGAAAAATGAAGAGTATGATGGAAGGAAATAAATATCATCTTAAGGATCCATTTATGGTTTGTTTCCTTAAATGTAGGGAACCTGGGAATTACCTGAGTCAATTCCCTCTTCAAAAGGATAAACCCTAGACCAAGGAAATACATATTTATTAATATTTTTTTTAGAAAATGAAAACTTATATAAAGGGTGAAAATTGATCATGTCCAAAAAGGATGCGGGACTTGAACCCATGACCAAATGATGATAAGGGTTTAATTCCAACCACTGATCTACACAATATCCTAGTTATTATTTCACTGTTTTTAGTTAAATTTTTTGATGAATAAATATTAATGATGAACCGGTCGTGTTAACTTTTATGTTTAGAGATTAATTTAATAAGTATATTGATTTTTTCAAATAGTTATAGACAAATATCATGACTTTTTTATGGGTATTACAAGAAGATTTTAGCGATTCAAAAAAGTGGGGTTTATTCAAGGAAACCCATTTAATGGAGTAAGGGATGAATTATAATTTGATCGAAGTAAAACCAAAATATGTAATTGTTCATATTAAATTGAAATTTGTCAAGTAATTATATTTAATTATATTATTAGGCAGTAAAATAAATACCCAACATTAGGAAAATGATAAAAAATGTTATCAAAATCCCTTAATTTGTTTGAACCAATGGTATTTTAAATAATCACGAATTTATGACTTTGAGACCCTTAGAATTACATTTATCATTCACTTGTTTGTGATTTATGACATCAATTATCCCTATAAATGTTTATGCTTTTTTTCTATGTACATATCCCCACATGAGACTAATGTTATCCTACTTAGAGACCTAGTTATATGTTAGTCCATGTGACCTTTGTAATTCCCATTATCTATTTTATATAAGATGTTTTATGAACCATTATAATGGTGTGGGATTTAAATGTAGTAAATATCAATCAATTTATTACCAAGGTTGAGTTTAAATTGCGCAGATGTAATTTAATTAAGGTGGGGACATATAACAACCTAAAATTATAAAATAAGAACATCATATTCGATAGCATGTATCACACACAACACTAAGCACATAAGGGAATATAATATCCTTGTACATTATAATATATTTAATATTTTAAATAAAATTAAACCTTTATATTACTTTCAATTCATGTGTTATTGAGTTAGCATGTGTCACATTTAAAAGTGAGTTTGTTCAATGGATTGTGTTACACACAAGATCGAGTTTTTCCGAACAATAATATATTAATAAAAAATTATTATTTAGTATAATAATATATAACCGTGCCATTAAATTATCATTTATGAATAATATTAACTAAAATATTAAAATATATGGTCTATAAAAATATTATAAGAATTCATTGGTTACCAATTAATTTGAAATGAAAATATTAACCGATTGAATATAAATGAAATATTTTTATGTTCCCAAAGGCGTGTTGTACTTATAAATTAAATTTATTACAATTAAGAAATTATATTAATGAAATATAAATTTTATAAATTCAATTAACTATTTTTTATATTAATCCAATTTATTTTATAGGAAATATATTAGAACAAACCCAATTTTACGCATAAAATCCTATATTTTTATAAAAGAACTTTTACCCCTTTTAATGGAGAACATATTTTAAATAAAATATTTGAAACTTTTATAAATTATATATATTAAAATAAACTTATTTTTTAAAATATAAACATCAAAATTAGGTTTGGGTGATTTTTTTTATTTTTCTACGAAGTTTAATTTTTTGATGAAAGGTGAAAAATATTTAATTTTAATTCAAAACTGAGCTTCTGTTTAATTTATTTATAAGGATAAATTATATTTTTTTTATTTTTTTTATAGTTTTATTTGAAAAATTTTACATCAATTAATCCAATTTAGATAATTGGAATCAATTTCACCTTGAAATTGGATATGAATACTTAGCAAATTTTTGAACATTTTTACTTTAAAAACCAACTTTTCCATTTTGTCTGTGGGATTAAACTTAAATCAATTTCTTCCACTTATGTGATTATAATTTTGTTAAAATGGACTAAATATTTGGAAATAGAATAATTTTTAATTTATAATATGTTTATCTAAGTTTTTGAACAAAAATATTAGTGAAAGTAATTAAAATTAATTACAATGATTAAGAGAAAATGTATCCTAACAAGGGACTAAACCTTAAACTTAAGGGCCAAAATGACCAATTTTTTTTCAAAAAGTCCATTTGATGTTATTATATTGACCATATACTACATTATATTTAATTTAGTTCATTATTTGAGCCACTTTTCATTTAAGAAACATGGGTGGAATTCCCTTTTAAAAAATTTACAAGAATGCCACTCCTCTTCCACAATAAAATGGAACTCACACCTCCCAATTATGCATACCTATCAAGACAATTTTACTTGAACAAGATATGTACAAATAGATCCTAAAAAATCCTACCCTAATTCCTGAATCCCCCATTTTGGAAAGAATCCATCCAAGGAGGCCCTTTGGTGGAAACTAAAAGTAGTTACCCAAATAATAGGTACTATCCTCCACCAACTATTTTTCTTTATTTTCATTAGACATCACATTAAATATTCTTATTAAATGATTATATAATTAAATATTATCCTAAATATATTGATATTTTTTATTACATGTTTTATACCAACACTTACACAAACTTCCATCTAATGGGTAAAAAACTTACCGTTTATGTGTACGACAGACTACCACCTTGAAAAATGATGTCATTCATTTTTCCTTTACCACATCTCATGGATGGGGATTACGATGGAAAAAAATATTTATATATGATGTATAAAATATTTATAATTTTTTTTATATTTCAGTATTATTTATATAACACATACCTTTATTCATTCCATTTTATGTAAATACGATAACATCATTTGTGTAAGTGTTGACAACCACCTCCTCAAAGAAATATGATTCATTCATGCTAACATGGAATGTATATAACATGGTTTTAATAAACATATGTGACATATATATGATAATTTAATTATAATATACATACATATAATTTAATTTTTATTCTTTTAAATACAACAAGGAAATGGATGTAGCGTTCATGCGTACATACAACCTACCATCTCTATGAATAATGCATTTCATTTCATTTCTGAAAATATTATGGATTATTATAAATACATATATAATGAATATATATTATAATTAAATGATGGTTTAAATTCTGGATATTATTAAATCATGATCTAAGTAATAGGAACAACAAGTTACAAGTCAAAACATACTAGAAAAACTTGGATATTAACACCCAAAATGGTTAAAATAATAAAATATTGTTAAAAAATAGGTAATAATATATTATAAGAATATATTATATGATATTATAAATATTATTATATTTATATTATAAGTATTTTACTTATAAAAAACCCTTATACATGAGGCCAAAATACGTTCACACAAAAAGGAAATGCAAGGTAAGATACACTACTGGAAATATGACTTTTACCAACGGTTTTGGCCAAACCGTTGGCATAGTTCATTAATTTGGAACTATACCAACGGTTTGGCCAAAACCGTTGGTATAGGTCACTTATATAGACCTATACCAACAGTTTTGGCCAAACCGTTGGTATAGGGGGCGACCTATAGGACTTATACCAACGGTTTTGGCCAAACCGTTGGTATAGGTCCACTATAGAGACCCTATACCAACGGTTTGGCCAAACCGTTGGTATAGGTCCCCCCTATACCAACAGTTTGTCCAAAACCGTTGGTATAGGTCCTAAAATCAAAGGACCTATACCAACTGTTCTCAAAACCGTTGGTATAGGTCTATACCAACAGTTTTGAGAACCGTTGGTATAGGTCCTTCGATTTTTAATCAAATCTTCTTACCGAGAACATTATATAAATCAAAATTTAAAATTATTAAAACAATAAATATACATATTTATGAAATTATGTTCACAAAAGCCATGTTAGGTTAGTGGTTAAGTCATTCAATTATAAACTAGAGGTCCTGGGATCAAATCCCACCGAATGTTTTTTTTGAAATACATATACCAACGGTTTTGAGAACCGTTGGTATAGGTTTTCATATTACTTATACCAACGGTTTTCCCAAAACCATTGGTATATACCTATTGTCACGGCTTACTTGCCAACAGTCCTCCAAACTGTTGGTATAGCCTATACCAACGGTTTGAGGGCCTATAACAACGGTTCCAAACCGTTGGTACAGGGTATTTTTCCAGTAGTGATATTATCATCTCACTTTTTACATCCGTGAGATAAATGTAATATTCAACACTTACTTATTTTGTGTGGGGTATACAATACCTATTTTTATATATTATATCATTTATTTTTTTTATATTCATTGTATTTTGAGTTTCTATTTGAATTATTCCTTATAAGGGTATTTGAGTTAAAAGTTACCAAGTGGTAAATAATTTCATAACTCGATTCATTTTCATTGGGATATATTACTTATTATAATTTATATTATAAGATTATGTGTGTAATTTTTTTACTATATATTTTTTATATAGACTTATTTTATATGGATTTACATTTTACACACATAATATATTCATTCATTGATTCTCACATAAACTCTATGGTATTTTCAAGGGTTTACTTCAAAATCTCATTTTGTTCGGGATTGTTTACATTTGAATTTACTTTAGAGGGAACTAGTACTCCGCCCGTGCGATGCACGACACTGTAAAATAATTATTATTACTAACTATAGATTTCTATTTATAAAACATAATAGTTTATATTAATATTGAATATATTAAAAATGAAAATGACATACATAATGAGAAATAAAAGTTACAGAAATTGTGAAACAAAATTTAGATACTGAGCATCCTTGTGTATAAAATAAATAATAAAGGAACTAAAGTTAGAGAAAGACTCTCTGCAGAGGAACATGAATTACAAAATCTGAGGAATAAACAGTGCTATCTAAAGAGAGATGAGCTTCTGAATTCTCAATTAGATGAGCTTCTGAATCCTCCTTGGTGTACAAGGACGTCGTAGCATCTTGGCATAGATGGCAGGCCACTGGGCATTGACAGTGGGATTTCTCCATGGCAGGGTGTTGGGCATTGATAGTGGGATTTCTCCACTGACAGTGGGATTTCTCTGCTGGGCATGTTTTTGCGCACATATCACTTTCTTTTAGCATTGAATTGTCTCTTTCTCATCTCTTTAATAAATTTTTTTAAATAATTGCTCCTGAAATTGAAGAACATTAGTAATATTTTATATGGGAAACACTAAAAAAATCTTATACCTCCACTCCTAAATATGCTGCATCCGCTCCTTGTTCTTCAAATTAGAATCTTTAAGTCCCTTAAAAGGTTCTAGTGATAAATTTGATTATATTGGATATGAGAGTAATTCCTCACCCTACCCTCATCCTCTCCTCCCCCCCTCTGACCTGCCCAGCCCCTCCCCCTCCCCCCTGCCCTCATCCTCCCCTCCCCTCCCCTCCAACCTGCTAAGCCCCCTACCCCCTGCCCTCATCCTCCCCTCCCCTCCCCTCCCCTAATCATCACCTCCTATCCCCTTTCCTCCTATCTCCTCCAGATTGCCCAACCTCTTTCCCCAGCAGCACCCCCTACCCTCATCCCCCCTTACCTCCCTTCCCCTCCTCTCCAACCTCCCCAGACCCTCCCCTCCCCTCCTCTCCAACCTTCCCAGCCCCTCCCCCCCCACCCTCATCCTCCCCTCCCCTCCCCTCCCCTCCAACCTGCTAAGCCCCCTACCCCCTTCCCTTATCCTCCCCTCCCCTCCCCTAATCATCCCCTCCCCTCCCCTCTCCTCCCCTCTCCTCCCCACTGCCCAACCTCTTTCCCCAGTATCCCCCTCCCACTACCCTCATCCTCCCCTTCCCTCACATACCCCCCCTCCAACCTCCCCAGCCCCTCCCCTCCCCTCCCCTCCCCACTAACAAAAAGAGAAATGTGTAAACCATAAACTACATTGAAATCAAAGTAAAAACAGGAACCTGGATGTTTTTTTCAGCTTCTAGCAGTATGAATCGATCTTCAACAGCTGCATGGCATGCTGTCCAGTTTTTTTCCAGCCCATAAAAGAGGAAAAAACCGCTATTAAGTAGAAAATTAAATAAAGTAAATAATGAGAAACTGAAAAATAATAGTACAAAACCCAAATATATCCTATAATAGAATTGGTATGTCTTCTGTTTTTTCTCTTACTTGATTGGTATATAGGCTGAGACATACTACTTTATGTCAAGGATGGCCAGACAACTCAATTGGGACCCTGAGTTGGTGACCTGGTGAATGTAGAACAAAACAGAAAACTAAGCAGCTCTCTACAGACAGGTACATGGGGCGTGGACAGGGGCTAAAGATACTGAAGAAACCAAAAGTTTCCTTCCTATATTGGTGTTACTACCATTTCCATAATTATTACTTTGGTCTAATGGGTGATCTGCAGTGATGAGACCAAGCATGTGAAGAACCCAATGACATGTCTAGTCGATCATGGTTATGGAATGAGAGGAAACAATGCTTTGGCATTCAATAAAAAAGAATGAATGAATTGAAGAGGAATATAATAATGTTTATAAATGATTACATAAATACCATACCTGATTTCCATTGTCAATGAAGCCGGCTGACTCGAAGAGACAAACAAAAATATCAATAAAATGAATATCATGAAATAAGGTCTTATAATGTTAATGTTTTTCATGATTATCATATACTCAGAGTATGACACCACATTAGACTCCATATATAAGACATGTGAAACTGAATCCATTCTAATTAAAAATTTGTAGAAAATGAAATTGATATACATTATACTAATATTATCATGTTATTTCTAAATAGGTGCTGGAATTTATGATGGAATTTCTATAAAATCATTATCTGATACAATAGTTGTAGTTGTTATATATGTAATGGAATATAAATTCTGTAAAAAAATGGTAACAGATTGTGATGTTTTAAAAAGGGAACCTCCATTTTTGAACACTCTTATTGAACATCTAAGAGAACATATATGTAATTACAAAATAAATTAAGATAATAGTAAAGGAATGTGATGTTTTTGAGTGTACGATGGAGACAAAAATAACAATAAAAATAATTGTTTTAGTTTATAATTAAAACGAAATATAGTAAGAAAACAACCTTGGTAATGGACAGGGGTCTGATGTTTCTTCATTTATGTAACTATAGAGCAGTCTTGACCCATATTTGAAGTGGAATATTTATTGGACTATTCCAAAAGAACATATTTTATTCAATATCATATTTCTCTTATCATGAATCATTTTTATATGAATCAACAAACAATGAAAATGCATCAATTTGCACAATTCTAACAGACTACACAATTCATTATGTATGATCATATCCAGAGGAGTACAGTTTACCAATTCATGTGACTTTCATGACATAGACACTATTATAGTACCTAATGAAAATTCCACAGTAAGAAACTAAAATAGAACATTTGATTGTCTAGTTAAGTGGGAACACTCACAATGTATATAAACACACCACTTCTAAGCTAGAACATCCATGCAGAATCCAAACCATACCAAAAAATTCCCAAGATGTTCCCTCAAGATGCATAAGATACCTGAAAACGTTTAGAGTAGGATATATGAACTAATAAAATATTGAATGTTATCATGAAATAAATTCTTTAAATACCTCATAGAATATCAATGGATATACTTACACTCAAGGAACTTTAAGCCATCTTTCCAAATCCTAACACAGTTGTTTCCTTCATCCGATGTTAGGCTAGTAAAATGACTGACCCACAGTTCTGTACCTATAAGTAATCATAGAATAAAATATTCTAAGAATCTAATCAATCATTTTATGCATAAAAATTTCAATTTGGATGAACAATACCTAGATGTGGGAAGTTCATTCAAAAGCTATAACTTAATCATCACATGAAATTCCTCACGGGTTTCCACTGAGAGAAAATGGAAGCATTAATTTCCTGGTGTTGGGATCGTAGGACATCTAATGAGATTAGAATGTCCAATCTCCAAGGGATACGCATAGTAGAACTCTCAATCCACATGATCAAGCATTGTGCTAATACATGTTTTGTACCTATAACCAGTTTGATCCAGCAATAACTGAATAAATATACAATAAAAAATAATTATAACCTCCTATGTTTCTGCTTTCCTTTGACTTTTGAAAATTAAAAGTGAAAAAATTTCAAAAACCAAACACATCCCAATATATGAGAAAAAAATCTTCATAACATCTTAAAACAGAATGATGCATCGTCCAAGAAGTCAAGGCAGATCATCAATTCTTACCTGGATTAATAATGTCAAAAAGGCCAAAATCTATGATCTTCATAACAGCTTCTTCATTTCTTGATGTGAAAACAAAGTTCTATTAAACATAAAATAAAACAGTTACAATAAGAAAAATATAAAAAAAATAAAAAATAAGATTTTTGGTTTCAAGAATAAAAACCTCTGGCATTAGTTCATGGTGCACAACACTTAAAATATTCAAAACAATGGCTTTTTCATCTTTCTCTATATATTTTACACATCTGCAACATAAATGAGATGGATTTTGAAAAAAAAAATATTGTTTCTGATGTCTAATTTATGTTTTTTACCTATAACCGGTTTGATCCAGCTATAGAAACTGAATAAAAAAATATTTGAAGAGTGAAAATTTAGGTATAGAAAAATAGGAACCTATAGTTAATCTGCAATGGTTGAAGGTACATATATCATTACTGGAATGTCATCCTCACTTTAATCCAAAAAATTTGAATATATTAGTTCTTGTAATGTAGTGAAGTGAAAAAAATGTCATTAAAAAATGGCTTATTTGTTATTAGTAGTCCCCTCGCCCAAAATATTCCAACACCTCCTCCTACCCCTACACATCTCTACCCCTCCCCTTTCCCCATCTTTGCTTGTCTCCCACCCAATCCCAGCAGCTCCTAGTCCCCTCCCCTTCCCTCTCCTCCAGCCTGCCCAACCCCTCCCCCCTGTCCTCATCCTCCCCTTCCATTCCCTCATCCTCCCCTCCCCTCCCCTCCCCCCCTACCCAACCTCTTCCCCAAGCAGTCCCCTACCCCTTCCCTCTCCTTCCCACTGCCCAACCTCTTTCCCCAGTAGCCCCCCTCCCCCTACCCTCATCCTCCCCTTCCCTCATATCCCCTCCCCTCCAACCTCCCCAGCCCCTCCCCTCCCCTCCCCTGCCCACTAACAAAAAGAGGAATGTGTAAACCATAAACTACATTGAAATCAAAGTAAAAACAGGAACCTGGATGTTTGTTTCAGCTTCTAGCAGTATGAATCGATCTTCAACAACTGTGTGGCATGCTGTCCAGTGTTTTTACATCCTATAAAAGAGGAAAAAACTATTATTAAGTAGAAAATTAAATAAAGGAAATAATGAGAAACTGAAAAAAAAAATTAGTACAAAACCCAAATATATCCTATAATAGAATTGACACGTATTCTGTTTTTTCTCTTGCTTTATTGGTATATAGGCTGAGACATACTACTTTATGTCAAGGATGGCCAGACAACTCAATTGGGACCCTGAGTTGGTGAACTGGTGAATGCAGAACAAAACAGAAAACTATGGAGCTCTCTACAGACAGGTAGATGGGGCGTGGACAGGGGCTGAAGATACTGCAAAAACAAAAAATTTCCTTCCTATATTGGTGCTACTAACATTTCCATAATCATTACTTTGGTCTAATGGGTGATCTGCAGTGATGAGACCAAGCATGTGAAGAACCCAATGACAAGGCTAGTCGATCATGGTTATGGAATGAGAGGAAACAATGCTTTGGCATTCAACAAAAAAGCATGAATGAATTGAAGAGGAATATAATAATGTTATAAATGATTACATAAATACCATACCTGATTTCCATTGTCAATGAAGCCGACTGACTCGAAGAGACAAACAAAAATATCATTAAAATGAATATCATGAAATAAAGGATTATAATGTTAATGTTTTTCATGATTATCATTACTTTGGTCTACTGGATCGCTCCCTGCCCACTAACCAAAATTTCTTCTGACCCTTTACTCCCCCTCCTCCTTCCTCCCCTGCCCAGTACTCTGTGCTAAATTGTCACTTGTAAAATAGAACATTTTGAGAAGAATTTTAACAGAACATTTTGAGCAGAATAAATAGATGGATTTAAGGATAGTCTCTTGAATTGAACTGAAACATAACAAAAAATGCACCCAATTTAGAAACTGAACTTAAACAGAACACAAAATGGACTCAACACATAGACTAAACTGAAATAGAGCAGAAAATAGACAGAACAAAAAATGAACCCAACTTGGTAACAGAAATGACCTTTTTAACTATTGCATCAATATTATAATCATAAGGCAAAGCTCAATTTTATGCATCAGAATCTTTAAATCCTTTGTCTTCATTCCAAATAAATATATAATCATATGGAGAAATGATATCAGGATGTATAAAACTCTTGGAATACCACCTAATAGGGTTCAAAAAATTAATATATAACACCCACAATACAGAAAAAATGATTATATATTATTGGTGGAAATAGTCAAATATTAAATGTTGCTTACAATTTTATTTGTTTATGTTCACTCACATGAATATCCCTTTGAGAAAACTCAAACTGATCCCATTTAGATCTTTGATTATCATAATGTAGAAGAAAAGAATTTAGGTTTTGAAATATGTAGTTAATCTTGTACCTGATGTGTGAATAGGAGATGCAGGAAGCGAGCTGAGAAAATATGATCACAGACCTAAAATTAAGACCAACAGAAGTTTGTTATTTTCAAACATTACATGAAAAACCATAAAAATAAATCTTAACCCGAAGTAATATGTGAAATGATATGAGAAATTTAGAATCAAGGTGTTATGTTTTAGAATAGGTAATTAATCTCGTACCTGAACTATAAAAGCTGATGTGGAAGGTAATAGGAGATGCAACAGATTGTTGGAGTAAGCAAGACGAGAAGAAATTATCACAAACCTAAACTTCAAAGCATAAGTGGGATGGAATATGGGTTACGATCCATAGTCGGAGATGGTGAGAAGATAATAAATGAAGACATACGTTATGTTTGAAGTAGATGCGGAATTAAAGAGGGGTTGTGATGATTGGAGAAATCCAGAAATATATATGCATGGCTAATAGGGAAGCAATTAGATATAAAGCAACAGACAACCCCCTGAAAAAAACAAAAGGCAAAATAGTGTTAAAGTAGTGTTAATTTTTTTATGTTAAACAATAAAATACAAATCTCAATCCATCCTTCATCCTTCGTAATCATTTTATTCTAAAAACATCAACACCTCAAAGCAACTGGTTCCTAACAGAATGCATGTGTATATTAAAAGTGCACAACATGACAATAGTGAATGGAAACATATATACAATGACAAAAATTGGGTTCCCAACCTGAGTTCACCGAGGCATTTTATAAATAATGTCTAGTGCGATCAACTCCAAGCCTGATCCAAAGCGTTGGAGAACCTTGAGGCCCTCTCGTCATCTTAAATCTGTGTAGCAGGTAGAATGTTGTCAGAAATAAAAAATTCCTCTTAAGCAGCGCTACATACCTCATCAGATGTTCTACAGTTAGCAACAGCCTGGCTACTACAACTCAGCAGGCAAGAGTACTATGTCCTCCATAATAATGGAAACACATACGACCACCAGTTTTATGTACAACATCATAATAATAGTATGGCTATATATTCTAGGCTGTGATAAGTGCATGGTTTACCTCATCATTCAGGGCTCTAATTATTGTAGGAATTACTTAAATCCTTGCTCTTATTAGTGCAGTTTGATGGAAATCATTCAGTACTGCCATTATTCTCTATCAATGACAAAAATGATTTGAGATAAATAAAACTGAATCTCAACAGTGATATAACATTATAGTTTTGGAATCAAACCTTAAAGATGCTTCATTCCACGGAAAAGACCAAACCATGAACAAACCCACAGTGAATACAATGAACAAACTAACAGTGAATACAACATAATATCATTGAACAAACTAACTGTGAATAAATCATATTAACATTGTACAATGTAATACTGAAATTTAGAGCTCGAGATGGTTTAGCATTGGGTCAAGGTTACAAAATAGTAAATGCAAGTTTGCCACAGATAGTGGAAATGAAAATCACCAACAGATGGTGGAGTCTGAATCCATAGAAGGTGCGTAAGTTTATTTGAATTATATGCTTGAAACTCTTGGAATACCACCTAATAGGGTTCAAAAAATTAATATATAACACCCACAATAAAGAACAAATGATTATCTATTATTGGTGGAAATAGTAAAATATTAAATGTTTCTTACAATTTTATTTGTTTATGTTCACTCACATGAATATCCCTTTGAGAAAACTCCAACTGATCCCATTTAGATCTTCGATTATCATAATGTAGAATAAAAGAATTTAGGTTTTGAAATATGTAGTTAATCTCGTACCTGATGTGTGAATAAGAGATGCAGGAAGTGAGCCGAGAAGATATGATCACAGACCTAAAATTAAGCCCAATAGAAGTTTTTTATTTTCAAACATTACATGAAAAACCACAAAACTAAATCATAACCCGAAGTAATATGTGAAATGATATGAGAAATTTAGAATCAAGGAGTTAAGTTTTGGAATAGGTAATTAATCTCATACCTGAACTACGAAGCTGATGTGGAAGGGAATATGAGATGCAACGCATTGTCGGAGTAAGCAAGCTCAGAAGAAATTATCACAAACCTAAACTGCAAAGCATAAGTGGGATGGAATATGGGTTACGATCCATAGTCGGAGGTGGTGAGCAGATAATAAATGAATACATACGTTATGTTTGAAGTAGATACAGAATTAAAGAGGGGTTGTGATGATTGGAGAAATCCAGAAATATATATGCATGGCTAATAGAGAAACAATTAGATATAAAGAAACAAAAAACGCCCTGAAAAAAAGGAAAAATAGTGTTAAAGTAGTGTTAATTTTTTTTATGTTAAAAAATAAAATACAAATCTCAATCCATCCTTCATCCTTTGTAATCATTTTATTCTAAAAACATCAACACCCCAAAGCAACTGGTTCCCAACAGAATGCCTGTGTATATTAAAAGTGCACAACATGACAATAGTGAATGGAAACATATATATAATGACAAAAATTGGGTTCCCAACCTGAGTTCACCGAGGCATTTTATAAATCATGTCCAGTGCGATCAACTCCCAGCCTGATCCAAAGCGTTGGAGAACCTTGAAGCCCTGTCGTTATCTTAAATCTGTGTAGCAGGCAGCATGTTGTCAGAAATAAAAAATTCCTCTTAACCAGCGCTACATACCTCATCAGATGTTCTACAGTTAGCAACCGCTTGGCTACTACAACTTAGCAGGCAAGAGTACTATGTCCTCCATAATAATGGAAACACCTACGGCCACCATTTTCATGTACAACATCATAATAATAGTATGGCTATATATTCTGGGCTGTGATAAGTGCATGGTTTACCTCATCATTCTGGGCTCTAATTGTTGTAGGAATTACCTAAATCCTGGCTCTTATTAGTGCAGTTTGATGGAAATCATTCAGTACTTCCATTATTCTCCATCAACCACAAAAATGATTTGAGATAAATAAAACTGAATCTCAACAGTGATATAACATTATAGTTATGGAATCAAACCTTAAAGATGCTTCATTCCACGGAAAAGACCAAACCACGAACAAACCCACAATGAATACAATGAAAAAACTAACAGTGAATACAACATAATATCATTGAACAAACTAACTATGAATAAAACATATTAACAGTGTACAATGTAATACTGAAATTTAGAGCTCGAGGTGGTTTAGCATTGGGTCGAGGTTACAAAAGAGTAAATGCAATTTTACCACAGACAGTGGAAATTAAAATCACCAGCAGATGGTGGAGACTGAATCCATAGAAGGTGCGTAACTTTATCTGAATTATATGCTTGAAACTCAAGGAATACCACCTAATAGGGTTCAAAAAAATAATATACAACACCCACAATATAGAACAAATGATTATATATTATTGGTGGAAATAGTTAAATATTAAATGCTGCTTACAATTTTATTTGTTTATGTTCACTCACTTGAATATCCCTTTGAGAAAACTCAAACTGATCCCATTTAGATCTTTGATTATAATAATGTAGAATAAAAGAATTTAGGTTTTGAAATATGTAGTTAATCTCGTACCTGATGTGTGAATAGGAGATGCAGGAAGTGAGTCGAGAAGATATGATCACAGACCTAAAATTAAGCCCAATAAAAGTTTGTTATTTTCAAACATTACATGAAAAACCATAAAACTAAATCTTAACCCGAAGTAATATGTGAAATGATATGAGAAATTTAGAATCATGGAGTTATGTTTTGGAATAGGTAATTAATCTCGTACCAGAACTACGAAGCTGATGTGGAAGGGAATAGGAGATGCAACGCATTGTCGGAGTAAGCAAGCCGAGAAGAAATTATCACAAACCTAAACTGCAAAGCATAAGTGGGATGGAATATGGGTTACGATCCATAGTCGGAGGCAGTGAGCAGATAATAAATGAATACATACGTTATGTTTGAAGTAGATGTGGAATTAAAGAGGGGTTGTGATGATTGGAGAAATCCAGAAATATATATGCATGGCTAATAGGGAAACAATTAGATATAAAGCAATAGACAACCCCCTGAAAAAAACAAAAGGCAAAATAGTGTTAAAGTAGTGTCAATTTTTTTATGTTAAACAATAAAATACAAATCTCAATCCATCCTTCATCCTTTGTAAACATTTTATTCTAAAAACATCAACACCTCAAAGAAACTAGTTCCCAACAGAATGCCTGTGTATATTAAAAGTGCACAACATGACAATAGTGAATGGAAACATATATACAATGAAAAAATTTGGGTTCCCAACCTGATTTCACCGAGGCATTTTTTAAATCATGTCCAGTGCGATCAACTCCAAGACTGTTCCAAAGCGTTGGAGAACCTTGAGGCCCTGTCGTCGTCCTAAATCTGTGTAGCAGGCAGCATGTTGTCAGAAATAAAAAAATTCCTCTTAACCAGCACTACATACCTCATTAGATGTTCCATAGTTAGCAACAGCCTGACTACTACAACTTAGCATGCAAGAGTACTATGTCCTCCATAATAATGGAAACACCTACGACCACCAGTTTCATGTAATAAATCATAATAATAGTATGGCTATATATTCTGGGCTGTGATAAGTGCATGGTTTACCTCATCATTCAGGGCTCTAATTTTTGTAGGAATTACCTAAATCCTGGCTCTTATTAGTGAAGTTTGATGGAAATCATTCAGTACTGCCATTATTCTCCATCAACCACAAAAATGATTTGAGATAAATAAAACTGAATCTCAATAGTGATATAACATTATAGTTTTGGTATCAAAACTTAAAGACGCTTCATTCCACGGAAAAGACCAAACCACGAACAAACCCACAATGAATACAATGAACAAACTAACAGTGAATACAACATAATATCATTGAACAAACTAACTGTGAATAAAACATATTAACACTGTACAATGTAATACTGAAATTTAGAGCTCGAGGTGGTTTAGCATTGGGTCGAGGTTACAAAAGAGTAAATGCAAGTTTACCACAGATAGTGGAAATTAAAATCACCAGCAGATGGTGGAGTCTGAATCCATAGAAGGTGCGTAACTTTATCTGAAGTATATGCTTGAAACTCTTGGAATACCATCTAATAGGGTTCAAAAAATTAATATATAACACCCACAATACAGAACAAATGATTATATATTATTGGTGGAAATAGTCAAATATTAAATGCTGCTTACAATTTTATTTGTTTATGTTCACTCACTTGAATATCCCTTTGAGAAAACTCAAACTGATCCCATTTAGATATTTGATTATCATAATGTAGAATAAAAGAATTTAGGTTTTGAAATATGTAGTTAATCTCGTACCTGATGTGTGAATAGGAGATGCAGGAAGTGAGCCGAGAAGATATGATCACATACCTAAAATTAAGCCCAATAGAAGTTTGGTATTTTCAAACATTACATGAAAAACCATAAAACTAAATCTTAACCCGAAGTAATATGTGAAATGATATGAGAAATTTAGAATCAAGGAGTTAAGTTTTGGAATAGGTAATTAATCTCGTACCTGAACTACGAAGCTGATGTGGAAGGGAATAGGAGATGCAACGCATTGTCGGAGTAAGCAAGCTGAGAAGAAATTATCACAAACCTAAACTTCAAAGCATAAGTGGGATGGAATATGGGTTACGATCCATAGTCGGAGGCAGTGAGCAGATAATAAATGAAGACATACGTTATGTTTGAAGTAGATGCGGAATTAAAGAGGGGTTGTGATGATTGGAGAAATCCAGAAATATATATGCATGGCTAATAGGGAAACAATTAGATATAAAGCAACAGACAACCCCCTGAAAAAAAACAAAAGGCAAAATAGTGTTAAAGTAGTGTCAATTTTTTTATGTTAAACAATAAAATACAAATCTTAATCCATCCTTCATCCTTCGTAAACATTTTTTTATAAAAACATCAACACCTCAAAGAAACTAGTTCCCAACAGAATGCCTGTGTATATTAAAAGTTCACAACATGACAATAGTGAATGGAAACATATATACAATGAAAAAATTGGGTTCCCAACCTGAGTTCACTGAGGCATTTTTTAAATCATGTCCAGTGCGATCGACTCCAAGCCTGATCCAAAGCATTGGAGAACCTTGAGGCCCTGTCGTCGTCTTAAATCTGTGTAGCAGGAAGCATGTTGTCAGAAATAAAAAAATTCCTCTTAACCAGCGCTACATACCTCATCAGATGTTCTATAGTTAGCAACAGCCTGACTACTACAACTTAGCATGCAAGAGTACTATGTCCTCCATAATAATGGAAACACCTACGACCACCAGTTTCATGTACAACATCATAATAATAGTATGGCTATATATTATGGGCTGTGATAAGTGCATGGTTTACCTCATCATTCAGGGCTCTAATTGTTGTAGGAATTACCTAAATCCTGGCTCTTATCAGTGAAGTTTGATGGAAATCATTCAGTACTACAATTATGATCCATCAACCAAAAAAATGATTTGAGATAAATAAAACTGAATCTCAACGGTGATATAACATTATAGTTTTGGAATCAAACCTTAAATACTCTTCATTACACGGGAAAGACCAAATCACGAAAAAACCCACAGTGAATACAATGAACAAACTAACAATGAATACAACATAATATCATTGAACAAACTAACTGTGAATAAAACATATTAACATTGTACAATGTAATACTGAAATTTAGAGCTTGAGGTGGTTTAGAATTGGATCGAGGTTACAAAAGAGTAAATGAAAGTTTACCACAGATAGTGGAAATTAAAATCACCAGCAGATGGTGGATTCTGAATCCATAGAAGGTGCATAAGTTTATTTGAAGTATATTCTTGAAACTCTTCAATAGATGTTATATTCTGAGATCTATCACCCTGAAATAGATTTTAGATTCAGTGACCCAACACCCATGGAAATGAATACTGATTAATCCTATAACAAACACCATAAAAAAATAAATACATTGATACATGAAGATCTTTGACAGTGGTTTATACCTGGGCTTACTCGCTGCTTTCTCGAGGGCACGAGAACCCTAGGCAGAGCGGAAATCCTGAACGTGGGAGTGCTGATGTCAAAGTCACTCGTTGTGGAGAAATCATTATTGTAGGATCCGACGTTGGAGGAGCCTCGTCGGAGGAGACGACGAGGGAGGAGCCGACAATGGAGGATCCGAAGTCGGAGGAGGCAAAGTCGGAGGAGCCAAAGTTCGAGGATCCGTAGTCTGAGGAGCCGAAGTCCGAGGAGCTGAAGACATATTACACACAGGTGGAGTCGCAGCTGGAGAGGGGAATCGGGGAGGGGAGGGGAGGGGGAGAGAGGATCAAGGGTGGGGGAATCGGGGAGGGGTGAAAGAACCCTAGACCGGGGAGAAGTGATTCGAGGAGCTGAATCGGGGAGGGGAGCGAATAGAAATGGAAATTCCAGAATAGGGTCGGGATCGCTAGAGCTGTTTGCGATTCTGGATGATAGGATACAGAAAATGAGGTGACGTGGAGCCACGGTAAGGTGACACGGTAGCAGGAAGAATCCTGTTTTAGTATAGATAGTATATTATTGAAACATTATTTAATAAATAATTTCATTTTATTTTACTCTAATTATACATGACCATTTCAATTTAATAATACCATTTTACCAGACTTTGTTACTCAAAATATTTTAGAAAATATTTTTTAAAAAACCAGAATTCATTTTTATTTTTAGTCAGAGAACATGTTTTCTTCTAAAATCCTTTTTTTTCTAAGAAGATTTTAAAAAATGTTTTTATCCTTTAAAAAATTATTGATTAAATATTTTTTTACAATTTTTTATTTTACCAAAATCTTCAAAGGAATCTTCTTGTTACCTCCTGAACAAGAAATTTTTCTAATCTTTTTATCATGAAAAAGGAATGTTTTTACATCATATGGAATCTAAAGATTTATCCATAATAATTCCTTTGAATCTTACTTTTAAAGTTCAATAGGATAATTTTTAATGAAAATGTTTCTAAAAGTGATTTTCAGAGAAATGTATTTTCAAAATGAATTTCAAAATGAAAATTAAATTTTCCTCAAGAATGTTAAAATTTATTTTTTTGTATATCATTTCATCAAGGACAACAACACTTTATTTTTACTCCACTTAGGATTTTTTTATTGATACCATCGTTGTCCTTACTCTGGATGGTTTATTATTTATTTGAATAGGGATAATATTTACATTCACTACCTTGAATCATTTGTTATTTTTTTGAAATATTCAATTTTTTTGTGGTCATTAAACATTTAATTTCCCCTAAATATCCATACCATTTATCTTTGATAATTTTATTTCATAAACCATATAATATTTTTACGTATGGTGTGTAATTGATAATTATTTGATTAACTGGGGAGATATTGAAAAATCATTATTTTCTTCTCTATACAGATATTTTATAAGGAAAATTGTTAAATATATTATTCTATATATGAAGAATTATTTGGATAGGTACTTCATGGATAGGGCCAAGTTATAGATAGCCCCTCGATGCATTGGTAGTCTGATGGGATGATTCAGTTGGCTAGCCTTAGATGAGTTTTTACCCGACATGATAAATCGTCTTGTGAAAGGTATTGATGATAAAGGTACCACATACCTAGGAATAATGGCATACAATAACTAATAATTTCCCTCATCTAGTTTTAGTTATTATTTATCCATGAGATTTTTCATCAAAATATCTATGAATTCATTTCATTCTCAGTTCATTGATTAAATGGAATGTGTTTCAGTTATTTTCCTTTCCATATTGATTATGCATTATCTTGTTATTTTTATGGCATGTGTTTTCAATTATTACCTTTGAGTAATGTTTATCTATTCATTTTATTGATTATATGTCATGCGTGTTCAGTTATTTAACTTTCCATATTGATTATTCTTACTGATTTATTATTTCTTCCTCTATACTTTACCATTACTAGGAATTTGAGCTCACCCTTATTTTGTTTCATTTACCTAGGATTCCATGAATAGTACTGAGAAATATATGCATGGATAATCTAGATGGAATAAATTTATTAACCTAAATAATAAAAAAATTATTTTGTAATTAGTATATTCATTTGTAATACAAGACCCATGTATGTATATAGTTTACCAAGACTAGTAAACTCTTTATTTATTTATGATTTTATTCCTTATAATCATACCAATGTAATGGTAGTATACATCAGCTCCAGGTTTTATGGGGTTTGGTCACTACATGTTTAATATTTTTGGCATGAAATAAATGATGGAAACATGACATACGGATTTCACATAATGCTAGTTATCAAGATCTACATATTGATTTTTAGTATGGTATAATGAGTTCACATAGAGTGCTTCACATGGATGAAGTGCGCATACTTTTCATTTCATGAATAAATTTTCATAGAATGGGGAGAGGGAAGTGTGACATGAAACACATGCAAGTGAGGATAAAAAGTGCCTATACCAAACATATCCCACATCAGATTTCACCTAAGATAGAAACTGACTCATTACTCAATAAACATGGTACACCTTTCAATTAAGTCTTGCTTAACCTTATATGGTGACACCATACTCCATCCCTCTATGCCATTGTGCCACCCCGCATAGTGTTTCCCTTGTTAGTGCCACCCCATGCATGAACCTACACACATTCATGCACCCTCTACTACTTATGACTGACCTATCCCTGAGCTTGGCTAGCTACCCTTACGGTGGACGACTTCTTGGATAGGATATCCCATTTTGACCTTTTTTTAGAGTAATAAAATAAAAAAAATTATTTTAGAATATATATATACATAAAAATTATTTATTTATATATAATATACATATATATATATTATGTATATATGTTTATAATTTAATTATAAAATTATAACTAATAGGATCAATGAAATTTGTTTTAGAATCCAATGTTAAATGTGAAAATTTTTATATTTGATTATGATAATAAACAAAATATTTATTTATTGCATAATAAAATTCAATTTAAAATCAAATAAGATTATTTATAAATAATGAAAAAGGGATTTTGGAATGTTTATAAAAAATTTTAAAGTCTTTTTATAAATTAATTAATAATAAAATATTATGGTTAATGGATTGAATGTTTTTGAAACATTTATTAAAAATATTCCATTGATATTAAAAGGTTAAAATTAAGTATATATTTTTAAATAATACAATTTATAAATTGTCAATAAATAACAATAGTAAAAATATATTAAAAGTTTTACTAAATTATATTATATATTTGTAAATCTTAAACAAAATTATTATTTATAAATTGAAATGATAATTTATAAAGATATTATAAATTACATAAAAAAGTATTAAATATAATGATGATTATATTTAAAATTATGGGTTGTTCATAATTAGTAAATTTTAATTCATCAAATTAAAGCATGACTCGTTTAAATATATTATTTTGAATTCATCAAAAGGCTTTGATGATTGATTTTAAAAAATGTTTAAACAGTGTAATTTATATGATATTTAGATTATATAAATGGGTTACATAATAGAAAATAGAAATTTAATTATAAAATGTCTATAATTTACAAATTATCATATATTTGAATTGAAATGCCATATAGTGAAATAAATATGAATGATTTAATATTAAAATATGATATAAAAGTGTTTACATCTATGATTATGGAATATCCATAATGTTTAACTTAATTATAAAACATCAATAGTAAGTTTTTAATTTATGAAATGATCATAAATTTTTCTCATGTTTAAATTTATGAAAAATACATTTGTTTAATGAGGTATTCCTTTCAGTATTCATGTATACTAAATTTTTTATATTATGAATATTTCATATGAAAAATTTATATGAAGAATTGATTCTAATAGATAGAGACTTTAATAGCATGTTATGTGTTACCTTATAAAATTTATTTTTAATCTACCTTGAACTCAATTAGTTATTGGAGTGACAAGACTTTGTATAGTTATTGAATATAAATTTTATATATTATGTGTAAAAGATATCATGAATTTAATAATTTCTTGAGTAATGTATCCCTATGGAGATGGACTTGGGGTTAAAATACCCATCATCCTATAAGATTTCACCATGTTATAGAAAGGTTAGGGTTGACCATCTATCACTCCAGACTTACTCACGTGATGATTATCAATTTTATATAAATCTATTCCTTTACATGAAAATCTCATGTAATGTATTCTTAAGATGCATTGGGATATGTTTTAATATTCTTATCTTCGGTTTTTAGGTGTGTAACAAAAACTTATGTGTTGTGTAAAATTTATGATTTAATGGCATGTAAAAACATAAATTTGGTGGATGGAATATGGATTCCAAAACTAAAACGTCAGAATAATGCATATATAAAGGAATAGAAATGATAAAATAATGATTACATAAGATTTAATCATTATGTTTTTAATATTCATATGGTGTATACTAAATTTTTTAGGCTTTTACAACCCCTCGTAATACCATATTTGATATTATTTCTAAAATAAATCTTTTTAAGACCTTGATAATCTAATTGGGTAGTTTCAATCCAAAGTAGGGTGACCATGGATTATCTTCTGTAAGAAAATAAATTAAAGAGAAATTATATATTATATAACAAGGTAGTTTCACACCAAAGAGGGGTGACCCAAGATTTTATTCTGTTAGCTCATTTTTTTACAATTTATTTGGGTTAAAATTATCTTGGAAGCCCCAAGATTTGGGATACTAGATGAATAAATATGAATACTATATATATGGTGAATACAAAAAAATATTTTCCACTAAAATATCCATGAATAAAAACTACTATCACTGGATTGATAACCTACCTAAATAAATAAAGTGATGAGTTTCATGCTAAAGTAGGGTTGTTTCTTAGTTAAATATGGATCATGTCCTACTAATAAATATGATGAGTTTAAAAGGGGTCATCCTTTTAATAATAATCCATTTAATAAAAGTCCTTATTAATGCTAATAAAACATGATAATCATCCAATAACTTATTTTGTTGTTGATAAGGAATTTATAATCATCCAGTGTGATCATGAGATATATTCTTGATAAATAGAAGCTAAACAGATTTATATTCCTAGATTAGTACCAAAATATGATAATTGTATTCAATTAGTAGGGGAAATTTTATATTTAAGAAAAAACACTTCCAAAGTAACCAAATTGTTAAGTCACCCCACATACAAAGTTAGAGCCTGTGAAACACATCTAAAGGATTCACCAGAGGTCTCAAAACTCAAAATAATCACCATGGAGTCTATTTTATAGATAAAAAGCGAGTTTATGTATGCCTACAAAATTATAGAAAACCTGAAAATTCTATATTAGGAGAAATATTGACATAAAGGGTATGAGGTGAAAATGCTCTTATTATATTAAAAATTAAAGGAGGTAACTCAGTATCAACTTATATACTAAATATGATTGGGATCATCAATAATTTAGAGAGTCTAGGTTCATATATTAAACTATAATATCACATTGATTTCATTTTTCAATTACTACCAATTTTTTGATGGGTTGTTGATAGTTACAACAAGAGTGGATTCATTAAACTCTTTCCAAATATCCTCAATACATCAAGGATAATAGAGACAGACGTGGGAGATCTAGGATAAAGTGCTATATTTATGGCACAAAAAGATAAGGGTAATATTTTTGGAAGGATTAGAAATAAAATTGGTTGTGGAGAGCCCACAATTATAGTTAAATCAAAGAAGAAGAAACCTGGAAAATTCTATAATTGTAACCAATTTGTCTATTGGAGAAGGAATTGGATGGATTGACAAAAGAGTTATAAGAAGGTCTGAAAAGAGTCCAAAAAAGTTATAAAAGTTATAGAATTTATTTATTATATTCTAAAGTATATATGATACTAAATATATGTTTTACAAATGTTGAAGATATATAGGACTTTAAAACTAAATGAAGATTTGAAGGTTAAATCCGGATGTAATGAAATAAGAGGTTGAAAAATTAAATAATTAGATTCCATGAAAGAATTAAAAGTTGATTAATTTATATATATATATATATATATTCTTATCTATTTTTTTATATTCAAAATATATTTAAATTTTTTTTATTGAATAAATGAGATATTTTTTGAAACACATAAGATTCATCCAAAATTCTATAACATTCTTAAAAAGGGCACATGAATAAATAAATTTTATCTAGGATAGATTTCCTATCCAAATATAATGGAAGATCTTCCAACCATTAATTAATGAAAATTTAAAGGAATAATCTTCATTTCAATAAAATTATATAAACACATAGAATCCATATTTAATAAAAAACAATAGTTTATTTGTTAAATATTCCTACTAAAAAGAAAATAGTGTTATTTACCAACATAAATATGTTTGGGTTGAAAATTTTAAAAATATTTTGAGAAGTAATTTAATGTCTAAGAGACTATAAGGAGTATATTTGAACATAGAGAAGTTCAAAGTTAGAAAATGAAATATTATATTAGTCAAACACTAATGTGATTTCACTAAATATCCTAAATAAATTTATGATATTTTTAGTAAATGAAAAAAAACTAAAAGGTTATATTTATATACCATAATAAATTGAGTTTCTATATTTCTAAATAATAATGTGTATTAAATTGATTTTCACATTATCTTAAAGAAGTTTAGGATACAATGGTTATTCACAATGTAAATAGTTACATTTATTTCAAAAAAATAGTGATGGTATAGGTTCCAAGAATTATTATGTTAATATTATAAAGAGGTATAAGTATATAATATAATACTAATATCAAAAAAAAAATTGTTGTGAAGTTAAGGCGTTTGAATATGTTCAAAGTGTTGAACATTAGGAGTATTATTCCTATGTATCACCATCATAAAATCTATCTTACTTCATACATTTCACTCAATAAAATTTTAATGGTAGTATTTTATCAAGTGGTCACATATATTTTTGATGAGAAATACATATAGAATAAATGAGTTACAAAAATATAGAAAAAACATCAAACATAAGTATAAACTGGTAGTTTATCATATTTGATATGATAAATAGATTCTTATGTATGGTTTTGTTAAATATTCGTAAAAGAGTTTAATAATATAATATGTATCATGATTTTATAATGAAGGAAATATCCATTTATCATTCATTCATGTGTGTGGAAACATTACATGAATTATATAATGATAAATATTGCTTGAAAATAATTTTTTGAGTTATCCCGAATCTATGATCATCGTGTAGTATAATGGGTTGTGATGAGAAGTTAAGATTTAAATAAATGGAATATTTTACACGATAAAAAGAATTTTATATGAGATATGAAGAATAAATTCACGAGGTAATAAGTATATAATTATTTCATGTATTGACCTAGAAAATTATATCTTATAGAATTATATAAAATCATCGGTATACTTTGGAGTGTATGCTTATTTTTAGTCTCCATTACCCTAGTTTGTCAAGATACCTATCATAAAAACATTTATACATTGATACTATATGAAACTAAAAAGAATCTTATCTAAAAAGGGGTGGTAGTGTATCTTTCCAATCATTTATTTGGTTGGATTATAACCAAGATATAATTTTTCCAGTTGTATAATGAGTAAATATATTTTTAGCTTGATCAAATTAGAATACAGTAATACATGGACATGATTATTTAATACCATATATGGTGTTAATAGCTACTTGGATGAGGGAAATGGGATGTTATCATCTATAATATTAATTAAATATGATTAATTCATCAACTTCTTTAATCTATTTTATATAATTAAGAAAATATGAAATGGCTTATACTATATTGAATTGTTCCATGTCTAGAGGTCAATTGATTTCATGAATATAAGGATTCTATTAATGTATTCATGATATTTATGATTCATTTTATGAGGAAATTATCATATATAGAGATGATTATGTTTGATCTATATCACATTAAGACACTTATTATCATTAGTATAATGACCCAAGCCTTAAACACACGTTATTTCATAAATTTTCACATACATTTCTAATAATTAAAATCTAAGGATATAGAGGGTTAGTGTAATTAGAATATTAAATACAAAAATAAATCATCAAAAATGTAAAAACAAAATAATTATTCAAATCTCCAAATAGTGATCCTAACTCCCACATATCTTATAAATCTATATTGGGTACCCTAGGGAAAATATATAAGAAAAGGTGTGAGCTAGAAATCCCAATAAGAGAATAAACAAGGAAATAAAACATAACATGAGTGTCAAGAGACATAACATGATATCATAAAGAGAATGATCATAAGTATGGAAACATGGAATAAGGAAGTGAAATCATAAGATTATAAAATCTTGGAATATGTGGAAACAACATAACACATGACTTTAAAAACATAATTCAAGGGCCACTCACTAGATCATAATTACAAAATTGAAAATGTCCCACTGTGGATTATGTTCACTCTCAAATCAATTACATAACTACTCATGATATTTAAAGATTTAACCAATGAATTATAGGGATATAAATTTTTTTTTCCACCCATCACATATAAAAAATCACATATATTATTTTCACATGAGAAAAGAAACCACAGATAAATCATAAGCATGATCAAACCCATGAGAAGGAAGTGGGATTAATAATTCTGATTTATGGTATAATTGAATTATAAATCATAATGATTTATAAAAGATAGAGTAACTTAGTTATTTTTTAATTTAATAATTAAAATGGCATATAGGTCTTGAATATGGAATTGCATTGTAGAAAATTCAGGAGAATGAACTACATAGTTGATGCTTTATGAAATAAGAAAAGAATATTTGTAAGGAATAAAAGATAATGTTTTTTCCAAAAAACCATGAATTAAACTAATAGAGTTATAAAAAATTTAATGAAGGTTTTTAAGAATATATTCATTGTTTAAAAACATTTAATTGGTTGATGATAGACATGAGATAAGAAATATTAATGTCCACTTAAATCATGTTTACATTTTTGTAGAAATTTTGAAGGGAACTAAAAAAATTTATAAACCAAAAAATGAAAAGTATATTGAAATAGTTATATATGTTAGGTAATTATATAAAAAAAGAATAGTAAAATGGGAATAATATTTCATAAAAGAGATAAAAATAAAGAGAATATGTAACTGACAAGTAATGAGGGTGGTATAGAGGATCCCTTACCTCATGTGAAAATGTATTATAACATTATAATTAACATCTAAAATAATTAAATTAATTTTATTTAATATATAAAAAATATCTTTATTTATATTAAATTAATTTTTTAAGGTCCAATTATTATATTTTTTATTCATTTTTAATATAGTTTCCACTGACATTAGTTACTGAGGGGTTTTTGGTTAAAATATATGTGGAACTTCTAGCTTGTTGAGTGTGGTCAAATGTGTTATAAAATAAATTCATGATCACTTTAATTAAATATTTTTATGTCCTTTATTATTCAATTTTAATAATACTTACATAGTTTTAAGGTTATCCCAGAATAGACCCAAATTAAGAAGGTGCCTCGATAAGTTCATTTAAGGTGGTTAAAGTTAATATAAACATTTATTATTATTTTTACTTATGGATCATCATATATTATCATTAAATAATGTTAATAGTGTCATAAATTAAATTTTTATAAAATATATTCATTTTTAAAAAAAATTATGTTAGGTGGTTATGGAAAAAATGAAATATGTTATTCTGTGGAGGCCATAGTCCGTACATATACATGACATCATTTTCATTTTTTCAATGACTTTAAAAGAAGTTATGAAATTAATATTAAGTTAATATCATATTTAAAATTATGGTGTTATAATACATATTTTATAGATGGGTTATGATGGGTGTATATGAAGAAAAGAACAATAAAAGTAAGGTTGAGAGTATTACCTTTCCCTTAGAAATTCTCCCTTAGGTAACTAATGAAGGTTAATTATATTGGTCTTTTGGTGAGACCAAGGATTAAAGGGAATAATGAGGGTGTTGATGAGATTCCATGAAATATTTTTTTGAAAAAATATTTTTAATGGGTATATAAATGGGGAGGTTCTGAGATCCTTTTATAAGTAAAGAGAGTGGCATTTTTGTAGAATATCTTTACTTTTCAATAACTTCCTTTTATTATTCACGTCCAAATGCTCAAAAAATGTATAATAATGGTGTGGGGAAATATTTACCTTTGTTAATATCTCCATAATAAAAAATTTTACATGTTTTTCACATGATTCAACTTTTTTCACACTGTTAAACCACTTTTACCCTATTTTACCCTTACTGTGGTAAATCCACTTTCATCATCAATGACTAGTTTTAATAGAAAAAATTAAAATTGAAAATTTTTAATAATTTGAAAATTCTAATTTAAAACATGGAAATAATTTTATAGAATAAAATTTATAAGTTTTAGATAATTTTTTTTATTACCACATATAATGTGTAAAAACCTTTTCTTAGAAAGAGATTATTTTAAGATTAAAATATATGTGTGGGATAATATTACCAAGGTTTTCGATTTTTAAGACATAAATGTGTTTATTATACTACCAATTAATTTTACTTAACCTTTAAATCAATCCAATACTTAATTTTACTGAAATAATATTTTATTAAAAAAAGACAAAAAATAGTTTTTTATTAGAAAAAATATTACTTTTGTTTTATAAGGTTACACATAGGTTTTATAAATTGAAAAAATATATATTTATATTGCATAAAAGTATTAATTAAATATATATTTGATAAATTAAAGGGTTCTATAAAATTTTAAGTCTCTCTTATATACTAATAAAGTAATAAAAGTCACTATTTTGGAAGAAACTATATTTTTTAACTATTCATATGAAAATCACTTATTTTATAAAAATGTAAAAAAAAATCCAATGATAATTTTTAAATGATAAATAAAAAAAAGTAATTTTATTATATTTAGTTTATCTAATGATAAAAAAGGTAGTTTTAGATATAGGTTCTTGAAAAGTAATATCTTTTTGGAAAATGCAATTTAAATCATCAAATATATCTATATTATTACTATACAAAAAGTTATAATTATATCCAAAATTTAATATTATTAAAATATTATGTTATGATTTAGTAATAATTTGACATTTGTTCTTATCATGTATGCTACCTAATATTACACACACATATATTCAGATGGGAAATTTCTATATATAATTTTGGGGTCATTACAATATCCCCCCTTAAGAAATTTCAACCTTTAAATTTCATTCCATGCACTAGTGCGGATAAATGTGGGTACTTTTGTTTCATTATCTCTTATGGTTCCCATGAAACCTTTTCATAATTATGATTTCTCTAAAGTACCTTGACTTGGTGAGTAATCTTACTACACAAAACATTGTCTCTATAGTACAAGATCTTCATCAGCTACTCCTCATAAGAGAGATCATCCTACATGTAACATATTATTAACTGCTTTCATGTAATTCCATTATCCAAGATTGTTTTCCTCTTTAATAGTATGTTTATTTGGATTCCCAAGGATGGAGATCATTTTTTGTGGAAAACTATTTAAAGTTTGAAGATGGATTTTTTTTTGAATTAATGGAATCTAGGTATAAATGTGTAATGGATTTGTGGGATTCTCCTCGAGTTTGGAGATCACCCGAGTTGGTTTTGGGTTTTCATGTAAGAAAATAAAGTGTTAATAGTATGTAGGATAGATACACAACATGTAAGAGGAGTGAACATTGTGTAAGTTCTGCAAGTAAGATGTCATGGATCTAGAGCATAGCGTGAAGTGAGTACACACTATGTGTAGATTAAATGTCGTTAAATAATAAAAGACTGGTTTTTATTAACAAAGTGATGGGTTTTTTTGGAATATTTGATTCCTAAGGATTTCATTATGTGTAAAGGGATTATAATCTATGTAAATTTAACGAACAAGGTTTTTTAGGGAGGAGTGAAATTGATATGTTATTTCGTTCTTCCACAGCTCCTTTGGCTCTTGACCTAGAAGGATTATCCAGTTATATTTTGAGTTTCCATCCAATCGGGATTGATTAGTTTGATGATTTATTATCATTGAGATTAGGTTGTGTCTATTAGGGTGAGTTATCCTTTCTACTTATTCATTTCATTGATCACAATATCAACATTGTGTGGCATTTTCAAATCTGTTTATCCATGGTGACATCTCTTCTTGTCTTCTTCAAGATATGTGTTACAATCTTGTTCCAGGGGCCATTCCATTATTGGTTGTGGTGTGGAAGGTGTGTGTTTATTAGGTATGTATTATTTCCTCTTCTCCTCCAACCCTTATATTAAATTGGATCAATTATAATATGTGTAGATTAATTCAAGGGATTCTCTTGTCATTGTTTTGTTTCCCTTGTTGGTGGATCCTTTTTGAGCTTGTGCAACCCCATGTTTGGAGGTAGGTGGTTCAATTTGTATACTATGATAGTGAAATACATTTATCTTATTTTGAGAAATTATTTTATTAAATTAAATGGTATGATATGACTTAATTTTTGTGTGTGTATGGAACTGTGTTTTTATAAGAGATGGTTTTCCCTTGGTTTTAGGTAAATGAAAAGGGGTTTCAAAGCATTATGAAATGGTTTTATAAAATGGTTCTAAAAGAATTAATTTATGAAATGGTATTATTAATTTGTTTGGAAAATATATCACATATAAATCCTTGGGGTATTTAGGTGGACAGTATAATAATTGGTCTCGTCCACTATAAGGATATTTTCTCACAAGGATTATCTATACTCTCTAGGCCTGTTGTTCTAGGGAATTGTTAAAACTGTTGGGGGATTTAGTTTTTGGGGTGTTCCTTTTCCCTATAGACTCGTCACATATTTCTAGTGTCCAAATGTGTACATGATTATCTATGTTAGGTATGAGTTTCCAGCTATATTGACCTAGTGTGATCCATAAAATGATGTTACCCATGTTTCTACTTTTCATTTTTACTATTTTGTTGTACGTCCATAGACTTGACCTGAGAAATGATACATGATTTTTTTGTCTTTAATTGATATATCTATTGATATGTATGAATATGAAATTATTTGCAGTTGATTTACCCAATTTATTTATAATGTGGAAAAAGAGACAATTTAATTATTTTTTCCATAATGTTGATATAAAATCTATTAAACTATTATCATGAATTGTTTTCATTTAAAGTTGTGCATGATGGGATTATTGATCAGAGACATGATATATAACACCTGAACATGACACCTCTGATTCAGTTATCTCAGACCCTTCATACCTATTTAGGGGTTCGTATACCAAATTATTTTTTTGATACAAGAAAAGGCAAGGATTAATTGTGAGGAAGTGAGGTTTTCTATCAATTGGGATGGAAAGCTAGTGGTGATATGGTTGGAGTACACACACACAATCTCATGGAGTAGTTGGTTTTCCTATTTTGTATGTATTTTGTGGTTGGACATGTACATAGAGATTTGTTCTTCTATTGATTTTTTTGGTTTCTACTATTTGTTTCTAGTTATGAAATATATTTATTTACAATTATTGTCTATGTTGTACATATCTGTTCCATATTGTTGCTTTAGGTTGGAAAAAATCAATCCCTTTGTTTGTTATTCGATGACCGGGTTTTAGTCACCAGCCCATGGGGATCAGGAACACCCTTCTGGTATGTGGTGTATCAAGTTAAACACCATTTTGAGAGTTCATTTAGGAAAATTTGTTACAAAATGGTATCAAAGGTTTATTTCCTCTAGATTCCTTTTCTTGGGATGTCTGTTGTATAAGATATAGGATTTTTGAGACTTGAGAGGTATATTGTGGTGAGTGCCTGGCTAGCTCTTTCCATGATCAGACTCACGTTTCCATGTGATGTTGGGATGTGTATCTCTTATTTCGAGTTCTTGAAGTAAATATCAGTTTCTGATTATGTTTTTTCTAGTTTTAACTAATATTTTATAGTTTTCTTATAATTTCTCTTGATTTGGTGGGTAATAGCATGCCTCTGAAATGTTTTCTATGGATTCGTAGGAAGATAAAGCTGATGATCCTCAAGGTAATCCTTTAATGGATCAAAACATTATCAAGGCTATCATGTAGGAAGTTCATAATATCGAACAGGGCGTGGAACAAGTTGAAAATGTAGTTTTTGAGGTATATCCTGGAGATTTAGGAGAAAGAGATTGATCATAAGAGTTCTTATGTGAGAATCCACTGTATTTTAAAGGAAATAATAAACCCAAATAGGTGGAGGATTATAATGACAAGGTCAATCAAATATTCATCTTCCTAGAAAAATTTAGAATATCAAGGTGAAGTGTGAGGAATTAAAAATTTAGGGTCCTAGAAAGAATCAGTGGGATTCTATGGTAAAGGAAGATAAACACATGGGGTTAGACTAGATGGGTTTTATGACTCCCTTCTTATAGAAGTTTTATCTAAAGATGTCGATGATATAGAAATCAATGGAGTTCATCTCTTTTCAGTAGTGAGATCGATCAGTGTCGACGGAAACCAATGAATTTTCTAATATCGTTCATTTTTCACTAAAGTTTTTAAAGAATTACCATATGAATGCTCAAAAGTACCTACAAGATTTTCAACCAAATATCAGATCAAAGGTATTTATACTACATAATTAGACCAATATTAAGAAAGTGGAAATGTCTATGATGAAATAGATGAATTTGAAATGAAAGTTTGGATATTATTCCCTTTATCTTCCACCTATTGGAAACTTCAGTGGTGTGCTTCGAAAAAAGAGGAAGTAAAAGGATCATTGTAGGAGCAGGGGAGGGGGTTCTTGGTAGAAGGTCTCTTCAACCTCTCCAGTTGTATCTAGTAGTGTGCTTATGACTTACTATCAGTGTGGAAAGGTCACACACACATGAAATTCATTTCATTAACCTTTTTGTATGAGTAATATCTATGGATGCTTCGTTCATCTGCAAAATTTATATTAGGCTATGTCTATTCCTCGATATGGTAAGGGACCATCAGCTTTAAAGGCTACTAGGGCACATTCAGATTCATAAAAGGATATAGGGATCCAACCACAAGACTCAGGATTAAAGAAACTTCACATAGTAAATTAGTTTCTAATGGAGGTATATGTGGGTCTAACAATATTAAAAGGTACCCTATTTATTTTATCTTTAGTATCGATTGATTAATTTGATACTAGTGCTACCCACTTGTTTATATCTAGATGTTTTTTTGATATTCTAAACCTTACAATGGAACTGATATACTTTGTTAAGGATTTAGCAACACCTATTGGGATGAGGAAAGAGAATGGGTTTTGTAGTTCTTCTTTTGTACTATCGATTGCTGATGCAGTGTTAGTATAGTATTTTCTTGTTCTAGATCTAGATTAGTTCAAAATCATCATCAGGATGGATTTCCATGTTCTCAATGAGCCGAGGTTTATTATTATCATAGAAAATTTTCATTTCTTATGACCTATTAAATCTCATGGGTGTTTCAGGGAGAGTAGGATCTAATGTATGAATGTTCATGAACTTATAACCCTAAGCTTAGAATTTTTTTGTATAGTGTTTTAGTTGAGATTGATGACATTTTTGTAGTTGTTGGTCTTCCCACCATTATTCAGAACTTTCCTAATGTTTTCACTGATGATTTCTATGGGATTCCTCTACAGAGGGAGGAAAAGTTTATAATTGAAATTGTTTTAGGAATTAATCCTATATCGATATATTTTTATCATATAGAAACAAAATAGTTGGAAGATCTCAAGACTTAGTTGGATAATCCAGTGGTGAAATATTTTTTTCTCCCTAGTATTTTGCCTTGGAAACCCTAGTGCTCTTGTCCAAGAAGGTAGATGGTTCACTCTAGTTTTAAGTTAACTATCGGAAGACGAACATGGTAATAGTTAATAATATGTATCCTTTTATTTTTGTGGATGATTTGTTTGATTAGTTAAATGGATAAAATTGGTTCTTTAAGATCTATATTTGATCGAGTTATCATCATCTTATAGTTAGATAATGTGATATACTGAAAGAAATTTTTAAGAGAAGGTATGGGAATTATGAATATCTTGTGATGATGTTTGGTCTGACTAATTCTCATATAGTATTCATTTATTTGATGAAAATAAATTTCCATTAGTATCTAAAAATTGTTTTGGTAGTGTTCATGGACGACATTTTGGTTTACTCGAGATCTGAGCATGAGCACGAGCACTATCTGAGTTTGGTTTTTAGAATGAAGGGGAATCCCGATTTGTATGGAATTACTTATAAATGAAACTTCTAGATTCATAAAGTGAAATTATTAGGGAATTTAATTTCTGATCATGGATTATCAGTTGATCAAGATAAGTTAAAGGGTCTCTTTTCATGGGGAGAGCCATGTAATGTCTTTGAGATTCAGAGATTCTTTGGTCTTTCTAGATATTATTGGTAATTCGTTAAGGATTTATAAAATTTTGTGTCACCATTGACTAATCTTACTAGGAAATTGATAAAATTCACATGGGATGAAAAGTGATAGTCTTCTTTCGATGAGATGAAACAAATTTTGACATTAGCTCATATTCTGATCAAACTTGAGCCCGGTAAGATGTTTGTGATTTTCTGTGAATATTCTTATGCTGGTTTGGGTTGTGTGATCATATAGAATGATAATGTAGTAGCTAATGGATTTCTTTAGCTTCAAATTCTAGAGAAAAATTTCCCAACTCATGATTTAGAGATTTCTATAGTTATGAATACACTTAAGTGTTGGAAGCATTATTGTTTTTGGGAAATGTTCATAGTATTTTTTACCACAATATTTTAATTTATGTCTTTTCATAGAAAGACTTGAATATTAAATAGAGGAGATGGGTGGAATACCTTTATATGTTTGACTTTGATATCACCTACAACTCGAGGAAGTTTATTTTTTTGGAAGACACTAATATAAGGAATGTTCCATCACAATATATTTTTGGAATTTAAGGAAGAGTGTAACCTTATGGGTATTTTTACTCAGTTGTATCTAGATGCACAAGAAGATGTTTTAGGTACGCATCTGACCAATGTTCAGTAACCCTTAAATCTTCATAAGTGTTTTATGAAGAATTAGCAGCAAGATGATGATATCATAGGAATTAGAGAAAATATATTTGATGGAGAGACTATTTCTGCATGTTCTCTATATTCAAATGGTATTCTCTGTTTTGGGGATCAATTTTTCATCCTAGAATCTATGAGGAGATCATTTTTATCTGATTTTCAAAATTCTTCACGGTATTTTCATCTAGTAACAATGATGTTATATTATGACTTGATATGGTGATTCTGGTAGCCAGTTCTGCTACGTGAAATTACTGATTTTGTGTGTAGCAGCCCGAGATTTTATGAAAAATATTCTTTTTATTTCACTAATTTCTTGTGTTGTACGCTACACCAAAAGGATCTTGCACAACACGCATCCTTGACTTGCCTTGCATTACACGCAATCGCGACCTTCCTCGATAGCGTGTGTAGTACGCAATAACGAGTTTCACTAAACAGCGATATGCTATTAAAATGTTATTAAAATTAGCCGTTATGAATAGTAATAACCACTTTTTGAAATTTTGTAAATTTTATTTTTCAAAATGGATTTCATTTTTGGATTCGGAGTATCGAATTTAGCCTAAGGTGAAATTTTGGTACATTTCGGATAACTTTCATATTCTGATGAATAGTGAAAATTACTAAATTTTAATTAAAAACAACCTTTTTAATCGAAATAATTAATAGTGATAAATTATTAATTTGAGTGGTTTTAAAGTATATTTAGAATATATTTTTACAATTTAATACAATGTTGGTCATTGGTTGTAATTTCACATTTAAACCAGACATAATCAAGTGTCAATCTTTTGATAGATATTGTTTCTTAAAAAAACACGCTATTTGTTTTAACATCGGGATTTAATTATAAAAATAATTAATGAAACTTCTATGTTATGAATTTGGTAAAATAGACTTTATTTTTGAATTCGCAATATAAAATATAGCTTAGGATGAAATTTTGGCATTGTTCTGAAAAACATCAATTTTTGATGAATAGTGAAACTACTAAGTGGTAGGTTAAAAACTGAATTTTGCATAAAACTTAATTTTACCGCTTCTGTGAATGGAATTTCGAAAATCCGAGAGACACGGTTAATATCAAGGACTAAAATGTGGTTCAATGAGATGAAAATAATTTTTTGGTGAATAGTAACTTTTTACTTTTTTTACCGTGGTTAATAGTAAATAGGGTAACTAAGGGTAAATATGATATTACTATTACCCTAACACATGTCCTAATTCTATTGGATAAGTGTAATTCGACCAAAAACAAACTTAGGAATAAAAAATGACCATTTAGGCCCACTTGGATTAGATTAGGACATTTATTATTAATTTATTTAAAGAAGGGTTAAAATAGTTAAAATCAAAGTTTAATAAGTAAATCATTTTTAATATGGGGTTATACATAAGATAAATTCGATTTTAAATATTCATTAGAAATCTAAAAAGATTTTCTACATGATGGTATTTTATTTGTAATTTTTATACATCAAATAATTTAATTTATTTATGACACAAAGATGATGCAGTAATTATCTTATTAATGAAATATTGACATAATTGATGTTATAAACACCAAAATAAATGTAATTTGAAACTTTTTATGAATTACACTAATTTTCTAGGTTACTATGATATATTAGTGTTGATTTAATCAACTTGGTTCGAACATATAATTCTGTTATGACTTTCACAAAAATCATATATCAAATAGTGTCAAAATTGACACAAAATAGTTTTTAAATCAAATATTATATTACTAATTGTTATTTTATTCCTAAAAATCTACGGTTCGGCCAAATGACTTAGATAAGGATATATATATTAATAATAAACAATTTGGGGTTCATTTGGCATGTTATAGTAAGTGTATTAACCATATAGTGAAAGAAAACAAAAAGACACGGTAAAAGTTAAATTAATTAACTTAGAGTTAAATCTAATTGATAAGGTTAAAATAATACCCTAAACTTGTCTAAATACTATTGGTTGATAGGATTTCGACCCATCCCCACTTTAGCTTCGAAATAAGACCCTTTGGAACCATTATAAACCGATTTTGACTTTAATATAAAATAATATTTTGAGATATTCCTAAGGTGCCCCTCTCCTCCCTTATAAAAGGGCACCTCCTCCCCCTCCTCCTCACACCAATTTTGAGCACTCAAGCTCGGCCAACCCCTGCCATTTTCTCCTCTCCACTTCCCTAGAATAATCCTAGAGGTCCTGGTCTTCTCCAAAGACCAATCTTAGTTCCCTAAGTTGAGGATTCAAAGAGGCGTTCCAAAGAAGAGGTAATATCCATTACCGACCTTTTCAATTTCTTTTTTCTTCAACTTCTTCTTCTTTAGTTGTTTCATGATAAAGTAATAACATCAGTATTACTTACATACTGATATGTTATTATAAATATGAAACAACCCTAATTCACCTTCTATCCATCCTACGGAAAAATGAAATCACCGCACGTGCGTACGTACGGAATACCGTCTCCACGCCGTGGTGTAATCTATTTTCCACCATCACCTTACAAGGATGGGTATAATGGTGTAATGAGTAACTATATATGATTATTATAAAGTAATATTGTTACTGAAATAATATATATATACTCCAATACATTTCCACGATCATAGGAACGATATCATCACTTGTGCGTACGTACGGAATACCGTCTCCACGATGTGATGCGACTCGTTCTACATGATCTTCATTTCATAATGATTATATAAATGAATTGAGTGAATGAATATGGTATATACTACACTAATACCATTCTGTAAATGAATTATCTATAACCTAAAGATAAGAATAAGAATTTATTCGACAAAACACGCATAAGAACAAAAAGTTATAAAGACCCGAGTAACAAGTAACAATGAAATATTACTAACAAGAAGCTAATAATATGACCATATATGATATCATATAAATATGTATGATTCTGGAATAAGTCAATAACATTATTTAAACCATTATACAGGAGCTTCGGACACGAACAAAGCAAATCGGACCTAAGGTAAGGGAAATATCACAATCTCATTTTTATTCGAGATTGTTTATACTTTGAAATTTACTGGGGTGTATTTTATCATCCACATCCATGTTTCCTCAACATGTAATATTATTTTCATCCACCTACAATTGTTTAAAACCTATTTTACCCTTTGGTGAGTTTTTAGTAAAAGATATGAAAGGAATCTTTTATCGTTTTTCATACGAGGTACTTTTTGACTTTCCCGACAAAAGTACGAAGAATGTTTTTTTTAACTTATACGGCATGAATGGATTTTTAAAAAATTGTTTCCAAGAAGATTCCTTTACAAGTTTTCAAGTTTATTTTTCATCAACTTCTTTTATTTTAAAGTTGTATGACATGTTATGAAAGGAAAAATGTTTTTGAAGAAGAAAGGATATTTTCCTCAAGAATGGAGTTCAAGTGATTTTCAAAATTATTTTCCATCTAAGATAATAAAGGGTTCTGTTTTTATCCCTATTATTACATTGATTTGATCATGTTGTGATGGAATTATTTTTATGAATTCCTTTATCATATATGAATTGATTTATGATGTCATGATGTTTCAAGAATCCCATTTTTGTTACCTATGTTATGCGATGATGTATGTTTTATGATTATGTGGCACACATAAGAAAGGATTCATTATAAGATGGGTGGGACCTATATCTCCCTCCAATGCATTGGGTAAAGATTTTATATCTCATGAGATAGACATGGCTGGAACGGAAGGTTATTTCGGTTCAGTGATACAGGACTGAAACGAGGAGTGAACTCGGTTCAGAAAGGGACTTTGTCCACTAAGATAGTCTTGGCAATGAGTCATGACTAACAAGAAATGATTTTCCATGATTATGTGTGCATGCCACAAAGTTTCAAGTTTTATGTTATGATTATGGGGATCTCATTTTCACTTCTATGATTTATTCCATGTTAAGATATTATGATCTCTTTTGCAGGTTTTGATTTTCATAAAGATATGATATGATTTTTATTTCCTTTATTTGCCCTTGCTGAGCATTTGAGCTCACCCTTTTATGTTTTCTTTTCCCCAGGTCAGGAAGATGGATATTAAGTAGAATTTGCTAAAAGGGACCCTAGATATGATGAAATAAATGGGAGACACTGTAGAAGATTTATGAACCAGTTGTTTATGTTTCCCAGTTTCTAAAGACACTATACCTATACGGTCCTTTGTGGTTTTGTCATATGTTGTAATAAGTGTGCTTCAAATTTTAAGTATTAAAAATGTATGTAAAGTATGGGTCGTTACAGTTGGTATCAGAGGAAAGGTTTAGTCAACCTTTGGAAAATAGGATGCGAGAACTTTAGTGAGATCCCTAGATATATTTATAAGGTATGTCTAGGGATGTCCTTAAGGATAAGTATACATATAGGATACATTCCTAGAACTACGGTAACGATCATAGAATTTAACCTAAGATGATAGATATTGAGGATACTCCACCTTTATTATGTTGTTTTCCCAAGCATGATTTTTGCCTCTCACACTATTCTTTTTGGGTTTTAGACGATGGCTGGAACCCGAAGGAACCGTGTTGATCAATGCAATGGACAATGCAATGATTGCCCTCCTGAACAAACAAATGTTATGGGAGATGGAGTGCAAAATCTTATTTCTATACTTACACAAGCTATGAATCATTCTGGACTTCCAAATGAGCAGAGAAGGGAACAGTATTCTATTGAGTCCTTCATGAGGCAACGTCCACCTTCTTTCAGTGGGACTTCCGATCCACTTGGTGCTGAACAATGGATCAATACTACTGAAAAGATATTTTCAGTTCTTCAATGTTCTGAACATGATAAAGTCATCTTAGCAGTGTATCGTTTGGAAGGTGATGCTGATCAATGGTGGAATCTTATCAAGAATACGAGGCCAAGATATGAAATTGAGTCCATGGAATGGGACGAGTTCAAGAACTTGTTTTTCAGTAAGTACTTCCCTCGTATTCTTCGAACAAAGATGGAAAAGGAGTTTCTTGAGCTGAAGCAGAAGGATGAGGAATCTGTTGGTATATACGAAGCAAATTTTACAAGACTTGCAAGGTATGCATCTGGCATTATCATCCAACCTGAAAGTAAAGTTGATCGATTTTTCAGTGGCTTAAAACCAAGTCTTCGAAGGGAATTAGCTATAAGAGACTTCAGTAGCTATGAAGAAATTGTGCGTTGTGCTATCAAGGTAGAAATGGAAGTTGGTGTTACATATCCATCTCATGGTTTTGAAAAGAAACGAAAGATGGAGTTCAAGGAGAAATCTCAAAATAATGGTGAAAAGAAGATGAATGTTTCCTTATGCACAAAGTGTGGAAAGAAGCATGGTGGAGATTGTCTTAAAGGGACTAGAAAATGTTTTAAGTGTGGAAAAGAAGGTCATCGAGTAGCTGAGTGTCGAAGTAATGGAAAAAGGGTTTCTAATGATGTGAACAAAGCAAACACTGCAGAGAACGCACCACCAACACTTCAATGTTTCAAGTGCAAGGAGATGGGACATTATGCCAATAAATGCCCTAATCCAAGGGTTAGTGACGATCAACATGAGCAACCACTTAAGGCAAAGGACAAAGGGAAGTCACATGCGATCTCTATTGGCAATGTTGAATATGACAATGATGTGGTGGAATGATTAAGTGTTTATGTAATGGGATTCCAAAATAATGTTGTATCATGTGGTATTGGAATATTTATGTATTTGTCTAATGTGGTATTCAAAGTAATTGAGATATTATGCGCATAATGAAGGGAAAACGAGAAAATGAAATGTATAACAGTATTCATGAGCTCATGATTGATATAAGGACTAAGTGATATCATGGTTTGAGTATATAGAATTTTGAGGATTTTGGTATGTGGAAAGTGTTAACTTTAAACTGCATTCATGTTTTCACTAAGGTATTCAAGAGAATACATGATTAAGGCCTTTGAATGTTTGGGATGTGACCAACAAGACATATATATGGGGATTAACGATAGTATTAAATCTCTGGTAATCGTTTTCACTATATTATGAGAGTGGACTACAGTATTATGGATAATCCTAAAGATTAGAATGGATTATGTTGGACATAAGTTAGTATTGTTTAAGGATATAAGTTTTTTTTTCGATGTTATAGTAATATAGTTTTAGAAAAAGGGACAACCTGCAGGACGGGCGACAGCCCATCGCGTCGGACAAGGTCGTAGGAATCGAACCCACAACCGAAGTGCGACTGGCCTTTATCGCCTACCACTGGCCTACAGGAAGTCCCTGTTTAGTAGAAACTAGTTTTATTATATTAAGCAGTATGATATATGAAGTATAAGTCCATTTTAGGAACAATATATGATTAATCTCACTATAGATCGACTTATGTATATAATTTTTGCTAACCTTTTGTTTGAGACAGATGGAATGACCCGTCATTCTATCACATGATCTGCTAACACTTCACAAATAACAAATTCAACTTCATTTATTTAAGAGATGAAGTTGAAATTGTTAAAGGAACGAACAACAACGAGGTTTACCAACATAAAGTAAGTATTTATTCTAATTCAAATTCTTTAACTTTAGGGAAACGATCTTGAAAACCAAAAATGTTGTCCTAGTGATCTTATATCTGATGAATCAGATGGTACCTTAGATCGTCACAAATTTATGGCTTTGTGATTACTGGCTTTTCCATAGCCATGTTCTCTACCACTCTCCATCAGAACATGATGGTTAGATTTTTCTTCCATATCCATATTTTCACCTATGTGGAAACCCAGTGATTAGTTTATTTGGGTAACCGTTAGGTTTCATACTTTTGTTTTTAATGATTGGTTTTGGTATTCCTTTTTACGATGTGGGATTCTATTAAAGAAACTTTCGAATAGTAAACCATTTATAACCCCGACGAATTTCTAGGGCGAAATTCATTTTAAGGGGGGTAGAATGTAGCAGCCCGAGATTTTATGAAAAATATTCTTTTTATTTCACTAATGTCTTGTGTTGTACGCTACACCAAAAGGATCTTGCACAACACGCATCCTTGACTTGCCTTGCATTACACGCAATCGCGACCTTCCTCGATAGCGTGTGTAGTACGCAATAACGAGTTTCACTAAACAACGATATGCTATTAAAATGTTATTAAAATTAGCCGTTATGAATAGTAATAACCACTTTTTGAAATTTTGTAAATTTTATTTTTCAAAATGGATTTCATTTTTGGATTCGGAGTATCGAATTTAGCCTAAGGTGAAATTTTGGTACATTTCGGATAACTTTCATATTCTGATGAATAGTGAAAATTACTAAATTTTAATTAAAAACAACCTTTTTAATCGAAATAATTAATAGTGATAAATTATTAATTTGAGTGGTTTTAAAGTATATTTAGAATATATTTTTACAATTTAATACAATGTTGGTCATTGGTTGTAATTTCACATTTAAACCAGACATAATCAAGTGTCAATCTTTTGATAGATATTGTTTCTTAAAAAAACACGCTATTTGTTTTAACATCAGGATTTAATTATAAAAATAATTAATGAAACTTCTATGTTATGAATTTGGTAAAATAGACTTTATTTTTGAATTCGCAATATAAAATATAGCTTAGGATGAAATTTTGGCATTGTTCTGAAAAACATCAATTTTTGATGAATAGTGAAACTACTAAGTGGTAGGTTAAAAACTGAATTTTGCATAAAACTTAATTTTACCGCTTCTGTGAATGGAATTTCTAAAATCCGAGAGACACGGTTAATATCAAGGACTAAAATGTGGTTCAATGAGATGAAAATAATTTTTTGGTGAATAGTAACTTTTTACTTTTTTTACCGTGGTTAATAGTAAATAGGGTAACTAAGGGTAAATATGATATTACTATTACCCTAACACATGTCCTAATTCTATTGGATAAGTGTAATTCGACCAAAAACAAACTTAGGAATAAAAAATGACCATTTAGGCCTACTTGGATTAGATTAGGACATTTATTATTAATTTATTTAAAGAAGGGTTAAAATAGTTAAAATCAAAGTTTAATAAGTAAATCATTTTTAATATGGGGTTATACATAAGATAAATTCGATTTTAAATATTCATTAGAAATCTAAAAAGATTTTCTACATGATGGTATTTTATTTGTAATTTTTATACATCAAATAATTTAATTTATTTATGACACAAAGATGATGCAGTAATTATCTTATTAATGAAATATTGACATAATTGATGTTATAAACACCAAAATAAATGTAATTTGAAACTTTTTATGAATTACACTAATTTTCTAGGTTACTATGATATATTAGTGTTGATTTAATCAACTTGGTTCGAACATATAATTCTGTTATGACTTTCACAAAAATCATATATCAAATAGTGTCAAAATTGACACAAAATAGTTTTTAAATCAAATATTATATTACTAATTGTTATTTTATTCCTAAAAATCTACGGTTCGGCCAAATGACTTAGATAAGGATATATATATTAATAATAAACAATTTGGGGTTCATTTGGCATGTTATAGTAAGTGTATTAACCATATAGTGAAAGAAAACAAAAAGACACAGTAAAAGTTAAATTAATTAACTTAGAGTTAAATCTAATTGATAAGGTTACAATAATACCCTAAACTTGTCTAAATACTATTGGTTGATAGGATTTCGACCCATCCCCACTTTAGCTTCGAAATAAGACCCTTTGGAACCATTATAAACCGATTTTGACTTTAATATAAAATAATATTTTGAGATATTCCTAAGGTGCCCCTCTCCTCCCTTATAAAAGGGCACCTCCTCCCCCTCCTCCTCACACCAATTTTGAGCACTCAAGCTCGGCCAACCCCTGACATTTTCTCCTCTCCACTTCCCTAGAATAATCCTAGAGGTCCTGGTCTTCTCCAAAGACCAATCTTAGTTCCCTAAGTTGAGGATTCAAAGAGGCGTTCCAAAGAAGAGGTAATATCCATTACCGACCTTTTCAATTTCTTTTTTCTTCAACTTCTTCTTCTTTAGTTGTTTCATGATAAAGTAATAACATCAGTATTACTTACATACTGATATGTTATTATAAATATGAAACAACCCTAATTCACCTTCTATCCATCCTACGGAAAAATGAAATCACCGCACGTGCGTACGTACGGAATACCGTCTCCACGCCGTGGTGTAATCTATTTTCCACCATCACCTTACAAGGATGGGTATAATGGTGTAATGAGTAACTATATATGATTATTATAAAGTAATATTGTTACTGAAATAATATATATATACTCCAATACATTTCCACGATCATAGGAACGATATCATCACTTGTGCGTACGTACGGAATACCGTCTCCACGATGTGATGCGACTCGTTCTACATGATCTTCATTTCATAATGATTATATAAATGAATTGAGTGAATGAATATGGTATATACTACACTAATACCATTCTGTAAATGAATTATCTATAACCTAAAGATAAGAATAAGAATTTATTCGACAAAACACGCATAAGAACAAAAAGTTATAAAGACCCGAGTAACAAGTAACAATGAAATATTACTAACAAGAAGCTAATAATATGACCATATATATGATATCATATAAATATGTATGATTCTGGAATAAGTCAATAACATTATTTAAACCATTATACAGGAGCTTCGGACACGAACAAAGCAAATCGGACCTAAGGTAAGGGAAATATCACAATCTCATTTTTATTCGAGATTGTTTATACTTTGAAATTTACTGGGGTGTATTTTATCATCCACATCCATGTTTCCTCAACATGTAATATTATTTTCATCCACCTACAATTGTTTAAAACCTATTTTACCCTTTGGTGAGTTTTTAGTAAAAGATATGAAAGGAATCTTTTATCGTTTTTCATACGAGGTACTTTTTGACTTTCCCGACAAAAGTACGAAGAATGTTTTTTTTAACTTATACGGCATGAATGGATTTTTAAAAAATTGTTTCCAAGAAGATTCCTTTACAAGTTTTCAAGTTTATTTTTCATCAACTTCTTTTATTTTAAAGTTGTATGACATGTTATGAAAGGAAAAATGTTTTTGAAGAAGAAAGGATATTTTCCTCAAGAATGGAGTTCAAGTGATTTTCAAAATTATTTTCCATCTAAGATAATAAAGGGTTCTGTTTTTATCCCTATTATTACATTGATTTGATCATGTTGTGATGGAATTATTTTTATGAATTCCTTTATCATATATGAATTGATTTATGATGTCATGATGTTTCAAGAATCCCATTTTTGTTACCTATGTTATGCGATGATGTATGTTTTATGATTATGTGGCACACATAAGAAAGGATTCATTATAAGATGGGTGGGACCTATATCTCCCTCCAATGCATTGGGTAAAGATTTTATATCTCATGAGATAGACATGGCTGGAACGGAAGGTTATTTCGGTTCAGTGATACAGGACTGAAACGAGGAGTGAACTCGGTTCAGAAAGGGACTTTGTCCACTAAGATAGTCTTGGCAATGAGTCATGACTAACAAGAAATGATTTTCCATGATTATGTGTGCATGCCACAAAGTTTCAAGTTTTATGTTATGATTATGGGGATCTCATTTTCACTTCTATGATTTATTCCATGTTAAGATATTATGATCTCTTTTGCAGGTTTTGATTTTCATAAAGATATGATATGATTTTTATTTCCTTTATTTGCCCTTGCTGAGCATTTGAGCTCACCCTTTTATGTTTTCTTTTCCCCAGGCCAGGAAGATGGATATTAAGTAGAATATGCTAAAAGGGACCCTAGATATGATGAAATAAATGGGAGACACTGTAGAAGATTTATGAACCAGTTGTTTATGTTTCCCAGTTTCTAAAGACACTATACCTATACGGTCCTTTGTGGTTTTGTCATATGTTGTAATAAGTGTGCTTCAAATTTTAAGTATTAAAAATGTATGTAAAGTATGGGTCGTTATATTGTGTCCCACTGTTAAACCTACAAATAGATAAATGCAGATTATTTAAAAAATTATAGTTTTCTATATCCTCTATCGGGGTTGGTTTGAAAATGGGATGAAGTATCTATGGACTTTTTTATTGGGTTACGATAGAATCCCTAAGGGAGGAATTATATCAGGGTGGTGATTGATTGGTTGAAAAATTCACCTCATTTCATTCTGACCAGGGAAACCACTAATGTAACATCTTGAAATAGGTTCCACTCACTGGTGTCCCAATCTAGTAGGCCATATTACCTCAAGCGCATCACCTGGCACACTAGAGGTTCCTAAGTAGTAGTGAGGGTCTGATAAGTTATTCATGGAGTGACTATACCCTCTTTTATAAAAGTAACACACCATTGTAAATAGATAAAAAATAGAAGAAGCATATATATAACCATAAAAAAATAACAAAAACTCATAATTATAAATGTAGGAAATACAATATCCAACTAAAGTATAAAATATTCCATTTTATATACATGTATTATGTATAAAATGAAAATAAAATGTAAAGACACTATCAACTTCCAAGAAGTCCCAGAACCACATCAGGATCCCTTATCTAAGATTCATCCCAACTTATCCATCAAACTCAGGGACTTTAACATTAACCTATTCAGAAAACACAAATTCTATTCGATTACCGATTAGGTAGCCTGAGTAGGGTGTGAGTAAAACTCATTAGGCCACCACCAATGGTGTATAATACAATAACTAGTCAAATAATAGTATATATAGTTTTATAAATAAATAACTACAATTAATAGGTAAAATATTATCACATTATCGATTAATCTTTATTTAACTATGTAAAACCTCGGGTTCCTATAGACTCCTGAACCATAATATCTACTTCGATCTATGTCAGAGTCTAATCCATTCCACGTTATGAATTAACAATTCATTTAATAAATTTTATTTCATTATCCATTTCATTTATTTTCATTACTATGGCTAATTGGATTCATAATCCAATGTCAGTATCATGGGAATAGATAATCATGTCTAACACCCTGTGGATATTTGGAGCAATAGTCCATGTCCCACACCCCAAGGGTATTTAGGTCCTCAGTCCTTGTCCCATATAAATATTTTCATGCATGTACTTTTTTACACTATGGTTATTTGAAGTTTCTTTTCTTGTACCACACTCGTTCATCAATCAATTACAGATGTGTATTTGGAGAATTGGTCCATGACCCATACACATACATCATTCATTCATAAGAATCAAAATATCACAATCTTCAATAAATAATTTCTTCCAAGATTAATCAACATTAATATTCATATTACTTTAACTCTCATTAGTTAATTTCACAACTAATTAAACAATTTTATGACATTAATTAATTCTACCATGAATTAATCATATATACCACATTAATTAATTCAACAATTAATCAATCACTTACTTCACATTAATTAATTCTAAAATTAATTAATTATATCCTTCACAATAATTAATTAAAAAATTAGTTAATCACATTCATTAAATTAAAAAATCTTAACATGGAAATAATTAATTCAACAATTAATTATTTTCATTCTTAATTAAAAATTATGACAAATAATTCATCAATTAATTATCCTGATTCAATAATTCCACGGTTTAATCAAATAACCAAATTCTCAACTAATTAATTGACAACATTAATTAATTATCCTATATACTATAAATTTATAAGTGAATCCTAGAAATTATATAATCACATACTCATAAAAAATATCATGATTTTTGGATTTTATGATAGAACACCTAAGTCGATTTGTTGACGAATGATTTCTGAACAAAAATCCCCAAAATTGAGCAACACAACGATGTAGATTTAGATCCTTATCTCAAAAAACTAAATCAAGATTAAGGAAATAAAGATCTTCCCAAACTATATCTCGATATATAATTAGAGACCTAGATCTCACAAAAAAGATATAGATATAACAAAATAGTGGATAACGTGCCTTAAAAATAATCGTAGAAGAAAGAACGATGAATAAAAAATCATTGGGATAGTATCCACTTACAACGAGAGATGAAGATCTTTGATCCAGGATTCAAATGGAAAAGAATGAAGTTTGAATGGCCTTGGAATCCCTCCGGAGAGCTCCAAAATCATGGAAGAGCTCCTAAGGTCAAATGGGGGTCAAAATAGGTGAGTTATGAGGGTTTGGGGAATTTTAAAATAATTTTTTTCAGAGTGTTTAATTACAACACACAGTTTCATGTACAGGGGTTCATGGTTTTCCCTAACCATGCACCAATTTTTTCTGGGGTGCATGGTTTCTCTTTTTAGGGTGCACAGTTTGACAAACCATGAACCATCCATGCGAACCCCCACTACCCAGGGTTGCATGTTTTCTTGGGCTAGGGAGCACGGTTTTCTCTAAACATGCTCAAACAATGCACAACCCATTTTCTTTAATTTTTCTTAATTATCACCTAAACACACCCCAAAGTATAATTGAAACCAAAATTACTCAAAACATTGCAAAAGAGTACATGAAATCTAGCCTGAGATAACTCCAAAAAAGGTTGGAATCTTACAATCATCCCATTGTATAACAAATCATCCTTGAGTTACACTCCCAAGGATCTAAAATATTCCAAGTCAAAAATATTGGGCCACTGAGCCCTCATATATGCTTCCCTTTCCCATGTTTCCCCGCAATACTTTCTCATTGTGATCCAATACATGTATCAGATGCTCCTCAAAGGACACATCAATCTCAAGCTCAACATTATCCACATCAATCACATTTAAGAGTTTGGTTGAAGCCACTATAGTTGTGATACCTAGAAAATTTAATGCATCACACTATATTTCTGTGGAAGATCCAATCTGTATGCCACTTTCCTATTTCACTCTACAACCAAAAACTATCCAACGAACCTGGGAACCAACTTTACCTGCCTCTATATCCTATGGTGACCCAACCTAGGAAACACCCAAAGGAATACATGATCACCCTCTGCAAACTCTTGGATTCCTCTATGTCTATCATCATATGGATTTTTCATACTCTAATCCATAACAAAACATTTTCGAATCTGTTGAACTTGCTTCGATGTCTCGTGCATGAGACTTGGTCCCAATAACTTTGACTCAACTGCCTCCATCTATCATATTAGTGATCTATATGGCCAACCATAAAGATCCTCATATGGTTCCATATACATAGTTTCCTAATATCTTTTATTATAGGTGAACTCCACTAATTGCAAGTGCTTCTCCCATGACTCACTGAAGTCGAGAACATACACCTGAAAGAAATCCTCAAGCACCTTTATCATACACTCTGACTAACCATCCATCTTTGGTTGAAAATCTCTACTCAAAATAACCTATGCACCATGACATTTTTGTAATCCATACCAAAATCATGAAGTAAATCATGATTCACGATCTGAAACTATAGTCTGTGGAAACCCATACAGAAGGACTATCTCTTGAGCATACAAAAATCCCAACATCTCTACTGAGAAATTCTCCCCTATTGGCATGAAATGTACTACTTTCTTTAGTCAATTAATAATAACCCAAATAATATAATTCTTCCTAATCTTATTCAGAAGACCTACCAAAAAGTCCATTGTCACGTCATCCCACTTCCATTATGGAATAGGAAATAGTTGTTGAAATACTCAAGGTCATTGATGACATGACTTCACCTGCAGACAGGTGTATCAACGTTTCAAGAACCCTTATATCTTCTTTTTCATGCCTAACCACCAAAACTGTCATCATAGGTCATGGTACATTTTGTTCAAAACTGGATGTACCTCTCACTTCAAGGAATGAAATTTCTACATGAGCTCATCTCATCTGTTCATAGGAACAATAACTTGATTCCTCACATAGATAATCTCATCCCCATCTATCAACCAATCTGGTAATAGTGTATATAGTTGTAAAAATCAATAACAACAATGTATAGTTAAAAAATTATCACATTATCAATTAATATTTATTTAACTCTTAAACCCTCAGGTTCTAATGGAAACACAAACCACAATACCTTCTTCGACCTATGCTAGAGTCTGATCCATTCCATATTATCAATTCAAAATTCATTTAATAAATTAGATTTAATTATCCATTTCATTTCATTTAATTATTATGACTAATTAGATCCATAATCCAATTTCAATCTCAAGGGCGTATATCGTCATGTCTGACACCCCATGGTTCTTTGAAATGTCAGTCTGTGTCCCACACCTCATGGATATTTGGATCCTCAGTCTCTGACCCAAAAATATTCACATCCATAAACATTTTCACACTATGGGTGTTTAAAACGTCTGTCCATATACCAAAATCATTCATTAGTCAATTAAACATGGGTATTTGGAGCATCATTCCATGTCCAATACTCATACATAATTCATTCACAAGCATCACAGTATCACATGATTCACTGTATCATTTCATCCAAGATTAACCAAAATTAATCTTCTTATTACTTTAAATATCATTAATTAATTCAATAATTAATTAATAACTTTCATGGAATTAATTAATTATAACATTAATTAATCATATCTATCACATTAATTAATTAAATAAATAATTAATCACTTACTTTACATTTATTAATTATATAATTAACTAATCAAATCCTTCACATTAATTAATTCAAAAATTAATTAATCACATTCATTTTATTGAAAAATCTTAGCATGATAAAAATTAATTCAACAATTAATGATTTCGATTCTCAATTCAACATTCTGATAATTAATTCATCAATTTATTATCCCAAACCCATAAGTATATAGGTTAATCAAGTCCACAACTTCTCAATTAATCATTTTACCAAATTAATTAATTTAACCACATAATATCAATTGACAATAAAATAATAGAAATTATAAAATTACATACATATAAACAATATCAAGAGCATGTGATTAGATAATAGAGCACCTACCTTGATTTTTTGAGGAATGATTTCCCTATGGAAATTCCAAAAATTGAGCAGCACAACGATGGATTTTTAGATCTATATCTTAAATCCCTAAATCAAGATTTAGGAAATAAATATATTTACAAACTAGATCATGATATAGAATCATAGAACTAGATATTATAAAAAAGAAATAGGTATAACAAAAAAGTGGATAAATTCCCTTTAAAAGAATGGGAGAATAAATGAGGATGAATGAGAAAGTAACAAGATAATATCCACTTACCAAGAGGGAAAAATATCTTCAATCCATGATTCAAATCATGTAGAAATAATGTAGGATGTCCATTGAATCCATTTAAAGATACCTAAAATCATGTAAGAACTCCTAGGGTAAAAATTGGGGCGTTTCGAGGGTTCAGGTAATTGTAAAATAATTTTTTGATAGAATTTAATTCCTGTGCATGGTTTCCTGATCAAGGGCACAAGGTTTTCCCTAACCATTCTCCAACCATGATCCAGTAATTTTTAGGGTTCACAATTTCTCTTTTTATGGAACACTATCTGAAAAACCACGTGCGATCTATGTAAAACCCCATTATCTAGGGTTGCATAATTTCCTTATGTAGGGGCACACAATTTTCTATAATTATGCTCCAACCATGAATGAACCATTCTCTCATATTTTTATTAATTATAAACCAAACTCACCCCAATGTATAACAAAAAAATGTAATAAAAAAAGTAAAAATATTATCTGAATTAAATCCCTATAAAACTCTAAAAGTTCACCATCTTATAAATAATGTTGAAGATCTGGGTAAGTTGTATGTAAAGGATGTTATATGGTTACATGAGGTTCTTTATGACACTATTTTAGAAGGGTATCCTTGGTTTAATTCAAGGTTTAAGATAAGTATTCAAGAGGTTATGGGGACTCAGATCAGGTTGAGTAAAACATATCATCCCTAGATAGATGGTCTGATGAAGCATGCAATTCAGATTTTATAAGATATTATCCATACCTATGTTTGTATTTTAGAAGATCATGGGATATCCGTCTAAGATTGGTTTATTTTTCTTAAAATAGTTATGATTATTTGATGAGAATGGATCATTTTGAGTCCTTGTATATTCATCTGTATAGACAACCTCTTTTTTGGAAAGAGGTGGGTGAAGGCTTCTTTGGTGTGACTGAGTTTGGTTCAGGAGACATTCACGGGGATTCAGAATATACATCAGCATTTGGTTATAGTGCAGAGTTGATATAAATCTTAAAGTGAATAATGAAATTGATCCTTGTAGTTTTCTATAGGTTACTAGGTTTTATTGATTGTTTTTCCTTAGTTGGGCCACTGTCGTATTGGAAAATATGGAAAGTGGACTCTGATATATAGGGGCCCATTTAAGATAACTAAACAGCTTGGGAAATTTATTATCAATTATCATTTAAAGATTAATTGATAGGAATTCTTGATATTTTCCACATATCAAATATTACGAAATAAAATTTTGAACCCTATCATGTTCTGAGTTGGTAAGATGTTTAGTTAGAGCCATATGTTTCTATCATGGACCAACTAGTAGAGATCGTGGATGATTAAGTGAAATTCTTTCTTTTGAAGTCTATTTCATTGGTTATAGTGTTATGGTAGCACAAATCAGATTCTCCTTAGACTTGGGAGCATGAATTGTTGACGAGGGAGTAGTGGACACACCTCTTTACTAAAATTCTATCTTTTATATGACATTGTGGGGATATAAAGTCTTATTGTGAGCAGTTTTTATTATCTGATTGCCCACTTTTAGGTAATTCCCTTATCCTTTCTTGTTTTACTCTTTAATTAGGTGAATCTTGGGGCTCCCAAGGATAGAGAGAATTTTTTTTTGTGTAAAATGAATTAATTTTTGGAGATGGATTTTTGTTTTAATTAATGAAATCCAAATATAAATTCATTATGTAATTGTGGGATTCTACTTGAGTTTGGAGAACGCGTGATTTGGTTTTGGGTTTTCAGGTAAGAATCTATAGTTTTAGTAGGCTACAAGAAAGGTACATGTCTTGTAATGGGAGTACATGTTGTGTAAGTTCTGTAGGGAAATTTTTATGAATCTGGTGCACAATTTGAAGTAAGTGCACACCGTGTATAAATTAAACACTTTTTTGTAGATTACACACAATTTAATAATAAAATTTCAGTTTTTATTAAAAAGGAGATAGTTTTTTTGATGAATTTGAGTCCCAAGGATTACATGACATGTAAATGGATTACACACCATGTAAATTTCATGAAAAGGTTTGTTTAGGGTGGTATGTGGGTGATATTTTATTATATTCTTCCGTATCTCCTTTGTCTCTTGACCGAGAAGGCTTCTTTGATAATTTTTGGAGTCATTGAATGATTTGGATTGATTTGTTCAGTAATTGATAGCCATTATGGTTGGGTTTTGTCTCTTTGGGTGAGTGAGACTTTATTCTTCTTCATTTCTTTGATTAGGATAGCGTCCTTGCATTACGTTATCAGATCTATTGATCCATGGTGACACTTCTTCTTGTATTCTTCTGGATCCAGGGTGAGATCTTATTCCATGGGCTGTTCCTTTGTTGGTTATGGTGTATAGGGTGTATGTTCTTGAGGTATGTGTTGTTTCCTATTCTCTTCCACCCCTTTTGTTAAATTGGATCAATTTTAAGATTTGTATATTGATTATTGGGCCTATATTTTCACTGTTTCATTCCTCTTATTGGTGGATCCTTTGTGCGCATGTGTGACCCCAAGTATGGAGGTAGGTTGGTCTATCTCAAGATTGTGTTGGTGAACTACATTACTCTTGTTTAGATAAATTATTTTATTAAATTAAATTGAATATTATGACTAATTGTTTTGTGTGTGTGGAATTGGGTTTTTATAAAATATGGTTTTCCGCTCATTTTGGGTAAATATAATGGTTCTTACAAGCATTGTGAAATGGTTTTACGAAAAGGTTTTCAAATCATGATTTGATGAAATGGTTTGGAAAATAGAGAATATAGGAAGCCTTGGGAACCTATGTAGAAGGTATAGTAATAGGTATTATACATTATTATAAGATTTCCTCATGGGTTTTATCTATTCTCTCTAGGATATTGTTCTAGGGACTTGTTCACCTATTGGGGGGGGGGGTTCAATTTATGGGGTGTTCCTATAACCTCTAGAAACGATGAATATGTCTTGTGTCCTGATGCTTATGTGAGGGTATATGTTAAGAATTAGGGTCCTAGATATCTTAACCTAGTGAAATACCTATAATGAAGTTACTTATGCTTCTGATTTTGGTTTGTAATGTTTTTTGACTTACTATAAACTTGATATGATAAATGATGCATGTTTTGTTTTGTTTTGACATGATATATCTACTTAAATATATGTGTATGAACTAATTTTAAGTTTATTTACCTACTTTACATATAAATGTGGGAAAAGGTAAAATTAAACTATTTTCCATGCATTTGATATAAAAAATATTAAACTATTATCATGCCCTGTTATATTTAATGTTTTGAATGTTATGATTGTTGTTCAGAGACTTGATATGGAACATATGGGTTTGACTCTATTGATTCTATTAGCTCACACCCTTTATATGTATTTAGTAGTGCATAGAACTTGTTATGTATTTTGATGCAGGGAAAGTCAAGAATCCACAATGAGGTAATAATGTTTTTTGTCAGGTGGGATAGGTAGCCGACTGTGAAATGGCAGGAGTCTTCCCACACTATCACATGGAGTAGTTGGTTTTCCTATTTTGGTAGTCCATTTTGGTTGGACTTGTTCTTATATATTTGTTTTTCTCTTGAGTTTTTTGGTTTCCACTGTTCATTTCCATTTATGGAATATATTTTTCTTTCCACTATTGTCCCTATTTTGAGTATATATATATATATATGTTATATGTTGCTGATTTCTTTGGGAGAAATAGATCCTCTATTGTTTGATGACTGTGTTCTAGACACCAAGACATGGAGATATACAACACCCTTCGGGTATGTGGTATATCAGGTTGGATACCATTTTTAGAGGATATTTAGGCCAGTTCATTACAATCCAACTATACCAACTTTGGATTCAATAAATGTGCGGTATCAGTTATGTACTTCCTCAAGAGGGATACATGGAACACATCATATAATTTAGAATGTTTTGTTTAGAGTGATAGTTGGTATTCCACTATTCTGATATGACCAAGAATTTCATAATGGATAAAGTATCTTGGAATTATCTTCCCTATTTCTAAAATCGCATAACTCTATTCAGTAGATATATGTAGAGGAATTTTTTTTAGCTGACCTTAAAATCTATGTCCTATCAATGGTTATTGGAATAAATCTTCTATCTACTTTGATTCCCCACAATGTTATGTTGAATAATTTGGATATTTTATACCATTTCCTTGACCATATCTGGTCCTAGAAACTTTCATTAAAAAACATTATCTTATTCAAAAATTGTTCTGTATTTATTCCCATAGAGGGCTTCATATAGGTACATTGGAATGTTTGAGTGGAAAATTTTATTGTAAGTAAACTAGACCAATGTAAAATATTGGTCCTAGCCTCCCCTAAAGTCTATAGGGAAATATCTTAACATATCATCAAGTGTCTAGGTAGTACATTTAGATAAACCATTAGTTTGGGGGTGATAGGCCATACTATAGTTCATCCTTATGTTTAGATTATTCTAAAGACTCTTCAAGAACATTGGGGTGAACCTTAGATGTTAATCAGATAAAATTGATAGTGGTATTCCATGAATCCTTAAAACTTATCTAATGTATATATTTGTCAGTTTATAAATTGATAAGTCCTATGAAATGAAAATGATGTGAGAAGTCTTTATAAGATGGTCCACCACAAACCATATAGAATTATTCCCTTTTTATAACTTTGAAAGACCCATGAAAATATCTATAATAATGTTTTAGTATATTTATATAGGTATGAGAGATAGTTTCATAATACCTTTAGATATTTGACTCTCAACCTTCACCTGTTGAAATAATAGGAACTTTTATGTATATTACACAATCTAATTTTTCATATTTTCCCTCTAATATTGTACTATGAGATATATATACAAATTTACGTTTCTCTAGTGGGTAGAGAATATTGAGACATGATAATCACATAACAACTCCTTCTTTATATCTAAATTTGATTGAACATATAGTCATTTACCAAATATCACAACTCCTTTACTATTAATATTTAACATAGATGATTTCCCTTCTTTATAGAATCCATCTTATTCTATTTCTACACATCACTTTTTTTAGGTTTCTTAATTTTCTATAGAAGTGATTTGTGAGAAATGGGTTGAGAAAGGTATGATGGTTTTCCTTTATTAATTACTGTCATTTCTATCCTTTAAATGTCTAAGAATATTGAATCCTTCTTAATAATCATCATAATTAAGGTTTTAATGTCTTTTCTACCTAGTTCATCTGCCAATTTATTCTCATTCACAGGATGATAGGGTATTGGGAAGTCAAAATACTAGATTAGATATAACAACTTTTGGTTGTTAATATTGATATACTTATATTTGAATATATATTTTAGGATGATATAGTTTCTATATATATATACATCACACTTTTATGCATAAAGATAATTACTTTATATCTAAAACACAAAGATTACCACAACCAACTGCAGATCCGGCGTCAGATAATTTTTCTTATGTACCTTCATCTATCATGAGGCGTAGACTATTCGTTTATCATTCTACATGAGTACACAACCCAAAACCTTATTTTAAGTATAAATATAAATAAAAAAACCTTATACACTTATCAGTACTATGAGTATAAGTTTAGTAGTCATACTACTCTTCATCACCATGAAGTTATATTCACATTCAACTATACATACAAACTTCACTCTATTCCAGGTTAGTTTGGTTAATGGTTTTAAACATCAAGATTATTTTCTCATAAATCATTGATAATAAATAGATAATATCATAAAGCAATATATATTTGAATCATATGTTTCTCGAGGTCATTATTAAAACACTTTAGTCTTCAAATGTTCCACATATATCCCTTTACTTGTGATAATATTCCCTAATAATGATACCATATCTATGCAAAATTCACCTTCAATATATTTTTTGTACAAATTATCCTTCCTCAATGTCTTTAACACAGTTCTAAAATGATCATAATTTCCTCATTTCTTTTATATTATATAATAATATTATCTATAAAATCTACTAAAAAGATTTAGATGTAATATCTAAATACTAAATTCATTAATTCCATGAAGACTACTGTAGAATTTGTGAGTCCAAATGGAATAACAATGAACTCTTAGTGCTTGTACCTTTTATAAAAGGTAGTCTTTGGAAAATCCTTCCTTTCACCTTTAACTAATTATATCTTGATCGTAGGTCAAAATTAGTGAAGTCTTGATCTATGTGTAACTGATCAAACAAGTCACCAATATGTCGTAGGGGATACTTTTTGTTTATAATGGTCTTTTTTTGCTTAGGAAAATAATTACATAGATTAATTGGCCCATAATTGTTCTTGAAAAATATAATTGAGGAACCCATGGTGAAACACTCAGGCATATAAAACCCTTGTATATATTTTATTGTAATTAATTATTCATCTCATCTAGTTCAATGGATTCTATTCTATATAACATCTTGGATATCATGAGAGATCTAGGTGTAAGTTCATTTGAGAACTCAACCTCTCAATTAGGAGGATGATTAGACAATTCTTCAAGGAATTCATCAGTGTAATAATTTACAACATTAATGTATTAAAGTGTGGTCTTTTGTTTTTTTAATCATTTGAGATATATATACTTTCTCATAAGTAAAAATTATCCATTCTAATGAGATCGTTTCAAAATTAGGGTCATCCTTCTCCTTACACTTGTATAAAATCAATGGGTAATTTGGGATATACAATGTTACTTCCTTCTTTGGGAATTTGATGTGGGATTTATATAGAGATAACCAGTACACTCACAGTATAGGATTTATTTCTTATATAGGGAGTAAGATAGGGTTTTCTAGAACATACATCTCATAGATATTTATTGGGGAGGATTTATATATTTGAGATGCAATAATTGAATTTTTTTAATTATTTACTAATAATTCAACCTCCATCATTGGTGGTGGTTTTTGAATAGTTCTAATAAACATAAAATATATAAAATAATGCATAAAACTAAAATAAAAAGGTACATTTCATATTATATAATGAACAAATAGAGTACATATCACCCCATCATTGTCCCGATCCACCTCCTCGGTAGTGATATAATAAACCAACCATTATTCCCTTGAACATGGGGGTTATTTTAATTTGTTATCATTAAAAACCCTTATCTTATTTCATTGGTTTTCATAGTGTCCATGTTAATTGAAGTTGAAAAATTTGACAACAAGATGAGGGTTTATATAGAAATTATTATCTTCAAACACATTATTGGTATTCTTCATCTCACTTCTATAAGCATTATATTGATGTCCCTCCATTCCACAATTAAAACATTTCCTAAACCCAATTGTATAGTTTATAGGGTACTTCTTTCCAATATTTTTACATGCATAGTGTTCAATTTTCTTACTTCTAAGAGTCTTACCTGGTGATCCCCAAGAGTTAAAATTCACTCCTACTTCTTATCTCTAGTCCCAGGAGACCACAAAGAATTACCCATTTCAATTACAAAATTTGAGGGAAATCAAAAAACTTTATAATAACCATAAAAGTATTTAATTAATAAATATCTTCATAAAACAAACATTAGCCTTAAAATGTAGTGCTAGATCTTAATTTCCATGTTAATGACAGAACAATAGGCATTTTTTGAAATCATTGTAATGTTTTCCTCATTCGATCTAATAGATTCATCCTCCATATAATTTAGTATAAGTAAATACCCCACAATTTTAATATGAAGAGTGCAAGGGAAATATTTATTGATAAATAAATTCTTGAAATCATCCAGCTCCATAGATCCTATGTTGTCTATGGGATTCATATTATTCATTAGTTCCCAATATTTATTGTCTTCTCCCTCATGGTGATAAATTACCAATATGAAATTATCTTGCTCAAAGAATTATAGGATTGAGGATATCTTATCAATTGAGTTAATACATTATTCATAAGTTACATGATCAGAATATATACAAATAATTGTTGGTCACTATCACATAAAGAACTAAACGAAAACTTTCTCTATCAGAGGGCCTTCCATGCGATTTTTCTTATTATTCATAACTTCATTTAGTTTTTATAGTTCTACCTAGAGGTTCATAGATCATTCTACTATCATGATATGTAGTTAATTAGGGATTATATCATATTTCCCATTGAATACACCATTAACATGATTCCTCCTACATCTATCCATTTCGAAAATAAATGAAATTTAGGGATAAAATACTTTGATTAATGAGTGTATAAATGGTAAACCATATACTTATAAGGAATAACCTATACATGATAAATAAAAATAGAATCATGAATCCCTATGTTTCAATCTATGTTGTCTATGTAAATTTTCCTACGAGGTTCCCTAACCTAATTACACTCCAAAAAAACATTCAAATCATTCATAATGGTTTTTAAAGAGAATTTTATTTTTTCAAACCATATCTATCCGGAGTGTCAAACAAGGTGTGCAGTTAAGAAACTTTATTGTAAAAAAGGTGGTGATTGAGTTAATAACCAATACTTCTTTTTTTAGAGTTATTTCTCCAAGGTAAATCCATGTTAGACCATGAATCTACTTATAATATATAGACATGGATGTCATTGCTAAGAAAACCACATTCTTAAAAAATTTAAAAATTTAAAGATTTTATCCTATACTTAGGATTATCCATAAGGTTTTTCACTAATTTTATTTAATCCTACTATCCAAAATAACTATACCTTTTTATGATACTAAATATAGTGACCTAATCCTTTAAAATACTTTATTTCATAATTATTCACATACATTTACAAAAAATGAAAACCAAGAATCTAGAGGTATAGTGTATTTGGAAGATTAGACACACAAATAAATTATATTAAATGTAAAAATATCATAATTATTTTAAAATACACATAGTTATCTTAACTCCCATAGATCATTTAAAAATACATAGGATACATTGTGGAAAATATACAGGGAAAAGGGTGATCTTGAAAACCAAGTAAGTGAATAAACATAACAATAAAGCATAACATGGGAGTCGATACACATAAAATTATTTCATAAAGAGAATGATAATAAGAATATAAATATATACTAAGTAAATTAAATAATATGATCATGTGATCAGGTAATATTAGGGAAGAACATAAGGTAATACATCATATAAATAAGTTCAGGGTCACTCCTAGGACCATTATCACATAATAGAAAAAGTCCCATGTTGGATTAGGTTTAATACCTAATCCCTTTCATAGTATCCAATGAGATATAAAGATTTAACTAATGAATTAAATATATATAATTCTATTCCTAATCGTCACATAATTGAAATTATATATATTTGTGGCATATGATAAAAAGAAACCATACATAAATTATAAGCAATATCAAAACCATGAGAGGGAAATGGGTTTTATAATTCTAATTCAAGCCATAATATAAGGATAAATTATAAGGATTACTAAATTAAAAAGAAATTAAATTGGTTTGGAATTTAATAATTGAAAAAGGTACATATGTCTTTAACAAGTAATTCTAAAATAGAAATTTCATGAGATGAATCTAGAGAAGAAAGAATAAAAGTGATCTACTTGAGTGTTGCTTTATCAAATAAGTAAAATTTATTTTCATAGAAGGAAAGAGATTTTTATTTTAACTAGAAACCAAAATTTAACAAAGATAGTTATCTATGAAATAATGAGTGGTTTTTAGAATCTATTAATTATTAAAAAACATTTTATGGGGTGATTCTTTACATGAGACCCTAAATAGTGAAGTTCCCTTAAATCAGGTATATTTTAATGTGGAAATTTTAAAGGTAAGTAAAAAAATGTATATAACCAAAAATTAAAATTATATTTAACTAGGTATATATTAAGGGACATAAAAACAAAATCATATTAATTTAATTAGAATAAGTTTGTGTAAATGGGAGAAAAATAAAGATAATGTGTAACTGAAAACTAAGGAGGGTGGTATAGAAGATATCTTAGGACATGTTAGAATGTGTTTTTCACTTTTTCTTAACTTACCAAATAATTAATTTTTTTATTAAATATATAAAAAATAAGATTTATCATCTATATTTTATTTTATAATTTCTATTTATTATTTTTTTTATTTTCAATATAATTTCTTCTTATGTTGATTATTAAAGATTGTTTGGTTTTTTCATTGTAACGCTTTGGGTTTGTGATAACGGCCAAAGGTTTTGTAAAATAACTTCATAATATAATTAATTTTTGGAGTTTTATGTATTTTATTATTACACTAGAATATTAGTTATATAGTTTTCAAGGTTATCCCAAAATGGGCCAAAATTAAGATAGGTTCCTTGATATGTTCATTCAAGGAGGTTAAATTTACTAAAAATGTTTATTATTATTATTATTACTTATATATTATAAAATTTTATCATTATATAATATTAATAGTGTCATAAATGTAATTATTATATAATATATTCATTTTTATAATCATTAATGTTAGGTGGTTAATAAAAAGTAGAATAATTCATTTCGTGGAGGAGGTAGTCTGCACGTACACATGATGATGTTTTCATATTTTCAATGATTATGGAAGAAGGAATAAAATGGACATTACATTAGCATAATAAAATTTAATTATAGTAAAAATTTTGGAGTTATCATACCTTTATGGATAGAGGGTAATGGATGGGTGTAAAAGAATAAAATAATTATAAAAGATAGGTTGAGAGTATTACATTTCCCTTCGAAGTTCTCACATGGGTTACTCTTTAAGGTTCCTCATATTGGTATTTTTGTAAAACTGAGGATAAAATAGAATGTGTGGGGGGGGGGGGGTTGGGGAGTGACTGTGGAAGAATTTTATTTTAGACAACTATTTTGAATGGTTGGATAAATATGGAGCAGCTGAGCTCCTTTTATAAGTAAAGATAGTGAGATTTTTGATAAATCTCTTTACATTTTAATAATGTACATTAATTATTGAAGAATAAATTATAAAAAAGTGTATAATAATGGTTATTGAAAAGATATAATGTTAATACTCCATCCAATTTTCATAATAATACATTTTTACATGTTTGAAACTTTTTTATAATGTTAAACCATTTTTACCATAATTTACCCTTACCGTGGTAACTCCATTTTCTCCCTCTCTAACTAAATTTAATAAGAAAAATTAAAATAAAATATATTTAATAACTTTAAATTAATAATTTAAAAAGTTAAATTAATTTTTTAAAATAAAATTTCTAAGAGTTATAGTAATTATTTTTTTTATTAGAAGATATAACATTTAAAAACCAGTTCTAATAAAAGTACACTTTAATATTAAAATTTATGTGTAGGGTAAGATTAACAATGTTTTTTATTTTAAATAAATAAATTTTAATATTATAAAATAAATAAATGTTAGGTAGAACTCAATTGAATTAAAAACTTATTTTTTTTAAAAAATAATCTTTAATTAAATGAATTGACCAAAGATATTTTTTATTAGAATAAAAATATTATTTTGGTTTTATATGATTAAATATGGGTTCTATAAAGTCAAAAAAATATCTCTATAACAAATAAAAATATTCCTTAAAAAAATAATTTATCAAATAAAATATTTTATAAAATTCTAAGTCTCTCAAAGATATTGATAAAGTAATAAAAGTCAACATTCTGGAAAAAAATGTTCTTTCACTATTCACCTAAAAATAAATTTTTAGAAAAATAACAAGAATTAATACTAAAATATTTTTCACTTTATGAATCAAAAAATAGAAGTCATATTAGTATATTAAACTTATATTAGTGATAATTTTTTTAGATATAAGTTTGTAAAATATAATAATATTTTTCTAAAAATCTATTTAAAAGCATGAAATATAGCTATATAACTTATATACGAGAAGATAGACTTTTATCCCAAAGGGTATATTATAAGAATATTATGTTATGAATTAATTATAGGTTAAAGTTAGTTCTTATCATCTATATTACATCATATAAAACATGTATGTATTTATAAGGGAAATTTAAATATATAATATTAGGGTTATTACATTGAGTAACATTGAACCTTTTCTGGAGTCCACACATTGATTAAAACTATAAAATATGGATTTGGTAATTGTTATCAATTTTTTTAATGACTGTAGGGTTAAATAGATTTGAACTTGGATAAATATAATGTTTTGTACAAAGTGTTTGTTCTATAATGAAGAAGATATTTGTGAATCCACATCCAAAATATTTTTGATGGATTCAAAAAGTGTTTTGAATTTGGTAACAAATTCAAAATGATATTTTAGTGAATGTTGGAGATTATTGTTAATGAACTAAAATATACATGCATATAATGAATGTATATTGAAAACATGTATATGATTAATGTAGTATATATATATAAATAGCCTAAAAATATATAATATGAAATATTGTATATATATATTCTATATATTATTCATGTATATAATACATAAATATAATCATACATATGATACATGTAGATTATAAGAATGTGAGGCATGTATACATGCAACATGGTTTCTTGCAACGAAACCCAATAGGGAGGCTAACTATGCTAGATTCCTATATGAAAATGACTACATCCCAATTCACAATTTCTTTTGTTTTAATCCATTAATAATAGATTAAAAGATTTTTTTAATAACCAAATGACACATTCATTGATGAGTTATTTATATGGTGTTTCCTTCGATGAAACCCATAATGCATAAAGTATTACCCATCCATGAAGGAATGTCAAGGCCTCACCTATAAAATGTGTTGTTGATCTTTTTATTTTACAGTGTCTTGATTGTTTTCGTTCACTAATGATTATGATTATAAATATCATAAAAAATTATATAAGTTTTCTTCCTTACTAAGTGTCGTTTATCACTCACACGAGGGTTCTAAAACCCCTTTGATGGCTTTGGTTACCTTTGGTAAATTTCAAAGATCCAACAGCCAATGTATCCCTCTTTTATGTATTTCTCTTAAATAAAATGATCCTCATTATCTTCTTTAATCATTTTACATATAATCTGGAAGAAGAAGTTGTATCCAATAGTTAATCAAAAATGAATATTTTTTTACAGTTTTTTCATCTTCATGCATGCTAATTCCATTGAGGATAGATTTGGAATGTTTTTTTGTCTTCCTTGGTCATGGATCATATGATGATCCTCTAAAATCTATCTTGGGAGTACTATTCAAATCCTCAGGCTCTAATCCTTTATTTCCAATGTTTTATTTAACATCCCTAGAAATTTGTTTGTCTATGGTGTCCTTGGTATAATTTTCTAAAAATGTAACACCTTTACTATTATAACCTTTGGAACTACCAGATTCCATGCTGAGTAAAATTTCATCACCATGAACACTTCAAAATACTTTTGGTCTCCTTCTCTACTATGGCCCTCCACTGAATGAAAGTATTAAAAACCTCAGATTTTTCTATATTAATTACATCCACATTTTTCCTATTGAGTCATCAATTAAAGTAATATAGTAGAGTGACCTTGCATGATGATTCTCAAGATATTGACCCCAAACATTTTTAGAATCCAACTATATATTCCAGCGCTTTTTAATTTTTCTTTCCATTTAGAAATACACCTTCCAAAAATGTCCAAATAGGTAGTCCTAAATGTTTCAGTAGCTCATGATTATGGTATTTATCAAATCCATAGTAGAAATAATATTCATTCAATTTCCCTAGATGTTCCCAAGATGGCCATTCCAAAGTTTAGAAGAATTATATTCTCAAGTACTGATCAATACATTTGATAAACATGTAGAAACATGGTCTATTCCTTCTTTATTTTTTCTACACCATGGAGAAACATGAAATTTTCCAAATTCCAACTATGTACATTATACAGAAACCCAAGTCATTGACTTTTACAATGAAAATTAAGTTCTTCATTAGTCCAATGATATTTCACACACCTTCCAAGTTCAGCAATATTTTATTCCTTTTCTTAACTAAGACATATCCCATTTTAAAAATTTGAAGATATTTTCCATCCACAAAATGAACTCTACCATATTTCTCAAAGATTTAATTTTTAATTCTCTCCCTTTCAAATGTTCAATAGAATGAATTTCCATAATATATTAACCAATACTAAAGTGAAATGTTTTTAATTAGGAGAAAAAAACCCATGTTGTCTAACATAGGGTTCACCGACCCACTACTCGATGTTTATCTTCAAGATTTATCCCTCTAATCACTGTATTAATTTTTAAGGTAGCCTTTGTTTCTAAAATGAAAACATAAGTGAGAACATTCCATCAAGATACAATAGCTTTGGTTCCTCCCACATTTCCCTTTCTAGTGACCTTCCCATACAGTCATTCATCCTATTTCTATCTCACTATATTCATTACTGAAAGATACCTAGATATCATTCTAAAGAATTTATTTATTCAATATCTGATCATGAACATATATGAACTTCAAATATGTATATGGACTAGAATTACCCAAAACCTTCCCCATCATGTCCCATAAATGTAGGAGGATATAAACAAACAATAATCCCAAATAGGGACTCTAAATTCTATCTTTATTGATTCCATTTTTCATTGAATTACATTGAAGTCGTTTAGATGATTGAAGAGATACATTTCATCCAATATTCACCAACTGAATAACCTACTTAGGAAGAAAACCTCTATTCATAATTGTGATATTCTCATACATATCAATTATGGTATTTATGCATCATGAAGTATTCTTAACTACTAAGAGATTTAATAATACACATCAGTAAAGTAACATTTTCATCATATAGAGTGATTTCATATCCATTGCTACCCATTATTCATTTTTCATCATTTTTATATAATATATCATCAATAAAAAATCATTGTATTTCTGTATAATGTAATAATCTATCTGAATCTTCCAAAACCAAAAATCCTTTCTGTTGAATTTCTCCTATCAGATGTTACACTCATTTGAGGTCATCATACCAAAAATTGCGAACTTAAACTACTTCTAGTTAGTGTAAAATAGGTGTTTTTTAAATTCTTACCAATATTTTCCTATATGGAGAATATAATATTCTTACTACTAAACCATGATCCAAAAAATCTTCTCCAGGTCCCTATCATTTAAAAACACTCGATCATTGATCTTTGATACCACTTTTGGGATCCGTGGAAAACCACTGGTTAAACCACTTAAAGATAATTCCCTAAAACTTGATGGGATAAAGTAACAACATCATAAGGATTACCATGTACAATGAAAAAAACTTAGAAGAAAACCAGACATTGTTCAAAACACCACAACATAAAAACACCTTAACAATAATGAAAATACTATTAGAATGATTAAAAGAAAACATAGAAGGTATAATAACAAAAAAGGATTAAGTGGTTTATGTTTGTTCCCAAATCCATTAGGGAATGTTTCATTACTTATATATATTTAAATTAGAATAATATTAAAATGATATATTTTTAATAACCTCTTATAGATTTTCATTACATTGATGATAAGTGATCCAACCTGCCTTTTATAGAGGTTCCCTTTTAGTGCTTCCAATCTTCACCACCATCCAATCCGTATGGGAACAATTCCACCTTCTCCGAGACACATGGAGGAACCCTTCATCATGTCAAATATTTCCAATGCCTCAATGTCCCAATCTTATTGAACATTCACCTTAAAAATATACCATAAATATGGAATTCTATATATCATTTAGTGAATGCAATACATATGGTCTGACACACATGACACTAACCTGCATCTTTTGGTGAATTGATACTCTATCTCCACCTCCCCATATTTATGAGATCTTCATAAATAAGGCCATAAAATTTTTCTCATTCTATTGATTTAATTTTCTAATTTCAATAAAATAAATCTCACAATTAAATTTTTTTGTTATGTTCAGGGTTCCTAGGAGTATTTTATTTTATTTCACTCCTTATACTCACACATACGTACATGATCTAAATCATAATAAATAGTTCATACTCCTTTTTAAAATCTCATAGAGTGTTATATAGTTTTCCTCTACATGTTACTATTATTATTTATAAATATAGACCCTATTTTTTAGGATACAAGAAGGGGAAGTTTCTAATAAAATATTTTTGAGACACGTTAATGGATTAATATAGAATAACATGGAAGGTGGTAATTTTGTGCTTGAGTCCCCATTTTAAAGATCAGATCTTTATGCATTTATGTTATATATTTTTTTGTCAATGTAAAATTTGGAAATCCTATTTTTTTAAATAATTTAGATAATAAATAATATAAAAATTTATAGATATTATTTATTCATATTTTTGATATCAAATGTTTTTCTTTTATACCAAGAATAGTCACGATGTTAATGAATTTGTTATTTCTTTTTGGGTCCATTTCAATGAATACTTTTCGATATTTATTTTAATTATTAAATCAATTAATTATATTATTTAATTATATTATTAATTTATTGACTTATAATTTATTTCATTTAGAGAAAAACCACTCCATAATAGATAATAATAAACTCTTGAGGCTTGTCACTAGTTTCTAGAAATTAGAGAGCATGTTTGAGGTCATGTACTATCTTGATTCATATATAATGGTCATACTTAGTCTAGAGAATTAAAAAATATCATCAAATAAATTTGGTATTTTTGAAACCACATTTAGTGATATAGAGTAAAAATGTTATAACTCGAGATGTAATTTATAAATATGTCTTACTATAACATTTATAATGGAAACTCAAGTTTTGATGGTTGTATAAAATAGTGGTAATGGTTTAATATGTATTAGATTTATTTACATATTTTTATTTTGATTTATATTTTAACCCTGATATTGATAATATTTTTTTTGTGACTTATGTATCATGTATACACATGTAGGAATTATTGACATATGTTTTCTAACATGTGATTGATTTTGATATGATGTATGATATTTATTACTTTATTTAAAAGCGTTTTTTGGATGAAATTTTCATGCCAATTATTTTGAGATACGTATTTATATTCTCATTATATTTTATAATATGGGTTTTTAGAGAAAAATCATAGGGGAAAGGGGGTTTACCTATATATTGGTATTTTTGAAAAAAATTATTGAAGTGATTTGATTTTGAAGGAATATAATAGGAATTGAGTATCCATTAGAAGGATACATGGAAATATTTTCCAAATAAAAGGTTAGGGTAAGGCCTCTAGGATTATAAATACTTAGAAAGTAGTCCCAAAATCTATTAGGTGTTGTACATTTTGTTCCCAAAACATCCCATTATGTACCCATTATGATTATTTCCAAATTGTAATGTGAATTTTTAAATGGATAAATGTTACTAGATGAGTTATTATGTCTATTTTTATGGTAAAAAATATTTTAATTAAATATATGAGTTTAGGAACATCAATATTTATTAAAAAATGTGGAACTCAACTGGAAAATCAGTTAATGTTTGATTTTTTCTTCATGAGTCAAGAGAGTTAATTATAATTTTTTAAACTTTTATGGGATGGTTTTGAATTATAAAATGATGATAGATGAATCAATGACTGAATTATAATAACATGATTAGATTAAGATTCAAAAGAATTAATGAATATTGATCAATGTTTTTTTAACTGATTTATTTTTTAATAAGTGGTTTTATTATGGCACCTTTATCATTACATTATTGAAGTGATTACAAATCCACTATATTTAAAGTTATCACGTCATGGAAAATATGGAACATAGAGGGGATTGAAGTCAAGGATCGAGGAACAACCTAATGAGTTGGGAATGATCCATGTATAGGATGAACACCAATAATTTACTTAGCATAAAATACATAATTAGAGAGATCAATATGAGTTCCCACAGGTATTTAAAAGGAATTACCCTTTGGATGTTGTTTTAAATATTTTATGAGTATGAAAATGAGTATACAATAATTGAATAATCATAAAGTTGATTTTATGAATTTTGGAGTGGATCAGTAATGGTCAAGTTATCTATTGAGGGAATCATGATATGAGTTAATGATAAACATTAGAAGTGAAATTTCACGTGTTATCAACTTTCAAGTTATGTATCATGAGATACTTTTGGTATTTCTATATTACAAAAATAGAGTCTAGAGAGACAATGTTTTAATGTTTTATTTTGATTTTTAATTGAGATGCCTTTTAAAAATGTTTTAATTACCTACTTTTGTTAATTTAATGGACATGGAATTATGCTTAGGTATACTATTTATTTAAGGAGGTCCCTTATGGGGGATGGTGATATACCATTGGTTGTGCATAGTATGATTTGGATATGATCAACCTTGAAATATAAACTTGACCTACGTATACCAAATTAATTTATATTTGTTTATTTTCTTCCATAGTTTGTTTGTATAAGGAATAAAATTTCTTATAACAATGATTATTGAATCTCCTATAAGGAGTTAAATTGATTGTTAAATCCATTTCTAGTTTATATAATAGGGTTCATTAACCCTGAGATATTTTGAGTATTCCTCTACTATGATGAAATAGATATTTAATACATTCCTTTGTATGGATTTATTATTTAGGTATAGAGAATACTTAGATTTATATAGAAGGTCGGTGACCATTCTTCTTATGTAGGATCTTCTTATAAAGTATGAAAAGTTTAATTTGGTTACAATCACCCTTGTAGTATAAAATTGACCTAAGTATACCACATTACATAGTTTTTTTATTTGGTGACATAACTGGATGGTAAAAATGAAAATTTTATTCAAAAAATGAGTATCAACACTCCTATAATGAGAAAATGGGTTAATAATTCAATATAGAGTCTATGTCATAGGGATCATGAATCATGAAATATTATGAGTTTTTCTCTACCTTGATGCAATAGATTTTGAGTATAGTACATAATAAGGATTTATTGGTTAGATATTGAGAAAAAGTTTATTTATATAGTAGGATAGTAACCTTACATCACTTGTGGGGTCTTCGTAGGAAATGTTGAAGAATTAAGCTTATAGGAAGGGGACACCGAGCCCACTATAAGGAAAATTTAGTCTATTACATAATAATAGAATGTTTTAGTTGATGTGAAGGAAACCATCAATGTCAATTGATTTTTTAGATGGATTTTATGGTATTATGGGAAATAAATTTTAAATTTTAAATTTCAAAATAAATGGGTACAGTTGATAGAATGTGTTGATACGTGATATATTAATATTAGTTTCCCAGAGGGACAATGAAATTATAAAATATTTTTTTTATCATGGGGATAATTTCTTTGTGTAGTTTTCTTTGGGGGAAATAAAATAAAATTTAACAATCATTTATTTAGTTGATTCCTAGTAATTCAAGGTGTGGATGAATGATTATAGTGGCTAAAATTTATAAAACTGTAATGACCACCTCAATGATGTATTCAAGTAATTATTGAAAAAATTATTGATGGAGTTTTTTGTAATAAAAGAAAAAGTTTTATTTATCTTTATAGCTTGTTTATCATGGTGTTATTGATGAAATATTTGAATATATGCATCCATGTTGGAGTATGGGAGGTACTAATTTTTATTTTGGTAGTATCTTAAATGCACTAAATTGGAGTTATACTTAAGGTGAATGACTCTATATTCTATAAATAATGTTTTTGGTTCATGTAGTGGAAAACATTTGGATGATATTTAACCAAGGAGATAAGAGGCATAATGTTCCTCTAGGGGGGTATTTTTAGGGTTTATAATATTTTTGGCTTATTGGGGTTTTTGAAGTAGATCATATGAAAAAATTTTATGATAAAATTCTTGAATTATTCCACTAAAGTGGACTAGGATGTCATTTGACATATGGGATACGTGGAATAATGTTCCATCAAGGTAGTGAAAACATTTTCATAACCCGTATAACAAACAACATGGATGATGACTATAACATGGATGGTTGTATATCATTTTAGATAATTTGGTTTAGGATTATATTATATGGGCTATATAAAATATCCTTGATTGTTATGGACATGGATTTGGCTGAACTATGTAAGTGATACAAGTTAATTTTTTAAACTTTTACACACTGATTAAGTAAATTATCATATTGGATAACACAATGTTTGTTTTTATCTCATAATATTCGATGTAGATTTGGAAAAATATTAGTTAATAATTTGGCGTTGATGATTAACATTCATGTCCTAGAATTTTAATGTTGATGGTTAATTCAAAATGTAAGATCAATGGAATATGAAATGAGTGATATTATAGGGATATATTTAGACCTATAAATGGTAGAGGATATTATTATAATTTCATTATTTCATGTAACATCCATGTTGTTTGATCAAGTGTAAAATAAGAATATTTTATACTATGTTATTGAAGGCATACGAGAACTCCTTGATAATAGGGAGTGCTTTAAGATAGGTTATAAAGACCATACTCCTTATACTATTAGGGGATGTTGGATAGTCTAATACTCACATTATAGGATTTTATATGATTCTTTTACCACTCAAGGTGGAAAGTTCACTCAAGTACATTTAAATGTGAAATAACATTAGGTGACATAGTGAGTGGTTGAGTGTTATGTAAAGGATAACAATCATTTCATCTTGATGTATCTCTTATCTATAGATGTTAGTGGGGAAAGGAATGTGGTGGAAATTGATTTTTTTACATGGTTATCTTGGAATCCAAAGGATTAGGATGCAAAATGGGTGGTGATGGATGAGTTCATGAACATTATCAATTGTAATTTCTTAACATGCATATAGTAGAGGTTCTTAGGGATTCTTTCAAGAATATAGTTTTGATTATTCATTATTTTTTGGTGATTATAAAATTAGATTGAGATCCACTAATTAATTCCAAAGAATAATTTATTTATTATTTGGAATATAATTAATATAATAAAGGCATAGTTCCCAAAACATATGGCTGGTCTAAGAGGATGATCAAGATAGTGGACGACATGATACAAGTGTGTATGATATATATTATTGGATAATGAGAGGATTATTAAACATTGGACAAGTTTTTTGAGAGTAAAGACTATCAAACATCAATTAAAATAACATTAAAAACAACAGAGAAAAAACTAAATTTATTAAATTTTGATCCACACCTATAGAGTAGAGATGATTTAAATTAATATTGAAATCACAAATAGAGGGATGTTAATTAATACATTCACATGTATAATAAAAAAACTATAAATAACCACATGATGTAAATTATCTATTTTAAAATAAATAGAATGATTTATTTTCTAAATAAATTGAATTTTTTATTCAAAATTTCCATTCCCCCCTGAGTGTAAAAAATTATCAAAACAGACCTAAAAATTTATTAATTCCCAAATATGAATGGAAAATGTGTTTACATTTTTATCCCCATTAAAAAATCTCATCCTCTAAATTCTTGAACGAAATTTAAAAAATTTGGGAGATGATACATTAGTATGTGATATTAATAAAGATATATTAAGCTTAAAAGAATAAAAAATTTATATGGTTAAAAAGTCTAAAAATCCCATAAGGTGACAATCTCTAAAAAAATCAATAAGTAACTATCTAAAGCTAACAAAACAATATAGTATCTAAGAGTTTTCCATATAAATATTCAATCTTTAACATGTCATTGAACAAAATGGTTATATCCATCCATCATTATTTATGGTATTTATTCATTTCCCAAAATCACAATCACAATGATAAGAAAATATTTCCCCTAATATCTCTTGAATATTTAATTATTCTCATAACAACCCTCAAGGAACATGAAGAAACATTATAGGGATTTATGAATGCTAAACACATGATACTAAGGTGTTAACTTTCTCGAAGAATAGTAAGAAGAGTATAAAAAAAATGAGACCACATATAAAACTATGGATATATATAATCATACACAAATAGATCATGAAAATAAAATGATTTTAAATCATTATAGGAATTATAATTTAGATAAGAATGATCTCTTTTAGAACTTTTGATCATCATCAATATCTAGACCAGCTCCAAAACCAATCATCTTTGTCATAAACAATTTTTCATGATAAATAAAACCTCAACATAAATGTTTTTTATAGGGTTGAGGGAATTGAATCATCAATAACTAATAACTCCACCAATTTTAAAAATATAATCATTGGTTTCTCAAGATATTTCTTCCAAGACATTTATTGGTCTGTATTCCCTATAAGTATGGTATATATCACCATTGGAATCATTCAACTAATCTTTACTTCAATGACTAAATAATATAATTGAAATTTTACTCTTTCTAATACTTTAGAATATTTTTCAAGGAATACCTCTAAAATAGACATTGAATATCATCCATCAACACACCACATTTAGGTTTCCATTGATTTCATTTATAAAATAGGTAAACAACCTAACAAAACTCATACCATCAGAAAATAAGTATTCAAGACTACAAATGACACCATATAATCATTAATTTTCATTTAATAACCCATGAAAAAACCTTAAACATAAATATATACAATCACCTTGATCAATTATCTTCCACATCTCAATCATATCACACATACACATGTGTGTGATACAGAAATGAAATATCATACATTTGAGCTTGATAATAAATATTTATTTCTATAACATATAGATATCTTATATTTCTCTAGAGAAAACATATCAATAAATAATATCAATATATGAATCTATTTCTATTAAGTTTACAATCTTAAAGATAAATATTAGTTTAAAATATTGCATGTGTTTAAATACTTATACAAAATTTTTTTTTTTAGGAAAATATCATGTTTTATAGGTATTTAATAATATATTTTATTAAATATAATTATATAAAAATTATTTCCCCTTACATTATATTTATTAGTAATTAAAAATTCATATTTCTATATGTTTTGGGTATTTTTTGGTCTCTAATATCACTTAGCTATTTAGTCATGTTATCAGGAAAATTATATAAAATATAACTCATCAAATAGAATATTGGATGATATATTTTCAAAATTCATCTAATTAATTATCCTTACACAATTTATATACACACTTATTCTTAACCGAGTTACTCAACCAAGTATAATCCAAGACTCAAATTTCTATATGCGCACTTAATCCTATTTAGGTCACCCATATCTTGAACACCATATATAAAAATAATCAATGGCTACACAAATTTATCATAACCAAACCATTTAGATAATTAAAGTGTTTACATGAGTTTCCTTTAATATAATACTTTGTATTTTAAGTGATTTTCATATATATATATATATATATCTATATAATTTTTATATATATCTCATTTATATTTCATTTCATGAATTCAAAATAAGTATGGCCACTTTTAATGATTTAATTTATGTATCTTATGTTTCTAACTAAATTAACATGTTTCTATCATGATAATGTATAAATATTATACAACCAATTATTTTTCTTATTAATCCTTAATAAAAATAATTCTAATATCCAAAATATACCCATATGTATCATATAAAATTGTAAAAAGAAATTTATTTTATTTCTAGGATTAAAATTATAAGAACCCAAAAATACTTTTCAAGAGAACATATTGTGTTATAGGTATACAACCCCCACTTTTTAAAGATATATTGTAATCCCCCAGGTCAGTGGGAATCCTCTCCCAAAATATTACTATCCATAGTCCATTACTTAAAAGTAACTTTAATTTTTAGTATGACATTAATTCAATTTATGTAAAACTTTTTATAACAAAACATTACTTTGTAATTGTAAAAACAGACAATAATATTGATTGAACTAAATTAAATATATTTTTATACTTATAATTATCCTCCATAAATTCATGGTATCATGTTTCATAAAAAATATACATATTTTAAATAAATCGTACAAATAAACATACCTAAACAATTCACATAAAATATTTAAATATAGGTAAAATAAATAAATAAAACAATAATAAAATTAATCAGAGAATGTATGAACACTTTATAACATAATTAAAATTATTTATGAACATTTAATAAATATACAAATCTAAATAATTTATAATTAAAATCATAAAATATTTAGACTTTTCAAAAATATGAACACTTTATATATATATATATATATAATTTAAAAAATTGACATTATTAAAATATCAAATATATTAATCAGGAATCTTCATGCTTGACCACTTTAGAAACATATTTCATTTTCCAAAACAAATTTTTATGGTTTAAAGTTCCCCCTAATGAAGGTTTTTAAGAGAAAATAATTTTTTAAAATCTTATATCACAACCATCTATGAAAACCCCATGTATTTTAATAAACTTTATTTCATGACTAATTATATGAGGATACACATAATAATACCCCAGGAAATCATGAGGCCTAGCATATTTGGGTAATTCGTTAAATATCATAAAAACATGAAGAAAATGAATGTACATAAACTAAAACACCATGACATGCCCTTAAATTCCATTGAACTTCCAAAATTTCATAGGAAAACCTGGGGATGTACATAAGAAATGGGTGAGATTTAAAACCTAGTAATGGAATAATAAAAGCATAACATGATGAAAGTAAAAAATTTGAGCCAATAGGAATATTATAGAAATATAAGAGGGGTGAGAATCATAAACTTGAACATCGAAACATGATATAATATGCTAACATAAAGGCAACATGGGAATGTGGGAACACCATAAAATATGAAATCATAAATATAGGTCAAGGATAAAGACTGATACAATATTAATAGTTTGATTATGATAAAAGTTGTTGCACTATATATGGTATCTCATGAGATAAAAACATTTTCTAATGCATTTGATGGCTATATAATTCAGATCCCACCCATCATTTTCATATAATGTAAATCCATTTATGTGAAACATAGATCATAAAGACTAAAAATTCCATTCATCACTTTTAATCCCATGATTTAGGATTATGGGTTACATACATGTAATTCCTCAATAAATGAAGGATAAATACATCTTAGTGAATACCCTTGAGTGCCAATGGGGATGGATATTCACTAAACAACTGTTTAGCATGGAAAATCATAAGATAATTTCCACAACATAATGAGTCTATATAAAGATTAATGGAAGGTATTAATTACAGTTACATGGGTCTATCATCACTTGGAAATTATAAGTTCAGTAATAGGGATGTGTAAAAACATATATCAACCTGAAAAATTCAAAATCAAAAGTTATAATATAAAGAAGGCACTTGAATATTAAGGAGAAGGATAAAAGGTGATTTTAAAAGATTTGGGGGAGCTTATTAAGAGCTTTGGGACACCTTGTAAGGGTAATAGAGAGGAAAATATAGAGTAAATTAATGATCTACGGGTTTTGAGTGATGTTTAATTAGAGGTTTGGAGGGTTCTTATTGAAAAATATAGGGTAATTCTTTATTAATTTCTAAACATAGATTTTAGACTCTATATGACAAATTAACTAAAACCGGAAACCATAACATGGTTTTCGACCATGGTTTCTACCAAATTTTAGCGTGTTTTAATAATTTATATTTATAAGAAGTATGATCATTAAAATAATACCCTTGGTGGTGTGGAAGTGATTCATGTTTATAAATAATTTATTTTAAAACCAGAATATATAATATAGGTTTTGGAGGATTCATTAAGAATTTATAAAATTAATCATATAACATAAAGGGAACTTTGTTTTAAATAGTAAAAAATATATTGGTTGTGAATAATCTTTATAGTACTTATTACATCAATTTTTGACTTTTATGATGTCATAATACATACAATATATTTATACAATATTTAATTGTTTCCAAAAAATTTGACTATCTAAATTTTTTTTAAAAAAAATTCCATTAGATATTTTTGATGTTCTGATTTCAAAAATAATATTTATTTTATTGAAATAGTTATTTTAATATTAAAATATATACTTTTCAATAAAAAATATCCAATTATTGGAAATATGTGTCTCTATGATGATAATAGTTTCCGACCCTTACAAAAATTGTACTTTATGTCATAAAATTATATAATAATTTATATTTAAATAAATATTATTTAATAAGAATATTTAATCAAAATAAAAACTTTCCAAAAAAATATTTAATTAATAAAAAATGTCCCCATGAGTGAAACTAAATAGTTCCCAAAAAATAAAATTTACATTTCATTATATCAAAATATAATATTTACAATACTGATTATTTAAAAAAATTTAAATTAATATTATGAAAGGATAAATAAAAATAATAATTTTATTAAAAAATAAAAAATAAAAAATAATTCCATAAGGGTAAATTTAGTAACTATATTTTTTCCTATCAATAATTTGAAATATATCAAGGAATACTTTTTCAATCCAACCACTGAGACGACATGAGATTCTGAGGCCCGGTGAGCCTGAAATTGATATTATACAAATATTAAATATATTAATATTAGGAGATTTTATTTTTTATAAAAGAGAAGAATGACTCTTGAATAGAGACTCAGATTGGATATCCAAGAACATAATTGATTCTATGATGCATGATTTACCCTAGGTGTGATATATAGTTGGTCGGTGCTGGACGTTTGGATGAGGTAGCTGTTGGTTTATACATTAAGTGGATTAATTAATTAATTAATTAAATTAATTCCTATAATACCCTTAAATTAAAAAATACTCTATAAATACAATCTTATGATTATTTTTAAAGTGCTATCTGCATAACCCATTCTATATCTTAGAGAAATAGGAGAGAATTCTTTGATGGCAGATCGACATCAAATGATGAATGACGATCAGATTGATGTTGAATGATGGGTAGCAAATGCTTCAGGTCTTCCTTATCATTGGAAAATGTATTATTCACCAATGATCAATCCATAATTGACTTATGACTTATCAATTGTAGTTTTCTCCCACTTGATTAATGTTTAAAATAATAGATTTTATCGACTTTATTTCTTATTAGTTATTGCACGCCCTTCATATGATCCTATTAAATAATTAAATTATTTTATTCAATTTAAGTCTTCTCATGACATGTTATCACCATAGATATATAAAATATATGGTAATTGGCCAATAACTCTTGTTCAACAATGTGCCTTTCCCCCACATGTTCTTCACGTTATTCTTCGTTGACCTACAGGTCTATGGTTTGACATTGACGAGCATGTCCATGCATAATCAGACCCTAGGATTTGTGGTGGATGTGTGAATGATGATAGGATTGGTGATTTGTGGACATATTGATATGTATTGTGGTTTTTACTTCATGGATCTTAGATCAATTGTAGATAATGGTTTTAACGATAGGTGATATGGGTGACAGGAGGCAACATGGTCTTAGAGAGGCTTGCTAGAATCCAATTTTCATCCACTAAAGGCTAGGAATCGATGGATGGTTGTATGTTACCTTTATCTCAGATGGTCAAATGGTGAAATTCTTAGTGGAGGGATCATATCTAAGTTATTTTTGAAACCTTATTTAGATTCTATGAAAATCCTAGCTACACATTGTGTCTCCTAGAATACAAACAACATATATCCCCCTCGCAAAGGAACTAGGATTTCTAGTGAAGTTAAATATCACATTGCATGTAGTTAGTCATATACACCATGTGAATCTACCTAGGTGGCCAATACACGTGCCATCCGGACATGTCCAGGGCCCCATGTGGACAGACACACCTTGTATCAAAGTACACATTTTCATATATAAATATACATCACATACTGAGATGTGCGACCAGGACCCCATGTGGTTATACATGCCATGTATCTTAGAGGACATATCATGTATTCAGACATGGAATCCTAATCCATGTATAGAGAGGACATTACTAGGCAGTGTAGTGGGAGAAGACTCCTTATGGACCCTATACATGTAGTTTATCATTTTTTTTATAAACATCCACCTAGTATATGTCCTCTGAGTAGACTCGTATTTTGGCCTTTGAGTAGCCTACACTGAGAAATTTTCCTTGTAGAACATGATGCGAGCCTTCATAGTTGATTTTGCGATACAACATTTATTTTTTCGAGCATGACACTTATTTAGGTGATGGCTGATGTTGGAAGTATTTGTGTAGGATCATTAGAGAGATTCCATGTAGAGATATTACTCCACTATTTAGGGACCATGTCCTCTATCTATGGGGGCGGTACTCCCTTTTCACACTAGGGAATGGTTTCACCATACAATATAATCAGGTATAGATGGTAATCCCCTATTTATGTGTCATTTACTATATCTATAGGGACAATACTCCCTTGTCACTTTATGGTGTCGGCCTGCATACTATTTAGTCAGGTAGAGAAGATGTTCACCTATTTAAGGCATGGTTCCTCTATCTATGTGGACAAAAATCCCTTTCCACATTAGGGTGTGGGTCCTCATAATATAGTTAGGTTGAGATGCTACTCCCCAAATTTGGCCGCGATTCCTCTATATATGGGAATGGTACTCCCCTATCACACCAAGGCATGGGTCCCCCATACTCTTTAGTCAAAAAGAGATGGCACTCCCCTATTCAGAGAATGAGTCGTTTATCTATGAGACATAATCTCCCCATCATCGAGCTTCGATGGGGTGAAGGTCCTCCTCAGAGAATGGATCCCATGGTTGTGGAGTGAAGTGGCGAGGAGGAGGCCCCTCCACATATATCATGTTGAGGTTATGTTTGATTATGGGACTAAGTGACAGACTACATGATCTTTAGTCTCACTCATCAACCCAGGCTAGGATAGGAGATAGAGATACCATTTCTCTCTCATCTGGGTTTTGTTATGAGCATATATTTATTGGGTTTCCTTTTACTATTTATTTGTGTTTAGTTGACATTTTTTGTATCTATATATCACTCCCATTTAGTTTTTGGGTCATCCTACTAGGTATGTATATACTTACCCCTCTGTGGGATTCTCCTGCACGTGTCATGTCTCATGCATATTAAATACAAATCAATAGAGATTACGATGGAGCATAGTGATACCTAAGTGCATTGATAGTGTATGATTATCAATTTGGGAGACCTATATCCTGAATATCTCTTAGATTTTATTATTTTTAGTAATTTTACATTAGGGAAATATCTTTTGGTTGGGAATGTATTTTTTATCATTTAAATTTCATATTACACCATCATACTCTTTTATACCATAGAGGTTATTACATGCATGGTTTTTACTCTAGATGTTATTGGATTTTATTATTATTATTATTATAAACTTATTACTGGAGATGGTTGGGTGCGTGCATACATATAGATTTGGAAGATGCATCCTATTTTATGTTATGCATTCTCGGTGCTTATTATAAGACCATAGACTATAGAAGTAGGCTTGGGGTTGTGGTAGCCCAACCTTTCGCTGACTAGGAGGTCCCCAGTGGGTTAGGTCATAATAGAGTGGTATTAGAGGTGGTTCGTCATTTGGATGGTCTTTGGAGTTGTCCCCTTATGAAAATTGGTTGGGAAATTAGGGAAACAATATTAGAGTGTCTCAAGTGTGGAATTTAGGCTAGATAAACTACTATTGGTGCGGTGGATGACATATCTATACACTAAGATGTTGATTTCCTTCCTCTCGACTCATCATACTGAGAAATTAGTTTTAGGGAACAATACACCATATATGATAGATTCATTTGACTATACTTCTTGAGTCATATACCCATATATATAAATATGTGTTTTCATCTTACTATATTATATCTTGATTATATTTAGGATTACTTCATGATGAAAACCAACTAGTTTACTGATTTAGGACCATAATGAAAATCTAATGAGGGATGAGGTATCCTTTTAGGGGACATCTTATGAGGTCTTTCTTCTTGGTGGGTAGGTTCTAGAACCATCACCTTCCAAGAAACTATTAGTACTAGAAGTTATAGAATAGTATTTCCATAAGCTTATTTCACTCCATTAGTTATAGCACTAGAGTCCCCTGATGTCCAATGATTAGCAAGATTCCTAGGAAGTTGAGTATTGGATTGATTTGGTGATATGAGTCTTTAGAATCATGCAGACCCTAACTAATCTGATAGTTGTGCAAGGAGCCAATATTTTCTATGGAGAAGAAGGGAACTAGTGGAGTCTAGTCATACATACACATGATGATTCATCACTCTCACATTTTGAGTTCTAGTAGCTATTTTGGAAGGATTACTACCCATAATTCTTATGATCAATTCCGATTTATGAGCTTTTGGAGCTACAAATGAGTAGTATGTGAGTATCTAAGTGTACTGAGAGGTTCAATGACCTCATGTGATACTCCGTCGACATGGTTTGAGATGTATTATTCCACAAGAAAAAGTTTGAGCAGGATCTCTATCGAGAGATCTGGGATAGTGTGGTATCCATATGCCTCCATACCTATAATAGAGTTTTAGAGTGAGATCTAGTTATAGATATTTTTATGGTAGATGGATGTTAGTTGGATGGTTCTTATAGTGGGAATCCTAGAGATGAGTCATTTTTAGTTTGAAACAAGAGATAGATGTCATGAACTAAGAATATAAGGCTTTCCCATGCATAGAGTCAGACATGTGATCAGGTAGCACATGAATCATGCAGAAGACTAGGGTAGCATTGAGATGGGTATAGTTATGCATGTAAATGGGGTGGTCAAATGGAATGTGACTTCTTAACTCATCAATTAGAAGAGTGTATTCAGTTAGTAGATTGAACACTATGGTAGAGACAACACCATAATCAGGATTCTCTTTGTCATGGCTAGGGTAGTCCCCCAAGGAGATGGTGCTCGCAGTAGAGAAGGTGGGGATAATGGTGGATGATTTTATGACGGAGTAAGATGCTATGATATACTTCTACCACCATCAACAGGTGACCCATGACAGGCTCAGGTTTCTAATGGTTGGGGCTCTGGGTAGCTGAAAGATATAATGGTTTATGACATGGCAGTTCATGAGATGATATGAGGTACTATCTTTGTTTATTATACCCTTTATAAATTACTTATAGACATAGGTTCTAGTCACTCCTAGATTTTCCATATACCCTATACATGATCTAGAACTCCCCATCAAGACCTTAACATAACTTATTTTTCTAAAGGTTCTAAATGGGTGTGATTATTTGATATCACCTATTTTCCAATAGTGAAAGATATCATTGGTTGAGATAATTTCACATGGGACCCATCATCATGATGCAACCTTATTATTTCATATTTGGAATGGACCCATTCTCCACTATTTGTACCCATAATGAATTTCATCATAGGTGAGTAAGATTACCTCAGACATATGGGATACGATTTTTTTTGGGAAAGATAGATCAAATGGATGAGAGAGTATGTCTTGTAAACCGGAGGTTATATCCCATCAACCATTAGTTGGTGAGTTTTTACATTTATCTAGTGGGATATTTATACATCTATATTCCTTATGTAGTGGATAAATTTATGGATTTATCCCTTGAGAATGTCCTGGGACTTCCTCCAAGGTGATAGATATAATTATATATTGAATTATTCCCTGGGAATACACCGATATCTTTTAAAGCAGATGAGATAGCCTCTACCAAGCTCTAGGAACTATGGCTGAAGTTGGAGGACCTTTGAGGGGAGGTTTTTATTAGACCCGTTGTGTCCCCCAAGGAAGCTTTATTTTTGTTTGTAAAAAAAGAGGATAGAAACTTGAGGCTTTTTGTGGGATGTCATTGCTTGAATGAGGAAAAGATAATGAATAATTAACCATTTATGGGGATTTCCGACCTCTTTGATTAGTTTATAGGTGTGATTTGGTTCTCAAAGATTGATCTCAGGTCTAGCTATAACCATTTTATGGTTCTGGAGGATGATATTTTGTAGCTGACATTCTAATTTTTCTAGAGAAACTATGAGTTTTTGGTGATTCTTTTAGGTGTGATGAATTTATACACAATATTTATGGATTTGATAAACCACATATTCCTACCATAGTTGGACTAATTTGTGGTTTTATTCATTTATGACACACTCATCTACTATACATTAGAGGAGGATCATGTAGGGAACTTTAGGATGGTCTTAGACTTTCTCTAGGAGTAGAATCTTTATGGTAAGCTCTCCAAGTTCATGTTTTGGTTTAATAAGGTTCACTTCTTGGGGAATTTATTTTCTAATCATGGATTATCTCTGGACATGACGAAGATTGATAAAGTTCTTTCTTGGGATCCAACCAATATTTTTTTGGAGGTATAGAGTTTTCTTGTCTTAGAGGGGTATTAAAGGAGGTTCATGGTAGACTTATCCAAGAATGCATCCCCTTTGACTACCTTGATTTGGAAGGGGTATCCATTTACCTGAACCAAGTAGTATTAGAGATCCTTTGAATATTTTAGGCTGAGGTTGACTAGATCTCTTATATTGAGACTACCAGAAGAGGTAAAAGAGTATGTATTGTTTTACGATACTTGGAGAAATGGGATTGGATTGGTGTAGATTTAGAGATTGGTAGTGATCGCATATGGGTTACAACATTTGAGTCCCCATGAGAAGAACTACATGAATCATGACCTTGATTTAGAAGTGGTACTCTTTTCTCTAAGTATATTGAGGAACTTTCTTATGGGAGAGCAATTTTTTTCTTACTAGGAGATAGGGGATCTGGTTAATGTTTCAATAAGACTATAACTTAAAGATAGTCTATACTCCTAGAAAGGAAAACATGGTGGTTAATTCATGGAAAAGGAATTATCTTTCTCACTTTATGTATGAGGCATCTGAATAGTTGGATTCTTTGCAGGTGACCCTAGTGAAGGTGAGGTGTGAAGCTTATCTTCGGTAGATGGTGTTGAATCCTATGTTTTTTAGTGTGCAAGGGAGGTTCAGTTGAGAGACATATAATAAGAGGTTATTCATGATTATATATCCTCATAAGATTCACTAGATGAATTTTCTAAAAGAGGGGAGAACATATTCTATTTATAAGGATGGATTTTAGTTTTGGTCATGATGTGAGAGGAGGTGATAAGGGAGTTTGTCACTTATTCTTTGGATCTAAATTTTGTTTTAGGGAAGATTTATAGGAACCTTCAGTGATAATTTTGGTGGGTTGGCATGAGGAGGAGAGTCATTGAGTTCATCTCTTGGTGTCTCAGATGTCTGCTGGTGAAGGTTGAGCACCTAATGCTGGAAGGTTTGAAACCACCTATTAAGAACCTATAGGGAAAATGGGATGGAATATCCATGGAATTTGTGAGAAGGAATCTTTGGAAAACGATAGGCCATGATTCCATCTAGGTGATAGTTGACCGACTTATGATGTTGGAATACTTCATTTCAATCAAGGATTAGATTTTGGTGGAGAGTCTGATATGGTTATATGTGTGAGAGATCATCACACTCCATGGGGTACCCTCTATGATTTTCATTAACCATGACAGCTAATTTATGTCACGGCTGTGGTGAGGCCTTCATGAGACATTCTAGACCAAACTATAGATGAATATTACATTCCACCCCCAGATGGATGGGAAGACCAAGCACACTATCCAAGTGTTGTATGATATTCTGAGAGATTGCATATTATAATTCATCCAGAGATGGGGGTATCATATTATATTGGAAGTTTTTTCTTATAATAATAGATATCACTCTATGATCAGTATGGAACCTTTAAAGACCTTTATTGGAGACCCTATAGGTCTCCCTTATACTGGGTTGAGATTAGAGAGAAATCTCTAATTGGGCCATAGTTGGTGAAGGAAACGACTATATAAATATTATAAAGATCATCATCATAATCCGTTGGTGTTCAAGTTGGGAGACCATGACTTTATGAGGGTCTCCCCATGATGAGGATTGCAAAGATTTGGTTGGGGAGGAAAGCTATGATAGAAGTTTATCAGGCCAATCGAGATCCTATAGAGGGTTATTGAGGTTTATTATATCTTATCCCTAAAACTACAATTGGAGTGAGTTCATGAAATCTTATATGTGTCATAACTAAGGAGATATGTGCATGATTCTGAGAAAGTCTTCATGTTATGAACCAACCTAGGTCGACCCTAAACCTGTCACCTGAGATGGCCCAAAACAAGGCCCGAGAGGTGTTCCCAATCCTCTCAGGCTATAAAATAGTTCCGAGAACAAATGATAAGAAATTTGGAAGGATTTAGCCCATAGAAAACCAATTATAAATAAATAATATAAAAAAACAAAAAAAATTAACCAAAAAATCAAAAATAATTAAAATACCACACATACCTCCATGTGACTAAATGGTTCACCTTCAACCGTAGGATCACACTCACTTCATGAGTGAAATAGAGTATGAATCAACAACTGGAGCTAAAGAAATAAAGTTATAGGAGTGAGTATTATAACTCAGTAGCAATTCTTGAATAATTTATTCCTTGTACCTCAACTTTTAAAATGAAACTAAGCCATGCTTGTTTGAAAAAACAACCATATAAAAAAGGGTTTCAATTCTTTTAAAGTTCAAGTAAAAAGAATCCATTTTCTAGAAAAACCATTTCCTTTTCATCACATTTCTAAAATAGTTTCTTTGAATGAAAAGAAATTTATAAATTAAGTGAAAAAATTATATTAAACATGGTTTTCATAAATAAGGGATCAGATATGAAATAAACTAAAAAAGAAATCACAACATAAGAACCATGGAAAATACCTAAGTAGCTAGTGTTAATGGAGATCCAAGATCATAATACCTCAGTGAAATGGTATATAAACCATAACCCTCAACAGCTTTACGCATGATCCATTAGAGGGGAGCACATCCCATGGTCTAGTGGTCTCCTTCATCCTCAAATTTCTAGTTTGTGTTGTAAAGATAATCCCGATAGTGGGAAACCATGCCATGAACCTACCGATCCTCTTAGTGTACTAGTAATATTCTTCCCACCTAGGTACCTTAGTTTCCCATGTGCTATATTTTAAATGGTGGTAAGTTTTTATCGAGATAATATATATGAAAATATCATTTTATTTACCCATACACCCATCTAACTTCTCACCACTAATCTTCCTCCTTGAGCGTGCCCCCTTTTTCCAAGTCACACAACTATGAATAAGCCTCAACACTCGGAACATTTCAAAAATACCATATTAACACTTATATCACATTTATGAAACCAAGGGGCATGCCTCAGAGGGGATTTCCACTTCTATAAAACATTGTAAAAGTGCTGAATGAACCTCATTATTTTAATAGAAATAATTTCAATTAAGAAAACACTATTTCAAAACACTTTTAAATTAAAAAACATTTAAAGACCTAATCAACAACCAAGGAACCACACATTTAAAAATAATATTGAAACCATTATTAACTCAAAGAATCCCATCTTAAAAGTTAATAGAATGCCTAGAAACCTAGTGAGGCAACACTTTCCATGGAATAAAACTAATTATATATATTTTATATTCATTTCATATAAAAATAGAAATCATATTTTAAAAACAATGAATAAATCTTGTAATTATAATTAATGTCCTAGGTATAGGGAACTTACCTCAAACTCAAGGTTCACTAGTTTTGATGAAGAAAACTATAGTCTTCCCTTTTTTCTAGAACACATATAAAATTTCACATTTATATAAGGCTGACTATCCCCAATGTACATATTTTCAGGGGAAAATATGTACAAGGGGGTCCTTACATATATTTATACATGTATATACCCCTTTACACTTACACACATATTCATTTTTCACATATACACATAAGCACACCTAGCCCTAATATATATATATATATATATATATATATATATATATATATATATATTCGTACCACCATGTGTGAATATATATATATATATATATATATAATGGTGGAACTTATGTATATATATGCCTACCTATGAATACCCATGTAAGTCTCTTTTGAAAACGACAACCTAAAACCACCACAATGACATCCAACACACTCTCAAAGTGACATGAGAACTAAAATAGTATGAAATACTTATCCTTCATTATAGGATGTTATAACATGCCTAAAGATGTACCAAGATACCCATCACATTCACTAATATGAAGAGAAACATCAAAAAATATACCACCAGAAACCATAGGGTTTGACTGAATGAAATAGGGTGACGAGAAAGAAGAAAAACACCTAGAATCAAAGAAGAGAGAAAGCTGAGAGCTTACCCCAATGGACTAACCAAGAATATCTAATAAAAATAAGATAAATAAGTGCATGAGATGTGTCCATGAGGTAGGAGAGGTATTCCCATGGGTGTTCAACCATGGGGGAGTCGTGCGATCCAAGGGGAGACCCTTGAGGGATTAAGAAAACCTAAACATAAGAATAATAATAATAACATTATTATTAAAAAATATTTTTTTATCATTTTTATCATTTTTTTTATTTTTTTAACTCTCGACATACCACATAGTTTGGCCACATGATCTTCCAGACTATGCGCCAACCATGCGGTTGCCTCTTTCCTAAGGAAAAGGTAATACACAAGCTCCTGGGAAGGGATTCATGCCTATTCACCTAGCCGTGCACCCTAGACAACCCCACAATCTAGGCCACATGGTTTTCAGTTTTTTGGTGCATAGTTTCCTCTACCTATGTGCCTAGGAAAGAAACTCTAGAATTGAAAATGCACACTATAAAATGAACCCAAAACTCAACCAAAATACCAAGCACCAAGAAATAAACAAAAAATAAAAAAAATAAAACCATGGTTGGTGTGAAAAAATTAGGAAATACATTATTATATGGGCTATCAGGTAGATCATAGAAAGGATTGTTAGGTTTCATGAGGTAGGTTATAAGTTGGTTCCTGATCACACCCACTATGATGAGACATGAGTTACTAAGTATAGTTGGGTTTTAAGTATTTATTTTTGGTTTTTGATTATGATGTTGAAATTTGTTTACTTTAATGAGCTTGTGTATATTGGGGGATGATAATGGAAGTGAGTTAGTGGTACAAGGTGAGCTTACATAGCATAATGAACCATGTAGAGTTCACATGCATGTTTTAATTATCTTTTAGTGGTTGGAAAATACTCCCTGCATGGTATAATAAACCATGTGATTAGGTTATGCATGACCATTAGTTCCCTATTTCAGTCATATTGGTATTTTTGATGCTTCAGTATAATTTGGGTTGGTGTGTGTGGATTTTTAAAGGTTGATTTTGGGAAAATTTTTCCATATCGTTACAAATGTGTTTTAAAATAGAAATTGATTTATAATTTTGAAATTATTGGGAAAATATGAAGGAAAATTGAATTGGGAATTTGGTAAATTCTTGGATTTGATGATAAAATGGTAAGTATGACCCTTGGTATTTCTTTATGGACATTTAAAAATATGTGTGGGTGTTTGTATAGAAAGTGCATGTTGGTATGTATGTATATATGATATAAGTAGAAGTGGGATCCACATACATGTGATAATTTAAAGGATGTCATAGGTTAGAATTTATAATTAAAGGTTTGAGTTTGTTTTTCCAAAGTGGTTTTTGGAATGTAAAATGGGTTTTGGGAAAAATGGTTTCAAAATGAAAAGGATTTTTTGGACCATGGATTTGTATTTAATGTGGGATTTGGTGATTAAATTTAATTTGAAAAGTAATTTTTGAATTTTGAAATGTGGCCTTGGGTAAAATGGGTTTGAATGTGGAATGTAAATTATGGTTTTTAATTTTTTTGGTGATGTATTCTTTATGGGTTTGGTGTTACGGTTTGGTATTTTATTTTAGTTGAGGTTTGGTTGGGTTTTGATTCAAGTTTTTATCCTTTTATTATTTAGAGTATGCCTCCTAGAAAGGTCCTAGGGGTTTCCAGTGAGTTTCTCCTAGTCTTTGGCCCTACCTAGACTCCCTGTGGAGTGGAAGAGTTAGGTTATTTTCAAATTTTTTTCTATGTTTATATAGTGATCGGGGTCCAATATTGGTTGTGGAGTGTATTTAGGAAGTTTTTTTTAGGTTTTTGGGAATTCCAGGTATTGAGAGAGTGTGATTTATATTAGGTATGTTTGAAGGACTGGGGATGGACCAATGGAAGGTGATTGTTCCATCCTCTTTGAGAGTTAATGTGTATTGGGAGATCATCAAGAATAGTTTTATTCAATGTTTTTTACTTGAGGTGGGGAAGGTAAGGAATGTTGTGGGGCTCATTATCATTTAGCATGGTCAGCAGATGATGAAGGCCTATGTTGACCAATTTAAGGAGCTAGTTTCTTTTTCTTCGGAGGTAGTGTCAGGGGATTTTACGAGCTATCATCATATCATTTAGGGTATTTAACCAAAGATTATAGAGTGATTCAACTCATCTGGTGATTTTCAGTTCAAGAAGTTAGTGGATGAGGTGTTTTTGGATGAGTTGGTTCCTCAAGTCCAAATAGTTGGTAGTTCAGTTTCTCTTGGCACTCATGAAAGTTCCACATCAAGCAAGGGGTGCGTTCTAGAGTAACTTGTTCATGAGGATCCACTTTTTTTGGTTTCTATTTATCATTTATTGGATCACGTACTTGTGTGACTCTAGTGTGGTTGGATTAGGCATTTTAATCCATCGGTAAGTAATACTCTTAAGATTTTATAAGGATGTATCGATTTGGGTCACTTATAAAAGTTTTGTAAGAAGAATTTATAGAATAAAAATTATAGGTTAGAGGATGTCAGATCTTAAATGTGGTAAGTATATGTTTCAGACATTAGGTCTTCATCCATAGGCTCCAGAGTGAAGCTTTCACACTGTTAGGAATAGCCAGTGGTGTGGGGAACTACAATTCCTTTTTTTCTCCGATATCGGAGTGGAGAAGATTTAAGTTCTCATTGTAGATTTATTTTTTATAGTTGACTTTGTTCTTGTGAGTTCCTCTTCAGTTTCAAGAAGGATTGGTGGTATCATTTTCTAGTAATTCTGGTGGGTTTTTTGTATGTGAATCTCTAATCGATATTCCTTGTGTGATTAGCCTTTATGGATCATTTTTTGTTTTTTTTGTGCTCATTTGGAGATGAATGTGTCTTGGGAATCTATTAACTTTTGTTTCAATCACTATTCAGCTTGTAGTTTGTTTCATTAGGGATCCCTTATGGTGGTGATTGGTCTTTATTGGGGGTTCCTATATTGGTCCATGTTGTTAGTTTTAGAGTTGGTCCGTGCTGGGAGTTTCAATGTTGGTTGGTTCTAGTTGGTTTCGTATGGGGGGAGACCTTTATCATATCTCTATGTTCCTCTTCCTTATGATTCTATCTAGATATGTTCAGGTTCTACTTGTGGTTTTAAAAGTTCACACCAAGGCTCATGGTTTCATTTGTCTTTGTTTAGTTTTGGGATTTCACTTTTCTCCTTATTTGGATGAGTGAATTGCAGGGACATAATGTTTTTATGGTGGGGATAATCATCACACGTTGAACATAGTTTTATTTTTCTTATTTCATGGTTCTTGGTCTTTTTGTTGAGGTTTGGATAATGTTTCTAGTGATGTTTTTGAATTTTGGACTTTCCTTCATAGGATCATGGTTGGAACATGATTAGGGGAAACTATGGGCCAGGCTAGTGAAAACCATGAAGCCTATATAGTGGGGCTGTCAAGGGAGCATGGATAAGTTCATGAGAAATCACACCTCCTCAGGATCCTGTGTGTTCTCTCTTCCCTTGGATAGAGGCAACCACACAATTAGTTCACAATCTGACAGACCATGAGGCCAAACCATGTGGTCTTCCCAGAGTTCATAAAATAAAAGAAAAATAAAAAAAATATTGGTAAATAATATGTTTTAAATAATAATAATAATAATAATAATATGTTTATGTTTTGCTAAACCCTCATGGGTATCCCCCTATATCGTACAACTCCGTCATGGACGAACCCCATGTGCGCACCTCTCCTCCATCGCGACCTCCTCTTATTCACCAACTTCTCTTAGAATTCTTTGAAATTCTTGGTTGGTCCATCAAGGTATGATCTCCTCTTCCTTTATTCTTTGGCTGTTGGTGTTCTTTATCTCGATCGTCACCCTATTTTATTCAAACAAACCCTAGGGTTTCAGGTGGTCCAATTTTTGATGTTTTTGTTTTTAATAGGGAATGTGATGGGTCTCTTGGTTCATATTTAGGAATGTTATGACATCCTCCTTTGAAAGAGAAGAGTTTCAAACCATTTTGGGTTTCTCACCACTTTGAGAGTGCATTGGGCCTCATTACGATGGATTCAAGTTTCAATTTTCAAAAAATACTTACATGGGTATGAATAGGTAGGCATATATATACAAAATTCCCCCCATTATATATATATATATATATATATATATATATATATTCAAATATGGTGGTATGAATTTATATATATATTGGAAAAAGGTGATCTTATGTGTATATGTGAAAAACGCATATGTGTGTAAGGGTAAAGGGGTATATGTATGTATAAACATATATTTAAGGACCCCCTTATACATATTTGGCTTGGAAAATATGTATATAGGATTTTTTGTCCTTATATATATGTGCAATTTTATATGCATGTAAAAGGAATGGGATGACCTGAGTTTGGATTTTTAAAAGCAGCGTGCCTTGAGTTTGAGGTAGGTTCCCTATACTTAGGCCTCTAATTTAAATTCCATAGTTTCTTCACTATTTTTAAAATGTTATATCCATTTTTATATGAAATTAATTTTCTATATATAAATATAATTAGGTGTGGTTCTTGGAATATGGCTACTCACTTGGTTTATAGGTATTCTATTAATTTTTTAAAATGGGTTACTTTGAGTTAAACATAGTTTCAAGCTTATTTTTAAATAAGTTGTGCCTTAGTTGTTAAATTTCCATTTTAAATGGTTTTGGAATTTAAAAGTGTGGGGAAACAATTTCATCTAAATATAAAGTATTAATTTAAAAATATAAGGTATGTTGGCACTTTGAGAATGTTTTATGGAAGTGGAAAACCACTCTTAAGGCATTCCCCCTTATTTTATAAATGTGATGAAAGTGTTAATGTGTGATTTTGGACATATGAAGAGTGTTGAGGCTTGTGAATTGTTGTGTGAATTATAAAAAGGGGGAGAACTCAATGAGGGAGATAAATGGTGAGAATTTGGATGTTTTTTGGATAAATAAAATTATATGTTCATATATGTTATCTTGATAAAAACTCACCACCATTTGAAATAGAGCACATGGGAAACCTGGGTACCTATGTGGGAAGACTAGGACTAGTATTCTTGGTGGATTGGTAGGGACTAGGCCTAGTTCCCCCATAGATGGATTGATGTTACAAAACTAAATAAACATTTTATATTGAATGGAGACCACTAGACCTTGTGATGCATTCCCCACTAGTGGATCATGCATGAGGATGTTGTGGGTTATGGATTTTATACGATGTCACCGAGGTACAAGGATCCTAGGAAACCACTAAATCTAGATATTTATGGATTTACCCTGGTTATTGATTTTTATTTTCTTTTTAGTTCCTTTCATACTTTATCCCTTCTTTTTAAAACCATGTTTTAACCTAAATTGTTTTCCCTTCATTTTGAAATTTCTCTTCATGATTGGAAACTATTTTGGAAATTTGATGGAAAGGATACAATTTTTCATGAAATTGTATACTTGTTACATGAATTTGAAAATAATGGAAAACCCTATTTTTATATGGATACATTTTCAAATTAGCATGATTTGGATTTATTTTTGAAGGTAAGGTATATAGAATAGATTATTCGAGCACGACAACAATGTTTTAATACTCACACATATATATTTATTTTTATTTTTACCACCTAGTTATACTTTCCACTATAGTTTAATATTTAAGTGAGTGTCATCCTATGGTTGGTGGTAACCCCTGATGTAACATGGAGGTATATAAGGTAGTTTATTTATTTATGCTATTTTTGTTTTTTTACTATGTTTATATTTTTTATTTTTCATTGGTTTTTTGATGGGATAAATCATTACCAATTTATTATCTTTGATTCTTGGAATGGGATTCCATCATAGGAGGATTGAGAACACCTCTTACGCCTTGTTCTGGGCTAGTTGGAGTGACCTGCTCAGGGTCAACCTAGGTTAGTACATGACACATCAACTAGGAAAATATATACATCAAGGATATAGATATATTTGTAGAGTACCCAATGGAAATAAAGTATTGAAATTAAAGAGTCCTATGTGGATGAGAAATTACCTTGGATTCTATGATGTTTTATCATGGGAGCATACATGAGAGATATTGGGAGTGGGATATCCAGATGTGTTCTCAGTGTCCCCACCTTCTTGTTTAGCTTGTGTTTTTTGGGGATAAGAAGTCCTAAATGGGGAATAATGTAAGGAACCTATATTTTCCAGATAAGATTTTGAAATATTTTAATGAATATTTTTAGAGATAGGAACTGACAAGACATGATATTTTAGGGCCTGATGTGCTCATAATTGACAATATAAAAATGTTAAATATATTTATATCATATATGTGTAATTTTACTAAAAAAGTGGAATAAGTCTATAAAGTAGACTTAGATTAGAAATATGAAACCATGGTTTATTCCAGATAAAGTTTTTACGATAGTAATAACCTAAATTTGGTTGATGCAAGACACTCGGATGAGATAGTAGTGGGTAGGTACATTAAGTGGATTAATAAATTAATTAAATTAATTAAATTATGTAATTCATTTAATAACCTTAACCTAATAATACTCTATAAATACTCTATTATTACGATTTTACATGGATTATATGAATATAAATTTCTATATCTGAGAGGTGGAGGAGATAATTTTTCATTAGTGTATCGTCATTGAATGATGAATGATGATTGGATCAAGGCGGGACAGTGGGTAATGAATGTAGAGGGTCTTCCTTATCATTAGTGAATTCATTATTCACTAAAAATTAATCAATAACCAGGGTAGGAATTTTCAATTATAGTTATCTCTATAACTCCCTAAACCTGAAATCCCATATCCAATTCCTCATTTTATTAAATTGGAATGATTTTAAGAAATCAAATCCTGAAGTATTTATCAGTTTAACAGTTTGGGAAAACTAGATTAAACATATGACACACATTTTACATTGGTGATAAAAAAAGTTTTGTAAAAAAAGAAAAATATCAGCATACTTGAAACTCATTCCAAGAATTTATCTTCATATCATGGGGAAGAGAAAAAAATAAGTTCATGGTAAAATGATCACTATTGGTAAAGTATTGTGAAATCAATAATGAATCGATGAATATAATTAGCATGGAAAGGTAAATAACTAATCAGACATGGAATTAAATAAATGGGTAGATCATAATAAAATATGGAAAGAATAAAATATGATTGAATAATTCCATTTAAATAGTCACATGAGATTGAAACTTGACCATGGATATTCTAACTAATAAAATAATCACATGGAATTACAATAATGGTAGAATTCATAATATTGGACGCTTGAGCCATGAAGATATATCCTTAAGATAGTTAATCCCTTGATCTATTCTCATGATAATTCATGTATATGGGTATATATCCATCTTAATTTTTTCAATATCCATCCTATTGATAATTTAAAACTATTTTTAAATAAACAATAAGGGTTTGTCACCAACTGATTCTATCCCATGAGACTACCGACACATTATGGGAATTTAATTATCTAGTCCCCAACACATAGCTATTTAATTGACCAGTCCATAAATCATATAATAATACTCCAAATAATTCCTCATATATCGAATAATGTATTTAATTAATAATTAATTCAACTTATCATCAAATATCTGTATTAAATAAAAGCTACGAATTTATCAATATTTTCCCAGTTAATTAAATAACTATCAAAGTAAGAACAATATGTTAAAATAGAATATGGTCTATCCAATAATAATATCCATAAAATAGGAATTTGGATATTCAAGATAAATTTAATAACTTATAGAGAATGATTATAATAAATTTATTGTCTTAAAATAAATTTAACAAACACAAAATATTTCACAATAGCAATATCACTTGGAAATATTCAAATCAAATCCCCTTGGATGGGATAGTTTAAAGTGAAACTTAAAATATTAATAATTATGCAATAATCACGATATTAAAAGGAAAAGGGGTATTATATACACCACATAAAAGGTAATTGGTGTATAATAACAAATAAGACTCAATGAAATGTAAATTGAGACAAAATCCCTTACCTTATGCTAATTTTTGGTTGAATGATCTTTAAATTACTGTATAATGGTTTTAATAATGTTATTAACTTAACAAGTAACCATAATCATTTTTATAATACAATATATTATCTTTTTATAATTTATTATTACACTTTTTCTATTAATCTTTCATTATTTTAACTATTTCGGGTGTTAATTGCCTAGTTCTTGAGTATGTTTTGACTTATTATTATTTTTGTTCCTATTACATAGATCATGATTTAATCAGATATATAATGTAAAAAATGGTGTAAATATTATATATATATATATAATAATCCATAAAGTTTGGAGATACGAAAATGAAATACATCGTTCATGGAGACAGTAGACTGTATATACACCTGAACACTATTTCCATTTTCTTATCATATTAAAATAATGAAAAATATATGATATATATATATTAAAATTATAGTATCATATTTATGTCATATAAGTCACATATATTTATTAAAAACATCCTTAATACATTCCATGTACATCATGAACAAATAACATCGATTTGAGGATGTGGTAGTCCACACGTCCACAAACGATGTTATCATATTCCCACCTAAAGGAAAGTACGAATGTATGTGTTATATAATAATTTTATAAGCATAAATTAAATTATAAATATCTTATATATCTTATATAAACTATAAATAAAATTTTATTTTCAACCATGAAAGTTAGTAATAGAAAAATGAATGACATCAGTTCTTGAGGGGGTAGTCCTCCATACAGACGAATGATGATTGTGTAGCCCATTTGATGGAAGTGTGTGAAAGTGTAAGTTGTACCCTTAAGATAAAAAAAATCAGTATATTTAATATATTTTAGTTATTTTATAATTAATGTGTAATAATAATTTAATTGTCTTAGAAAGAATTAAAAAAAGAGATCGTTGAAGAATGTTACACCTTATTGGGGTTACTCATTTTGGTTTTTACCAAAAGTCATCCTTGGTTTTCTTTATACCCAAATTTTTTCTTCTAGGATGAGGTGAGCGAAGTTGGTATATTATTTTGGCATGTTTTGGATGATCCAAATGTATTAATAGGTGTAATAAGTGGGGGGGGGGGTGAGTACCATTTTATAGTGGAGGGGGAGTGACATTGTGGTAAATATAAAAAGGAAAATACTATTGGGAGGTCTCCTTTACTTCATATAACCCATAGATTTACATGTAATGGATTAAATTGAATTTATGATTGAGAAAAACCCGAAAAACATAGAAATAAGTTCATTTTTATGTTTTTGTTCCTTAACTTCTATGTTTTTCAACTTTTACCATTTTGCTTTTTATTAATGAAACTAGTTTTCTAACAAAAATAATTTTAAGAATAAAAATAAAAAAATGTTAGATTTATTAGAAACTATAGACCCATTTAATTCTAAATTTTATATCTAATTTAAAAAATAAAAATTCTATGTGTGATGGAAATTAATTTTAAAAAAAATCGCATGTAACACACAAAACCATTACTTTAACCCAAATCATGCTAACAATATTTTTATGATTTAAGGGTTAATATTTTCATTATAAAAGTTAAATTGGTCCACGAATATACCATATTTTATATTTATTAACAATTAAAAATAAATGGGAATAATTTAGGATATTTTGTAAATTTTAAATCTCTAAATAAAATATCTTTTATTATAAAATAACATTAATGTCAATTTGGACATCATTTACTTAATTTAAATATAGAAAGATCAATAAAATAATGGAATTAAGATATATTAAGTTCACAACTATTTAAAATGAAATATTCATATACCAAAATAATGTAACACAATATTTCATTTCATTTTCCTCAATTTTAATATTTTAGTATCATTTATTTATTTATTTATTTACTAAATAACCACTTCCTTGGAATTTCCTATGAATTTTGAGTAAATAATTCATATATAAATATTAATGATGAATAATTATGACAAAAATTACTCATTTATATTTAAAAAGTATTGGTATAACCTAAAATATTATTTTCGCCATATTTCATGGTTTTGTAAATGTTAAAGGTAAGGAATGTTTCATTTTTTCTTTTTCCTTACTTAACTTATCATATAGGTAACTGTCATAGAATAGTATCCCACTAACTCATAAAAGTTTATAAAATAGATGATATGGTCTAAATATGGGAAACCAATGTATTTTGGACAAGCTTATATGACATTTTTTACCTTAATATTGAATTTTAACCACTGAGTAAAAAATTTGTTACATTAATCACTATAATTAATTTTAATTACTTTCACTAATATTTTTGTTAAAAAATAGGTTGTTAGTTTTTACAATAAATATTATACTAATTATAAATGTATATATATTTTTTATTATATTAAATTCATAGAAGTGGTAAAATTAAATTTGATAAGAATCCTTCAGATGTGGCGAAAAAACTGGGTTTTAAAGTGAAAATGTTCAAATGTTCATTGAGTTTCTATATATAAATTCAATATAAGACTTATTCCAATGAAAAAATTTGGTTAATATATGTACAAATTATTTAATATTACTTTAAAATGAATTTGAGTTATAATTTATAATTAAAAATTATTTAAATGAAAATGCAGTTTTCAAATAAAATATAATAATTTTCACTATTCAGAAAAAAATGAAACTTCTCAAAAAAATAAAAAAAATTCAACTTAATACATTTTTCAATTAAACAATCAAAAATTAAGTTTATTTTTAAAAATAAAATTTATATATGTTTAAAAATTTAGTTATAAAATAGGTGCTCCATTAAAAGGTAGTAAATCTAACTTTAGAAAAATACATTTTTTTTGCATAAATTAGAATTTTTCTTATCATATGTATATCAAAATTATTGGGTGATTTTCAAAACATTATATTGAATACATAATATATATTTTCATTAGTTAATTAATCTTATTCATAAATAATAATTTAATGGCTAGGAGATAATTGTAAAAATAGTTATATTAATGGTAAAACTTGGCCTTGTGTGTAATGCTAGACAACTCTGTGTTGAGTGTAGTGTAAGATTAACATAGTGTTTATTATAAATAAATATAGATAAAAATTAAATTTATTCTAAATTGAAAACATTTCAAAGTCTTAGGGTGTTACATTCTCCCCACCTCAATTAAATTGCATCCTCACAATTTAAACTTGATTTCAATAATTGAGGGTTTGATATTAAATAATTATATTGTTAAAAACCCACATCATAAATAGGGTTAATAACACATATTATTAATAATATATAAAGTAAAAAGTGATTTCCACCACAAAATAGTCTTTTAAATTGGATAACATTAGTGAAAACCAAGACATAGAAGAGAAATATAACTATCATGTCCTCATAGAGAGTTATAGAGAATATGTTCATGATAAAGTTGTTGATCACAAATACATAAATTATAAGTGTGATTAAAGGTCCTTCATATCATCAAAATGATGATAATATGATTTGTTTTTTGTTTCAAGACCCTTTCCCTAGAGTTGGGGAATCCTTTTACTCTATAAGAATATATGGAAATATAATTACATGATAAATTTCTATTTCATAAGCACAATATTATCCATTGGTTGTGCCTTGAACTATTTCTACTTCATATCTTAGTGTAATTTGCATCATTGGTTTAATTAATATATAAATCTATAATACCTTGTCAAATTTTCAATCTAAACTATTTTATAAGTGGTTAACTTTATGACCCATCCATGTATTATGATCCAAAACATTAGAATCAGTTCCAAGGTAGTTAGTATCATCCAATTTACTTTATCCATTTAAATTACCTATTTATCCAAAAATAGTTATCCGAACATTAGGAACATATTAAGGATTTTATTCCCTCAAAAACATGTTTTTCCAGTAGTTCAACTTGTCACTGAATAACTATTATTTGTACTATTCAACACACACTTTCAAATCCTTAATTAAAAGTACTATAGTAAAATACTTATATATTTTATAATTATCATGAGTAGTACCTTACTAAAATGATGAAATTATTGAATCTAAAAAAATATTATTATTCATCCCTATTTTTCTATCATAGTAAAAAAATATTGACCATGATCCATTAGCCTCGTTTTGGGTATATTCCTTTGGTACTTAAGAAAGTGATTTATGTAGTGTCTCATCTCCTTTAATTTGAAAAACTATAAATTTTAAACCTTTTTATTTTCCTTGTAATCACAAGAATGATTTCTTTTCTATCCAAACATATATAAAACTCCCAATCCTTTTAAGGAAGTACCAAGGTGATTATTTTCACAATTATTACATGTGGGGAAATTATTATTTTCATTCATCCATTTATACATATTTTCCCATCTTTCCTCTTGTTACCATGCTTCTCTTGGAAGCTATAATACTTATATAATTATTTCCCGATATCATTAGCACATGAAACTATGTCCTCATATGATGACAATTGTTGGGATACTAGTTCCCTTAGAACGATTGTCTTAAAACCATAAAATAAATGACCATTCTTACTCTTTGGATTATGTACATTGGTGAGGTTCACATTCCTTCTTATAGGTACCATTTCTAAATGAAGATATATACCCAATTATAACTTATCATGTATAATAAAAAAACTAGTCAAATAAATAATATAAATTCAAAAAATTATGTGTATCTAATCTCATAATCATAAACATGTTTTCTTTGGGATTTTTTTATAATTATTCTCAAAGTATATCATTGAATTATGTTCTATAATAGATGTTTTTCTAAATCTAGTTTTACCTAGATCTAGTGCCTTAATTTGTTACAATAGTATTATTATAAGGAATCAAATCCCAAAGGACTGATCAATTTAGCAGTTTCGGAAAACCAAATTACATACATGAAACACATTTTACATTGGGAATAGAAAATATTATATAAAAAATTAATAGGTCATCATATTTGAAACACATTACAAGAATTCATCTTCACATCATAGGGAAGGGAACAAAAACAATTATTTGGTCAAAATCTCAGTAAGGGTAAATTATTGTGGAAACAATAATTAATCAATGAACATAAAAATAACTGAGCACACATGACATTAAATAATTAGATAGAGATAATAAAATATGGAAAGAATAAAATATTATTTAATAATTCAATATAAATAATCACATGATCTTGATATTTGACCATGCATATTATATCTAACAAAACAATCATATGGAATAAAATTAATGATATAATTAATAATGTTAGATATCTAATCTATCAAGATCCATCATCATGATAGTTACTGTCGAGATTTATTCTCAAGAAATATTATGTCTGTGGGTAGAAAACCTTATAATTTTTATCAAGATACATCCTCACAATAATTTAAAACTTCCTGGAAACAAACTCGAAGGGTTTTTTGCCAACTGATTCTGTCCCATGAGACTACTGATGTATCATTCAGATTGCATTAACTGGTCCAAAACCTGTAGGGATTGCATTAACCGGTCCCCAACCCATAGGTATTGAATTAATTGGTACACAACCCATGTAATACTATTCAAAATCATTCCTCATATATAAAATAATTTATTTATTTAAAAATTAATATGATTTATCATTAAATGTCCATATTAAATAGAATATATATATATATATATATATATATATATTATCAATATTTCCCTAGTTAATCGAATAACTATCAAAGTAAACATAGTATGTAAAAATGAAATATGTTTTTTCCAATAATCATATTTATTATAGTATAATATTTATATTCAAGATAAATTTAACAACCAATGATAAATGATTACAATAAATTTATTATTTTGAGAGAAAGTTAATAGTCACAAATGACTTCACAATAAATTTATCATGTGAATATTTTCAAATCAAATCCACTTAGATGGGATAAATAAAATTGAAACTTAAAATACCATGAATTATGATAGAACCATGATATTAAATGAAAGGGGGAATTATATACACCACATCCATGTGAATTGGTGTATAATAACCAATAAGTCTCAATGGAATGTAAATTGAGGAAAAATCCCTTACCTTACACTGTCTTTGGGTTTAAAAGTGTTTATCCTCATAAATAATTGTTTTAAGAATGTTATTACATTACAATATAACCATAATAATATTTATAATTCCATATATTATCTTTTTATGATATCTTATTACCCTTTTGTTAATAAACCTTCATTGTTTTCACTATTTTGGGTGTTAATTACCTAGTTTTTTTTCAGTTTGTTTTGACTTATTATTTTTTTTTCTTATATCATAGATCATGATTTAATAATATAAATAATTTAAAAAAATATTTAAATATTACATATTTTTTATAATATAACAATTTAGGGAAATCCATAAAGTTTGGAGATAGGAAAATGGAATACACTGTTCATGGAGATGGTAGGTCGTACGTACGTATAAACACTGTTTCCATTTTATTTTCATATTAAAAGAATAAAAATTAAATGATATACATGTATATTATAATTACTGTATCATATTTATGTCTTATATATCATATATTTTTATTAAAACCATCCTTCACATATTTAAAGTATAGTGTGAATGAATCACATCGGTTTGAGAAGGCTGTAGTCCACACGTCAACTAATAATGTTATCATATTCCAAAAAATGGAAATCATGATCGTATGTGTTATATAATAATTAGATAATCATAAATATATTTTAAATTTAATATATCTCATATATAATATTTATGTCCATAATTATTTATAACCTTGAAAATTGGTAATGGTAGAATGAATGACATTGGTTCGCGATGTGGTAGTCCGCCGTACGCAAGAATGATGATTGAGTATACCATTTTATGGAGATGTTTGAAAGTGTAGGTCATAAAATTAAGATAAAAACATATCAGTATATTTATTATAATAATGTTTTTTTATAATCAATATATAAGAATAATTTAATTGATGTATAAAAAAATAAAATAAAAGATCTTGTTGCTGAATGTTACCTATTTTTGGAGTAACTCCTTTTGTTTATACAAAAATTGTTCCTTGATTTTATTTCATCCTAAAGTTAGGATTCTATGAGTAGGTGAGGTGTGTTGGGATATTATTTGGGTATGGTTTTAATGATCCAAAGGTCTATATAGGTGTAAATAATTTGGTGGGGGGGGGGGTCAGTTATCTTTTATAGTGGAGGGGGAGTGACATTCTTGTAAATATAAAAAGGTAAACAATATTGGGAGGTATCCCTTACATCATGTGATTACAAAATTAAAAAATAATGGATTAAATTAAAATTATGGTCTATCCAAACATCCACGACACAAAAATAAGTTCATTTGTATAATTTTGTTCCATAACTTCTAAGTTTTCCCACAATTACCACTTTCGTTTTTATTAAGGTAACTAGTTTTCTAAACTAAGTAAATTTAAATATTAATACTAAATTAATGTGATATTTATTAGAAAATATATAACCAATGAATTTTAAATATTATATCAAATTTATAAAATAAAAAACCCATATATGTTGGAAATTAATATTAAAATAAGTTCATGGAATGCATTCAAACACTCCTTTATCCCAAACCGTGATAATAATGTTTTTACTATTTGGGGATAAATATGTTCATTATAAAAGATAAAAAGGTCCATTAATAGACCATATTTTATATTTATTAACATTTACAAATAAGTTTTCAGAATATTTGATTTTTTTCTAAATTTGAATCTCTAAATAAAATATATTTTGTTTAAAAATTACATTAATATCAATTTTGACATTATTTAGTTAATTTAAATTTTAATATATCTATACAATGATAGAATTGATATAAATTAATTTAAAATATATTTTAAATTACATATTAATCTAAAAAATAATTTAGTATAATAATTCATTCAATTTTCCTCACTTTTAATATTTTTAGTATCATTTTTTTTAATTATTAACTAAATAATCACTGAATTGGTATTTCATAAGCATTTTAAGTAACCAATTAATATCTAAAAATCAATGATAAATAATTATGATAAAAATAACTCACTTATATGTCAAAAATATATGTATAAGAAAAAATATGATGTTTTTTCATATATCAAGGATTTATAAATGCTAAAGGTAAGGAAGGTTCCTTTTTGTCTTTAACTTAATAAATATATTATAGAAGTATATTTCATAGAATAATATCCCAATAACTCATAAAATTAGAACCAATAGGTGATATTATCTAAATAAGGGAAGAAAATGTATTTTTTATAGTTTTTACGTTATTTTCCCATTAAGATTAAAATTTAACCACTAAGTAAAATAATTTTTAATTTAATCATTGTAAGTTATTTTAATTATTTTCATTAATATTTTTGGTCAAAAACTAAGTTTATATTATTAAACTTTAAATATTATAGTTATTATAAATATGTATATCCATTTATCTAAATTCAATTCACATAATTGTGAATATTAAATTTAAAGCTCATCTTGCATACATGGTGAGAAAAAGAGTTTTTAAAGTGAAAATGTTCAAAAGATCTTTATGTTTTTATCCCTAAATTCAATATAAAAATGATAAAAATAAAAAAATTGTAATAATATATGTATAATTTATCTATTATGACATTAAATGAAATTTAAAATATAATTTAACATTAATAATTATTTAAATGAAAAGGTAGTTTTCAGCTAAATTATATTATTTTTCAATATTCATCAAAAAATGAAACTTCTCATAAATAAACCAAAAATTCATCCAAATATAATTTGTACATTCAATATTCAAAAAATAAGTTTATTTTGACCAATAAAAGTTTAAATACTTCATTTTTTTAAAATAGATGCTCCATTGAAAGGAGATAAAACTCCCTTTAGAAAAATATAGTTTTTAATGAAAAAATAGGACTTGTTATTATCATATGTTTATCAAATGAATTGGATGAACTTAAAATTATTATATTGATTATATAACAAATATAGTTTCATAATTTATTTAATATTATTCATAACCATTAATTTAAAATCTAGGTGATAATTGTTAAATTATTAATATTAACAATGAAACTCGGTCATATATATAACACAAGCTAACTCAGTGTTTTTTATAGTGTAAGATTAACTTGGTGTAGTGTTTAATGAAATATGGAAAAAAATTATTACAAAATGAAAATATATTAAGTTCTTGGGGTGTTACATTTTTCTTCTTTATTAAATTGATAAAGCTTGGACCTGACCTTATTTATTTCTTATTGGTGATTGAACACCATTTGCATGATCCAATTGAAGAATTAAATTGTTCTATTCAATTTAATTAATTTTATTCTATGTTATCACCCCATATATACTTGATATATGTATGTTGTACAGGAAACCTTTTCCAATGATGTTTTCACCTTTGTTTTTGTGCCTTTATCCCACTTTTTAGTCACATTCTTCATCGTTAGCCTACCGGGACACAATTCGACATTATCAGGTAGGTCCAAGTAGGATCATACCTATAGATTCATGGTGTATGTTTTCATAATAACTTTATTAGTGATTTATAGACAGATTAATATGTATTTTATGTTTTTCTTCATAGATATTGGATATATAGTGGAGAATAGTAGAAATAAGACACACTACAGGCGATTGAAGGAGACCTTATCTTAGAGAAGCTCACATAAATACGATTTCCAGCCACCAGAAGTTGGAAATATAAGGACGATGGAATATTCCACTGATCTCAAGTGGTCAAATGTTAATATCCATTATATAAATATTGAATCTAGAAGATTAATGAAACCTTATTTAGTTTCTGTGAAAATATCAACTACACTCTGTGTATCCCAGAAGAACACAGAGTGTGTGGCTCCCTAGATATGGATATAGGGTTTCAAGAGATGTTAAATATCACCTTCCATTGAGGTAGGACTACATTCCATGTGACTCTACTAGCTGGCCAATCCATGTTCTAGTCACACATGCCTAGGGATCCATTTGGACAGATATTCCATAAATCGAAGTACCCAGGCTCAAGAAGAAATACACAACACAAGGTGATGTGCAAGTCCCATACCATGTGTGGTCATACTTTTTGTGTATCCCATATGAAATTATATGTTTAGATTCATGGATTCTTGATCCATGAATAAGGAGAATATAATTAGGTAGGGGAGCAGGACCACACACCATGTGGACCCTATACACGCCATGTACCCCTTTTCTAGAAACATTAACCTAGTGTATCTCTTTCATATATACTTTGATTTTAGAATATGAGTAGCCGATCCTAAGAATTTTTCTATATAAAATGTGATGGTATCCGTAAAAGTGGATTTCATGATAGGGTGTGTAATTTTACAAGCAAGATACTTATTTAGGTGATGCTTGATGATGATAGTGATCAGGAAGGATCATTAGAAAGATTCCATGTAGAGACAGTAATCCCTTATTTAGGGAATGAGTCCTCTATCTATAGGGATGGTAATCCTCTATTCCACTAGAGTTAGGTTCCCACAAACTCATTAGTCTGGTAGATACGACACATCCTTATTCAGGGTGTGGTTCCTCTATCTTTAGAGAATGCAGTCCCCTATCGCACCCGAGTGTTGGCCCCACATAATATTTAATTAGGTAGTGAGGGTAATCCCCTATTTAGTATGTGGTTCTACTATCTATGGGGATGGTACAACCTTGTCAAACCACAGAATGGGTCTCCCATACTCTTTAGTTAGGTAGACATGGTAATTCCATATTCAGGGAACAAGACATCAATCTATGGAGATGGTAATCCCATGCTGCACCAGGGCATGGGTCCCCAATACTCTTTAGTTAGGTAGATATGGTACTCTCTTATTTATGTCCTAATTCTTCTATCTATGGATGGGTAATTCCCCTTCTATGAGATTCTATGGGGTTCGGTTCCACCCTAGAGCATGAATCCCTAATATATAGAGCGTATTGGTTAGGAGGAGGCCCCTCCACTTATTTTTGGGAATTAGTAATGGACTACTAGATTTGTAGGCATACTCATCAACTTAGGCTAGGCTGTGAGATGGATATACCCTTTCTCTCTCCTCTAGGTTTCCTATCAAGCATATATATATATATTGGGTTTAATATCCCTCTTTCATTAGGTTGATATGGTTATTATTATATCTCTATATATCACTCTTTAGTTTTTTGGTAATCCTATTGGGTATATATATACTCACCCCTACATGGGATTTTCCCATAAATGTCACATATTATGTAGACGGTTGATAGATCGACAATGATTACAATGGAGAATAGTGAACCCAAGGTGAATTGATGATGTACAATGGTCAGTATTGGAGATCACGTTCCAGTCTATCTCGCATATTTCTTTATTTATAGATATTTTCAGGATGGGACATCTTTTCTGGTTGAAAATTTATTTTTAAACCTTTTTATTTTGGATCACACTATTGTAATTTTTTTATTCCCTAGAGGTTATTACAAGCATGATTTTTTCTCTAGATGTTATTCTATTTTTTTATTATTTTTCTATACTTCTTCAGGGAGGTGGCTGGGTACATGCATACAAGTACATTAGAAAAAGGGTTCCCATTTTATGTGATTCCTTCTTGACACTTGTTGCTGTCCCCTAGATTATAGAGGTGAGATTGGGGTTATGGCGACCCTACCTTCCACCTATTAGGTGGGCCCCAATGGGTTAGGACATTACAGTCTAGATACATAACCCCTTATTACACTGTCATGTTACCTAAGGTTAAGGTGTATGATGGTGACACTTTCATTGGGTGGTTCAATGAACATGGTTTGGGATGTGATCTCATTTATCTTTATCATATCTCATAAATGGTTTCTCTCTTGCTTTACTTATGGAATCTCAGCATGGGATTGGTTAAGGAAAAATTCTAATGATACCATATCCCACAAAATATTTGATAAATGGGCTTAATAAGGTATGATCCTATTGGTAGAGACCATCCCTTCTTCAATCTATGTAAATTAGACTTATTATAACCCTTAATATACTAATAATAATGGTCACTAGGAAATAGATGTATTAACAATTGTTATTATTCTTAAAATTATTTTTAATATGACATAATATAATTATAAAAAGTATCATAATTAGTTCTTGTGTTTTTAATAATAACATTAGTTGATAATAAATTTATTCATTCAAAATAGAATTTCATTTGTAGAAGCTAAGGTTTTTAGATTCTCCCCCCTTTATAAAAATTTCCCTCAAAAAATACAATTCATACATTAAAATATATGAGGGTATTTCTATTTCATTTCCTCTTTTGATTCCTATGTTTATTACTCAAACCTGTGGTTCCACCACAACAATTTGTCCAAGTGATTTGTCTTAATTTTTAGAAAATTGTCTCCACAATCTATGATATTCACCAACTTATAATTAATTGAATGATTATTCTTCAATTTTACCCCCTCTTTATTCACTAAATGTGAGGGGTCTAGTATATACTTACTTAAAAGATATACATGTCACATATCATGTACAAATGATAGATTAAGTGGGAGTGTGTAAAGACCCAAAAATTTCAAGGGATTTTTTTTAAATACTTTGGAATTTTACGAGTCTGTGGCTTCTGACGACACTTGATTTTGAGGCTCGGTGTGCCCAGAATCAATTTCTGATGTTTAGATTGGGTACGTTTAGTGAACGAACGAGCGAGTTTTTCTAACTTTTGAACTGGTGCTCAGAATTAAAATTCGAGGGCACTGATGAACTCACAACACCAGTAATTTCTTAAGGGAACACTTACCATAGTTGCATTGGTAAAGGGGGAGAAGATGCTTTTGGGGGTTAATTTAAGAAGTAGGTAAAAATTGTCGGAACAATTTTTATTTCATGGGGTGGTTTTTCCCTCCCATGGGTAGTTAAGTGTGGGGCCCACGACCACTTAACTACCCAAGTGTGTATGTTAGAGAGGTGGGGCCCACACGACCCCCACTATTTAATTCCCTCTAAACACATAAGTAACCCCTCATTAAAATTTGGAAAACCCCCATTTATTTGCCAATGCGTAAATTGAATAGGGACCTTCCCTCTCCTTTCTTAATTGATTGTCAACAAATTTCATTAAATGTGGTGAATTAATTATGGAAGAGTTGCTTGCGTGTATAATTAAATAATAGGAGAAACCTATTATTTTATTATGGGGGAGACCTTCGTTGTGCGAGGAAGTAGAATGAAGAATGCCGACCTCTGAAAAAGAACAATGAAGAATGCCAGTTCCTCGAAGATCGACGACGCGCCACCCTTCCTCTTCTCTGTGACAAGAAAGGAGATGCCGCTTCCTCCTCAGTGCTCTCCGACGACACATACAAACTCTCTTCCCCATGATTCCTTCTACCACGACGTTGTCTACCGCGATGCCATTTAACGCGATGCCGACGTTCATCTTCTTTGTTGAGGTAGGGGTTTTGGTTTATATTTCTTTATGTGAATTATACCCTCGGCATGCCGTATAATTTTTGGGAGTTGTTTTGAACAACTAACGCGGTGGGTGCGGTCCAACAAACATGTCCGAACCGAACACTATTCTGTTGTTGAAGCGCGGAACGTTTGGCGACGTCGAAGCGGGACTGAAATGGAAATTGGAGGCCTTCACAGTAATATATGGGTCCCGAGACGACCGCAGGCACAGACAGAAGTAGAATCGGACCACCGAAATGACTCTGGTGGCCCGCGGAAACCCCCGGTGGCGCGGGTCGCCGCCAGAAGCCCACCTCCGCTGAAGCTGCGATGGCGAATGGGGCCGACCCCGCGGCTGTGCGGGATCTGGGACGAACCGTGGCGCCACACTGGCGCGACGTCCGCGGTAAGCGGGGGACGCGCTCCCCCGCTCGACCAATTGGCTAAGCCAGTGCAACCCCCCCCCCCTGTTGGGCCGGGACAGATTGCGCAGACTAGGCCGCGCCGACCGGTCCATGCCCAGCCGGGCCGGGCCCTGACCCGGGTCAGGTCCACCCGGTTTGGGTCGACCAAGGGGGTTGGGCCGGGTCAGACCGGGCCCAGACCCCCCCACTTCCGACCATTTTCTGTCACTTCCCCATAACCTGAGCTACGGACCTCCGATCGATGCACCATCAGTTGCGAAGGAATACTTGAATCGAGACTGTCGTTTTGGTATATTACACTCTAGGTTTAGGCAAAGTTTGTGTATGACTGGGTTGGTTCGAACCCGAAACCAACCAGGCTCTTAGAGCGAAAACACTTATAACATAAGGACCGAACGTCCATTTGACGTGCCATCAATTGAATTGGAATCCTTTTGTTGAGAAACTCCTTTTGGATTTCTCTTCTTGAGGTGTGGATGCATCTGGAGTACGGTCGGGTTGGTTTTAGCTTAAAAACCAACCGGGCCCCTAGGACGGAAAAGCCAATAACTCTCAGACCAGGCGTCTGATTGACGCACGGTCTGTCGCGTTGGGTTTCTTTTGACGAGACAGAAATTTGGGATACATAAAATCTGGACCTCATGACAGTTGATGTATCAAACCTCTTTTTCTCTAGTAGTGAACCCTCCCGAAATCGAGCATGCTGTGTGCGGGAACCCAAGAGCTGGCTGCGACTACATCGACTTCTGTACTGGAATCCTCCGTGGGTTCAACAGCGACTACTACCGTACTGGAATTTTCCATGGGTTCGACGACAATGAATACTATTCTTATATCCTTTTTGGGTTTGGTAGTATTGAACTCTGTACTTGTATCTTGTGTGGGTCCGACAGAGTAACAGGTCTTGTATCCTGTGTGGGTCCGACAGCTTAGCTGGTCTTGTATCCTATGTGGGTCTGACAGCTTATATGAATCAGTGGCTACATCTGATCATCTCTATTGCCTTATGAAGTGTATACCTGTGTGAGATGATTCTTGAATACAATCAATATCATTGATGTGATTTACTTGATTTCCTGTGTAGACTGGGTTGTGTTTTTCCTGTGTGAGCTGATTCTTGACTTCAATCATTATCATCGATGTGATTGACTTGCTTTCCTGTGTGGATTGGTTTGTGATATCCTTTTTGGACTGGGTTGTACTTGGGCTCGTGATTTGGAGCCGAACTGGAATTGATGAATTAGGTATATGTATGGGTATATACCTAAGTAGAGTCGGTTGATACTTCATGATTGTATCTTTCCTTTGTGGTTTATCCTCCATGGATTCTGAGAGACCATTGGGGTATCGGGGTCCCTACTGAGTATCGTATACTCACCCCTGCATGGGCTATGCCCGTACTACATTATGTTGGTTGCAGACGATGGACAACACTGATCAAGGTGGAGGCTTGTGGAGCTGGACGGTACCCGGAGGTGGACCACTTTGTGGGGAATACATAGAGCGGACAACCGGACCTGAGGATCAAAAGAGACTATCTATACCCACCCTTCAGGTGGGATTTCAGGAGGATGACTCGGTTTTTCTGTTTTACTTACTACTGTTGTACATTCCTTTCAGTTGTACTGTACTTTCAGTTGGGTTTGTATACTGGCCCATTTACTTTTCAGCACTTAATTTTGTACTCATCTTACTTAATATTTACTTCACTTGCGTACTCAGTTGTGTTTGTATACTTTATAAAGGCAATGCCTTCCCCTTTTTCTGGATTTATGCCTTTGGTGCTAGTCGCCAGCCCCTAGCCTATGGAAGGTGGGCTTGGGGTAGTCATGACCTGGGCCCCAAGGATGGGTCGTGACAAATTGGTATCAGAGGAGTCGTTTCTACCGTAGAACTTAGGACTTTGATAATTTCTTCTTTGTGAAGCAATAATGTTAAGATTATTGAGTGTGGTTTTCAGTCCAGGGAGTCCAGTGTTGTTGCGGCGGCCGATGTATCCATACACCAGGACCCTGAATTTGGATTTCCAACTCAGTGCACGAAAACATTAATTGCATGTGTGTTTCAAAAGTTTTCTTAGTGATTACTTTGTGTCCGCTCACCAGGTATACTATATTAACCGTGGAACACCTATTTCTTTTCAGGATGGCCCCATGACGGTATCCAGTTATGTAGAGACCCGTATCCTGACGTACATGGACATTACATTACGTTTGCGGAATACTTAGTACATAACAAAAACACACACTAAAGGATCGTAATAGTTTAGTGTCTTTGGAAACTCGGAACGTAATCTTCTAATCGTGGTGAAACTTCTTCAATATCTCCCATAAAGATCTTCTTTTTTTTTACCTAAAACCTTTCTTTATATCCTGGGGAAAAGAAAACATAAAAGGGTGAGCTCAAATGCTCAGTAAGGGTAAACAAAAGAAATATCAATCACATCATATACATAAGAACATAGCTTTTGGAAATCATAACCTGCAAAAGAGTTCATAATATCATAACATGGGATAAATCATAGAAGTGAAATGTAATCCCAATAATCATAACTTAAAACATGAAACTTTGTGGCATACACACATAATCATAGAGTATCATTTCTTGTTAGTCAAGACTCAATGCCAAGACTATCTTAGTGGACAAAGTCCCTTTCTGAATCGAGTAACCCTCGTTTCAGTCCTGTTTCACTGAACCGGTATAACCTACCATTTCATCCATGTCTATCTCATGAGATATAAAATCTTTACCCAATGCATTGGAGGGAGATATAGGTCCCACCCATCTTATAATGAATCCTTTCTTATGTGTTCCACATAATCATAAAACATACATCATCCCATAACACATGTAACAAAAATGGGATTCTTGAAACAACATGACATCATAAAACAATTCATATAAGATAAAGGAATTCATAAAAATAATTCCATCACAACATGATCAAATCAATTTAATAATAGGGATAAAAACAGAACCCTTTATTATCTTAGATGGAAAATAATTTTGATAAAACACTTGAACTCCATTCTTGAGGAAAATATCCTTTCTTCTTCAAAATCAATTTCTTTTCACAAAACATCATGCAATTTTAAAAGAAAGATATTTTATTGAAAATAGTCTTGAAATCTTTTAGAGGAAGCTTCATGAAAATAAGGCTTTATAAAACAGTAGAAATCTGTTCGTGCCGTATAAGTTAAAAAAAACATTCTTTTTACTTTTGTCGAAAAAGTCAAAATGTACCTCGTACGAAAAACGACAAAATATTCCTTTCATATCTTTTACTAAAAACTCACCAAAGGGTAAAATTGGATTTAAAACATTGTAGGTGGATGGAAATAATATTACATATTGAGTAAACATGGATGTGGATGATAAAATACACCCCAGTAAATACTTACAAATAAACAATCTCGGATAAAAATGAGATTGTGATATTCCCCTTACCTTAGGTCCGACTTGCTTTGTAAGTGTCCGAACCTCCTGTATAATGATTTAAATCATGTTATTGACTTATTAAAGAATCATATTCATTGTTATGATATCATATATGGTTCACTTATGACATTATATTACCCGTTCTTTTGTAAATTCCATGTTAAAGAAGCGTTTTGGGTAAAATCGTTTCATTTATCGTAGGTGTTTTGACTTGTTGTTCTTGACATCGTTATTACTTATATCATGATTTACTTACTTACAGAATATAAAATATGATTTATATATCATATATATTCAGTATATATATATATATAATATATAGATAAATTAAATGAAAAACACCGTTCATGGAGACGGTAGTCCGTACGTACGCATGAACACTGTTTTCCTTTCCTTATTGTCTTGAAATGGAAGTAAGTAGATGACATACATATGTATATATATACATAAATCCAGTAGCTTTATAATTTCATATATTTCATTATTATTTCTTATATATACTTTATAATCATTCTTAAATGGTTAACATGGAGAATGAATCTCATCGCGTCGTGGAGACGGTATTCCGTACGTACGCACGCGCGGTGATTTCTTTTTCCGTAGGATGGATAGATGGTGAAATAGGGTTGTTTCATACTTAAAATAACATATCAGTATATGAGTGATACTGATGTTATTTCTTCATAATGAAACAACCTAAGAAGAAAAAGTGGAAGAAGAAATAAAGATGAAAGAATTGGTAACGGTAATTACCTCTTCTTTGAAGCGCCTTTTGGAGACCTCCTCTTAGGGAACTAAAATTGGTCTTTGAGGAAGACCAGAACCTCTAGGATGTTTCTAGGGAAGTGGATAAGATATTTTGGCAGGGGTTGGCCGAGCTTGAGTGCTCAAATTGGTGTGAGGAGGAGGGGGAGGAGGTGTCCTTTTATAAGGGAGGAGAGGGGCACCTTAGGAATACCTCAAAATATTATTTTATATTAATGTCAAAATCGGTTTATAATGGTTCCAAAGGGTCTTATTTCGAAGCTAAAGTGGGGTTGGGTCTAAATCCTATCAACCAATAGGATTTAGACAAGTTTAGGGTATTATTTTAACCTTATCAATTAGATTTAACCCTAAGTTAAATAATTTTACTTTTACCGTGTATTTTTGTTTTCTTTCACTATATGGTTAATAAACTTACTATAACATGCCAAACGAACCCCAAATTGTATATTATTAATAAATATATCCTTATCTAAGTCATTTGGCCGAATCTTAGATTTTTAGGAATAAAATAACAATTAATAATATAATATTTTATTTAAAAACTATTTTGTGTCAATTTTGACACTATTTGATATATGATTTTTGTGAAAGTCATAACAGAATTATAAGTTCGAACCAAGTTATTTAAATTAACAATAACATGTGATATTAACCTATAAAATTAGTTTAAGTCATAAAAAGTCTCAAATTACATTTATTTGGGCATTTATAACATCAATTATGTCAATATTTCATTAATAAGACAATTACTGCATCATCTATGTGTAATAATAAATGATACTTATTTAATCCCTAAAAATTATAAATAAATTCCTATGATGTAGATAATTGTATTATCCTTCTGGAGACTATTCATGTTCGAAGTTCCATGAAGTTTATCACTAGATTATTATACTTATAAAAATTAAGAAAGTGACATGTTGTCACATTCTTTGGTTTTAATAATAATTAAATTATTTTCATTGACAAAATTTAATTAAATGAATCTAATCCGACCCTTAGGTGATATGGGTCTACTTTTAGTCATCCAATAGGATTTTGAAATTTGTTAGGGTAATTTTAAAATATTATATTTACCCTTAATTACCTGATTTACCTTTCACTATGGTAAATAAAATTTACCGTAGTTACTATTCATAATTTCCAAAAATAAAAAGTAGCCTATTAACATAATTTGGACCCACTGATTCCAAATATGGAATCCATTTTTTAAAATTCCATACACAGAAGTTGCAGAAATTAAATTATAATTAATCCCGTTGTCGAATAAAAACGGGGTTTTGTTTAAAACATTGCAAAAGATTGAATTGATTTAACCTACGAATTCAAGGTAAAATCAATGATAATGACATACATTATATTAAATGGTAAAAATATATTCTATTTATACTTTAAAACCATTCAATATTATAATTTATCCACATAAGATATTACGATGAAAAAAGTTGTTTTTAATTAAAATATAGCGTGTTTTTACTATTCATTAAAATATGAAAGTTGTCGGAAAAATATCAAAACTTTATCTAATGTAAATTTTAAATACTGATTCAAAATAAGAATATTATTTTGTCAAATTGAACATATAAACATGTCAAAAACTATATTTAAAGTGGGTGTGCCATCAAAAGGCGGTAAAACTGCATTTTTTGAAAAATACTTATTTTACCCGAAAAATTTATTTTGTTCTTATACCATGTTCTAGAAATGTGTAAGATGAATAATAATGTTATAAAATTCAAATTTTAGTTAATACTATTCATAACGGCTAGTTCATGACAATATTATAATAATATAACATTGTTTATTAAAACCCGGTATTGCGTACAACACACGCTATCGAGGAAGGTCGTGATTGCGTGTAATGCAAGCCAAGTCAGGGTTGCGTGTTGTGAAAGAATCCTTCGTTGTTTCGTATAATAGAATCCAACCATATTTCATTTATACATTTAATATATATATATATATATACTCAATGTTGGGTAGAATAACTATTATCAAAATTGTGTGTAACACGGTCCAAGAATAGTGTTGCGTATACTACAAGCTAATACGGTGTTGCGTATAGCGCAAGGTAATCTTGGTAGAGACCATCCCTTCTTCAATCTATGTAAATTAGACTTATTATAACCCTTAATATACTAATAATAATGGTCACTAGGAAATAGATGTATTAACAATTGTTATTATTCTTAAAATTATTTTTAATATGACATAATATAATTATAAAAAGTATCATAATTAGTTCTTGTGTTTTTAATAATAACATTACTTGATAATAAATTTATTCATTCAAAATAGAATTTCATTTGTAGAAGTTAAGGTTTTTAGACTCTCCCCCCTTTATAAAAATTTCCCTCAAAAAATACAATTCATACATTAAAATATATGAGGGTATTTCTATTTCATTTCCTCTTTTGATTCCTATGTTTATTACTCAAACCTGTGGTTCCACCACAACAATTTGTCCAAGTGATTTGTCTTAATTTTTAGAAAATTGTCTCCACAATCTATGATATTCACCAACTTCTAATTAATTGAATGATTATTCTTCAATTTTACCCCCTCTTTATTCACTAAATGTGAGGGGTCTAGTATATACTTACTTAAAAGATATACATGTCACATATCATGTACAAATGATAGATTAAGTGGGAGTGTGTAAAGACCCAAAAATTTCAAGGAATTTTTTTTAAATACTTTGGAATTTTACGAGTCTGTGGCTTCTGACGACACTTGATTTTGAGGCTCGGTGTGCCCAGAATCAATTTCTGATGTTTAGATTGGGTACGTTCAGTGAACGAACGAGCGAGTTTTTCTAACTTTTGAACTGGTGCTCAGAATTAAAATTCGAGGGCACTGATGAACTCACAGCACCAGTAATTTCTTAAGGGAACACTTACCATAGTTGCATTGGTAAAGGGGGAGAAGATGCTTTTGGGGGTTAATTTAAGAAGTAGGTAAAAATTGTCGGAACAATTTTTATTTCATGGGGTGGTTTTTCCCTCCCATGGGTAGTTAAGTGTGGGGCCCACGACCACTTAACTACCCAAGTGTGTATGTTAGAGAGGTGGGGCCCACACGACCCCCACTATTTAATTCCCTCTAAACACATAAGTAACCCCTCATTAAAATTTGGAAAACCCCCATTTATTTGCCAATGCGTAAATTGAATAGGGACCTTCCCTCTCCTTTCTTAATTGATTGTCAACAAATTTCATTAAATGTGGTGAATTAATTATGGAAGAGTTGCTTGCGTGTATAATTAAATAATAGGAGAAACCTATTATTTTATTATGGGGGAGACCTTCGTTGTGCGAGGAAGTAGAATGAAGAATGCCGACCTCTGAAAAAGAACAATGAAGAATGCCAGTTCCTCGAAGATCGACGACGCGCCACCCTTCCTCTTCTCTGTGACAAGAAAGGAGATGCCGCTTCCTCCTCAGTGCTCTCCGACGAGACATACAAACTCTCTTCCCCATGATTCCTTCTACCACGACGTTGTCTACCGCGATGCCATTTAACGCGATGCCGACGTTCATCTTCTTTGTTGAGGTAGGGGTTTTGGTTTATATTTCTTTATGTGAATTATACCCTCGGCATGCCGTATAATTTTTGGGAGTTGTTTTGAACAACTAACGCGGTGGGTGCGGTCCAACAAACATGTCCGAACCGAACACTATTCTGTTGTTGAAGCGCAGAACATTTGGCGACGTCGAAGCGGGACTGAAATGGAAATTGGAGGCCTTCACAGTAATGTATGGGTCCTGAGACGACCGCAGGCACAAACAGAAGTAGAATCGGACCACCGAAATGACTCTGGTGGCCCGCGGAAACCCCCGGTGGCGCGAGTCGCCACCAGAAGCCCGCCTCCGCTGAAGCTGCGATGGCGAATGGGGCAGACCCCGCGGCTGTGCGGGATCTGGGACGAACCGTGGCGCCACACTGGCGCGACGTCCGCGGTAAGCGGGGGACGCGCTCCCCCGCTCGACCAACTGGCTAAGCCAGTGCAACCCCCCCCTGTTGGGCCGGGACAGATTGCGCAGACTAGGCCGCGCCGACCGGTCCACGCCCAGCCGGGCCGGGCCCTGACCCGGGTCAGGTCCACCCGGTTTGGGTCGACCAAGGGGGTTGGGCCGGGTCAGACCGGGCCCAGACCCCCCCACTTCCGACCATTTTCTGTCACTTCCCCATAACCTGAGCTACGGACCTCCGATCGATGCACCATCAGTTGCGAAGGAATACTTGAATCGAGACTGTCGTTTTGGTATATTACACTCTAGGTTTAGGCAAAGTTTGTGTATGACTGGGTTGGTTCGAACCCGAAACCAACCAGGCTCTTAGAGCGAAAACGCTTATAACATAAGGACCGAACGTCCATTTGACGTGCCGTCAATTGAATTGGAATCCTTTTGTTGAGAAACTCCTTTTGGATTTCTCTTCTTGAGGTGTGGATGCATCTGGAGTACGGTCGGGTTGGTTTTAGCTTAAAAACCAACCGGGCCCCTAGGACGGAAAAGCCAATAACTCTCAGACCAGGCGTCTGATTGATGCACGGTCTGTCGCGTTGGGTTTCTTTTGACGAGACAGAAATTTGGGATACATAAAATCTGGACCTCATGACAGTTGATGTATCAAACCTCTTTTTCTCTAGTAGTGAACCCTCCCGAAATCGAGCATGCTGTGTGCGGGAACCCAAGAGCTGGCTGCGACTACATCGACTTCTGTACTGGAATCCTCCGTGGGTTCAACAGCGACTACTACCGTACTGGAATTTTCCATGGGTTCGACGACAATGAATACTATTCTTATATCCTTTTTGGGTTTGGTAGTATTGAACTCTGTACTTGTATCTTGTGTGGGTCCGACAGAGTAACAGGTCTTGTATCCTGTGTGGGTCCGACAGCTTAGCTGGTCTTGTATCCTATGTGGGTCTGACAGCTTAGATGAATCAGTGGCTACATCTGATCATCTCTATTGCCTTATGAAGTGTATACCTGTGTGAGATGATTCTTGAATACAATCAATATCATTGATGTGATTTACTTGCTTTCCTGTGTAGACTGGGTTGTGTTTTTCCCGTGTGAGCTGATTCTTGACTTCAATCATTATCATCGATGTGATTGACTTGCTTTCCTGTGTGGATTGGGTTGTGATATCCTTTTTGGACTGGGTTGTACTTGGGCTCGTGATTTGGAGCCGAACTGGAATTGATGAATTAGGTATATGTATGGGTATATACCTAAGTAGAGTCGGTTGATACTTCATGATTGTATCTTTCCTTTGTGGTTTATCCTCCATGGATTCTGAGAGACCATTGGGGTATCGGGGTCCCTACTGAGTATCGTATACTCACCCCTGCATGGGCTATGCCCGTACTACGTTATGTTGGTTGCAGACGATGGACAACACTGATCAAGGTGGAGGCTTGTGGAGCTGGACGGTACCCGGAGGTGGACCACTTTGTGGGGAATACATAGAGCGGAAAACCGGACCTGAGGATCAAAAGAGACTATCTATACCCACCCTTCAGGTGGGATTTCAGGAGGATGACTCGGTTTTTCTGTTTTACTTACTACTGTTGTACATTCCTTTCAGTTGTACTGTACTTTCAGTTGGGTTTGTATACTGGCCCATTTACTTTTCAGCACTTAATTTTGTACTCATCTTACTTAATATTTACTTCACTTGCGTACTCAGTTGTGTTTGTATACTTTATAAAGGCAATGCCTTCCCCTTTTTCTGGATTTATGCCTTTGGTGCTAGTCGCCAGCCCCTAGCCTATGGAAGGTGGGCTTGGGGTAGTCATGACCTGGGCCCCAAGGATGGGTCGTGACAAATTGGTATCAGAGGAGTCGTTTCTACCGTAGAACTTAGGACTTTGATAATTTCTTCTTTGTGAAGCAATAATGTTAAGATTATTGAGTGTGGTTTTCAGTCCAGGGAGTCCAGTGTTGTTGCGGCGGCCGATGTATCCATACACCAGGACCCTGACTTTGGATTTCCAACTCAGTGCACGAAAACATTAATTGCATGTGTGTTTCAAAAGTTTTCTTAGTGATTACTTTGTGTCCGCTCACCAGGTATACTATATTAACCGTGGAACACCTATTTCTTTTCAGGATGGCCCCATGACGGTATACAGTTATGTAGAGACCCGTATCCTGACGTACATGGACATTACATTACGTTTGCGGAATACTTAGTACATAACAAAAACACACACTAAAGGATCGTAATAGTTTAGTGTCTTTGGAAACTCGGAACGTAATCTTCTAATCGTGGTGAAACTTCTTCAATATCTCCCATAAAGATCTTCTTTTTTTTTTACCTAAAACCTTTCTTTATATCCTGGGGAAAAGAAAACATAAAAGGGTGAGCTCAAATGCTCAGTAAGGGTAAACAAAAGAAATATCAATCACATCATATACATAAGAACATAGCTTTTGGAAATCATAACCTGCAAAAGAGTTCATAATATCATAACATGGGATAAATCATAGAAGTGAAATGTAATCCCAATAATCATAACTTAAAACATGAAACTTTGTGGCATACACACATAATCATAGAGTATCATTTCTTGTTAGTCAAGACTCAATGCCAAGACTATCTTAGTGGACAAAGTCCCTTTCTGAATCGAGTAACCCTCGTTTCAGTCCTGTTTCACTGAACCGGTATAACCTACCATTTCATCCATGTCTATCTCATGAGATATAAAATCTTTACCCAATGCATTGGAGGGAGATATAGGTCCCACCCATCTTATAATGAATCCTTTCTTATGTGTGCCACATAATCATAAAACATACATCATCCCATAACACATGTAACAAAAATGGGATTCTTGAAACAACATGACATCATAAAACAATTCATATAAGATAAAGGAATTCATAAAAATAATTCCATCACAACATGATCAAATCAATTTAATAATAGGGATAAAAACAGAACCCTTTATTATCTTAGATGGAAAATAATTTTGATAAAACACTTGAACTCCATTCTTGAGGAAAATATCCTTTCTTCTTCAAAATCAATTTCTTTTCACAAAACATCATGAAATTTTAAAAGAAAGATATTTTATTGAAAATAGTCTTGAAATATTTTAGAGGAAGCTTCATGAAAATAAGGCTTTATAAAACAGTAGAAATCTGTTCGTGCCGTATAAGTTAAAAAAAACATTCTTTTTACTTTTGTCGAAAAAGTCAAAATGTACCTCGTACGAAAAACGACAAAATATTCCTTTCATATCTTTTACTAAAAACTCATCAAAGGGTAAAATTGGATTTAAAACATTGTAGGTGGATGGAAATAATATTACATATTGAGTAAACATGGATGTGGATGATAAAATACACCCCAGTTACAAATAAACAATCTCGGATAAAAATGAGATTGTGATATTCCCCTTACCTTAGGTCTGACTTGCTTTGTAAGTGTCCGAACCTCCTGTATAATGATTTAAATCATGTTATTGACTTATTACAGAATCATATTCATTGTTATGATATCATATATGGTTCACTTATGACATTATATTACCCGTTCTTTTGTAAATTCCATGTTAAAGAAGCGTTTTGGGTAAAATCGTTTCATTTATCGTAGGTGTTTTGACTTGTTGTTCTTGACATCGTTATTACTTATATCATGATTTACTTACTTACAGAATATAAAATATGATTTATATATCATATATATTCAGTATATATATATATATATAATATATAGATAAATGAAATGAAAAACACCGTTCATGGAGACGGTAGTCCGTACGTACGCATGAACGCTGTTTTCCTTTCCTTATTGTCTTGAAATGGAAGTAAGTAGATGACATACATATGTATATATATACATAAATCCAGTAGCTTTATAATTTCATATATTTCATTATTATTTCTTATATATACTTTATAATCATTCTTAAATGGTTAACATGGAGAATGAATCTCATCGCGTCGTGGAGACGGTATTCCGTACGTACGCACGCGCGGTGATTTCTTTTTCCGTAGGATGGATAGATGGTGAAATAGGGTTGTTTCATACTTAAAATAACATATCAGTATATGAGTGATACTGATGTTATTACTTCATAATGAAACAACCTAAGAAGAAAAAGTGGAAGAAGAAATAAAGATGAAAGAATTGGTAACGGTAATTACCTCTTCTTTGAAGCGCCTTTTGGAGACCTCCTCTTAGGGAACTAAAATTGGTCTTTGAGGAAGACCAGAACCTCTAGGATGTTTCTAGGGAAGTGGATAAGAGATTTTGGCAGGGGTTGGCCGAGCTTTAGTGCTCAAATTGGTGTGAGGAGGAGGGGGAGGAGGTGTCCTTTTATAAGGGAGGAGAGGGGCACCTTAGGAATACCTCAAAATATTATTTTATATTAATGTCAAAATCGGTTTATAATGGTTCCAAAGGGTCTTATTTCGAAGATAAAGTGGGGTTGGGTCGAAATCCTATCAACCAATAGGATTTAGACAAGTTTAGGGTATTATTTTAACCTTATCAATTAGATTTAACCCTAAGTTAAATAATTTTACTTTTACCGTGTATTTTTGTTTTCTTTCACTATATGGTTAATAAACTTACTATAACATGCCAAACGAACCCCAAATTGTATATTATTAATAAATATATCCTTATTTAAGTCATTTGGCCGAATCTTAGATTTTTAGGAATAAAATAACAATTAATAATATAATATTTTATTTAAAAACTATTTTGTGTCAATTTTGACACTATTTGATATATGATTTTTGTGAAAGTCATAACAGAATTATAAGTTCGAACCTAGTTATTTAAATTAACAATAACATGTGATATTAACCTATGAAATTAGTTTAAGTCATAAAAAGTCTCAAATTACATTTATTTGGGCATTTATAACATCAATTATGTCAATATTTCATTAATAAGACAATTACTGCATCATCTATGTGTCATAATAAATGATACTTATTTAATCCCTAAAAATTATAAATAAATTCCTATGATGTAGATAATTGTATTATCCTTCTGGAGACTATTCATGTTCGAAGTTCCATGAAGTTTATCACTAGATTATTATACTTATAAGAATTAAGAAAGTGACATGTTGTCACATTCTTTGGTTTTAATAATAATTAAATTATTTTCATTGACAAAATTTAATTAAATGAATCTAATCCGACCCTTAGGTGATATGGGTCTACTTTTAGTCATCCAATAGGATTTTGAAATTTGTTAGGGTAATTTTAAAATATTATATTTACCCTTAATTACCTGATTTACCTTTCACTATGGTAAATAAAATTTACCGTAGTTACTATTCATAATTTCCAAAAATAAAAAGTAGCCTATTAACATAATTTGGACCCACTGATTCCAAATATGGAATCCATTTTTTAAAATTCCATACACAGAAGTTGCAGAAATTAAATTATAATTAATCCCGTTGTCGAATAAAAACGGGGTTTTGTTTAAAACATTGCAAAAGATTGAATTGATTTAACCTACGAATTCAAGGTAAAATCAATGCTAATGACATACATTATATTAAATGGTAAAAATATATTCTATTTATACTTTAAAACCATTCAATATTATAATTTATCCACATAAGATATTACGATGAAAAAAGTTGTTTTTAATTAAAATATAGCGTGTTTTTACTATTCATTAAAATATGAAAGTTGTCGGAAAAATATCAAAACTTTATCTAATGTAAATTTTTACATACTAATTCAAAATAAGAATATTATTTTGTCAAATTGAACATATAAACATGTCAAAAACTATATTTAATGTGGGTGCGCCATCAAAAGGCGGTAAAACTGCATTTTTTGAAAAATACTTATTTTACCCGAAAAATTTATTTTGTTCTTATACCATGTTCTAAAAATGTGTAAGATGAATAATAATGTTATAAAATTCAAATTTTAGTTAATACTATTCATAACGGCTAGTTCATGACAATATTATAATAATATAACATTGTTTATTAAAACCCGGTATTGCGTACAACACACGCTATCGAGGAAGGTCGTGATTGCGTGTAATGCAAGCCAAGTCAGGGTTGCGTGTTGTGAAAGAATCCTTTGTTGTTTCGTATAATAGAATCCAACCATATTTCATTTATACATTTAATATATATATATATATACTCAATGTTGGGTAGAATAACTATTATCAAAATTGTGTGTAACACGGTCCAAGAATAGTGTTGCGTATACTACAAGCTAATACGGTGTTGTGTATAGCGCAAGGTAATCTTGGTGTAGAATACAACGCAAGACATTAATGAAATTAAAAGAATATTTTTCATAAAATCTCTAGGTGTTACATTCTACCCCCCTTAAAATGAATTTCGCCCTCGAAATTCGTCGGGGTTATAAATGGTTTACTATTTGAAAGTTTCTTTGATAGAAACCCACATCGTATAAAGGAATACCAAAACTTGGCTTTAAAAACTAAAGTATGAGATGTAACGATTACCCAAATAAACTAATCACTAGGTATCCACATAGGTGAAAATATGGATATGGAAGAGAAATCTAACCATCATGTTCTGATGGAGAGTGGTAGAGAACATGGCTATGGAAAAGCCAGTAATTACAAATCCATAGATTTGTGATGATATAAGGTACCATCTAATTCCTCAGGTATAAGATCACTAGGACAACATTTTTGGTTTTCAAGATCATTTCCCTAAAGTTGAAAATTTGAATTAGAATAAATACTTACTTTATTTTGGTACATTCTCACTGTTGTTCGTGCCTTGAACAATTTCCACTTCATCTCTTAAATAAATGAAGTTGAATTTGTTATTCGTGAAGTGTTAGCAGATTATGTGATAGAACGACGGGTCATTCCATCTGTCTCAAACAAAAGGTTAGCAAAAATTATATGCATAAATCGATCTATAGTGAGATTAATCATATATGGTTCCTAAAATGGACTTATACTTCATATATCATACTGCTTAATATAATAAAACTAATTTCTACTAAACAAGGACTTCCTGTAGGTCAGTGGTAGGCGATAAAGGCCAGTCGCACTTCCGTTGTGGGTTCGATTCCCACAGCCTTGTCCGAAGCGATGGGCTATCGCCCGTCCTGCAGGTTGTCCTTTTTCTAAAACTATAATACTATAACATCCCATCAATAATATCAAAAAAAAACTTCTATCCTAATAACTTATGTCCAACATAATCCATTCCAATATTTAGGCTTATCCATAATACTGCAGTCCATTCTCATAACATAGTGAAAATGATTACCAGAGATTTAATACCATCGTTGATCCCCATATATCATAAGATATATCTTGTTGGTCACATTCCAAACATTCAAAGGCCTTAATCTTGTACTCTCTTGAATACCCATTGAACCTTAGTGAAAACTTGAATGCAGTTAAAAGTTAACACTTTTCACATACCGAAATCCTCAAAATTCTATATACTCAAACCATGATATCACTTAGTCCTTATATCAATCATGAGCTCATGAATACTATCAAACATTTAATTTTCTCCTTATCCCTTCATTATGTGCATATCATCTACATTCCAAAAATATCTGAATAACCTTTCATGGATACTGGTAACATTAATCATACACTTTCAAAACACAAGGAAAGACAACAGTGTAACAATCCATGGATGTCTCTTTATTCCAAAATTACACATGATAAACATGTAATCATTCCACTACATTCTCAAACCATTGACCGAGATTCAAAAATTCTTTCATCTCACATATCATTTGTAGTCTCTTCATCATCATCCACATAAATACTACCCATATGACCATACTGATTCTCTTCATGAGTCTTTCCCTTAGGGAATTTATTTTCATAATGCCCATACATTCCACATTTAAAACACTTAACCATTTTTGATGTCGTAGAAATACCATTATCCTCATCCATGGTGTTAACCGACCCTTTTCCTTTGCACTTACTTGCTTTGTGTCCTTCTTTTCCACACCCAAAGCATCTTCCAGTTCCCTTGAAACATTCTCCTTGATGCCTCTTCCCACATGATTTACATAGGGGGAATTGAACTTTCTTTCCTCTATGATCATCATGAAACTCCATCTTTCTCTTATTAGCCGAGTCAGGAAACTTACCAAATTTTACTTTATTGATCATATTATGAGATTTCTGATTCGGCATAATAATTATGTTTGGACTTCCAAATCCCATTTCATTTGATTTCTTATGAAGAATATCATTCCATTGTCCATCATATCCTCCATTATTGTGAATCATCTTATTTCCAGCCATTTTCTAAAACCCAAACAGAATAGTGTTAGATGCAAAAATCGTAATAAAGGGGGAGTAACTTAAATATCTATCATCTTTGGTTTAATCTAATATCGTTACCATAGTTCTAGAACTATATCCTATACGTATACTTATCCTTAGGGGAATCCCTAGACATACCTTAGAAATATCTCTAGGGATCTTACTAACGTTTTCGCGTCCTAGTTTCCAAAGGTTGACTAAACCTTTCCTCTGATACCAACTGTAGAGACCCGTATCCTGACGTACATGGACATTACATTACATTTGCGGAATACTTAGTACATAACAAAAACACACACTAAAGGATCGTAATAGTTTAGTGTCTTTGGAAACTCGGAACGTAATCTTCTAATCGTGGTGAAACTTCTTCAATATCTCCCATAAAGATCTTTTTTTTACCTCAAACCTTTCTTTATATCCTGGAGAAAAGAAAACATAAAAGGGTGAGCTCAAATGCTCAGTAAGGGTAAACAAAAGAAATATCAATCACATCATATACATAAGAACATAGCTTTTGGAAATCATAACCTGCAAAAGAGTTCATAATATCATAACATGGGATAAATCATAGAAGTGAAATGTAATCCCAATAATCATAACTTAAAACATGAAACTTTGTGGCAAACACACATAATCATAGAGTATCATTTCTTGTTAGTCAAGACTCAATGCCAAGACTATCTTAGTGGACAAAGTCCCTTTCTGAATCGAGTAACCCTCGTTTCAGTCCTGTTTCACTGAACCGGTATAACCTACCATTTCAGCCATGTCTATCTCATGAGATATAAAATATTTACCCAATGCATTGGAGGGAGATATAGGTCCCACCCATCTTATAATGAATCCTTTCTTATGTGTGCCACATAATCATAAAACATACATCATCCCATAACACATGTAACAAAAATGGGATTCTTGAAACAACATGACATCATAAAACAATTCATATAAGATAAAGGAATTCATAAAAATAATTCCATCACAACATGATCAAATCAATTTAATAATAGGGATAAAAACAGAACCCTTTATTATCTTAGATGGAAAATAATTTTGATAAAACACTTGAACTCCATTCTTGAGGAAAATATCCTTTCTTCTTCAAAATCAATTTCTTTTCACAAAACATCATGCAATTTTAAAAGAAAGATATTTTATTGAAAATAGTCTTGAAATCTTTTAGAGGAAGCTTCATGAAAATAATGCTTTATAAAACAGTAGAAATCCGTTCGTGCCGTATAAGTTAAAAAAAACATTCTTTTTACTTTTGTCGAAAAAGTCAAAATGTACCTCGTACGAAAAACGACAAAATATTCCTTTCATATCTTTTACTAAAAACTCACCAAAGGGTAAAATTGGATTTAAAACATTGTAGGTGGATGGAAATAATATTACATATTGAGTAAACATGGATGTGGATGATAAAATACACCCCAGTAAATACTTACAAATAAACAATCTCGGATAAAAATGAGATTGTGATATTCCCCTTACCTTAGGTCCGACTTGCTTTGTAAGTGTCCGAACCTCCTGTATAATGATTTAAATCATGTTATTGACTTATTACAGAATCATATTCATTGTTATGATATCATATATGTTTCACTTATGACATTATATTACCCGTTCTTTTGTAAATTCCATGTTAAAGAAGCGTTTTGGGTAAAATCGTTTCATTTATCGTAGGTGTTTTGACTTGTTGTTCTTAACATCGTTATTACTTATATCATGATTTACTTACTTCCAGAATATAAAATATGATTTATATATCATATATATTCAGTATATATATATATATAATAGATAGATAAATGAAATGAAAAACACCGTTCATGGAGACGGTAGTCCGTACGTACGCATGAACGCTGTTTTCCTTTCCTTATTGTCTAGAAATGGAAGTAAGTAGATGACATACATATGTATATATATACATAAATCCAGTAGCTTTATAATGTCATATATTTCATTATTATTTCTTATATATACTTTATCATCATTCTTAAATGGTTAACATGGAGAATGAATCTCATCGCGTCGTGGAGACGGTATTCCGTACGTACGCACGCGCGGTGATTTCTTTTTCCGTAGGATGGATAGATGGTGAAATAGGGTTGTTTCATACTCAAAATAACATATCAGTATATGAGTGATACTGATGTTATTACTTCATAATGAAACAACCTAAGAAGAAAAAGTGGAAGAAGAAATAAAGATGAAAGAATTGGTAACGGTAATTACCTCTTCTTTGAAACGCCTTTTGGAGACCTCCTCTTAGGGAACTAAAATTGGTCTTTGAGGAAGACCAGAACCTCTAGGATGTTTCTAGGGAAGTGGATAAGAGATTTTGGCAGGGGTTGGCCGAGCTTGAGTGCTCAAATTGGTGTGAGGAGGAGGGGGAGGAGGTGTCCTTTTATAAGGGAGGAGAGGGGCACCTTAGGAATACCTCAAAATATTATTTTATATTAATGTCAAAATCGGTTTATAATGGTTCCAAAGGGTCTTATTTCGAAGCTAAAGTGGGGTTGGGTCGAAATACTATCAACCAATAGGATTTAGACAAGTTTAGGGTATTATTTTAACCTTATCAATTAGATTTAACCCTAAGTTAAATAATTTTACTTTTACCGTGTATTTTTGTTTTCTTTCACTATATGGTTAATAAACTTACTATAACATGCCAAACGAACCCCAAATTGTATATTATTAATAAATATATCCTTATCTAAGTCATTTGGACGAATCTTAGATTTTTAGGAATAAAATAACAATTAATAATATAATATTTTATTTAAAAACTATTTTGTGTCAATTTTGACACTATTTGATATATGATTTTTGTGAAAGTCATAACAGAATGATAAGTTCGAACCAAGTTATTTAAATTAAAAATAACATGTGATATTAACCTATAAAATTAGTTTAAGTCATAAAAAGTCTCAAATTACATTTATTTGGGCATTTATAACATCAATTATGTCAATATTTCATTAATAAGACAATTACTGCATCATCTATGTGTCATAATAAATGATACTTATTTAATCCCTAAAAATTATAAATAAATTCCTATGATGTAGATAATTGTATTATCTTTCTGGAGACTATTCATGTTCGAAGTTCCATGAAGTTTATCACTAGATTATTATACTTATAAGAATTAAGAAAGTGACATGTTGTCACATTCTTTGGTTTTAATAATAATTAAATTATTTTCATTGACAAAATTTAATTAAATGAATCTAATCCGACCCTTAGGTGATATGGGTCTACTTTTAGTCATCCAATATGATTTTGAAATTTGTTAGGGTAATTTTAAAATATTATATTTACCCTTAATTACCTGATTTACCTTTCACTATGGTAAATAAAATTTACCGTAGTTACTATTCATAATTTCCAAAAATAAAAAGTAGCCTATTAACATAATTTGGACCCACTGATTCCAAATATGGAATCCATTTTTTAAAATTCCATACACAGAAGTTGCAGAAATTAAATTATAATTAATCCCGTTGTCGAATAAAAACGGGTTTTTGTTTAAAACATTGCAAAAGATTGAATTGATTTAACCTACGAATTCAAGGTAAAATCAATGCTAATGACATACATTATATTAAATGGTAAAAATATATTCTATTTATACTTTAAAACCATTCAATATTATAATTTATCCACATAAGATATTACGATGAAAAAAGTTGTTTTTAATTAAAATATAGCGTGTTTTTACTATTCATTAAAATATGAAAGTTGTCGGAAAAATATCAAAACTTTATCTAATGTAAATTTTTACATCCTGATTCAAAAGAAGAATATTATTTTGTCAAATTGAACATATAAACATGTCAAAAACTATATTTAAAGTGGGTGCGCCATCAAAAGGCGGTAAAACTGCATTTTTTGAAAAATACTTATTTTACCCGAAAAATTTATTTTGTTCATATACCATGTTCTAGAAATGTGTAAGATGAATAATAATGTTATAAAATTCAAATTTTAGTTAATACTATTCATAACGGCTAGTTCATGACAATATTATAATAATATAACATTGTTTATTAAAACCCGGTATTGCGTACAACACACGCTATCGAGGAAGGTCGTGATTGCGTGTAATGCAAGCCAAGTCAGGGTTGCGTGTTGTGAAAGAATACTTCGGTGTTTCGTATAATAGAATCCAACCATATTTTATTTATACATTTAATATATATATATATATATACTCAATGTTGGGTAGAATAACTATTATCAAAATTGTGTGTAACACGGTCCAAGAATAGTGTTGCGTATACTACAAGCTAATACGGTGTTGCGTATAGCGCAAGGTAATCTTGGTGTAGAATACAACGCAAGACATTAATGAAATTAAAAGAATATTTTTCATAAAATCTCGAGGTGTTACAAGTTAGGGTTCTGAGTTACATACGAGATGGCATCCCACCGAGCGACAAGGCCTCGGTGCAGGGCCCCATTACAATGGAGGCACCAGCAGTACCACTACCCACTAAGACACTGATGCTACCCGCCCTAGCGGTGGAGAGAGAATTCTTCCAGAGCGCGTTGCATGAGTTTTAGTGGTAGAGGCCACCCAGGTTCTGCAGAGAGACATATCCTCAGGTAGACGAGGATTGGCTGGAGGCTATCGTCAGAGTCTTCAGACTGGTAGGGAAACCAGCAGATCTTATAATGGTCCTTGCCACGAGTCTCCTACACGCAGCAGTAGGTAGATGGTGGATCCTGATTCTCCAGGTGCACGATGAGGCATCTCTTCTATGGACGGACTTCGAGAGCCTCTTCCGCTCAGATTTTGTTCCATCCACCCTCCGTGCGGTACGCATCCAGGAGTTACTACAGCTGCGGCATGGCAGCATGTTAGTAGCCCAGTAATCAGTTAGATTTACCAACCTCTCGCACTACTCCACAGATATGGTACGAGACTGGTTCTTCAGGTCCCAGACCTTTGAGCCGGGACTGAGGCATGAGATCAGAGCTTTGACAATCCCCCTCAGCATTCTGACACAGGCGGGGGTGCTGGAGAGAGCCCTGTTAGTGGAGAGCTTTCTTGCCGAGCATCCATCAACAACGAGACCCACCGCAGGATGAAACAGAGTAGAGTCTTCTGCAGCCAGTATTCGATAGACAACGTAGGGGTCCAAGAGGACCAGGCCGACAGGTGGGTGACCTCAGGATATAGGTTCGGCTGTGCGGGGCACACGGTACAGAGCCAACCTTACGAGGAGCAGACAATGCTATGCATGCGGCGGGCAGGGCCACATGGCTCGTGACTGCACGACCTGCCATGCAGACGAGCAGTAGACAATGGAGGGACCTCCCAGGCAGAGGCAGAGGTTCGACTGTGGCGGTCCGCAGGGAGCAGGTGGATGAGGCAGAGGAGCTGGCCGAGCACTGGTTGGTGGACGACGCTTCGAGGCTCTACCACCACCACCCCAGGAGGTCCACCCCGACCATAGGGAGCTGGAGGGAAGAGGCAGTCTCAGCTCCGGGCAGTAGAGGTTTAAGACCACGGCTCACCCAAGATGATTTGAGGTACTATCTATGTCTACTCCACCCTTGCTTTAGTTCTTATAGAAACATGTGCTAGTCATTGTTTTATTTCCGCTGCCCTTGTTCGGAGCTCGGAGATTCTGACGGAGCTGTTGGCTCGATCATTAAAGCTAGAGACTCATACGGGAGCAGACTTGATGATTACGCACTAGTGTTGGTAGTGTGAGCTTACTCTAGGAGGCTAGATCTTTGGATGGGATCTTTTTATAGCGACGTCGAGGCCTTACGATGTCATCTTAGGTATGGACTGGTTATCTACAGTCCATGCTCAGATCGGCTATATTAGGAGCAAGGTGTGGTGTGTCCGCATGGATGGGACCAGTTTCACCTTCCCCGGAGAGAAGGGAACCTTCACAGCATAGGATGGACTCACGCAGAGGAGAGGGCAGCCGATCACACATCAGTTGGCTAGTCTCATCCTCGGAGCAGTTGACGTGCGGAGTCCGAGTTTTCCTGTAGTGGTGGATCAATATGCAGACATTTTTCCTGATGATGTTCCAGGACTACCTTCACATAGGTAGGTAGTTTTCTATATAGAACTATACCTCGGGACATCACCGATATCTACTCCAGCATATCGGATGTCTCCCACTGAGCTTCGTGAGCTGCGGGTATAGCTGGAGGACTTACATGGGAAAAGTTTCATCTGACCCAGTGTTTCACCCAGGGCTTCTCTGACTCTATTATCCTAGAAGGCAGATGGGAGCTTGTGACTGTGTGTCGACTACCATCGCCTGAACCAGGTGACTGTTAGGAACAAGTATCCACTTCTGAGGATTGGCTACCTCTTCATTCAGCTCAAGGGAGCACGTTGGTTCTCGAAGATAGACCTCAGTTCAGGCTATCATCAGCTCCGAGTTTGGGACGGGGATTTGCAGAATATGGCCTCCGTGTGTCGATATGGCCACTATGAGTTCTTGGTCATGACCTTCGGTGTGTCCAACACTCCAGCAGTGTTCATGAGTCTCATGAACATGATCTTCCATCCCTACCTCGATCGGTTTGTCGTAGTCTTCATTGACGACATACTGATTTACTCGACCACTGAGGAGGATCACACCTACCACTTATGGGTTGTACTGGATACACTCTGAGAGCACCAGCTTGATGGTAATATCTCGATGTGTCAGTTCTCGATTCGAGAGGTTCACTTCTTGAGGCATGTCATCTCAGAGGTAGGAGTTGCAGATGATCCCGCGAAGGTTGAGGCGGTACTTTCTTAGAAGCCACCCAGGAGCATGACGGAGGTGCGGAGTTTCCTAGGTCTAGCTGGGTACTATCAGAGATTTGTGTCAGACTTCTCTAGAGTTGTAGCTCCACTTACAACTTTTTCAAAGAAGGGGAAACCCTTCGTGTGGTCAGACAGATGTCAGTAGAGCTTCCAGGAGCTGAGGCAGAGATTGACCAGCGTACCCATCTTGAGGCTACCAGAGGAGGGCGTAGGGTATGTAGTTTATTGTGACACATCATGGACCGGACTCGGGTGTGTCCTGATGTAGGAGTGAGTAGTGATCGCTTACAGTTCACATCAGTTGAGGCAACACGAGCAGAACTACACAAACCATGACCTGAAGTTAGCAACAATGGTGTTTTCCATGAAGATGTGGCGGCATTATCTCATGGGCGAGCGCTTTACAGTCTACTCTGACCACCGAAGTCTCAGGTACATTTTCTCACAGAATGACCTGAACCTGAGACAATGGAGATGGCTCAAGTTCCTCTAGGATTATGACTATGATATTGTCTATACTCATGGGAAGGGTAACATTGTGGCTGATGCTCTCAGTAGGAGATCGTGCATTCAACTACTTGAAGAGGCGACAGAGCAGTTAGCCGCTTTTCAGATATCCTTCGTGGATAGAGATGGGGAAACCTATCTACAGTCCCTCACAGTCACTCCTCCACTACTTCAGTGGGTTAGAGAGGTACAACTAGGAGACGTCGACTGTGAGGCGCAACGTGCTCAGATATCCTCAGGGCTAGCACCCGATGGATTTTCTGACGGTGGGGAGAACGTCATCCTCTTACAGGAACGTACCATGGTTCCAGTTACACTACAGTAGGAGGTGTTGAGGGAGTTGCACACTTCCCCTCTAGCAGTACATCCTAGGGTAGTGAAGATATACCAGGAACTCAGACGACAGTACTGGTGGCCGGGTATGAAGAGGGCGGTAGTAGAGTTTGTTTCACGATGCCTCACTTGCCCGCAAGTGAAGGTGGAGCACCAGATACCTACAGGCTTGGTACAACCCTTAGAGGTCCTGAAGTGGAAGTGGGATGGGATATCCATGTATTTCGTGACAGGGCTTCGACGTAATTACAGAGGAAACGACACCATCTGGGTGATCATATAACGACTCACCAAGTCAGCCCACTTCCTACCAATCAGAGAGCAGGGCTCAGTAGAGAGCTTGGGACACCTCTACGTTCAGGAGATCGTACAACTTCATGGTGTTCCATCATCTATCATATTCGATCGAGATGCTCGCTTTACTTCCCGGATTTCGAAGGGGTTGCAGGAGGCCTTTGGGATGTAGCTACGCCTGAGCACTGCCTTTCACCCTCAAATGGATGGCCATATGGAGAGGACCATTCAGACACTCGAGGAAATGTTCCATGCATGTGTCCTTGACTTTGGTCACAGCTAGGAGGATCACCTACCCTTGGTGGAGTTTGCGTACAACAACATCTACCACTCCACCATCGGGATGACACCTTACAAGGTACTGTACGACCAACCATGCATATCACCTCTATGCTGGACTGACCCTGGGGAGTCAGCACTCGTAGGACAAGAGATGGTTCAGACTACGACAGAGAAGGTGCAGGTCTTCCAGGAGCGGATGAGGACTGCACAGAGCAGACAGAAGTCCTATGCTGATAGGATATGGAGGCCACTGGAGTTCGAGGATAGTGACCACTTTTCTTACGGTTCTCACCTTGACATGGATTACGGAGATTTGGCCGGGGTGGTATGTTATCTTCGCGCTTCATCGGGCCTTTTCAGGTCCTCAGTAGGGTAGGCGAAGTGGCTTACCACCTGGCCCTTCCACATCAGTTGCACCAGGTGCACGACGTCTTCCACGTATCTCAACTGAGGAGATACGTGCATGACCCGATGCATATCATCAACCACAGAAAGATGGACATGAATGATGGAGTGAATTTTGCAGAGGTCCTAGAGGAGATCAAGGATCGACATGAGCATGTCCTATGTGGACAGTTGATACCTTTGGTGTGCATTCATTGGCAGCACGGGAACCTCCAGGAGAGAAAATGGGAGCGGGAGGCTCAGATGCATGCTAAGTACCCTCATTTGTTCCCCTTGTTTATGTTGTATCTTAACGGTGACGCAAATACCTGATGTTGGAGTAATGTAAAGACTCGGAAATTTCAAGGATTTTTTTAAATACTTTGGAATTTTATGAGTTTTTAGCTTCTGATGGCAGTTGATTCTGAGGCCCGGTGTTCCTGGAATCAATTTCCGATGTTTAGATAAGGTACATTTAGTGAACAAACGAGCGAGTTTTTCTAACCTTTGAACCGGTGCCCAGAATTAAAATCCGAGGGCACCGATGAACTCACAATGCCAATAATTGATTAAGGGGATACTTACTGTAGTTATGTTTGCAAAGGAGGAGAAGATGTTTTTGGGGGTTTATTTAAGAAGTAGATAAAAATTGTCGGAACAATTTTTATTTCATGAGGTGGTTTTTCCCTCCCATGGGTAGTTAAGGGTGGGGCCCACTCGTACTAAACTACCCAAGTGTGGATGTTAGAGAGGTGGGGCCCACATGACCCCCACCATTTAATTACCTCTAAACACATAAGCAACCCCTCATTAAAATTTGGAAAACCCCCATTTATTTTCCAACGCATAAATTGAATAGGGACCTTCCCTCTCCTTTCTTAATTGATTGTCAACACATTTCATTAAATGTGGTGAACTAATTATGGAAGAGTTGCTTGCGTGTATAATTAAATAATAGGAGAAACCTATTATTTTATTAAGGGGGAGAGCTTCGTTCTGTGAGGAAGAAGGACGAAGAAAGCCGGCCTCCGACGAAGAACGACGAAGAATGCCGGTTCCTTGAAGATCGATGACGCGCCACCCTTCCTCTTCTCCATGACTAGAAATGAGACACTGCTTCCTCCTCGGCGCACTCCGATGACACCTACAAACCCTATTCCCCTCGACGCCTTCTACCACGACGCCCTCTACTGTGACGCTGATGTTCATCTTCTTTGTTGAGGTAGGTGTTTTGGTTTATTTTACTTTATGTGAATTATACCCTCAGCATGACGTATAATTGTTGGGAGATGTTTTGAACCACTAACGCGGTGGGTGTGGACCAACGAACAAGTCTGAACCCACCACTATTCTATTCTTAATGCACAGAATGTTTGGCAACGTCAAAGTTGGACTGAAGTGACGATTGGAGGCCTTCACAGTAATGTACGGGTCCCGAGATGATCGCAGGCGCAGATAGAAGTAGAATCGGACAACTAGAATGACTCTGGTGGCCCGCAGAAAACCCCAGCGGCGCGGGTCGCCGGTGCGGCGGTGCCGGTGGCTGGAGGTGACTGTCAGCACCAGTCGGATGACCGGAGACAGCTGTGTCCCGGTGCGCTGCCGACAGAAGCCCACCATGGCTTTAACCGCGACGAAGAAGTGGGTGAATCCCGCGGCGCCACCTTGGCACCGCGTCTGCGGAAAGCGGGGGCCGCACCCCCGTTCAGCCAACTGGTTGAGCCAGCACCCCCCCGTCCAGGCCGGGCCACGCCCAGCCGGGTCGGGCCATGCCATACCGGCCTAGACCCGGACACGGGTCAGGTCAACCCGGTTCGGGCCGACCCAGGGGAGGTTGGGCTGGGTTGGACCGGGCCCAGACCCCCCCACTTCGGACCGTTTTTGGTCTTTTTCCCATAACCTGAGCTACAGAACTCCGATCGACACACTGTCAGTTGCATAAGAATATGTGAATCGAGAAGGTCATTTTAGTATATTACACTCGAGGTTTCAGTAATGTTTGGGTGTGGCCGGGTTGGTTCGAACCTAAAACCAATCGGGCTCTTAGAGTGGAAATGCTTATAACTTAAGTGTCGAATGTCTGTTTGACGTGACGTCAATTGCATTGGAATAATTTTCTTGAGACGGTCCTTTTGGATTTCTCCTCTTGAGGTTTGGATGCATCTGGAGTGTGGTCGGGTTGGTTTTAGATTAAAAACCAACCAGGCCCCTAGGACGGAAAAGCCAATAACTCTCAGACCGGACGTCCGATTGACATACCGTTTGTCACGTTGGGTTTCTTTTGAGGAGATAGAACTTTGGGATAAATGAAATCTAGACTTAGTGATAGTCAATGTAACGACCCTCTTTTGCTCGAGGAGTGGACCCTCCCGGAATCGAGCATGTTGTGTGTGGGAACTCTAGAGCTGGTTGCGACTGCATCGACTTCTATACTGGAATCCTCCGTGGGTTTGACAGCGACGAATACTGTAATGGAATCCTCCATAGGTTCGACGGTGATGACTACTGTTCTTGTATCCTATGTGGGTCCAATAGTATTGAACTCTGTACTTTTATCCTTTGTGGGTCCGGCAGAGTAGCTGGTCTTGTATCTTGTGTGGGTCTGACAACTTAGCTGGTCTTGTATCCTCTGTGGTTCCGACATCTTAGATGAATAAGTGGCTACATCTGATCATCTCTATAGCCTTACGAAGTGTATAACTGTGTGAGATGAGTATTGAATTCAATCATTATCATTGATGTGATTGAATTGCTTTCCTATGTGGACTGGGTTGTGTTTTTCCTATGTGAGGTGAGTCTTGTCTTCAATCATTATCATTGATGTGATTGACTTGCATTCCTGTGTGGACTGGGTTGTGCTTTCCTGCATGGAATGGGTTGTACTTGGGCTCGTGAGTTGTGGCCGAACTGGAATTGATAACTTAGGTATATTTATGGGCATATAACTAAGTAGATTTTGTTGATACTTCGTGATTGTATCTTTCCTTTGTGGTTTATCCTTCGTAGATTCTGAGAGACCTTCAGGGTCTCGGGGTCCCTACTAAGTATCGTATAATCACCCCTGCACGGGCTATTCCTGCACTAAGTTGTGTTGGTTGTAGATGACAGACAACACTGATCGAGGTGGAGGCTTATGGAGCTGGACGGTACCTGGTGGTAGACCACTTGGTGGGGCGTACACGGAGCGGACGACCGAACACGGGGAGCCGAGGAGACTATCTGTACCCACCCTCCAGGTGGGATTTCAGAGGACGAATCGGTGTTGCTATTTTACATACTGCTATTATACTTTCCTTTCAGTTGTACTGTACTATCAGTTGGGTTTGTATACTGACCCATTTACTTTTCAGCACTTACTTTTGTACCCAGCTTACTTAGTGTTTACTTCACTCGCATAATCTGTTGTTTTTGTATACTTTATAAAGGCAATGTCTTCCCCTTTTTCGGGATTTATGCCTTTGGTGCTAGTCACCAGCCCCTGGCATATGGAAGGCGGGCTTGGGGTAGTCACGACACGGGCCCTGAGGATGGTACGTGACAGAGTGCTAGTTGAAAGGCCATAGATATGATACAATCAAGGATCTAAAAGGGGATGATGTATCTTGGAATAACATTTCCCTTCTTCCCTAACCTCATGAATTCATTTCATAGTGATATGAAGGACCAAATTATCTCTAAACTCAAAATTGAGTTCTTGTTCATGATTGTCTACATAAATTTTATATCTACTTTGTGCAGATTTTATATACTTGGGTTAAAATAATTGTCTATTTTCTATTTTCAAAAATAACTCTATATCCATTTTTTGGTGGTGTTAGAATAGTTCTACTAACCATGTGTGATATGAAATAATGCATAAAACTAGAATCAAGTAGTATATTCACTATCATTTAATGAATAAATAGTTTATTTTTTAACAAGGTGTTGTCAAGATCCACCTTAGTAGTTGTGATTTCATATACCCTCTCTTTTCTTAAATGCCTTAGAGGTTTTTCCATTGGTTTTCATCAAAAACCATTGTCTTAGTTCATTGTAATTTATATCGTACTTGTTCCTTTCAGTTGAAACCTTGAAAAATAGGTTGAGGGTTGATAGGAGAATTCCTTTCGTCCATCACATTAGTGGTTTTCCCTAGATGAACTTCACTAGCAAGGTTTCCTTCCTTCTTTCACCTAAATCATTTCCTTTTCCCATATAAGAATTTTGCGGCATTATTCTTCCCACACTTTTTACATGTAGGAAATTAGAATTTCTTACCATTTTAATTTTTCTCCATCACACTAATAGGAATAAAGTACATTTCCCTTTACTTATCTCCTAACCCATGAGACCCATGAGATTCACCAATTTCCATTTCAACATTTAGGTCATGTCATAAAAGTCCCTAATAGATATTGAATTCTCAACTCAACAAAGATTTATGTGGACTTGGATTTACCCCACTAACGAAGAGGACAACTTTACTTTTTGGGGAAATAAAAAATATGGCGGTATACCATGAGATACTTGTGATATTTTCCATATATGACCCAATGGATTAATATTCATTTTTCATGATGATATATAAATCCATATCCATTTTTAGTCAGAGAGTGTGAGGAAAATATTTATCAATTTTTTTCTAGAATTATTTTAACTCTTTTGATTTGATATCTTAATTAGGATTGTATTTTTTGATCAACATCCGACATTAGTCAACTCCTCTCACCATATGATAAATATAAATAACATATTTCTCTTTCTTAGAGCATTGAAGGATGGAGATGACCTTTTAAAGGAATTTGATCCATTATTACCTAATTAAGAGATCAGAAGATCCCCTAAAAGTCAGAGTCCTTTATTGTAAAAAGGCTTAAATTACAATTTTCTTATTATTAGGGGGATTTTAATTCTTCTCATGATTTATTTTTCTATTCAAAATATTAGTAAACTAAGAAATTATTATCATGAAGTTCTAAATTATTTCTCCCATTAGGTTGGGAATATCATTTGGGTAGTCATTACATTTATCATCACATTTGTTGTTAAATATATTTCTCCTATTTGAATTTATTGACTAAAATATAAGTAAAATTAGGAATGATAATTTTAAAAATACTAAATAGATAAAAGAGAAACTATAAACATTGAAGGAATGGATCTTAAATGTCATAAATTCCTTAACCTATGAATTTATAGGTTTCAATCTTAGTTATCCATGATCTACTTCCTAATGTAAAAACTTATGGTCATTTTTGTTCCCTTAATAAGGGATCATAAAGAGAATTTGTATTTAAAAGAAAATCAACTAGGAGTTTTAGACCATGTGTATAGAAAATTCAGTTTTTCGTTCACCGGGTGATAATTCAGTCAAACCCAATGCACCCTTTTCATGGTAATTACCCTAAGAAATATCATTAAAAAACCACACCCACTTACATTATACAGGTGTGGATTTATTTTCATGGAAATTTATTAATCAATATTTTACCAAAATGTAGTTATTTTTTTCTATGTTTATTCTTATCGCTAAGTATTTTACCAGGGGGTTATAATACTTATTGCCAAAATAACTATACATTTATATGATAGTAACTATGAAGAACCATGTATTTTAAGACAATTTATATCATGATTTATTACATAAGGATACACTTAATAAGACATAATAAGATCTTTAGTTCTAGTGTCTTTGGGTTACTACATACATAATATAACAACTTGGAACTTAAATAAAAATACATCAATTAAAATTCAATAACATGACCTTAAATCCGCATGATATTCCAACACTAGACAAGATAACTTGGGGGTGTACATTAGAAAGGGGGAAGTAATAAATCCCAGTAAGGGAATAATCAAAGCGTAACATGATAACAATAATACATGTGAGTCAATAATTATATCAAGGGAACGTAATATGGGTGATAATCGAAAATTTAAAATATAAAAATGATATAAGATGATAACATAAAGGTAACATGAGAATATGGAAACAACATAAAACATTACATTATAAACATAAGTCAAGGATATCACTAAGACATTATAACATAGTGTGCTTAGGATAATATCATATGCACCATACAAGGTATCTAATGAGATAAAAAAAATTACCCAATGCATTGGAGGGATTTATAATTTGGGGTGTTCCCATCACATTCATATCATGTACACGAATATGTGTGAAACATAGATCATACAATGTAATAATTTCTTTTTATCACTTTTAATCCCATGATTATGGAGGGTGTGTTATATACGTGGAATTACTAAATCAATGAAGGATAGGTACATCTAGTTGAATACCCTTGAGTGGAAATGGGGATGGGTATTAAATACAAAAATGCATATCACATTAAATCATAGGATAATTTTAAAAAAATAATGGGTTTACAAAAATATACATGTATGGGTTTAATGGGAGTGAAAAGGGTCTCTAATCACTAGGAAATGATAAGGAAAGTAAGTGTTTTGTATAAAAAAATATATACTAAAATGAAAAATTGGAAACCAAAAGGTATAATATAAAGAAGTTATTTGAATAATGGGGAGGATTGGATCCATTACCTTGATTGGGAGTATATTATAACACCCCTAGAATCAATTTCATGTGGGAATATTTTATTTATAGTTTATACCCTTGAGTTTGAGGAATTTTGGGCTAAAGGGGTGAAAGTTTTGGGACTTTTTATGTGGTATTTAATCCCCTAGAATCCCCACTCAATTTACCCTGACTTGGACGCCTCCCATGGGATTCCCTACCACTATAAATCCCTTAAAAGGAGATTTCATGGTGGTTACATGGTTATTATTCACCCAAATTAAAAGGTTTCCACTTACCTCTACTTATTCATTGTGTTTATATCTTTTTTCACCTCTCCTCTAACCGTAGTAGCCATTCCTAGCTTATTTCCATTCCTAGGGTTTCTCTAAAATTAGGTATTTTTGTTTTTGAATATTTTAATCCATACTAGGGTTCCTTTATTCTGGATTTTCTCAATTGTGATATGGTTCCACCATTTTATTTAGGTATTTTAGATTAATTTACTTTTATTTAAGATTTCCATGATTGGTTGATGCATTAAATGTGTTTTTGATTTAATTTAATTATATATATGATAAATATATTGGATTTATTAGAGGATTTCCATTATTTTGTGGGTTTTATATTAGAAATAGTGGATTATTTTCTCAATGTAATGGAACTTTGTTTTTAAATGGTATTTGATGCAATATTATTGTTTGATAAAATTCTAAACATTGTTTTCTTTGTGAAATTAACTTGTTTGTTTGGATTTATGCCAACTAGGGTTTTCAAAGTGGGATATATTTTGTTTTTAAAGGGTTTTACTTATATTAAGGGGTGGTTTTGTTTTATAAATTAAAAAAATAGAGTTTCCCTTGAATTATTTGGTTGTGAATGGAAGTATTTATGATTTATTTTGGAATTATATTTGAATTCCAATTTTTATAAAAGTAATTTCCAAATGTAATTTTCATAAGTGAAGGCCTTGTTGGAACATGTGATGTGATGTGGATTGTTTTTTTATTGATCCCCTTGTGTTATTTAGGATGTTGGGTAATCAATGTGATGGATTATTTTTTATGTGATTCATGTTGTTCTCATGGACTGAGGATCTTATTAAGGGTTTCATAAGGGTATGCATGGATTTGGTTATAGTGTTAGTCCTATGGGTTTGTTATTATCATGTTATTGAATTATTTACTCAAGGACCACCTATATTATTTTTCCATGGGGAGACCAAGGCTACTATGTGGGAAGTGTTGGGACATTTTTGGGATAGTTTAGTTTTATAACATAAAATTCCCATAGTTGTACGTAACACATATCTAGAAAGTTCATCACCAAGTAAACTTATTAGAGTGATATGGTTAACCGATATGTGACTATTAACCTACCAGAAGTAGGTCCACCTATATGTGTCTTATGTTGTCCTGTTGGTCCCTATGATATTTCTTCATGATATGTATCTATTTTATTAATTTTGTTATGTATATTAGCATGAATGTTACTCATTTCATATATGGAATTACATGATGTGTTGATCCCCTTGTGTTTTAGTCATGTTGTTTACTAGTTTTATTCCATATATTTATTTTCTTTATTTATAACCTTATGTGGTTTTTCTTCCCTAATATTTAACTTGATTCCATGCCTACCATTATTTTAGGTGTATAATTTTTTTAAAGTAAAAAGGTAGAAATGGTTCTTACAGTAGAATTATTGGTTGGTATGCTTTTAAAATATTCTAAACCATTTGTGTGGATACTTTTAAAAGTGTACTATTTGAAAATAGAAATGGTTATCACTTTGAATTGGAATATTTCTTTTATAAAAAAATTATGGAATGTCTTATGAATGTTTTTTTGATAAATTTCATGTTACTTTCTTTTTTTGTCCCTATATTATGTAATGGAAAATGAAAACTTATTTTTCAATTATTTCCAAAATAGTGATCTCGGTTTCTATTATAAAAGTAATTAATTCGACTCGTGGTGCTATCTCACTAGCATTAAATCACACCCTACATACTCACATTGTGTATATTTAGTCTTCTTGTTTTTTTTAGGTTTATTTATTCCTTGGATTTCAAGTTGATCCATTGTAGTCTTCCTTAGAAAGTGGATGGGTTTTTGGGATCATGGTGGTGACTTGTGAGTCACATGAAGGTGGGGATTATTCATTAGGTTTCTTGGAACCTGTTAGATTGAGTTTTGGGTATCCTCTTCTTTGGTAATTCATTTTATTTTCATTTATCTTTTGTAGTAGTTTTCAAATATTGTATTAGATTATTGTTTAAATTAGAACTATCCACGAATTTATTTTATTTCCTTATTATTATGACATGTTTGGATGTTTTATTTAATTTATTGAGTTTTAATCCATCCTAATGGTTATATATAATACCCTTGATGCTTATCGCAAGCTCGGGGGGTTCAAGGATTATACTCTAGTATGTGGAGAGCCTGATTGAGAGTCCATTGGATGGACATAAAAAGTTGGTTCATTACAAAATGTTATCATGAAACATAATATTTTTTATTTGGGTGTGTCTGGGTAGTTTGGATACTATAATTATCCTCAGGGCATGAGTGGAGTGTATAGTAAGGGCTTGACCATCTCGTTGTCACGCAAAATATCAATTTTCCATAATTGTGTTGAGATTGAGTCTTGATCTTGAGTCCATATTTAAATATTTTGATGCCTTCTTTAAGTGTTGAGAAGATGATTTTGATATCCATTGAGTGTATTGGTGATTTTGAGGGGTGGTTTAGGGTTTTAAGTAAACAAATTGTGATCAAACCATAGTATTATTATTAGATATTTTGATGGATTTTTTATGTGTTGAGAAGATTATTTTGATCCCCACTGTGTGTATTGTTGATTTTGAGGGGTGGTTTTGGGTTTAGTAAAAACAAATGGTGATCCAACCAGAGTCTTATTATTTGTAAAAATGGTCTAGTAAACCATGTGGTTTCCATGAAACATGGTTTTGAAACCATGAAAATTTCTATTTCATTTTTAGGGAATGGTTTAGCATCCTGTGTATCCACACCCCATACAATTCATTTTCCCCACTGGATTTATTTTTTTACTCACTTTCTCCTTAGACTGACTCCAATGGAGTATCCATTTTTTTGGTATCATATATTTGAGTTTTCATTAGGATTTATATGTAAATTGATGTGGTTGAATGTGGTTTTTTATGACACACGTGTTTTAATTCTTTTTTTCCCATGGGGACTTTGTTTTGGATAGTGGATAATTGTTTTTTGAAATATAAAATATGTTACATTTTTGAAAACCTATTTTATGTTTGTTTGAAAAACACATGTGATTTGTTATGAATATGATATAAAGAAAATTTTATTATTTTAAATCCATTTTATTTCAAAAAATGGAATTTTTTTGTATCACATTAATTCAAAAAGTTGGTGTTTAAAGGATTGGTTTATAAAAACGTATTCTTTAATGTGGGTTATCTCAAAGATGAGTTTTGAAATTTTTTTATAATGGTGTGTGAAATTATTTTTTATAAAAATATATATAATTATTTTGTAAGAGATGGGTGGTGGAACCTTATTTTAAATGGATATTGAGACTAATGGGTCTCGACAATAGGTTGTGATTTTAATGTGGATTTCAAAGGAATTTTTGAAATAATGTTTTTCTTGGTTCCCTTCATTATGGGGAAAATTTTGTTTTTTATGAGTGTTGGTGGTTGGGCTCATGTCTTGTTTTTTTTCCTAAGTTCCTCCTAGAAAATTCTTTGATGTAGGGTGTTATTTTGTTCCTAGTTTTAGTCTTTTTTATGTTTTTTTTTATGTTTTTTAACATCCTCTATTTTGGATGTTATTTCCTGAGTGATCATTTGTTTTAAAATTACCTAGTGTTAAGGTTTAATCCTTGTGTGTTTGGTTTTTTTGGGTATTTAAAACATATTCTAGGCGAATTTTTTCTTAAAATATGATTTTTACATATAATTTAAAATGATACTTGGAATGAAAAGTAGTGATAATACTAAAAGGCTGATTTAAAATTGGGGTTTTCACTTTAAATAGGTTTTGACCTAGTTTGTGTCATTTATTAAAAGAGAGTTATGGTTTTTAATTTAGAAATGATTTTATTTGGTGATTCAAGTGGTGATTTAAAGTTTCAATTTTTATGAAAACTATTGAAAAGAAATTTTAAAATGGGTGTGATGTTTTAAAATGTTTCAAACCCAATTGGGTCATGTCATGAAATTTTAAAGGGGTGTTTTAAGCCTTTGTGTATTTTAATTGAAAATTATTTTGTTTTAGAAATTTTAATTATTTGGGTTTGGGAAAAATAATTTTAAAGATACATTTAAAAAATTTATTTCAAGATATTGGTTTTGAAACAATGGTTTGAAGTTAGAATTTAACAAAGGGAAAGTTTCACTTTTAGTGTTTTACTAAATATAATGGGTGATTTTTGTTTTAATTCACTTATAAATTATATTATGGAAATGATTTTGAAATTGGTTTTATAAAATAATGGTTTAGTTCCTTGACTTGATTTTGGGAACATGTTTAAATGAGTCTTAAATTAATTTTGGTTAGTTGCTGTTCTTTTGGGGAAACAATCCTGCTTTTATGTTTTTCAAAAGGGTTGAGTCCCAGAAACATTATTTTCAAGTTTTTATTTATTTAAACCAAATGGGAGTGTTTTATGAATTTCCTATGCATGTTTTAGAATTGGAATTAATTAGGATTGTGTGTTTAACTTTAGGATTGTGATTTATATTAGTCTTGAGCTTGGTTTCATTCCATGTTGTTTCCGTTGTCTAATTTTAAATACTCTAGTGTTTTCTTATACCTTGAACTATTTTAAGGTTAGTTTCTAATTGATGTGGGCATAAGTATCCTTTGGGTTTGTACATGGGTAATTAGATAGATGATTCCATTTGGACATTGATCACCCGATGGTGATAGTTTTGTGGGGTTAACCATGAATTGGTGTTCATAGTTGAGGTCTTATATTATCCATAGAGTATGGATACCTGGTCAAGGGCCCATGTTGTCTCTTATTATGAAATTCCTTGAATGTTAAACCCTTGTGGATGTGAGTGTTAATTTTTTTTATGATTTGACCATGTGGGTGTTAGGTTGCGTATGTTTGTTTTCCCCTTAGGAATTGAGTGATTATTTCTATGGGGTCTTTAGAACAATTTAGGAGAAATTTACACATAGAAGAGTTTTTCATTTGATGTTTTAAAATTTTTACACTATTTTAGAGATTTATAAATGGTGTGGAGACTCGTGCCTTGTCTCAATTTACTTTTGGGTATTGTAATAGTGGGTTTTGATGTATTTTCTTAGGGAATTAAAACAGCCTTTTGGATATAATGGTTTGGTTTCGAGAAACCATTGTTGTTCGAGAGTTTCTTCCTTGGGAACTCTATTGTGGTTCATAGTCCAAATCACCTTAATTTGAAGAGTGTTGGTAATGGACAGTTTTTTTACATTAACCATAACTTGGGACTTTATTGGGGAATAAAGATTCATGGTGGAGCATTTGAGAAACCCATAGTGAAAATTTTATGTGGGGGTATTTTATGGATGGTTTATCCTTTATAGTTTGAGGTGTTTTGGGCTAAAAGGCTGAAAGTTTGGGCAATTTTTATGTTGAGTTTCTTCCTTTTCCCTCCCCACCCAATTTCCCTCAACATGGATTCCTCCCATGGGATTATATCCCCTTCTAAATCTCCTCCAAGGTTATTTTATAGTGGTTTCTTGGGGATTATTCACCTTGATCAAAAGGTTAGGTCTTCCCTCTCCCTCCTCGTCTAGTTTTTATCTTTTTATTCCTATCCTATAACCCTAGTGGCCATGACTAACTAATTTTATTGCCTAGGGTTGTTCTAAAATTATGGATTTTGGATTATAAAGGATGTATCTATTCCATGAGTTCATTTCTAGTGGATATCTTTGGAAGAGACATGGTTATACCACTTGAGGTAGGTGTTTCGAATTCATTTCCTCTTATTTAAGAGTTATATGATTTCATGATGATTTAACTGTGTTTTTTATTTAATGTAATGATGTATATTGAAAATAGTTTGGGTTTTCAAAGGTTTTACATTCCTGGGTTGGTTTTCCTTTGAAAAAAGTTGGTGATTATCTTAGTTTAATGGGACATGGTTTTGAAATGGTGATTTATGTAATATTGACGTTTGATAAAATACCAAATAGTATTTTCTTTGTGAAATACACTTGTTATTTGGTCTTTTTTAGCCAAATGGGGGTTTCAAAGTGGGATCCATTTTTTTAAAGGGTTTCCTTATTTTTAAGCGTGGGTTAGTTTTATAAAGTGAAAATGTACATTCAATTGACTTATTTGGTTGTGTTTGGAAGTTTTTATTCTTTTATTTGGAATTGTGGTTGAATTAAAAATTGATTTAAAAATGGATTTCCAAATTCATATGATAAAAATAAAGGATCAATTTCAACTTGTGATGTGATATGGATTGTTACATTATAGAGAAACCTTGTGTTGTTGATGATATTGTTTTATCCATGTAATGAATTCTTTGTTTTGTGATTCAAGTTGGGGTGATTGATTGGGGATATTATCATGAGTAGTGTGGGAGGTGGGATGGACATTATTATGGGTTAAACCTAGGAGATTTTTATTGTCACGTGATGCATTTTTTTTATCATGTACCATATCCATTATTATTTAATGTGGTCGTTTAGGCTACTAAGTGGGATGTAGTGGAATAACGTTGGTATAGATTTGGTTTACAACTGGATATCCTCCGTAGTTGTACGTAACACCTAGATAGCGGGATCGACACAATGAATAATTCTTTGAGTGACTTGGTTTACCAATGTGTGACTACTAACATGCTGGTAATAGGTCCACCTGAATGTATTTTGTGTTGTCACATTAGTTCCTTTAGTGTTTCTTGAGGCTATATATCTATTTAATTCCTTTTTTTAATTATATTGGAATGTTTTTTTCTTTTTCCATAGGTATATTTTCTTGATGTGTTGATTCTATTGTGATTTAGTCAAGTTGTTGACTAGTTTTATTCTATCTATTTATTTTCTTTATTTATAACTTGCTATGACTGTGTTTTCTTATTTTTTACCTTGTTTCTTTTCTTGCCTTTATGTTGGGTGTGTAAAACTTTTTAAAGGAAAATGATAGAAATGGGTTTTAGAATGGAATTATTGGATATAATTATTTTTTATTTTTTTTGTCCAAGTGTCAGTTTATTTATAAAAGTGTGGTATTTTTATGAGAAATGGTTAATAATTTTAATAGGAATTATTTTTGGTAAAACATAATTATGTTATGTTTTATGAAAGTTGTGCTTTAACAAATTCCACATTCCATTATTTGTTTATCCCTATATAGTGTAATGGAAAATGAGAACAATTTTTTTCTAGTTTTTCCAAACTAGTGATCTTGGTTTCTTTTGTAAAATGAATGAATTGGACTCATTGTGGTGTATTAGTGGCTTTAGTTGACACCCTACAAACTCATGTTGGTGGTTATATAGTATTCATGTTTTGTAAAGGTTTACTTGGGTCTTTGCTTTTAGGTTGGATCCAAGGCCATTTTCCTCCAGAAGAAAATGGGTTGTTTTGATTTTGGTGGTGACTTGTGAGTCACATAAAGGTAGTGATTATTCCTTCAGTTTCATGGAATAGGTTAGATCATGTTTTGGGTATTACCCTCCTTAGTATTTAATTTTATTTTCTTTCATCTTCTATTATAGTATTGTAATCATGGATTTGATACTTGTTGATATGAGATGTCTCCTAGAATGTATTTTGTTTCTTTATTGTTATGACATGTTTAGAGGTTTTATTTGGTTCATTAAGGGTGAAACCATCCCATGGTTATGTATGATTACCTTGATTCTTTTCATCAACCTAGAGAAATTAGGGAAACTCTTTGGGTATGTAGAGGGTCGTCTTGAGAGTCTACTAGATATGAATCCCAAGTTGGTTCATTACACCTATAAAATCATGGAAGGAGATTATTAGGATAATTTGGACACATTTTTAGGGATATAAATTGAGTGGGAAATTTTTTATTAATTTTTAAACATAGGTTTTATATTCTATATGATAAATTAATCCAAACCACAAACCATACCATGGTTATTTCCCATGTTTTCCAAAAAACATGAGTGGGTTTCAATACTTTACAAGGTCAATAACTGAACTAATTAAAATAATACTTTTGTTGATGTGTAATTGAGTCATATTTATGAATACTTGATTTTAAAACTTTAAAATATAATATAATTTATGGAGGATTCATTATGGGTTTATAAATTAATAAAATAACTCCAACGGAAAAATAATTTAAAGGGGAAACATAATTTCAGTCATCGGTACACTTTATAATTAATATTGGTATTTTATGAAGTCATAATACATACCATATATTTATATTATATTTAATTTTTACCCAAAAATGCGACTATCTCAAAAAATTATGGAAAATTTTTCAATGGATAATTTCGATGAGATGATTTCAAAAAAAATTATTTTATCAAAATAACTCTGCATATATGTAAATTTAATCTTATATAAAAAATTACACATTTATTGAACAATATTGTTTTTATGATGAAAAAAATTATGAACCTTATAAAAATTTAATTTCACTTCATAAAATTATATTATCATTTATATTTAAATAAATATTACCAAATAATAATTGTTTATTTAAATAATATTTATTCCAAAATTTATTGAAATTTTAAATCCCCAATATTTTAATAGAACATAGTGTTTTATAGAATATAGATTAATCAACATCGAGTTTAAACGAACCCCAAAATATTATTATTTATATATGACCAGTACAACCTTGCCATTAAATTAGAAGGTATGAAAAATATTAATCTAATTATGATATATATAGTATATACTCATTACGAATCATTTTATTAATACTTATTAAATAATTAATCAATTTTTAGTAATGTTATTTGATGATTCTAAAATATTTTTTTTTTCATAAATGGGGTTTCTTGCCTTTTATGGGTGAATATTATAATATTTTTTTTGAATATATTTAAATTTTATTTCATAAAAGTATTATTATTGTTGAAATAATAATATTAAAATTTCTTGAGAATTAAGTTTTTGTATTTTTATAAAAAGCTTGAATTTCCAATGAATAGAGACAATATCAATTTTTATTCAAAACTATATTTTTGTTTCAACCATTTGCGAAGTTCCATTTCATTTTATAATTATTTTAAAAAAATATTTATATTATATTATTAATAATTAAATTATGTTTTTAATTGATTCTATTGTATAATTCGGTATAAAATATTTTTATACATAAATAAGCATTTTAAAGGAAAACTATATTCTTTCTAAAATACAGTTTTAGTCATGTTTTTCTCACTTATTTTTATATTAATTTATATAAATTATTGGAATTTAATTTCAGGAAATGAAATATATTTTTGGATTATGACGTCGAAATTTATCCTAGGATTATTTTTTTTATAATTTTTTTAATTTAGTGAATGCTAAATAAATAATATTTTTTGAAATATAATATATTTTATGATATCACCCAGACATAGAAATAATCTAAAATGGTAAAAGACTTATGTAATGAATAAAATTTATTAAAATAAAATGAACATTCTTAAAAAATGATTGAACACATAGATATTATAATTTATTCCATAATAATTATGAAAATCATTTTCAGTGCTGACACAGAGCCTGCACAACACTGGAAATGTAATCTTTTGTATCCTAAAAATAATAATAGGGATGAGATAAGTTCTTTAAATAATTTTATGTTAAATATAAATTTTTATTTATTTTTTTATGTTTATAAACTAATTTTAGAGTTATAGAAAATGTTTTTTATCCAAATGATTGTGAAATTCTTGTGCGTGGTTAGAAAAGTCAAAAAAAAACATTAAATGTGTTTTCATGATATATATGTGAGTTAAAATAAATATAGAAAGAATATAAATAGAAATTAAGATCATCATAAAATTATTTTAATGATATAAAATTATTTATAATTTTTATAAATTATTTAATTAACTTATATGTTTGTTTAACGCTAACAAAATATTGATTTAATTAATAAAAAATTTAAATAAATGATATTAAAAAAATATTATAAGTAATATAATTTTAAATATGTAATGTGGTTCATGAATTATTTAGATTACCCTAAATTTTTTAATATGTAATAAAATATTTTGTTGAAATGTTACTTGATTTTTTGATGTTTTTAAAGTCAATGTAATGAATAGAATCAAAATAAACAATAATGATATTTTATGGGATTAATATTTGATTAAATTATATTAAAATCATAGTTTTTTTAATAAGTATAAAGTGGATAATATATGGTCAAATAAGTCATCCAATATGAATTTGTAGTCCATTTTTATGCATTTGGATATATAATAGTCTTATTATTTTTTTACCTTTTTGAGAAATTCTAAAAAGTGCACATCACCTAAATGATAAAAGGGAACCTCCTCCCTCACTTCTTCTAACCAATTTTAGCCTTATATATCAACCTAATTCTGACCATTACTATTAAAAAATTCATTATATAGGTTTTGAAGGTGATGGTATCCTAAAAATACCATCCTTAAGTCCCTTAATAAAGGATTTAAAGATGGTCTCCCAAAGAACTGGTCATTTTCTTACCCAAACACATTCAATTTATTTATTATTATGCATTCTCTTAATGTGTTCTATCCATCTTATATTTATAATTCCAATACAATATATATTTTTATATATTATAATTATTATTATGATAGAACCATATTCCAGCTTTTATACATCCTACGAAAGTGGGAAAATCATGTGTGCATACATACAGTTTAGCATCTCCATGTAGCAGCATAATTCATTTTTCATCCACAATTTACATTGATGGTTATGAATATGGGATGAATAAATATATATATGATATATATGAAAAAATAATTATTATATAATGTTTAATTATTCTTTACCATTCTTTCCTTCTATCCATCGAGATAATGAAAACAATCTTCATGTGTACGTATAACCTACCATCTCCATGAACAATGTAAATAATTTTTCTATATCTATATTTATGGGTGACTTTAAATATATATATTTTTAATATATATGAAATTTAAAAGATAAATAATATTATACAGATGACGGAATGAGGACAAAATTATGAGGATTGGAACAACCTAATCGAAACATACATGAAAAATGAAGTAGTTACCACTCGAAATAGTACTTCAACAATCAATTTAGATTAGGGATGGAGCGGCTGACAATGGGAAAACAAGTGAGAAACCCAGTATTGGGTGAGAGAAACCATTCTTCAAATCTTTTATCCTTCACAGATGTGGACACTGGGAGATCAACTAAGAACATGAGACCTTACCCAAATTATGTTGTGGCACCTGATCTTAATGTCAACCCTAAGAACTTTCATCACCATGGAAAACTGAAGATTTATTTATCAAAAATTTATTTAAACCTTATTGCATCATAATTTTTTTTATTGTTGTGAATCTATTTAATTATAGTCCATCATTTATATTATTATGAACCTCCCATGAAGCCATCAACTTTCTATGTTTTCAAGTCAGCCTGCTCAACTCCTCCAATGTTGCGTTTCAACATTCTTCCAAATGTGAGTATTATTGAATTTTGGTGAAATATTCACGGTATTTTATGGTTTGTTCCATGAAATTTCTTAAATGGACCCCCAGACTTTGACCTCACCTCCAAATCTCCTATTGTTCCGATTTGGATTGGTTTCCCTAGTCTACCATTGCATCTATTTAAAAAATCTGCTTTGTTTCCTATCTCTAATATTATTGGTAATCCATTAAAATTGGATATGACAATGAGGAATCTCTCAAGGCCTTCTTTCACTAGAATATGTGTTGAAATTAATGTCTCTTGGGATATACCCACCAAAATTTTGATTCAAAAGGGTGATTATAGATTCTTTTAGGAGGTTGTTTAGGAAAGGATTCCAAATTACTATCATATTTGGATTAATATTAGATATACTCCCAAAGATTATGTCCATAAGAATTCATGTACTTTGGCCAACAAAGTCACTTTGGTTGAAAAAGTTTATCATAATATTGGACTAGAAGTGTATAATGGTAGTCACTGGGTTAATGCTGGAACATTTGGACATTCTAATGAAGGGAATAAGACTGAAGTGAGTAAGATGATTCCAATTAATAATGAACAACATTATAAAACTAAAATAATGTCAGGGTTTTTTTGATGTTGTTCTTTCTATCACAAATGATATCATATCCCCTCCTACCATGGAGAAGGATAAAATGAAATAGTGTGAATTACATGATACATGGGACAACGAGAAAAGTGATCTCTCTGATTATAATAATACATTTCAGGATGATGATGATTAGCCTAATCAAATTGAGGAATCATATTTTAAATCATGTGTTAGTAAGGGGAAAAACCATTGGTGGATACCGATGGATAACTGACCCCAAAACCAAAGAAAACTAAGAAACATAGAGACTATTCTAACATTGAAAGAATAATAGTTACAAGATCCCTTGAATCCTCTAGGAAGAATAATATAGATATTTATAAAAAACTGGAAGAACTTATTTCAACCTCTATTTTATAGGTATATAAATATGGAAAAAATAATTATCCTATATACAGATAGGCCTATTTTATTGAGGATGATGTGAGGGAAGAAGTTAGTGCATGGATGGATGAACAAGATGAAAATACAGACTAAAAATATAACAATGAGGACATTTCTACTGAAATTTACCTTGAAATCAGAACGTGTATGTTTATAAGGATGGTTGATGAATACAATGAGAATATTGATTTAGACTTTAGAGATGTAACTTGGGAGTTATTATTACCAGATAAAAGTTTTTCTTCCTAATCTGTTTGGATGTGAGTTTTGGGAAGGCTTGAATCAAACTAAGGTAACTGATCTGAGTCATACATTTTGGGTGTTTTTGGTGTTGGAAATAACATCCACTGGTTTCAGTTTGATCTTTTTCTTCCTTTTAATAGATCACACTAGTTTCTTGAGTGTTTTTGCTTTCATATTTAGTGTGTAAAAGTGTTGGTGACTATTTTTATACTTTTTTAAAGTTTAATATTCCTTCTGTTCATCTTTAGGTTATCTAATTTATGTGCATAATGTTATTAAATTCTTCTAACTTATATGGGAATAGTGTGGTTCCTGACACACACAACATACAGTTGTGAATATTATGTAGTTTTGGGTTTTTTTAAAGTAAATTATGCCTTATATCAGTAATGTTGCATCACATGTTTGATCTTTTTCTGGGCTGAAGAATTTGTATTAGATGGAAAATAATTCCATCTGTGGACATTCCTCCAACTAATTATTTTTCATAGTGAAGGTCTTGGATATAGAAATTCCGTGGTCATTTATTCAAAGTTTATGAATATATTTTATTTTTCATTTATTTTACATAACCTCTTACTTGAGTTTGGTGGTGCTCAGAAATGCTCAATATGAAGATCACAGATGATCCCTTGATGGATATTTTGTGATTATAAATGAAGATTTGATTTTCTTGATGATATTTTTAAGAACTAGTGCTGATCGCAATTGATATAATGTTGAGATCAAGATCTTGGAGTGCATTTTTTATTGTATTAGAATAGTTTTCTTGAATTTTTATGTTCATTTACTATTTATGATGGTGTAATATCATTACACCACTTTTTTTAACTATACCTTTAATTTTATTTAATAATGTTTAGGGGGTAAGGGATGGGTTTCCAACCCATATCTCATTCCATTTTAAAAAATAATGAATTTGTAACAAATAAGTGATAAAATATTATAAGTAAATCATACAAGGTATGATATTTTTTATTATGGTTCTATAATATATATATAATAAATATATATTTGTTATACATGAGTTTTTGACATGGAAAAAGGAAATTGAACTAGAGGTTAGGGTTTCTCATCTCACTTTTACTTCTATGAGACATATGACATATTCAACACTTATTTATTTTGTGTGGTGTATATACTACCAATTTTATATACTATATCATGAATATTGTTTTCTCTATTGTATTTAATTTTTCATTTGAAGTTATTTTAATTCATGGAGATTATGATTCAATAGTTACTAAATTATCCTATGATTTTTAAAGGTCATTTTCACCTATGTTTGAATTTTTAGAATTTTTTTAAAAGGGACGTTTTTTTTTGTATTTTGAATGATGTAATTTTTAAAAAATATGAACGGATTTTTTTTTAAAAAATGGAATGATTGGAATTTATTATCATTATGATGACTCAATGCTTTTAATCATAATCAAAAATATTTAATGGTTTATTTAAAAGAAATTTTTTTCTTTTTATAACTTTTTAGATTTTTAAAAATAAGTGACATCAAACTGAAAAAGGTATTTTCCTAAATAAAATTTTGATGATATTATTAATTTATTTTCATCTAAATCAACATCCATTATTGAATATTATGCTTCATTGAGTTTGATCTCTAAGTATACCATCTACCATTTTTTTGAATGGTTTTTGATTAGTTTGACTGGGGATGTACTTTTTTGATACCATTCACCATATTAATCTATATATTTTTGGATTACGTTTATTGATCTGGGAAATAATTAACATTTTATTTACTAGCTTAAATACCAATTTTTATGTTGATTTTTTCGATAAATTTTATATGAGGAATTCATTGGACTTAGTAGGTGTTGGGTATGGCCCGCTATATCCCATCGATTTATCCGTAAGTCTTATGAGACAAACTAGCTTAGGCATTGGATGAGGCCCTACCTATTTATGTAATATGTCTTTGCATTAGGCCTCAAAGGGACATTTATGTTTTCTGTAATTATGCATTCCATCATTATGAGATTAATTATTGATTTACATGTGATTATTCTATTAGTTAGAATATCCAGGATATGTTTCATTATCATGTTATTATTTATATGTCATTATTTTATCATCATTTATTCCTACCATATAATTCTTTTTTGTTCAATTTATTGATTAAATGGAATGTGTTTTCAGTTATTTACCAAGACAAATTGATTATACCTTATTCATTTATGATAAATTATACTTTACACATACCCTTTCCAAGATTTATCACTCACCGCTTTATTATGTTTCCTTTCTATATGATGTGAGGAAGTGTATTATGATTGATAGAAAGGAATATTCTAAATGGAATAATGGTGTACCCAAAGAAAATAATATGTTATATTTTATGATTTCAATTGTAATTTGAAATTAAAGTATGTATCTAGTTTACAAATATGTATAAACTATTTTTTCCATTGAGATGTAATTCCTTTTGTCTCATGAAAATGAAATAAAGCAACCATCAACTTTAGTCTATTGGAGTTGGGGTCTTTACACTAAAAAAACTATAGATTAGAAGCAGTTATGCACAACCCCCTCTAAATTCATTTTAGAGCAGATTACGTACAACCCCCTCTTAATTTCTATAGCATTGTTTTTTAAATATTTTATTTGATTTTAGAGGCAGTTATGTCAAAATCTCTTCTCATTTAATAATTATTGGCGCTATATGTTTGGTTAGATTTTAGAGTCCCTATATATATATTCATTTGGATATTATAGTATATATATATAATGTAATTTTTTTTAAATGGAAATAGTGGGGGTTCATAACCCCCCCCCCTTAATCTCTTAAATTAGAGGTGGTTTTCAACCCCCTCTAATGTATGACATTGGAGGGGATTCATGAACAATTGCTAATCCCTTATATTAGAGTGTGTTATACACAACCACCTCTAATAATCAAATTTAAAGGGGGTTATGAACCCCCTATAAATTAATTTTTTGTATAAATTGGGGGGGGGGGTATGTACAACCCTTAATAATCATAAAATTTAGAGGGAGTTATGGACCCCTTCTAATTTATATAATTAGAGGGGGTTTTGAACCCCCTATAAATTTTTTTAATATCTAGTTGAAGTTTAGAGAGGGTTCAAAAATCCCTATAAAGTTTAAAATAAAAAGTGGTTTAAATCCCCCTCCAATATCCTAAAATTAGAGGTGTTAAAACCCCGTATAATGTATTTAAACTAGAGGTGGCTCAAAAACACCTATAATTTTAGATATTAGAGGGGGTTATGAAACTTGCTATTAAAAATAGAAATTCGGTAATATATATATATATAATTAAATCACTATATATAAATTTATTTAAATACATATATGAGCATATTTATAAAATATTTATATGATTATATTTAATTTCATTTATATGTATAAAAAAATATAATTATATAATATAATGTACATTAGTATATTTTTATTGGTATATATTGTATTTCAAATAATATTAATTATATGTAATATATAATAATAAACATATTATAAAAATATATACACAAATATAATTTATTTAAAAAATATATCATATAAAAATCCAAGCTTATTGTTTTTATAATTCATATTATAATATATATATATATATATTTAAATAATATTTTAATGCTTTTATATCATATATAATTAAAATTATATGAATTAAATTTTTTACAAATAAATATATTTCAAAGTACATAATATTTTAAAATTATATTTATTAAAATATATTTACATTAATGTATGTAATAATAAATATATTTATTGAAATACATTATATAATTATTTTTATAAATTTTATTTCATAAAATATTAATTAGAAATTTTTATAAATTGTATTACATATAATATTATTTATATATAATATATATTAATTATATATAATATAAATTGTATTTATATAACATTATATAAATATTTTTATAAATTGCATTTCAAAGAATATTAAGTATATATAATGTAAATATTTGTATAAATTTTATTTCATATAATAATAATTATATATAATATTATAAATATAAATATATATTAATTTGTAAAATAATAAATATATGTTTTTAAATACATTATATAAATATATTTTTAAAGTCATTATATAAATATATCAAATAAAAACATACTTATATATACACATACACACATACATACACACATATATATATTATTTAAATAAACATGTATACGATATATAAATATGTATTTCAGTATATAAATAATTTATGTAAATATATTTATAAATATATAAACATATGTTTATACACATAAAATAAATAGAATTATAAATATATGTGAAAATACACTTACTCAAATGTATGTAAATATACATATAAATATATATTTTATTTAAATATATATATAGGTTATATATTTAATTGTACATAAATATATTATTTAAATAAAAATGTATATAGATATATAGATATGTATATATTTAAGAGAAGTTCAATTGGCATAGTGGTATTAGTAGGTTGATGGTGTCACCCTTTCATTAGGATATCGGGTTTCGAATCCTCCCATATGCATATTTTATATGGAAGGTGGTCAACGTTTATTGTGCTATGCACATAGGTGGGGGTTGTCCGATTCAGGGGGCAATATGGGAACTACTGGTGACATGGAGCTAGGTGTTTTCTACTTTGGTTTAGTGGGATGTAGGAGAATTGCACGCAGGGGGGGTTGGAGGGTCAGAATTAAAAAATAAATAAATTTTTTATTAGAGGATGTTTAGAGAAAATGAATCTAATATCTACATCAATTATATGGGGTTAAACCCTACTCTAATTGAAACTCATTTAGAGGGGGTTCCCAAAAACTGTCTCTAATACGAGACTTATCTCTTGATTAAAGCTGTGTTTTAATCACAACTAATATGGTTAATAAATTAGTGGAGGTTAACACCCCCTATAATATGAATTTTTTTTGTGACATTAGGGAGGATTTTAAACACCCCTAATATAAAATCCACTAATTTCATGTTAGCTCACTAGTGTTTTATCCAAACCATCACAAATGAAATGTTTTGGGAACATTAACAATGGTAAAGGGTAACTACCGTTAATGTATTTAGTGGGGGTTTTAATCCCCTCTAATCTATAGAATAAATTATTCGAACATGGGTATTTTTTTTGCAGTGTTATAGTTTGTATCAGATATTGTTTAGTTGAATCCTTAGGAACAATATTTTAGAAAACATAGATGAGGGAAAAACTTATGAATGACTTTGAGGATATGTGTAAGTATAGGATAACATACTATGTATTTGGTTATGATAATGGATAACCTAGGTGAAACCTAAGGACTCATATATTGAGAATAAAGTATCATGAATTTGACATAATTTTAATAATACTCCATTATTATTTGATTGATTGTTCTGATTATTGTAGTTTGATTCATATAGTTTTTTTTGGTTTTAGTTAATGGATATAACCATAAGGAACTAGATATAAATTGAATGCAATAGAAAAGGTGTTAAAGAGAATTAAATTGGGATGATGACTGCGGTGATGGATATTATTATTATTCTTAATTTGTTATCATGATATAGGAATTATAACTTTAATCTTAACCAACTCTTAGAATCACTAAGGAATATAAGGATAGGTTTCTATAAGAGAATGGGTAGCAGAGATCATGGAAGAGAGAAGGAACAATTTCCTTTAATTCAAAAATGTGGAAACAAATATATTTGGGAATGTATAAAAGGAATGAAAAAATATTTTATATGTGGAAAATAACGATACAAAGAATGCAATTACTAAGGAAAAAATTGAAAAGTTTGATTAACATAATGGATGAGAATAATGATCTCTCTATGGTATTATTGTGGGTTGAATTTTCTAAATTTGGGAAGTATGGGTTTATGAAAATTGATGTACTAGGGGGAAAATCATAAATACAATTAGTATGTTTTTTATGATTAATGGATATAATACTGGTTATAACAAGACTAAAAATGTCATATTAAAGGAAGGATGTATTAATAAATAAGATGATGAAGCATAGTTAGTGGTTAAATAATGAGTTGGAATAATTAAAGTTATTTCATGTTATATTCAAGAATAATGTTATAAAATTATTTTATCAATTATATTATAGTTCTATGAATCATGATATACATAGTGATTATAATACATTACTTCTTCTATAATTATTTGTAATCATGTGATGAATAGTACCAGTAACCAATAGAAATGATTATGAGACAGGTTGATCTTTTTGAAAACAAATGATTGAAGGAATAAAACCCTTAACTTGTTCTTGATGTTTAGAAAATAATGATAAAGATATGTTTATTGGATAGTATTGGTGACCATGAAATTGGTTTATGATTTTATGGTTTATGTTCTTCAGAGTTTACTACATATTAGGATTTTATTAATATATTTAAGAACATGATATTTTATTATTAAAATCATGCATGTTTTCATTTTGGTTTTAAGGTGATCAAGGTATTAAAATATTTCATATATGACATTTAGAGTGGTATTATATTGTTTGGAGAATTTAATTTTATTTTGATTTTGGAAATTTAGGGACCTTCCTTCTAAATGTTTGGACATTGAATTTGGACAAACATATTTTGGACGAGTCTTAAAGTGAACTACTGATAGAATGGATTAAGTTGATGTTTGGATATTATTTTTTTAGGTTAAATTATGATTTTTCATATTGGATAACTTATTCCACCAATTTTGGTTTCTATAAATATTTAGAGGTAAAAGGAATGACTTTTGGATATTATTATTTGTTCAAATTGATTTAGTTATAAAAGTATTCATCACGTGAACCAATTTCCTTGAGAAAGAGATGAAGTGGAAATATATCATAGCACAACCAATGGATGAGATTATTATTATGATATGTAAATAAATAAATTAGTTTTTTTCTCATGTAATTTATCGAGATAGTAAAATATTTCATCAAATTTAGTAAAATGACCATGAGATAAAAAAATTATCTAATTACTTTTTTTATCGAGAAATCAATGGCCATTTTACCCATTATAGATTTTTAGTTTTATGATGGTTAACTTTCTCATGACCATGATATCTATCACTATATATTATTAATTGGGTATTATTTTTAATCTGATTTCTTTATTTTCACTTCCCACTAATGTTCCTTTTTAGAAACCATGTTTTTTGGTGACCTTCTCATTTCCTTTTTTTAAATATTAGGGCCGAAGACTCATTTTATTATTAAAGCAAAGTAATGTACTCTTTATACTGGGTAGAGGGAGACCCATTACATGGCCTGATATCCCAATGGGAATATAGACCATTACGTGGCCCACAGGACCAATTTATTGGCACAAGGCCCATTCTATGAATAGTACTGCTACAGTACCTGCCTGCTACTATACCCGCTGCAGCTATAGTTCCCTACAACCACTATAGTGCCCGCCGTTGCTATAGTGCGACATCTTCTATAGTACCACTATATTACTTTTACAGTTTTACACCCAAAGGGTTTTGAACCCCCATTTTTCATGTAGTATTAATAGGATCTTACCACTAAACCAAATCCCAACTAAACCTTCTCATTTCCCTTTACCTCTTTGTAAGAGGAGGTTTTATTAACCCTTCCTACGATGTGGGTCTTCAAAAAAGATATTTTCAAATTAAAAACTTTGATTACCGATCACAAGTTCAAATTTTCATGGAAGTAATTTATTTAAGGATTTGATAATTTAATACCCTGAGATTTCAAAAGAATAATATGTTCGATATCTTATACAACACACAACATTGAGCTTAAATGAATCGCAAATTAATATTAATTATATATAACAATTATAAAAAAACCATTAAACTAGATGATATGAATAATATCAACCTAATTATGAAATATATATAAAGGGCCTACTCAATATAAATTAATTGATCAATTCTTATGAAAAATATTCTCATTTTTTAATAAAGTTTATGCTAAAGAAATATGTTTTCTTTAAAATGGGGTTTCTTTCTTTTTATGGGTGATTATTATAATAAATTGGTTAAAACATATATAAATACTAATTTATAAAACTAATATTATTTTTTAAATCATAATAATAAAATTATATTTGGGTGATTTTTTTATGATTTTTTTGAAAAGTTAGATTTTCTAGTGAATAGTTAAAATACTGATTTTTATTAAAAACTATATTTTTTGTTTCAATCATTTGAAAAGATTAATTTTATATTAGAATGGTTTAAAAGAGAAATAATTATATTATATTATTAATATTTAAAATATTCTCATTATAATCAATTTTATAATTTAATTTAGCTTGAAATAATCTTTATACATAAATATTTATTTTAAGAAAAACATTATTTGTTTAAAAAATGATTTTCATCACAATTTTCATGATTATTTTAAAATTAATTTATATGAATTATATGAATTAAATTTAATTAAATATAATTTATATTGTGATACATCAATCCAAATTTCTTCTTGGATATGTGTTTTTACAAAAGTTAAAATTTTAGTGAATAGTAAAAAAATACCATTTTTGTGAAATGTGATATATATTATGATATCAATAAGAAACAAACATAATATTAAAATTTATGAATATTATTAAAATAATAAAATATAATAAAATAGTATAAATATAGTTCACAAAAAAATTGAAAACCTAGAAATTATAATTTATTCCACAATAAATATGAAAATCATTTTCATTGCTAACGTAATACCCACACAACACTGAAAAAATGTCAATTTTGGTATCTTAAAAATAACTATTGGGATGAGATAAGTACTTTCATTAATTTTATTTTAAATATTAAGTATTATTTATTATTTTTTGGGTTATAAAATAATTTTATAGTTATATAAAAAGTGTTTTATCCAAATTCTTATGCAATGCTTGTGCAAGGATTGAAAAATCAAAATAACACATTAAATGTGTTTTCATGATATAAATTTGAGTTAAAATAAATATTGAGAAAATATAAATATATATTTTGATAATAATAATATTATTTGTAGAATATAAATTTATTTATATTTTTTAGAAATTATATAATTATCCTATGAGTTTGTGAAATGCTAACATAATATGAAATTAATTAACTTAAAATCAAATAAATGACATTAAAAAAAGTATAAGTAATATAATTTGTGATATTTAAGGTAATAAAATAATTATATAGATAATAATGGAATGCTTAGTAAATAATAAAATAGTTTTTTTTCTAATTTTTCATGTTTTTATGTTTTTAAATTCAATGTAATGAATATTATTAAAATTTATAATAATGATATTTTATGGGTTTAATATCTTATTAAATTATATAATTTTTTTGAAAATATTAAATAAGAAAAAACGGGATAATACATGGTTGAATATGTTATCCCATATTAATTTGTAGTCCATTTTTAAGTATTTGGATCTGGAATAGTTTAATTATATTTTAATATTTTAGAAAATTCCAAAAGTGCCCATCTCCACAATTATAAAATGGAACCTCTTCCCTCACGTATTCACATCACTTCGATCATTATAGATTAAGATATTCCTACCAATTTCTCTTTCGAACTTCCTTATATATGTTTTAGAGGTATTTGTATCCTAAAAAGACCAACCTTATGTCCCTTAAGAAAGGATCTTAAGTAGATCTCCTATAGAATAGGTAATTGTATTACCTGAACACTTTCAATTTATTTATTATTCACCTTCCTATGAATGTGTTGTTTAAATAATAAATAAATAAATAAATTATAATATATATATGTTAATATTTTTATTATACCAATGTATTCCACATTTTATCCATCTTACAAAAGTAAAAGAATCGCTCGTGTATATATACATCTTACCGTCACCACGTAGCGATGGAATTTGTTTTTCATCACCACTTTAATTGTATAGTTATAAATATAGAACTAATGAATATATATTACATATATTACATAATATTTATTCTTTAATGGGTAATTATTCTTTATCTTTTTTTTCCATCCATCAAAAAATGAAAATAGTATTCATGTATATGTATGACCTACCATCCCCATAAATGGTGTAATTCATTTTTCTATCTCTATAATTATGGGTGACTATATATATATATGATAAATATAATATATAAAAAATAAATAATATTCTATATATGACAAAACCATGATAAAATTATACGGACCATAATTGCTGAATCAAAACATACATGAAAAACGATGCAGTTAAAACCCTAAACCATGATTTTTATAATGAGTTGACAATAGATAGATGAAAAAATATTATAATTATATAATATTTGGTATGATATATGTTATTAAGGTTTTTTATTATATTTATATCAAATATATATTTATTATAGGGGAGGTTCAAACATGGAAGAATGAAATTGAACCCAAGGTAAGGGTTTCTCATCTCACTTTTACTTATGTGAGAAATATTCCATATTGGAAACTTATTAATTATTTGTGGTGTATATAATTCCTATTTGATATATTATTTCATGAATATATTTTTCTTCTTGGTAATTAAAATTCCATTTGAAGTTATTTTCTTTCATGGGGCTTACAATTCAAATGTTACTAATGTGTTAGGGGTTTATTTAGCAATCTCATCATTATATGAGATTTATTAGGTTTATGTATCCCATAGGGAAAATTTTAATTCCCAGTAAATTATTTTTAAAAATGTATTATTATTTTGAACATTAATTCTCACCAATGATTGACGTATTATTAAATGTTTCAAATGATTTTTTTCATTTTTTGAAAGATGTACATTTTAAATAGTATAAAATTAATGTTTTCTTATATTATATAACATGAATGGAATTTACCACCATAATATAGATTCAATTATTTTAACCATCCTTTAAATTTTTAAAAGGTTTTATTCATTGAAAATTTTTCCTTTTATAATTTCATATCTTTTAAAAAATAATTATTTCAAATTGTAAAAGGGTATTTTACTTAAGAAATTTTCAATTATATTATTAAATTATTTTAATCTTTGTAAAAATAATTTATTAATTACTATGATTTATTTTTTTTCAATTATTATACCATCTACCAAATTTTATTGAATGATTTTTGATTAGTTTTATTGGGTTTGTACTATTTTGATTGTATTCACAATATTACCATGGATGGTTTATGATTACATTTATTGATTGGGAAAATTATTAACATTTTTTATTATAGTTTAAAAAAAAATTCATTTTGATTATGTTTCAACACTTTCATATGATGAATGAAATTGAATTAGTAGGTGATGGATGGGGCCCTCTATAGCCCCTTTTTTCATTAGTAGGCATCATGAGAGAAACTAGATTCAGTATTGGCTGTGGCCTTTCCCATTTATGTAACATATATATATACACAATTTCTTAAAGTTATGTTTATGATGTCTGACATTATGAATTTCATCATTAAGAGATTACTTATTGATTTCCATGTGATTATTCTACTAATTATAATATCCATGGATAAGTTTCAAGAGAATATAATTTTTTATATTCAATTATTTTATCATCATTTATTCCTTCAATATTATTATTTGGGTACAATTTATAAATTAAATAAAATTAATTTTAATTTATTTATCATATTATACTGATTATAAATTATATATTTATGATATATTATGTTATACTCACACCATTATTGAGCATTATAACACACCCCTTCATTATGTTCCCTTTATCTATGATTCCATGAAGTGTATTATGATTGATATTCAAGGATATTATAAAGGGAATAATAGTTTACTCAACAAAATTAATATTTTTTTATTTTATTTTTTTAATTGGTATGTGGAATTCAAATATGAATCTATTTTTATAAGACTATTAAACTATTCAGACCTTCAGGATTTAATTCCTCATATCTAGTGACAATTTAGTAAAGTAACCACCGATTATAGGATATTAGAGTTGTGTTTTTAAAGTTTTCATTAGAGAAAGTTTAGTTGAAACAATGGTAAATAGATTTAAGAAAAAGAGATCAAGGAACACAACCCTTTGAATGAATTTTAGGAGAATTCCGAGTATAGTATAACATCATATAGACTTGGTAATGATAATGGATAACCTTGGTGAAACATAAGGATTCATTGATTGAGAAAAAATGTTTCATGATTAAGATAGAATTTGAATAATTTTTCATTATTTTTTGATATACTACTCTTATTATTTCATTTTTATGCTTAAAATATTGTTCTTGGTTTTAGTTAATTGATAGAACCATAAGGAATTGGATTAACATTAAATGTGATAGAAATCGTTTTAAAGAGAAAACTAATGGGATGATGACTAGGGTGAAGGATATTATTAATTTTCCTAATCATTTACCAAGACATATGATTAAAAACATTCATCTTAACTAAATCTAAAAATCACCAAAGAAGAGAAGGAAAGTGTTCTACGTGTGAAAAGTTAATAGAGACCGTAGAGGAACAAAGGAAAAATTTCCATCATTTAAAATATATGGAAATATAAATATTTGAGAATGTCTAAAAGGAATGAGAAAATGTTTTATATGTGATAAATATGGACATTAAGAATGTAATTTTTGGGGAAAACGAAAAGATTGGTTAATGTAATGGATGAGAATAATGGTTTGCATATGGTATTATTAGTGGTCGAATTTTTAAAATGGATAAATTAAGGGAATTATGAAGGTCAATGTTCAAGGGGGAAATCCTATGAATATAATCATCATGGTTTTATGAGTAATGGTTATACTATTGATGATAAAGATACTTAAAATTTAACATTAAAGGATTGTGTATTAAGGAATAAGATGATGAAGTGTAGTTAATGGTTTAATAATAAAGTGGAATGATTAAAGTTATTATGTATTTGCATTAAATGATTATGTTAAAAAATTATTTTATCAATGATATTATAGTCATAATAATCCTAAAATATATAAGGATTTTACTGTAGTACTTTTTCTTTAATGATTTGGAAGCATGTGATAAATAGTATCGGTAACAAAGAAAAGTGATTCAGTGGCAAGTTGATATTTTGTAGAACACATGTTTGATGGAATATAACCCTTAAAATGTTCTTGATATTGAGATGATAATGATATAGAGGTGTTTATGGGATACTATTTCTGACCATGAAATTAGTTAGAGTTTTGATGATTTATGTTTTTAGGATTTTACTACATTTTTGGATTTAATAAATATATTTGATAAGCTGAGATTACATTCTTAAAAGAATGCATGTTTTGATTACGTTTTTTGTGGTGATAAAGGTATTAAAATATTTATTTCCTGACATTAATATTAAGATGAACTTTAGATATTATTTTTTGTGGTAAAATTATGATTTACCATATTAGATAAATTAGGCTACACATTTTTATTTTAGTAAAAATCTGGAGGCTAAAGTAATGATTTATGGATATTATGATTTTTTAATTGTAATTTAGGTATAAAAAAAACATATCATGAAAACCCATTTCTAAGAGTAATAGATTAATTTGAATTAGATCAAAGCACAACAAAAGTATGATATTAGGAATTTTATATATAAATAAATCATGTATTTATATTTTATTAAGTACACTATATGTATAATAAAATAATTTCTTGACTTTAGGAAAATGATAAGGAAATAAAAATTTTATCTTATTTCTCTTCTTTCTGATAAATCAATGAATTTTTAACCCATGATAGATTTATAGTTTTTTATGGTTAAATTTACTATGAACAGAATCTATATCACTATATATTAATCCTTTGGATTTATTTTAGTATTACATGTCTATATTTTCAATTTCATTAAGGTTCTTATATTCAAAACCATTATTTTTTATTGGTCTTCAAATTTCCCTTTCTATCCTTTTAAGAAGAATCATTATTATCACTTATTATACTGTGGGTTTTCCTCAAATGTATTTTCAAAATTTCAAACCCTTTATTACTGATAATAAGTTAAAACTTAAAGGATTTAATTTATTGAGGTATTGAAGAATATAACAATATAAAATTTTAAATGAATTTTATGTTCGATAGTGTATAAAACATGCAACACCAACCTTAAAGGAAATCCAACGTATTATTATTTTTATATAACTGTTATAAAATATCCATCAAATTAGAATGTATGAATAGTATTAAAATATTTATGAAATATATATAAAGGAAAAAATCAATAAAAATTAATTTATTAAGGCTTATGAAATAAGTACTCAATTTTTTGAAAAGTTACTTAATGATTTATAAATACATTTTCTTGAAAAATGAGTTTTCTTGCATCTTATGGTTGAATATTATAATAATTATTTTTGAATACATATAAATTTTATTTTATAAAAATAATATTATTTCTAAATGAAAATATTAATATTATATATGGGTGATTTTTAGATTTTTCTGAGAATTTTGATTTTCTAGTGAATAGTGAAAATTATCATTTATTGAAGACTATATTTTTGTTACTATCATTTGAAAAGTCATGTGTTATTTTAAAAATATTTTAAAGAAAAATTAGTTCACATATATTTTTAATTATTAAATTAATTTTATTTAAATCAATTTTATAATTAATTTGGTATAAAATCATTTTAATACATAAATAATCATTTTTAAGAAAAACTGTATTTGTTCTTAAAATTATTTTCATCGCCTTATGCAAACTTATTTTAAAATTTACTTATATAAATTCAAGGAATTGAAATTCATGAACTAGAATTTATTTTTTGATTCGGAAATCCCAATTCTTCTGGGATTATTTTTTATAGAAGTAAAATATTTAGTCAATTGTAAAGAAATACTATTTTTTATGAAATATGGTACTGTCATGACTCGTCCCCTGGGAAAAATTTAGTGACTACCCCAAGCTTTCCTCCAACAATCTGGGGGTTGGAGACTAGCACGGAGTAGGCATGTCCCACAAATGGGAGGCGTTTACCTAATTACCTGTACACACACACACGTCTCCCAAAAAAACGGCTGAACTGAAAACGCTAAGTAAACATGCATGCATACAAGTACAATACCAATCATATAGTAATAGAACAAAACTGGAAAGTAAATAGGGCTAGAATACAAGACCACCCAAAATAAAAAGTAAAAACTCTAAAAATTCATCAAAAAAAACCCTACATGAAGGGTAGGTACATAAATAGCTATATGAAGTTGCTGAAGCACACCTCATCTATCAGGCCTCTCCCTAAGAACCACCAGGCCCCAGTCCAAACGGTCTCCATTAAAGCATAAATCTTCTGTACAATACATGACTTGCGCATGCATAGCCTGTGCACGGTTGAGTAAAACAGTACTCAGTAGGGACCTCAAAACCACAAAGGAAAATATCACTAAGAAATACAAGAAGTACACCAAAAAGGAAACACTCAAAGTATAGTCAATACGGCCAGCTCACATGGGTACAAGTATAAAGCTTGAAGAGAAGGATTTCCAGTTGTAGTCCATAGATCCCTCTATTTTTCTGAAATTTGATTTCATGATGATGCACAGAGTGTCGATGGTGCATAGAGAATCTGTGTAACATAGACCGTCGGTTGTGGCCAATGTAGAGATGTCATCTGGGATGTCAATGGCACATGGATCATTGATGATGCACGAAGTGTTGATGGAACATGGAGAATCAATGGTGTATGGATCATCAGTGTCACATGGATCATTAATGGTTCATGCATCCCCTAAGTCACATAGTCAACAAGATCACATAGTCACAACTATCCAAAAGATTATGCTCATAGCACACTCATTCTGGGATCACCGACTCCTTGAGCCACTAGTTCGTCAACCAAATTTTCCAAAAACACACTTAGAGTATCTCAAAAGGACCACCTCATTGAAAGGGTCCCAACATTGCTAGAAGATCATCATGTAACGTCCATGACCTGGGATCCACTAAACCAGTTCCCTGATCTGGGAAGTCACATGATCCCAAGCACGCATCCCTATACACTAGAGGCTTCAGACTAGTAGTGAGGGTCCAAAAGGTCATGTTGGGAAACTATACCATCAATACTAGAGTAAGAAATAATATATAATAATTAAAATAGCAGTAACATAAGAGAACCATCCATAACATTCATAATAACCAAATCCCAGAAAATGGTACAATCATAAACAACAATAAACATGTCATGCCGCTAGAGTGTCAAGTGAACAAAACCCAAAATAAAGAAAATAGTAGAATCCCCAAATGGTCCGAACTCCAAATCTAGAACATCACCCAAAAATTCCCCATGTACAACTCATCTACCCAGCATAGGGCCCTTTCCATTCTCCGGACCTTCAAGAATAGAATCTTCTTTGGTACCCAATGGCGACCCGAGCAGGGTGTGAGTATAACTCAGTAGGAAACCACCAACAGTTTCTACAAAATATCCTGCAAGATAGATAATGCATGAAAATTATAAATAAAGGAAATTTATGGTAAATAGTTCAATAGGCTACCATTATGTATGTTCCTTTATGTTAACCTACCAATTAACCCATATTTATTACCAAGACATCTCATTTATCATGGAACACTTTTCATGTGTTCAATGGATTAGTCATGATCAATGTTTTCATCATATGAGAATTTAACAAGTCCTATCTCACTAGGAATTATTTGACAATAAATTCCAATATCCTCACCTCGAAGCGTCTGCACTGGTGGAATCCAACCATTAGGGGAATAGAACTTCATCCCCTTCTCTAACCCATGCATTAAGGGTAGGAGTTAGAACCTCAGTCTAACTCAACCTGTGGGTGTAGAACCTCTTGTCAATATCCCACTCTACCAAGCCATGTGCACATGCTTTTTAATCATTCATCACAAATCACCATACACAACAATATAGCCAACATCATTTAAAATATAACAATAATCTCAATAAATGGGAAAATAACATTATTTCCTCATTCCATTAACACATTAATCATTGTAATTACTTAACCCTTTAGCCCAATTTTCAATTTCTCATTACTATCTCACTAAGCATATTCAAGTAATAAGCTAATTCCCTAGCATCTTACCATTAATCCATTTAACCATTTTCATGCCAACCAAGCAACCCATTATTCCATTACCCAACCTAATAGTATTAAAAAACACCAATTACACATCCTTCAAGCATATTAACATATTCCTCATGGGTTATATGTTCTCGCACAATGGCCTACACTTATGTAGCTAACTATAGGTATGGGGAACATCAGCATACCCCACATGTGGCCCTTATTTGGTCAAGTAATAATCCTTTCATCCCATTAGAACCAAGAGGGGTTCAATTATACATTTAGACATGACTACATCACATCATGAAAAATACAACAAGAACCCTTCAAAATAGGGTAAGAGTAAAAACCCTACATACACAAATCTACACAAAACCCAAGGGAAATAACTTGTAGACCACCTACCTCGAATCCAATAAAAAACACTCCGAAATGAAGCCTTATATATTGATTAAACCAAACCATGAATCTTTACCCAAAAACTCACCAAAAAGGTAGGGTTTGAGATCTTCAGATGGAGAGTGAAAATAATTAGAAACCCTAAACTAAAAATAAAATAAAGAGGGAGATTAACCTTACCCATATCTTCAATCCACAAATGATAGTGCTCCAAAGGGAATATAATTGAAGGATATTTATCATTGGGAGATCTTGGTCCCCATAGTCTATTCTTAATGCTTAAAGGGAGGAGTAGGAGGAAAATCCCGGGTGGGTTTTAAAATTTAGGAGTGGATTTTTTGTAAATTTTTAAAGGTTTCTGGGCTGCACTGTTTACCCGCATGGTTATTCAAACCATATGCTAACAATTTGAATACTTCTATCCCAAAGAGCCCCCTCACACAGTTTACCTACATGGTTTTCCAAACAGTGTGCAAACCCTATAGTGGAAACTGTCTAAAAACCATCCTCTTGCACGATTTACTTGGGCTGCCTTCACGGTTAGCACTAACCGTGCATAGACCGTGCAGCTATCATAGAAACTCATTTCCCCCTTTTTCATGTCTCAAACCCATAGAACACCCTTGAGACTCTTTAATGACATTGGAAAACACTTAATTGACCAAAATAAAGGGCCTAAACCAAAACTTAAATAAAAAATACCGTACAGAGAAATCCAGGATCTTACAACCTCTCTATATTATAACGGATCATCGCTGAGCCCCTCTTCTCGAGAATTATTGAGTTTCAATGAAAATAGATTGGGCCACTGGACTTGCAGATCTGATTCCCACTCCCAAGTTTCCTCCTAAATGTTTCAATGTTTCAATAGAATATGAACTAGGGGCACAACTTTTCCCTACAAAACATTCTCACTATGATATACAATATGAACCGAGTGCTTTTCAAAGGATGCATCAGCCTCAAGCTCAACATCCTCAGCATTTATCACATGAGACGGGTCTGGGTGATACTGTCATAGTTTTGAAACATGGAAAATGTCATGAATCCTACTATACCGATGTGGGAGATCTAATTAGTAAGCCACTGGTCTGATTCTCTCAATAATCGCAAATGGCCCCACTTATCTAGGTGCCAACTTTCCCTTCTTTTAAATTCGACGGTGAACAAACCTTGGCGACACCCGAAGAAACACACTATCATCCCCTACGAACTCAAGAGGTCTACGATGCTGATATTCATATGAATTCTGCCTACTATGATTTGTTTCCATACATGTTTGAATCAAACGAACCTTCTATGACATCTCCTGCACAACAATCGGCCCTAACAACTCATACTATCTTTCATCTAACCAACATAATGCTAATCTAAATAGTCTCACATAAAGTGATTAAAAAGGTGCCATATGAAAAGTATCTTGAAAAATGTTGTTGTACAAAAACTCAACAAGCGACAAGTGACTTTCCCATGAACAAAAGAAATCCAGAACACATGCTCTCCACATGTCCTCTAATACCTGAATTGTATGCTCCGACTACCCATCAGTCTGTGGGTGGTAAGCCATACATAGAAACACCTGGGTACCAAGTGCCTTCTATTTTCCCTTCTAAAAGAGGGAGGGGAAATTCAGATCACGATCTGAAACTATGGTCCCCATCACACCATGCAACAATACAATTTCATGAACATATAACTCGCCTAACTGGTCAACTATATAGATCTCTTGGATCGGCAAGAAATGGGACACTTTGGTTAGCTAATATACATCCACCCAAATGGAATTATTCTCTTGAGGTGTCCTCATAAGACACACTAAGAAGTCCACCATGATGTCATTCCATTTCCACTGTGGAATAGGCAATGACTGCAACAATCCACCGGGGTGCTGATGTTCAGACTTCACCTGTTGATAGGTAAGGAATCATGTGACAAAAATCGCCACTTCTTTCTTCATTCTTAGCCACTAGAACTGCCTATGTAAAACACATTACATATTAGTCAAGCCCAAATGCACTTCCTACTTTAACGCGTGGAACTTACACATTAACTCTTCCCATATATCTGTCGACACCACACCACGACCATGAATATAAAAAACTTCATCAGTGCTGAAGGTCCAACTAAAAGGTGACTCTGCACCTTTAAAAATTTACATCATAGCCAAGCACTCCAGATCTACCAACTGACTCTCTTTAACTCGGCTCAAAAGTGAGGAATCCGATATTATAGATGAAAGTTTCATCTGAACATGCCTCTCTTATACCTCCAAATGTATCTCTGCAAACAAGGACAACATCACCCACTCTGTACTAGATTCCGTAACTACTTGATTTTGAGCCTTCTAGATCAGAGAGTCAATGAAACTATTCCCTTTTCCCAGTGTTTAAACCAATTCAAAATCAAATGACTGCAAGTACTTAACCCACCGCTACTATCAAAGATTCAAATCCCACTGAGAGAAGATGTTTTTGAGACTTTTATGGTCAGTGAACACCGTACAGGGTTCTTCCAAAAAATAATGAATCCAAGACATCAAGGAATGAACCACTACAGGTAGATCCAAGTCATGAGTAGGATAATTTATTTCACGTGTTCTCAACTACCTCTACCCATACAACCTGATCATCCTGAATCAAAACTACCCCAAGTCCAACACCAGACGCATTGCAGAACAAGGTATACTTCTTACCTAGTTTGGGTAAGATCATTGTTGGTGCAGTAGTCAACCACTTCTTTAGCTCTTGGAAAGCATTCTCACAAGCCTCTGACCAATCTAACATAACCCCCTTCTTGGTTAGGCCTGTGAGTGGCACCTCTAAATGAGAAAAATCCCTAATAAACCTTCAGTAATAACTGAATAAACCCAGAAAACTCTGAATATTAGAGACATTCTTGGGCTGTTCCCAAGACACCACAACCTGCACCATTTCTGGATCCATCGATACACCCAACTTAGATATGATATGTCTTAAAAAGTACACCTCATCAATCCAAAACTGACATTTTGATAGCATAGCATAAATCCTATTCTCTCTTAGTGTATTCAAGACGATGTCAAGATGTTTGGCATGATTGTCACGAGTTCCTAAGTACACCAAGATGTCATTAATGAATACAACTACAAACTGATCTAGATACGGGTGGAATATCTGGTTCATCAAGTATATAAACATAGGTGGTGGATTGGTCAAACCAAATGGAATTACCAGGAATTCATATCACCCGTACCTACTTTGGAAAGCCATCTAGGGCATGTCAAAAGGCATCACCCTCAACTGATGGTATCCCGATTTCAAATCAATCTTGGAAAACAATGAGGAACCTCTTAGCTGATCAAACTGTTCATAAATTCTAGGAAGAGGGTATCAGTTATTAACTATCATCTAGTTTAGCTTTATATAATCGACACATAGCCTTAGTGATCCATCAACATTATTATCAAACAATAGAGGATATCCCCAAGGTGATGTACTAGGATGTATAAACCCATTACGCTCTAGTTCCTCCAACTAAACCTTCAGTTCATGGAGCTCTACCGTTGCAATTTGGCTGGGGTGGAATTGAAAATGGCTCAACTCCAGGCAAAAATTAGATTGTAAACACAACATCTCTCATAGGTGGTAACCCTGATAAGTCCTTAAGAAACACATCGTGAAACTGGTCCCTAATAAAAGGGAATACTGGTTGTCCTTTCTGCCCATATTTTATCATATGGAATGCCACTTGGGTTGTGAGCTTCCCCATCTGATGGTATAGCATCCCTGCACAGCCCGCTCGAGTATCCCACACACCACGAAGTACATGAGTGCTTCCATAGAGAGATGTGAATGTTACATGATGTCGGTAATAGTCGTTATGGGTTTGATATAACACAAACCAATCCGTTCCCAAGATTAGGTCAAAAGCTAACGTATCTAGGACAAACAGATCCCACCGATTATGATACCCACCAAACTTCAGAGCACAACCCTTACACTGCCTAATGTCCTCGACTCGCACTCCTAGAAGAGTATCAAGAGACATTACCCCACATGCGGTCTCTATGGTTAAGCCCAACAAAACTAAAAACTAAGCATAAATAAAGGAATGTGTAGCACCTGTATCGAATAATGAACTAGAAAATGTGGAATCTACAAGAATTGTACCTTGAACAGTAGAAGTTCCTTCCTCACAACCCTTAGGTGTAACCTAAACTGTATGAATATGACCTTCCCATTTACCCTAGGATCCAGAATGAGTACCCTACACTGCACTGCTCTGTTGGTAAGGGTTATCTTACCCAAGAGTTCCATATATGCTGCCCCTACTTGTACGGCCCATGGAGTTCCAACTTCCTTCCTGATATGGGGTAACCAACCCCCTTTCTACACTCAACATCTTCCCTTGACCTTCATCATCCCCTGACTGTCGTGGGTTCTTGAAGAATATCTACACATGGCCTAGCCTTCCACACACTCGACACTCAACTGGTGGGCGGGCACATTGTTCACGCTTGTTCCCCAGCCTACCTCACTAAAAATAGAAGACCCAGTCACCACCCTGGGAAGCCAACCCCCTCTTCTGACTACTCTGCGAGCTTCCCCATTGCTGGAAGGTTCCAAGGTGGTGCTTCCTACTATCATAAGCTGCACCACTTTCTCTCCCAGTCGACCCCACAAGTTCACTACGTGAAGCTCCCTTCAGGTTTTCTTCTGAGATAAGGTCTTGATCCACCACTTCAGAAAACCATTTTTGTTGAAATATATTCACCTCAGACCTGATCTTGTGCCTCCTCCTATCATGGAAGTGTTTAACCACATCTATGTCATCTACCATCAATATCAGAATGAAGCATCCCGAATCGGTGAAAAACTAGCATATTCCATCACTAACATTGTCCCCGGAGTTAACCTCATAAAATTTAAAACCTTCTCTTTTCACAAGGTTTCTGGATAGAAGTGATCAAAAAAGTTCTTCTAAAAATCTGTCCACATCATCCCCTCATACTATTCTTTCTAAACCATAATGTACCACCAATGTTTTGATTTCCCCCTCAGTATATTGGCCGCTAACAAGACTCACCTCTCGAGAGGAGTCTCTATATGGTTGATAATAATTTGAATGGACTCTATCCAAAACTATGCTACTTCTGGCCCACCATCTCCAATAAATTTCAGAGGGTGCTATAGCTAAAATTACCTAGTCATCTCAAACATGCTTGGTGAAACCTTCCCCGTGTCTCGTTCCATCATATGCTTAAAACGATCAATGTTCACATGGAACTGCTCTTCCCTATCTCCCTGGATCACCACATTCTCTTGCTCCACTACTGGAGGAGCATTCTCAGCAACGTTCTCATGTTTCCAAACTGGCACACATCTTTAAGGTGGAATTTCTCTAAAATGCCAAACATGAACTTTAGAATGCAACCATAAAGATTTTATGGGAAGGAAGAGATATAGATAGGATCTTCAATTTTATTAAACCAACTGGTTCACATACACTACCCAAAAGAGCCTACTCATGACTGGGTCACTACCCTCAGCCATCACTCTAAATCTATGGTCAACACAGTATCTAATTATCATTGTTACAAGACTTATCTTTTACTCCCATTCGAACCATTTTCATATTCCAATTTATGCTTATAATAAATTATTCCACTTTTACTTCTTTATCAAGAACAATTTTCTAATTAAAACATGAATTTTTTGTTTCCCCTTTTTACTCATTCATTATAGTTTATTAGGAATAATTCTTTACTTTTAAAAGAACATATGCATCTTAACATTTACATATCGCACACCCATCCCATATGTGTGCCTATCATGATGCCTGCCACTTTTCTACATAGGTACCTAGAATGATTCATGAATGCACAACCTCATACCTTTCCGACCATGAGAGAAATTTCACAAAACCATTGAATCACACAACAAGTGAATCAAAAAATGGTGAAATATCATTAAATGTAACAACACACAACAAGAACAAAAATCCCTTCCCAGGGTGACATGGGTTTTTCCCCAGTACATAGGTTAGCTACTCCCAAGAATAAGCTCATTACCCAGGCCTGAAACATTCATAATCTCCTATCTACCATCCCCAAATAGTAAGAAAGAAAAAAGAGCCTCCTCTGATACCACTTTTTAATGTTCCTGATCTGGGAGCCACTAAACTAGTGCCTCAAGCTGGGTAGTTACATGACCTCAAGCGCGCCTCCCTATATGCCAGTGGTTGCCAACTAGTAGTGAGGGTCCAAAAGATCATGTGGGGAGACTATACCCACAATAACAATGTAAGACACAATAGATGGTAATTGAAATAGTGGAAACATATGAGAAAAATCCATAAAATTCATAATAACCAAATCCCAGAACTGGGTACAATCATAAACAAAAATAAACATTCCATGCCACTATAATGTCAAGTGAACAAAACCCAAAAGAAATAAAATGGTAGAATCATCAAATGGTCTGGAATCCATGTCTGGAACCTCACCCAAACATGTCCCATGTACAACTCATCTCTCTAGAATACGATCCTTTCCCTTCTCTTGATCTGTAAGCATGAAATCTTCTCAGGTACCCAACAGTGGCCCAAGCAGGGTATGAGTATAACTTAGTAGGACACCACTTACAGTGTCTAAAAAATATCCAACCAGGTAGATAGTGCATGAAAATGATAAATAAAGTAAATTTATGGTAAACAGTTCAATAGTCTATCTTTATTTATGTTCCATTATATTAACCTACCAATTAACCCATGTTTATTACCAAGAAATTTCATTTATTACGTCAAATTTTCATGTGTTCGATGGATTAGGTGTGATCAACATTTTCAACATATGGGAAATTAACAAGTCCTATCTCACTAAGCATCATTTGATAACAAATTCCAATATCCTCACCTCGAAGCCTCAGTCCAGGTGTAATGCAATCGTTAGGGGAATAGAACTTCGTCCCCTTATATAACCCATGCATTTAGGGGAGGAGCGATAACCTTGGTCTAACTCAACCAATGGGCATAAAGCCTCAAGTTAATACCCCACTCTACCAAGCCATGTGAACATTCTTATTTATCATTCATCACAAATCACCATATAAAAACTACATAGCCAACATCATTTACAACATCACAATAATCTCAATAAATGGGAAAATAACATTATTGACTCAATCCATTAACACATTAATCATTGTAATTACCTAACCCTTAATCCCCATTTCCCATTTCTCATTCCTATCTCACAAATCATATTCAAGTAATAATCTAATTCCCTATAATCTTCCCATTAATCGATTTAACACTTTTTCATGCTTACCAAACAACTCCTTAGGCCATTACCCAACCTAAGTGTATTATAAAACACAAATTACACATCCTTTAAGAATATTAACATATTCATCATTGGGTATATGTTCTCGCACAATATCCTACACTTACTTAGCTAACTCTAGGTCCGAGGAACATCAACATACCTCAGGGGTGGCCCTAATTTGGTCGAGTTCTCCTCTTTGCATCCCATGGGAACCAAGAGGGGTTCAATTAACCATTTAGACACCACTACATCACATCATGATAAATACATCAATAACTCCTCCAAACATGGAATGATTAAAAACCCGACATGCACAGATTTACACAAAACTTATGGGATATAACTTATAGACCACATACCTCAAATCCGTTTGTAAAAACACTCCCAAATGAAGCCGTAGATCTCGAATCAACCAACTCTTAAATAATTTCCCTAAAAATAAAAAAAAGGTACGGTTTGAGAGATTTTTATAGATAGGGAAAATAATTAGAAGCCCTAAACTAAAAAAGAAAATCAAGATTAAGATTAACCTTACCCGGATCTTCAATCTGCAACTGACAACACTCCAAATGGATTAGAATAAAAAGAGATTGATCCATGGGAGCTCTTGGTTACCTTGGTCTATTCTCAGGGATTCAAGGGGTGAGGGAGAGGAAAATCATTAGTGGGTTATAAAATCCCAGATTGGCATTTTTGTAAATTTTTAAAAGGTTTTTGGGTCCCAAAGTTTACCCGCACAGTTTTCTAAACCATGCATAAACCGTGCAGATGCTTCTGTCTCAAAGATCCCCCTCGCACGATTTACCCATATGGTTTTTGAACTGTGCACAAACCATGTGGAGGATACTATCTGAAATCCTTCCTCTTGCATGGTTTACCTGGGATTCTCATATGGTTAGCACTAACTATACGCAGATCGTGGGACTAGCTCAAAAACTAATTCCCCCCTTTTCATGTCCTGAATTCTCGTAACATCCCCGAGCCTCCACAAGGACATTGGGAAGAACATAATTGATGAAATTAAAGGGCCTAAACTAAAATGCAAATAAAACATACCTTTCGGAGAAATCTTAAATCTTACATCTGTGCTTGGAATACCATATGCAGAACGACTACTTCCACACAAGGCCCGGTCTTATGATCCGGGTCAATGCATCTGCAACATTAAACATAGAAGACACCACTTCCTAAAACCCTTCCCCACAGATTCCATTGTTGTGGGTTCCATGTGGACCCTAGTTCCATGCCGCCCCGGTCTCCATGTCCTGGTCACCACCTGCGGCCTCATTGCTATCATGTGTTCCCACCGACACGACCTCTGAACCATGTCCCAATCTAGTCGCCACTACGACCTCCTATCGAGGCTTCTATATGTGGCCCGCGAACTATGGCGTTTCATGCTCCTCCTTCGATGTAGTCTCACTAGACCGCGACTGTTCGTCCCACCAGAACCCAGCCTCCGACCGGGCCGCATGTTGTCCTATCTACCGCCCTCCTTGCCAGCGGTCTACCGTTCATTATGCCCTTCTCTATAAACAACTTCCTGCCTATTGCGCTCTAATAGTACCTCTACAATTCCATTTTAGATCATGACCTTCAGTCTCAAATCATTTCACCATAGATCATAGGTGCAACAATTTAACGTTCACGTAGGGGTTCAAAGGGTGAATAATGTATGAAGAAAACAATAGATTTTGGGGTAAGGGATTAATCACATGAACACCCAAAGAATATACCTTGAACCTGTTTGTTTGACCTTGATCCGTTCAAGTTAACAGGATCACAAAGAAATCAACAGTAGAATAATTACCAAGATCTATTCCCTTTAATCCCAAAATAATTATCCCTCCCACAAGAATGATTGAGCCATGGATCAACCAATTCATGGGTTGGTTTGTGTTCATTGTTTGTTTCTAACAAGGGTAAAATAAATAATGAAGAGATCAAAACCCTACCTTGATGATTGGATCATTCATTGTTGAAGAACGAAGGTCCGTGTCATTATCGATCCTTGATCCACCAACATTCCTCATCAGGAGAGAGCTTCCCTCTCCTTACCTCAGGGGAATTCCAAGGTTATGGAAATAACCCTGAATTCCTATGAAATGTATTATTTAAAAAGAAAAAAACCTCTATGTCAACATGTAACATTCAATAAAATATTTTTATTAGATGTTTTAATGATGTCTACATCCAAAAACTAACTTCTACCCATGACCCATGCTGGTCGAGGTTAGGCCCCACCTAAGTAAAACACCCCCGTACAAACTTAATGGTGTTATCATATTTTCAAAATGTGTTATCATTTAAGAGTTTTTAGGATTTAAAAATAAAATACTTTTTATTTAATAATTTTATTTATCATTACATGCCTTGTGACTCTTTCTAAATATGACCTATGCCTACTAATGTTATGTCACACCTAGGGTAAAGAAACCACTATAAGCTCAACGGTTCCGTTGTATTTCTGATCCAGGAACCCATTTAATAGTCAATTCACTTTTTTAGTAATGTTGTGTGCACGTTTTATTTAAAATATATCATTTTTAAACAATCATTTTGGGAATATTGGGCCTTGGAATTTCACTCCATCTCAGTTCCTGGTCTTGAAATTTTCCCAAATAATTTCTAAAAATAAAATCTGGAATATCCGAGTCATTAAATTCTCCCCAACTTGGGGATTTACCTCCCTAAATGCTAAAACAAGGGAAACTCAAAAAAAAAGTTGAGGGTAATGAGCACAAATCTAAGCCTCCCGCTCCCAAGTGCTCTTCTAGATATTCCTATTCTACCACCAAATTCACACCAGATGAATCAACCACCCATGAAGGATTTTCTCTTATCGATCTTTGATCTCCGTTGAGTACTCCGAAAAATTCCTCCCATAATCAATATCTAGTTCACCCCATTTGATGACATGTGATGGATCATGCATGTACCTCCTCAACTGAGACACTTGGAAGACATCATACACCCGGTAAAACTGAGAGGGTAGAGATAGGTGGTAGGCCACCTCTCTAACTCTACTCAGAATTTAAAATGGGTTGATGTATCAAAGTGATAACTTGTCACCTTGACCAAATCTCTACAATCCCTATCAAGGTGATACCCAAAGGAACACAATGTATCCCTCCTTGAACTCTACTGGCCTCCACCTCCTATAAACAAATGTCTTCTTCCATCTCTATGCAGTCCTCATCTGCTCCTCAATGATTTGTACCTTATTGGTGGTAGCCCTTACCAATTCTGGTCCCAGGAGTACACTCTGTTGGGTCTGTCCAGAACATTGGTGATCTGGATGGTTGTTCATACAAGGCCTCAAATGGTTCCATACCAATGGTGGAGTGGTAGATGTTTTTATATGCACACTCCAACAGAGGTATGTGGTCCTCCCAATTGTAGTTAAAGTCTAGGATGCAAACACGTAACATGTCCTCTAGAACCTCGATGGTTCTCTCCATCTGGCCATCCATCTGGGGAGAAACATTCTATTCAAGCACAACTGATTCTCAAATGCCTCATGCAAATCTTTCCATATTTGGGATGTAAAGAAAGAATCACGATTTGAGACCATCGTTAATGTAAATCCATGAAGCTTAACTATCCCCTATATGTAGAGGCATCCCAAGATCTCTACTGAGCACTTCTCATGGATTGGTAGGAAGTGGGACAACTTGGTGAGTTAGTAAATGATCTTCCAAATGGAATTATGTACCCTAATGTGCATGGTAAACCCTTCATGACGTCCATAAATATACCATACCACTTCCACTCTAGCACCTCAAGGGGTTGAGTCAAACTGGCTGGAACCTGGTGCTCAGGCTTCACTTGTTGACAAGTGAGGCTTCAAGATGCAAACTCTGCCACCACCTTCTTCATCCTCGGCCACAAGAACTATTTTCAGAGGTCCTGATACATCTTTTACACTTCTAGATTAACCTAAAAAAGGGATGTATGGAACTCCCTCAACACCTCCACCCGCAAAATCACTGACACTACTATGTGCTCTATGAAGAGAAGGATATGGTCCCCACTTTTCAAATATCCATTAGGGGAAATCCCTATGGACATATTAGTACATTTAGACTCGTTGTCGGTATCTTCAAACTATGAATCCCTGACTTTCTATAAGAGTAGAGGTGTAACCACCATCTACTGGAGACAATCTACTTCATCTCTATCCACAAATGATATCTGCAATGAGGCCAATAGCTTTGATTCCTCATTTTGTAGCTATGAACTCGATCTCTAACTGAGCGCATCTGCCACCACGTTCCCCATCACAAGAGTATAAACTATCTCGAAGTCATAGTCCTGTAGTAACTCTATCCAATTCCTCTATCTCAAGTTAACATCCTTTTGAGAAAAGATTTAATTGATACTTGTGTGGTCGTAGTAAATGGTAAACTACTCACCCATTTGGTAGTGTTTCCACATATTTAATGGAAGACTACTACTACCATCTCTAGATCATGGGTTGTGTAGTTCTGCTCATGCTGCCTCAATTGGGACAAAACATAGGCAATCAACACTCACCTCTACATTAGGACAAAACCAAGCCTTGTCCCTGATGCATCAAAGAACACCACATACTCAACACCCTCCTCCATTAATATCAATATGGGAGAGCTCATGAACCTCTTCATCATCTCCTGAAAGCACTTCTGTCACTTCTCCATCCATATGAAAGGATTCCCCTTTAATGTCAAGGTTTTCAATAGTGATGTTACTATGAAAAAGTTGGGTGAAAACCTCTGATAGTATCCATCCAACCTAAGGAAAATATTCACCTTGGTAGCACTCTTGGGTGAATTCGAAGCAAGGGATACTTCAATCTTCACCAGATCTACTGCCACTCCAGCCTCTGAAATGACATGTCCCAAAAAGTGGGCCACCAAAATCCAAAACCAACACTTTGAGATCTTCATATAAAGTTGGTGTTCTCAAAGTGTGTGTGGGACCATCCTTAAGTGTATCATGTTCTCCTCCTAAGATGCTGAGTACACTAGGATGTTATCAATAAAGACCATGATGAACCTGTCTATATAAGGCTGGAAGATTCAATTTGTGAGTCCCATGAACACTGCTAGGGAATTATTTATTCAAAATGACATCACTAAGTACTCAAAGTGGTCATACCTACATCTAAAAATATCTTTGGGATTTCATCATTCCATACATGAAGCTGGTGATATCTAGATCTAAGTTCTATATTTGATAACCACCTCACTCCCATCAGCTAATCAATGAGGAAATCAATCCCCTATAGTTGATAAATATTCTTCATTGTCACCTGGTTCAAGTATTGAAAGTCCACACATATCCTCAATATCTCATCTTCCTTATAGGAAAACAACACCAGAGATGCCCATAGTGAAACAATGGGTCTCATGAATCGCTTTCTCTATAAGTCCTCCAGCTGTACCCTTAACTCATGAAGCTTCACAAGTTCCATATGATATATAGGTGTAGATGTAGGTGTCGTACTGGGGTAAAGATCAATGCAGAAATCCACCACTCTATGAGGAGGTAATCCTGGAACATATTCCAGAAATGTGTCCTTGTACTTGTCCACCATAACATGAAACTATGGACTTGTGTCACCCACTACACCGAGGGTCATTCTAGAAAACTAGTGTGTAATCAGTTGTACCCTCCTACATGTGAGTCGATCCTATGCTTCTTGGGTTTCTATTTCACTAAAAAAGGAAAACCTTGTCCCATATCCATAGACACATCACACTATGCACCTAAAACAGTCAATCAAGGCATGGACTATGGATAACTAGGACATACCAAGGATGACATCATAATGCCTCGACGCTTCCACCAAGATATACCAACCAAAACTCTTACAACTATGAGTAAGGGAACACTATCGACACCAGTGTGTGATCATAGAATATTTTCTTGTAGGAGTCTTAATGTATAGGTATTGAGTCAATGGTTCCATTGGAATCTCTATGTCTTGATCAAGGGACATGGTGAGAAAAGAGTGATTGGAACTTGTGTCTATAAAAAATACAGTTAGGGTGGAAAATACATAGATTATACCTCTATTCACATCTCAAGATCTAGGTTCATAAAAATCATCACTTGAAGTTGGCCTCCTCCCTATCCACCAACACCCTGAGCCCATGGTGGACAACCTGGGTGTGGTGGTGGTAGTACCTCAAAGTTCCACCTATTTCATGTTACTCGTCTAGATCCTCTACCACATCCGCTACCTAGAAAACCACCATGTTCCAAAATTAACCTCTATCTCAGCAGTCCCTCGACCATCTATTAATCATACAACTGGTGAGTTGGTAAATCTCGAGCCATGTGTCCCCGAACACCGCAGAAGTAGCACAATCGGTTCTTAGGCTGAATCGCTCTAACATGAGAGTCTTGCACTGCTGACCCTGTTTCCTAGGGGAGTCCCTTGAAATATATCATCCGCTTAGATCCCTGAATCATCAGTAGGCTACATACTTCCAAATATTCAGCCACATGACACCTAGGGGAAGCTCCTACTTCCAGGGTCTATAATACCAGAAATCTATCTACTCGAAGAGTTTGCTCGAGTACCCCGAAATATGTCACAATGCTAAGTGATATCATGGATTCCCTGATCTCTAGAAGTATCACCTTCTTAAATTTCTAGGACTGGATGAATAGGTCCCACACCATATCCATGGAGTTGCAAGAAAGATCTTTAAATCTCACCGAGCACTCCACTACTCTCTAGCTACCCTGCTACAGATGCATTAGCTCCTGTATATGTAGGATGCGTAACGTTTCAAGAAGGAACTACTCCTTGAAGAGGCACTCCAAGTATTCCTAAGAGGGATTTGTCTCTTTATGTGTCTAGATCACTAAGCTCCACCATCTCCCCACAGATCCATATAAAAGACTCATGAATAGGACTACCATCTGGTCAAGAGGTGTCCTCACTAGATGGAAGACACATGTAATTGCCTCCATCCATTCCTTAGCTACCTAGGGGTATAGATCTCCCATGAATCTGGGAGGTTTCTACCTATAGAACTCATGAAACACACTTAGCCTACATGCATCCTCTATCGGTAACACTGGAAGTCACTACCGCTATCGGGGTGGTGGTATCACCGGTACACCGCCTGAAGGTTCTATCACGAGTACTAGTCCCTTTACTAATGCCTCATCACTAGGAATATCTTCATCATGATCACACATCCAAATCATGGATGGCCGTCTGCATGGAAATATCCTGAAATAGGTCAAGATGTACCACATTCAATACAGTATATATGGTGTGGTGACATTGACTCAAGAAGGACATGAGAACACACTCAATCCTATATGACGCATGTACCATTTATTTTTCCCTACAACTAGTGTTTTCATGTACCGAGTTGAAAAAAAAATTCAGAGTTCAGGTGTATGGATACGTCAGCCGCCACACCAACTCTGTAGTTTTTGTTCTGAAATCCATACTCGAAACACTTAACACTATTTCCCTAAACCAACATGAGAGGCTCCTTTTTCTTTTATTAGAACCGAACTCCTTTGATACCACTCTGTCAAAACCCATCCCTTGGGTCCCATTCTAGGACTATCCTAATCCCTTATCCAATAGGCCAAGGGCTGATGACTAGCACTGAGTAGGAATATCCCACAAATGGGAGGAATTTTCCTAAGTACCTGTACACAAACACACACAAATCTCTACAAAAAAGTGAGGAACTGAAAGCACTAAGAAAACATGAATTAATACTACTATAATACCAAACATAGAGTAACAATACAAAACATGAAGTAAATGGGGAAAAAATACAAATCCAACCAAAAGGAAAAGTACAAGCTCCTAAAATTCATCAGCATAAAACCCTACCTGAAGGGTTGGTACAAAAAGAGCTCTCTGAAGTCGCTGAAGCCGAAATCATCTATCATGCCTCTCTCTAAGCCCCACATGTCCCCAATCCACCAAGGAATCCATCAATGCATTGATTTTCAACACAAGACACGACACATGCACAGAAAATCTATTCATGGGTGAGTACAACAATACTCGGTAGGGACCCCGAAAACACAAAATAAAATACCACTATGAAATATATAAAGTACACCAAAAAAGAAACACATAGAGTAAAATCAACATGGTTAGCTCACACAAGAACAAGTCTAAACCATTAATAGAAATATTTTAAGTTATATTCCACATATCCCTCAATATCTATGACACTAGAAGTGCAGGTAGTGCACAAAGTGTCGATGGCGCACATAGCGTCGATGGTGAAATGAGTGTCAGTGGCACACATATCATCAATGGAGCCTAATGAGGTGATGGAATCTGGGATTTTGATGGTTCATAGAGTGTCGATGGAACACATAGCATTAATGGAACATGGAACGTCAATCCTACATAGAGCATCGATGGAACACAGAGCATCAATGAGTCATGAAGCCCTAATTCACATAGTCACCTAGATCACATAGTCACAGTTAGCCACAAGATTCTTCTCATAGAGTGCTATTTAAAAGATAACCTACTCCTCATGATATTAGGTAATCAACCAAATTCTAGAGAAACTCACTTAGAGTATCTCAAACAGACCATATCATTGCAAGGGTCCCAACGCCACTGAAGGCTTGTCAAACAGACACATGATTAAAAGATATGACCAATTTAATAAAAAGGGTCTGGTTCAGTCTGGGTATGACATGAAACAGACTTGTTCTCCTAACCCAACCCAACTCGGTCGGTCTTGAATGTCCCATATTGGCCAGACCCATTGGGTTGTGTAGTCCAGCCCACTGGGCCACTGGAGCGGCCCGGTTCACCCAGCCCGAACCAATGCATGTGGGCCGAATCCTTCATTTCACAGCTCGATTGTGCACTCCTAGTCAGCATGACCACCATGTCCAATATGGGTGACACCTCATACTATCCCCCTTCCTAGTATATTCCATCACTGTGGGTTCCAGTTGGACCCTAATCGCTTTCCGACACCCTTGTCGCCACGTACCGATTTCTAACCACGGCCTCCCACAACTGTGGGATCCCACTGACGCGACCTCCAAGCCAAGTTGCACCACAGACACCATCGTATCCTTATGTCGCGTCTCCTGTCTTCCACCTGTGATGTTTAATATTGTGAGCTCCTCCTCCAATGTGGTCTTGCTGGACTGCAACTATGCGCCCCGCTAGAACCCAGCTTCTTGCTAGGCTGCGCACTATCCTTATCATTGGCCGCCCTGCCAGTGGCCCTCCATTCATCATTACCTCCACCATAAGCCACCTCCTTCCTGTTATACCCTCATAGAACCTCCAAAATGTTGTTGTGGATAACAACCTTCAGTATCATATCGTTTCACCATGGATCGTGGGCCCAATGATCGATCATTCACGTAGGGTTTTAAAGGGAGAAGAATGAATGAAGAACACAATAGAATTAAGGGGAAGGGATTAATCACATGAACACCCAAATTAATGATCTTGGACTTGTTAATTAGGCCCAGATCTGTTCATGTTAGCATGACCAAAAAAGAATCCAACAACAGAAAAATCACTAAGATCTATTCCCTTTAATCCTGCATTAATTATCCGTCCCCCATGAATGATCAAACCACTGATCAACTTGTTTGTGGGTTGGTCCAAATTAGTCTTTTGGTTATAAAAAGGGGAAAAGAAATAATGAAGAGATAGAAACCATACCTTGATGGTTGGATCAGTCATTGACAAAGAACGAAGGTCCATGTCTTCGTTGATCCTCGATCTGCTGATGTTCACTGTTAGTAGAAAGCTTCCTTCTCCTTGCCTCAAGGGAATTCCAAAGTTGTGGCGATAACCCTGAATTCCTCTAAATTGGCATATTAAAAATGTAAACCACCACTAATTCAACACATAACATAAAGGAAAATATTTTTATTAGATATTTTAATTAAGTATACATCCAAAAACTAACTTCCACCCTCGACCTGCGCCGGTCAAGGTTAGCCCCCGACTAAGGAAAACACCCCCTTATGAACTCATCAGTGGTCCCAGATTTTTAATTCGAGTTACTATTTCTGAGTTATTAGTATTTCAAAATAAAATAAATTTTGTTTAATTGGTTTATTAATGATTACTCCCCTAGTGACTTTTTCTATAGATGACCTGCGCCGACCAATGTTAGGTCTTTCCTAGCATAAAAACACTTCTTTGAGCTCCATGATGACCTCTGATTTCTGATCCAGGCATTCATTTAAGGTTTTTTTCACATTTTTTGAAACTTCACGCTTGTGTTCTATTAAAAACATATCATTTTTCAAAAAATTGTTCTAGGAACCCTGGGCCTCATAATTTCACACCGCCTTTGTGCTTGGTTTAATAATTTTCTCAAATAATTTCTAAAAATAAAACTGGTAAAATCTGAGTCATTACATGTACCTTTTATGATATCTTCAAGGCATATACCTAATATAAAAAATATATGAAATTTATCTAATTAATAATATATGATAAAATAATATAAATATAATTAAAAATCAATTTAAAACATAGTGATTTTAATTTATTCCATAATTAATATGAAAATCATTTTCAGTGCTGATGTAGAGCCTGCACAACACTGAAAAAGTAAAATTTGGTTCTCTGGAAATAGAAATTGAGATGATATAAGTTCTTTATTGACTTGGATTTTAAATACTAAGTATTATTATTTTTTATTGTTATAAACTATTTTTAAATATATATAACATGTATTTTATCTAATGTATTGTGCAATACTTGAATAAGGCCATAAAAGTCAAAATAACATAGTAAATTTGATTTCATGATATAAATATGAATTAAAATAAATATTGAATGAATATAAATGTTTATTTTGATCGTAATAAAATTATATAAATTATATAAATTTATTTATAATTTTTAAAAATTATATAATTACCTTATATGTTTGTGAAATGCTAATACACTATTAATTTATTTAACAAAAAAAGAAAAGGAATGATATTAAAAATATTATAATTAATATGATTTGTGATATTTGAGGTTATAAAAGACTTTTATATAATTAAATTGAATTTTTAGGATATAATAAAACATTTGGTCGTAATTTTAATTAATTACTTTATTTTTTTAAATTTATAGTAATAAATAGTATCAAAATTGACAGTAATGATATTTTATGGGATTAATATATTAATAAATTATATAAAAACCATAAAAATATGAAATAAGAAAAATTGGATAATATATGGTTCAAAATGTCATCCCTTATATATTTATTAGACATATGGAAGTATTTGGATATATAATAGTCTTATTATATTTTAATATTTTGAGAAATTCCAAAAGTCCCCTTCACCTCAATTATAAAAGGAAACCCCTTACCAAAATTATTCACATCACTTTGAGCCTTCTAAATAAACCAAGTCTTACCCATTTTTCTTAAAAAATTCCATGTCCTAGTACTGTTGGATATGTTGTAATGCCCTGACCCCAGTTACCCAGACTCAGTACTTTATTATATAACATTGGCATGATACAAGGAATCAGGTCCCAAAATTTCGATCATTTTAGTATTATTGGAAACAAGATACATAAGGTCAACATTACTACTTGAAAATAAATACAACACTAATTTGTTCCATTAGAAACATCCATGTTTCCTAGATTATGCCTTCAAGTCACTCATAACTGCCTTTTTCATATCATGGGAAAATGAAACATAAGAAAATAGTGATCTCAAATGCTTAGTAAGGATAAGAAATATATCATATGATAACATAAACATTAGGCATGATTAATAATTAAAAATACACACCTTTACAAACAATAAACAAGAACACTTTATGGCAAAAATATGAGCTGAGTAAATAATGCCATAATAAAACATAGTCATAGGTATTCTACTTTTCAAATAACCACATTAACCAAAATTATTATTTTTATAATGAGGGAATGTGTAATTCCAGAGAAACATCTTGTCAATGCCTTGACCAAGACGTCTAAAAATGATTTAGGCCTCAACCAAAAACACATATCAAATTGGGAAAGGCCTCAGACAATTCCATGTCTAATTGTCTCATGAGATATACCGATGCTTTGAGGAGCTATAATGGGCTCCACCCATCACATACAAAGTCTAATACATTCCTCATATGAAAAGGTTGAAACATAACATAAACATTCGTATTAAAACTAGAATATGAAATATCAATACTTTAACCATAATCCACGAATGGTATAAAGATAACTCATCCACAGTCAAAATATCAAAAAACCTGAAATACAATATAGAATTTTTTGTATCATAATAAATCAACTTCAAACAAGTGTAAATTTTATTAAATGATTTTGACATAGATGAAATAAAAACTATTTGATAGAAATATCTCCTTCTATATTGAAATAATTTAAGAGTAACATAATTATAAAAGAAAACATTTATTTTTAAAATATTCTTATAAGATTGGAAGGGAAGCTTTGATGAAGGTATAATGGCGGAAAATAGATTCACCCACCGTATAAGTTAAAAAACACACTTACCTTAATTTTATCAAAAAGGTCATAAAGTACCTTGTTTGGAAAACGATGGAAAGATTATTTTAAAAACATATAAGGTCAAATAAGGGTATAAATTACTTTAACCCATATTATAGTAAATAATAAAAATGTTTTGAAATACATTTTTAAGAAAACACATATGTGGATGATAAAGAGGTCCCAGTAGATACTTACGTAAAATCAAACTCAGATAATTAAGAGATTGTAAAATTAACCCTTACATTGTACTTTTACTTAGTCATTGGAATGTGAAACTACTATATAACAGTTAAAACATTTTTATTAAATTATAAACTAACTATATATATAAATATGATATCATATATGATTCTCTAATATTGCTTGGTTAATAATATTTCAGTAGTATCATCATTTCAGGTGTAAACAGATTCATTTTCCTTTATATGATTGGTTATGTAAGCCATGTTTGTTATGAATAGGATGTATTTTATTCATATACTGAATTATTTTAAGTTCTTAGACATTATTTTTAATCATAAAATGAAAATTATTCTTGAATGATTACGATGGTGAATGAATCTCATCACGTTCATGGAGATAGTAATCCGTACGTACGCACGAGCGACAATATCATTATATTGATGGTGAAATCATATGTAATAGGTTGGTATATCATATATACTGAATCATTAAATTTTTATATTTATTATTAAAATCAGTTATACTCATTATTATACCAATAAAAATAATGAAGTGTTGGAATAACAAGTACACCACGACGTGGAGACGGTAAGTCGTACGTACGCATGTATGGTGACTTTGTCATTCATATGATGGATAGAATAATGAATACGGTTGTAAAATTTTTATAATAAAATTAAATTATATAGATGATACTAGTGTTATTATTTTATAATGGAAACCACAAAGAAAGAGGAAGTGGAAGATGAAAATAACTTGAAAGAGGTGATGAAATATTTACCTCTTCTTCGGGTTCTTCCTTTTGATTTGATCAAAATGGCTTTATAGGTTGGATTTCTGAACAAAGGAAGGCCTCTTGGATGAAGGGAGTAAAGTTGGGAGGATACTTGGTCAGGTTTTTTTCGAGCCAAATGGCTTTGGAGGTGTAAAATTAAGAGAATGGGAAGTACCCTTTTATAAGAGAGGTGAGGGTCACTTTAGGAAAAGCTTGAAATATTATTTTATAATAAAATAATTTTCGGTTTATAATGGATCCAAAAAGATTTATTTAGTGTATAAGATGGGTCTGGGTCGGAAACCTTTCATCCAAAATGTTTTAGATAGGTTTAGGTCACCATATTAACCTTATCTTTTAGATTTAACTCTTAGTTAAATAGTTTGACATTTACCATGTCTCTTTGTATTTTTATATTATATTGTTAATAAACTTAATATAACAAGACAAGAGAACCCCAAGTGGTTACTTATTAATATATATAACCTTATCTAAGTCCTTTGGACTAACCTTATATTTTTAGGAATATTATATCAATCAATAATATAGTATTTGTTTTAAAAACTCAATTATGTCAATTTTGACACTATTTAGTATTTAGTTTTTTCTAAAAATCATAGCAGCATGATTACTTCGAAAAAGAATTATTTAATCAACCCTAACATGTCATATTAACCAATAAAATTAGTTTAATTCATCATAATTCTCAAAATTAAATTTATTTGGATGTTTATAATATCTATTATTTTAATCTTTCATGAATAAGGTAATTACTATATCATCATTGTGTCATAAATAAATTAAATTAGTTAATGTATAAAAATTATAAATAAAATACCATTATGTAGGAAATCTTTTTATCTTTCTAATGAATATTTATAGTCAAATTTTTCTTATGTTTAACCCTATATTAAAAATGGTTTTGTTATTAAACATTGAATTTAACGCTTTAAACTCTTTTTTAAATAAAATAATAATAAATGTCCTAATATAATCCATGTGGACCAAAGAAGATCATATTTTATTCCTAAGGTTGTTTTTTTTGAATTATATTAATCCAATATAATAAGGACATGTTTTAGGGTAATTATTAAAACATTTTTACCCTTAATTACCCTATTTACTTTTAACCGTGGTAAATAAAAGTCAACAAGTTACTATTCAGAAAAAATAATTTTCAACTTATTGAACCAAATTTTACTTACTGATATTAACCATGTCTCTCAGACTTATGAAATTAAACTCACAGAAGTGGTAAAATTATGTTTTATGCAAATTAGAAAATTCTCCTAAAATGTGGATAAAAGACGGTAAAAAGTTCAATAAAATTTATATATATATAAAGTTATTGTAAAATGAATCCAATGGATTATATTGAAATTATATAGGTATTATGTATCTATTTTGACCTAAAATAAATTTAAATAAAATAAATAATTATTTAGATAAAAAGTCTGTTTTAACAAATAATGTCGTGTTTTCCACTATTCATCATAAATTGAAAGTTTTCAGAAATATACCAAAAATTTACCCTAAGCTAATTTTAATAATACGAATTCAAAAACAAAGTCCATTTTAAAAAATAAAATTTATAAAATTTCAAAAAGTGGGTATTACTATTCATAACAGCTTGTTTGATTGGTCGTAGTGTGTTAGAATTTCGAAGTTGCTTACAACGCAAGCTATTACCTTATTCAAAGGGAAACATACTGTGGAATCTTGGGGTGTTATATTCTTCCCTCCTTAAAATAATTTCATCATCAAAATTTCTATAAGACTACCACATAAAAAGATTTTGGTGGTTCTTTATCATAAGTTCCTCTAGTTAGCATGTTGCTTCTTCCATCTTATGGTTTCTCCATAGAACTTTTACCAGAGGAGTCGTCCGGTTTCTTAACACTTGTTCTCTAGTATCATGAATCTTGACATGCTCTTCACAATAAGATATATCATGTTCGAGTTCAATTTCCTCATAGGTGAGTACATGCGCTGGGTTAGGCATGTGTTTTCTTAATCGTGATACATGGAACACATCATGAACTTTGGAGAGACTTGGTGGCATTGCCAAACAGTAATATACAACCCCAATTCGTTCTAGAATTTCGAATGGTCCGATGTACCTGAGACTTAATTTACCCATCTTACCAAATCATATAACTCCCTTCCATGGAGTTACCTACAAGATAACATGACATCCTACATGAAATTCCAAATCCTTCCTTCAGTTATCATCATAGATCTTCTACCTACTTTGAGCTGCTTTGATGTGGGTTTGGATAACCTTCTCCTTTTCCATCATATTCTCAACAAGTTCTAGGCCAACGAGTTTTCTATCACTAATGTCATCCTAACAGGTTAAGGTGCGATATCTCTTTCCATATAATGCTTCATATGGTGTCTTCTGAATACTTGAATGGAAACTACTGTTATAGGAAAATTATACCAAAGGTAAATATTGATCCCACTTACCTTGAAAGTCAAGTAAAAAATATCTCAACATGTCTTCTAAGGTTTGAATAGTCCACTATGATTGTCCATAGGTTTAATGGTGGTTGGAAGTTCTCAAACAAAGTTCAGTATCCAGGGCCTTCTGAATACTTTTCCATAATCTTGATTTAAAACGGGGATCATGATCAGAAAAAATCGATATGGGTACTCCATGAATTCTTAAAACTTCATTAATATATAGTCTTTCTAAACGTTCAAGTGGTAAATCTTCTTTTATAGCATGAAAATGTGCTGATTTGGTAAGACGATCAACAATGACCCATATTACATCATTCCTTCTAGGAGTCTTTGGTAGCCCCATGATAATGTTCATTAAAATATTATCCCATTTACACTCACGTATGGGAAGAGGTTGCGTGACTCCTCCAGGCTGTTGCCTTTAAGCTTTCAATTATTGACAAACCAAACATCCTGACACAAAATCAGCAATCTCTCTCTTCATGTTGTCCCACCAAAAATGTTCCTTCAAATATCTATACATCTTGGTGCTCCCAAGTTGTATAGAGAAATTAGAGCAATGAGAATCATCCAATAATTCCCTTTTTAGATCAGGTATATTTGGAACACAAAGTGTTTTCAAAAATTTCAAAATTCCATCTTCATATATAAAGTCACTCAATATCCCATCATTCACAACTTTAATATTCTTTTGAAACTCCTCATCATTAGTATGAGAACTCTTTATCCTTTCTAGTAAAGATAGTTTGGAAACCATTTGAAAAAATATTGATGTTTCACCTTCCATGGTTATTCCCATATCTATCTTTACTAGATCCATGAAAATAGGATCCCTTTCAACTCTCATCTTGTTCAAAACATCATGATCCTTTCTTATCAAAGCATCTTCCACCTTATTTTACTTCCATGGGTGGTAGTGTATTATGAAATCCTAATCCTTGAGTAGTTAAAGCCATCTACTTTGAATCATGTTTAGTTATTTTTGTGAGAAAATATATACTTCAAACTCTTGTGATCAGTATAAATCTCACATTTTTCACCAAAGAGATAGTGTCTCCATATCTTCATAGTGAAGTTTAAAAAAGATAACTCAATATCATGAGGGGGATAGTTTTACTCTTGAATTTTTATATGTAGGGATGCATAAGAAATAACACTATAATTTTATTTAAGGACACAACCAAGTCCTTTCTTTGAAGCATCACTATAAATAACAAACCCATCATTCCCAAATGATAGAGTCAATATAGTAGCATTAACTAATATTCTCTTAAGTTCTTCAAAACATTATTCACACTCTTTTTTCCAAAAAAAATTAACCCCTTTACATGTTAGCTTGGTTGATGGGTTAGCCAACGAGGCAAAATTCTAGATGAAACGCCGATAATAACCTGCTAAACTAATAAAACTGTGTACCTCAATTATACTCGTCAGTGCTGGCCATTCATGGATTGCATTAGTCTCTGAACGATCAATAGAGATTCCATCCTTAGAGACAATATGACCAAGAAAATAAATCTCGTGAAGCCATAATTCACACTTTCTAAACTTCTCATATAATTCATTTCTTCTAAGAGTCTTTAGAATAATGCGTAGATGATTTTCATGATCTTCATAGATTTTGGAGTATACCAAGATATCATCAACAAATACCACTAAAAATTCATCAAGATATTCCTTGAAAACTCTATTCATTAGATCCATGAAGACAGAGGGTGAATTAGTCCATCTTAAAGGCATTACTATAAACTTGTAATGCCCGTACTTGGTTTGAAATGCGGTTTTCAGAATGTCTTCCTTCTTCACACACAAATGATGATATCCTGATCGAAGGTCAATATTTGAAAAATATTGAGCTCCCTGAAGTTGGTAGAATAAATCACAAATGATAGGTAGGGCTACTTGTTCTTTATTATTATAACATTTATTTCCCTATAGTCAATGCACAACCTCGTAGATCTGTATTTCTTCGTAACAAAAAGGATAGGGGCTCCCCATGGAGAAACACTAGGGTGAATAAATCCATTATTAATCAATTCCTCTAGTTGTTTCTTTAGTTCCACTAATTACATAGTGGACATTCTATAAGGGGTCTTTTATATGGGCCTTGAACCAAAAATTTAATCAATGGAAAACTTAATTTCTCATTCTCAAGGATGTTTAGGTGAACCCTCTAGAAACACATCAACATATTCTTACAAAATAGGTATGTCCTCTATTAAAAAATTCTTTTCCTCACCCATAGTTATTTCATTCTCTTCGTCCCCAATAATTGAATTTAGTAAAAATATTGGGGGAAAATCTAGATAAGAATCAGGTGGGGATGTTTCTGCTCTAAAGATTAGGCACTCCTTATCATCATCTAAAATTGTAACCTCATTCTTCTTAAAATACATTTTTACATAATGGTCTGAAAGACAATAAATTTTGAGGATTATATCAAATTAAATGATGGGTATGATGTTGATATTAGCAGATAAAGAACATTTTTATTCCATAATGGGGACTGATTCACCATACATTGTTGCAATGATACTTCCCTTAGGAGTTTTGACTGAAAACTCCCTTGTTAAATAAAATTGGAAATATATAATTTTCTTAGAAAACTAGGAAGATAATAAACAATGTGATGATCCGGAATAAAATAAAGCACAGGAAAAACTTGAGGAAACCATTAAATTTCCTGCCCCCATGTCTTTTGGAGCTTCAACCTTAGCAGTAGTTATCGTATAAAATTGGCATTGATCCCTTGGAATTTCCTGAGTTAATTTTTCCTGAAGCTTAGGGTATTCATTTTCATAATTTCCCATCTCCCTGAAATTGTAGCATTGAACAATGGTAGCTTCTTTCTTCCCCTTATAATCACTAGAGAGATGGCCTTTCTGTCCACATTTATAGCATACTCCTTCTCCTTTTAGACATGCACTAGGGTGCTTCCTTCCACAATTATCACTGGGTGGAAATTCAACTCTCCCACTATTCCCTTTTTCCTTATTTCCTTTCCCAGAGTGTTCAGCAGATATTTTTTTCTCTTTCATTTCTTTAACGTCATAAGACTTAGAGAATTCATTTTCTGTCTTGATGGCACATGATACAATATTTTCATACGATGAGAAGGATTATGAGACTAATGCTCGATGGAGAATTGAATTTAACCCATCGACGAAATGATAAATCTTACTTATTGGGTTGCATATATAATCTGTAGCATGCCTTTATAACCATGTAAAGCTAGCTTCATAATTTGCAACATTCTCATCCTACTTTTGTCTCAGACTCAGAAATTTCCTTTCCATATCCGCTCAATGGTCACGAGGAAAGTGTTTTCTAAGAAAATCTCCTTAAACTCCATCAATTCCATAATTGATAATTCATTATACTCCTTCATGTTTTGAATTAATTACCACCATTGATTTGCTTCTCCGGTGAGGTGATAAACTGCCATGAAAACTTTTTCCCTTTCGTTACTCCCCAAAGAATGAAATATTTTCTCTAAGGAACTTATCCATTGTTTAACTAAAAATGGATTTGTAGACCCATTTAGTGTTGTGGTTATTTCCTCATGAAGAGGTCTAAAATTGATCCTCCATGTTGTGAATCAGGGTGCTCTATACAGGTAAGGTTATTATTCATAACCTGTGTGGGTTGTCCCAATATGGTGATATGATGATCAGCACCAGTTACATCACGAGCTCTGCTATAATTATCATGAGTTGGAGGGAAATCCCTACACAAATTATGTGGGTTTATATGGTTTTTATTCCTTCCACTATGAACCATTTATAAAAAATGGCATACACTAGATTAGTTTATGAATCGCAATACATAATTCCAAACATGTAAAACACTAAACATAAGTTGAACAGTTTATGGATACAATCCATAATCATAAAAATGTTTTTTTTGAGGAGGTATATACTCATAAATACTTCATAATGGGTTTTAAAGAAAATGATAATTATCCTAATAATATCCCCCAGGAGTGTTGTAACCAAGAGTGCAGCATGACCCATTTTCGTGCACTAGTTCCTATTCGAGTCTAGCTCAAAGCGGTGTTTTCGGGTCTTACCGCTAGGTACATCAGTTCCAAAGACACCTCTACCTACCCATACCCAACCATGGATTTATTTATTAGAAAACTCTAAAAATATCTATAGTACCAAAATTTTAGGATGTTCTTCCATTCTAATCCTCAAAGTCTATCTTAGGGTAATGTCCTCGAATCAGAGTTTTTCTAAATCTAGTTTCCAAGGTTTCTACTAAACTTTATCTAATACAAACTATAACACCCCGACCACAGTTACCTAGAGTTAGTGTTTTATTACATAACATTGGCATGATACAAGTAAACATGTCCCAAAAGACCGATCAGTTTAGTATTATTAGAAACAAGATACATACATAAGTTCAACATTTCCTCTTGAAAAGAAATAAAACACTACTTTCTTCCATTAGAAACATCCATGTCCCCTAGATTATGCCTGAAAGTCACTTATAACTAACTTATTCATTGCCTAGGAAAATGAAACATAAGAAATGGGTGAGCTCAAACACTTAGTAAGGGTATACAATACAGTGAAGCATAACAACAACATTAGGCATGCTGAATAATTAAAAACACATGCCTTTACAAATAATAAACATGAACACTTTATGGAAAGAATATGAGAAGATTAAATAATTCCATAATAAAACATAGTCATGGGTATTCTACTAGTCAAATAACCACATGAACCATCATTATTATTTTCATAATGAGGGAATGTATAATGTCAGAAATTCTGAATCATCTTGTCACGGCCTCAACCAAGATGTCTAAAAATGATTTTGGCCTCAGCCAAAACCATATATCAAATTGGGAATGGCCTCATACAATTCAATGTATAATGTTCTCATGAGACCTACCGATGCATCAAGGAGCTATAGAAGGCTCCACCCATCACATAATAAGTCTAATACATTCCTCATATGAAAAGGTTGAAACATAACATAAACATTCATATTCAAACTAGCATACGAAATGTCAATAATTTAACCATAAACCATGAATGGTATAAAAATAACACATCCATAATCAAACATATCAAAAACTATAAATACAATATGGAATATTTGTATCATAATAAATCAACTTCAAACAAGTGAAAAATTTATCAAAGGAGATTGACATAGATGAAATAAAAACTATTTGAGAGAAATATATCTTTCTATTTTGAAACCATTTAAGTGTTGCATAATTATAAAAGAAAAAATTTATTTGGAAAATATTTTTATAATCTAGTAATGGAATCTTTGATGATGTTATAAAGGTGGAAAATAGTCGCACCCGCCGTATAAGTTAAAAAAATATTCTTACCTTAATTTTTTCAAAAAGGTCATAAAGTACCTTGTTTCAAAAACAATGAAAAAATTACTATCAAAACATATGAGGTCAAATAAGGGTATAAATGACTTTAACCCATAGTCTAGTAAATAGTAATTTTTTTGAAATACATTTTTAAGAAAACACATATGTGAATGATAAAGAGGTCCCAATAGATACTTACATTAAAATAACTACAGATAATAAAGTGATTGTGAAATTAACCGTTACCATGTACTTTTCCTAATTAGATGGTATGTTAACCACCTGTATAATAGTAAAAAAATTATTATATTATTCAATAACTATATACATAAATATGATATAATATATGATCCTCTAATATTTCTTTGTTAATAATATTTCAGTAGTATCATCATTTTGGGTGTTAACTGATTCATTTTCCTTTATATGATTGGTTAAGTAAGCCATGTTTGTTATGAATAGGATGTATTTTATTCATATCCTGAATGATATTAAGTTACATTATTGTTAATCATAAAACAAAAATTATTCCTGAATGATTACGATGGGGAATGAATCTCATCGCGTTCATGGAGATGGTAATCCATACGTATGCATGAGCGACAATATCATTATATTGATGGTAAAATCATATGTAATTGGATGATATATCATATATAAAGAATAATTAAAATGTTATATTTATTATTTACATCATTTATACTAATTATTATACCCATACAAATACTTAAGTGTTTGAATAACAACTACACTATGAAGTGGAGACGGTAAGCAGTACATATGCACGTATGGTGACTTTGTCATTCATATGATGGATAGAATAATTAATATGGTTGTAACACTTTTATAATAACATAAATGTATATAGAATACACTAAAGTTATCATTATATAATTTAAACCATAAATAAATAGGAAGTGAAAGAAGAAAAGAACATGAAAGAGGTGATGAAATATTTACCCATTCTTTGGGTTCTACCTACTGATTTGATCAAAAGGGCTCTTTAGGTTGGATTTATGACCAAAGGAATTCCTCTGAGATGAAGGGTAAAATTTTGGGAGGATATATGGGTAGGTTTTTTCTGAGACAAATGGCTTTGGAGGTGTGAAATTAAGGGAAGGGGAAGTACCCTTTTATTAGAGAGGTGAGGACCACTTTAAGAAAAGTTTGAAATATTATTTTATAATAAAATCATTTCCGGTTTCTAATGACTCCAAAATGACTTATTTAGAGGATAAGGTGGGTATGGGTATAAAAATTCTCAAACAATAGGTTTTAGATAGGTTTAGGTCACCATATTAACCTTATCTTTTAGATTTAACTTTTAGTTAAATAGTTTGACATTTAACATGTCTCTTTGTATTTTTATATTATATAGTTAATAAAATTACTATATCTATGAAAGATAACCCCAAGTTGATCATTATTAATATATATAACCTTATATAAGTTCTTTGACTAATCTGTAGAATTTTAAGAATATAATATCAATTAATAATATAATATTTGTTTTAAAAACTAAATTATGTCAATTTTGACACTATTTAGTATTTGGTTTTTGTGAAAATCATAACATCAAGATTGCTTCGAAAGAAAATTATTTAATCAACCCTAACATGTCATATTAACCTATAAAATTAGTGTATTTCATCAAAAGTCTAAAATTACATTTATTTGGATATTTATAATGTCAATTATTTTAATCATTCATTAATAAGGTAATTACTACAACATCATTATGTCATAAATAAATTAAATTATTTATTATCTAAAAATAATAAATAAAATACGATTATGTTGGAAATAATTTTATATTTCTAATGAATATTTATAGTAGAATTTATATTATGTTTAACCCAATATTAAAAATTATTTGGTTATTAAACTTTGAATTTAACTCTTTTAACTCTACTTTAAACAAAACAATAATAAATGTCCTAATCTAATCCATGTGGACAAAATTGGATTACATTTTATTCATAAGGTTGTTTTTAGTCGAATTATACTTATACAATAGAATTAGGACATGTGTTAGGGTAATTATGATATCATTTTTACCCTTAATTACCCTATTTACTTTTAACCGTGGTAAATAAAAGACAAAAGTTACTATTCACCAAAAATTATCTTCATCTTATTGAACAAAATTTTACTTACTAATATTAACCATGTCTCTTGGATTTTTTAAATTCAAATAATAGAAGTGGTAAAATTATGTTTTATGCAAACTTGTAAATACTTCTCGGAGGTGGGTAAAAGATGGTAAAAAGTTCAATAAAATTTTTATATATCTAAAAGTATTATAAAATGACTGAAATGAATTAAATTGAACTTATATCAGAATTATGTATCTATTTTTATCAAAAATAAATTTAAATAAAATCAAAAATTATTTAAATAAATTGTCGGTTTTAGCCAATAATGCAATGTTTTTCACTATTCATCAAAAATTGAATGATTTCAGAAAAATACCAAAAATTCACCCTAATATAATTTTGATATTCTGAATTCAATAATGAAGTTCATTTTTATAAATAAAATTTATAAAATTTCAAAATGTGGGTATTACTATTCATAACAGCTAGTTTGATTGTCGTAGTGTGTTAGAATCTCGAAGTTGCGCACAATTAAAGCTACTTCATTATTAAAAGGGAAACATAATATGGAATCTTGGGGTGTTAAATATGTTATCCTTAAAGGGCCTAACTTAATTCCCTTTAGATAGGATGTGAAGAAGTTCTCTCGTAGAAGAGATAATTATCTTAGCCAAAAAATTCCAATTTATTTCTTCTTTTACATTCTATTAATGTGATGTTACCATCATAAATTAAAATATATTGTATCATATATATATATTTATATGTCATTATGTTTATTATTAAACCATATTCTACCTTTTATATGTTCTATGAAATCCAAAACATCACACATTCGTATGTATGACTTACTATCTCCACATAGTAGTGTAATCCATTTTTCATCACCACATTACAAGAATGGTTATTTTTATATAATTAATGAATATATAGGATATATATTACATAATATTTATTTTTTAAAGGTTAATAATTAATTCCCATTATTTCATTTCATCTATAAAAAAGGAAAATAACATTCTTGCTTACGTATAACCAACCATCTCCATGAATGGTGTAATTCATTTTTCTATCTCTATATTTATGGGTGAATCAATATATATATATATATATAATATTATATTTAAAATATAAATAATATTCTATATATTATTTAACTATGATAAAAGTATAAGTATTGGAACTAACGAATCAAAACATGCATGAAAAATGAAGCACTGGGCATGTGAATAGTGATTTTAATAATGAATTGATAATAAACAAGGGATAAAATATTACAATTAAATAATATATGGAATGATATATTGGATTATTAATATATAATACATGTATAATAAAGATACATTTATTATATATGAGGTTCAAATTTGTACAATAGAAATTGAACAAGAGGTAAGGGTTTCTCATTACACATTTACTTCAATGGGACATATACTATATTCACCACTTATTTATTTTGGGTGGTGTATATAATGAATCTTTGATATATTATATCATGAATATATTTGTCTTCATGTTATTTGATGTATCATTTTAAATTTATTTTATTTCACGGGGCTTATGATTCAAATGTTACTCAAGTGGTTAGGGTTTATTTCAAAGTCTCATTGTTATTCCAGATTATTTATGTTTATGTCTTCTCTAGGGAATATTTATCTTCATGGTACATTTTTTCTAAAATTGTTTTCATTTTTTTTTCTATTCTCCAATGATTTTTAATAGTCATGTTCACTCATTTTTAACTTATATAAATATTTTAAAAGCAATCGTTATGTTGTTTTCTAGATGAGGTACTTTTTAAATAATATAAAAGGAATGTTTTTTTAATGTATACAAAATAAAATGAATTTAAAACCATTATAAGCCTCATTTTTTTAATATTCCTTTACAATTTAAAAGGACTATTTTTAGTTATTTTTTTCTACTCTAATTTCACAAATTGTCTAAAATAAGAGTTTTCAAAGTGAAAAGGGTTATTTTCCTTAATAAATTTTCAATTATCTAATTAATGTATTTTAATAAATTTCCTCATAATTTATTGAATCTTATTCTATATTGAGATAGATCTGTTATGATACTCTCAACCGTATTTTTTTTGAATTTTTTATGATTAGGTTTACTGGGGATGTACCGTTTTCAGACCACTCACCATACTACATTGGATGGTTTATGATTACATTTAATGATAAGGGAAATTATTAACAATTTTTTTGATAGTTTCAATATGAATATTTCTGTTGAATATGTTTTACCCCCTTCATAGGAGGAATGCATTGTAATTAGTAAGTGATGACCGAGAACCACTATATCCCATAAATGCATCGATAGGTCTCATAAGACAAACTAGCCTGGTTATTGGATGAATTCATACCCATTTATTTAATATGTCTTAGAAAGAGGACTTGAAGGCATGTTTATGATGTATATATTTATAAATTCTATAATTATGAGATAAATTATTGATTTCCATGTGATTAATTGATTATGTTGAATATCCATAGATAAGTTTCATGTAAATTTGATTATTTATATGGAATAATTTGATCATCATGTATTCCTTCCGTATTTTTCTTCATGAATAAGTTATTGATTAAATGGAATGTAGTTTGATTTATTTACTTTTCTTTATTGATTATTCCCTATTTATTTATGATATCTTGTATTTTATGCATACCCTTATTGATCATTAGATCTCACCTATTTTTTATTTTTACTTTCTCCAGGATTTCAAGAATTTTATTTTGATTGATATGTAGGTATATTCCAAAGGGAATAATAATTTACTCCGAGAAAATATTATTTTTTATTTTATGTTTTCAATTAAAATGTGAAATTAATGAATGTATCTAGCTTTACAAGGACAATAAACTATTTGACCTGATAAGATGTGATTCCTTTAATCTAGTGCCAATGAAATAATGTAACCACCGACTCTGGTCTACTAGAGTTGGTGTCTTTATATAATTCCTCAAAATGAGTGTCTTGATTGAAAAAAATAACTTTACAGAATATACAATTTGTTTTTCAAATTATCAAAAGATTATTTTTATAGAACTCATTATTTAATCATTTATAAATTAATTAATAAGGATATATATAATAAATATTTTATAAAAAAATACAAATTCTTATTATTATGGTCTAGAAACATAACCCCTTATTATAAAAGAGTATGAACTAAGGGTAAGGTGTGTGATGGTGACACTTTATTTGGGTGGTTTGGTGAACACGATTTGGGTCATGATCCCAAGAAGACTTGAATTCTTCTGTAAATTGTTTCACTTATGGTTTAGTTTTGGAATCTCATATTGGTCTTGGTGATGGGAAAATCCCAATGACACTATATACCTTAGAAGCTATGAGAATTGGGATTTATAGGGTTTGGTACTACTAGTCAATTCCATTACTTCTTCCTTATATGTCCATTAGATATTCCTGTAACCCTTAATATACAAATCCTAATTTTACCCATTAAAATATATATTCTCAAAAGTTATTATGATTAACTATCTTTTAAATGTGACATACTACAGCTTTCCCAAGTATCCAAAGTAGTTCATGTGTTTTCTATAACTACATTACTTGATAAGAAATTTATTCATTTAAATGGGTTGTTTCATTTATAAAATTTCATATCGTTACAACATCGATATACCCAATATCACAAACATTGATTTATGAAAAAACATATATGGTAGTGATATCCCATATAACAGTTTCATATTAAAAAAACAAATATCATATATCCCTAGTGAACCAGACATTTAATAAATAAACATTACATTATTTTTATGAATATTCAATACATCACACAAGAATACACACTCCATAATAATAATGGTTTATTATATTTTGAGACTAGATAGATAATAAAATAATTCCATAAATGATCTTAAATATATCCCATCATGTTATTATCACATAGAACCCTTATTAGACATACCCTATTTAAAACATTTCTTTATAACCCATGGAAATATAAAGATAATAAAGTGTGAGCTTAGATTCCTTGTATGGGTAAACATAGAAGATATCAATCAAATATCATAAGCGATAATAAGATAAGCATAAGATTATGATAACATGATCATAACAAATGAAATTCATACTTAATGAGTAAAAGATTAGTAATCATGATTCATGAAAAAAAATAATTGTTACAACAAAATATTTAATTCATAAGAGTGAAGAATCATCAATAATCAATCATTAACAATGGGAACCTATTATAAGAATAAATCAAAAGTTTATAGAATACACCAAAGGATAAAATTTTATTTCATTAGTCAAGGATCAATTCCATGACTATTATAGTGGGAATATTTTAATAGTGGATTGAGTTCAGTCCCTATTCCATCATTTCGTTAGTCAATGCTAGTGCCAAGACTATAATTGTGGACAAAGTCCCATTTGGACGGTGTTCACTCATTATTTTATCATTTCATAAGTCTAGGATTAGAACCAAGTCTATCATATTGGACAATGTCTCTTACTAAACTGGGTTTACATCCCATTCTAGTTCATATTATCTCATAAGATATCAGTCATTATTTAATGCATTGTGAGGATATATAATATTGTCCCCAACTATGACATAATTAAAACCATTCATAAGTGTTCCATAAGATCATAAAAATATTCATCATTTCATCATTGAATATTTTGTAAAAAATAAACGGGATTCATAATTATTTATTCTTCAAAAAATCATAAATCCATCAGGAGGAGTAAAGTATATGGTATCATACAAAATTTCATTATTACATCATAGCCTAATAGATATGTGAAAAGTAATGGGTATCAAAAAAATATTCTAATAAAATAATCTTAAAAATCCCTTTCAAGAATGAACATGGAATGTCTCATTAGGATATATATCTTGTATAGAATAAGAAACATTGAATTGTGTTGTCATAGATAAAAAATACATTTAAAATAGAACATGACAATTTCTTTGATATCATGGGAAAATATCCTTTTCCTTCGATATCTTTTAAAACAAAAAATTTCCATAACATTGAAAAAAATATTTTCTTTGAAAATAAAAATTGAAACTTTTAAAGGAATCCTCATTGAAAAGAAATATATGTATGGTTGGATAATCCATTCATTAAATAAACTCTACAACTAACATTATTTTCACACTTTGGTAAAAAAAGTCAAAAAATGAATCATATAAAAAACGTTCAAAAGATTCCACTATAAAATTTATAATGAAATTCATAGATGGTAGAAAAATTATTAGTTAAATTTATTAGGGTTAAAATATATCTATCATAAAAATAAAATAAAAAACATGGACATGGAAGAAATATATTCCTGACCAAAAAGGGAAATAATGACATCTTTTCTTAAAAACATTTTCTCAACTAATTTAAGTTCCAAATTGAGGAAATTGTATGAAAATATTTAAAAAACCAGAAATAAAAATAGGGTAAGAAAATATAAATGGTTTAAAATATAATAATAATATAATTTCCCTTAATGGGAATTTAACCTAGATAATCTCTTAAAGAAATGAAATTGTTACATAAACCCTTACAATTTTCAAAACATTTGAATCATAACCCCCTTGGAAGAAATAAATTTAAATGAATTTTTAATAACATGAATAAGAATATATTCATTATATAATATATCAAAGAGTTATTACATACAATATATGTACACAAATAGATGCATAACATAAAACATCTATCAATGAAACAATATTTTTATGAAGAACACTTACCTCCAGTCCGGTCATTCTTAGTACACGTTAAAAACTCAAATATAATAAATATTAATTAATTTTAATTACATTAAAAAACATATTAATATATATATATTACTATATATAATTCTCATATAATTTAAAATTACAATTTTTTTAATAATTCTTTATAAAAATCATTCTTCAGTTGAAAATTAGTCTGTTTTCCATGCATGTTTTCGTTTGATAGTTCTGATCCTTGCACCGTGGACAAGGTTTTATCATATAAAGAATCTAATTCATGTAATAAATATCATATTTTTACTTATATAACATTTCATTACCATCCATATAGGGTGGTGGTGAAAAATGAATTACATCACCTCACGGGGACAATAGTTCACATGTACCCAGGAGTAAGTTTCCAGTTTTTAATGGTTTGGATAAAGAAAGGTAAATATTAATTAAAATTTATAAAATAATAATTATATCATAAATATGATTTATATTTATTAAATATATCTTTATTACATTTCATTTTATGAGAAAATGAAAAACAAATCACATTATTTCATGGAGTATCTAGTCCATACATACAAACAAACAATTAAATCATAATACAAAAGATGGAACGGTAAAAATCTGGAAAATATTTTATATTTAAATAATAATAAATATATTATAAAAATTATATATATTTATTTAATCCATATATATAGACATCCATGAGACATGATTATGAAAAACAAAACACACCGATTCGTAGAGGTGGTAGTCCACACATATGCATGAATGATGTTACCATTTTACTATAGGATGGAAATGAAAATGAAAAATGTTTTTAAGAAAAGAATAATAAAAATATTTTATATATTTTATACTTAATTTATCATATTATGATGGTTATTATAGGTTTTATATAGTTATAATAAAAAATAAACATTAAAGAACATGGTTCATAGTTATAACTTCTCTTTGAGAAACTTCATTTGTATCTCTTAATAAGAACCATTAGGATTGTATTTTATGAAGAAAAGAACATATATAATGTGTATAAAGAACATGAGAATAAATTTAGGTATATCGTTTTCATGCTAGGTGGCTCATGAAAGTGTGAAGAATAGAGGAATGGAGGTATCCTTTTATAAGTGAGGGGAGTGACACTATTATAACTTTCCAAAACATTAAAATAATATTAGATCAATATCAATGTAAAGTGGCAAGAAATTGGAATAATTCATAATATTATATTATATAGGTTCAAAAATAATTTTCAAAATAGAATTTAAAAAATGTTTTAGGTTATTTGAACCCCTGTATATTTAGTTTAACACCTTGTTAACCCTTTTAACCATTACTGCGGTAATGAATTTTTACCTCGATTAATATTAATTTATACAAAAAAATGAAATTAAATTTTTTAATAAAATTATGAAAAATGATTTTAAATATGGATTATATTTTATCAAATTCAATTTCTATTAGAAGAGCATACTAATTTAAAAATAAACTAATAAAACATGATGAAAATAATTTTATGGAAAATAAATTTTTCAAGAATATAATGAACATAATATAATCAATTGAATTGTAATAATAATTATATGAATTTTAATTTATTTAAATGAATAAATAAACTGAAATTTAAAATTATTCATCAATATAGATTATTTAAATTTATTAATTGTATAAATATATTATGCACTTAAAAATTGTTTTAAAAAATTTAACATTTTTTACCATCAAATGATTTTGTCTTTTTTATATTAAACTGAAAAGTGATGTATAAATTATCATTAATTAATTAATAATATATTTTATAAAAATAACTATTTATTTGAGATATTGATACAAACATTATAGAAAAATACAATATATGAAAAAATATATGCTTAAATATTAAATAATTTTAATCTTAAAAATTTAAATTAAGTAATCAGTTTCCTTAGAAATGTGCAATAATTTTTTATTAGTGAAATATATTATTAATATATTTTATAATTTAGTTATTGCAATTAAAATAACTAAATATAATTGATAGGTTATGTATAATATAATATTTTGATCTTGGTTTGTTTATGTTTTGTGTTGTATGTAAAGAAAGATATCCAACACTTTGAAGAAAAATAAATAAATATTACAAAATATGAAGGTGTTTCATTATACCCCCATTATAATAATTTACCCTTTGGAATTATCTTACTATAATAAAAACAAACAAGATACTTTCATCTCATCACATCCTTGGGTTCCAATGTAATTTCCCAATATTTATGGTTTCACTAGAAATAATCGATCATATGAGTGGTCTTGTTTCATTTCTCATTATCTATTTGATAAATAATATAAAGTGGTTGTTATTCATAAAAAATATAAATATTCATTATTATAACCTCTGAGTTCATTACATGTAAAGGTTTATGTATTTACTTACTCAATATTTATACATGGAACACATCATGAACTTGAGAGAGATTCTATAGAAGTTTTAAGAAATAAGAAACCATCCTTATAAGATCAAAATTTTAAAAGTGGATGATATATATTGGGATAAAATTTTCATTATATCCAAATATCATAAACTTAATATAAGTAGATATGTTTAGAAATACCTTGTCTCCATCTTTGAACTCAACAACTTGGGGATGATTGTTTCCATATCTCTTTAATCAACATTGATCTTCCCAAATGTAGATCTGAATGGTTCTGACCTTATATTCCTTTTACATAGAAATATTAGGTACTAATAAGTTTATTTATCTAAATTAACCCCAATATTTTGTATTCATACACTTTTATAAATTTCTTTATAAAGATCCATCAGAATGCTGAAGTGAAAGATGTTTTTGTAAAAAAATTTATGAGAGGAAGGTGTTGATCCCAACCACTTTAAAAATTCATATAACAGGATATCAACATATTTTATAGGGTTATAAGGGTCCTATTAAACTAATAATTTTTATTGGGTTGATATATATTGATAAATTTTAACTCTATATTTAGTTCTAGTAGAATACGTCTCTATAAAATCAAGGTAAATCTTAGATCCTGACTAGATATAATATAATCTGGTACTACATGTAACCTTATAAATTCTTTAATGTATATCCTGAAAATATGATAAAGAGAAAGATTAGATATCGTAGAAATTAAATGGAGTGACGTTGTATGTTAATTAACTAAAATTAAAATAAAATTATGGCATTTAGATATTTTGGGGAGTCTGATGATGAAATCCATAGTTATGTTTTTTCATTCCCATTTTGGTATGTGTAATGGATATGATATCCCCTTAGACTTCAGTCAACTAGAATTAACTTAAATGCATATGAGTCATCAATATACATACTCTAAAATATTTATTTTTTATTACCCCACCATAAATTATCTTTGATATCTCTATACATATTCACACTTCCAGAATGAATAGAGAATTATGAACTATTATATTTATCCAACAACTCCTTCTCCACATCTTCTATTGAAGGAACAAAAAACTGTTTCCTAAAACTAATCACTCCATAACAATCACGATTTTACTAAGGAACATTCCTCACATTCTTCTATATTTATACATCCTAAATCTTCATATATTTAATCCTAATATGGTAATATGGTTAAACACAAATGACTATTTCCATTACATTTACTTATAATTTCAATACCAACCTTTTATAGATACATACTTATTGGATCTCATTCAATACTATTCATGGATAAAATATCACATTCATTCTAGCTTAGGGAATCATCCACCTTTATCACTTTTCCATGGTGGTGGTGTATTTAGTAGTCATAATCTTTAATGAACTCAACTATATAATTTGGAATATGCTCAAATATTACTATGTAAATATATGATTAAATATTTTATTATATGTATACATATATCACTCTAAAAAATAAATATAAATCATACATATTTTCAATTTTAGGTCTCTACCAAATAATTTGTGACAAATACCCCTTATAAATATTTAGAAATACCTATATAATAGAAGTAGTTTCCATTAAAATTTCTTGTTTATATTCCCAATAATATACGATCATATGTTGATTAAAAATTAAAAATGTGATATACCTTACTTGTAAATGGATTTTGGATTTATATAAATCGAGACAATCTATTCTTAATATCTCATAAAATATAACTATAGGAATAAAAAAACTATTTATTAGAAGCGCATTCCAACAAATTTTTATTAGAGAAGAGTTATAAACATGACATGTAATCATCATACCACTAAATTTTTATATTTATACATCAATATCTAGTCATCAAGGTGTATATTTTATGTTCTTAACAAATATTATATTTACAAAGGTTTCTATTGATCAAGAATAAAATTTTACACTCCCAATTATTAAGTGGTTGATCAGTGTATCTTACTCCTCTTCATTTTCAGAACCCTCTTCAGTTGTTGTGATTTCATAATAATTACATTGTTCTATTGGTTCTTAAAATTTTTCAATGAAAATTATCCTTATTTTCCATAATATTAGGTAGTTGAATCTGATAGTACCAAATTGTCTAACATTTATGATATTGAACTATTAATGGTACCATATGATGAACTCTATTTATCACTATTATGTCAATTAGACTATTCATTTTTTTCATAAATGTTCTCCTTTATTCACACATATTTTACATAGTAAACATATTCCAGTTTCATTGAGGCAATTCCTTGGGTTATTCTTCACACGTATATGAGTTTTAGGAAATTGGATATTCCTTCCCCCATGGTATTTATTACGGGATCACTCAAAAAACTCATTTTTTTGGAACTTTAACTAGGTTCACCTTGTTAATCAAAATTCAAGATATTTGATTATGAATGACCATAATATTTTTCATCCCATATCCCATTCCATTTGGTTTCTCATGAGGAAGTTCATTGTATTGGATGTCACACTTACTGTTCACATGATTCCAATTGGTTATATCAATTGAACAAAAAAATTGCCTATGTGTGTATCAATCAACATTAATCATAGTAGTAAATCATATGATAATGAAAATAATTTATAATATTTCTAAAATCAGGGCACCTTCTCCTAAAGCCATGATAATTTAGGTTTATCCTCTATCACTTTGGTTTATCATATGTTTTCATAGGATATATTGTATCATTATTCCTAAATATTCATAAAATTAATTTAAATTGAGCAAAGAATATCCCCTGAGAGTTTCAAACTATCTGTTAAGTTAGGAATGTTTTTATACACTCGTTCAAGATCATGTTAATACCCAACCAACCATTTTTAGTTGTTTGTATACATAAATGGATTTCATTATTAGGAAAGGAATAAATCTATAAATTGTTATGATGCTATTCTTTACTTATCCTTATCCCTAGGTATTTTACCATGATTCATAATCCTAGTCTCTAAAAATATTTAAATCCAACTCTTATACAAAATGAGGTTACCCAATCATTTCATACATAAATATTGCATCATTTTAGATGAATATTTAGAACATCACAAATTAATATATTCCCTCTGACCATAAACATTTAATTTATTTTGTGTGTAGACATATAATCAAACAATTTCATAAAATATATTTAATATCTTCCACAAATTTCTTCTCATATAGTACCTTTATTAGATACACACTATTTTAAACCATTTTCATAACCGGGGGAAATGGAAACTATAAAAGGGTGAGCTCAAATGCTCACTATAGATAAATTTAAGAGTTATAAATCCATGAATATAAGTGAGAAAAAGATAATCATAATAGTATGATAATAAGACCATAACATTAAAAGGTTATGCCTGATTAGTCGAATAACATTAATCATGAGTGATGTAATAAGGCTCTTTCCTAACAAAATATATAAGTCATAAGAGTGTGAAATCATTAATAATCAATCAATATCCATGAGAACATATCATAATAAGATGAAATATGTTTTTCAAAACACATAAGAATAATAAATTATTTACTTAGTCAAGGATCATTTCTAATACTATCAAATTTTATGGAGTACCATAGTAGATTAGGTTAACTCCCTATTATATTATTTCCTTAGTAAAGGATTATTACTGTGACTATAATAGTGGAAAGAGTCCCCAAGAGGATTGTTTTCACACCCCATTTCGTAATTTTCTTAGACAAGGATTGTAACACCCCAGGTAAATAAAGAATATGACATTTTTATATTTATCCCTATTTGTGAATAAAATGTCAATATATTTAAGAATAATATTAATATATATATATATATATATTATTTTATATCATTCATTTATAATTTTCAATTAACCTTTTATTAAATATTCTTTTAAAAAATCATTTTCAGGTGAAAACTAAAATGTTTCCCACAAATGTTTTAGATTGATTGTTTAGAAAATTGAAAATTGGTCATGGTTTCAAAATCATATGTATACCAATTATTTCATAAATAAAATATTAATTAATTATATATAATTTTATCCACACATATATGATGGTAAAGAAAAATTAATTATATCACTTCATGGAGACAGTTTCCCTATGTATGCTCAAGTAATGTTTCCATTTTTAATTGGGTTGAACTTCGTAAAGTTCAATAATAATTCAGCTTTATATATTCAAAATAATATCACAAAATATCATATAAATTCAATAAATATATCGACATTACCAATCATGTTAATCGTAAATGAAAAATAAATCACATAGCTTTATGGAGGTGGTAGTCCACACTTATGCACGAGTGATGTTATCATTTTATAATGGGTGAGAGGATAAGAAGGTAAATAGTATTTTATATTAAAAAAAGAATAAATATATATATACTAAATCAATATATATAACTATACCTAATATACAATGATGAAAAATGAAACACATCACTTTGTGGTGGTGGTGGTCAACACGTACGTAATAGAAATGATTTCCTTTACCATAGAAAGTAAAAGGAGATGAAAAATAAAAGTGAACATAAAAATAACAAAATTTAATTATATTGGATACAAAAATGATACTACACCATCTTCTTTATTATTGGTTTTATGGAGGTATAAGAAGAAAAAAACATGAATGGACATGGTTAAGAGTTATACATTTTCTTTGAGAAACTACTTATAGATCTCTTTTAAAAGACCCTTGGGTTAGTATTTTAAAAATAATATAACCTCTATAATGTGTCTACAGAGGTTAAGAATAAATATAGGCCAATTTTATTGATCTAAATTTACCATGAATGTATGAATAATAAAGGAGGGTTGGTTCCCTTTTATAAGTGAGGGGAGTGGCACACTTAAAATTATTATAATATTTAAAATATTATAAGTTCACATTCATGGTCATGTGGATAAAAATAAGAAATTATTTAGAATATAGGATTATAAAGGGTTTAAATACATTCATCCAATATTATTTAATCATGTTTTGACGTTATAGTAACCATTATCACTTTATTTTACCCCCTCATTGACCCTTTTTAATCTTTATCGTATTAATGAATTTTTACCTCACCTTGTATTAATTGTGACCAAAAATTAAATTAACCTAATTAAAAAAATGGGGATTATTATTTCAAACCATTAAATCATTTTATCAAATATAAATCATATAATTGGAAAAAATTAATTTAAAAATTAACCCATAATACACGATAAAATATTTTTTTAGAAAAATACTATTTTCAAACATAAAATGAACATAATAAAATTATTTTCCTAGTAATAATCCTTATATTAATATAAATTTATTTCATTGAATATATAATATAATCATTAGTATAATTCATTAATCCAAATTGTTATAATTTATTAAAATTTAAATATATTTTGAAATTAAAAATAAGTTCTAAAAAATATCCCTTTTTAACTTCATTTTTTTCATTATTTCTATTAAATGGATAAAAAGTTATGAATTACTATTCATTAATCACATTTATATTTCCATAATTTTTTTTATTAAAGATCACGATACATAATGTTTATATAATATAGGATATCTTAAAATATAGTTACTTTAACCCCAAATGATTTTATTCTTAACATTTTAAATTGAGGACTTTTTTTCATTGGCATTGTTTAATGAATTTTTATAATATAAATATTTTACTGATATATTTCATAATTTAGTTGTCCCTATTTATATCTTATAATCCAATATCTATGTTATATATAATATATTAACTCAATCATGGTTCATTTAAGTTTAGTGTTCCGTGCAATGTAAGATATCTAATGCTTTGAAAAAAATAAATATATATTATAAAATTACATGGTGATAGAATATTTCATTTTGATATATGCACCAAATGTTTTTTAACATCATTGAAAAACCATATTATTGGTGTAATTTGATATCATAGGTGATGATATCCCTATATCAATCCTAAAAATATTCCAAAACTGATATTTTTCACTATATCGCATCATGTGATATCAGATATCTCATTACATGACATGCCACTCAATTTTCGAAAAACCATTGGATACCTTATTTTGGAGAGTGATTTCTTATATTGATGTCAATGATATATGGTCCAATAAAATAAATTTCAACGATGATAGTGGTACCCATATTTCATATTATAATAATATCACCTCATGCAATTTTCATGTTCTTTATAAAATTTAAATTTTTCTAAGAAGTATAATTTAATTTTAAACATCATTAGAACAAGATATTTTTAAATAGGTTTAAGATATTAAAAAAATAATATAAAATATACATGAATACCATTTACTCTATTTATCCTAGTAATAGATTCTATGCACTTTATGATGATCACTAAGAAAAAAAACAAATTATTGTCACTATAGTCAATCCACAAAACATGTGAAAAATGATCATATTAAAAAATATCCTTCCTCTCTATGTCATTCTAGTACCTTTTAAAGAAAAAGATAGAGAGAAAAGAAACATATGTTAGACCATAGAGTTTTAGTATCATCACATAAATGAATGAATCCTTTGTATACACTTCAAAATCCCTCATTCAATAAATTCAAGAGACTTTAAATATATGAAAATTTATCAAATGAACATTAGTATAATGTTAATACCTTAAAAATTATATTATTCTAAGTGAAATAATATATAAATGTTTAAATTTTATTATGATATATTTAAATCCATATAAATACATTATCAGATGATGTAAAGGTCAAATATATGATATAATACATGTAAATAAATCATATGTTGTACACATTCAATGTTTTATATTTCATGTATTAATATCACATGAAGTGATGTAGAACCTATCACAATAAAAGATATATATATCACATAAAGTTACATAACCCATATCAGACCATCATATATGGGATTCAATCTAAATTTTCAATCATAACCACACATTTCATAAGATATCAACATAAAATTGGAATGAAAATGTTATCCTTTTGGTGATAAAACAACATAAAAATAGCCATATGGTATTGATATTAACAATATTAGACAATAATAAAAATACTATATTGAACCCTTAATTATCCTTATATGTATAAATAAATAAGATAATGCATATATATAACAATTTAGTTCTCTATTTTGTTAAATTAAAACAAAATAAGTTTGTTTAAATGAAGATATTTTTTTTATATTTGGACTAAAGATTTATTAGGGATCACTGTCATGAGTTTTATTATTCTAAAATGATCCAAGAAATATTAAGGATTTCTAATTTATAAGTAAGTATATGTTATATAGCTTTGAGGGGAGGCAAATAGAGTAATGAACTGGTCTTGGGATTTTTAAAATTAGGTAAATGATTTATAAACCATCAAAATTAATCATGTAGTCTCCCTAAGAAGTTATAACTTTTTTATGGGTTGTCATATAGTTTGAAAATTATATAGATTAACCGTAATGAAGAATATGGGTTATTTAAAAATTTATTCCTACCTCTCCTATTCCTACTATAATTTCCCTTTGACCTATGGAACCTCCTATCTCCATTAGAATCTTTTTTATTTGAGAGCTATGAGAACTTGATCATCTATTATTCTTCACTATAATTTTTATTATTTCTGTTGTCCTATTTTTTACTCTTCTCTTATTTTCTTATATTTGTTATGGCATGTTATAAGGATTTATATCAAGGGTTTTAATAAGGTATAGTGAAACTATATTAATAACGGGGTTCTAGATCATAATGTCTTGGAGAGTTCTTAATGGTTACAAAAATAGTGTTATTTATAGATTCAACATTGTTACACCACCTGATGAATTTTTAATCTTTTCTAATCTTTATATTTTCCAATGGATTTTTTATTTATTATAAATTGGGATTTTGATCTATGGAGTACACTATGTGCCTCATGGTGGTTGTAAAGCCTATGAATAATTTTATAATGGCTTTTTGAGGATAGAATCCCTTACTCTTATTGGGTGTTTGTGAGAAATTTATGATTAGTTACTTTATCCAATTTGATACATTGATCTTTATAGGGTCTATTTGGAGACATCGAATAAAATCGGAATTTCACATTGATGATTGGAATGGATGCTATCCAAGGATGACCTATAAAAATTAGTAAATGTTTTAAATTTTCCCTCATGCATAGTATATAGAAGGTGGATAGTGGATGCATGGGTACTTGCATGTGGCGGGGCTGGTGGCGTGGGATGTATGGAGGTAGGGGCATGAAAGAAAGGGAGAAAGGAACACCATGGGTGTTTTGAGTTGTAAAATACATCCCAGGCTCCTACTGGCCTGGTTGGGAATAACATGGTGACATTATACCCAAAATAAAACAGGAAAAAGTTTAAATTAATGTATTAGGGACATTAGGTCATTAGGCCATTCATTTGGGGACTTTTTACCACCATAAATATTGTATTTTAGCCACCAGGATGTTAGGAAATTTGAAAAATTATAGTGATCTTCATGGGAGTAGGAAAATCCTTAGAGAGAGGGATGAGGCTTAACCTAATAGTATACCTTGGGAATGTGACTTCTTTCAGTTTCTAGTCATTTAAACTGAACTAAATAATAATAATATTATTACACAGGAGTCTTAGAGAATGATATTAAGTCGTCAATTGATTAAATAGTTCTTATAATGTGATGATCCCTAAATTAATACAAATCCTTAATGGAATGTATAACCAAGGATAAATGGTTTATTAGGTGAAAACCCAATTGTTTGAATATAACTATTCCAATTTATGGGTTAGTGTGTTTTTTATTTTCAAGTTATGCCTGATTGAAATTGATATAAAATTGATTAAAATGATTTTTATACTATTTTAAATTATTTTAAATTGTTTTTAAAGGAAAAGTGTATCAAAATATAATTTTCACATAAATAAATAAGTTTGAGAAAAAGGATGACTTTAAATGAAATTTTATGGTTGAGAAGACCATTATCACCACAAGATAGAGTTTTTATTTAAATGAAGGTTTTTTAATTTTTAAATGAAATGATTTTTAAAGTATATGAGGTTATTTTCTTAGTTTAAATTTTAAAAGGAAAGTAAATTATAATTTTTATTTTAGATCCATTTTACGTTCTTTATTTTTTTCACTTTTTTAATAACCAGGGAGGTGTTGATTGATCATGTTATGTATAATTTTTATTCTAAAAACAATCTTTAATGGGATGTTATTTAAAATCATGTGTCCTCTGATAATGAACTAAAACATCATGATTTGGTGTATTGTTTTACTTTGGACTAGAAATAACTATTTATGATTGGTTAATATCAATTAGGTAAACCTTAAATTTTTAATAAGTTTGATGAAATGAAACTTAATAAGATTGATTTGGGCCATGAGGTAGGGGTAATCGAAAATTATTCATGTAGAAAATATCTATTTATATTGTTATATATGACATGTTAGAATATTTTTATGTCAATTAAAGTGAGTTTTTGATTGGTTTAATGAGAATTAACAAAGCTTTTGTAAATCAAATCATAAAACTATAGTTTTATGATAAACATTTGAAAATAAATTTTTTTATAGTTTTGAAAGTGATTCCTTTTAGGTACATTGAGGCTTTAGAAATCTTTTTAAATAGTTTCATGGTGAAATTATCTAAATTGTAAATCAACCAAAAAATATGTACATATACATGATTTTCAATGTTTATTTAAAATTGTGTAATGAAATTATAAATGGTTAAGATTAAGAGACAAAGAATTCACATAGTTAGTGAATTTTTTTAAACTATGCATGAAATCCATACAATACCAATTTTTTGGTTTTTCTGTTTTTCCTTTTTCCCTCTTAGAGATTTGTTATGGGCCATAATGTGAGTTATTTTTTTTAAAAGGTAATGCTTTGGTCAAATACCAAAGCACAATTTATTGATAATCAAAAAAGGATTACAAGAGGTGAAAGGAAGGGATTTTTTTACAATCTCTATCAAAAAGATATAATAAGTCAGAAGGGATATAGTCCAGCCAAGTTATGCTTTGATGAACTCCTTTGTTAGCAAGAGAATCAGAAAAGGCATTTGCTTCACGGTAGGCACGAGTAGCTATATAATCTATCCCATGGATAAAGTCGAGGCAATTCATCCAACAAGCAGTGAGTGTCCATGCTAGATGGATGTTGCCATTCCAAATGGCATGGATGATAGTGGTTGAATCACTTTCAATCCATAGCTTTCTCTAACCTATTTGAAGAGCAAAATCAACAGCATGAATGGCGCCAAGAATTTCTACCTCCAGAGATGAAGAGTGACCACAACCAACATATAAGCATCCCTGACACTGTCCGGCTGAGTCTCTGAAGATAGCACCACAACTGGAAGGACCTGGGTTGCCTTTGGAAGCGCCATCAACATTCAATTTGATCCATCCTGGCATTGGAGATTTCCAGAACACTTCAAAGGAGCGTTTAGGCTTTGGGAAAATTCCAGAAACATGGAGATACCGAAGGATCTCAAAGCCACCAACAGAATTGTTGCAATAGTCTTTTTGAATTGAGGAAGCTTCATGAACCACAAAAAGAATTCGAGATTTCCCTGTATTAAGATTGAGCGAGTGATTATTGTGAATGAGATCATTTCTAACGTACCAGAGCTCATGCAGAAGTTCCGCCACTACCATAAGAAACAGATTTTTAACCTGCAGAGAAGCGTCATGTCTAGTGTAATTATTTAAAAACAAGGAGATTGATTCAGTAAAAGGATTTCTGCAATTAAAAAGTTCAAAGATATAATTCCAAAGGGCATAGGCCATCGTACAAGATAGAAAAGGATGATTGGAATCTTCCCTATGCTGGTTACACATGCGACACTTAGAACAAAGAGAAATGCCAAAGGTTTGCAGACTAGTTTCAATGGGTAATCTATTATGGGAAATGCACCAAATAAGGGTAAGCCTAGAAGGTTTAATCCTGGGTTTGTTAAAATGATTCACCCAAAGAAAATTAGATTCATTTTCAGAGAAATTATGCTTATAAATGTTTTTAGATTCTAGAATACCATTAGTAGAAGGTTCCCAAACAAGGAATTCACCAACAGAAGAAAAAGGATGATTATCAATTATTTGCATAATAAAATCAGGGAGATCACGATCAGGAGATTGTAAGACCTCATTTATAGTCCGATTAGTATCTTCAAGAAAATTATTAGGGGGTAACAAAGATATCAAAGGGTTACCACACCATTTTTCACACAAAAAATTAATGGAAGAATCAGCACTGACAATCCATCTAGAATTTTGCATGATTTTGTGATAAGAGTCCCGAATAGAAGGCCAGATGGATAAGTTAATGAAATTAAGATTCCCTTTTAAAAGCATAGAGAAAAATCTATGTTTTAGAGATTCAGATGCTTTAGAAGTGGAGTTAATAATGTGCCACGTAAGGTGGGCCTGAAGAGCATCATTGAACAGCTTTATGCTTTTAATTCCAATTCCACCATTAGCAATGTGTTTACAGCATGAATTACAAGGAATTATAACAAGATTCTTTTCAAAAATAATTCCAGATCAGATGAAGTTTTTAAAATAAGTATTAATTTTTCTAAAAATTCCAATGGGCCATTTATAGACCATAAGGGAATAAACCATTTTAGAAACAATGGTCGATTTAACCAAAGAAATTCTCCCAGCCATGGAGAGAGATTTCACTTTCCAGTTAGAAAGTTGGTTTGTGATTTGAGAAATGATGATAGAAAAATAGGTGGCTTTGGGGCGACCCCAAAATATAGGAACACCCAAATAATTGAAAGGTAAAAGACCCTATTTAATACCCAGATAATTTATACTACCAGATTTCCTTCTTACTGGAAAATTCTTGCCAAAATAGATATAAGATTTGTTCCAGGAAATTGCCTGACCAGAGACATCCTCATAGTGGGATATAGCTTGCTTGAGAACATTAAGATTTCTTTGATCCCCTTTTATGAATAATATAATATCATCATCATATAAAAGATGGGTGGGGGAATTTAAATTCCTAGACAACTGAATAGGTTTAATCAAATATTGATCAACCAGATTGTTAAGGAGTCTGCTAAGGTAATCCTCAGCAATAACAAAGAGGATGGCAGAAAGGGGGTCTCCCTGCCTGACACCTTTTGAGTATTTAATGAAACCTCTAGGGGTACCATTAATCAGAATAGATATGTGAGCTGAGTGTAATAGAGTCTTGATTCTACCAATGAAGGAATCATTGAAGCCAATGTTTTTAAGAACTTTGTAAATAAAATTCCAATCAATGGTGTCAAAAGCCTTTCTAATATATAGTTTGATGGCCACACAACATCCTATAGTGTTTTTGTTTAAACTATTCATACACTCAGAAGCAAGACAAATACACTCTTGAATAGATCTTTCTTTAATAAAACCAAATTGGTTCCAAGAGACAATTCTATTGCAGATAGGAGCAATTCTATTTGCAATAATTTTGGTGATGATTTTATAGATAGTGTTAATAAAAGAAATTGGTCTGAATTGATGGATCTCAGAAGCATTTTCAACCTTAGGAATTAAGGTTAAAAATTGAGCATTGATTCCCTGAGGAAGAGATCCATGTGTGAAAAAGATCTTAACAATGTTAAAAACATCATTTTGTATTATATCCCAATGATTTTGGAAAAAACAATTATTGAAACCATTCAGACCAGGAGCACTGTATGGATTCAGACCAAAAATAGTGTCTTTAATTTCATGATCGAGTGGAGTGCATAAAAGACACTTATTGTCTCCCTCATCAACCAATAAAGGAATATTATCAGGTTTAAGATCAATATTTCTATCCAGACCATTAAAAATGTTATAAAAATAAGAGGTAACATGATCCGTAATGGATTCTTTAGAATCAATGATCAAGTCATTATGAATGAGAATAGAAAGAGGACGACTGACCTTTCTAATTCTATGGATACAATTATAAAATTTAGTATTGCGATCACCATCAGTAAGCCATTTAGTCCTAAACATTTGTTTATGAATATTGTCCTTAAAAGTGAGTAAGGAATTAAGTTTAGAAGAGATATTAGCTTCCAATTGAGGATCCAGAATAAAATCTGAATTAGTGTTCTGAGTTTGGAAGCGATTGAGATCATCTTCAAGGTAGGACATGTCCAGGTCGATTTGAGAATTTTTATTTTTACACCATCCTTTGAGATCCTGCTTAAGAACTTTCAGTTTGTGTAAACAAGCAAAAGAATCTTTATGGTGCTTCATAGAGTTCCAAGTGTTATAAATAAAAGTGACACAATCAGGATTCATGAACCAAGAACTGTTAAATTTGAAAGGAAGGAACGGTTTTCGATCATTCATAAGGAAGTTAACAAGGATAGGATGATGATCATAGTTGAGTCTAGGAAGAGTTATGTTGGATATTTTGTCTCAGGTATCAAGAGCCTTCGTGTTGACAAAGGCTCTGTTAATTTTACTAGAAGCATTGTTATTGTAATGTTTCCTGTACCAGGTGTAATTTTCACTAATAAGAGTGATCTCGAAGAGGTTACAGTCATCCATAGTAGATTTAAACTCTCTGGAAGAAATGGACAGATGTGAGGGACCAATTTTTTCAGAAGGGGTAAGAATGGAATTGAAATCTCCCAAGACAACCCAAGAATCTTGAATATGTTTAGCCATATCAAGGAGTTCAAGCCATAAAGTTCTCCTATCCTAGTACCTATTCATGGAATAAACCATAGTGAAAAAGATATGTTGGCCATTTCATAAGAAGTCACAAGTAAATTGATGATAAGAAATTCTAAAAATGATAATATTTTTTAAAGTGTTATGGAAGAAAATCCACAATGAGTCAACATGAGGACTATTTTTACAAGAACCAAGAAAACTATAATTAACAGATCCAAATATCATGAAGTTAATTTTAAAATTGACTTTAGGTTCAGTAATGGAAAAAATATGAGGTTTATGAGTGTTTAAAAACCTCCTAAGTGTAGTGGAGGTGTCATTGTTGGCCACCCCTAAGTAGTTCCAGTAGAGGATATTCATTTCTGATTGTGTTTTGGGTTATAACCCTTCTTCTTTTTTGATTTAACAGAACCCTTATTTTTTTGGGATCTCGTAACCATTGAGAAAGAAGATGAGTTTTTTGGCTCTCATCTGTTTCAGAACATTGAGAGGTTTCAGATTTCAGATTTTCATTTGGAATAGGAACGGGAACTGAAGTACACTTTGAATCAGTACTGTCCAGTGTGTGATTTTTTTCAGCTCTATGGACAGAGGCCTGCTCAAAGACAGGAGGCAGAATAGTGGTCTGAATGGTCTTTAAAACATCATCATGAGCAAGAGATTGATCAGGATGAGAATGAGACTTAGTCACATTCTGGATAGTTTCAAGCTATGCAGGATTTCAGGGATTAGATACAGAAAGAGAAATGTGAGTAGTATCCTGTTTATCAGCAGGAGAATTGGTAACCGTCCAGTTAACCGAACAAAAAGTAGATTCTTGGACAGATTCAGGAATAGGCAGTGGGGTGTGTGGAATATTGTGTGCCGAATGAATATAATCAGGATCATAAATAGAAACATGTGTGACATAATTATTAGAAAAACTAACAGTATTTTCAACAAGTACAGTAGTAGAATTATCCAACTATTTCTACAAGAGTGCAGGAATATACATATCAGTCGGGGAATTAGACACCTCCTTATGAATAGAGAGAGATTCCACATGTAAAATGGGGGCAGGATCAAATGTGTGTGATAAGTTATGAGAAAAAATAATTCCAGGAGAGCCAAGATCAGATTGAGTCTCTATTATAGGAACTTCAGAAGCAATAGTAACACATTTAACATCAGAATTAAAATACATAGAGTTACCTAGATCTGCAGTGTTTACTTTTACACTTTGTGGCTTGTTGGAAGAAACATTATTCTCCTTGGGAGAAGGTACTGAGTCCTCCAAGTCCCTATAATGAATCTTATTTAAACATGAAGTACCAGATGAAGAAGCATTATTAGCAGAATTGGAAATAGGATTAGGGATGCTCTTGTCTGAACAACCTCTGCTACAATCATCTACTGATCCATCTAAACCATTGGTATTATCATTTTTTTTAAATCATCTTCTTCCTCAACCAAGAATTCCCAAGATTTTCACTCTAATGTTGAGGGTACAATGGATTTATTGACCTAGATATCATGCTTTTTTATCGGGGGGGTCAGATTTATCTATATCATTCTTCCCTTTTTAGCATGTTTTACCTCTTGCCAGTCATTTTTAATTGGAGGGTCCATCTTCTTCCTAGTAACCCTACAAATAGAAAAGTTGTTCCCAATCAGTTTGCAAACTTCACATAAGGGTGACTTCTTTTCATACTCAATACTGAGCTTTACTCTGTGGTCAGGGGCATTAAATACTATGCTAGAAGGAAATTCACTAGTAAGATGATATCCACCATGACTCTAGAATATAAGCCTAGATCCCCATTCAAGGTTCTATGATCAATTTTAATAGGGGATCCTATGCAAGAAGCAATATAATTTAAAATCTTCAGATGCCAAAAAAACCATTTAAGCCCATTAATTCTAACCCAAACACGTGCCATATGATTTTTGTGTGTGTATGGGTTAAATGTAGGATCCCAATCCGAAATTCTAAAAAAACCAGGCTTAAGCTGCAGATTCCAATGCTTCCATACCTATTCAAACACATTATGAGAGCTGAAGAGGATATGGTAGTAGCCTTTACCTAAGGGGACCATCTTCCATTTTGGAGAGCTCTAGTAATGAGCAATCATGTTCATTAGCTCAAAGATAGGCCATGGTTTGTCCCCTATGTTGTAAGAAATTCAGCCAAGAACCGAATACTTGCTTTACTGTTCCCTTTGCTTCAGGGATTCCAGATCAGCATCAACCATGAAACCACCATCATCCAGTTTTCTGAAGAGAGGTTTCTTGTACTTCTTCCCACTATTAAGATCAGATCCTTTTAGTGCATCGTGAAAGGAGACATGAAGATTGTGAAGATGGATTTGAAAGTTTCCTACATCAATTTTTGAAGAATCAGAAACTAAAGAAGCAGGAGAAGAAGGGGAAGCAAGTTCCCACTCTGGATCAAAGACAGCCATCAAGATAAACAAGAAGAATCATCTGCGATATCTAGGGTTTGGAGTCGCCCGTTGGAGCACGGTTCGAGAGCTCCCATCCTCCGCTCCTTGTAACCACCATAATGGGAGTTATGAATAGTATTTTATATTAATTATATGGTATTGGGATGTCATTTTCTTTGGATAGTTTAATAAGGTAGATAATATTCTCTTTTAATTCTTTGATGGGTCTAGAATTTTTGTTGGTGAGTTAAAATTTTTCATAGATTATAATGATGATTTTTTTTGTATTTCCACAATGAGAGAAGTAGGGTGTGGGACATCCCTCTTAAATATTTTCTAATATGATGAATCATTTACCATTAAATATTTTTATTATATTATTCACTCTTTCTTTATTAGGGGAGTAGTCTAATTTTTATTCATTCGTTGATTTATATTATATTTAATGGTTGAGTCACTAAAAGGATGTATTATCATATAAAAAATGTTCATTTTTTTCCTAATTAATTTTAGGAGTTTTATATTTTTTATCCCAAAATTTTATGGCTCAAATAGAGGTTTATTATTTGATTTTTACTTGGGTATCACGACCCATGAGACCTTCTTTCATTTTAACCCTCATGTGTGGTCCACTCAGGTTGGGGGAGGGAGGGTCAACATTGAAATGTTCACAGTAATATTTATAAATTCACAGGCTTTGAAATTTTTACATTGTTAATTTTTTTGGTTAAATTGATATATTTGAGGACTATTATATATATATATATATATATATATATTTTATTTTTAAATTAGAGGCCTTATTTTAGTGTTTGATAATTATTTTGCCTAAAATTTTGTAGATGTATTTTTTTAAAAAATTAATTATTACACATCATTAAAGTTCATACATGGGATAAAGTCCCTACTTAATGGATATTGACCTAACATATCCCACTAAGACCCTTCATGGGCTATATTTTTGGTACATTATTCCACACTAAGCCCTACTCTAGTAGGAAAAGGGCTTACGACTAGTACCAAGTAATTATATAAAAAACTATTTGAGGCCATAACCCATAAAACCTGTATACCCCACTTGATTCGAAATTGGACATAATAATAATGGAAGATATAAAAATAAACAATATAGAATATATAAATTAACATGAAACACCAAATATATCAATATTGAATGAAATGAGTAATACTATAATGTATGGAAACAAAAATAATACCAATATACCAAATGTAAACCTACCTAGAACAACTAGAAACAAATTATACTCCTTAATAAACAAATCCAGAAAATAACACTGACTGTTCCTATCACCTATGAGTAGAACTAAGATCATGCTCTACCGAAACTATGTGCACCATGTTAACCACTAAATTATTCATCATTTTCATAAGGAACAACATGTGAAGTGTAATATTATATGAAAGTGTGATGATAAACAAACCTATTAAGATTCCTAAAAATATAGAGGGGGTGAAATACCAATTAGATTATAATCACAGACAATGTAAAGTAAATTTGTATACTCTTTAGGAATATAGTTGTTGAGACATAGGAGTTTCTTACTATTCATTCTCATCCAACCAAAAATAAATTACCTTGATAAAAAACAAATAAGAAAAAGATTCCTAGGTATATAAAACCCACATTTACTCTCAGAATCTGTAGTGGAGGACCAACACCTTGCAAAGAGATGTGTACCAGTTGGGGAGTACTAACCCTGGTGGTAGACCCAAGTATCATAAATGAAATTATATCGAACAAGGTATTACCAATATCTATTAGTAGAAAACTTCTGACATGTTAATGGGGGGATTCATTGACTATATCAATCACGTGTATAACTCACACATTTTCCATAAATAGGGTTACCGACCCCAATTATAAAATTTAGAGGACCCACACCCCAAGTATTAAGGGATGTACTAAAAAACATAAGTATATGAGTGACCTATCCCACATCACCAGTATATATATAGAAGGGTACCAAACCCTATTCAAGATCCAATCATCACACAAAAACATATAATTTAAAAATATAAAGAAAACAATATTCCAAAATATCCTTGAAAATAGTTATAGTTGGACAAACAGATCACACCATTGTGTTGTACATGGGAAAATTCTAAAAAATCCTATTTATTTTCCAAAAATTTACATACTGTGAACAAGGAATGAAAACACCATATAAGAGAGTACCGAGCCATACAGTGGCCCATGAGGAGTGATATGGGATAGGGACACTCCCAATAGGGTGTTTCCCTATGCCTCCCCTAGATTTGGTTGAGTAAAACATGACTTGGTATACTTCCACACCCAATAAGGTATTTGTCCTATAGGACCAGCCCATGCCTCAAAGGCTAGGTCTGGTTAGTAATCTAGCCCAACAACCCTTCCCAGGGGATGTTGATGGGTGGTGAATTGGGTTAGCCCATAATTATTATCATAATGATGGGTTAGGACCACTTACATGATACACACAGTTTACCATTCAATGGGTGGTTCTCCATCTGATATGGGTGTATTGAATAGATAAGACCAGTACCCTAGTCACCGATTTTATTCATTTCATGTTTCCATACTTGTAATAGGCCAAATACGTGACTATCTATATTATATGAAATAAATAAAAAATTACATAAAAATAAATTCGGAATACCTTTTATGTTTATTGTTTGGTTGAATTAAGAAAAAACATTGATTAAAAGAACTATATTCATTTTATCCATAAAACATTTTCCCCATTATATATGAAAAAATATAATCCTTAATGATCGTTCAACATCTACCAAAAATTATTCACATAATTTACTGTTCAATACACTTCATAATTTTCATATAATTAAGACATGGGGAAATAAAAACATAAGAATGTGTTATATTAGATTTTTATTGTGGTTATTTAGAAGATATATCTATTGAATATCATTATTGAGTACCAAAAGAGAATATTATTATCATCAATATACATAAGAAAATCATACCAAAAAAATATCATACATCATAGAATACATATTTGTATAACGTTTCACATGAATGAGTGAATAAAAATTACCAGTGATAGCATAACATAATAATGTGAATAATCGAAAAATAGTGGTATTTTAAAATATGAAACAAATGTTAGTATATTGAAAAATTAATTTTGTGATCAATAATACTAATTCCCATGATTATGAGAAAGTAAAATGAACTCATAAATACTTATCTCATTAGATACAACTTTTATCCAATGCATTGGAGGGTTATATATGATGCCGCACATATTTAATATATAATTATATTTTTTACTTGAAAATCATTCCCTTATCTTTTCATAAGGAACCAATGTAAATAACGTGGGTTTGAAAAAAATTCAAATGAAAAGAATTTACTTTTATAGCATAAAGAACCCCTGGAAATAAAATGGGTTTTATATCCTTTTAAAATATAAATATATAAATAATTCACTAATAAAAATAATAAAATGTTAAACCCATAGAAATAAATATTTTTCCAAATATAATAAGTAAATTTCTTGGTAAATACTATTTAATAAAGATAATAAATCATATAGTATTTACACCATATAAATAAAGTGTATAGAATTAAATCAATATTTTCACCAATAAATAAACATACGAAATCTGCACAAACTACCTATAATCAAAGGAATCAAAATATTGTAATCAAAGAGGGTATACATTGGAAAAAAATTAGTTTTATAAATCATCAAATACTAGGAATGAAAATATCAGTGATGGATCATTTCCATGATAGAAAATAAATTCCATAATACTTTTGAAGAAAGAAGGGAGAATATATAATTTGAATAATATCCCTAATAAAGTGTATATTGTATCAAAGGACAATTAATTAGGTGGAAAACAATTTTTACAATTTTTAGAAAATATACTTTTGAAATCAGAAATATTCTTAATATTTATAAAAAATAAGGAACTATTTTATAAAACATAGAGAAAAATAAATTCTTTTAGATACCATGACAACATAGTGATGAAGTCTCATAGAGAATAAAAATATAAGGGAATTAATTTTCCACAATTAATTTAACATAAAAATAGATTTTAGAATTTGTTTTAATATTATTGTAAAATGAAAAACATATAAGACATTTTCAAAAGTTACATTAAAAAAAGGTGAATTAAAAAAATTGAAAACACATTTAATTTTTAAAAAGAAACTTAAATAATGGATCATTAAAAATAAATAATGGTTGTATAAATATATGTGAGTTGGAAAATAAAAAATTTTATTTTAAAATTATGGAAGGCCATTTGTAATAATTTTAAATACTATCATTTGAGAGCTAACATCATAAAAAGATAATAAGATTTTCCTTTTAAAAAGGATTAAATAGAATTATGGGAGTCACATAAAATAATCCATATTATCATTACAAAAAATAGGGGGGGAAATATTATAGAAGGAAAATATAGATATAGAAGGAAAGATTCAATGGTAATAAAGGGAAATATTTTTACCAATGTTATACATTTATTTTAAAAAACATGTTTTTTAAAAAGTGGTAATAAATGATGTGAAGTAATTTCCATATAGAAAAAATTTAAATTGAATATATAATAGGGGATTATATGGATCAAATAAATATTGAAATGTATACTCAGGTAAGAAACACTAAGACCCAACATATTTGAAATTGAGTTGATGGAACGCTTATGACGTTAGAATTTTTGAGTGAAATCCCATTAAAGGATATGATTTCAAATGAAAAAAAGATAATAAATAATGAGAGAGTAATGATAAAAATTATTAAAAGGGTGTTAGATACCACATTCCAAATAGGCATTATGTATAATAAGAATTATGTCTTAATGGATGAAAATTTGAGATAAGAAACCCTCATAGTTTGAGTAACATTTTGATTATAACCCTTTTCAAAATTAATATATTCTAAATCAAAGTAAATTGGAATTAATTTAAAAAATGTATATATAAACAATATTAATATGGTAAAATAAATTCATTAATTAGTAATCACACTATATAAAATGTATTATGTTACACATTAAGATATACGTGCGATGAAATTATATTTGAGGCAAAGAACCCCTTACCATAATTCATTTTTAGTTGAAATGTTCTCTCTCCCCCTATATAATAAAATAAACTACCTTAATAACAATTTTATTATACATTTTTATATTTTATTCTTCTATAAAATTTATTTAAAACCATTCTCTACATGTATATTTTTTATATATTATCTATTTTCGATATTGGTTGTGAGTAATCATTATTATTTTGAAATAGTTTCAAAATAATAGTATTGTTCTTTGTTCTTCTCCCAAATTTTATCATTATAAGATAAATCAATATGATATAATTGATGTTTTATTATTATTTATAATGTTAAAATTTCATTCTATGGGATTTTTTGGTTTCATATTTACATATGAATTTGGAGATAATCATGTTTCGATGATTCTTAGCTGCGAAGGTTGACTTACAAAATAATCAGTAAAATTTTTATATATTAAAATTATTGAACCAAAAAAATAATTATTTAATTATTTATATCTTATATTAAAATGAATTGAATTCCTATTTTCATCTATGAAATAAATTTGTATCATGGTCCAAGTTGGTGGTTAAAATAACTCAAATAAGAACATACTATAATTAATGGATGATTATTAGGTGATTTAGCTGTAATAACATTATAAAGAATCACAAAAGTCATATTTAGTGTTTATTAGAATTATATATCATATTTATAAAAATTTTAAAGAAAAATATATCCTATATGATTTTTAATAGTACAAAGAAACCATTTTTTTCTCTTAGAATGCTCTTTTGGTTAATTGAATTTACCATGATTGTATACCACTCATATGGTTAATAAGTTTTCCAATTTGTCTTTACATAATCTTAATAATTTTATAAATATAATATTTATTCATTAAAACCATTATCATGAGATTCTGTATAAGTAAATGAAGAAAATAAAAATGGAAAATGATCATTCCATGGAGGTGGTAGTTAAAACATACACAAGGAAGATGATTTTACTTTCCATATAAATGGGAAAAAGTGTAACAATGTTTATCATTTTGGAATTTAAAATATTTTATAAATATCATAATTTTATATTAAATTCCATATTTTTAATATCCTTACAAGGTGGTGAAGGAAAATGAAACATGTTTCATCGTGGAGGTTTTTTTCCTCACAACACATGAATGGGAGTTTTTTTCTAAATAAAAAATTTAATAGTGGTTAATAGTTGTAACATCATCACGATGACATACTAGTATAATAATTATAATATTTTCTTATCATTTTAATATGTTATAGTGGAATATTAAGAATAAAATTTCACATAAAGATGTTGAAATGAGGAAGGAGCGATTAGAAATTTATACATCACTTCTTAGATTATCTGTATTGAAAAGGGGGGTCAATCTTTTGATGGTTGATGTTTTGATAAGATTAAAACCAGTGGATTAGAATGAATTACATAGGTTTGGGAATATTTTAAGATGAACTAATTGATTTTTGGTGTGATAGAAAGCGAGGAGAATATTTCCCCTTTTATAAGTGAAAAGGGATGACATTTTTTTAAATACCCAAAAAAATTTAATAATTGGAATTAACTATCAAGGAATGCACCAAAAAAATTGAGAAATACTAAAGAGGGAAAGATAGAATGTCAATAAATTATTTAGCCACCAATTCCTAGATATTTTTTAACATGTTTTTTGTCTCACACTATTGGTTAAACCCTTTTCTACCCCTTTTGATTTTTATTGAGATAAATAGTTCTTACCAACGTAATTTATCCTTTATTATTGAAAATAAATTCATCATTATTAAATAATTTGGATTTATTTATTACAAATATTAAAATAATTTTTTTATAGAATTATTATTATAGTGACAAAAAAATTATTTTAAAATAATTAATGTATAATATAATTAATTTTTTTTTGAAAAACATAACTTATGTTTTTAAATTTTAAATATTAGTTTTTAAATTAAAACAAAAATTATAAATTATAAATTCACTTATAAAATACTTATTTTCTTATGAAAAGGATTCACGAATTTCCAATTAAAATGCACACACTAATAATTTCATAAAAGTCATGTCATTTAAAAAAATAGTATGTTTCAAAATTCACCCAAAAATAAATCAGTGTCGAAAAATCCCAAATTTTAATCTTAAATGTATATTTTAATTCTAAATCCAAAATTTATTTTTATCTTTTAAAATTTTATTACTATAATATATATTTTATCTTATAAATAGAATAATAAAATACAATGAGAAACTATTTTTTTTGAAAATTTCCTCTTAAAATAATAGTTGTTATTATTATAAATTTCTATAAAACACAAATAATGAAATCATTCATCAATAAGTATCTCAATTTATTAAAATTAAAATATAAAAATAATATACATAGTTCACTAAAAAAATTATGTACATAAAAAGATATATTTTAAAACACAATAATGAATTAAGTAAATTTGTATAAGATAAATTATATATATATATATATTAATATATTTCATAATTCAGTTACTATTATTGATAACTACAAAATATTTTGTGTTTTTTCTCGAGGTCAACTAAAAAAACACCCCATGTTGGTTGGTCAATGGGACTCATGCACAACTCCTCATACACTAGAGGCTTCGAACTAGTAGTGAGGGGATAAATATGGTACAATACTATAAAATCTAGATCATCACAAACATAGTGGAAGAATAAATAAAGGAAAATGGAATCATATAAAAAATAGAGTAGAATAAGATAATAATAACTGATAATGAATAATAAATGAATTAGCGCCATGCCTGAACACGATATAATGTTTAAGTAATAGAAATACAATATATTCATATTTAAATACATAAAAACAAATGACAAAGTCTATCTACCTGATTATCATGAGCAATGGATCATTCTTATGCTCTTAAGATCCCATGTACACACGTAATAAGACTTAGTATAGTCCAAGGTCTTAAACCTGCAACCACGAGTCTTGTTTGGGTACCTAGTGACAGACTGAACAGGTTGTGAGAAAAACTCAGTAAGACACAATAAATAGTTTCTAATGAAATCCAGTGTGTAGATATAAAAAATTAAAAGTTAATAAATAACTATAAAAAAATTGGACTCGAGTTCATTACGGCCACCTCACTAATCACACCTGCATCAACCTAAGCCAGAAAACCAATGACAAATGTGTTCCCATGTATATACGTATATGTATATATAAGTATGTATGTATATATATGCACTATATATAAATATATATATATATTTATATACACATATTACTATCCTTAATCTAAGACATAACTCAAGCATCCATTCATAATCATAATAATATCATATGGGTCTCATTTTATAATTATGGGTATAATCCCAATAATATTAACATTAAAGTATTAAGTAATATTTTAGGGTCGTGGATGTAATATCTATCATCCATGGATAATTTTAATCATAAAATGTTCAATATGTTTCCTAATATTAAACACATATAATGCATAGGTAATCCAATTAGCATTCAAGTGTGATATAGTTCCTTTGATTTGTGATCCCATCCAAGGAATTTCATATCAGGACCCAAGTAACACCCATATCTTGTCATTATATAATTCCATTTTACCTATGAGCCAATACAAGGTTCTATATAATAGGATCCCAAGTAGCTCTCAAGGAATAACATAATTCATTTGACCTCTGATCATATCCAAGGCATTCCGTATCAGGAATCAAAGTATCACTCAAGGCAATTTATATTATCATTGAACCTTGGATCCCATCCATGCAATTCCATATAAGGAACCTATGTCTCACCCAAGGGGTGAAGAAATTAATTTAACATAAGATCCTGTCTAAGTAATTGCATATCAGAACCCCAATTATTTCTGAAGGTGTAAAATAATTCAGTTATCCCCTGATCTCATTCAAGGAATTCTGTATGAGGAATCCAAGTATCTATAATGAATTAATCTCAAAAAAAGGTATGTTTCATTTAATGATTAAACATATTACATGAGTAATATCCATGCCAAATTATAAATCACACAATACAATTATATCATTTACCTTATAAATAAAAAAAATCCATGGGAAGTATCCATGCCTAAACTATAATCATCATGATACATTTCCTTATAATTCCAAATATAAAATATAATAAGGGGAATTTAATTATAAATTCCATAATTAAATTCATCATGTTCAATCATTTATTCAAGTAACTAAACATGTGATAAAAAGGTCCATCGTAGGAGATTTATCCATCTAATGATCAATTTAACTAATCTATGGGATTTCACTAGCAAGGTCATACTCAACACACCCATAGGAGTGGCATGGTAATTTGTGTAAAAATGGTAACTGAAAAATTTAAATCGAACCAACATTATTAGTAGGTTCTGGATGATGTCTTTAACCTAAAACCATGATATCAATGTTTAATAAATACCACAGTTGTAGTCTACGTATTTAATATAAGGAAATTTAAAATTTTTATGTAATGAGTGAAAGGTAAGACCTGAATAAATACAGAAATATTATTTCAATAATGAAAATTTAAAAGAAAAAATTATAAGGATCTTACCTTATACCAAGGATGCTTCACTCATTAAATCTCAAGCATTGATTTAAGTGCAAATTGGAGAAAGAGAATGCTCTGATAAACACCCCAAAAATAAAGAAATAGACCTTACATAAAAATAGAATTAAAGAAGGAATGATAAAGTGAAAAATGAGGGAAGAGGATTCATAGAAATTCTAAGAAACTTCTAATGCATCTGATAATGATGAAATCATACCAAGAATGGTGAAGAACCCACCATGGAAGTAGGAGGAAGAGGAGAGCGTGTATAGGGAACCTCCTAGTGAAATGGGGGTGAAAATGGGGTAGAAAGCATTTAAATAATGGAGAGGTAAAATGATTATTTTTAAACTTTAATGAGACACATGGTTTGGCCACAAAGTTTAGATAATTATGCTCCATTCGTGCATTGCTACTATCCAAAGGGACACCCCCTTGCACAATAAGACACATGGTTTTATGAACTGTGTGCAATTTGTGTGATATTCTCTATAGTTCTCTATAGAAAAATCATATGGAAATACAACATTGGGTGCATGGTTTGAAAAACCATTTGACACTCCTTATAGGGATGCACATTAGGAGGGTTCATATTTTTCACTAACCATGTGAAAACCACATACCCCCCCTTAAATTAAAAAAATTCAATTTTTCAAAGACCGAACCTCCTCAGATCCACTAAACACCAAACTCACATATTAGAACTTTAAAACTTCATCAAATAGTCACATTAATTTATTACAATTATAATATTTACATTCTAAGTACCGGTTCAATAATCAGCATATCAACCAAATGAAATTATGAATGTCTCATAGAATTTTCAACCCTTTCCAAAACACGAGATGTTAAAATATCCCCATAATAGAACTTATCATCCTTAATAAGCCTTTAAGAATAGAAAAAATATCATATGAACTACTTGGGTCATGAATACCCCCTCAAATGGTCGTGTTTTATTTTCTATTCCCAACAGACCTACAATCACTACTTTAGACACGTGGTATTTAAGCCATTGAAACTCAAGCCAATGCTCATATTAAAAACTGAAAAATCAAGATGATGATTAACTGAGAAATTATATCATAAGACATGTTATGAATTAACCCAGGTCAACCCTGGAACAAGCACCCAATCTGGTTTACAACATGGCCCAAAGTGCGTTCCCAATCCCCATGGGCTGGAAACTAGTGCCAACAATCAAAATGAGATAGTTGGGAATGGTTTGTCCCATAAAAAAATATAGATAAATGAATATAAACTGAATAAGAAAAAACACTAGAATAGGGAATAAAAATAAACTCAGTAGAAAAACATACCACAAGTGACATCATGGGTCACCATAGAACACAAAACCACAGTCTCTTCAAGAGTGATCCAAACTAGAGGCACATAAAACAGAAAAATAAAGTAGGCATGAGCATTGAGATGCTTAGTAGGAATGCCAAATAGAAATTACATCGTATTCCCTTCAAATTTAAAAAGAAACTCAATCATTCTAGTTTGAAAATAAGAAATATTAAAATAACATTTTCATTATTTTTGATATCAAGTCGTAGGTTTAGATTTTTAAAGAAAGCATTTCTATTACACTACATTTTCAAAATAGTTCCCAAGAATGCATTCACATCGATAAATGAAAATAAAGTAGTTTAGATTGAAATACAGTTTCTCACATATAAGACATAAAGTATGAAAAAAATGAAATGAAAATCACATCACAAGCATCTCGTCGCAAGCGATCACCATGAGCAATCACTATAGGTAACCAGAACAAGTGGGACCCTAAAGACCTCATACCTCAGTGAAATGTGGAATAATAACCACATTGAACATTGTTCACATGGAAGAGCCACTAGTAGGGAACAAAACCACAACCTAATTGTCTTCAAACATCATAATGTTTAGTTAGTGTTTTAATATTCAATCACACTAGAAAAAAATGGGACAAACGACTTCCATATCATCTAGTGTACTAGTCATAGTCCACCCACCTAGATACCCCAGGCTTCTCATGTGATCTATTTCAAGTAGTGGCGAGATTTCATTAAACTAACAGACATGAACTTATCATTTTATAAAAAAAGGGGGGCATTCCTCAAGAGGGGGTTTTATTTTTGACAAACTATTCTTAATGTTCCAAATGACTTAATTATTTACAAGAAATTATTTTCATTTTAGAAACACAATCGCCCAACATTTATAAGTTTTCCAAAATAGTTTAAAATATTGACTACACAACCAAGTTTCTACATATTTACTGCAAGCTTAAAACCACAATTAAGAATGAAATAATAATTTTATGAAAAACAAATACTCTTTAACCTTATGTTCACACCGAAAGCCATTTTTTAAATCACTTTGGAACATATTGGTAAAAAAATGCCATTTCACTTTTATAAAAAAATTGCCTAAAAGACCAAATGTCTTTGGAAATACCCTCGTTATGTTCGAAACATCAAATGAATCACTTTTCAAGAACCAAAACCATTTATACACACACAAACACACACACACACACAGATATATATATTTCATAGGCATTACACGTAGATGTAGAAAATGAATTTTTTATAGATCACCAAGAAATTATGGAAATTCTAATTAAAGGTTTGGGCATATGGAACCTATTTCAAGGTGGAACCTTGTTATCTACTTAAGATATTGGCACTTTCTAACTAAAAAATGTTTCCCCCCCAGTAATCATATACTCCTTAACATACATTCTAGGAAACCTAGACCCTATGTATACATTTTCATGAACCATGAACATGTGAAATGAGATACTTATAGGTATGATTATATTCATATACCGGTATCCACTCACTTACATATTCATTTTTATATATACACATAGGCACTCAAATCCCCATATATTTAATTCAATTCCATGGATGAATATACATGTAACTAGGGAACCTACGTGTGTAGATTTACTTACCTATTCACACTCAGGTGAGCATCCTTAGACCTGGTGAATTGAAACCATAGATAAGGGACCCGACACTACACAAATAATTTAATAAATCAATCAGACACTTAATAAAACATTTTCAAGATTCCTAACATGACATTACCCCAAAAATAGACTAAAATTGGTCTATTTAAAATTATGCACATTCCAAAACCATTTTAAAACTTGATTCACATATTAATCATAAATCAATAAATCACTTAAACCATTTATAAAAAATTTATAAATAGCACCTCAAGGTCTTGCACCAATAACACCCTTAGTTTCATGCAGAAATGTCATTTTAAAACCAAAAGCATGCCATCACCACATTAAAACACAATTTAAACCACCCGCATAGTGGAATAAAATAATTGCTCGGATCATAAGACACTATAAAATGACACATGATGGGTTTTCCTAAGAAACAAAACCATTTTTATATAAACATGTTAAAAAATATTAAATGCGTACAAAACCCTTTTCAAAAACAATTTCACCCCAAACCAATTAATCATAGAACAGACAAGATTAATCAAGAAAATAAAATAATTCATCGAATAATGATTAACCATGGATTTACCGTCCATTAATGAAGAAATTACTTGGAAATGTTGTGAAACAACAACCGCACTTCACCCACACCTCTAAGAGGCCTAAATAAACCCTAATCAATGAGATCAGAACATAAAGGTCAAGATTAAACACCTAAAACAACACCATACCACATTGAGAAATCAAAAACTCAAATAACATAATGCAAAACCTTAAGAATGGAGGAATAGGGGCTTACACAGGGAAGTCACATGTGTCGGAGGAGAGTGGGACCTTGACGGGTGGTTGCTGGAAGAGTAGGTCACAGAGGGGGGGGGGTGCGATTGCCAGATTGTATATACATGCTAGCATGGGGTCCATCCAAGGGAGACCAATGTGCACAAGGGAGGAAGGGGGTGTGAGGTTGTCAGGCCTAGATCAAAGCTTCTCCTGGAGGAAAGAAAGGGTGTCAGCCATGGAAGGGGGGGGGATAATGCAGTGCGATGTGGGTTGGCCAAGGGGGAGAGGTGGGGAATGACGAGGGGGGTCAAGGGGGAAGAAACCCTACCAAAAAAAGAAATAAAAACAAAATAAAATATAAAAAATAATAATAATATTAATATTAACAATATTAATATTTTTAATGAAACCATTTACAACAACAACAACAACAATAATAATAGATTAACAAAATATTTAACCTTATTGCCAATTATAATGACAACGTCGTTAATTAAAATATTAATAATTATAATGATAATAATTAATGATGATAATAATAATAATTTATGGTGATAAAAATAATAACATTAATGACATTGGTAACTTTATAATAACAACAATAATAAAAGTGATAATAACTTAATAAAATGTTAAAAATAATCAAAATAATAATATTTACAACTTAATAAAATTTACATTCCTAACACTATTAATAATAATGGTAATATTCTAAAACAATATTATTAATATTATCATTAAAATAATTTCTTAAATATTTAGTAAACTTCTTATTTTATTTTATTTCCATTTTTTTATTCATTACATGTTACTTATTTTCCTTGAGCATTAGGCAGGCCACACTGCAGCTTGGGTGAAGTCATGTGGTTTCCAAATCTTGCTTTTTCCATGTATCAGCTGCTTTTAAGCCCCTAAAAACTCATTTTTTCAACAAAAACACAAAATTCGTATGGGAATCATCCCACACCTCGACAAAAAATTTCAAATCCAAATAAAATAATAAAATATAATTATTTTAAAAGTTTAGGTGTAACAATTATCCCCCATATAAAGTTTTCCATCCCTAGAAAGTCACATTTAGACTTAGAAAACTGAACTGGTACTCCCTTATAGTTCAAAGAGGATCCCTACGAAATATAAGAAAAAAAGAGACAAATACACCATGTATGGAAGAATTGTTACCTAAATGACCGCCTCAAGAAACCCATAAAATGCTTTCCGCTATGTGTCACCTTCCTAGAAAAGCTAGAATACCTCATAGTGGGTATTTATTCCATCAAAACTGACAAAAGGTACACAAACTTTGAAACACAAAACTGACAGAAGATACATAGTGGGTCTCCATTCCATCAAAACAGATAGAAGATACACAAACATTGAAACTTCCTTGTACTGAACAAACACCCCCACCATAAGGGGCAAGGAAGAGAGGCCCCAACTATCGGGTCATCAAAACCATGTCCGAATACCACCAACCACTTCACATCCTTGGATAACCACAAAAAAAAATTAGGATCAATTCACCCAACCAGACCCCAGAAGGGCTGTTAACTAGAGGCATGCACCAGGTGGTAAGACCCAACCACCAGGGTCTCAAGAGGTGGAATGACTATGCCTTCGCATTCTTAAGGGATAAAACCTAAGATCAAATAGTCCATATGTAGTAATGGGGTCCTCCCACTACTTTCCACCAAAATGGAACAACTGAAATAGGTTAACGATGTTGAAGGTTTAATATATACCCATCTTCCACCCTGGGAATAGTAATTAATCCCAATCCTTTCATGAACCTAGGATTTCCATATATATTTGATAGATTTAAACAGGGACCTATGGCTGGAGCTTTGTTGGTTGAAGCATCTCCTGCCTTGCAGTCAGGCATTGAAACCTTCAAAAAAAAACTCCTTTATTTTCTGGTGACATAAGCAACTGTACTGCAATCGAGGAAACACCATAAGACACAACACACCCCGATACCCACTTACTTCAACATAGAACATTGCCAACTTGAAAGCTAAAATGGTGCATGGGCCTCACCCCTTGTTACTCCAAATGAGAAACATCAAGAGGAATGACACATAAAAAACACATTCCTATAAAATAGAGGAATTTAAAATTTCCGGACAGAAAATATACTTTTATCAAGATAGAGGTCCTTGGAAAGTTCAAAAACCTTCTCACCTGAAAAAAAAAAGATCACAAAACCACCAATCATCACCAAAAATGACCCCTGCTACTGAAATAATCATGACACGAAAAGTGATTTTAAACTGAGTCTTAAATGATATGAGATTTTTGAAAGCAGGCACAACAATCTCTTACAACCAGACTTTCCAGACTAGTGTCCTAGCATAGACCCTTAGACGAAACCAATGAAATACCCAAGGGTAATTTAAGACAACATCTCGAACCAAAAACTCCAGGATTCTTCCAACTTTTCTCATTGGAATTTCTTTCACAACTTCTAGAAAGGAACAATAGACACACTGGTATCAGACATAACCTTTGATGACTCATGCAACTTTATAAATCATGATTTATTTAAACTTCTTCCACAGTCACTCTTTCTCTATCAAAGGATATTCTTGATCCAAAAAATAAGAGATATAAAATAAAACCTAAAAACCAAGAAGAGAGTCCAAAATTTGATCAATGGGAGGACCTATCAACAAAAAATCACCCATGGTTTCACATCAATCGTGCATTAACAATTTTTGGTGGAATACACTAGTCAATGAGAAAAAAAGGTCAAACAAATAATTTTCAAACTCTCATTTCCAGGAAACATCGATTTTGGATTTACTTTTTACAAAATCTTTGAAATATCCCCAAATAGTTCCTATAAGAACATCCATTTTTTTCAAAAAAAAATGATTACATTTTCAAATAAACCAAGACTTTCACTTTGTAAATCCAATTTCAATAGACTGATAATCATTTTTAAACTCGAGAAAACAATCCATAACCAACAAAAAATCACACCAAGAACATCCCAAGGAAACCTTTTCACTCAAAGAATCAAGATTCCAAATTATCAAATTAACAACTGCTACACATGGTTTGGTCACATGGTTTGGCAGACCATAAACCAACCAGGGGAACACATAGGAAGTCATCAGAGGCAATTTCATGGTCTGCACATGGCTTACCAAGCCGTGTACAACAACTATGTACCCCTCCAAAATGACCCCCAAATTTCACGACCAACCAAAAACACCCAAATATTACTATGGATCTCAAAAAAACCAGGATCCAAACACGAACATCGAGGCAAGACCATCTCAGGCCAACCTGGAAATTCATTTGTCATTTTGAATAAGTGGTGATCAAGCACCTACCAACAAATGAAAACATGGATTATGAAAACCCTAACTCCAAACTATCGTACATACCCAAATGACATGGGATAAACATACATTTGATACCATTTTGTCATGGAACAACCCCGATCAACCCTAGATCGGTCACCTGATCCTGTCCACATTATGTCATGAAGGGTGTTCCCGATACCCATGGGCTGGTAAAACATTTCAGGCATCAAAATGAGATAGTTGGGAATGATTTTGCCCATAAACAATATATATATAATTGAATATAAAGTAAAAAAAACAGTATTGGTGTGAATAAAAATAAACTATATAGTAAAACATACCTCAAGTAACCTCTTGGGTCACCATAGAACACAAAACCACACTCGCTCCCAGAGAAATTAGAACCAGAGGAACCTAAAACAGAATAAATTATGAGTGAGCCCCAAGATACTCAGTAGGAATTCCAAATAGAAATGACACCCTATTCCCTTTATATTAAAAATAAACTCAATCAAGCTAGTTTTTAAATAAGACATATTAAAATAACCATTTCATTCTTTTCAAAATCAAGTCATAAGTTAATATTTTTATGGATAGAAATAATATTACACTAAATTTTCATTACAGTTCCCAAGAATGCATTAACATATCTAAATGAAAAGAATAATGTTTTGATTAAAATAAGGCTTTTCATAAATGAGACATCAAGTATGGAACAACTAAATTGAAAATCAGATCACAAGCATCATGTCGCAAGAAAGCACCATAGGAAATCCCTTTAGTTAACTAACACAAGTGGGACCTTAGAGACCTCCTACCTTAGAGAAATATGGAATAGTAACCACACTAAACATCGTTCTAATGCACAAGCCACTAGTAGGGAACACACCCATAACCTAGTGGTCACGAAACATCACAATGTTTAGATAGTGTTGTAATCATAAATCCTACTAGAAGAAACCGAGATAAACCACTTACATATCCTATAGCATACTAGTCCAAGTCCGCCCACCTAGATACCCCGAGCTTCCCATGTGATCTATTTCAAGTGGTGGTTAGTTTTCATAAAACTAACATAAATGAACATATCATTTTCTAAAAAAGGGGGGATGTCACATGAGGGGTTTTCGTTTTTCACAAACTATTATTAAATTGCCAAAAGACATAATTATTTATAAGGAATTATTTTAATTTTAGAAACATAAGAACCCAACATTATTATGTTTTCAAAAATATTTTGAAATCATAGCTACACAAACATGGTGCTACATATTTACCACAATATTAAAACCACACTTAATAATGAAACAATCCTTGTAAGAAAAACAAATACCCTTTAACCTTGAGTTCAAAACAAAACCCATTTTCGAAATCACATTGGAACTTATTTGGAGAAAAACATGCCATTTCACTTTTAGAAAAAAACCGGCTGAGAGACCACACGTCTTTGGAAATACATGTTTTACATTCAAAACATCAAAGAAATCACTTTTCAATAACCAAAACTATTTACACACACACACGAAAACTCACTCATATATATATATATATTGCATTTGAATATCATATAGAAGTAGAAAATGAATTATTAATTGAAAACCAAGAAATTATAGAAATTCTAATTAAAGGTTAGGGAATAAGAGACCTACCTAAAGGTAGAACCAAGCTGTCCACTTCGGCTCTTGGTGCTTTATAACTAAAAGCTGCTGCTCCCCCAATAATCATACACATATTTGCATACATGGAAGGACACCTATCCCTTATGAAAACATTCATGTGGCCCATGAAAATGGGCAAGGGGATTCTTATAGATACTATTATATGCATATACCATTATCCACTCAAATGGGATTGTATTTTTATATATAAAAATAGGCACACCTATCCCCATACATGTACATTCAATGCCATGAATGAATATGCTTGTAACAGGGGTACCTATGTGTATATATTTACATACCTATGTATATGCAGGTGATTTACCCTAGACCCAGTGACTCAAAACCATATATAAGGGACCTCACACTATATAAATAATTTAATAAATCAATCAACAATTAATAAAACATTTTTAAGCTGCCTAACAAGCCTTTACCCCCAAAACACAAACAAATTTTTCTCTTTTAAATTATACACATTCCAAAACCATTTTAAAACACGATTCAAATTACATACATAATTTAATAATTTGGTTAAAACATTTATAAAACATTTCTAAATAGAACTACAAGGGCTTTCACCAATAACCCATACAGTTTCACGCAGAATGTAATTTTAAAACCAAACGCACAACAATACCCCATCAAAACACAATCTATACCATAGAAACAACTGAATAAAATAATTTCAAATATTATAAGACAATATAAAAAAACATTATGGGTTTTCATAAAAAACAAACCCTTTTTATATAAACATGTTACAAAATATCAAAAAAGTACAAAACCCTCTAAAAACCAATTTTCACCAAAATAATTAATCATAGAACACACCAGATTAATCCTGAAAGTAAAAAAATTCATTAAATAATGATTAACCATGGATTCACCTTCAATTTTTGAATAAATTTTATATAAATGTTGCGAAACAGAAACTTCACATCACCCACCCCTCTGAGAGGCCAAAACGAACCCTAATCAAGGAGATCGAACCAACAAGGTCAAGATTAAAACCTTAAAACCAAACCCTACCTACTGGGGAAACCAAAAAACTCAATTAACATGATCCAAAACCATAGTAATAGAGGAATATGGTCTTGCTATGTGAATATGCATGCATCATAGGAGAGAAGGACACTGATGTGTGGTTGTTGGAAGAACATGGCGTAGTGGGGGGTTGTGATCGCTAGATGGGACATCTGCACCAGCAAGGGGTCCGACCAAGGGGGACCAGCATACATAGGGGAGGTAGGGAAGTGTGAGGTCACTGGGGCCTAATAAAAGCTTATACGAGAGGAAGGAAATGCCATCGTCCATTGAATATGGGGGAGAATGTGGTGCGATGTTTGTTAGCCAAGGGGGAAAACACAAGCACGATGAGGGGGGCCAAAGGGGAAGAAACCCTACAAAAATGAAATAAAAACAAAATAAATAATAATAATAATAATATTTTTAAATTAAATCATTTACAATAATAATAACAATTATAGTAATAACAGATTAATTGTAATTTTGACTTTATCTCCATTTGTAATGACAATGTCGTTAATTAAAATATTAACAATTCTAATGATAATAATTAATGATGATAATAATAATAATTTAGGGTGATAATAATAACATCATTAATGACTTTGATAATTTTATAATTACAATAACAATAAAAGTGATAATAACTTAATAAAATATTATCAATAATAATAACAATAATAATATTGTTTAGAACATAAAAAAATTTACATTTTTGACACTATTAATAATATTGGTAATATTATCAAACAATATTATTAATATTTTCAGTAAAATAACTCCATAAATTATTAGGACACTTATTATTTTATTTTATTCCCATTTTTTATTCATTACATTTTATTTATTTTCCTTGAGGATCTGGCAGGCCACACAATGGCCTAGGTGAAGACACATGGTTTCCAAATCATGCTTCACTCATGGGCTGGTTTCTTTCAAGTCCCAAAAAACTCATTTGTTGACAAAAATTTAAAATTCAATTGGGAATTATCTCACACCTCAATAGAAAAATTCAAATCCAATTTAAATAATAAAATAAAATTATTTAAAAAGTCTAGGGTGTGAAAAGACATGATCACATTATCTTATAATTTATCATATAACTTATGGAACACTCCTCTATAGGCTCTATTTACTCATATCTAATTTTTAGAATCATTACTCTCACTATCAGCATTTCTTATTGAAACATAGACCTAGAATCTTAATGAAAATTCTAGAAAAATTATCAATTCATGAAAGCCATTTTCAAATTAAGAATATGATCCTGTCTATAAATTAAGTCAATATATTTGAAACTAAATCATACATGATTTAACTATATTATATATCCAACAAATACAAATCACTCATCTCCTACTTCTATTCATTCAATGAGGTTTCTCACCAGCCACATTCAATTAACCATGAAAACAAAATTCATGCCGCTTCTAGCTGACTATCATTGAAAAAAATCAGCATCATGATCTTACTAATAATCAAAAATAGATTCTAACTCCTTTATACATGAAAAAAAACAAATGATTTTAAGAAAACTCACTGATGTTAATAACCAAATTTTGACGATGTATCCTATCCGTACAATTGTTGGTTATATAATACCGTGAAATCAGAGTGCCAAAAAAAACCATCCCAACACTGACCTCGAAATCTGATAACCCTTCTCACACAAGGGTCATCCTCTCATGGCCTTGGGTGATCTCTTACACCATATGACTTTTATCAAAATGCTCCCCAAGCATAACTTGAAATAAATTTCTTCTAGTAGACTAGTAAAGTCAAAGGATTATCCCATCACAATGTTAACATTTTCCCAGTGTACTCAATATGATGTTATGATATCGAACATGGTTTTAATTAAATCAAGAGTACACTAAGATGTTATCAAGGATTTACATTGATAATTATTCATAGATCTCCTAATACATTATCCATAATGACATGATATACTTTCTATAAAAAATCCTATGGTACCATGTCTCCCGGTGATGTGTGACGATGTGAAACAATGGGTGAAGCTCCTCACAAAACCAATTTTTTATCATAACTCTGTTGGTATATTTATAAGGTTCATTATCCTTACATGCATTTCATATATAACACTATGAAAATTTGATGGCATAATCCATCCATCAAGATTTAATTATCAAGAATTTAGTCGATCCACTCTAGAATGACCTGTTTAAGAAACCTCATGATTAATTGCTGATGTAGCATTTAAAGTCTTGACCACACAACATTAAATCCAATGGTAACTTTGATCAATCAAGATCAACCACCAACTTCTATCCTCAAATATAGGCATTCATCAATGGTTGGGTACACAACCAACTAGCACATCTTCCTGCTACCATGCAATCACATACATATTATAGAATCATTTCTTCTTCTGCGTTATTCATTTACCCTAAGCCGTATCATAATATCTAGAATACTTAAAAACCTATAATAAATTTTTTAGATTGATAATCATCTCAAAGACAAGGTAAACTTGAACCTACCAGCCTCAAAACATCCAAAATCCATTTTATCCATTACCAAATAGACCTCTATAACCGCATTCCCTCTACATGGAAGGGAACTATCATTACAAATAATGTGGATCTCACCACCATAACATTGGTCTAGGTGCCATTTTACTATAAAAAATAACTCATCCTATGAAACATTCTCCCTCACCACCAAATGTATCTCCTGTATATGGACAAAAAAATTATGCCAATAACTAACATGAGAATATAGAAACCATCCACATATAAGAATGCTCAAAAAGTTTTGATCATTGATTCATAAATGAAATCCTTACTAAGTCACATTCACTTGTTTCATTAGAATTTAACATAAAATCTAAAACTAATCAATATCAATAATTTCATTGAACCTGATTTTTTAGAATGTCATCCAAAATTACTGGGACATCTCAGATTTTGATTATCATCTAGATAGTTCAACACTCACAAAAAGGTCACAAACCTTAGGTCACTATACTCTAGAGAATATATGAGATTGGATCATTTAGATACTCACAACTCCTTCCATGAAACTGTGAAACTTTAATGTTTAGAATATAATTCAACATTTTCACCCAAACAGTATATGGTTTAACACATCACTTCTTAACTCGATGGGAACTTCAAGTAACAATGCATGATACTATGCTATGAAAATAATGTAGTTGGAATTTTCATTCTTTGAATGAGATAGTGTACATATGGATAAAATCAACATAGTGTTACCTATATTAATGTTAATAGGATGACCACTATTGAGTCATAGTACATTAAAAAAATAGAAAGGTCACACGACCAAAACAATGGTTGACCATGGCCGAGGCATGTCTAACCAACTAAATTGTATCATTTTATAATCCTTATGATTCCAACAAAGATTAGTTAGAACATGACTACCCAAGTAAACTATAGGAAATTTTATAAACTAAGATTTCTACTTGACTAAACGATACTGAAACAACATATATTATCCTAAAATCTAAAAGCAAGCATTTAGCAATCCAAATTTTCCTATGAGGGAACTAACTTAAACATTCTACCCCCTTACTTAAGAATAAAGTTCCAAACCTATATCTAGGTCATGAAAAAAAGGTCCCTAGTTTTACTGTCCTATCTTTCAAGCCTACTATAATAGAAAAAGGTTCAAACAAGTCCTATGGGAAACATTCACATTCCCATATAAGGTTACATTTTTAGATAAGCCTTACTCCATGATTGAAGAAAAGAACACTACATAAAGGTTTTATTAAAGATATTTCATAAATTAACATTTATTATATCATTTAAAAGGCTAGGATATATATAAAAAATGAAAGTACCATTTATAAAGGAAAATTTTTCTTAATATGTACCTTTCACTTTAATCAGTTTAGTCTATGCAACATAAAAGTAAAATTATATTACAATTCCATTTTTAACAATTTTAAATCATCCATAATTCATTAAAATTAGATTATCTAAATAAAATGTAAATTTACAAGGTATAGGGGAAATTCACATTATGATTTCATTAGAATAATAATTAACTAAATCCTTATATAATAAACCTCAAAAGTAGATAACTGGACTTTATCGATTAAAGGGGGTTAGTTTTGTAAGATGCGACCATACATTTATACATAACTTGTAGTGTGGAAGTTATAACTTTAATTAACCATACCACATAGCATGATTATACCACCATAGGGTCATGGACTAAATCATTAATTGTAAAGGTGACCTATTTGTGTCCTTTCATTCTATTATGGGACCATTTATGTGAAACCTGATTGTATTAGTATTATTAATATTAATTACTCCCTTGGTAGGTTTATATCATATGAAACATGTCCAAAATGACCTAATTGGGTCCAGTTGTTCATTTAGGGATTTAATAATACATGTTTTCATTCCCATGTAGTGTAGGTAAAATCCTTCATAAATTAAACCGTTTTATGTCAGAATTTCATTTTAGCATAAACCATGATTTAGTTAAATGCATCAAAAATCCCATTTTATAAAGTTACTTTCCTTTTATAATTTAAAATAAAAAATCCTGTAACCAAAACATGGGTTTTAACATTATCCTTATTGTGTAAATAGTTCACATATGATGGTTTTATTATATGGGTTAACCTTCCCAATTTATAATGGCCCATTAATTTTAAAATTTTTTATTTGAACTTATTTAAGAATGAATATAAATGTTTCACCCCATTAATCCAATGGTACATTGATCAAACATGTCACAATTGGATAATTAATGTTCCACTATAAATATATATTGGAAAAAATATTTAGGTTTATATAGACACTTTAATAACCAATCATATGTCATAATTATAACAATCATGCTTTCACTGAGCATTGAATGAGAGTAGACATGGAAAGATACCACACAAGAAAAGAAAAAATGTAATAATGATAAAAATAACCAAATAATGTGTTATAAGGAATCAAGATATGAAAACACCTATGAAGGTATTCGAATAAGGGTGCATATAAATAAAAAAATCTTGAAATATAAATCTGTATGCATCAGGAAATCTATAATGCAATATACAAGGCATGATATATGCATGGAATGGAAATCTCTGGTTCCTAAAATGATGCATGAGAAATACTTCCAATACATACTAGGATATGGATAAAATACCATAAATCACCTAAATTAGTAACTGGTGGAAATAAAAAAATCACTCAATGTGAAATAATAATCAACTCCGATCACAACATCATCATGAAAATCAGTCCCATCCCTAGAAACATGATCTTTCTATCATGCGTGGGTTGGACAGACCTAAACATGAGATATCTAATATGTGCCAAAACATTCCTAGTATCCTATATATCCTCCCAAAAATAGTAAAATAAAGGTAAAATAGGCTCTAATACCACTTGTAGTATCTTGGCCTATGATCCACTAAAATGGTTCCATGTGATTGTTGGCCTGGGGGACTCAAGTCCACCTCCCACTATGCGAGATATAGTTGACTAGATATTAAGGTCTAATGATGGTATAATGGGGAGAGTATACCCTATAGATCAAAAAAATATTTCAAAATAATAAATAAGTAATAGGGTAAGAATATGACCAATTGATCAATAAAATATTATAATAAGTGATAATTAATTATAAATCAATAAGAAACATGCATGGATATTCTATAATTTACAAGAAGTAGTAAAAAACACATGCATAATGAAATGAAGAAAAAAATTTCAAAGTATTTGTGTAGGATCATCCTCAGAACCACCTTATTCCTATTCTCCTCAACTCTTATGTACATGAGTAACTTTATTTTGCATAGTCTATGGTTTTGAATATAAAACCATGAGGTCTGTTCAGGTACCTTTTAGTGACCAAAATAGCGTGTTAGAAAGTATAATTAGGCCACCACAAATGGCGTCTAATACAATCTAGTCCATGGAAATAAAATAAGTTAGTGTGTAGGTATAATTAAAAGGTAGTGAATAAATAACTATAAGCATGTTGGGCTCAGGTTCCTTAAGGACACCTAGCTGACGATACATGCTTTGGCCTAAGGCTAAGTACCTCTAAAAAATATATTCCAAAGTATATAGGTATATATATATATATATAATTATGTATTTACATATATGAAATATATGTTTAATAACATATATAGACATATATATAGATATTTAGTACTAGAAAAAACCCAAGGCGTAAGTCTGGTGTCCATTCATAGTCATAATAATATCCTAAGGGTCTTATTATGTAAGTATGTGTATGAGCCCATGCGTCTGAATATAAAAATAATTAGTGAAATTTAGGACCAATGGATATAAGCCCTGACGTCCATGTGTAATGATAATCATAAAAGGTTCTACATGTTTCATGATATTAAAGGCTTAGAAAGAATGGGTAATCAAATTAGAAATCATGTGTGATATAATTCAATTAACATGTGATCCCATTCAAGGCATTTGATATTAGGAACCTAATTATCACCCTAGTATTTTCATTGTATAATTTCATTTAACCTTTGAGACCATATGTCTTTCCATATCATGAACAAATGTATCACTCAAGTTATATCATAACTCATTTAACCTCTGAGCCCATCCAAGGGGTTCCATATCCAAAACCAAGGTATCTCTCAAGGTTGTTTATATTATCATTGAACCTTTGATACCATATAAGGTGTTTTTATAAGGAACTCAAGTATCACAAATGGCGTGATGTAATTCATTTAACCTATGAGACAATTCAAGTTTTTTTGTATCAAGAAAACAAGAATCAATCAAGGTGTAATATAATTCAGCCATCCCCTCTTCCCATACAAGGAATTATTTAAGAGGAACCTGAGTATCACCCATAGATAACATTATAATTATTTATGTGATATTTAATAATTAAACCTAGTCTATGAGTGATATCTATGCAAAAAATTACAATTCACACTATTAAACTATTCCATTTCATTTATAAAATATAAAACACCATGGGAAGAACCCATGTCTAAAAGAAGGTAATAATTATATCTTTCCGTATCATTCCAAATATAAAAGATAAGTAGGTCCATGTAATAATAAATTCCACAATACAGTTCATCATGTAGAATTAAGTATTCAGTCACATCAAATGATATAAAAAGATCCATGGAAGGATATTTAACCATCTAATAGTTGATTTAATTCATCTATGTAATTCCACAAGTAAGGGCATACTCAACGCCTCTAGGGCTGTATTTGTAATTCATGAAAAAATGGTATCTACAACATTTAAATCACACCAAATTTATTAGGTGGTTTGGATTGAGGTGTTCAGGCTCTAACCATGTTAAGGGTTTGTAAGGAATATCACATGTGATTCCTATGTATTTAATTTAAGGAACATTACATTTTTAAAGAAATGTAAAAATGGAACATCTTATGTCACAATGATAATATTAAATATATGACACAACCTTAATGGAAAAAATATTGACCACCTACATTATAATAAGGATGATTAAATTGTTTTATCTTGAGAATTGATTTGAGATGAAATGAGATAAATCAATGAATTAGACAAACGTCTTGAAAATAAGAAAAAAGAGACCAAAAAATAGTAGCATTTAATATGGAGAGACAAGCTAAAAGATGATGCAAGAGGAGTCTTAGACTTACCAAGAGACTTAAAAAGTATCCAGTGAAAGTGAAATTAGACAAAAAAGAGTGAATAATATACCATTGAAGGGGGAGGAAGAGGAGTGTGTGTGCAGGGATTATATTGGTGAAATGTGGGTGAAAATGGGTTAGAAACCATTTGGGGACTAGATGGGGAAATGCTTATTTTTTCAATTTTAATGATATTCATAGTTTGACCACATGGTCTGACTAATCATATTCTAACTGTGTGGTTCCACTATCAAAGGGACACCCCCTTTCAAAAAATAAGGTAATATTTTGACAAACCATGAAAAAGATATGCAATCCCCAATGTAGTTTTCTATAGAAAACTTACACGACCATACAAACTCAGGTGAATGATTTGAAAAATTGAGTGACACACCTTATAGGGAAACATGGTTGGGATACATAGTTTTCTCTAACCGTGTGAAAACCACGAACCTCCCCTTAACTTTAAAAAATATATGTTTTCAAAGATTGACGCTCCCAAAACGTAACCAAACGCCTAAGAAAATAATGTACCTCAAACACCATCTAGAAAACCGAATTTAAGTATTTCAATGTTTGGATTTATAGTCTAAGAATTAGTTTATGATTCACCCCATCCTCCAAATGGAACACTCAAATTCTATTTGAATTTTCAACATGGTCCAAAATATTTGACATTTCAAATTCAATAGATAATTTTTAACGGGCTAACAATACTACAATGTTTTCTTAGTTCAGTGTTTCTTATTGAAAATTCTATATAATACATTCTTTATTTAAGAGAAATGTATAGTGAAATCTTGATTCCTTACAATAGTACCTTGTTTTGGTTGTTTCCATCACACTTAAATTCCATTAATGGCTATATTCAAATATCTATTACCAATTCAACCTATTTCTATACCTGATTTGTAAAGATATTAACTTTTTATGTATATATATTTAATCTTAATGGATTAATATTAAATAAATAATATAATTATCTCTTCCAAAATCATATGCATCTTGTTCCTTAGGACACATGGATAGAGAATAAATTGGTTCATAGGTGATCTAAATTATCTCTCACTACGTTATTCATAATGAGCACCCTCCTTATAAATATCATACATAATACCCTTCTTCATAACCTATGTAAAGGAAATATAATAATGGCTGAGATCAGATTCTCTGTAAGGGTAAAAAGTGAGATGTCAATGACAACTTAAGAATAATTAGAGCATAAGGTCATAAAAATATGAGACTAACATTATAAAACAATATATTGTATATCATAGATCATAAAGTAGAGTCCTAGAATAAATCATGGTAGGTCATAATATAAGAATCATAAATTAATAAAAACATGATCCATGAAAGCATAATATTTCCATAAGACATGGATTTGTGGAATACACTTAAAAAATAAAACTTATGTCAAGTATAACACCAAAATATTCAATGGTATTTATATTCTTAAATAAATTCAATTTATTTGATGGATTACATTTCATTCAACACCTGGCTTAAATGAACTATGATATACTATTAAATATTAACATGATTTTTGGAATAGTTATGTGACTGTTAGGAATAGTAATGTGATAGTTAGGAATAGTAATATGGCCCAAAAAATAATATCCTCATATATGAAAGTGTAAATAAAATTTATGGATCTCCAAAATGAAAATATAATATATTCATACCATGGAATAAGAAAATAAATGTTTTAAAATGTTTAATTAAGTATTGGTATTTTTGTAAAATGTTAATATTTATTTAAAATTTTATAATTAATATAATGTTTTATAAGAAAATTTATTTTCATAAAATAGATTCATCCAATAATAGTAGTTTTTATTTTGATTATAATATAATTTTATGAGACTATAATTAATTTTTCAAAGTGTCATAAAATCAGTTATAATAATAAAATTAGTATTTTTTGAATAATTCTGACTTTAATTAAAAACAAAATTTCTCATATTTAGAAAACAAATTTATAAAATTGTTTCCATTTTTGAAATCTTCATGTTGAAAAATGGGTAGGGTGATTTATTGGGATTTTTCTGAAATAGTTGAATTTTTGGGAATATTGAAATACAATATTTTAAGATATTTAATATTATAAGTTTAATGATGAATTATTGAGTCCTAGATGATGCATGAATGAGGTAATCACCCATTAGTTAGAAATAACATGCACTAGTTAATATACTTAGCCACAATGATCAACACTATTCATAATCTTGAATCAAAATAATAAACTAATGAATAAAATAATCAACAAACACACCTCACAACCCTATAAATACCACATGTCACAATCCCTTCTCCTCACATGTTATATGACTTAAATCATGTGAAACCCCACCAATAAACCTTGTTCCAATGCATTATTTTATTAAGTTGGCTTATTTACAAAGAAATAAATCCCAAAGACTGATCAGTTTAACAGTATTGGAAAGCTAGATTATATACATGATAACCATAATACATTAGGAAATAGTAAATAAAAACATGATACATAATAAAAAGAAATAATCAAAATAATTTAAATCTTATTCAAATATTTATTTTTCATGACATCAGAAAATGAAACATAATAAGGGTGAGCTCAAATGTTTATTTAGGGTAAGTAAAGAAGAAGCAATAATAAATAAGTGAGAATAAATTAACATGGTAAGGTAAATAAATAGTAAAGCATACCAATAAATGAAATAGATAATAAAATATCATTATGTAAAGGTAATAAATTGATACTCATGCCATCTAAATCAATAAAATGGGAATTAAATGTATCCATAGATATGTCGATGTAAAATCTCATGGATGCATAATAACTGATTCCAAATGATGGACATTATTAGTTATTGGACACCATGTTTCCTAGGTACATGGGACCTTAAGAATCAAGACCTTTCACAAGATTTGTTTGAATATATAGGGTAAAAACCACATTAATTTTCCAAATAAGTCATCTCTTAATACTACCAATGCATCAAGGGACTATCTATAACCAGGCCCACCCATGTAACACCAGTCCAAAAAATTACTTATATTAAGGAACAAAATGCCTTATAAAAATATCCACATTTAATAAAAGATATGTGTTTTTCAATAATTATTTAGGTTAGGAAAAGTAAAAACAATGTTTTTGACATTAATTAATTGAAATACCATCGAATGATCATAAGAACATTCTTGAGGGATATGACATTTTAAACATTCCAATGTGTCCCATACCACATTGAAACATTTAAATCATAAACCCCATGAAGGAATAAAATTAAATGAAACATATAATATCATGAGAGTAAGGATATTCCTGATATAAAATGCAAATTTTTAGTAACTACACCAAATAAAAGTGAATTGGTGCATAATAACAAATAAATCTCAATGAGATATAAATTGAGATGAAATACCTTACCTAAACCTTCCGTTTTGTTGTGTGGTATTCATCATACTTTATATTGGTTAAGAAAATGTTACTAACATATTTCATAACCATACTTATGTTAATAATATCATATATTAACTTCTTATAATATTTTATTTCCCTTTTGTTAGCACTCTTTGATTATTTTAACTATTTGAGGTGTGAATTGCCTTGTTTTATCAGATATGTTTTGACTTGTTACTTGTTGTTCACATTTTTAGATAATTATTTCATCACATATACTATTTAAAATATGAATTAATTATCTTATATATTTTTTACATATGTATTTAGAATATTTCATAATATTTGATGATAAGAAATGAAGTACACCAATCATGGAGATGGTAGGCCATACGTACACATGAACACTACTTTCATTTCATTGTCATATTAATGGAATGAAAAATAAATAATAAAGATGTATATTATAATTCCATTATAATATATATTTTATATAATTATTTTTTTATTAAAATAACCCTTAATACATTTATTCTATACCGTGAATGAATCACATCTCTTTGAGGGGGTGGTAGTCCACACTTCCTCAAATGATGATATCGTATCAATACAAATTGGGAAGTATTAAAGGTATATGTTATTAAGGGATTAAATAAGTAAAAAGACTTAATAAAAATCATATATTTCATATATAAATTTATATTTTTCATAACGTACACTATGAGAGGTGGTAAAAAAAATGAAAAATCATCATTTCATGAAGAAATAGTTCACCGTACACAGAAACAACATGTCTGTTACCCATTAGATAGAGGTGTGTGTATGTTTAGGTACACATAATAACATAAAATATCATATTTTATTTATGATACTATTTTTTTATTTATGTATGGAATAAAAATAGTACAGGGAGTGGAGAATAAAATGAAAGAAAAGAGATTTTGGGAAAAAGTTACCTTAAAATTAGGTAATTCGTTTTGATTTATACCGAAGGGATTCTTTGGAAGGATTTATTCTCAAATATAGGCTTAAAGTTCTAAGGTAGGGATATTTTAAATCTATTTGGTTAGAAATTGAATGAACCTATGTGGTTTGAGGGGTTTGAGTATGGGGCATAGTGCTTGCCAATTTGAAGTAGACTGGGAGTGACACTCTTGTGAATACCAAAAGGTACTCATTAATGGGAAGTGTAAATTACTTAATGTACCTAAAAAAATTGGAAAAATTTATTTAATGGAAATAATGGTCTATTGAAACTTAAAATAACAAAAATATGTGTATTTTAATAATTTAATTCCTTAAATTTTAAGATTCCCCAATTTTATCATTTTGGTTTTTACTGAAGCATCTAGTATTATAACCTAAGTAATTTGACAATTAATAATAAATAAAAGTGATATTTATTAGAACCAAATATCCACTAAATTATCACTTCTATATATAATTTATAAAATAAAAATTCCTTGTTTTAATAAAAATAATTTAAAACAAGCGTAGGTGACACACTAAATCATTGCTTAACCCCAGATTGTGTTAACAATGTTTTTACATTATATGGGTCAATATGTTAATTATAAAAGATTAATTTATACTTTAATATAATATATTTTATTTTTATTAACCCTTAAAAATCACTTATTAGAATATTATATTTTTAATAATTTTAAATCATTTAATATAATATCATTTATTGAAAAATAACAATAATGTCAATTTTGACATTATTTATTTATTTTTAATTTTATAATATCAAAAAAATATTATAATTTAAATATATTAATTTTAGAGCTGCGTTACATGATATAGTCATCTAAAAAATAAATAAATACCATAAATTAGTAGGTCACTTCACTTTAAATATTTAAAGTACCATTTCTTTTGGTTTCTTATTCACTAAATAATCACTATGTTGGCATTTCTTAAGAATTTTCTGCAACAAAATCATCTATAAAAATTATTGATAATTTATTATGATAAAAATTCCCATTTAACTTTAAAAAGTATATTTATGACCTAATACATGATATTTTTTTATATATATCAATGTTTTATAAATGTTAATGGTATAGAAAGTTATCTTTTTTTCCTTTTTCCTTACTTAAACTTTTATATCGGGCACTACTATTTCATAATTTCCAAATAATCCATAACCTTAAAACCAAGTGGTGATATGGTTTAATTATTATTCTAATATAGATTTTGGATAGGATTCCAGGTCATTTGGGTCCTTAAGATTAAGGTTTAATCCCTTATTATGATTATTCTTACCTTTATCACCGTAATTAATTTTAATCACATTCACTAATCTTTGCGATCAAATAATATGTTAATCTTATTAAACCATAAATATTGTATTTATTATAATAGTGTATTAAATTTTTTCAAAATTCAAACAAAAAATGTTGGAAAATTAGGTTAATGCTAATCCCTCACACATAGAGAGAAAGCAAGTTTTTAAAGTAGAAACATTCAAAAGTTCAATAAGTTAATATATGTAATTTCAATATAAAAAAGATTCCAAAGAAATCAATTATATTAATATAAGAAAAATTTATATATTTTGACTTTTAAATCAATTTGAAATATAATCTAACACTAATTGTTATTTAAAAAAAAAGTAGGTTTGAACTTAAATGCATAATTTTTCACTATTCATCAAGAAATGAAACTTCTCAGAAAATTAAAATAAACTAACCCTAAGATAAATTTGACATTAAAAATTCAAAATTGTTGTTTATTTTGAAAAATAAAATTTATCAAATTTAGTTTTAAAATAGGTGTGCTATTAAAATGCTGTAAAATCCAGTTTTGTGTGTAACATTAGCCAACTCAGTGTGATGTGTATCATAAGATACACATGGTGTTGAGTATAAAGAGAGAAAATATAATATTTATTCTTAAATGATAATATTGTAATGTATTTTAGTGTTACATTTTCCCCAACATAATTAAATTGCATCACCATAACCTAATGTTGACCCTAATAATGAAGGAATTGATATTTGAAAGTACTATTGTTGAAAAACCCAGATCATAAAGGGGTTTATACAACATTTACTTAAAATGAGAGAAGTGAAAGTATAATTATCATGTAACTAGGTTTCTTAGTAGGATAACATAGGTTTTAAATATAGACATGGATATAGAAGAATAATCTAACAATCATGTTCTAATGGAGAGTGCTAGAGAAAATGGTTCGAAGAATGTTAACAATTAAAAGCCCTAAATCTGTGATGATATAAGATTCCATTTTATTCATAAATAATTAAGGTAATATGATTGTTTTGGCGTTTCAATATCACTTTTCCTGGAGTTGAGGATTTATTTCACTATCTAAGAAAATACATACGTGGTACGTTTATTTAAGAACAGTCTTATCCTATAGTTTTACCTTGAACTATTTTTATTAAATATATTTTATCAAGATTAATTGTATAGTAATGTATTATATAAATCTCTAAAACCACATACAATGTATAAATTAAATCACTTTTGAAACAGTTAAATTTTACAAAATATTATGATCCAATAATTGAGAAAAAAGGTCATTGAATTTCCAAAATGAACATACCATTAGCCTTGAATCAATATGAAGTATCTGTTTAATCATTACATACTGAATATGTGAACAAATTCACCATGAATTCTCTTTAAATATGGTAATTACTTGGATTACCATAGAACCTTATTAAAAACACGCGTTCTTCCATATTCCTTAAGAAAGACACATGTTATTGGATATATTCTTTAAATCTAAAAGTGGTTTAAAACTTATTAATGATAGCATAGACAAATTTTATAGAAGCCATTAATGAGTTGTAATGTAGTCAGTACATATTCAAATAAATAATTTCTTCATCATTATCTCAACATTTTGAACATATTAAGGGTTTGATTTCCCTCAATCATGTGTTTTTGGAAAATTTTAAATTTCTACTGAATAAATTTTATTTGTACCATTCAGCATATGATCTCAAATATTTATTAAAAAATTATTTCTGTAGAATCCTTATATATTTAATAATTCATATAATGATAACATCATCAATGAAATACATTTACAACATATTTCATTGATCTAAATACATAAGTAAATTAATAATTTCTCATTGGTCGTATCAATAACATATTCTTGACCATGACACCATATCTTATTCAGAGGTATGTTTCCCTGATGCTTGGGGGATTCATTTGGGTAGACTTCCATATTATTCAGTTGTAACATTGAATATCAGAATTTTCCTTCTTTACTTTGAATTCTTTTTCTTGGGGAACCATTTCATTGCACGGATAACAAACTCCCAATCCTTTCATGCATCTACCAGGGTGATTCTTTCAATAGTTACCACATGTTGGAAAATACTTCTTTCCCTTAATCTTATTTGACTCATTCCCTTTTTTATGGTGTTTATAAGATCTATTCATTTCTTAGTTTCCTTTTAAGGCATAGGAAAAGGATAATTCCTTCATTGTCTTGACAACACATAAAACTATTTCATCATATGAAGAAATTTTTTGAGACATTAGTAACCTTCAGAGACATGGCTTAAGTTATTCAAAGAAATGCTTAATATTCCATTCTGTTTTGTGTATGAAATTTATATCATACATTTCTGACCTAGTAAATGCAGTTTCATACTCTGAAACACCTTCTTCAATTTTTTTATTTAAACTAAGAAACCTTATCTACATCTTAATTTTCTAATCATGAGGTAAGTATTTACCAAAGAATGTATCCTTATATTTTATCCATTCCATGAGTTCTATTTCTTCTTCCTCTATATTATTCTATATCAAGGGCCACCATCGACCAACATCACCATGGATACAATACACCACAAATGAAACCTTTTCTATTTCACTACATCCTATGGATTTAAATATCTTCTCCAGAGACATAATCCATTTCTCAGATACAATTATATTAGTACTCCCACAAAATAATGGGGGTCTTCAACCGCATAAAGTGATCCAGTATAGGATATTCTTTCTGTGGGAAATGTTTCTCCATTTAGGAAAGGTTATTTATAATAACCTGACTAAGATTCCCTAATATATTCATATCATGCTCTGTTCCAATACAAGTAGTATTTTTTTCCTCATTATAGAAATCTATACATTTTCTATGAGTTCTGATAACATTTTTCCTTATAGGTTCCATTTATATATGATGGTATATAATGGTTTAGCTCTTAAAATTAAGAATTTTATATAACACTAAAAATGGTTCAGTACATAATAAAAATTTATGCATCATAATTCACATAATCATAAAATTTTTTTATTATGGGGGAATGTTTAATCTCAAATAATTTATAGTGGTAGGTAAAGAAAATGTGAACTATCCCATGCATATTATCTGAGAGTGTCAAACTAGGGGCGCAATAAGGATCGTTTTCATGTACCGTGTTACCCAGAATCGGGCTTGGGACACCTTTTCCTAGTTGTTACCCATAACTATATTTGTTCTTGAAGTACAACCACATGTAGTATCTAGATAAGTACATATTTCTAGGAATACACATATATTCAATACCTTAAGAAAATTCTTGGATGTTCTTATTTACTTATCATAAATTTTTATCTTAGGGTTGGGATACCTAATCTATGTTTTCCAAATCTAGTTTCCAAGGTTTCTAGAAAACATCCTTCAATACCAACCATAATAACTATACCCAAAAACTCGATACTGGTGCATTATTTTATACCATTGGCATGTTTATAAGGAAAAAAACCATTAAACACCGATTAGTTTAGAAGTCTTGGAAAGATAGATCACATACATGATACCTATAAATATTGGAAAATAGGAAATACAAACATGATACATAATAAAAATAAACAATATCCTTGAACACTTATTCACTGATTTATTCTTCATAACATGGGTAAAGGAATCATAATAATGGTGAGATCAAATTCATAGTAAGGATAAGTAAAGAGGAAGAAAGAATGAATCAATGAGAATAAATTATCATGGAAAAGTAAATAAATGAAAACACATTGCATTAATATATCTAGATAAGGCAATATCAATATAGAAAATTATGAAACTAAAACTCATTCCATCCAAATAAACAAATTAAGAATGAAATTTAGGCATAGATATGTTGAAGACAAATATCATGGATGAATAATAAATGAAGCAAAATGATGTAAATTCTTAATTATTGGATTCAATGCTTCCTAGGTACAAGTTACCTTTACTGAAATAGGTTAAAACCCCCTCTGATCTAGCCAAATGGTTCATCTCAAGATACTACCATTGCATCGAGGGGCTATCTATAACCCGACCCCAGCCGTGTCTTACCAATCCAAAGTATTCCTCATATTCCTGAACAACGTGCCTTATCAAAATATTTGCATTGAATAAAAGAAACAGATTTATCAATAATATCCTAGTGTAGGATAAGTAAAAATAATGGTTTTTGGCATTAATGAATATAAATACCATTGAAATATCATAAATTTTTTTTTGAGGGAGATGAAATTTTAAACATTCCAATTTTTCTTATACCACATTGATACATTAAAATAATAAACCCTATGAAGGAATAATATTTAATGAAATGTATAATATCATGATAATAAGTACTTTCATGATATAAAATATTAAATTTTCATAAATACACCCAATAAAATCGAATTAGTGCATAAAAACAAATATGTCTCAATGGGATATAAATTGAGAAAAAATCCCTTTCATTAACCATAATTTTTTTTGTATAGTATTTTTCATCTATTATATTGGTTAAAAATACCCAAAAAACTTATAACAGAGCCATAATCATTTTTATAATATCATATATTAACTTCTTACAATATTTTATTACCCTTTTGTTAACACTCTTTGCTTATTTTAACTATTTTGGGTGTTAATTTCTTAGTTTTCTCAAATATGTTTTGACTTGTTACTTTTTGTTCATATTTATTAGATCTTGATTTCATCATATAAATAATTTTAAACATGAATTAATTATATTATATATTATATACATATGTATTTAGAATACTTCATAATATTTGGAGATAATAAATGAAGTGCACCGTCAATGGAGACAGTAGGTCATATGTACACATGAACACTACTTTCATTTATTTTTCATATTAGAAGAATAAAATATAAATGAAAAATATGTATATTATAATTATAGTATCATATTTATGTTATATATTTTACATAGGTTTATTAATATCATCCTTAATGCATTCCTTGAATAGTGGGAACGACTCACATCACTTTGATGGGGGCGGTAGTCCACACATTCTGAAACGATGTTTTCGTATTGATGGAAAATAGTAAGTATTAATGGTATGTTTTAAAAAATGATTAAAAAGTATAAATAATTAATAAATATCATAAATATCATATATAAATATATTTTAAAACATAATTTCCACAATGAGAGGTGGTAAAGGAAAAATGAACAATCATCGTTTTGTGAGGTAGTAGTTCACCGTACACAGAAACATTATATTCATTACCCATTAGATGGATGTGTGTGTAAGTGAAGATATAATTCATAACATAAAAAAATCATAGTATATTGAAAATACTGGTGTTTTATTTATTCAAGGAATAAGAATAGTATAGGGATAGGAGAATAAAATTAGAGAAAAAATATTGTTTGAAAATGTTACCTTAAAATCGAGTAACTCCTTTTGTTTTATACAAAAGGGATTACATCGAAGGATTTATTCCAAAAGCGATGAATCAAGGTTAAGTGTATGGATGTTGGGAAGATATTTGGATAGATATTGTCTAAACCTAAGTGGCTTTATGGGAGTGATTAAGGGGTAGATTGCTTTCCTTTTTATAGTGGAGGGGGCGTGCCACTCTTCTAAATATCAAAAAGTATTCATTAATGGTATGTATTCCTTAGCTAAAGTTACTAAAAAATATAAAAAATATAGTAAAGGGTATTTATTTCATGAAAACCTTCAAAAACCATTAATCTGTTCATTATAATAATTTGGTTCCTTAACATCTTAGATTCCCCAATTTTATTAATTTGGTGTTTATTAAAGCATCTAGTTTTCTAATTTAAGTAATTTGACCATTAATAATAAAACTGTAATGAACTAGGTGTTTTTAAAATAATACCTTTTAATTTAAATTAATATTTATGAGTATTATGTTAATTTTATATTAAAGGGTAGAATTTTTTCCAATAGCGAACTCAACACGCAACAACAGGTTTCTCCGAAATCTTATGTTGCACACAACATTGAGTTATACCAAACAATATTACAATAATTTTATTCTTATTTTAAATAGTTTATAATGCCAAAAAATTGGGATAGTGGGAATGAATAATAACAACTAATTTTTGAAATATGGTTTACACATGTTTAAAAATTGATTCATTGGTTACCAAATTTATTATAAATTGAAATAAAAACCAATTGAATATAAATGATGTGTTTTTATGAAAACCTATTTAAAAGAGAATAATTGTGTTTATAAAAGCATATCACTCTTTATGGAGTTTAATTTAATTAAAAACAAATTTTATATTTAAAATTTAATGTTTTAAATTAATCTTATATATTTTCTTGATATAATATAAGAACAATATTCAATTTTTCAGATAAACGAAGTATTTTTCTAAAAATACAGTTTTACCTCCTTTTAATGGAGTATGATTTTTAAATTTAGTTTTTGATACCATTATATAATCTATTAGAAAAAATAAAACTCTTTTTTAGAGTCATGACATCAAAATTTACTTTTTATTAATTTTTTATATTTTTCTGATAACTATCATTTTTTAATGAATAATAAAAATACGTTAAATTTTAATTGAAAATAACTTTTTTCCATCTTGAGAATTTATATGGTTAAATTATATTATATAATGGGTTTAAAGTATAAATGGAATATATTTTTGTCATTAAATCCAATCATTTTAATTTTATGTAATTTCATATTAAAATTGGACATAAACACATTGCAATCTTTTGATAGTTTTTAGTTCTAACAAACACGCTTTTTGGTTTTGACCCCACGAATTAATTATAAATTAATTACTGTAACTTTTTTGTTTTGAATTTGGAAAACTTTATTCCATATTTGGAATCTTAAGTTTGAAATTGTGTAAATAGGTAACTTTTATTTTTGGACATTATGAATAGTAACTTCAGTAATTATTTTATTTACCAGGGTTAAAGGGTAAATCTGGTAAATAAGTGTAAACAATAATATTATAATAATATTAATCTACCCTAAAACATGTTGTAATACTATTATATGAAATATTTCAGACAATGGTAATCCTTTTTTTTTGATTTTGGGACCCCATGGAACCACATGGGAGTGATAATGACTTTTTATAATAAATAATTTAAAGTAATGAGAAAAATAACATAAACATGTATATTTTTACTAAACTTTTATTATATGGGGTTATATAAGTGATATATTAGACTATAAAAAGTAATTATGAGGCTAATAATATTTAATACATCATGATAATTTATTTATAATATTTATAAAATAAATAAATAAATTTAATTATGACACAATGATGATGTAGTGATTGCTTCATTGATAAAGGATTAAAATAAATGATAATATAAATATTAAAATAAATATAATTTGAATATTTTGAGGCCATACACAATTTTATGGATTATATTAACATCAAATATTTTATTTAATTCTTTTTGAAAGGAATTATGTTTGTATGACTTTAACAAAAATTAATTACATTATAGTGTCTAAATTGACAGAAATGAGTTTTTGAAACAAATACAATTTTATTTAATGATATAATAGTCATAAATATAAAATATTCTGAAAAATCACTTATATAATGTTAAATATGTCATAAATTCTCCCCTTTTGTGTCGCTTGGCATTTTATAGTAACTATAGTAACTATATATTACGAAAATACAAGAGGAGATGGTAAGAGTTAATGTTTTTATCTAATGGTTAGAGCTACAAGATAAGGTTAATTTTTTTACCTATAATAGTAGAAAACCTATTATTTGAGAGCACATAGACCCGAAATAATATTATCTTTGAAATTAATGTGCTTTTGGCAATTTAAAACCAAAAATCATTTTATAATAAGATAATATTTCAATACCATCCTAAAGTGCTCCTCCTCCCTCTTATAAAAGGCTATAACCTCTACCAAATTACTCACACATATCAAGACTCTTGTATCTTTAAAATTATACTAAAAAAAGCTCCCAACACCCCAATGTTCCTCCTAGAATCCTTAACTTGCACATAAGGCAATTTCATAAAGCCTTTTTGGCTCAAATAAAAAGAAGTTACCTGATTTAGAGGTAACATATTCTCTCTCGTTCCTTTATTTTATTTACCTTATCCACTCCCTATGATATTAGTATTTTTATTTGATTAAATAAGAAAACAAATATCCTAAATATACTTGGATGTTTTTATGATAATTATTTAAACTAAAATTACAAACACCTCTATATAATGGATATGAACACACAGTTTCTATGGACGACGAACTACTGCTTGATGAAATGATGACTGTTCAATTTTATCCTACCACATCTCATGGTGTCCATTTTGATGGAACTATATTTAAATATAATTTATATATGTATATTATTTATGTTGTTTCAATACTTCTATATTTTTCATTTAAATCTTACCTTTATACTTTCCATAATGTGTAAATAAAATAATTTTATTTGAGTAAGTGCGGACTACAACCCCTCAAAGTAATATAACTTGTTCTTTCCATACATAGAACATATAAAGGATGGAGTTAATGAACATATGTAACACATAAATATGATATTATACTATAATTATAATATTCTTATGTATCATTTTGTTTTCATTTCTTTAAATATGAAAAAGAAATGAAAGTAACATTCATGCATACGTACAACTTACCATCTCCATGAACAATGCAATTCATTTCATATCTCCAAATGTTATGGAATATTATAAATACAGATATACTAGATATAAATACATATATACTAGATTTATATGAAACTTAAATCATGAATAATATTATGGATATGATGTTCTTTTGAATACATGGACAATTTACATCAAAACAAGTTCATTTTCAACTCAAGTACAAAATATCTACAAAACGACCGATATGAACTTAAATAATTATGTAATTTTTATAACATGATGATAAATAATATATAATTATTAATAAACTTGAACAAGGATATGAATCAAGTATAAATTCAGATAAGTTTATTATTCATGAATATAAATAATGAACAAGACAAGTCGGACTCATGGTAAGGGAATTCGTCTCAATCTCCTTTCATCGAGGAATATTTCGGTTTATACACAACCTTTTTTATATGGTTTATAATTATAATGTTTTTATTTTATTTCATTCAAAACTTTTCAAAATGAATCTTTTGTTTTATTAAGGGTTTTACTTAATAACAAAGGGAATTTTTCTTTTTAACGTACGCGATGACAACGACCTTTCAGATGCCATGAGAATTATATGATATTTAACTTCTTTAAAAAGACGTATTGTTTTTAAAAGGAAAATAAATACCACATACCATTTTTAAATATTTTCAGATCAAAAATGGTTTTGGGAAAGCATTGATTATGTCAATATCTTGATATGATATATTGTTATTACAATGTGGAAATGTTATCTTTTTTTAGTATTGTTTTATGTGTTATGGTTATGTTATGGTTCTTGGGAATAGTTTATGTTTACAGGTTGTTATGTTATAAAAACAAGGTGGGGGAACCCAAGATAGATCTCCAATGATTTGGGTAATGAGATGGAGGTAAATATTAATGTTTCTCCTAAGAGATTTAGGGAATATACTGTGATGTGTATTCCAAACGTAACTCCTTATGTAGCTATGAAAGTTGCAATGTATGTATGTTTTGGATGCTATAGGTTACCATTATGATTTATTATTTCATTGAGTTATTCATAAATATTATTATTTGATGAGGTAGGTTAAAGAGAATATGTTTTATTAATTAAAATCATGATTTCATTGATTTGTATATATTCATGGACTAATGATTTATTTTCTTATTTTATAGCCCTTACTGAGATTTTTATTCTCATCCTATGTTTTTGAAACGTTTTTAACAGTGTATAAGGAAGGGTAAGAGAAATGAATAACTCAAGAAGATTTTTATCAAGAAATTAATTCTTTTTTATTTAAATATTTTTATTATAGTGAAAAAGTTGGATAGAGTATTGTACATTATAATATTTGAGATATAATGTAATAGTTATGGCCTAATTATCTAAAACTCTAAACCTAAAAAGATCCTCAATGTGTATTCTTGAATTAACTCAATATTATGTATTATTTAAGGATGGGGCCTTATAGTTGGTATCATAGATTATTTTAGATAACTTTATAGGTTCGGGTGTTATTTAAGCATATGTGACATGTTTTATATAACCACTGTGGTTAGAATATTAGAAAGATTCATAGTTATTTTAGATAAATTGAATGAGTTTAAGATAACATGAATAATTAAATCTTATAATTACCCTCTTCATACAACAGTATATTATGATTTTCCTGATATACTCACACTGACCTTTTTTGTTTTAGTAAATGGCTGGATCTAGAAGGCACTAAAGTAATAATGGATGTGAAGGGAAATGTGATGGTTTTCTCAATAGGAAACTGAATGATATGGGAGTGGTAATAAGAACTATTATGGTTATTCTTAACCAACTATATGGAGTCATGATTGACCACTTGAACCTTGATTATTTTTCTAAGGAATCTTATATTTGAGAAATGAATTTCTATGGATGTTAGGTAATAATCATAAGGTAAGTATATTCACAAACCTATGTGTCAATGATGTGGAAAGAAAAACCAAGGAAAATTCTTCAAATAGACGAGAAGATGTTACATACGTGGTAATGAAGGTCATAAATCAATAACATTCTATAGAAAAAGGAAGATTTCAATTGACTCTAAGAAAGGGAAGGAAGTTATTTTCTAAGGATCAATTGAATTTTTAAGATTTGGTGAGCATAGTCATTATGGAAATAGATGTTTTATAAAGAAGTTTTGGTAACAGGATTAGTAGGACCATATAAATATATTTTTACCGATAACTAATTCCATTCCAATTGAATATGATGAAACTAAAAATAACCTATGAAAGTTATGGATTATTTTTAGCTCATGTTTTGACATTATTGAATCTTAGGACTTTATGTATGATTTTGTTTAAAGGAAAGAAGTATAAAAGAATAAGCTGAAAAAACATGGATAAAAGATCATGAAGAATGTTTGATGATTAATATGTCTACATTTGATGAATTGAAGAGTTAGGCGAGATTTATAGATGATGATATGTTAAAATGTATTAATGATGGTATTACTTTGGAAGAATTCTAGTATTATTAACCTATATGTTTTATTGAGGAAGAATTATATTTTATTTTATGGAAATTTTTATAAATAACCATTAGGGTTTATATGATCCTTGAATTTGAGGAAATTACATGTTATTACTTTTTGGGATACAAAATGAATGGTATTTGATAACCTTTGTGGATAAAGCTGGTTATGGTAAATTTTTAGGAAATTATCATATTTTTGAGAATGGTATAATAATGATACGGTTTTACAAAAAAGACAACCTAAAGGATGGATGACCACCCATCGTGTTTGGTAAGTCCATGGGGATCGAACATAAAACCAAAGTGCATCTGAGATTTATGACCTACCACTGGCCTACATGATGTTCCTGGTTAGTAAGAATTATACTTTTTTGTTAAATGATTTTATGGATCAATAATAATTTCATTTTGGAAATTATATTTTATCAAATGGATATATTTTATATAGGAAAAATATTTAGTAATTAAGTGATAAATGTTATTTTGGAATATGTTTTCTATTTTGGGAACACTATATACCAAAGAAAAATAGTACACTATGAGATTTTTTGAGTAGTATTGGTTGAATTTTATTTTGGAAGAATATATGTTTTTATTGTGGACAAATGTAGATTTGGGTTATTTTTGTAAATGATTAACCTACCATCGATAATATGTGATTAGGTTAATTACTTTTAAGTATGATATTTTCAGAGTTTTCGATGTTATTTGGATAGATATATCGTGAAAGAGCAGGTGATCAAATCCTTCTGAATTTTTGGGTTTCAATCTTAGGTTGGATTACATTGAATAATTTTTTGGAAAATTGTTTATTGATTGGTCCTTATTGAAATTTGGGGTATTTTTTGTTGAACTTTGGAGATTAAGATTAGAATCTCATTTTATAAAGGATTATTCATTTTTGGGGATAATCAGATCTTGTATTAACCATTTTGGATTTGGTTAATATTTCAATACACGATTAAAATACAGTTAATATTTTGAGGATTATGTGATTATCTAGAAGTTGATAATAGTTTTTTAGGTGTGAAAAAGTCACATTTAATACTCATCGTTTGGAGAAATTATGAGTTTGTGGTAGATATTTATTAAAGAATGAAACTTTACTCGAAAAGTATGTATGTTTCTTTATGTTCTTAGGGTATCTCATAAATAAATTTATCAAACATATGAAAAGAACCCTAAAACAGAAACTTTTTCCGTTTAATTTTACTACCGTGAAATAAAATAACATTTAACCCATCATAAGTTTCAGGTTCTCTGATAGGTAAATTTCTCCAGATCATATTTCCCATCACTGTCCATCAGAACTTGATGATTAGTTTTTCTTCCATATCTTTTTTTACTACATGGAATCATAGTATGTGTTATATCAGGTTACCATTGTACTTCTTTTTCTTTATTTAACATGATATTTTTATTTAATCCTTTTCTAATATGGGATTTTCAATGATGTTTCCAAGCCCAATTTAAAAATTTTGAGGATGAAATTTCCAAAACGGGGGAATTATGTAATGACCCAAGTATCTATAGAATGATAATTTTTCATATTATTAATATTTATAAATAATATGTTAATTTTACATTAAATTAGATAAATTTTTTTGATAGCGTACTCGACACGCAACAATGGGTTTCTCTGAAATCTTACGTTGCACACAACATTGAGTTATACCAAAAAATATAACAAAAATATTATGATTATTTTAAATTGTAGTTAATGCCTAGCCATTGGGATGACGGTAATGAATAGTATTAATTGAAATTTTAAATATGTTTTATGCATGTTTAAATAATGATTCATTGGTTACCAAATTTAATAGAAATGGATATAACAACCAATTGAATATAAAATATATGTTTTTATGAAAACCTATTTTAAAGAGAATAATTATGTTTATAAAAGCATATCACTCTTTATGGATTATAATTTAAGGAAAAATATATGTTATATATTCAATGTAATGTTTTAAATCCATCTTATATATTTTCTAGATATGATATAAGAACAAAATTCATTTTTCTTGGATAAAAGTATTATTTTTTTAAAAATGCAATTATAGTTCCTTTTGATGGAGAACCCTTTTAAAATTTATTTTTTGACACCTTTATATGATCTATTTGATAAAATAAAATACTTATTTAGAATAGGGACATAAAAATTTACTTTGGATGATTTTTTTATATTTTTATGATAACTATAATGTTTTGATGAATAGTAAAAATATGCTAAATTTAAATTGAAAACAACTTTTTCCATCAAGATAATTTATTTTGTAAAATAATCTTATTTAATGGTTTTAAAGTATATATGGAACATATTTTTATCATTTAATCAATTTTTTATTGTAATTAATTTCATATTAAAATTGGATATAAAAACATGTCAATCTTTTGATAGGTTTTACTTCTTAAAAACACGCTTTTTGGTTTTGAAAATAAGAATTAAATTTAAAATATTTACTACAGCTTCTATGTTTTGAATTTTAAAAAATAGATTCCATATTTAGAATCATATGTTTCAAATTGTTTAAATGGTGCCTTTTACTTTTTGATATTATGAATAATAAATTTAGTAATTATTTAATTTACCATGGTTAAAGGGTAAATCTGGTAAATAAGGGTAAAAAATAAAATTATAATAATATTAAACTATGAAAAATAGTAATAATCCTATTCGATGAGATATTTCTAACAATGGGAATCCTTGAGACTTTTTCTCACCCCATGGATTCACTTTGGAGGGATAATGAAATTTGATAATAATTAATTTAAAGTAAAGAGAAAAATAACATAAAAATGCATATTTTTTACTAAAACAATTATTATTTGGGGTTATATAAGTTATATCATCAAATATAAATAGTAATTAGAATGATAATGACATTTCATACATCATGTGCTTTTGTTTGTAATTTTAAGACAATAAATAAATAAATTTAATTATGAAAATTGATGATACAATGATTGCTTCATTAATAAAGGATTGAAATAAATGATTTTGTAAATATTAAAATAAATATAATTTGATTATTTTGATGTCATCCATTAAATTTTGGATGATATTTAAATCTTATATTTGAGTCAATTCCATTTTATATAAGGAATCAAGTTGTTATGACTTTAACCAAACTCAATTACTTTATAGTGTCAAAATTGACATAAATGAGTTTAAAAAAAATAACTTTTATTAAATGATATAATAGTCCTAAAAATCTGATATTTGGAAAACTGACTTATATAATGTTAAAAATGTATTTAATTATCTACTTTTGGGTCTATTGGCATTTTATAGTAACTATAGTTACTATATATTATGAAAATACAAGAAGACATGATAAGAGTTAGTGTTTTTAACTAATGGTTAAAGCTATAAGATAAGGTTAATTTTGTGAAATAAACATGTCTTGAACCTATTGGTTGTGACGATATCGACCCAAAAGCATCTTATATTTGAAATAAATGTGTTTGGGATCATTTTAGACCGAAAACTATTTTATAATAAAATAATATTTCAATACCTTCCTAAAGTGCCCCTCCTACCTCTTATAAAAGGCCATAACATCTAACAACTCAGTCACACATCTCATGCCTCTTTTCATGTATAAATTCTGATAAAATAAGTTCCAAACATACTACCTTCCTCCTAGAAGTCTTACATTAGGAATAAGAAAATTAAAGAAATATTTTTGGCTCCTATCAAAAGAAGTTACCCCATTTAAAGGCAACATCTTATCTCAAGTTTCTTTCTTTTATTTTCCTTCTCTACTCCATATTATATACTTATTCTACGATTAAATAACAAAACAAGTAAAAGAAATATACTAGTATGTTTTCTTAATAAGTATTGGAACTAAACTTACATACACCTCCATATAATGGATATGAACATAATGATTCTATGGACAGTGAACTACAGCCTCACGAAACGATGATTGTTTAATTTTCCCCTACCACCTATCATAGTGGCCATTATGATAGAACTGTATTTATATATGATATATATTATATTTATATTTTCTCTATACTTCTGTAATTATTTATTTAAATTACACCTTTATGATTTCTATAATGTTTAAATACGATAATTTAATTTGAGGAAGTGCAGACTACCACCCTCTCAAAGTGATAGGACTCGTTCCTTCCATATATGGAATGTATAAAGGATGGTGTTAATGAACATGTGTAACTTATATAAAATATGATATTATACTGTAATTACAATATACCTATGTATAGTTTAGTTTTAATTCCTTTAAATATAAAAAATAAATGAAAATAGCATTCATGCGTACATACAGATTCTCTTCTCCATGAACGTTGCACTTCATTTATTATATCCAAATGTTATGGAATATTCTAAATACATATATACTAGATCTAAATACATATATACTGTATATATATGATACTTAAATAATGAATAATATTCTAGTGATGATATAATTTTGACTATATAAACAATTTACATCAAAATAATTTTATTTTTGACTCAAGTACTGAATATTGAAAAATGACCGATATGAAATTATATAAATATGTAATTTATATAAAATGATGATAAGTAATATAAAATTAATAATAAACTTGAAAAATGATATAATGAAAGTATAAATTAACCTATGTTTATTATTCAGGAATATAAATAATGAACAAGACAAGTCATACTCAAGGTAAGGGACTTCGTCTCAATATTCTTTCATTGAGGCATATTTTTGTGTATACATGACCTTCTTTTATATAGTGTATAATTATATCATTTTTCTATAATTTCATTTAGTGTTTTTTTAAATGAATCTTTTGTTTTACAAATTGTTTTAATCAACAACAATGTGAATTCTTCTTTTTAACATATGCGGTGACAATGAACATTCCACCACTGCAAATATTATGTGATATTTGGATTCCTTAAAAAGCCCTAATCTTCTTAAAAGGGAAAAAATTATATACACTATTTTTATGTATTTTGGTATTGAAAATGGTTTTGATAAAGCATTGACTATGTCAATATCTTGAAATGATACATTGTGATTGCAATGTGGAAATCTTATCTTTCATTTATTCTTGTTTTATGTGTTATGAATATGTTATGATTATTAGGAATTATTTATGTATATGGGTAGATCCGTGATAAACCAAGGGCGGGTGAGCCAGAGATAGTACTATAATGAATTGGGTAACATGCAGAAGGTAAACATTAATGTTTCTCTTAATATATTTAGAGAATATAATGTGATAGTTATTTAAAATGTAACTCCCTATGTAGTTGTGAAAGTTACAATGTAATTATGATATAGATTTCACAAGTTACAATTATGATTTATGTTTTATATGATTTATTCATAAACCTTATGATTTTATGAGTTATTTTAAAGATATTATGTTTTATGAGTGAAAAGTATGATTTCATTTATTTGTATATATTTGTAGACTAATGTTTTACTTCTTATTTTATAACACTTACTGAGGTTTTTATGATCATATCGTGTTTTTAAAATATTTTTTACTGGATATAAGGAAGGATAAGAGAAAGGAAGAATTCAAGAAGATTTTTATCATGATAATAATTCTTTTTTTATTTAAGTAATTTTGTTATTGTGAAAAAATTAGATAGAGTAGAAGTTTCTACATTGTAATATTTGAGATGTAATGTAATAGTTATGGACTAATTCTTTAAAACACTAAACCTGAAAAGACCCTCAATGTGAATTTCAGACTTAACTCAATATTATGTAATGTTTATGGATGGGGCCTATAAAATCAAAGTGAGATTTATTAGAAAAAAATATCCAATGAATTATTAATTTTCTAACTAATTTCTAAAAATAAAAAACACATGTTTTTTATAAATTAACTTTAAAAATAGCGCATGTGATGCCCAAAAACATTGTTTAAACCCAAACAATGTTAATAATGTTTTTACAATATATAGGTAAATATATCAATTATAAAAGATCAATTGATCAATTAAAAGACAATATTTTATATATAATAATAATTAAAAAACACATGTTAGAATATTGGATTTTTATTAATTCTAAATCATATAATAAAATATCATCTGTTGTAAAATAACAATAATTTCAATTTTGAAATTATTTATTTATTTTTAATTTTATAATATCAAAATAATTTTAGAATTAAAATATATTAAATTTACAGTTTGTAACATGATATATTCATCTAAAATAAAAAATAAATAAAATAACTCTATCAATTCACTTCAATTTTAATATTTATAGTATCATTTATTTTAGTCGGTTAATAATCAAATAAACACTATATTGGCGTTTCATAAGCATTTTTATTAACTAAACAGTCTATAAAAATTATTGATAAGTTATTATGATAATAATAACACATTTATCCATCAAATGGGTATGTATAACCGAATATATTATGTTTTTACATATATATATGTTTTATAAATGTTAAAGGTAGGAAAGTCCCGTTTTTGTCTTTTTTCCTTAACCTTTTCTATTTCGAACTTACATTTCATAATATACCAATAACCCATAAAATTCAAAACATGTGTGGATAGTGTATATTTATTGATATAAAATGGATATTTTACAAGTTTATAGGTCATTTGGGTCCTTAATATTAAGGTTTAGTTCCTCATTAAGCATAATCTTGACATAATCAGTGCAATTAATTTTAATCAAATTCACTAATATATTTAGTCAAAAATTTAGTTGATCTTATTTGGCCCAAAATATTGTGATGAATAAAAAATTGTATATAAAATTTTCAAAATTATAATAATATAAGTGGTAAAATTAATATTAATGTTAATCCCACACACATAGTATGAAAACATGTTTTTAAGTAGAAATGTTCAAAAGATCAATAAGTTTTTATATCAAATTTCTATATAACAAACTATTCTAATGACCTACATTGGATTAAAATATGAAAATTAGATCTATTATGAATTTAAAATAAATTTAAAATATAATTTAACCTCAATTATTATTTAAACAAAAAGGTAGTTTTATCAAAAATGCAGTATTTTTTACTATTCAAAAAAAAAATGAAACTTCTCAGAAAAATACATAACATTTTCCCTTAGTTAATATTGAAATTAAAAATTCAAAAATGATGTCTATTTTGAAAAATAATTTTTTTAAAATTTCCCAAATTTAGTTTAAAAATTTGTGCATCGTTAAAATGTGGTAGAACCCAGTCTTGCGTGTAAGGTAAGCTAACTTAGTGTAGTGCGTAGCATAAACTTAACATGGTGTCATGTATAAAAGAGAAAAAATAATATTTATTCTAAAATAAAAATATTTTAATCTATTGGGGGGTTAAATATTGTCTAAATTATTCCCAACTAACTTTCCAAGCCTATTCCCCACGTCCAAGACCTACTAGTCTTACCAAAAGTCAAAATCAATGTGTCTTAAAGAGGTTCCCTATGAGAAAATATTATATAGGTAAAATACTCCTTCTTTGTCTTTAATTTTTTTTCTTTTCTTATCCAATCCTCACCTCCCCTTATACAAATAGTCATAGAAACTCAATTTTCATATATATACTAGAAATTTATTTTTCTAATTGAATATATATCATCAAATCTCTCCTCTTATCCTTTTATTTTAACAATGAAAACATCGTTTGTGATGTGTTGATTCTCTGCCTTCATTAATGATGAGTTTTTATTTTCTATTAATGCCTTAAAGGATGGTAAAGAAACCATTATTGTGGATAAATAATAATATTATATGTAAATTTAATCTTTTTTAGGTTCTAAAACTAATATATAAACATAATATTAAATAATAAAAAAATAGTTCATAATGATAAAAAAACTAGAAAAATTAACTAAACATTTGTCATCAACATTTTATCAAATGAATCATACTCATATCCAAAATATAAATGATATATGAAAATATTTAAATTCATGGACATATATTAATATCATTTCATTATACTTCTTGTGTTTTGATTCCATTTTACAAGAACTCACAAAATTATAGAAATGGGAACAGACCATAAAACCATGAAACTAATGATCCCAGAACAACAAAATTAAACATTATAACTCATTGAAAATGCCATAAATATACTTAATAAAATTATAATATGTATAATATATGTTTAATAGGTTCTTAATTAATTAATTCATTAATCCGGATTGATTATACATGACATTAATTATAAGTGAAGAATGATTTTAGAAATTAAGTAAGTCTTTATCTCATCTCACTTTAAATTATTTTTGAAATATTCCATATTAAATCATTATTTATTATCTATGGTGTATATAATTCCCTTTAGTATATCATATCATGAATATATTTAACTTAATGGTATTCAAGGTTTCATTATATTTTCATTAATTGAATGGGGTATATGATTTGACTGATTAAAAGGTGGTAACAATTTTTTATCTCACATTAATTTCTATAGGACATAAGCCATATTCATAACCTATTTACATTGTGTACTTACCGTTTTATTTATGAGAATAAATCATTAAATATTTCATTTAATATCTATATTTCTTGATTTATAGACATGATTATTGTCTAAGTTGTATACCATTATTACATATAATGTTTACTTTGAATGTTATTTTAACTGGGGGAATATTGATAAATCCATATTCTCAACTCAATATAGTTATTTTGATAAGGAATATCATTGATAAATTAAATATATGTATGATGAATTCTGTGGGCTTGTAGTAACGGTTGGGTATTGACATTATATAACCCCTATATTAATTGAAAGGTCCCATGAAACAAAATAGTTAGTGAAAAACCCTTCACATTTGTATCCATGAAGAATTAGACTAATTTCAAACCACAGACTTAAACCATCATATTAAAGGTATTTATTATCGAGGTTCATTTTCCAGATACATTACATCCAATAATTAAAAATTTATTTAACTAAATATTCATTCATTTTCATCCATGATATTTTCACTATGAAAAAATATATGTATGCAAAACATTCTCTAGTTATTGATTAAATTGATTATGTGTTCAATTATTTTCATTTCTATATCGATTATAACTTATTGATTATTATTCACTTATTATTGATTAATGTTTCTACTATATGTAACATTTACTGAGAATTTAAGATCACCTCTTTATTTATTTTTATTCCCCCTGTTATGAAGATGAAATATTTGAATACAAGTCAAGGAAGAATTTTATATTGCTTTTTTATGTTTTATGCTTAATTACCAATGTAATAAAGGAACCATATATGTATCTAGGTCTTTAACTCTACTAAACTGATTGATTCTTAGTGATTTGATATCTTGTATCTATGACATTATAATAAAATAACCACTGATTCTAGGATACCGGGGCCAGGTTTGTTACAGTTGGTATCAGAGAAGGTTTAATAGAATCCTTGGGAAATAAATATTATATAAACATGAGAATTATAATAATTCCATATTGTGAATTTTTGGCTCAATACTCATGATGATTATGAGATAACTCAGTGTATTCCATTATTTAGTGATGAATCCAAATGGATGAAAAGGAATCAATACCTGTAGATAATGTAGGGATTTCACCACTGAGCATGTGAACACATATGTTGTTGTATTTGAGCAGATCATGACCATATTAGGACATATTACTCAGTATATAATGAATAACCATACTTCACCTATGTGTCATCATTTCATATGGAATAATCCCCTCTCCTTTACCAGGATATGTAATCTATTAGTAGCTAATTAATGGATCAGTACCTTGAATGTATATTACTGGAATTGGGATGTAATGAAAGGGAAAAGCTATTACTTGAGAAATATAGCCTCAAATGAGATGTTGACCAATAGTTTCCATTGATCCTAAATACAATGGAGGAAGATGAAATTGAAGAAATGGAATGGAGAACCTTTAAGGAAACATTATTTGAAAAATAATTCCCTTATAATAAATTAACTAAAATAACGAAAATATTTCTTAAATTAATGAAAAAATAATAAGTGAGTGTTGTAGAGTAAGAGAATACCTTCAAAATACTATCTTGGTATACTATAAATTACACATGTGATTTTAAAAAAAATATTGATTGTTTAACTAAAAGTATCAAGCCAATATTCGAAGGGAGATGGATTCTCAAAATGTTTCATCTTATGATGAAATATTATTAAGTACCATTCAAACAGAGAAGGAATTTTCTAGATCCTATATGTTCAGGGGAACTCAAGAGAATAATAGGTCATATGATAACCATAAAAAGGAAAATAATCAATAAAGAAGATGGGATCAAAGAAATTTTCATAATGTGACAATTGTGGAAAGAATATTCTTGGAAAAATCTTGAAATGAATGGGATTTTTTCATAAGTGCAGAGAAAAGGGTCATTAAGATAATGAATGCAAGGGGAATAAAAAAATCAATGATGTTCAATTATTCTACTATAATGAAATGGCTAATTATTCAAATAAATTTTAGAAGTGTTAGGGGAATAAACCAAAGAAGAGTTCAATGATAGATCTCTAAGCTTATGTGATCACTATATCTGGGGTAGAAGTACCCATTGATGTTGTGGTAGGTACATTAATCATATCCTCAAATTTACCCAATTTTTTAATTTTATTGTTGATCATTGGACTATTTTATATCTACCCAGTTTTAGAAGAAAAATATACAATTTACTTTTGATTTAATAAGATAGTAGTTAGTTAAAACTCATAAGGGAAGTCTCATTACAATATTGAGGTATCAGGAAGTCCCCATTATGACACATAAACATGCTCTATTTCCTAAACATATCATAATACCTATGGTTTACATTGATATAATCCTCGATATGGATTGTATCTCAAAATATTATGCATAAATTTATTACAATAAGGAAATTATGATTTGCGAGAAAGATGTATAACTCCTTATATTTAGTGTAGAAACTTCATCTTCTAATTTTTATGCCCCTGATAGCTCTATAGAATGAAATTCTAATGGAGGATGAGAATACAACATCAATTTATAAATAAGTTAAGAATAAAATTAAGGATGTAACTATTGTATAGGAATACATTTATTTATTTCCAGAGGAATTTCTTGGTCACCCCCAGAGCAAGACATTGAGATTACCCTTGATTTAATCCATTATTCCAGACTAATATCAAAGAATACTTACAGAATGTCCACTATTAAATTATTTGAGATGAAGAAACAATAATAAGAGTTGAGTGATAAGTTATTTGTTCGACCGGGTTTTCCCCATAGGAATCAACTATTCCCATTTTCAAAAATAATGATGGATCCATGGGGCTATGTATTGATTATAGAAAAATCAATAAAAATAGAATAAACAACAAGTATTATATTCCTTGCATGGATGATTTATTTGATCAACTTCATGGATCTCAATACTTTTCATAAATTTACATTTTTTGTTGATATCATCGATTATGAGTAATGAAGGAATTTATTCCAAAGATAGTTTTTTAGATGAGGTATTGAAATTTTTAGTTTACAATAATTCAATTTGGACTGACTAATGAACCATCAATTTTCATAAATCAAATGAACAGAGTATTCAAGGAATATCTGGTTGATTTCTTATTCTTAATATATGACATTATGGTGTATTCTAAAATATATTAAGACCATGATGTTCTCTTGAGGATCATTCTTGATACTATCATAAGGTAAGAGTTATACAATAAATTTACCAAGTGTGAATTCTGGATTTAGAAAATTTATTTTCTCAACCACATTATCTCAAAGTATGGACTATTTGTTCATATTGTAAAGATAAATGTAATCGATGAATGGAATAATCCAATAAACATAACTAAGGTATTTAGCTTCATTGCTTTATCAGGTTTGTATTAGCATCTCATTCATAATTTTTCCCGCTTTTCTAGCCCATTAACCAATATCACACGTAAAGGGGTTAAGTTCATATAGATAAAAGAATGTAAAGAATGTTTGATGAATTGAAGAGAAGATTAGTCAATGATTTGATTTTGACTCTACTGTAACAAAATTATGGGGTTTTGATATACAGTTATGCATCAAAGAAAGGATTGGAATGTTTCCTTATGAAAAATGACAAAGTTATCTCATATGCAAAAAGGTAGTTGAAGACTCATGAAAAAATTATACAACTCATGATATTGAGTTAGAAACAACAATATTTTCTCTAAATATATAGAGACACTATCTCTATGTTGAAAGATGTTGAGATATATACAGATCACAAGAGTTTGAAATATATAATTCCATATAATGAACTCAACATAAGGCAACAACAATGGATCAAATTACTAAAAAATTATTATTTCTCAATACACTACAACCAAAGAAAAGGAAATAATGTAGTATATATATTAATTAGAAAAAAACATGGTTTTATGACCTAAATGATGATTAAGAGAGATCATATGTTCATGTATTTAGTAAATATGAATATGGGAATTGTTTAGGAAGAGGAAACATCATTCCTTTTGCCACTTATTGTGAAACCATCTTCATTGTAATATATAAAAATATCTCAATATGATGTTCGAATTACTTGGGTTAGGGTTTTTACATCAAGGCTACCCACCAAGACTTTCAGAACTAGTTATACATTGAATAACCACCCATGTATGTGATTTTTTCTTTGAACATGGGACAACCTCCCATGTACCATCTTGTCTAGGCTTGGGATAACCTCCCTTGTACCCTCTATGATCATAGAAAATTAATAATTACCCAATTAATTAGAGGGAAATATAAGTCTCATCCATCACATTATCCATAAATTTATGTTCTACAAGATCATAAACCATCCCTCTTATAATAACCCATATAAAGTTAATGGTTATCATAAAAAGATCATCAGAAAATAATGCATTAATGAAACTGGTTTCATAAGCATATTTTCATCATAAATATAAAAAATCTAAAGAAATAACAAGGATGGTATAATTAGATAAAACCCTAATTAAATTCTATGTAACATCAAAGTATACCATATTATATGGATAGTTATTTTGAAAGATCACTTGGAATATTTATTGTGGAAAATAACCTATCCAATTTGAAAACACATATTTAAAATCTCAAAATTTCAAAAATACTGATGATTTTTTTATGAAATTAAACTTATAAAACCATATTGTAATCTTTAAATAATTTATAATTCATGATAGTTAAAAATACCGTTCATGTCCTACACATTAAGACAATGATTCATTTTACATTTATGATAAAAAGTTAAAAATATGTTGTTTTGAAAATTAAAATCCAATTCCTTTTGAACCATTTAAAAAAATAAAAATAAAAATGGGTATTTTTTTTAAAAAATAATTGGATAATAGTAAATAATTTCTTTAAAACTTTTTTTATATAACATAGACATGTAATAAAAATGGATTTAGATTTAAGAGCGAAACATATATCTGTTTTTTTCACTTAAAAGTATTATATATTTGGAATATTAATTACATAAAGAGAGGAAAATTAAAGGATAAAATTAAATCTAAAGAAATAACCAAATTATATAAAAAATAATTCATTTATTTATAGTTATATCATAATATAGCATCATTGGAATCATAATCATAAACAACCCAAATAGATAATGAGATTCTAGAAACAAGAACTTTACAATTTGGTAACCTTTAAATAATAATACCCATGATAAAATAACCTTATATTTGTACGTAAATACACAAAACATTCATGATAATAATCATAAAAATCATTCATGGTCATTATACTGACCACAAAAAAATACCCAAGTGGTGAACATGGCATGTGTCTCACAGAATTAAAAGTTCGATGAAAATCCCTTACCTTATGTTTCGAAATCCTTCTTACATGATAAAAAATAGTTTATATTTAATATATATTTATTATAAATATATTACATGAACGTAATTATATATATAATACTATATATTATTTACTTATGACTTTTTATAATCCATTTATTAACAATTCATTTTTAAAATCTCATTTTGGGTAATAATTACTTTATTTTTCAGGTATGTTTTAGTTTGGTATTTTTAGTCCTTTTACATTGACCATGGTTACATAATATCTAAATTTGAACCATGATAAAAATATAATATATATTAATTACATATGGATTTATCATAATCCATTAATGTAAAATATAGAAAATGAATTACACTTGTCATGGAGATGGTAGGTTGTATGTATACATGAATGTTGTTTCCATTTTCTTGATGGATGGAACTAATGGGGTTAAATAATATAAAAATTAAATTAAATATTATATCATATATATGGAAAATATTCATTAAATTTATCCTTATTACATTTCATGATAATAGTATTTTATAAACGAATCACATTGCTTAGTGAGGTAGTAGTCCACCATACACACAAGTGACGTTATCATATTATCCTAGAATGGAAAGTAAGAAGACATATGTGATATTATAATTATATAATAATAATGAGTCCTTTATATAATATATAATAATTATATCCATAATTATATATAGTCTTTAGAGGTGGTGTTGGAATATTAATTACATCACTTCGTGGGGCGGTAGTCCACCGACACACGATCAATGATTTCCTTTCCCATTTGATGTGAGAGAAGATAAATGTATGTCATTACATTAACATAATAAAATATCACTATATGGTAGATATTTATATTTTTATAGCTGAAATATTGAATGATATTATAAGGATTTATAGGAATGAATAAAATGAAAATGAAGGGTTAAGGACAATACCTCTTCATTGGAGAAATCCTTTAGGTTTACACCAAAATCCTTCTTAAGAGAGTTTCTTAACAAAAATAAAGACTCTAGTTTTGGGAGGGGGAGGATTAATGAATGTATTTGTGTCATTATTTTCCAAAACAATTTTATTTTTAAGTATGTTGAGAAGAGGAAAGGGGGTTCCCTTTAATATGTGGGGAGAGGTCGCATTTGGAATTTTTGAAAAGAAAACAATTTATCCATGATTCACACAGTCCAAAAGGCTATAAAATGGACCAAAATAAATCCTCAAATGGTATAAAGTATATAAATGGCCATCAAATTTAATTTTTACACATTTAAATGTCATTTTAAACCTTATCTTTTTAGTTTAACACCCCAATAATCCCATTTCAACCTTAACCATAAAAATAAATTTTTACAGTATTTACTATTAATTTTTAAAAAAATTATTTTTAAAAAACTATATTATATAAATTGTACTTATTCTAAATATTGAATGAGTTTTTAAAATTTCCATTCATAGAATTGGAGAATTTTAATTTAAAATTAATCCCACGGACGTAATAAAAATGTGGTTTTCATAAGAGAAAATATTCATAAGTATATAAATATGTAATATTAAAAATAAATATGAAATTAATTATGATGATATAAATTGTGTTAATAAATATTTAATTGAGCTAATTTTACTTTTAAAACTTTATTAATATTTAATTTAGATTGAAACTGTTTTAAATCGAAATATATTTTTTAATAAAAACTAATATTTTTTACTATTCATGAAAAAATTAATTTTTTTTGGTAAATTCTAAAAAAATCACTCAAATATAATTTAAAAATGTAGATATAATTTTTTTTTAAAATAAATTTTGTAAATTTTTAGGAAATTAAATTTATTATCTGATCGCAAAAATAAAAGAAAAAATTTCTTGTGAAATTAATATTTTCAAATCAGACTTTACTGATTATTAAGTATTTTTTATCAATACGATATATTTATATGAAACTTTTATTCATAATTTTTAATATACAGTTATAATTATTCACTCCATAAATTTTAATTTCTAGGTTTTGACATTAATTTTTAATTGATAATATTAATAATTTATTGTGGTATGTTAAAACATAGTGTTGCATATAACACAAGTTATCTATGTAATTAAATTTATTGAGAAAAATATATTTCATAAAATATATTAATGTTACATTATAAAACCATTAAAATTAATTTAACCCTGAATTTTTTTTCTCTCTTATATAAACAAATAATGATAATTATGCTTTATCATATCCTCATGTTCCCACTTAGGTTCTTCCAATGATTAGTTTCACCATAAAACATTGGACATGTGAGTGCCTTTATTTATAGTACTTTCACTATATGATAAATAATATACATCATTTTTCATTATAGAAAAGATCATGTTATAGTTTTTTGACCTTTGAGTTTGTTAAATGTGAAGGATTATGTATGAATAAACTTTTTAAAGAGATATTCCTGAAATAGATCGCTGACTTAAGATAGGTTTGGTGGAAGTTACAATCAAAAAGATAAAATCTCTAAATAATTATGATTTTAAAAGGGATTGATATACCTAGGGATTATATTTAATTTATTTCCAAATATCATTAACTTTTTCTAGGGATAAATTCTTACAATTAACTTGTCACTAAATTCAAATTTTTTATCACGTCGGTGATTGGTAGCTTAACTTTTATACGGACTTTTTGATTCACTTATGTGTTGCTGAATGACCCTCCCATTATCTTCCATATCTTTATATATCTTATTTTTTAAATGGATTTATTTATATTACTTTATCCTAGTACATTTATGTTTTATAATTATTTCTATGGAGGGATTCCTATGGTTCCATCTATAGGCTCCAATGAAAGCTGTTATTGTATAAAAATATATCCTAAGTAATGTGTTGATCCTAACCAAATTTAAAATCCATAGAAAAAGATATAAACATATCCTATATGGTTCAAATTTGTCACTTTGACTAGCCATATATCTATGGATGATAAGTAGTTCTGAAACATAACTCTAAAACAAGAGCTTGCTGAAGACTTCACCATAACATTGAGGTAATCCTCAGATCCAAATAAGATACAATGAAATGTGGTACTCGATGCAACCTTAAAACTTAATTGATCTATTTTTTGGAAATATTATCTAGTGATAAATATTCCTTTATAGTGATAATGTATAAGGAATTTTTAAGGTGATCGATTACAATCCATATAGAATTATTCCAATTAGATGTTTTTTGGAGTCTAATGAAAAAAATCCATATTGATGTTTTCCAATTTTTATAGAGGTATGGGTAATTGTTGAAAATTCCATTATAATTTTTTCCCTCATTTTAACATGATTAAATACCATTAAAAGGGATATATATTCTACAATATCTCTCTACATTCTATCCCATTATAAAACTCTTCTAGGTCTCTATACATCTTTTTAATTATAGGATGAATAGGTAATGAAGGTAAAAGATCCTCCTCTAATAGATCCTTAAAATCTAGTATGGATGGAACATATAAAAAATTACTAAACCTTATCATTTATTAAAAATCATGTTTATTCCCAAGAATGATTCTCTACCAATTTTGTTTCTCTATATCTACCATCTTCACCTCTTTAATCTTTACTTAGATAGATGATTGAACACTTATTTGATAAATAAAATATTTCCCACCATATTTCAAGATTTATATATCCATAATTTTAAAAATCTATAAATATTGGATCTTTTTTGATCCTCATCATAGATAAGCTAGAATTATCCATTCAATTCAAGTAATCAATCAACTTATTTTTTAATCTAGCATTGTAATGTATTGGGAATCCATAATATTTAATCAGATCTAACCATCCTCACTTGGACATGTATAAATCATTCTATGTGAATATATACTTTAATATTTTATAATTATTATATATTTCACACTTTTCTCTATAAAGGTAGTTCCTTTATATCATTTATGAATAAATTTTCACAATTAACTCCAAATCATGAATTGGGTAATTTTTCCCATGAACCTTCAATTTTAATGAGGAAAAAGTTATCACCATAACATTATACATAAGAATGAATCCCAATTCCCTCTTTTGTGCATGAATATAGGTTTGATACAATTATCCACTACATGGTAATATAATAATAAATTGTGATGACTAATATTCCCACTAGTTCCTTGAATTTTTCACACATTTATCTGAACAAAGGAATTTGGATCCCTTTCATGTAGACTTGGTGAGTGGACTAGACAACCATGAGAAATGTTTTCAAAAACCATCAATAATATCAAGGAAAAACAAGAAAACATCAGATATCAGTCACCATGGTTGGTCTGGGCCAATTTTAAATAGACTTTGTCTTTGATGGATCCACCAATATACCATTGGTTAATATTATATGATCAATAAATGAAATTGTTTGTTTTGAAAATCCACTCATTAAAATTTTAATATATTTTATCATTTCTTAGGGTCTTTAGTACAATTCTCAAAAGATTTTCATTATCTTCCTTAAATTATGAGTATATAAGAATATATTATATAAATTTTACCACTAACTAATCAATACAATATCTAAATACTATATTCATTAAATCCCTAAAAATTGTGTGGGAATCAGTAATATCAAATGGAATCACTATATATTCATAGTGCACATACATTTTTTAGAAGTATTTATTTGGTATATCCTTCTTCTTAATCCTCAATTGATGATATGTAGAATAAATGTTAATCTGGAAAGTGTTTTAAACTCTATGCAGTTTTTAAAAAAAGACATCAATAAAAGGTATATGATACTTCTTATTGATTATGACTTTTTTAAACTCTTCATAATCAATACAAAGTCTCATCGATCCATCATTCCTATTAACAAAAATTATTAGGTGAACCCAAGGTGAAATGGTTTACTGAATGAATCCCTTGTCAGTATTATCTTGGAGTTTCTTCCTTAATTAATTAAAATCAATCGAGTATATCCTATAGGAAGTATATAATATAAAAATAGCACCAGGTATGTGTGATATTGATAAATCAACTTTACAATTCCGTGGAAGAATAAAAATCATTTCTAGAAATACATCTACAAACTTCTGCACAATATAAATAGCATCAATGTTGAGTTTCTCCCCAACTATCTGATATAAACACCCTTTGGGAATGTGAATCAAGACACAAATAATGGGTAAAATTTCCATTGGAAGTTCATATTTATCATTTCATTGGTAGAAAATCATATGTTGGTTTGGAATATCAAATGTGAAATCCATTCCTTGGAAATTGATGTGGGATTTATATAGATAATGATAATCCCAGCATAAGATAAAATCAAATTCATGCAAAGGGAGAAGACTATGATTTATAAAAAACACATTCCCACAGACATAAACTGGGAAAGAATGAAAGACTAAATATGAAATCATGATATCATTAGTGTTTATCACTAATAATTTCACATCAAATCATTATGTTTAGGAATTAACATTCCAAAATAATTTTCAGGATATAAGGTAATTTACATAACTTATATAAAATAATATACATTAAAATTTGAGAATACATATCACCACCCCAACTTCATGTTATATCTTCAACCCCTTACTAGTATCATGATGGTTAGAAAAACCAAAAATCTTAATTAATAAAAGTGATTAATCATGAAAAATACATCATAAAATATATAAATAATGAAATATTATTTTAAATATATGGAACATAAGGATTAAAATAGGACATTCACGGTCATTATATATTATATTATTTTATAATTGTTCATAAATAATTTGTTACTTTCCCCTGAATATCCCCCGAAAGTGTCAAAAACATGTGTGTATCATGGATGTTGTCATGTAGAAGGTGAAAATTTAGTAAAATACTAATGCGCAATTTTTGAAGTTATTAACCTTAGGTACAAATATTCCAAACCCAAATCAAGTTGTATTCTCTCGAAAGGGATGTCATTTATAGGAATACACTCTTTCTATACTTCATAAAAATTATTGGAAATTTTCTTATCCATTGACATATCCTTAGACATATCCTTAGACATACCCATAGGGATATCATTACAATATTCTCATCTTGGTTTCTAAAGGTAAAATAATCCTTACTCTAATACCAACTGTTATGATTCCAACTTCAAATACAAAAATATTACATCTTAACAAATTAATATTCATTATATAACATACTGATCCATACTAAGAATCATATGGGACTAGTTCCTTTGGAAACATGGATTCGTAAATAACCAGATCATAGGTGAGCAAAATCATCTCCCACTAAGTTCTTCATTACTATCACCCTTCATAGATATGTATTTCATAATAACTTTTCTCATAACCTAAGGAAAGTAAATATATGGAAGGGTAAGACTATTTTATAAGTAATAATAAATAAAATATATACTAATGACCACAAAATAATAACATAAGAATAAGGGTATGAGAACATGTGAATAAAATTTTAAAACCATATCCATAATATCATAGGTCACAAACATGATTCATTGAATAAATCTTGGAATTTAAAGATACATTAATCATAATGAAATCCAGGAACATGATCTATGAAATAATAACACTTTCACAAGTAATTGAATTTTATCATACCCATAATAATAGAAAATATTATGTCATGGATTCCTGACAAGACATTTATGAGATGTTAGTATTAGGATAACCACCTGTCTACCTACTTTAGGATTGGGATAACCTCCTATGTACCCACTTTTTTTGGGCTTGGGATAACCTAACATATGCATTATTTTTTGGGATTGGGATAACTCCCCATGAACCCTCAGAGCTCATAAAATATTAATAGTTACTCAATGAATTAGATGGAGATATAGGTCCCACCCATCATATAATTTAACATTTGTGTACCAAAATATCATAAAACATTCATCATATCATAACATATAAAAAGTAAATGGGTCTCATAAACATTCTATCCTAACATAACCTACAAAAAGAAACAAGTTTCATAAAAATTTTGTCATCATAAATATAAACTATCTAGAAAAATAATAAGGATGGTATAATTTGACGATATGCCTAATAAGTCTTATTTAATATCAATGGATTTATTCCTCGATGTAAACTTACTTTGAAATATCACTTCAATTTTTTTATGAAAAATTCCTTTCCACTTGGAAAAAAATTATTTAAAATTGAAAAAATTCCCAAATATTAAAGAAATAATTTTACTTTGAATGGAGTTGGAATATTTTAAAGGATGATTTAAAACATTGAGTGGTCATAACGAAAGATTCTATTGTCCATAACCTCTACATTAAAATGAATTTTCCTTTCACATTTTAGGTAAAAATTCAAAAGATCATTATTTAGAAAATTATAAGAATAATATTTTTAAACCATTTTTGAAAAATTAAAACATGAGAAAAAATATATTTTTAAAATTATCATGTAATAGTGAAAAAATTATATAAAATATTTTTTGAAAACATTTTCATTGAAGAAAAAGGGTTTCAGATCCAAGAGTAAAAAAAATTCAATTTTCACTTAAAAATATTATTTTGGAATATTGAGTACAAAAAGAGTGAAAAATAAAAGTAGAAAATTTAATTTTCATGAAATAATCAAATTATAAGATAATTAATGTTTTTGATGAGAGGTAGATCATAATATGTCATCATTTCAGGCATAATGATAAACAACCCCAATAGATAATCAGATTGTAACGTCAACCCCTTAGAACTTCGGTTTCTATTGAATCATAATACCCATGAATGAAAAAACATTATATAGAAAATTATATCCCCATAAATTTCATAATAATCCTATTAAAATAATTTCATGTGAATTATATAAACTTCACAACATAAACAAGTGGATAATATATCATGTGTGTCAAAGAAATAAAAGTTAGACGAAAACCGCTCACTATTAGTCTATATATCCTTCATACACATTAAAAACTCTTATATAATAAATAAATATTAATTATAAATATATTATAAAACAAAAAAATGTATTTAATAACATATATTATATTATTTTTATATTTTATTACATATTTAATAACAATTCCTTGTTCAAATCACATTTCAGGTAATGAATGTTTCATTTTTCATGTATGTTTTGGTTTGGTTATTTCCTTACTTTTACATTCAAAATGGTTAAATTAACATGAAAATGTTATGCATGATATAAATATTAGATATATTCATTATATATTTATTTAGTGTAATCCATTAAAGATATTGGTAGAAAATGAATTACACCATTTATGAAGAGGGTATGTTGTATATACGCATGAACGTTGTTTCCCTTTCCTCAACAGATATAATAAAAGTAATGTACATAATATATAAATTTTTTAGAGGAATAATTATTTCATATATATTAAATATATTAATTAAATTTATCCTTATTACCTTTGATGTAAATTTAAACTGAAAAACTAATCACATTGCCTCGCGACGCAGTAGTTCACCATACACATGTGCGAAATTATCATATTTTAAAGGAAGGGAAAGAAGGAATTTATATGAAATATCATAATTACAGAAGCATAATAAATTCTTTAATATAAATCATAAAAATTAAATCTATCATTATAACCATTTGTGATAGGTGGTGATGGAAAATTAATTACATTGGTTTGCGAGATGATGTGTCGCTGTACACAAGATCGACAGTTTCATTTCCCACTTGATGAAAGAGAAGATAAATGTATTAAATTAAATTAATATAATAAAATTTCATTATATTATATATAAATATGTTGTTATATCAACATGTTTGAATAATATTTTAAGGAGTTATTGGACTAAACAAAATGAAAATGCATGGACAAGGACAATACCTATTCATTAGAGAACTCCTTTTGGTTTACACCAAAGTCTTTCTTAGGGGGATTTACTAATAAAAATAAGGACTCCAAGATTTTGGAAGATAATTAAAGAATTTATTTTGGTAATAAATTTATGATCCAAATTATTTTTTATGTGTGTAGAGGATAGGATATGGGGTTCTCTTTTATAAGTAGGGGAGGTGACACACTTGAAATATTTGAAAATAAAAAGGTCTGCCAACATTTTAAACACTCCAAAAGGTACCAAAATGGACCATTATAAAACCTTAGAAGATATAAGGTGTAAATATGTATATAAAAGGGATTTGTACACATTTATTGGTAATTTTTCCCTTATATTGTTAGTTTAACCCTTGGTAAACATATTTTAACCTTAATTGTGGTAATTAATGTTTTTTATTTTTACAATTCTAAATAACCAAAAATGAAGCTAACACTAATATATAATATTAATTAATATGATTCCAAAATTTTGAATCCATTTTTCTAAATTACATGCATAAAATAGAAAAAATTTAATTTCTAATTAAATCCATAGACATGAAAAAAATCTATTTTCCAAAGAGAAACCTCTCACAAGTATAGAAACATTTAATATCAACATTTATTATGAAATTTATTTTAATGAAATAAATTGGATTCATAAATATATAATAGAGATGATTTTATTTGTGAAAAAATATTAAAATAAAAATGGTCTTTTTAATTAATTTAATATTAATGTAGTTTTTATTAAAAAGAAGCATTTTTTAATTATTGAGGGAATGTATAATATTTTCTAAAAATTATAAAAACATAACTCAAAGATAATTTTAACATGTAGATTTCAAAAAATATAATTTCTTAATTAAATTTTCTAAAATTGGGAAAAATAATTTTTATTATTTGTTTATAAAAAGTAATAAGAACATTTTTTCTGAGAAAATAATATTTTCGAATAATATAAATACTTCACAAAAAAGTTTATTAATTTTTTAATGTGATATTTTTAAATTAGAAAACAGGACTTAGTTTTTAAAATGTGTTTATTTTTATTAATGTAGCTATGGTTAATGACTATGTTATAACAATTGTGTTTAAATAAAAATATTAATTTAATATTTTGGTTCATTGAAAATCATTGTTGTGGGTAATGTGAGATATAAAATATAGTAAATTTATTAGAAAAAAATATTTCACAAAGTCTTGGTGTGTTACAAAATCCATCACACCTATACTAAAGCCCATCTTCATAAGGTAAGACACTCTCTATCCAAATTCTTATGTGAGTTTTCCCTGTCTCCACCAATGTTCACTACCACCTACCAATACTCAATAGAATAATCCTTCTTCCACACTTGAGTGGTGAGGGGGGGGGAGGGGGCGTTGGATGTCAAGTGTTTGTACCACCCACTTCACATTTGCTGTCAGGACCAAAGGATCTATGTTGTGCTTTTGTGGTACAAGGAAAATGTGATGGGGTTGGCATTCATTATAACACCCCAGCATCAGAAACCGAAAGTAGGTGTTTACATTATTCCATTAGTACAAAATACATGGTATCACACAACACATTATCGATCAGTTTAGAAGTCATTGAAAACTATATTCATTCATGATTTATATATTATATTAAAAATATAAAAAAATACAATGAAATATTCTTGAATACTCAAAACAATTCAAAATATACTTCTTTATATAATGGAGAAAGGAAAATAAATAAAGGATGAGATCAAAAGAATAGAAATAATTATGTATAATAGAATCTACCCTGAGTAAATAAGAAATAATCAATGTGGCGTGTTTGATATTCAAAACATATTCCATTTAATAAAAAACAATAGCTTAATGAGAACCCATCAATAATATCTGCATAGAAATCATGTGGAAAATGGAAACTAAATTCTCAATAATGGAAAAGTATAATAGTATAAAATAATGATCAAGGCATCTCAACCGAGATACCACGAATCTTATAATAAATAATTCTCAACCAAGACATAATTCTTAACAAAGAGTTAGGATTAAAATAAATTCCATATAATAGGGAATTCGTGATGTTCAGTCTCATAAGATCCAATAATGAGTCAAGGATAAATCTATAACTGAGTCCCACCCATCGCATTCACATCCTATTAAATCCTTGTATTTGTAATGATCAATAAAATAACTTCCCAAACTAACTTATAATCCAACAAGTATCTTTATTTAATCAATAATAGATAAAATCAATATTTCCCCAACAAATGAAATAACTTACTTAATAAGAATCCTTTACCCAAAACCATAAAAAAATGATATATGATTGAAACAACATCAAATTAATTTAAATTATTCTTAATTTGTCATTGATGTTAAAAATGTTTACATTGAGGAGAAAAATTATATCAAGTAAATAAAGGATATTGCTATAGAACATGTTCAAATGAATATTATTAGAACAATTTCATTTTGCACCACATGAATGGGGTTGACACACCGTGAACAAAATACTAGGTAAATGATGTCAGATACTAACAATTTCTCTATTTACTTATTAAAAAACATCATAATAGCTGTATAAATTCTTATTTGAGGTTATCTAACTTTTTGGGAATTACTTTATACAAATATTCATTAATATAAGATTTTTTGATTAATTCTGGGTATATCACCTAAACTCTATCCTATGGATTGTAAATTTATTTTGATAAGGTCAATCAGAGTTTGTTTTTTGAAAGGTATAGGTCATTGGAAATGATCACTAGTGATTTTTATCCTTTTATAAGGTAATTATATTTCAAATCAGTTGGAAATTGTTTAAACTCTAGACTTGGGAGTTGATCTAGGGATGAGGTTGAGTTGAGGTTCCCTAGACTAAAACTTGACACAAAAATATCATGTCATCCCATTTTAAATAATCATTGAAAAAAATCATAAGTAACCACTTCTTCTCACATGAAATTTGGATTTTATTGTTTTTGGGGTATTGGTATTTTCTAATTCCAAATGGTCTCTTAATGCAATGAATTTTCAAAGCATACCCGAAACATTAAGTGGTTATGTACGTTATTCGTTGGAAATTGCATAAAGTTTGTGACTTTTGTAAGGATGATTAATCACACAAATAATGTTAAAATGTACTGTACTATCTGTATGTTCCATTGAGAATGTTTGTTTATAGACATTGATAATGGTCTTTACTGTCTTTAAGAATTTTCTCACCAGGATAATTGGAGAGTGTCCTAGTGATGTAACTTCTTCCATGATAATGAAACCAAAGTTTCTTGTAATGATAAATCCTATTACGCCTATGAGTATGTATTCTATAACACTAACTAGGAAAACATATGATCTATTAACTAACTATACCACCACTCGAGTAGGATTTAGTTCTTCGATCTACAAGGATGAAAATACTAAGTGAGGTATAACATTTATTAATGCTCCCAAATCAAATAATTCATTTGTGAAATTGAAAGATCGTATAGTGAAGGGAATTTATAATACCCCTAAATATTTACATTTTTACATTACTAGTTTTTTGATCAGATCTAAGAAGTTTTTTCCAAAACTAATTCTCTCAGTTCGATCCAGTCACCTTCTTTTTGTACAGAAGTTCTTAATTTTTTTACATATTTTGGGATTTTTTGGATGACCTCTAGAAATGGGATATTGATATCAATTTTTTAGAATTTATTCTAAATTTGTTTTTTAATTATATCCCCTTCACCATTCATTGACACAACTAATGTAAAACATAATAATTCTTGGATATTATTTTTTAATTTTTTGTTACATAAAAGGTATTTATAGCCTCTTCTTGTTAAATATGGTTCTGGTTCCTTCCTTGATATTTTCCTCTTCTTTTGTCTGGATGGGTGGATCTTGATAATTATCCTTATATTATTTAGCATCATGTTGATTAGGTGGATGGAAGTATTTTTCTCTTCAATTTTTAATAACAATAAAACATTCATTGGGATTTAGAAATGTATGTTATATGAGTTTTCATTGATTCATGGTTAAAAAGTCCATCAATGTTATTAACTAGATGGATAAATAATTAACACTTTCTTTTATCCCCTAAACATCATACTATAGTTATAGGTTCTTAGATGATGGTTTACTAATTGATGGATTCTAAAAAATGATCTCTTAAAAAGTGGTACATGAAAGTTTTGATGAAAGTAGAGTGGGTTATAATATTCATGCTACGAGATAGGAGGTTGTGTTGGGTACTGGTTTTGATAGTAGGACATTGTTTGATTTAGGCTGTATCCTGGTTGAATTTGGGGTTGGTGAGGATGATTCAACTAAAATTTCCTTGGATGGCAGACTACAACACAAATTTTTATCCCCTGCACTTCTGGACACTAATCGATGTAATGATGAATATAAGAGTATAAAACACATACAAGATTTGGGAATTATTATTCCTTCACCTATTTCTAAAACATTTGTCACACTAACCTAATGAGATCACTTATTTATTTTTTGATAAAATCTGTTGAATCATATGTTCTTACATCATGGAATCCTCTCATTCTGGTACCTCTAGTTCCAAATTTATTTGAGTTTTGATATATATTATCAACTAGAAATCAATATTATTCTGGATAGTTGTGAATTAGGGATCCACCAGATGAGGTGTCGAGAATTTTGAGATCATTATTGAGTACTTTTTGATAGAAGGAAATAGAGAAGTGGCATTTTTCCATAGTCTAATGTGAGAAGCTAGTACATAGATTCTTGAATCACTCTCATTACTCATAATATTTCTCTCCTAATGATAGGAAAATGTCTTAGATATCCTTTTGGATAGCCATTCGCCTAGATGGAGGACAAAAAAACATTGCATGAAGAATCTTTGGAGATCATCCTAGTTTTTGACAACTCTATTTTATAGGCTATACAACCATTCCTTTATTGTTCCCTCAAGTTTGAAGGAGAATTACCTATACATACCTGTTCTTTCACAAATAGTTGGGGTCTATAACTAGAGAAAACACTCAGGAATTCATGAATGGGACTATTCAGTTCTTCTATTGCAAGACCATTTAATTTAGGATGAATAAGAATCAGGTTAATTAAAAATTTAAAAATAATTTCCTATTTATGAAATAACTAGATAATTTTTTTTAGAAAACTAATGTGAGTAGAGATATTATAAAGATTTTTGGGATTTCCTACCATTCTTGTAACACCAAAACATTAGAAATTGAAAGTAATTATTTACATTATTCCATTGGAACAATATACATGGTATCACACCCCACAAGATCAACCATTTTAGAAGTCTTGGAAAACTATATTCATACATTATTTATATATTATATTAAAAATATAAAAAATCCAAAGAAACATTCTTTAATACTCAAAATATATCATAATATCCTTCTTTATATCATGTGGAAATGAAAAGAAATAAAGGAGGAGCTCAGATGGATAGAAAGAATTAGGTATAATAGAATCTATCCCTAGTAAATTAGGCATAATTAATGTGGCATTTTTGATATTAAAAACATATTGCATTCAATCAAAAAAATTACTTTAATGAGAATTCATGGATAATATCTTCATATTAATCATTCGGATACTGGAAAATAAATAATCAATAAAGGATAAAATTAAGGGTGGAAAATAATGGTTAAGGCCTCTCAACCAATATATCATGAATCATACAATAAAGAATTCTCAACCAAGACCTAATTCTTAATAAATAGTTATGATTAAAATAAATTCCCATTTAATATCTAATTACTGATGTTCTGTCTCATGATATCCAATAATGAATCAAGGATTTATCTATAATTGAGTCTCACCCATCACATGCACATCATGTTATATCCTTGTATTTTTAATTATTAATACAATATATTCCCAAATTGAATAATAATCCAACAAGTATCCATATTTTATCAAGAATAGAGAACATAAATATTTCCCTAAAAAATGAAATAACTTACTTAATAAGTTTCCTTTACCTAATAGCATACAGAAAAATGATATATGGTTGAAACATCATCAAAGTAATATAAATTATTCGGAATATATCATTAATGTTAAAAATGTGTACATGAAGGAGATATATACTATTAAGTGAATAAAAGATATTGATATAGAAAATGCTCAAATGAAGTTGAATGATCTCAAAATAAGGTATAATATATTATTAGTAAAAGAAGACCCTTAATTCATTAGAAATGTAAGTTTTATTATAAAAAAATCCTTTAGAAAAGAAAATAGAATCAATAAATTAAAAATAACCTCCTTATAACATTATGTAAGAACATAGTCATAAAATGACAAGAATTTTTTTAAAACATTTAATAGAAATTTAAAATTTGTATACAAGACTTTAATGAATATTTTTAGAATATTAAAAAAATTCTTAAAATCAATTTAAATAAAATGTGGGCATGAATGAAAAAATTTGGAATGAAAACATTAATATAGGATTTTTAAAATAAATCCCCTTAAATGTAACATACTAGTTGGTTCCTGATCCAACAATATAAGAAATGGAAAATAAACATGTAAAAACCAACATAACTAGAGGAGAATAAAATAAATTATGTTTAAAATATTAGGATCATATAATTTTCTCTAATGAAATATGAATACAAATAATCCTAAAATAAAATGATATTGTAATAGAAATCTTTTACCTTGGGTATCATGTTAGTTTTACTTATTTGATCCTCATGAATAATGAATTTAAATTAATTAAATAATTTATTAAGAACATTTTAAATCATTATTAAATTTTTTAGATCCTTTTTATAATCATTTTAAATATATTCATTTAATAGTTCTTTCTTATGTTTACTACATTATGGTTGTTCTATCAATTTCACCAAAATTAGGTCAATATATTGTCCATCGTTAATATTTTCATGAAATTGTTCCATATTTTTCATATTTTCTATAATTCCATATTTATATATTTCTATGAAATTTAATAATCATCCATTGATTGTGGTAATAGAATAATGAATCAGATCACGTTATGGGTGTGGTATTTTTTATGTACACATGATTTTCGTTTTCATTTTGCAATGCATGGAAGGGTAAAAATGGAAATCATATAATATATATAAAATATCATAATTATGTCATAAATATATTATTTATTTCATTAATTTCATATTTATAACACTCTATGTAAAAAATTATGAAAATCCTATTACAATGCTATGTGAAGATGGTTTTCCATCCATACACATGTGTGATGTTTTTATTTTCCATAGGATGGAATGGAGGAGGGGAAAATTTTTCCCCCTAATGATAATAAAATATTAGTATATTAGTAATATTTGAGTCATTATTTTAGGAGGGATAAATCATATTTAGGGTATTTATAAGAATAAATATCTTTCAAAGAGTCGAGTAAGATAATTACCTCTTCTTTTGGAGAACTCCTTTGGCTTAAAAGTTAAGCCTCATTTGGGTGGTATCATGTTAAGAACAATGGATTTAGAATTAATGGAAGGAATAAAGGAAAGGTTTTGAGGTTTTTATTATTTGAGATATATTCCCCAATGTTTATGATTAATTAAATATTAGTGGTTCCCTTTTATAAGTGTGAGGAGGGATACACAAGGAATTACATAAAATTTTTTAATAATATAAAGTCATTTTCTTGTGAATGATTCTCTAAAATGTAATATATTAAAATATAATAGGTTTAATGTTGAAATAAAACCATCCAATAAAGAGTAATAACGTTTTTAGGTTATATTAAATCCTCATCTTTTTATTTCTTACCATTTAAACCCATTTTACCGTTAATTTAGGGGATACATATCTACCATGGTTAATATATATTATGAACCAAAAGTTTAAATGATTACTTAATATTAATTATTTTTATTCTAAATAAAGAATAAATTTTACATTATTCAACTCCAAAAAGTGTTATAAATTACATTTAATGCATTTTCACAAAATGCAATGAAAATAGTTTTTAGAAAAATGTTTGTTTTAAGCATAAAAATGATTTTATAACATAATAAAGTATACTATTTATTCAAAAGGGATTAATTGTATTTTGTTAATTCACATAATAATTATTTTCCTTTCAAATGAAAAAATAGAAATTAACCTTATAAATAATTTATAAAAATAAAATAATTTAAATTATTTTTCTGTTCACAAAAACGTTACTTAGATTTTGAAAATATTAAGGATACATTTTTAAGTTGAACATTATATTTTTATAACTATAATATTAATTTTTAAATATATATTTAGTATATATAAATTTTTCATAAACATTCAATTGACTCTTTCAACCTTGTAAATACATAAAAGTGACTATTTTTGTATAATCATTATTTTTCACTATTCATAAAAAATCAACTATTTTTGAAAAATATCTAAAAGTCATAATAAGATATATTTTACAATAATATTTCTAAAATGGAAATTATTTCTTCAATTTATATTTATAATTTTTTTAATTTTTTTAATCCTTATTCTTGAACAAATATTTTTGGATTAGGTTAATATTTATTAAGAATGGAAAGATTACTTAGTATGATTGAATTACATTATTACCTCCTTAAAAAAATTCATCCTAAGAATTTCTATATTCCCTCCTTGTGAACATATGTAGGTAAATATTCATAATAAATTATTCAGGTACCCACATTTACTATTCAATTTTACGATTTCTCCATTGTACCTTCACCAATTGAGTCATCTGATTCTACAACTCTTATTCTATAGTATCAATAATCTAGATAAGATCATCACAGTAAGATAAATCATTTTATGATTCTATTTAATCAAAGTAGATAACATGAATTGGGTATACCATGTACTTCCATAATAAAGGGATATATAACACATGATGAAATTTTGAAAGCTAGGTCAAATTTTCAAATAGTAATCCACAACACAAATACTTTTTGGAATTTCAAAAGTACTAATGTACTAGAGAATCAGTTTACCTCTATTTACAAACCTTATAAAATTCTTCCATGGATTTACTTTCCATAAAACAAGATCCCAAACAAGAAATTCTAAATCCTTCATTCAGTTATCCGCATACCACTTTTTTCCTTCTTTGAGATGCCTTTATAAAAATTTAAATAATGCTCACTTTTACCAATGTCTCCTTAAAGAGTTTTGGGCCTAAAATATTTATTTCAATAACTTCATCATAATAATTTTGTGTAATATATATTTTCCGATATCATGTGTCAAAGAGTTCGATTTGAATTTTATAATATGAGATATTATTCAATACAAATTCAACCAAAGGTAAATACAAATCCCACATGCCTTTAATGTCAAGTGAAAAAGTCCTCAACATGTCTTATAATGTATTAATAGTTATTTATATTTGTTTTTTCTTTCTATGGATGACATGAAGAATGAAAATATAGATCAGTGTTGAGAGACTTCTAAAAAAATTTCTAGAGTTTCATTGTAAATTGTCAGTCATGGTAAGATAAAATAGATGGAGGTATACAATGATGCCTCACAACGTTATTAATATAGACTTTTTAAAGATACTCATGATGTAAATCCCCCCTTATATCAAAGAAAAGTGATGAAATGGTATGTTGGTCAACAATAACCTATATGGAATTATTCATTCTATGATTCTTTAGAAATATAATGACAATGTCCACAATAATATCATCAAATTTACATAAATGAATAGGTATAGGTTCTATAAATACTTTAGGATATTGTATCTCATCATTTACCTATTGAAAAACCAAATATCTTGATACATAGTCTAAAATTTACCATTTCATATAATCCCACAAAAAAATTTTCTTTCAAATCCTGATACATTTTAATAATAGTAGGTTGTATGGAAAAATTTGGCATACAATTTTTATATAATAATTATATTTTTAGCTCAGGCATAGATGGAACACATAAGATATTTCTAAATTTTAATATACCATATTTATAGATACAGTCTACTAACTTCCCAACCTTCGTGGATTTTATTTTCATTTCAATATTCTTATAAAAAATATGATATGTTTTGGTTTTCTCTACAAAGGTTGGTTTGGAAATTATTTGTAATAGATGCATTGTTTCCCCTAAAATAATGATTCCCATATCCAAAACTACTATATATATAAATATAAGATCTATTTAAATCATCATTTTAATAAAAATATAAGGATATTCATTACTCGACAAATCAACCACCTTATTTTCCTTCCTAATATGGTATTGTATTAAGAAATCATACTACTTGAGTAATTCTAGAAATTTACTTTACCTCATATTGATAACTTCATATGAGAATATATATTTTAATATTTTTTGATTCATATATATCTCTTATATATCATCATAAATGCAATGCCTCCATATATTCAATTAAGAGATTATAGATATTAGATTTACTTCATGGTCTGGATAATTATATTCATAAAATTTTAACTACCTTTATACTTAGGTAAAAACTCTAAAATTATGCATAAGGATATATACACTTCCCTTCTATGATGCATCAATATATATAAAAAATCCAACAATTCGTAATGGTAGTGTTAATACTGATGATTTGACAAGTCTCAACTTCAATTATTCAAAATTTCCATTACATTATTCTTACCGTATGAACATAACACCTTTACATGTTAACTTGGTTAACCTATTCTTTAATTGATAATTTTTATAAAAAATAATCTATAGTAACCTTCTAATACAAGGCAACTACATATCATGGTTATATTCATTGGTGTTTCCAATCCATCATTACCTTTTTCAATGAAGGATCAATAATGATTCCATCACTAGATACAATTTTTCCCATAAATAAACACTATGAAACCATAATTAACATTTGTTAATTTGTTTATATATCTCATTTTCTCTAGGATCCTTAATAACGATTCGAAAATGACTCTTATAATGATCATTTATTTTAGATTAAATTAACAAATCAAAAAATATATATATAAATGAAATTATCAATACAATTGAGGGATAATATGTTTATCAGATCTAAAAATAGAGAGGGTAATTATGTCAACCTAAATGGAATTAATATAAATTCTAAATTTCTAAACCTCAAATGAAATTTATTTTTAGAATATCATCATTATTTATTTGAAATTGATGATATCCCAAAAGAAGATCAATCTTTGAAAAATATTTACCTCCCTGAAGTCATCAATTATGGGAAGAGGATACATGTTCTTTATAATAAAGAAATTTATTTCCCTATAATCAGTGAAAAATCTAATAGAACCATATTTTTTATTAACAAAAATAACTATAACTCTTTATAGTGAAACACTAGGGACTGTAAATCCCTTATCACATAACTCGAATATCTTTTTTATTCAGTTCCAGTAATTATATCATGTCTATCCTATAGAGAGTATTAGATATAAGTTTTTAGTCAGGGATGAGATGAATAGAAAACTCAACTTCAAAGTCATATGTATTTCATGGTATTTATTTAGTAACCACATCAATATATTATTTTTTAATGGCGAAATCCATTATTCTAAGGATATTGTTCCCTTTTATTAGTTGTGTCTTCCCTTATTCTCCAAGAATTTCATTAAGGATATCTTCTAAATGTGGCTATATATATGATTCAAAATATGTATTTCATTACTCTGATGATGTATAATTCCATGTCCATCATGAATCAAAATCCATTTCTCTTGAAAATTTTTAATTATAATTTTTAATCCAATTTATACTAAGGATTATATCAAATTCACCCATAGGTAAAATAATCAATTTTAAAAATAGGGCATGACTAAGTGAAATAATGGGAACTGAATAGCATATCCTTAATGCAATAATATTTCTACTAGTATTCTTGATTGATAACTCCCTTCTTCAAGTACAAGAGAAATATATAATCTTCTGAGAAAATAATAAAATGTAAAAAAGTGAAATGATCCAAAATCAGATAAATAATTTGTTAAATTTTTTTGGATCAATGTACCATCCAATACATCTATAATAACTTCATCTTTATAAATAGTGATCACATAAGCAAGGATTTCTCCCACTAGTCCCTCCAGTGTGATGTTCCCTTGAAAATTAGGACATTGGTATGTACAATGACCCATCTCTTTATAATTGTTGCAATGGATAATAGTGGTTTCAATTTTCTTTGTGTATTAAAGATCCTTATGAACCTATTTTAGACAATTGAAATAGACTTCTATTCCCATTAAGTAAGTACCTATGAATTTTATTAAACAATTATCATATATTGAAAATAACATCCAAACTTTCTTTTTCTCGAATACATTTATTTCTAAGTTCTCGATTGACCTATTTTTTTATTGCATTACCATGATTATGTCATACCTATAAAGTTATTTCTTGGTCTTGATGGAAATTGATACTATGTCTTCATATGATGAAAATTTTTCAGAAAATTTTTCCCTTAAGGACTTAGATTTATCCCATAAAATAAAAAATCAATCATATTATCTTTATTATGCATGTAGTTTGAAACATACCTAGATAATCTTATAATGTTAGCCTCATACTCTATAGCATTTTCTTATTTTCTTTTCTTTAAATTGAAAAAATTCCTCTCCCTTTTAACTCATTATTCTAAATGAAAGTATTTATCAAATAATATGACCTAAAAATTTATAAATTCCATACTTTCTATTTCATCAATATCTTTAGTGTTCTAGATCAATTAACACCACTAATAAAAAAATTACTGTAGAAATTACATTAAAAAAAATAAATTTTACCTTTAATTACTTTCCATGGATCGAAATATCATTTCAAGGGTCTTAATCCATTGTTTAGTTACCAATATATTATTAGTCCCATTAAAATATTGAGGAATATATCGTATGAAGTGATCTAATATTGTTGAATAAAGAAAATGAACAATAGGTTTCTCTATATGGGAAAGGTAATTCATCATATCATGTGTAATATTCCTTAATATGTCCATGCTTTTATCATTTCCAACACCCTCTATATTGGATTTCTCATCAAGGAAGTACCTACATTGACTATAGGTGTTGATTATATTTCTTATGATATGCACTATATCTAAAAAATGGCACACACTGAGTTATATAATAACCATCATGAATATTGATCCATAAAATAAAAATACCAATAATGATAATTTTTTTCAAACATGTTAAAGTATTATTATAATTATCATGTTATCTATGTTAATCTAAAATATATTTTATAAGGTTCCTACAAAAATTTCTATGAAACCAACTATAAGACCCCAACTTCTGAAACCTAGAGTTTATATTTACATTATTGCATTGGTTAAAAATATATGGTATATCACCATGAATGATAAATTAGTTTAATAGTATTGGATAAGTATACACATATATGATTCCCATATTATATTGAAGACATAAAAAATAGCCTAAGAAATAATTTTACATCCTCAAAATCATTCATAATAACCTTCAGCATATCCTAGGGAAAGTAAAATAAATAGAGGTTGGGATCTGAAACTCAGAAGGGTTTTCTAAAATAGAGACTATATTAAGTAAATAAGTTATAATCAATATGAATGGGTGGATAATCAAAACACCTGAAATTAAATAAAAAAACTTTAGTTTAATGAACATGAATGGTTAATATCTTCATAGAAATCACATGGATAATGAAAAAAAATTATTAATGGAAATGCATAACTATAGATATTCATGATCGATGAATCTCATCCAATATAACATGATTCTTTCAATCAAGGCATTTAATCCAAGACAAAATGTTTCATAAATGGGAAGGTCTAAAAAAATATCCATATAATATCGTATGCCTACTATTTTGTCTCATTAGAATTTTCAATTCATTAAGGGGATATCTATAACTAGGCTCAACCCATCACTTTCACTTTCTCTTTATTCCTCATATTTTTAATGATCAACTCAATTAATTATCAAAATACCTCATATGTAAAAAGTTATATTAATATTGAATCAATAATCTAAGCATTAATACCTAGCTAGTAAATTTAATAACTTACTTAATGAGATTCCTTCAACTAATTCCATTTATAAAAATGGTATAAAGTTGAACCATCATCAATATAATATAATTAATTCTCTAATTATGAAATATATTAAAAATACAAACATGCCTAAGAAGAATAATTACCCATCAATAATAGTTAATGATAGAGAATATGATCAAAAGAAAGTGAATGATATCAAAATAATGTATAATCTTTTTTCTATTAAAGAAGACCATCAATTAATTGGAAATGAATGATTTAAAGTAAAACCAATCCTTTATAAAAAAATTGAAAAAATACATTAATATTAACATCCATGCAACTTTATTTAAGAGATGATGTAATAAGAACTCTTAAACAATATTTTCATTTCATTAAGAAAATAATACCATTTTATTTTGATATCATTTTAAATAAAAATTCCCAAAAAAGTGAAAAAATATTTTCTTTGAAAATAAAAATAGGGATATGAAATTAAATATTAAAAAAAGAGTAGTCATGATGGTTGGATTAGTAGATCATTTAGTGCATGTCAAAACTTCGATTCAATTCACACTTTTAGTAAAAATTACCTCATTCTGAGAAATATAAGAAGACTATTTTTATCCATTTTAATAGAAATTTAAAAATAGTAAATAATGACCTTAATAAATATTTTGATAGTTTTTAAAAATTTATTATAAAATTTTAAAACAAAATATAGACATGGATGAAATATTGTAGGAAGAAAAAATTCAGAATAATATTTTTAATGAAATTCCCTTACCTATAAAACACCTGATAATTCATGATCCAAAAAATATAGTAAAGAAAAAATAAACATATAATCCAAAAAATAACCATAGTAGAATATCATAGATAGAGTTTAAGATATTTGTATCATATAATTTTCCCAACGAAAATTTGAACATGAACAATCCAGAAATTAATTGAGAATGTTATAGATTTCCATTACTTTGGGTCTCCACTTAGTTCTATGTGTTTTACCCTCTTATATAAAGAATTTATATTTATTAATTAATTTATCAACAACCTTTTTCATCTTTATTCAATTTTTTTCCTTTTATAATCAATTTATATTGATTAATTTAAAAATTATTTCTTACATTAACCACATTAAGGTTATTCAATCAGCTTCTGTAAAAATTAAGTTTACATATTGTAAATTGTTAATGGTGTCATGAATTTATTACATCATATCCCTAATGTTAATAATTTAATTAATATATTTTTATACACATTTTAATATATTCTCATGGTGGTAATAAAATAATGAATCATGTCAGTTCATGTTGGTTGTAGTTAAAGCATACACACGAGCGACATTTTTATTTTCCAACCGGTGGGAGTGTACGAAAGTGGATGATATCAAATATTTAACAAATTATAAATTTGTCATAAATATGATATATTATTAATTAATTATAAATTTATAAATATCCTAGTAAAATAGTGACAATAAATTAATTAAACAAAAATGTTTAGATGGTAGGCTCTATGTATGGACACACAATGTTTTCTCTTTATATAAGAAGGAAAAGAGGCGAAAAAATGGTTTCCACAAAACAATAATATTCTAACAACCCAAGTAAGTAAATAATTATGGATTTTCATATCTATGTCTATTTAAAAATTAGGTAGTGTTTTAGAGGCTTAAAATGAGAATAAATCCAATCTTAAGCATTGAATTCTCTAATAGTTTTTAAAAGATTGTTTTACCACCTTTTGATGGAAAATCATTTTTAAATCAAACTTTTGAAAATTTTATAAGATATATTTTTCAAAATAAACTTATTCATTAGAATTGGGACAATGAAGTTTACTTTGGATAAATTTTGGGTATTTTTCTGACAAAGTTCATTTTTTAATGAATATTGAAGAATACTGCATTTTACTTCAAAATTTATTTTTCATATAATTTAATTATATGGATATATTATCTTTATAATTGGGTTTAAAGTGTAATTAGAATATATTTTTACCATTTAATCCAATTTCGATCATTATAATTAGTTTCACTTTGGAACTGGGCATAAACAAGTGCCATACTTTTTATAGATATTGTTTAAAAAAACCCGCTATTTGTTTTGACAATGGGAATTATTTTTAAATTAATTATTTCAATTTCTATGTTTAGAATTTGGTAAAATGGATTCCATATTTTTAATTAGAAGGACCAAAATATTTAATGAAGACTCTTTTGATTTTGGACATTATGAATAGTAACGACTGTAATTATCTTTAATTATCGTGATTAATTAGTAATCGGGTAGTTAAGGATAATAAAATAATATCATAATAATAACAAATGAGCCCAAAATTTTTCCTAATGCTACCGGTTGTGTCATGTCCGACCATGTGATTCCTTGTTCCAAACTTAGGGACCCCATGGAAACACTTTTGGGTGATAGTGACACTTTATCATTTTATTTTTAAAGAAAGGAGAATATCACAAAAGTATGTAAAACCTAAGTAAAACAATTTTAATATTGTCTACATAAATGATCTCTTGGACTATAAATAGTAATTGGAAAGATAAAAATATTTCCTACATCATAGTATTTATTTATAATTTTTAGAAATTAATTAAATTAAATTTTTTGTGACACCATGATGATGCATCGATTAACTCATTAATGAATGATTTAAATAAAATGAAAAGATAATGTAAAATCTAAGACTTACACTTTTCAAAAACCTATTGGATGAGTATATTTATAACCCTTACCTCTTTATCCTATAACTATATCAATGCGGGGCCTTTAAAATCCGAAACTCATTTTAATATAAAGTAACATTTCTTGAATTTCAAAGAGTGCCTCTCATCCCTCTTATAAAAGGCCCCCACCTCTACCTCTATACCCAAACCTCTCAATCCATTGGCTCAGCCAAAATCTGCTCATTTTATCTCTCCACATACCTCTCTTCATTATAGAATCCTTACCTTAGGTATAAATCTCTTCAAGAAACCCTTTTGGTTCAAACCAAGAAGAGTTACCCGATTTAAAGGTAATGTCTTCACTTGTGTTCTTTTGTTTTATTTTTCTTCTCCAACCCTCATAACTCCTTTTATTCCTTTACGTTATAATAACAACAGTATCTTCAATACACTAGGATTATTTTATGAGAAGGATTCGAGATACACTTACACACACCTCCGTCTAATGGTTAAAGAACATACTGTTTTTGTAGATGGGAAATTTATACCTCACAAAACGATGATTGTTCAATCTTCTTTTAACACCTTTAATGGTGGCCATTAAGATGTCAATATATTTATATATGATATATATTATGTTTATGTTTTACTTATGCTTAGGTAATTTTTATTTATGGAATACCTTTATGGTTTCCATTATGGGTAAACGCGATATCTTCATTTTAGGAAGTGCGGACTACCGCCCCCTCAAAGTGATTTGATTCGTTAATACCATATGTAGGATGTATAAAAGATGGAGTTAATGATATAATATATTATATTATACTTGAAGTATAATATACCTTTATATCATTATTAATTTATTCCATTAATTATGAAATATAAATGAAAGTAGCGTTCATGCGTACGTACGACTTACCATCTCCATGAACAGTTAATTTCATTTCTTACCACTAAATGTTATGTAATATTTTCAATCCCTGTATATACTATATATATATGATCTATATTATATCTATATCATGAATATAATTTTGGATATAATAGATATTTTACCACATGAACAACTTGTAATTATAAGGAGTTTATTTTTGACTCAAGTACCAATGATCGACAAAATGACCGTTTTTAACTTAAATAATTACATAATGTTCATAACATGGTAATAAGTGATATAAAAGGAATAATTAACTTGAAAAATGTTCTTAAGCAACTAGAAATTAGCTTAATTTTATTATTCCGGATATTAAAGAACGATCGAGTCAAGTCATACACGAGGTATGGGACTTCATCTCAATCTCCTTTCATTGAGGCATATTTTGTTTTATACAATAATTTCTTTTATACAGTGTATAAACCCCTTTTAATTTTACGTTTATTCAAAATGAGTCTTTTTTATACGAAGCGTTTTACTAAATGACAAAGGGGAATTTTTTTTCCGTACGTATGCGGTGACAATGACTTCTACACCACCGTGACCATTATTTGAGTTTTGGATTCCTCTATAAGACATAACTTTTTTTAAATGAAAAATAAATACCATATTTTACTTTTATTTTATTTTGGTATTGAAAATGGTATTGATAATGTTTTTATTATATCAACGTGTTATTGATATCTTGTGATTGAAATGTAGAAATGTTATGTTTCCTTTATGTATGTTTTATGTGATACTATTATGTTATGGGTCATGGGAATTGTTTAGGAATATGGGTGGTTAGGTGATAAACTAACGGTGGGTGAGCCCGATATAGCTCTCCAATGCCTTGGGTAACCTGAAGGGGTTAAACGCTAAGGTTTCTCCGAAGAGATTTAGGGAATATACTGTGATGGGTATTCCAAATGTAACCATGAGGGTTACTCCCAACGTAAGAATGTTATGAATGCCTTAAGTTACCTTTATGTCTTATTATTTATATGATTTATTCATGATTTGACGAGGTATGTTAAAGCACTTTTTTTATATGAGTAAAGTATATTTTCATTAATTCTTATGTATACATGGACTAATGTTTCCTTTCCGTATTTTCATATCCCTTACTGAGTTTTTTATGCTCATCCCATGTTTTTGAAATGTTTTTCATAGGTCAATGGAAAGTTACATGATATGATGATAATGTCAAAGAAGTTTCAAGAAAGAATCCATGTTTTATTTTAAATATGTCTCCTTTGATGAGAAAAATTAATACTGTCTTTTATGTAACCACCTAGTTGAAATGTGGAAATAAATACATGATTTATAATCAAATTCTCTAAAATGCTAAACCTGAAAAGATCCTCAATTTTAAATCTTGTAATAACTCAAGATTACGTAATGTTTAAGGCGGGGGCCTTATAGTTGGTATTAAAGGTCGTTTTAGATAAATTTAGGAGTTATAATTCTATTAAATGATTATTCAAAAATAATTTTTTTATGTTCAAATTGAAATGATATAGCATTTGAAGATTACCATGTTACTTCATCTAAGAAAAGTTTGTTCAGAATAGTTTTACGTAGAGGAAACAAGTAAGCAGTGCTAGGAAGGCATACAGAAGGAAATGAACTTCTGAATCAGCATCCAGAGATGGTCAAAATTGGAATTGAACAGTTTGTTGCAGTAATGGCGCAGTTGACTCAAGAAATAAATGGTGGTGGTACCCATGAATGAGATCAGCCAGATCAACCGCAGAGGAACATGTCAGTGGTGGAACATTTCATGAGGAAACATCCCCCATCATTCAGAGGATCATCTGACCCTGTGCTAGCTGAAGGGTGGATTAAAGAACTGGAGAAGATTTTCGATGTCATGTGGTGTTCAAAAAATCAAATGGTTAGTCTTGTTGTTTAGTGTTTGGAGGGTGAAGCAGATCAGTGGTGGTCGATGGTTAAAAATATCAGGGATGCTGAGGTTATTGATGCTCTTGTCTGGGATAAATTCATAGGTATGTTTCTTGAGAAATATTTTCCTAAGGCTGTTCGACTTAGGATGGAAAAAAATTCATTGAATTGAGGAAAGAGGACAAATCAGTGGATTCTTATGAAGAAAGGTTCACTCGATTGGCATGGTATGCTCCAAATTTTATTTGATACCTTGATAGAAAAATAAATCATTTTTACTCAGGATTAAAGCCAAAATATCGAAGGGCTTTAGCTTATCACGAGTTCAAGAGTTATAAAAATCTTGTTGGATGTGATGGGAAGGTGGAAATGGAGTTTTCCGATGATCAAGTGTTCTATAACAACCAACAGAAGAAGAGACCGAGGTGGAAGGAGAAAGGGAAGAATCCTTCAAAGAAGTATGATGGTAAGAAAACTAAGTTTTCAGTTTGTGATAAATATGGTAAAAAGCATGCTGGGGAATGTCTTCTGAATTCTGGAAAGTGCTACTGATGTGGTAAGATGGGACATAAGGCTTGTGATTGCACTGAAAAAGATCATGGTGATGGTAAGACCAAATTTGATTTACAGTTAGTGAAATGTTTCAAGTGCAATGAGATGGGTCATTATGAAAACGAGTGTTCGAAAAGGATCTCAAATGATGGGAAGCAGTCAGACTACAAGCAAAAAGGAGTGGTGAAATCCCTTTCAACTATTTTAGCAGATGTTGGGACAGAAAATGAAGTGGTATCAGATACTTTGTTTGTTTTCACAGATTATGCTAATGTGTTGTTTGATTCGGGGTCTACACATTCTTTCATCTCTGAAAAATTTTCTAGTAAATTGGGAATACCACCTCAAGAAATGATTCTTGAACTTATGGTAAAAACACATGGGGGAAATGTAGAGGCAAAAGGAATTTATAAGAATATTCCTATCATTATCCGTGGAAAGAACCTACTTTCAAACCTTATTGTTTTACCTCAAGTAGATTTTGATGTTATCCTGGGTATGGATTGGCTCTCTGTTTACCATGCTAAGATTGATTGTAGAGATAAAGAAGTTTCTTTTCAGAAGTACTTTCAGTTTGTGTACAATAATGAACCCTTACTATTGATAACTTATCAAGAGGGTGATAAACTTGTAAAAGATGGAAATGATTGTTACCTTGCACATATTGTTGAAAACAAAGGAACCGTTCCGATTAATGATGTGCTAGTGGTAAATGAGTATCCTGATGTTTTTCGTGATGAGTTCCCTGAAATAATACCAGATCAGGAAGTTGAATTTACTATTTACTTAGTTCCTGATGGTAATCCAATTTCAAAACCCCCTTATAGAATGACTCAAATTGAACTTTTAGAGTTGAAGGGTCAATTTCAAGATTTATTAGAGAAAGGTTTCATTTGACCTAGCACATCACCATGGGGTACTCTTATCTTGTTTGTTAAAAATAAAGATGGATCAATGAGACTTTGCATTGATTATAGAGCCTTGAATAACATCACTGTTTAGAATAAATATCCTTTGCTTCATATCAATGATTTGTTTGATCAGCTCCAGGGATCTCATTATTTCTCAAAGATTGACCTAAGATCAGGGTACCATCAGTTGAAGGTAAAGGAAGAAGATATTCCGAAGACCACGTTTCGTACAAGATATGACCATTATTAATTTGTAGTAAGGCCTTTTGGGCTAACCAATGCACCTGCTATATTTATGGACCTTATGAATAGAATTTCCATGAGTTCTTGGATAAGTTTGTGCTTGTTTTCATTGATGATATTTTTGTTTTCTCTAAAAGTAAAAAGGAGAATGAAAGTCATTTAAGGGTTATTTTGAAAACCCTAAATGAAAAGAAATTGTATGGGAAATTCAGAAAGTGTGAGTTTTGGTTGCAACAAATTTCTTTCCTTGGTCACATTGTTTTTAAAGATGGAATAACTGTTGATCCTGCAAAGAAAAAGGTTGTTGAAGAATGGACAAGACCCACAAATGTAACTGAGATTCATATATTTTTTGGTTTGGCATGATATTAACGAAGGTTTGTTAAAATGTTTTCATGGTTATCTAGTCCAATGACTAAGCTAACTCAGAAGGGTGTTAAGTTTATCTGGACAAAAGAATGTGATGATTGTTTTCAGGAATTGAAAAGACGATTAGTGAATGATCCAGTTTTGGCACTACCTTCCAGGAATGGTGAGTTTGTTACCTATAGTGATGATTCATTGAAAGGACTTTGTTGCGTCCTAATGCAGAATGACCAGGTAATTTTTTATTCTTCACTTCAGTTGAAAACTCATGAGGTAAATTACCCTACACATGATTTGGAATTAGTTGCAATTGTCTTCAATTTAAAATTTTGAAGGCATCATTTGTATGGTGTAAAGTGTGAAATATATACTGATCACAAAAGTTTAAAGTATATATTCACTTAGAAATAATTGAGCATAAGACAGAGGGGATGGATAGAATTAATCAAGTATTATGATTGTACAATTCATTACCATCCTGGAAAAGAAAATAAAGTGGCTGATACTTTGAGTCAAAAAAGTAATTCTTTATTAACCATGTTGTGTTTGGAACATGATCCTTTGGTTATGGATTTGATGCACCTTGGCATAGAAGTTGATAGTGCCGGAAGTTCTTCTATTTTGTTTCAGTTATCAGTGAAATCTTCTCTATGAGACAGAATTAAGCAAGCACAAAAGAAAGACAATGAGTTTTAGAAAAAGGTAGAGCTGGTACAGAAGGGTATGTTTCCTGAATTCAACATTGATAATGATTGTGTTTTGAGATTTGTGAAGAGGTTGTGTGTGGCTTGTGATTCACAGTTGAAGAGAGAGTTGTTATGTGAAGATCATAGTTCTCTATTTTCAGTTCATCCTGGAAGTACTAAGATGTATAGAGATCTTCGGGAGTATTACTTGTGGGATAGCATGAAAAGAGATATTCCTGATTTTACTATGAAGTGTTTGACTTGTTAACTAGTTAAAGAAGAGTGGTAGTTACCGAAAGGGATGCTTCAACCTTTACCAGTGCCAGAGTGGGAATGAGAGAATCTATCCAAGGTCTTCGTTGTGGGATTGCCGAAGATACCTTGAGGTAATAATGCAATCTGGGTTATTGTTGATCGCTTGGCTAAATCTGATCATTTCCTTTCTATAAGAGATAATTTTTACCTAGATCAACTTTCTCATTTGTATCTTAAAGAGATATTCAGGTTACATGGAGTTCCCCTCTCCATTGTATGTGATCATGATCCCAGGTTTACTTCTAACTTTTGTAAAGGCCTTCAGAAGTCATTGCCGAGGATGGTCGATCTGAATGCCTGGAAGAGAATGATTTTGCAGGTAAGGAGAATGGTGATAGGGCCTTAGAGGATCAGTTGGCTAGAGGTTTAGAGACTGAAGTTGGCTTGGTCAGAATGGAGGCTATGGAGGTTATGCAAGAGGGTGACATGGGACTGGGATTGGAGGGATCATCCTTGGCTGTTTGCACTGAAACCAGAAACTCCAATGTGGTGGGAGATGATGAGAGCCAGGTTGAGCAGGGCCTGAAAGCAGTCCCTGCGGCAACAGTGGATGAAGGTGTTTTAGTGAGGGTGCTTCTTCCGGGGATGGAGAACCCTACTACGGGTCAGGATGACAAAGGAATGGAGTTCCCTTTGGGAGGGACAGAGAAGGTGAGCAGAACAGGTGACCGCTTGTTCAGTGAGGTGGTACAGAGTGAGCAAACCTCTTTTCCAGCCGGAGGGCCTGGTTCACCCACAGTATGACGTCAGTTAAGGAAGGATTACTACTTTCTCCCGCGACCTATGCAGACTCGTTCAACATCTAGGAAGAAAGGCAAGGTCGCTGTGTCTTTTGCGAACAACATTGTGACTGAGAGGATTTCACCAGACCCTGTTCTGGAACTTCTCAGGAATCGGGTGTAAAGTCCTCAGTATTGGAGGACACCAGGTTGGGAAACAGTCTCAGCCACTGGAGAAGATGAGTCTGGCAGGGGATGCGGAGAGGAGTGCACATTTGATGATTTTTACTGATGTTTTTAGTGTGTTGATTGCTGTTTCTGGGTTTATGTTGTGGTTGTATGCTTGGGCACCGGAACCCATTAAACCGGCTATTGAAAGTCAAAAAAAAGATTTCTAGTAGTACATCTTTTCATCCTCAATAAGATGGGAAGTCAGAACGAACAATTCAGACTTTGGAGGATATTTTATGTTCTTGTTCGATGGATTATCAGGGAAGTTGGGACCAACATCTTTCTTTGGTTGAGTTTTCTTATAATAACAGTTTTCATTCTAGTATACAGATGACACCATTTGAGGTATTATATCAGAAGTAGTGTCGAACTCTAGCTTTTTGGGATGAAGTGGGTGAAAGGAAGTTGATGGGACCAGAATTAGAAGAAGAGTTGGCAGAAAAAGTTCATCTGATACAGAAACACATGAGAATATCTTAGAGTAGGAAGAAAAGTTATGCTAACAACAGGATAAAGGATCTCTCTTTGGAGGTAGGTGATCATGTCTTCCTCAAAGTTTTACCATGGAAAAGTGTGATGTGATTTGGTAAGAAAGGAAAGATGAGTCCAAGGTTCATTGGACCATATGGAATTTTGGAGAGAGTTGGATCAGTTTCTTACCGAGTGGCTTTAACTCCGATTTTATCTCAGGTACACAATGTTTTTCATGTTTCAATGTTAAGAAAGTACATGCCAGATCCATCTCATGTTTTGAGTCTAGAGGTAGTTCAGTTGGAAGAGAACCTATCTTACGAGGAACAACCTGTCCAGATTATTGACCACAGGGAGAAAGTGTTAGGGAATAAGGGTACTAATCAAGTAATGGTTTTGTGGAAAAAACCACATGATTGAAGAGGCAACATGGGAATCTGAAAATGCAATGAGGCATAAATACCCCCACTTATTTGATAAGTAAATAAATTACAGGGACACAATTTTCTAAAGGGGGAAGGATGTAACATCCCAATTAAGTAAAGAATTTAGGATTTTCATATCTATATCTATTTATAAATTATAGAGTGTTTTAGAGTCTTAAAATTAGAATAAATCCAATCTTAAGCAATGAATTCTCTAATATTTTTTAAAATATTTTTTACCGCCTTTTGATGGAAAACCATTTTTAAATCGCAATTTTGACAATTTTATAAGCTCTATTTGTCAAAATAAACTTATTCATTAGAATTTAGACATTGAAATTTACTTTGGATAAATTTTTAGTATTTTTCTGACAATGTTCATTTTTTAATGAATAGTGAAAAATACTGCATTTTACTTCAAAACTGCTTTTTCATCTAATTTAATTATATGGAAAGATTATATTTATAATTGGTTTTAAAGTGTAATAAGAGTATATTTTTACCATTTAATCCAATGGTGGTCATTAGAATTAGTTTCACTTTGGAATTGGGCATAAACAAGTACCAAACTTTTCATAGATATTGTTTCAAAAAAACCCGCTATTTGTTTTGACAATGAGAGTTATTTTTAAATTAATTATTACAATTTCTGTGTTTGGAATTTGGTAAAATGGGATCCTTATTTTTAATAATAAGGTCCAAATTATGTAATTAAGACTCTTGTTTTTGGACATTATGAATAGTAACGATAGTAATTATCTTTAATTATCGTGATTAATTAGTAATCAGGTAGTTAAGGATAATAAAATAATATCATAATAATAAAAAATGAAACCAACATGTGTCCTAATGCTACTAGTTGTGTCATGGCCGACCATGGGATGCATTGTGCCAAACATAGGGACCCCATGGAATCACTTTCGGGTGATAGTGACACTTTATCATTTTATTTTTAAAGAAAGGAGAACATCACAAAAGTATGTAACACCTAAGTAAAAAAAATTTAATTTTTTCTACATTAATGATATCTTGGACTATAAACATTAATTGGAAATCTAAAAATATTTCCTACATCATATTATTTTTTTATAATTTTTAGACATTAACTAAATTAAATTTTTATGACACCATGATGATGCAACGATTACCTCATTAATAAACGATTTAAATAAAACGATAAGATAATGTAAAATCTAAGACTTAAACTTGTCAAAAAACTATTGGATGAGTATATTTCGAACCCTTATCACCCTATCTTTGATATATATCAATATGAGGCCTTTAAAATCCAAAACTCATTTTAATATAAAGTAACATTTCTTGACTTTCAAAGAGTGCCCCTCCTCCATCTTATAAAAGTCCCCCACCTCTACCTCCTTACCCAAACCTCTCAAGACATTGGTTTAGCCAAAATCTGCTCATTTTATCTCTCCACATCCCTCTATTCATCATATAAGCCTTAACATAGGATGAAATATCTTAAAGAAACCCTTTTGGTTCAAACTAAGAAGAGTTACCTGATTTAAAAGTAATGTCTTCACTTGTGTTATTTTGTTTTATTTTGATTTTGAAACCACCTAAAATTTTATTATTCCTTTCTATTGTAACAAAAACATTATCTTTAATATACTTGTATATTTTTATGAGAATTATTCAAGATACACTTACACACACCTCCGTCTAATGGTTAAAGAACATACTATTTCTGTGGATGACAAATTTATGCCTCACGAAACGATGATTGTTCAATATTCTTTTAACACATTTCATGGTGGCCATTAAGATGTCACTCTATTTATATATGATATATATTATTTTTATGTTTTCCTTATTCTTCTGTATTTTTTATTTATGGAATACCATTATGGTTCCATTATGGGTAAACACGATATCTTCATTTTAGAATGTGCGGACTACCGCCCCGTCAATGTGATTTGATTCGTTAATGCCATATGTGGGACATATAAAGGATGGATTTAATGATATTATATACGATATAATACTGGAATTATAATATACCTTTATATCATTATGAATTAATTCCAATAAATATGAAATAGAAATGAAAGTAGTGTTCATGCGTACGTACGACTTACTGTCTCCACGAATGGTGCATTTCATTTCTTACCTCTAAATGTTATGTAATATTTTAAATTCATGTATATATTGGATATATATGATATATATGATATCTAAATAGTGAATATAATTCTGTATATAATGGATATTTTACCACATGAACAACTTTTAATTATAAGGAGTTTATTTTTGACTCAAGTACCAATGATAGAAAAAAACAACTATTTTTAACTTAAATAATTACATAGTGTTCATAACATGGTAATAAGTGATATAAATTGAATAATTAACTTGAAAAGGGTTCTTAAGCAAGTAGAAATTAACTCAAGTTTATTATTTAGGAGATCAAAGAATGATCGAGTCAATTCGGGCACGAGGTATGGGACTTCGTCTCAATCTCCTTTCATTGAGGCATATTTTGTTTTATACACTACTTTCTTCTATACGGTGTATAAACCACTTTGAATTATACATTTATTCAAAAGGAATATTTTTTTTATACAAAGCGTTTTACTAAAAGACAAAAGGGAATGTTTTTGTCCAACGTATGCGGCGACAACGACTTCTCCTCTACCGTGACCATTATTTGAGTTTCGGCTTCCTCTACAAGCCCTAACTTTTGTTAAAATGAAAAAATAAATACCATGTTTTAATTTTCTTTTATTTTGGTATTGAAAATGGTTTTGATAATTTTTTTATTATATCAACATGTTATTGATATCTTGTGATTCAAATGTAGAAATGTTATGTTTCCTTTATACATGTTTTATGTGATACGATTATGTTATGGTTTTTGGGCATTGTTTATGAAGACAGGTTGTTATGTGATAAACTAAGGGTGGGTGAGCCTGATATAGCTCTCCAATGCATTAGGTAATGCAAAGGGGTTAAACACTAAGGTCTCTCCGAAGAGATTTAGAGAATATACTGTGATGGGTATTCCAAACGTAACCATGAGGGTTACTCCCTACGTAAGAATGTTATGAATGCCTCAAGTTACCTTTATGTCTTATGATTTCTATTATTTATTCATGATTAGATGAGGTATGTTGAAGTACTTATGTTTTATGAGTAAAGTATGTTTTCATTAATTCTTATTTATACATGGACTAATGTTTCAATTCCGTATTTTTATATCCCTTACTGAGCTTTTTATGCCCATCCCAAGTTTTTGATATGTTTTTCACAGGTCAAGGGAATGTTAAATGATGTGATGATATTGTCAAAGAAGTGCCAAGAAAGAATCCATGTTTTATTTTAAATATTTCTCCTTTGATGAGAAAAATTAATACTATCTTTTAGGTAACCACCTAGTTGAAATGTGGAATGAAATGCATGATTTATGATCTAATTCTCAAAAACTCTAAACCAGAAAAGATCCTCAATGTGTAATCTTGTAATACCTCAAGATTAAGTAATGTTTAAGGATGGGGACTTATAAATATATAGTAATATTTGTGACACTGGAGTAATTATTTTATGTGGTACATTCCATCCATGAGGCATTGAAAAAAATTTATATTACCTTAGTATAGATATTTGGTTAACACTTAGTAGTTTCTTGAAGAAGAGTGCACAGAAAAAGGGTTTTAATTTTTATTTATTTTATAAAAAAGTTGGTTTAAATTAATTTTGAGAATGTGACAGTATTAATTATTTTTATTTAATTGATATAAAAAATTGAGAAAGGTGATGACCTAAGTGATTTTGGACATTCCTAGTGCCATGCTATCATGGTTTACAAATTTTACCCTATTTTTTAGTAGAGGGTAATAGAGAGATTCATCTACCAAGTCCTCTATCCCCCATGAACATATGGTAATGACAGGAATATTAATATCTGAAACATTAGTTTGTTTACCCTAATTCATATGTGCATAGAGTAACAATGAGTTCTATTGATTACTTATATAAATCCATGACTAGGAATTTTTGTTCTTAATTAATGAAAATTTCTGGCATATAATTTTACACACATGCTAATGACCTTTGAGTATTAACCACCCAACCATAATATGTTCCAACATGTGAAAAAAATAATTGGGTGGAGGTACAAATGAATCATTGACCAAGGAATTTTCAATTAACAAAATCAAAACCCAACAAAACAAAATTTGGAATTTAAATCTGAAATTAAGAATTGAAACCATATTTAGAAATAAGAAAGGATTTCATTTAATTTTTTTTAAAAAAAAATCAAAAAACATAGGTCCAACCTCCCCCATTCCTAATCAATCACATAAACAACCCCTCTATGGATGGGGAAGTAATGTTTATTCGAGAGAGGGGAGAAATCCTTAGAAAGAAAGTAAATAAAAGAAAAGAAAATAGAAGTGTATCATAGTAGAAGGACATCTTCTAGAGAATACCTCACCATCTTATCCTCTATTGAACCAATATGGCCTATTATTTATAAGTATGAAAGATCCCCTTGATCATCATAAATGACCCAATACCGAGTTTTAGGTCATAATAGGTCATCCCGAGGCAGAAAAAAAGGTTTCCACCCCTTATTTACATCAAGGCTTTTGTGCATCAATAATGAGGGTTTCAAATCATGTAAATGTTTCTCTATGTGTAACATATGGTTCAGTGATTATTATTTATGTTGTGAACTCTTCAAGGTTCACATTATTTAAATGAATTACATGACATGTAATGGGTAGGGTTAGACCTCTAATTTCTGAAATATTTCACATTGGTAAAAGTGGATTCATGACATGAAAAGTTGATTTGTAGAATATTTTATTCTAGTATCATCTTGATTCTTCCCTTGTGAGTCATCATAATGTTACTTAACCATATTTTATCTTCAATATATCTTCCAAAATCTTATGTCATTCCACCCTACTTTATGGTGTCCCACAAATTGGTTTCAACTCACTCGATTCATCTTTGTGTTATATATTTTTTACCGAACTCTATATCCCTCCTCAAAAAACAAAAGTTTGGAATATTCATCAATTAATTTATACAAAAAGTTTATTTTATATCCAAAAAATACGCGCATCAAAAGTTTTTGTCAATTCCCCCATTGTAATAACTTCATTTTCTTTATGCATGTAATCTGGACCTAAATAAAATAGGAAGACCATATTACCAATATTCAAATTCCCATGTAATTAAATAAAGTTATTGTGAAAGGGGGTTTTAAAATTTCAATATTTAAAAAATAAATCAATTTGACTTCACATTCCTCAAACAAACTAATGAACCAAATATTTTTCTTTTTTTATTGAGAAAAGGTGGAACTTATCATCTCATTCTTTTATATATCTCAATTCATTATCATCACACATTTCATGTCATGATTTACCTCAAAATGGATTCTTTTCTCTCACCCATAATGATAAAAATTCATTTACAATTATGATTTTATACTAAGTATTTGTTAATTTTACATAGGTTTTAAAAATAACTACTTTCTCAGCCACGTAAATAAAAAATTCACATAAAATAGTGGGGGATTTTGAAAAAATGGTTATGATGAATATGAGGCTTAAGGTTAGTATGATTGATGTTTAAAAAATTAAGTTATACAGGAGGAGGTTCATATCTATGTATAAAGTATAATATCAAATTTAAAATTATAAAGAAATTATCACATTATAAGTAGAAACTCATATTCCCACTAGCTCAATATAAAGGTAATGATCAAACATAGCATATTGAATCATTTTATCCTTATCGAATTGTTTTTCTTTTTTTTAATCTTTTTTTTAACTTTTTTGAATGTTATTATAAGAAAGTATCTCAAACAACCCACCTAACCACATATGATAAAAATCATTGGTTTGGTGATGGGGATTTTTGATACTCTCAAGTCATATCCCACATTTTTTCCTTTTTAAATTATCATTTTTTTCAATAAGGGAAAACTATGAAGAATAAGGAATGAAACATGATACCTTCCCTATACCTAAAATATAACCCCGCACTTCTTACATTCAACATAATACATCCCTTAAACCAAGACATCTCACACCCACATGCTTAAAATTTAAAATATCTTGAAATATAAAAAGAATAGAGTAGGAATGGTTAAATATGGCTGGTAATGTAGCTCATACATAGATAATTCATTAAAATATTCTATTGGATAAATAACGATAAATATCATGGTGTGGCCAAGTATAAAGTCTTAACAAAAAAAAATTCATAATAATTTTAAATTTGGTATTCTATGGTCATATATTTTAAAAGTTCTAATATGAGTTCTAACCGGTGACATGCACCAAGACCACTCATGAAATATTATCATGACATAAATACAATGTATTTGGTCTATAAATCCTCTTGGGACTATAAAAAGTAATTTATTACAATAAATCATAGAATGAAATAACATTAACAAATCAATCAAGATAAATTTCATAAATTCAAGGCATAAAAATTATAGGAAAATTTCATTTTCCTAAATTGACTAATTCAATAAACTAATGTGTAATTAATTCAATATATAAGATTAAATATAATTATTAAATTCCACATTTTACACATGGAATCTTATTTAATTAAGAATATAAAACATGAATTCCAGGGATTCCTAAGAAATTCACATATCCTAGATCATTTAAGTAAATTTAGAAAGATAATTATGGGTATGAAATTTTATTTGAGAGTAAAATAATAGATTAAAAAAGGAATTAAATTGATAATTATCGTAAAATAATACCCCCTTTAGAAATGATTCTTCACTTGGGTTATATGGGTCCTTTTCCTTAACTTCTATTTTAGAGAACTTCAGGTTGTGTTTTCTAGAATTTTATCCACTCTACAGCCTTGAATAATATTTATTAATAGACCTAAAAATTAGAATAAAAAAATGGTAGGATAGGTCTATTCAATCATGATAAAATGGGACTAAGGGGAAGAGATGACTAAAGAAAAAAATATGGATTGCCTCTCAGATGTTCTTTTGTTTAACGTTAATAGATTAACTCAACAAATAAATTATTTAAAAAAATACAAGAATATAAGATTACCTCCACCATACATAGTTGATGAAATGTTCTCAATGAATTTCTTCCCATATAAGTAGATTAAAATTTAATTAATGAAATTAATCAAGTTTAAAGGAAAGATGAAACTTTATAGGCCGTCATTGGAAATCAGGGTGGAGGAGTGTGACCTCCTCCCCAAGTTCTTGAGTTATGGTTTCATGGAACTTCATTAGCCTCCTTACATTAACAATGAATAGATTTTATCCCTTTTACTTTTCACTATAAACAACACCAAAGGGGTATAAATGAATTATAGTAAAGGGACCATCCCATATAGATCAATGTTTAAATAGAATTTATTTAATTATAGACTTGTATAACAAAACTTGATCTCAAGGTTTTAATGTCCTTGTTAAAAATATCATGTTATGGGAAATCCTTTTCCTATATTTATAGATATTTTAATTTTCAATACTTTATTTCCTCTATCTCCTGCACCTAGAATCTTTTTTCTTTCTCTACTTTATCAAGGTCCAGATTAATCTCCATTAATGCCCATCAAGCTTTGCTTTCTAATTCCATAGGGAGGTGAAAACTATTTCCATTAATAAAACTATAGGGGATCATCATTATGTGTCTCTTTTAGGATATCCTATATTACTATAAGGTATCATCCAACATTTTTCTCCAGTATAAGCTGTTGGGTTTGACAATATTTTCAAGAATAGATTTTATTTATCTTTTAGGGAATTCTGCTTGACTATTTTTTTATGGATGGTATAGTGTTGAAATTTTATTATGTACTACATATTCATTAGCAATTACACCATATTAATATTTTAAAAATGATTTCCTTATCCCCTGATGATTTCTCATGGAACTTTAAACCTATAGAATATGTTAACCTAGAAAAAATCACAAATAACATTAAAATCATCAGTCTTGGTGGCTTTTAATTCCACCCATTTTGAAATATAATCTAAATCTAATAAAATATATGAATTACCAAATGAAATTAAGAATGTTTCCATGACGTCTATACCCCACACATAATAAGTTTCTATAAAACTAATTGTTTTTTGAGCCATTTTTTCACATGTTTATATATTACCAATAAAATGGAATTGTTTAAATATTTTACAAAATTCATAAGCATATTTTAATAAGGAGGGACAATAAATTAAAGATTATAAAACATTTCTAGCTATATTATGAGGTCCAAAGTTTCCTTCATAAGATAATTTCAATAAGAATTCAAAAAATGATTCAATTTATCTTGCTAGAAAGTATTTTCTTATGATTTGATCATTAGATTTTTTTTGGAATGGGTCCTTCAAATATGAAATCTAGATTTAGATTAAATATTGTATGGATGATTAATTACTAGATGATATGGTTAATGAGATGGGAAAAAATAGTTAACAATTTCATAATAATAAAATATTTTCCCTCCCACAATTAAAATTTTCTAACCTAATATTTGATCATTGAGTGGGTTTTTATATCGAATTTATGATTTAGTGGTGTGGGAAAATTGACTCAGATGATCATCCAAATGATTTTTGATTAAATTTTTATCCTTGACCTTTTGGTGGAACTCTTGAAAGATAAGAATCCATATCAAAAGTTAGAACTTATCATCAACTTTCTACATTAAATACCTGATTGTTGCATGATCTGAGAAAATAAAAACTTTTGTTCCATGTAGAAAGGATCTAAATTTTTCTTGAAAAAGTATAACTTCAAGGAACATTTTTTCCGTAGTTATGTAGGTTATTAGCATGGAATAAAATTTCCTTGATGCATATTCTACGAATTTTTTCTTTATATCAATTAAATTTGGGAGAGAGGCTCCCAAATCATGATTTAATGTGCCGTAGGGAAGTTCAAAAGGATGGTCCCAATTGGGTGGTTGCATTATTGTTGGTGTAATCAACCATTTTTAAACTCATCGAACACTCTTCTGCAATCATAATCAACATTAAACATCAATTCATTTAACATTAATCTCGAAGAGGGTATATAAATATTATGTAAATCTATGATAAATATTTTTTAGAAAACTACATAGTCAAAAAATTATTTAACACGCCTAAGACAATTTTGTTATGGAAATGAGTATATTATATAGTATTTTGAATTAACAAAATAAATTCCATTATTTGACATATATAACAAGGAACTATTCCTCTTTTTACTGTGAAATGATAATTTTCAAAGTTTAATACATGATTTTTCTCAATTCATGACTTTAATACTTTTTCTAAATCCTTAAAGAAATGACTGAATGTGTTGTCAAAAATGGTGAAACTGTCATGAAATGCCTCTAGGAAGTCCTCAATATCATCTAATAAAATACTCACCATACATCGCTGAAACATACCAAAGGAATTGAATATCCCAAAATACATTCTTTTATACATAAAAGTGCCAAATGGGTAGGGAATGTTTATCTTATTATGGAATTTGGAGAAATTGATACCAAGAAGTATCCTGAAAAATCATCTAAAAAGAAATAATGATTTGATTCCAACTAATCTTTATAGAATATGATCAATGAATGGAATGAGGAAGTTATCTTTTTTGGTTAACTTGATTCATATTTCTATAATCTATACACACCCTAAAACTATTTTGGACTCTCATGGGGATGAGTTAATTTTTCTTATTATTAAAAATTATTAGACTAATTTTCTATGAGACCACATGAATGGGGACGACCCACCCTAAACCAGATATTTGGTAAATGATGACAGATACCATATTTTTTTCTATTTAATTATTAATAACCTTTAAAATAGTGGGATAAACTCTTATTTGATGTTATCTAACTGGTTGGGAATTACTTTATAAAAATATTCTATGAGAAAATACTTTGTGATTAATTCTGGGTATATCACCTAAACTCTATCTTATGGATTGTAAATTTCTTTTGAGAAGGTCATTCAGAGTTTGTTGTTGTGAAAGGGATAAGTTATTGGAAATGATCACTGTAATTTATCTTCTTTAGTAAAGTAATCATATTTAAAATCACAGATAAATTGTTTTAATTCTAGACATGGGAGTTGGTCTAGGGATGAGGTTGAGTTGAGGTTCCCATGCCTAAAACATGACGCACCAATATTATGTCATTCTCTTTTAAATAATCATTGAAAAAAATACGATGTAATAACTTATTCTCACATGAAGTTATGATTTTATTGTTTTGGGGGTATTAGTATTTTCAAATTCAAAATTCTCTCTTAATGCAACGAATTTGCAAAGCATAACCAAAACATTAATTGGTTATGTACCTTATTCCAAGGAGATTGCATAAAGTTTGTGACTATTAGAAGTATGTTTTATCACATTAAGAATGTTGAAATTTACTGTACAATCTCCATGTTCTACTGAGAATGTTTTTTCATAGACATTGATGATAGTATTTGTTGTCTTCAAGAATTGTGTCACAGGGATAGTTAGAGTGTGTCTTGGTGATGTATCTTATTCCATGGTAATGAAACCAAAGTATGTTTTAAAGACAAATACACTTACTCATATGAGTACATATTCTATAACTATAACTAGGAAAATGGCTAATCTATTCATTAATTATACCACCGCTTTTGTAGGATTTAGTTCTCCTATCTACAAGGATAAAAATAAATAGTGAGGAATGCTATTTATTAAAGCTCCCAAATCAAATAATTCATTAGTGAAATTCAAAGATCCTATAGTGAAGGGAATAAAGAATACCCCTAGATCATTACATTTTTACATTACTAGTTTTTATCATATCTTTGATGTTTCGTCCAAAACTAAATATCTCAGTTCAATCCAGTCACCTTCTTTTTGTAATCATGTTCTTAAAAAAATTTAAATATTTTGGGAATTTTTGGATGACCCCTAGAAATAGGATATTTATCTCAATTTTTTATAATTTTTTCAATATTATGTTTTTAAGTATATCCTCTTCTCCATTATTTGACAAAACTAATGCAGAATGGAATAGTTCTTGGATATCATTTTTTCAATTTATGTTGCTTAAATGGTATTTCTAGCCTCTCCTTCCTAAACCTGGTTTTGGTTCCTTCCTTGATCTTGTCCCCTTATTTTTTCTATATGGGTTGATCTTGAGAATTATCCTTTAATTATTTATCATCATGTTATTTAGGTGGCTAGAACTATTTTCCTATTCATTTTTTAATAATTATCCATAACACATTGGAATTTAGAAATGTTTGTGACATGAGTTTTTTTGATTCTTAGTTTAAATTCCATCAATAAATATTTAACAATTTTTTTCATCGCCTAAACATCATACTATAGTTTTTTTTCTTAGTTGATGGTTTACTGGTTAATGGATCCTAAAAAATCTATCTTTTAAAAAGTGCTAATTGAAAGGTTTGATGAAAGTAGAGTGGTTTATAATATTTATACTTATAGATTGGAGGTTGTGTTGGGTATTGGTTTTGATCATATGTATTTGTTTGATTTAGGCTGTATCTTGGTTGAATCTGGGGTTGATGTGGATAATTCATCCAAAATTTCATTGGATTATAGGCTAAAACAAAATATCCTTTCCCCTGTACTTCTAGGAACTAATCAGTGTAGTGAGGAGTGGAAGAGTATAAAACACATACCTGAGTTCGGAATTAATATTCCTTCACCTGTTTCTCAAAAATTTGTCACACTAACATGTTGATATAACTCATTTCTCTTTTGATTAAATCTATTCAATCACATGTGATTACATCATGGAATCCTCTCATGGTTGTACCTCTAGTGAAAATTTTCTCTGAGTTTTGATAAATCTTATCAATTAGACATCAATGTTATACTAGAGAGTTTCCAATTAGTGATCCTCTAGAGGAGGTGTTGGGATGTTTGAGATCTTTATTGAGTTGTCCTTGATAGAATAAAATAGGGAAGTGGTGTTCCTCCATAGTCTTATATGGGAATATAGTACATAGATTCTTGAATCAGTCCTAGTTTTAATAAAGTATCTCTCATAATAATTGGAGAATATCATAGATATAATCTTAGATAGCTATTCACCTGGATAGAGGATACAAGTCTTTACATGAAGCAACTTTATAGATCTTCCTAGTTTTCAACAAATTCTGTTTATAGACTATACAACCATTCCTTTTTTGTAACCACAATTGATAAGGGGAATTCTCTATACTTAACTATTTTTCCTTAACTTTTTAGGGTCTGTAACTGGAGAAAAATTTCACTAATTCATGAATGTGACTATTCAGTTATTATCCTACAAGACCATGGAATTTAGGATGAATACGAATAGTGTTGATTCAAAATTCAGAATAGTTTTCTATTGATTAAATAACTAATTAATGTATTGGGTTAGCGAACTAATGTGAGTAGAGATCGTGTGGAGTTTTTTTAGGACTTCTTACCATTTTTGTAGGTTCAGAGTGATCATTAAAAGTGTCACTAGAATTTTTGAGTTTTATTTTCTCAATGTTTATTTGGATGTTTTTTCTTAGATGGTTTATTGTTTTTTAAATTTAAAGAACAAATTCAATAAAATTTTTATTTTAACTACAAGTCATTGATATTAATTTATTTAGTTTTTTGGGGTTTTAAGGAATTTACTCCCCTAAAATGGAACAAATTTAGATTCACTCCAATCAGCAGACATGGAAAAAAGTTTTTATTACCCAAGAATTGTTAATTGGTTAACACTAGGTATTCATTTGAAGAGGAGTGAACACAAAACAAGGTTGTCACTGTTTATTTATTTTCTAAAAAATTTGGGTTTAATTAATTTTTAGAAAGTGAGGGTAGGAATACGATTAATTTATTTTATTTTAAAATAATTGAGAAATATAGTGACTAGATTCGGTTCGGATAGACATAGTTCTATCCTATCATCATCTCCAATATCTACCCCTTTTTGTTCTAATATCTAGAAAGAGAGAGATTTATATATCTATTCCTCTCTCCCCTTATTAATATGGTTATGATGAGAGTATTACTATATGAAATATCAGGTTGGTCTACCCTCCTTACTATGAGTGTGTTTTTGTATTATGTTCTATTGATTAGTTTGGGTAATCCCTAACCAAGAATTGTTAATCCCTACTAACCCAAAATTCCCATCATACAATATTACACATATGCTAACAACTGTCCATAAGTCACCGCCGAATCGTAATCTATTACACCATAAACCCAAAAAACAATTTAGGGATAAATGGAGCATAAATCAAGACAATTAGTATTACTTGAATCAAAACTTGACATAACTACATTTTGAATTTAAATCTGAAATTAAGAATAAAAACTAGATGCAGAAAGAAGAAAGGATTTTATTTTATTGATTCTCAAAAAACTAAAGAAAAACAACATTGTTCTAGCATACCAATTTTTGGATAACATAGATATGTTACCCATCCATGTATGAGTAATTTTAATTGGATCAGTAGAGGGGATACATTTTAGGAAAGAGTGTAAATAAAAGAATGGAAATTAAATAGTAGTGAAACATAGAAATAAGTCACCATCTAGAGAATTCCTCACTGGTTGAATCTATATAAATCTACCATGGATTCTAATTTATAGGCACAGAATATTCCATATGTCTTTATAAATAATCAAATAATTAATTTCGGGTCATAATAGGTCATCTTGGCGAGTAAAAAAAGGTGTCCTCCATTTTTGTTTCATCAAAGATTTGATTTACCATCATCGGTGTTCTCACGTTTTGTAAATGTTGAATGATGTATAAAATAAAGGGATATTATTAATCTTCATATATTGAATTATTGAAGGTTCACATTATATAAATTAATTACATGATGTGTAATGTGAATGTTTAGACCTATGATTTATGAAGTATTTAACATCAGGAATAATGGATTCATAATGTGTAAAGTTGTTTTATAGTGGTTTTTCTTTCAATATCATAATAATTATTCCTTGAAATCTATCAGCATGTTCCTTCAACATACTAATGATTCAATATATATTAAAAATTAGGTTTCATAATTCAATTTTTTTAGTTTCGCATGAAGTTGTTTCAGCTCACTAAATTCATCTCAATTTTCTCCATTTTTGATCAAACTCCATATCATACAACAAAGCATAAAAATAATTAAATTTTGGAATGTTTAATAAATTATTTTATAAAACATATCCATTTTATATACATAGATACATTCATAAAAAGGTATATAATTATTATATATTCAATATATTATATGATGTAAAATAGGAAGTAAAATTTGAATGAGTTAGTTAAGGTGATAACCTATTCCTTGAGAGACCTCCACAGGATAACACCTTAAGACATAATAGTTAATATTTATGGTAAGAAAATGAGCACAATAATGAATTTTAAGGAAGATATGATGGTGTTTTGGTTTGTGTGTTTCTCAAATAGAGGTCTCATGGTTTGTGAATAATGGAGGAGAAGAGGTTCCCCTTTTTAAGTGAGGGGAGATACAAAAAAGAGAATTAGCTAAAATAATTTAAAAATATAAAGTCATTTTCTGATGAATGTATCCCCAAAATTTCATATATTAAAATATGATAAGGATAAGGTTGAAATGAAACCAACTAGTGAGGACTAATAATGTTACGGTGCTATATTGAAGCCTTATCTCTATACTTTTACAAAATTTAACCCATTTTACCTTTAACTGAGGAGATAAATATTTACCATGATTACTATTCATTATTTTAAAAAATAAGTTATTATTATTATATAATATTAATAATTATAATTATATTTATGGAATAAATTTTATTTTATTCAACTTTGAGAAGTGTCTGAAATTAGTTTTTATACTAGTTCACAAACACAATGAAAACCGTTTTTTGAAAAATGTTTATATTAAGCATAAAAACGATTTTATAGAAAAATCTAGTATAATATTGAATATAATGGGATTAGTTGGATTATTATAAATCAAAGTTTTAATTTTTTTTAATTAAAACCATAAAAAAATTAGAACTTAAATTGTAAATATATAACTAAATAAAAAGAACTGTTACAAATTTCAACTTGAACCAAAGTGTTACTTAGATTTCAAAAATGTTTAGGAAATATTTCATAGTTTAACATTATATTTTTATAATTTTTATATTAATTATTTAATATTTATTTTTACTATATATATATATTTTTATACACATTCATTTTATTCTTTCATCATTAAATTAATATAAAAATGATAGTTTTTTAAATCTGTATTTTTTACTATTGTTGAAAAAATCAACTATTTCTGAAAAATATCAATAAACGTCCTATGGTAAATTTGAAATGATGAATTAAAAAATTGAATGTATCTATTAATATTAAATTTATATATATTTTGAATTCTTGTAGTCACATTCTTGGATAAAGATGTGTTTATTATCTTATTGTTTCATTGGAAAGAAATGCACACTTACTAGAATTAAATATCAGGTGCTACAACCATTCCTTTTATTAAATAAATCCATTTATTCATCATTAAACACCACTTAAAATAACCACATCATCATGAAAAATGTTAGGTAAATAAAATATCTTAAAAAATCTAAGGTAAGTAGATAAATAACTTTAAGAATAGAAAATCAACTCTAAAAATTCAGAAAGAACATAAAAGAATTAAAATAAAATGAAATTACTCATGATTAGATCATTGTTAGTTGAATACCAAAGTTTCACCAGAATCCATCATTGATATCCTCAAATAATTCATAAAAAATCCCCAATATCAAATAACTATCATATAATGAGTGTCTATATCGACTAACCCTGAAGCGGAAAGATAATGCCAATTAAATAGAGGGATTCTAGATTTTTTTTGTAGTTTTAATTAAAATAAATGATATGGGTTAAATCATAGGATAGAATAAAATATCATAGGTTATGAAATCTCTATTTTTAACCCCATAACCCTAGTCAAATAAAGTTGATGTTTTTACCAATTTGGGTTTCATTTAAGAGATATTGATGATTATTCATGACAACTTATTTGGACAAAAAATTAATATATGATATTTAATATAATATTTATATATATCTTTTACATAATTTAAGGAAAAAAATCTTATAAATAACAAAAAAATATTATTTAAAAAATCTAAAATGCTCAAAAAAATCGATTCTTGATTTCCTCCACACCATTAATAATTTTCAACCCAAAAAGAACAAGTCAATCAATGAGTTGAAAGTACAGAGGACGAATCAAATTTTCACATTCACAAAAGCTCTACTAAAGGTTATGATAGTATTAATTTTATTTGATTTAACCTATTCAATTAAATTCTTATTTTCTTAAGAGTCTACCATAGTGGCACAACCTTGGGTCGATTACAAGGAGGCCACTTATACGCACCATATTTTCAATTGTCAATTTTAAATTTTACTTATACAAAACTAGCATATATAATATATATGGGGGTTGATTTAAATGAAATAAACTAATGTATTAATAAATCTACCTTTGATATTAGAAATCTAAATAAAACCAAACTGATAAAACAAACTACAGAAGGCAGTGGCGGGGAATCTTTGATCTTCAGACAGTTTTTTATCATTGTCGATGATTTTATTCTTATTAAATTATCCAATTTATAACTCAAGAACTCAAGTTATACACCTAAACTGACTAGAAACTATATCGAGACCTCAAATATGGGTGTTTATCCACTCATGAATGTGATCCAATTGCCCAAAGACATCCGAGCAATCGAAACCAGTTGAACATGTTGTGCTCAGTGGGGAGACCTCACCCAAAGAATTTTAAACCACATAAAAAATAAATTACAATAATAATTTTATAAACATTCATAGAAAAAAATATAAGAAAATTAAAAAAATAGAGAAGATACCTCATTCAATCATGCAAACAAATTCTAGGATTATTTAAAATAAAAGAGTTTATAATAAAAACCACAAACTCAAATGGTGTAAATGTCTTTAGACCATTGCCGCCCACCACTGCTTGGAGTTTAGCCCATCATGGATTAATTATTAGCGGAAATCCCCTTATCTATAATTGAATCTATAACTCAGATAACTCTGGTCTAATCATCCCTAGAATGTTGTTGGTAAGGAATGAAATGATTTGAGAGGTAGGAGCTCCTCTCATTTTATAGGCAGATTTCTGTCCTCCACAAGTTGTCACATTTTAGACCCAATAATTGACCACATAACATGTGGAACCCTTCATGAAATTTGTTCATATATGTGTTGGCCATTCACCCCAAAAATATTGGCTCACTTAGACGACGATTTTTGGAGTTATAATTTTTAAATGGAGGTTTCGTTTCTAGACAAAGGTTCCAGGAAGCTTCCTCTGAATGTATAACCTCCAATGGAAACCATAATGACTTAAAAACTCCATCCAATTAATTTTAGTGGTTCATATATGTGTACTAGTGATATCACAGGAGAAATAACAGAAATTGGAAGCATTTTGGATGAGATGGATTTCAGCTATAGTGGTGGGGTCCACGCTGTCTTCCCGAAAAAATATCCAACTTCATTGATTTTTTAGGCCTCTAGATGACTGATTCATGCCCTAGTCCAGATGAATAACATAAATTAAATAAAATAAGTGTTCTAAAAAAATTATAATCACAAAATTTGGGATTATATTTTATGACAAATGACCCAAATACCGATGTGATAAAAATCTGTTAAAAATCCAGAATTAATCCATTTTTTCATTTAAGCTCATAATAACACAAAAACCTAAATATGTAACAATTTCCCAGTAAATAAAACTATGGTGGATTCATAAAAATTAAATTATAGTATAAAATATGTGATAATATTAGCTTCATCAATCCCCCACACTTAATCATTTCACTCGTGAGAAATTATTGTACATTCAAATAATAATTTACACAATAATAAAAAATAAGAAAACATCCCTTATCTTGTCAAAAAACAGAATTTCTTCATGTCTCTTATATGAAGAAATTTTTACAATCCTTTTAATTCTACACATTTTAATTTTTTAATCCTTATAAATATATCCTTGGCCCAATCCCAACCTACATCACATTGAATTTTATTTCATTCTTCACTCAAGAGAAATTAATTCTGGAGTTATGTTCATACTTGGAACTTACACGTATCACCATAGGATTGTGAAAACTTTAATTTCTCTAGAACATGAATCATAAAAATGAATTCAATCATGAGGGATTTATTTAAAGTTTCAAATGACTGTGTGGCTTTGGGTTGGATGGTTAATGATTTAAAAATTCAAATCTAGATAGAAAAGGTTTGACTCTTAGGTATAATGCATGAATAATCATTTAAAAACAAAATAAATTACTCACTCAATCCACCTTGAGATTTTGAAACACAACACCACCAATATTTTTTTTGAAATGGGACATGAGGCAATCAATGATTGAAAGGAATTATACTATCCTTTTTCTCCCCATTTTTTCAATTCTTTTTTTGTAAAGCTCTAGAAAAGCACAACTTTATTTTACTTTTTTATATTTTTTTTAAATCTCAAGAAAGTAACAACTCTAATTTTTCTTTTCTTTTATTTTTTTAAAGAATAACTGAATGAAACAAATAAATAAAAATTAAATAATGACTCATGACCAATTATTTAATTTTCTATTTCCCAAAATTTTGATGCACAACTCAAAAAACCCATCAATGAAACACATCACAATGAACACCCATGAAAGGCCCTTCCGCAACACTCAAACTTGAAATATCCATGCAGTAATAAAAATAAAATAGGTAGATAAAGATAAATTTGGTTGTAACGTAGCTTAAACCTATAACAAAATTCATGGTATCTAAGGGCTAATGAAGGATAGATGTAAAGGTAAGTCTAAGATAATATGTTTCTAGCCAAGTAGTGCCTCAATCATATTAGAAACTTTTCATGGAATATAATGCTTTGAATGAAATAAAATAACAAATTATTGTTCTCACACAAAATATATGCTTTCCTCGAGAAAGTGTAGGTATTAAGAAGAATATAACAAAATGGTTTTGAATACATCATAGGATGGGAAAATTGTTTTTGTCAGTGTTTCATGGGCATGGATTTCAAAAAATATTTAAACTCATAAAAATGATATAAAACCAAATTCAAAGAAAATATTTTCACATCAACAATCATTTAAAATACATTTTTTTTTTCAAAAATTAATTTCAATTTTCTCAAAATTAATTAATGTGTAAAAATTGATAAGAAAATTCATTAATTCCCACGGAACCTAAAAAATGAAAAAAAATAAATCACACAAAAAACTACTAAAAATGTTGACACTCCCTCACAAATAAATTTCATTACCCTTCATTTCTTCTTGAAAAAATATAAATAAGGATAGAAAAACTAAAGAGAAGGAAAGACACAACCTGACTATATTTTTCAACGACACCATTGAGTTAAGCACCTAGATTCTACCACTTCCTCCTAAAAAGCAATAAATAATTAAATGCATTAGAAAAATAAAAAATTTAAAAAATGTAAAGGGGAAGGATAATGCTTGGTTTGACCCCCAAGTGGGTGGTAGTTTTTTAATACCCTAAGTCAGGTAGTTTTTTCAGGTTAACCCCAATCTAAAGGTGGATAGGGTTTCTAGCTTAAAAACCACGAAAAATTATTTCTCCCAACATCCATCCACAGATTCCATAAGTGAGAAACCATAAAGAAAATAATAATGGCCCCAACCCCTAGAAGAGATGAAAAATAGAATTTAAGGTTAAGACGGGGAGAGAAAAAGATAAAGGGGTGATCCCTGGTTTGTTCATCTGGAGGAGTGGTGCCCACTTGTGGTAGAGATAGTAGACCGGGATGTGACTTCTCTTCTAGTTTAGAATCTTTAATTAATTCTTCATGGGTTTTATATATTGTGCTATTATCCACATTGGAAGCAATGCACATCTTGATGGGCTCCTCCATTCTCTCTTGAACATGAGGACCTTCTTTTTATTCATCCAGAGCCTACGAGAAGTGGTAATGAATGTACAATACAATCATAAGGGAGATTATTTTTCAATTCAGAATTAACTAAATTTCAATAAAATGAAAGCCCATAAATTTAATCTCCCTCATAAATTTCAGCTTCCAGATCATTTTCATCATGCAAGGAAGATTGGAACTCATTTGTTGGAGAGGGAATTGGGTATTCAATAATTTCTTTAGCCTCTTTAATTTCTTCTTGAAATATAGGTGGAACAAGATTTTCATTATCCTCAAATTATATTTGTTTTTTTCCATCCATAATACATTAACTTCATCAACTTCGGTGGCCAGCGATGTTATCATCTTGCTTTCTATTTCCATAATTTGTGAATTCTCTTGAATTATCAAGGTGTTTTCTTCTAATTCATGTGAATTTTCGTGAATTTGAATTGTAAATGTATCTTCCATGCTTATCAAACCATAAAATCTATCCACATGCCAATAATTAAAATAATTTCCATAAAAATCCATATTGGGTGATGAAATGAATGATATGAAACAAATCTCTTTTTGTCTGTTTTTTTAATTTTTTTTATGAAAAAAATATGTGTAAGAACATGGAATCCACAGAAATAGTTCCAAATTGATGATAGAGATTTTATTTGCTTTAAAAAATTCAATTAAATTCTTATTTTCATAAGAGTGTACCATAGTGGCACAGCCTAGGGTCGATCACAAAGAGGACACTTATACACACTATATTTTCAATTATCATATTTAAATTTAACTAGTATAAAACTAGATTATATTATCTATATGGATGTGGATTAAAATTAAATACAATAATAAATTAATAATGTATTAATAAATCTAAATTTGAGATTATAAATCCAAAGAAAACTGAACTAAGAAAAAAAATACAGAAAGTCATGGTGGGAAAACATGGTCTTCAGACGTTTCATTTATCATTGTCGACAATTATATTGTAATTAAATTAACCAATGTATAACTCAAGGCATCAATTTATACACCTAAATTGACCAGAAACCATATCTAGACCTCAAATATGGGTGTTAATCTACTCATGGACGTTATCTAATTACCCAAGGACCTCTGAGCAAATGAAACCAATTGAACATGTTGTGCTCAATGGGGAGACATCTCCCAAAGAAGTTTAAACAACATGACAAATAATTACAATAATAAGTTGATAAACATTCACATAAAAAAATATAAGAAAACTCAAACAAGATAGAAGAGATCTCATTCAATCATGCATAAAAATTCTAGGATTATTTAAAAGAAAAGAGTTTACCATAAAAACAACAATCTCAAAAGGGGTAAATGTACATAGACCATCGTCCCCCACCACTACATGGAGTTTTTCCCCTCACAGATAGATTATATGTGGAAATAATCTTCTCTATAATGGAATCTATTACTCATATCCCTCTGGTCCAAGCATCCCCAGAATGGTATTGGGAAGGAATGGAACGATTTGAGAGGTAGGAGCTCCTCTCCCTTTATAGGCAGATTTATGTCCTCCATAGGTTGTCACATTTTGGACCCATTAATTTTCCAAATAACATGGGGACACCTTCATGAAATTTGTTCATATATGTGTAGGTTTTTCACCCTATAAATGGAAGATCATTTGGGCCTTGATTTTTGGAGTTATGAGTTTTTAATTGGAGGTTTTATTTTCTTTAAAAAGGTTCCTGGAAGCATCCTCTAAACTTATAACCTACAATGGAAACCATAATGACTTCAAAACTCCCTCCAATTAATTTTAGAGGCGTTACAATGTGTACTAGTGATATCCAAGGTGGAATCACTTCAATTGGAAGAATGTAGGCTGAGATGGATGTTTGTCGCAGAGGTGGGGTCCACACTATCTTCCCAAAAAAATATTAAACTTCATTGATTTTTAAGACCTTTAGATGGTCGATTCATCTCCTAATCTAGAGGAATAGGACGAATAAAATAAAATAAGAATTATTAAAAAATTAGAATCAATTTTTTTTGGAATATATGTTATGAGAAAGGTCTAAAATACTGATGTTATAAAAATATGTTCAAAATCTAGAATTAAGCCATTTTTCATTTAAGTTCAAAATAACACAAAAACCTAAATATGTACCAATTTCCCATTAATTAACACTGTCGTGGGTTCATAAACATTGAATTACAGGATAAAATAGGTGAAAATTTTATCTTCATCAATCCCTTACACTTAATCATTGCACTCTTGAGCAATTATTATATATTCAAATCAAAATTTATACAACAATCAAAAATAAGAAAACATCCATAATCTTATCAAAAATAGAATTTCATTATGTCTCTTCTTTGAAAAACAATTTCCTAACCTTTTAATTAGACATGTTTTAATTTTTTAAACCTCATAAATTTATCCATGTCCTAATCACAACCTACCTGACAATGAATTTTATGTGAATCTTCACTGAATAGAAATTAATTCTGGAGTTATGTTCATACATGGAAATTCCATGTATCACCATAGGCTTGTGACAATTCTCATTTTTCCATAGCATGATATATAAAAATAAATTAAAACGTGAGGTATTTCATTAAAGGTTCAAATGACTATGTGGCTTTGGGTTGATGGGTAAATGATTAAAAAATTCAAGTCTAGAAAGAGATGTTTTGACTCTTAGTTATAATGCATGAATAATACAACGAAAGCATAGGAAATTCCTCACTAAATCCTCCTTGTGAATTTAAAACACAACACCATCTGCATTTTTTTGACATGGAACATGATACAATAAAAAATTTCATGTAATTATATCATCCATGTTCTCCCCATGTTTTTAATTTTTTTTGTAAAGAGTGAGAAAGGAAAACTTTATTTTACTCTTATATTGTTTGAAATATTTTGAAAGGCATATGTTTTTTTTGAAGGAGAAATGAATGAAACAAATGAAAAAAATGAAATAATGACTCATGTCCAATTATTTCATTTTCTATACTGAAATATTTTGACGCATACCTCACAACACCCATCATTGAAACACATCCCAATAAAATCACATGAAAGGCATTTCCCCCACAATCAAACATGAAATATCCATGAAATAATACCAAGTGAATGGGTAGATAAGGATAAATTATCATGTAATAGGGATTAAACCTATAAATAAATTCATGTAATCAAAGGGCTAATAAAGGATAAATGTAAAGGTATCTCTCCTTGTAATATGTGGCTAGCCAAATTCATGCCTCAATAATATTAAACACATTTCAGGGAATCCAAATATTTGAAATAGAAAAATCACAAATTCTGGTTCTCACAGAAAATCTATGTTTCACTCAAGAATGTGTGGATATTAGAAGGAATATATCAAAATTCATTAGAATAACAAACAAGATGGGAAAAATATTTTTGTTACTGTTTCATGGGAATCAAATTAAAAAATTAGTTAAAAACATAAAAATTGTATAAAATCAAATTCAAAGAAAAGATTATCATATCAAAAATAATTTAAAATCTATTTTTTTTCAAAAAAATCATTTCAATTTTTTTCACAATTAATTAATGTGTAAAAATTTATTAGAAAATTCATTAATTCTTATAGAACCTAAAAAAGAAAAAAAATAAAGAACACAAAAAATACAAAGAAGTTTGACACTCCCTCACAATTAAATTTCACTACCCTTCATTTCAACTTGACAAAATATTAATAAGGGTAGAAAAACTAAAGATGAGGAAAGACCCAACCTGAATTTGTCTTTCTGTGACACCATTAACTTAATCTCATATCTTATACCACTTCTTCCTACAATGAAATAAATAATTAAATTCATTTGAAAAATAAAAAATAAAAAAATGTAAAGGGGAGGGATATGGCTTGGTTTGACCACCAAGCGGGTGCTAGGTTTTTACTACCCCTAGTTAGATAGTTTCAGCAGGTTAACACCAATCTGAAGGTGGATAGAAATTCTTTCTTAGAAAACACTTCAAATTATTTCTCCCGACATCCATCATTAGATTCCATAAGTGAGAATCACCAAATAAAATAAGAATGGTCCCAACCCCTAGAAGAGATGAAAAATTGAATTTGAGAATAATAGGGGGAGGGAAAAGGATAAAGGGGTGCTCCCTCGTTTGTTCATGTAGAGGAGTGGTTTCCACTAGTGTTGAAGATAGTAGACCGGGATGTGACTTCTCTTCTGGTTTGGGATCTTCAATTGATTTTTCTTGGATTTCCTCTACTGTTGCATCATCCTCATTTGCACCAATGCACAACTTGACTGACTCAACCCTTCTCTCCTCAACATGAGGAACTTCTTTTTCTTCATCTATATCCTGCAATAGTGGTGCTAAATCTATAATATATTCATAATGGAGATTATTTTTAAATTCATAATCAAAAAAATTTGAATAAAAAGAAGGCTCAGAAATTAAATCTCCTTCATAAATTTCACCTTCAGGGTCCTTTTCTTCATGCAAGACAGTTGGGAACTCATTTGTTGGAGAGGGAAGTGGGTATTCAAGAATTTATTCAACCTCTCCAATTTATTATTGAAATATAGGTGGAACAATATTTTAATTATCTTCATCTTTTCTTTGCTGTTGTTCCATCCATAATACTTTGACTTCTTCTACTTGGGTGTGCAGCGATGTTATCATCTTGCTTTGTTTTTTCCATTATTCAGGAATTCTCTTGAATTATCAAGGTATTTTTTTCCAATTCATGTGAATTTTCAAGAATTAGAATATTAAATGTATCTTCCCTTCTTGGATCACCATAAAATCTATCCACTTGCTAATAATTATAATAATTTACATAAAAATCCATATTGGCTAATGAAATGAAAGATATGCAACAAAGCACTTTTTTTCTTTTTTTTGGAATTTTTTATGAAAAATACTATGCGAAAGCACTTGGCCTCCCTAAAAACGGAACCAAATTGATTATTGGGATTTTTGTCTCTTTACCCTATAAAATTTAATTCTTTTGTATTAAGAGTGTACCATAGTGGCAGAACCTAGGGTCGATCATAAGGAGGCCACTTATACGCTCTGTATTTTTAGTTGCCAATTTCAATCTAACTAATATAAAACCAGATTATCTAATATATATGGGGTTTTATTGAAATTAATTAAACTAATAAATTAATAATGTATTAATAAATCTACATTATATATTATAAATAAAAAGAAAACTAAACTGAGAAAACAAACTACAGAAGGCAGCGGTGGGAAAAAATTTATCATCAGACATTTCCTTTATCATTGTCGACGATTTTATTATAATTAAAATATCAAATGTATAACTGAAGACCTCAATTTATAGACATAAATTGACCAGAAACCATATTAAGACCTCAAATATTGGTGTTTATCCACTCGTGAATGTGATCCAATTGCCCAAATACCTCCAAGAAATCGAAACTTGTTGAACATGTTGTGCTCAGTGGGGGGACCTCGCCCAAAGATGTTTAAAGAACATGAAAACTACTTTACAATCATAAGTTGATAAGATTTCATAGAACAAAATAGTGGAAAATTAGAACAAGAGGTAAGAGAGATCATTATATAATGAAAAAAAATTCTAGGATTATTTAAAAGAAAAGTGTTTACAATTGAAACCACAAACTCCAAAGCAGAAAATGTCCTTGGACCATCGCCACCCACCACTGCTTAGAGTTTAGCCCATCAAGGCCTGATTATCACTGGAACTATTCTTCTCTAGAATGGAATCTCTAAATCTTCTCCCTCTAGTCCATGCATCCCTAGAATAGTGTTATGAAGGAATGAAATGATTTGAGAGGCAGGAGCTCCTCTCCTTTTATAGGAATATTTATATCCTCCACAATTTTTCCCATTTTGGACCAAATAATTAGCTGAATAACACATCGAACCCTTCATAAATGTTTTTCATATATGTGTTTTCCATTCAACCTCAATATATCATCTCATTTGGACATATATTGGAGGACTTGTGATTTTATAATTGGAGCTTGTTTTTATGGACAATGTTTTTAGGAAGCTTCCTCTAAAAGTATAACCTCCAATAGAAACCATAATGAAATCCCAACTTCCTCCAATTAATTTTAGAGGAAGTAATATGGGTACTAGTGATATCCTGGGTAGAATAACATCAATTAGAGGAATTTAGACTAAGTTAAATGTCCGTTACAGTGGTGTGGTCCACACTGTCTTCCTAAAAAAATATTCAACTTCGATGTTTTTTACGGCCTCTAGATGATCGATTCAGCCCCTAGTCCAGCAGAATAAAAGGAAGGAAATAAAATAAGGATTCCAAAAAAATTATAATCACAATATTTGGGAATATAATTTATGATAAAAAACTGAAATACCCCTGTGATAAAAATATGTAAAAATTAAAGAATTAAGCTATTTTTACATTTAAGCTGAAAAAAACACAAAATCCTAAATATGTATCAATTTCCCATTAAATAAAACTATAGTGGGTTCATAAAAATTTAATTTTCATATAAAATATGTGAAAATATTTGCTTTATCAATCCCCCAAACATAATCATTGCACTCCAGATCAATTATTTTATATTAAAATCCAAATTTACACGACAATCAAAAATGAGAAAACATCCATGATCTTATCAAAAACAGATTTCATCACGTCTCTTATATGGAAATAAATTTCCTATCCTTTTAATTCCACAAATTTTAATTTGTTAAACATTATAAATATATCCATGGACGAATCACAACCTACCTTACATTGAATTTTATGTCACTCTTCACTAAAGAGAAATTAATTCTTGACTTATGTTCATACATGGAAATTTCCTGTATCACCATAGGATTGTGACAATTAACATTTCTCCACAGTGTTAAATATAAAAATAAATTCAATAATAAGGTATTTCATTAATGGTTTAAATAACTATGTGGCTTTGGGTTTTTGGGTAAATTATTTAAAAAATCAAGGCCAGAAAGAAAAGATTTGACTCATTGGTATAATGCTTGAATAATCAAGTGAAAACACAGGAAATTCCTTACTCAATGATCCTTGAGAATTTGAAACAAAACAGCACCCCCTTTTTTGACTTGGTACATGAGCCAATAAATGATTTAATGGAATTATATCACCCAGGTTTTCCCCATTTTTTCAACATTTATTTTGTAAAGCTCTAGAAAGGAACATCTTTATTTTAATTTTTTATATTTTTTCAATGCTAAAAAAGGAATATATTTTATTTTCATTTTATTTTCTTTTTTTTATGGAGAAATTAATAAAGAAAATAATGAAAAATTAAATAATCAGTCATTCCCAATTATTTCATTTTCTATTGCCCAAAATATTGATGCAAACCTCACAACACCCATCAATGAAACACATCCCGATGAACGCACATGAAAGGCCCTTCCCCTTACTAAAACTTGAAATATACATGAAATAATACCAAGATAATGGTAGATAAGGAGTAATTATCTTGTAATGTGGCTTAAACCTATAAGGAAATTCATGACATCTAAGGGATAATGAGGGATATATGTAAAGGTAGGTCTTAAGATAATAGTTGGCTAGCCAAAGTAGTGCCTAAATAATATTAAAAAACATTTCATGGAATCCAAATATTTGAAAGAGAAAAATCAAAAATTCTGTTTCGCACCCAAAATATATGTTTTCTTCAAGAATGTGTGGGTATTTGGAGGAATATATCAAAATGTTATCGAAAACCTTGTAGAATGGGAAAAATGTATTAGTCAATGTTTCATGGGCATGGATTTCAAAAATCAGTTAAACTCATAAAAATTATAGAAAATCCAATTCATAAATAAGATTTTCACATCAATAATCATTTACAATCTGTTTGTCACAAAAAATATTTTCAATTTTCTCAAAATTAATTAATGTGTGAAAATTGATAAGAAAATTCATTAAAGTCCACAGAACCATAAAAATGAAAAGGAAAAAAATAACACAAAAACTACTAAGAAGGTTGACACTCCCTCACAATTAAATTTCACTACCCTTCATTTCAGATTGACAAAATATAAATATGTATAGAAAACTAAAGAGAAGGAAAGACACAAACTGACTTTATTTTTCAGCGTTACCATTGAGTTAATCTCCTAGCTACTACCACTTCTTCCTATAAAGAAATAAATAATTAAATGAAATATAAAAATAAAAAATAAAAATATATGTAATGGGGATGGATAATTCTTGGTTTGACCCCCCAAGCAGGTGCTAGGTTTTTACTACCCCTAGTTAGGCAATTTCAGCTGGTTAACCCCAATCTAAAGGTGGATAGGGTTTCTTTCTTTGAAACCACCAAAAATTATTTCTTATGACATTCATCTGGGGATTCCATAAGTCGGAACCCCCAAAGAAAATAAGAATCGCCCCAACCCCTAGAAGATATGAAAAATAGAATTTAAGGTTAAGAGGGGGAGGGAAAATGATAAAGGGGTGCTCTCTAGTTTATTCATGTAGAGTAGTGGTGTCCACTAGTGGTAGATATAGAATACTAGGATGTGACTTCTCTTCTGGTTTAGGATCTACAATTTATTCTTTATGGATTTATTCTATTGTTCCATCATCCTCGTTTAGACCAATACACTACTTTACTGGCCCCTCCATTCTCCCCTCAACATGAGGACCATCTTTTTCTTCATCCAGAGCCTGCATTAGTTTTTCTAAATCTACAATATATTCATAAGGATGATTAATTTTCAATTCAGGATCAACTAAATTTGAATAAAAATATGGATTTGAAATTAAATATCACTCATAATTTTCATTTTTGTCCCCTTTTCTTCATACAAGGCAGCTGGGAAATCATTTGTTGGAGAGGGATGTGGGTCTTAAAAAATTTCTTCAACCTCCCCGATTTCTTCTTGAAATATAGGTAGATTTTTTTTTTAATTCTCCTCATATTTTCTTTGTTTTTGTTTTATCCATAAGACTTTAAATTCTTCAACTTGTGTGACCATAGAAATTATCATCTTGATTTTTTTCATCATTATGGAATTCTCTTGAATTATCAAGGTATTTTCTTCAAATTCATGTTTTTTCAAGCATTTTAATCTTCAATGTATCCTCCCTACTTGGATCACCATAAAATCTATCAATATGCTAATAATTATAAGAAATAACATAAAACCCATATTGGTTGATGAAAAGAATGATATGAAACAAAGCTCTTTTTAACTTTTTTTTTGAATTTTGTTTATGAAAAATAGAATGTGTTAGCAATTGGCCTCCCCAGAAACAGTCCCAAATTATTGATAGTGATTTTAGTTTCTTTACCCTATTTAATTAAATTATTATTATCCTATGAGTGTACCATAATGTCACAACCTAGGGTCAATCATAAGGAGGCCACTTATAAGGGCTATATTTTAAATTGTCACTTTTAAATTTAATAAAAATAATACTAGATAATATAATATATATAGGGGTGAATTGAAATTAAATAAACTAATAAAATAAAAATGTATTAATAAATCTACATTAGAGATTAGAAATCCAATGAAAAATGATCTATGAAAACAAACTATAGAAGGTAGCGGTGGGAAACATTGATCTTTAGGCATTTCATTTGCCATTGTTGATGATTTTATTCTAATTCAATTATCCAATGTAAAACTGAAGATGTACTATTTAACAACTAAATTGACCAGAAACCATATCGAAATATAAAATATGGGTTTTTATCCACTCATGACCGTGATCCAATTGTGTAAGGACCTCTGAGCAATCGAAAATAGTTGAACATGTTGTGCTCAATGGGTAGACCTCGCCCAAAGAAGTTTAAACAACATGACAACTAATTTATAATCATAAGTTGATAAAAATTCACAAAAAAAATAGAATAAAATTAAAACAAGAGAGAAGAGACCTTATTCAATCATGCTAACACATTCTAGGATTATTTAAAAGAAAAGTGTTTACAATAAAAACCACAAACTCAAAAAGGTTAAATGTCCTTGGACCATCATCGCCCACCACTTCATAGAGTTTAGCCCATAATTTCTTGATTATAAGTTGAAATCCTCTTCTCTATAATGGAATCTCTAACTCTTCTCCCTCTTCTCCAGGTGTCCCCAAAATGGTATTGGGAAGGAATGAAACAATTTGAGAGGTAGGATATTCTCTTCATTTATAGGCAGATTTAGATCCTTCACAAGTTGTCGTGTTTTTTTACACACTAATTAGACAAATAACCTATATACCCCTTCATGAAAGTTGTTCATATACTTATTGGTCATTGCCCCAAAAAATATCCTCTCATTTCCCCCCCAATTGTTGGAGTTATTATTTTTTAAATGGAGGTTTCTTTTTATGGAAAAGGTTCCACGAAGCTTCCTCTAAAAGTATTACCTCCAACGGAAACCATAACGACTTCAAAACTCCCTAAAATTAATTTTAGAGGCGCGCCTATGTTTACTGGTGATATCCTAGTCGGAATAACCCCAATTGGAGGCATGTAAGCGGATATGGTTGTCTGTTATAGTGGTGGGGTCCACACTGTATGCCCAGAAACATATTCAACTTCATTGATTTTTACGGCCTCTAGATGATCGATTCAGCCCATGCTCCAGAATAATAACATAATGGAAATAAAATAAGGATTCCAAAAAAAATTATAATCTCAATTTTTGGGAATACGCTTTATGAGAAATAACCAAAATACCCCTGTGATAAAAATCTGTTAAAAATCCATAATTAATCCATTTTCTATTTAATCTCAAAATAACACAAAAACATAAATATGTAATAATTTCCCATTAAATAAAACTAGGGTGGGTTTATAAAAATTAAATTACAATATAAAATATTAGAAAATATTAACTTCATTAATCCCCTACACTTAATAATTACACTCTAGAGTAATTATCATATATTCAAATCAAACTTTAAATGGAAATCAGAAAATAAGAAAATATCCATAATCTTATCAAAAACGTAATTTTATCGTGTCCCTTCTATGAAAAACAATTTCTTATCCTTTTAATTACAAACATTTTAATTTTTTAAACCTCATAAATCTATCCATGGACCAATCAAAACATACGTAACATTGAATTTAATATCACCCATCACTCAAGAGAAATTAATTCGGAGTTATGTTCATACTTGGAAATTTCATGTATCACGACGGGCTTGTGAAAATTCTTATTTCACCATAGAATGAAACATAAAAAAGAATTTGATGATGAGGTATTTCATTAAAGGTTCAAATGACTTTGAGGCTTTGGATTTCTAGGTAAATTATTTAAAAATTCAAGGATTGAAAGAGAAGGTTTGACTCTTAGGTATAATGCATAAATAATCAATTGAAAACAAAAAATCATTCCCCACTCAATCCTCCTTGATATTTTGAAACACAACACAACCCCAATTTTTTTTGACATGGGACATGAGCCAATCAATGATTTCGATGAATTATTTCATCTAAATTCTCCCCATTTTTTTAAATATTTTTTTTGTAAATATCTAAAAAGGAAAAACTTTATTTTCCTCTCTTAAAATTTTCTAAATCTCCAGAAATGCACAACTTTTATTTTTAATTTATTTTAATTTTGTGAAGGAGAACTTAATGAAACAAATGAAGAAAAATGAAATAACGACTCATTCCAAATGATTTCATTTTCTATTTCCCAAATATTTAATACACACCTAACAACACCCATAAATGAAACAAATCCCAATGAACGTGCTTGAAATGCCCCTCCCCCACACTCAAACTTGAAATATCCACGTAATAATACCAAAAGAATGGGTAGATAAGGATAAATTATCTTGTAATGAGAGTTAAACCTATATGTCAATTCATGGAATCTTAGGGATAAAAAAGGATAGATGTAAAGGTATGGTCTCAATATAATATGGGGAATTCCAAAGTAGCGCCTCAATCATATTAAAAACATTTCATGGAATCCAATGATTTGAAAGATAAAAATCTCAAAATCTGGTTCTCACACAAAGTTTATGTTTCCCTCAAAAAATTGTGGGTATTAGGAGGAATATATAAATATGGTTTAGAATACCTCATAGGATGCAGAAACAATTTTAGTCAGTGTAACATGGGAATTGATTTCAAAAATCAGTTAAACTCATAAAAATTAGAGAAAATCCAATTCACAGAAAATATTTTCACCCAAAAAATCATTTAAAATCTATTTTTTTCCAAAAATTAATTTCAATTTTCTCAAAATTAATTAATGTCTGAAAATTGATAAGAAAATTCATTAAATCACAAGGAACCTAAAAAATGAAAAGAAAAAAAAGAAATCACCCAAAAACTACTAATAATGTTGAAACCCCATCACAATAAAATTTAACTACCCTTCATTTCAGCTTAACAAAATATTAATAAGGACCGAAAAACTAAAGAGAAGGAAAAACACAACCTGGAATTATTTTTCAGTGGCACCATTGAGTTAGGCTCCCACCTGCTACGACTTCTTCTTACAAAGAAATAAATAATTAAATGCATTAGAAAAATAAAAAATAAAAAAAGGTAAAGGGGAGGTATAATTCTTAGTTTGAACCCCAAGAGGGTGCTTGGTTTTTACTGCCCCTAGTCATGAAATTTTAGTAGGTTAACACCAATACAAAGGTGGATAGGGTTTCTTTATTATAAACCACCACAAATTTTTTCTCCAGACATCCGTTACTATATTCCATAAGTTAGAACCACCCAAGAAAAAAAGAATACCCCAAACCCCTAGAAGATATGAAAAATAGAATCAGAGATTAAGTGGGGGAGGGAAAAGGATAAAGGGGTGCTCCCAGGTTTGTTCTTGTGGAATAGTGGTGTCCAATGGTGGTAGAGATAGTATTCTGGGATGTGACTTCTATTCTAGTTCAGGATCATCAATTTATTCTTCATGGATTAATCTACTGTTTGATCATCTTCATTTACCCCAATGCACAACTTGACTGGCTCCTCCATTCTCACCTCAATATGAGGACCTTCTTTTTCTTCATCGAGAGCCTAAAATAGTGGTGCTGAATCAATAATTTATTCATAAGAGATATTAGTTTTAAATTAATAATAAACAAAATTTTAATAAAAATAAGGCTCGAAAATTAAATATCCCTAATAAATTTCAACTTTTGGCTCCTTTTCTTCATTCAAGGCAGCTGGGAACTAATTTGTTGGAGAAGGAAGTGGGTCTTAAAGAATATATTTCAACCACTACAATTTATTCTTGAAATAAAGGTGGAGCAAGCTTTTCATTCTCATCATCTTGTCTTAGTTGTTGTTCCATCCATAATACATTAACTTCTTCAACTTTGGCGGCCAACGATGTTATCATCTAGCTTGTTTTTTCATTATTATGGAATTCTCTAGAACTATCAAATAATTTTCTTATAATTCTTGTGCATTTTAAATAATTTGAATCTCCAATGAATTTTACCTGATTGTCTCACCATAAAATCTATCCACATGCCAATATTTATAATAATTTCCATAAAAATCTATATTGGCAGATGAAATGAATGCAATGCAACAATGTTCTATTTTTTTTAATTTTTTTTTGAAATATTTTTATGAAAAAATAGTATGTGTAAGCACTTATCCTCCTTTTAAGTGGAGACAAAGTGATTATAGGGATTTTAGATGTATTACCCTATTCAATTAAATTCTTATTCTCCAATAGTGTACCATAGTGGCACAACATTGGGTCGATCAAAAAGAGGCCACTTATAAGCACTGTATTTTCAATTATCACTTTTATATTTAACTAATATAGAACTAGGTTATCTAATATATAAGATGGTTGATTGAAATGAACTAGACAAATAAATTAATAATTTATTAATAAATCTACATTATAGATTATAAATCCAAAGAAAATCAAACTGAGAAAACAAACTGTTGAAGGCAGCAGTGTGGAGACGTTGATCTTCAAACATTTCCTTTATCATTATCAATAATTTTTTTTCTAATTAAATTATCCAATGTATAACTCAATTCCTCATGTTATACAACTAAATTGACTAGAAACCATATCGAGACCTCAAATATGGGTGTTTATCCACTCATGAACGTGATCCAATTTCCCATAGACCTCTGAGAAATTGAATCCACTTGAACATGTTGTGCTCAATGGGGACACCATGCCCAAAGAAGTTTAAACAACATAAAAACTACTTTACAATCATAATTTGAAAAACATTAATAGAACAAAATATAAGAAAATTAAAAAAATAGATAAGAGACCTTATTCAATCATGAAAAAAAATTCTAGGATTATTTAAAAGAAAAGAGTTTTCAATCAAAACCACAAACTCAAAATGGGTAACTGTCCTTGGACAATTGCCACCCACCACTACTTGTAGTTTAGACCATAATGGCTTGAAAATCATTAGAACTCATATTATTTATAATGGAATCTCTAACTCATATCCCTCTGGTTCAGGCATCCCTCTAATGGTGTTGGGAAGCAGTAGAATGATTTGAGAGGTAGGAGATCCTCTCATTTTATAGGTATATTTCTGTCCTCCATAACTTGTTGCATTTTTTACCAATTAGTTGTCTTACTAACTCATGGAACCCTTCATCAACGTTGTTCATATATGTATTTTACATTAAATCTAAAACATTCATATTTTTTGGCCACATATTGTAGGAGTTATGATTTTTTAAATGGTGGTTTGTTGTTATGGAAAAACGTTCCAGGAAGCTTCCTCTAAAAGTATAACCTCCAATAGAAACCATAATGACATCAAAACTCTTTCCAATTAATTTTAGAGACGATCCTATGTGTAATCGTGATTTAAATGGTGGAATAACTTCAATTTGAGGCATGTACGACGAGATGGATATTTGTTACAGTGATGGGGTCCATATTGTCTTCCCGGAAAAATCATCAACTTCATAGATTTTTTACAACATCTAGATGATCGATTCAACCCCTGGTCCAGAATAATTACATGAAGTAAATAAAATATGTATTCCCAAAAAATTAGAATCATGAAATTTGGGAATATAATTTACGAGAAATGACAAAAATACCCCTATGATGAAAATCTTTTAAAAATCTATAATTAAGCAATTTTTTCATTTAATCTCAAAATAACACAAAAAACTAATTATGTAAAAATTTACCATTAAATAACACTATGGTGGGTTTATAAACATTTAATTACAGTAAAAAATATGTGAAAATATTATCTTAATCAATCCCCCACACTTAATCATTGCACTCTTGAGCAATTATTGTATATTGAAATAAAAATTTACACGACAATCTAAAATGAGAAGACATCCTTGATCTTATCAAAAACAGAATTTCATCAAGTCTCATCTATGTAAAACAATTTCAAATCCTTTTAATTCCACAAATTTTTAATTTTTTCAACCTCATAAATCTATCCATGGCCCAATCACAACCTACCTCACATTGAATTTTATGTCATTTTTCACTAAAGGGAAATTAATTCTGGAGTTATATTCATACTTGGAAATTGCATGCATCACCATTGGCTTGTTACAATTCTCATGTCTCCACAACATGAAACATAAAAATGAATTCAATCATGATGGATTTCATTAAAGGTTAAAATGAATTTGTGGATTTGGGTTGGTGGGTAAATGATTTAGAAATTCAAGGCTAGAAAGATAAGGTTTGAATCTTACATATAATGCATGAATAATCAAGTGAAAAGACATGAAATTCTTCACTCAATCCACATTGTGAATTTGAAACACAACCCCACCCCCATTGTTTTGATTTTGGACATGATCAAATCAATTATTGAAAGTAGTTATATCTTCCATGTTCTCCCCATTTTTTCAGTATTGTTTTCGTAAAGATCTTGAAAGGCCCACCTTTATTTTCCTTTTTTATATTTTTAATGCTCCAAATAGGGACAAAATTTATTTTTCTTTTATTTTCTTTTTTTAAGGAGTGTATAATTAAACAAATGAAGAAAATGAAATAATGACTCATGCCCAATTATTTTATTTTCTATTGCCCAAAATTTTGACGCACATATCACAACGACCTTCCATGAAAAACATCCCAATGAACGCACATGAAAGGCCCTTCCCCCACACTAAAAATTGAAATATCCATGTAATAATACCAAGAGAATGGGAAAATAAGGATAAATTATATTTTAATGTGTCTTAGACCTATATGGAAATTCATGGAATCCAATGGATAATGAAGGATAAATGTAAAGGTAGGTCTCAAGATAATATGTGGCTAGCCAAAGCAGTGAATCAACCATATTAAAAATATTTATTGGAATCCAAAGCAATGAAATAGAAAAATCACAAATTCTGTTGCTCACACAAAATCTAAGTTTCTCTCAAGAAAGTGTGGGTATTAGGAGGAATATATCAAAATGGTTTAGAATACCTCATAGGATGGGAAAAATATTTTTGTCAGTGATTCATGGGAATAGATTTCAAAAATCTGTTAAACTCATAAAAATTATAGAAAATCCAATTCAAAGAAAATATTTTCACATCAAAAATCATTTAAAATCCATTTTTTTTCAAAAAAATCATTTCAATTTTCTTAAAATTAATTAATGCATGAAAATTGATAATAAAATTCATTAAAGCTCAAGGAACCCTAAAAATGAAAAAAAAATAAATCACAAAAAACTACTATGTAGGTTGAAATAACCTCATAATTAAATTTCACTACCACTCATTTTATCTTGAAAAAATATAAATAAGTAATGAAAAACTAAAGATAAGGAAATACAGAACCTCACTTTATTTTTCAGCGGCACCATTTAGTTAAGCCCCTACCTTCTACCACTTCTCCCTATAAATAAATAAATCATTAAATTCTTTATAAAAATAGAAAACTAAAAAAAGGTTAAAGGGGAGGGATAATGATTTTTTTGACCCCCCAAGAATGTGCTAGGTTTTTACTGCCCCTAGTCAGGCAGTTTTAGTAGGTTAACCCTAATATGATGGTGGATAGGGTTTATTGATAAGAAGCCACAAAAAATTATTTCTCCAGAAATCTTTTAGTAGTTGACATAAGTGAGAACCCCCCAAACAAAGTAATAATGTACCAAACCCCAAGAAGAGATGAAAAATAGAATTTGAGATTAAAAGGGGGAGTGGAAAGGTTAAAGGGGTGCTCCCAGGATTATTCATGTGGAGGAGTGGTGTCCATTGGTGGTAGAGATAGTATACTGAGATGTGACTTCTCTTCTGGTTTATGATCTTCAATTTATTCTTCATTGATTTCTTATGTTGTTCCATCATCCTTATTTATACCAATGCACAACTGGACTAGTTCCTCCATTCTCACCTCAACATGAGTACATTATTTTTCATCATCCATATCCATAGTAGTGGTGCTGAATCTATAGTATATTCATAAGGGATATTAGTATTCAATTAAGAATGAAATAAATTTTAATAAAAAATAAGGCTATGAAATTAAATCTCCCTCATAAATTTCAACTTCAGGCACCTTTTCTTCATTCAAGGCAGATGAGAATTAATTTGTTAGAGAGTGAGGTGTTCTTCAAGAATTTATTAAACCTGTCCAATTTATTCTTGAAATATAGGTGGAACAATCTTTTCATTATCCTCATCCTGTATTTGTTTTTTTTCATCCATAAGACTTTAACTTCTTCAACCTGGGTGGCCAACGATGTTATCATCTTTCTTGTTTTTTCCATTATTCTCGAATTCTCTTGAATTATCAAAGCATTTTCTTCTAATTCATTGGAATTTTCAAGAATTTGAATCTTCATTTTGTATTCCCTGATTTCCTCACTATAAAATCTATCCACATGACAATAATTATAATTATTTCCCTAAAATCCTTATTAGCTGATGAAATGAATGATATGCAATAAAGCTCTTTTTTCTGTTTTTTTAAAAACAGTGTGTGTTAGCACCTGGCCTCCACATAAATGATGAAAAATTGATGATAGGGATTTTAGTTGCGTTACTTTATTGTATTAAATTCATATTTTCCTGAGAGTGTACCATAGTGGTACAACCTAGGGTCAATCATAAGGAGGCCACTTATACACACTATATTTTGAATTGTCACTTTTAAATTAAACTAATATAAAACTAGCTTATATAATATATACAGGGGTGGATTAAAAATAATTAAACTAAAAATTTAATAATTTATTAGTAAATATACATTAGATATTATAAATCCAAAGAAAACTGAACAGAGAAAACAAATTATAGAAGGTAGCGGTTGGAAAACATTGTACTTCAAAAATTTCCATTATCATTGTTGACAATTTTATTCTAATTAAATTATCCATTGTATAACTCAAGACATCAATTTTACACCTAAATTGACTATAAACCATATCGAGTACTCAAATATGGGTGTTTATCCGCTCAGGAATGTTATCCAATTACCCAAAGACCTTCGAGAAATCGAAACCAGTTGAACATGTTGTGCTCAATGGGGAGACCTCTCCAAAAGAAGTTTAAACCACATGAAAAATACTTTGAAATAATAATTTGATAAACATTAAAAGAAAAAAATAGAGGAAAATGAAAACAAGAGATAAGAGACCACATTCAATCATGAAAAAAATTCTAGGATTATTTTAAAGAAAAGAGTTTACAATAAAAGCCATAAACTCAAAAGGGGTAAATGTCCTTAGACCACCATCACCCACCATTAATTGGATTTTAGCCTATCACGGCTTGATTATCATTGGAACTATTATTCTATATAATGGAATATCTAACTCATCTACCTATGGTCCAGGAATCCCCAAAATAGTGTTAGGAAGGAATGTAATTATTTGAGTGGTAGGAGCCCCTCTCCTTTTATAGGCAGATTTCTTTCCTCCACAAGTTGTAGCATTTTTGACCCAGTAATTGGATGTATAATGCATGGAAATTTTCATGAAAGTAGTTCATAAATTATTTTTCCATTCACCCTCAAATTTAATCACTTTTTTATACTGATTATAGGATTTATGATTTTTTTAATTCGATGTTTATTTTTCTGGGCAAAATATTTATGAAGCATCCCCAAAAAGTATAACCACCGATGGAAACCTTAATGACATTAAAACTCCCTTATATTAATTTAATATTCACTCTTATGTGTACTAGTGACATCCCTTATGGAATCACTTCAATTTTAGGCATGTAGGCCGAGATGGATGTCTGTTACAGTGGTGGGGTCCACTCTATTTGCTCGAAAAAATCATCAACATCATTGATTTTCTTACGGTATCTAGATGAACAATTCAACCCCTAGTTCAGAAGAACAACATGAAAGAAATAAAATAAGGATTCTAATAAAATTATAATCTTAAAATCTGGGTACATATTTTATGTTAAATGACCAAAATACCCATGTGATAAAAATATGTTAAAAATCTAGAATTAATCCATTTTTGCATTTAAGCTCAAAATAACAAAAAAACCTAAATATGGAATAATTTCCCATTAATTAACACTATGGTGGGTACATAAACATTTAATTACAGTATATAATATGTGGAAATATTATCTTCACCCATCACCAACACTTAATCATTGCACTCCTGATCAATTATTGTATATTCAAATCAAAATTCACACGACAACCAAAAATTAGAAAACATTAAAAATATTATGAAAAAAAATAATTTCATCATGTCTCTTATATTAAAAACAATTTCCAAGGTGGAATAACCTAAATTGGAGGCTTATAGGTAAAGAAGTATGTCCGTTATAGTGGGGGGGGGGGCATGTTGTCTTCCCAAAAAAGCATCAACATCATTGATTTTTTACGACCTCCACATGATCGATTCAGCCTCTAGTCCAGAAGAATAACATGAATGAAATAAAACAAGGATTTGAACACAATTATAATCACAAAATTTGGGAAAATATATAATTATAAATGATTAAATACCCTTGTGATAAAAATCTGCTAAAAATCCAGAATTAATTCATTTTTTCATTTAAGCTCAAAATAACCCAAAAACCAAAATATGTAACAATTTCCCATTAAATAACACTCTGGTGGGTTCATAAAAATTGAATTAAATTATAAAATATGTGAAAAGGTTAGCTTCATTAGGTTCCTATGATAATAAATAACAAACTCAAATGGAATTTCTTAACCCTATAAGGTCCAATACAATCCATCCTAGATCACCATGGGGTATTCCAATAAGGAGGAATAATAATTTACATATATATAACCCTATTCGAGAAAGTTAATGTGATCATGAACATATCTCCTTAGTTGTTACAGGTAGAAGTTATTGTATAACCTATCTAACTACGTGGATAACACTATGTGGTATGTAACACTTCCTTCTCTAACTAGGATCTAAAATAACCTTATTGTAAATAACCTAGACCCAAAAGTGTAGATTCTATGGATACTTTGTTACATTGGAATTAGACTAAATTTATCACATCCCAAAGGACCAAATAGTTTAGTTGCCTTGGTAGACTAGATACATACCTTAAATTAACATTAATTTTTAAATCATAAAATATAAAATGACTTTTTGATATATCCATTATTTCAAAAAGTGTATCTTTCCATATCAATCATAAAATTGTTCCTCTTATACTGGGGAAAAATGAAACATAAGGAAGGGGTGATTTGAAATTCTTAGTAAGGGTTAACATAAAGTGGATAATATCATGAAATAAACATAATAAATATGAAAAGGTAAATAATTAAAAAAATTACATTTAATTAGTAATTTCTATATCATGAAAAGATAATTCATAATTATTATGAAAGTGGAAATGATTGTAAAATAATTCCATTTAATCAACAACATGAGTATAATATGAATCCATAGATAATTTCATATTGTAAAAATTGGGGATTATAAAAATTGAAATCTTAATGAAGGGAATTCATATTTTTTGGATTTCATGTTTCCCAGGAACATGATACCTTTATCATCAAGTACTTTCACAAGATAATTTAATCTTAACATATAAAAAAAATTTAATTTTCCATACTTATTCTTCCAATGGGACTACTGATTCTTTAAGGGTTATTTCTATATATGATCCTCACCCATTCTTCCAGGTCCAGAGCATTCACCACATATCTAATAATCGATTTAATTTATAATAATATGGAATATCATAATGTATCAGTTTGAAATAAAATATTTAACATTATTTACATATCTAATCAAATAAATTTCATAGTAAACACTACATGTAAGAAAGTTATAGAGTTTTGGAAATATTCATAAGCATCATAAAAAAACATAGATATTTTAGAGAAATCAAATTTTCAAATAATAGTTATCATGAATAAATAAAAGGGTAGTATATAAACCATATAAAATAAATTTGGTGATTAATATTAAAATATTCCTTAATGATGTGAATTTGAGATGAAGTATCTTACCTCTTTATAATTAATTAAATCATATTCCCAATGAATGAATAACATTTGAAGAAATATTAAATATAATGAGAATAAATAAATTCAAGATATAAGAAGTCAAAGTGGAATTATATACAACTCATAAAAGAATATAGGTGAATAATATAATAATATTCATAAAAAAAATAAAAATGATCCAAAGTCCCTGATATATATCACATCATTTAAGTGAGAATTAATAAAATGAATTGATTATGTCTATTCACTGTAAATCCACATTAAACAAGTGGAAATTCAATATATGATATTAAAAATTAATTTAACCCATAATAATAGAATTAATTTATCAATGATTTAGGATTTTAACCCAATTAATGGAAATTGAGTTAAGAAATTCCTTACCTCAGGTTCAACTTTCTTCAATCCTTTTCGAAACTTCTCTTTTTCTGTGGACTTACTTTAGATATATTCTTAAGGGACTCAGGGTTAGTATTTTGAGGAGACTAGCACCAATAGAATATGTATAAGGTATTTTATAAAAGGATTTGTAAGTACTTGGTCATGATATATTGCTCAATGTGACTTAAGAAGTCAAGGAAAGGGTTAACTTTTATAATTGAGGGGAGGGGCCCTTTAGGGATTTCTTAAAATATTAATTTAATATAAATTAATTTTCATTCCCAAAGTAGTAAAAATGAATTAATTTAAAAACTAAGATGATTATGGGTTTGAAAACCCTCATCCAATAATATTTAGATAAATTATGACTAAATTTATACCCATATCATTTGTTTTAACAACTATTTAACATCTTTATCAATTACCCTGAAAACAAGGACTTTTTGAATTTCAGGGATAATATAGTGAATATAAAATACCAAACGACTCATAAATGGATCATGGATGATATGAATAATCTTATAAAAATTATTTTACCAAATTTTTGTATTTTAGGAATTTTATATCATTTTATTAAATATTATTTACTATAAAATATTCATAATGTCAATTTTAAGAACTATTCATTACATTGAATTTAATAATATCAATATGACACTTATAATTTGAAAAATTATTTCATTAAATATCTAACATGTGAAGGTAATATTGAAATTATATTGATTAAATTAATTTTCTGAAATTATTTTTATTTGTATATTTTCAATATAATTTATTTTTCCTATTGATTAAATAATTACTACACAATCATTGCGAAGCATATTAATGTTATTATTTCATCCGTAAAAATAAAAAATAAATTACCTTGATGAACATAAATTATTTATCTTTATAAATACAATTTATATTCAAATATTTCTTCTAGATTAAACCATATTAAAAATGTTATATTTGTTAAAATCATGATTATGACATCTATGACTTTTCATTAAATGAAATATTATAAGGGTCCTAATAACATCCTAATAAAATAAAATGGGAATATATTCAATACTTGAATGATTATATACTACACTAACTCATATAATGAATTTGGGATGAGTATTATAGTCATTTTATATTCATTATCAATTTATTTTTAACATATATTACCGAATTTACCCCTTATGGTAGTGATGATAATTACAAGATTACTGTTTGTAATGGTAAAAAATAAAAGGGTAAAATTTAGAATATTTTAACCTTATGAATACAAATATTTGATCCATTTTATAAAATTCAAAACATATAATTTTTTAAATTTAATTTAAAATTAGTCCTTTAAAACGCAACCAAGAATAGTTTTCTTGAAAATGCATTTTTAAACCCAAAAATGAACTTATTCCAAAATAAGTTATAAAGAAGATTAAAATGAAATAAATTATTTTATTTATTACTAAAACATACTTAATATGCATAATTTTAAATTTGAAATCATAAATATAATTTTAGTATAATTAAACTAAGAGTTTTATAAAAATCTTTATTTTCACTATTCACTAAAAAATAAATCTTTTTGGAAAATTACCATAAATTCAGAATAAGTTAATTTTAATATGATTATTTTAAAAAAATATTATAAGTTGTATAAAACAAAATTTATAGAAGTTATTCAAATTTATTATAGCTTGTACTCAAAATAATTAATAATTTCATTTTTTAAAAGAATACATATTTTTTGATGAATAATCGGATTTTACTGAAAATTATGCTCTTATTCACAAAGAATTAACTAATAAATTAAAAATTAGTTGTATAATTATATATTTCATAATTTTGATAATAATATTCATTCCTTATAATTTAATAGTTGTGTTATAACAATCACATTATAATTTTTTGATGTTCGTTTAAGCTGGGTGTTGTGTGAAACAAAAGATATCAAAGAGATAAATTTAAAAAGAGACATACTTTAAAATACTAGGGTATTAAATTCAAAACTTTTTCAATCAAATTTTTCCTAAAAAATTTATGTTTCACTTCAAAAATAAAAGGTTGACATTTGAAAATTATTTTTTGGGAATCCAACTTTATAAAAAGTGTTAACAAATCCACCTATTAAAAAGAGGGAAAGTAAAATGGGAATGTCACAAAAAAACTATAATTATGGATAAAATATCATTATAAGGAAGTGAAAATATAGACCTCAATGATAAATATAATTATACAGTTCTAATGGAGAGTGAGTAAAAACATGATCATGAGAAAGTTAACCATCATAATATCGTAAATCTGTGATTAGTATAATGAAAATTCATGTTAATGAAAAAAAGAAAATAGACACAACTTTTTTTTTGAAAAATACTTTTCCTAGAGTTGAGGTATTATTTTACTATCTAGATAAATAACTTGTGAAAAATAATATTACCTGATTCCATTCTATTTTATGGGAATAATATCGTCATTTTGTTGTGATTTGATCAATTTCCACTATATTTCATACACATGGTGATTGATCTTCAAGAAAATGTTTTGTGCTTAAAGCAATTTTATCAAAAGATTAATAAGTAATTACTATAGCCTTTAAATATTTACCAAATTACCAAAATTTATCACAAAAAATACAATATAATAAATCATACATTAAATTCAAACAATAATATCTAAAGATCAAATTAATCCATTTCATAATTAGTTAACCTTAAAACTCATCCAAAATAAATATGTGATAAATCATGATCCAAAAAAGATACAAGGAAGGTCTCTATATTTAAAAAATCAATTTAACCTTATATTCTTCAAAAAACATAATGTATCTCTTATTGTCACATATCAAATATATGAATACCTTGATCACATTAAAACCTTAATGAAAATTAGAATGATTCCAAAAATATAATCTCAGGTTGTTAAGTATATTCCTCAAATCCAAATATAAAGTAAACCCAACAAAGAAAACATAAACCATCAAATCACTACTCACATTCATGGTCACCAATACTATCCCATAAAATCCCCTTTATCATTATTATCTGAAAATCAATAACATATTATGGTTATCTTCGCAAAATCATGTGTTATCAAAAAGATCAAATTACAATAGAATCTCGTCTCTTGGGTACCTGTACTATTCATCACATACCTACACATCTGTAGAGAAATGATATTGCAGTAGAATTATTATATGTTTAATTAATAATATAATGTTAATGTCAAAAATAATTTTACAACATATTTATTAGTTGGAAATACACAAGCATTGTAATAATTCCACTTCAACTATATCAATAATTTAACCTTGACCTTGATCCCTTTGCATCTTTTGAGGTATATTCCCTTGAAAGTTGGGGAATTTATTTTCCTAGTTACCTATATTGTTATAGTGGAAGCATTGTATAATGTAAAATTATTTCTTAACCTTGAAATCATGTGCACGATGTCTTATTTCCCCGCACTCAAAACAAAATCAATTTCCTTCCATGAATATACCAAGGTATATCCTTCAACAAGTATCAAATGTTGGAAAAACCTTCATTCCCCTATCCCCTTTATAAAAAAATTTCTCTATCATCATATTCTTCTCTTTCATCCCTTAAAATTCAGTAGACTTAACAAATTATTTTTCTATATTGTTATCACATGATACTATATCCTCATATGATGTGAATGTTTGGGAGACCCATTCCCTTTAAAATATTGGATTTAACACATAAAAGAAATGATCATTCATACTCTTTTGGGTATGTGCATTAATATGATTTCCATTAATTATGATAGGTTTTATTTCTAAAAAATTGAATACATTAGCTTAAATCAAAAAATTATGAAAAATAATTTATAATCTAAAAAATATTTATAAACTTAACATAAGTTGAAAATGCCGGTATATATAATCTTTAAATCATATGCTTAGTTTATTTGGATATATTTCTAAATTCTTTCACAGCCTTTAAATCTGTATTATATGTTTTCCTAAATCAAGTTCCTAAGTTTTCTACTAAACTTACCCACAAACCAACTATAAAGATCTTGACCCCAATTGCCTAAAATTATTGGTCACTTTATTAATTGACATAGGATATAAGAAATTTCATCCCAATGTATTGAATTGTTTTGTAGTCTATATAAACTAAAAACATACTCAACATTAAAATGACATTTTAAAACATTAAATACAAAAATAATTTCTTTGAGAAAGGAATTAGTCCCATTACTATATCACTTTATAAAAATCAGAAAACACTTCCTCTTATCATAGGAAAAAATGAAACATAAGAATGGGGTGATGTCAAATGGTATGTAAGGGTAAGCGTATAGTAGAAGGTATCATGAATGAAAAATAATCAATAAAGAAAATTAAATAACTAAACACATATTCCTTTTAATCATTAAATTTTATCCTATTAGAATACAAGTCATAATAATTATGGAAGTGTGAATGACCGGAAACAAATTGCATTTAATCAATAACGTGATAACAATCTAAATGCAATTATAATATCATAGTGAATATATCATAGAAAATAATGAATGTAATCTTAATGAAGGAAATTCTTAATTAGTAGATGTCATGTAACCTAGTCACATGATACCTTTACTATAAATACTATTCATAATAAATTTTAATATTTATAGGTTCAAACCCATTTAATATGCACAACATATTCATCTACTCAGACTACCAATTCATCATAGTGATTTCCTATATGTGGTCCCCACCCATTCTTTTAGGTTCAAATAATTCCTCATATATCGAATACATGATTTAAATCATAACAATGTTCCCTAACGTCTTGTACCAATCTTGAGTAAAAATTATGGATTTAGAATTATTTTCCCAGTTAACCAAATAACATTAAATGTAAACACTGTATGTAAAAATGGTATACTACATTGGAAATATTCATATCCATTATAAAAGAAAAATGGATATTTAAGTGAATTTAAATTTTCAATATATTTTGATCATAAATAAATAAAAGGAATTTATATACATCATAGAAAACAATTAGTTGCAAAATATTAAAATATTACTCAATGAAGTGAAATTGAGATGAATTCTCTTACATCGTTGTAACCTGTTGAATCATATGCCCTTTGAATGAATTCCATTAAAAAAATAAATTTAATGAACATAAAATATTTAGGATATAACATGTAGAAGTGAAATTATATAATTCTCAAAAAATAATATTGGTTCATAACTTCAAAATACATTCCTCAAAAAAAGAAACTATGAAAAATACACTAAAAATATCATGAAATTGATATAAGCATTAATAAAATGAATTGATCATGTGCAACCTATATAAATCCTTATAAAAAGTGTAAATATTATATAAGATAATAAAAATTCATTTCACACAAAATGTTATCATGAAATAATTACTTAATTAGAAGTTGTACCTAATGAATGGAAATTGAGTTAAAAAACCCCTTACTTTAGGTTTCTCTTCCTTCAAACATAATCAAACCTCCTCCTTTTTGGTGAAATTTATTTAGATCTCTTAATAAGGGTCATAGGTTTGGTCTTTTGAAGAGACTACAACGTCCATAACTTAGATAAGGAAGTTTAGAAAAGGAATGAGAAGGACCTGGTTGATATAAAAGGCTCAAAATAATTTAATAAGTGAAGGAAGGGGTGCCCTTTTTATAATTGGGGAGAGGGACACTTTAGGAATTTATGAAAAATATTATTTTACTATAAATTAATATTAAATAAAATATGGGTCCAATTATATTAATTTCCAAAATAAGATTATTATGGGTCAATATATACTTGTAAAATAAAATTAAGTTAATTTTTGAATAAATTTCTACCTTATATTTTTGGTTTTAATAAATATTTAACCTCTTTAACTCTTACCATGACAACAAATATTTTTACTGATTCAGGGTTAATATAGATACTATAAAATGTAAAAAGACCCATAAATAGATCATTGATGATATTTTCAACATTATAAAAATAATTTTTAAGTATTTAAGATTTTTAAATTTTAAATCATTTAATAAAATACCATTTACTATAAAATATTCACAATGAAAACTTTTTTAATTATTCATTATGTTGAATTTCGTAATACTAGGACAAAACATTTAATTAGAAGAAACTATTTCAGTACACATATAACATGTAAATGTATTCCATAAAATTATTTTACAACCTTATTTATCACAAATAATGTTTATTTTAATATTTTTAATATCATCTCTTTAATATTTTTATTGAGTAAATAATTACTCCACCAACGTTTTACAAGCTTTTAAAGTTATTATTTCATACCTAAAAATTAAAACACAATTCCCATGATGAAGATAAATATTTTTTCTTCCAAAATATATTTATATTTAATATATATTCTATATAAAACCATATTAAAAGTGATATATTTATTAAAATCATGAATACGACGTCGTTGATTTTCTATTAAATAACATATTATAAGGGTCATAATCACTTTATAATGGATAAAATGGTCATTTATCACAAATTTTAATAATAATGGATGAAAATAAATCATCCAATAAAATTTGGGCATGTGTCAATGTCATTTTATATTACTTATCATTTTATTTTTATGTTTTATTACATAATTTACCCTTTATAATGGTAATGAAAATTATAAGGTTACTATTCATATTGGAAAAAAAGTAAATGGAGCCTATTTAATAAATTTATATCTTATGAATCCAAATATGGAATCCATTTTTAAATATTAAATAATCCAATGTTTTTTATGTTAATTTAAAATTAACCCTATAAAATGTAATGAAAAACAATTTTCTTGAAAAATGCATTTTAAAGCCCAAAATGTTGTTATACCAAAGTAAGGCATAAGGATAATTAAAATGAAATAAAATATATTATTTATAACAAAATATTAGTTAATTTTCATTTATATCAAATTCAAATAACAAATATACCTTTAATATAATGAAACTAACAATTTTATAAAATTCTGTAATTTAACTATTATTGGAACATCAATATTTTCAAAAAATTACAAAAAACACACCATAAGTTAATTTTAGTGTATGATTTCAAAAATTGAATTAGTTTTATAAAATAAAATGTATAAATTTCTCATAAATTGATAAATATTATTTACTCTTACAAAAATAAAACCATTTTTGAAGAAGGCATATTTTAGAAGAATAAAAAGATTTTACCAAAAAGAAAGTGCTTATTCACAGAGAATTAATTACTAAATTTGGAAAATTTGGAAAATTAAAAACTTCATAATGTGTTTAATATTATTCACTCCTTCTAATTTAATGTCTAGATTATAATAATGACATAATAACATCTCATTGTTCGTTTAAGATGGGTGTTGTAAGCAATATAAGCTATCAAAAATATTTAATTTTAAAAGATACAAATCCTAAAATATCGGGGTTTCAAACCTATGAAAATTAAGGAAATATTGTTTCCTGATTGAACATTTGTAAACCACATTATAGAGAGAAATTATAGAAAAGAATATCTTCTTCATCATATTTGAAAATCCACCATATATAGTTTTTATATGATTTTTGATAACTTTGTGCTGCCCTCTTCTGCTAAAAAATAACCTATATAGTCTGTATTATAAATCAAATTAGTTTCATACCCATGAAAAATGACTCAGTAATTTTAGTCTAAAACAGGGGTGACCTACACAATCTTTCTTATAGGTCCTTATAAGTTTCAATTCTAATAACGATGTGGTAAATGTTGTTATATTCCAACTCCATTATATGTTTGTGATCTTCCTAACATCTACCAAAATATTGTAAATAATCCCAAAAAATATCCACTATTATAATTTGAGAAATTTGTGATGGGATCCCATCAGAAATGTGTTTTTTCGATGGGGTCCCATCGCGAATAGCCTGTTGTAGAAAATGGCATTGCAAAAAGTCTTTTTTGCGATGGGCCCATCGCAAAAAATACTGTTTTCCATGGGAAACCATCTAAATGAATATAGAACTCTGATTATATACATTATATATATAAAAAAATTTGCGATGGGTTCATTGAAAAAAGTATTTATGATGGGAATGTTTTTCCCATCGCAAATAGTTCTCTGTTTATATATGTCATATATAGAAAACCCTTTTGTGACGGGCCCATCACAAAAAAGTATTTGGACGAACCCTTTTTCCCATCACAAATACTTATTTAAAAACTATATATATACAATTTGTGATGGTTTTCCATCGCAAAAGGTCCTGTCACAAATACGAAATTAAATAAAAATATATATTTTTAATAAAAATATGATAGATTATTGAAAAAATAATATTAATATTATTAAAATAATAAGAAATAAAAAATATTAAAATTCTCAATATTTGAAAAAATATAAAAAATGATAAAATAATAATATTATTATTTGTAAAATAAAAATCATTAAAAAAATATAATATAATAATAAATAAAAAAATAAAAAAATATTAAAAATAAAAAAAATAAAAAAATTTATCTATGCAATATTCACAGCAATATAAAAGACATAATCTATAAACAGTTCATATTACAATAAATGTTAAATTTTAATATTTCTAACATAACAAAAAAATCACTGGGGGATAGTATTTTTGAGGAGCTGGAGGAGTTGGAGGAGATGGTGGAGGATACTCTAACCATAAACTATGAGTCCGAAGATACATGTACTCCATCTACTCGTGCTACTATTGCTACCAATGACACATATACTCCCCATGCTGCTGCTACTTCTACTGTAGCCATCGACACATATCCTCCTCATACTGCTACTACTGCTGCTGCTAATGCATCTTTTCCTATTTCTTCTGTAAACTCTCTATAATCTCACTCTGAGCTCACAGCTACTCCTGATAATGTGAGTCAGATGTTGATTCCTCTTCATGAGCTCCTCTAGAGATGGATGTCGATATCACAGCAGCACCATAATAAGTCCTTGGTGTCAAATGAGAGCTGATACCAACAAATATGCACTTCTCAAAGGCATACTGGGTCACCTGCATCCATTCCACCTCATTGAAATGGTTGGCACTAGTCTGATCAACCATCTCAGCATGACTCTCAACCAGTGTCTGAGAGGTCACGATCTCACCTAACTCCTTCAATTCAAATTTGAAATTAAAATTGTGAATATATTATATTTAGTTAATTTTCGAATTGAAAAAGAAATAATACTGACCATAATCCGATGCTGGAGATCATCTCTAATCTCTCCAGTCGCCAGATCACTGTACATCCTCCGATAAACCTCAAACTTCGTAATATCAGGCTAATCAATTTCCTATATGAATATAAAATAAACTGTTTATATTTAAAGATATATAAAATATTTTAAGAAGATACTTACCAGATGATCTCTATGCATAGTCAATGTACAACTACTAGCTCAATGCGTCACCTCCTATCTCCCCTGGTTCTGTCGGCCCAATTAATATCTCCTCTGAAATCCACTACCTAACTAGTGTGAACATAATCCATCCTAAACATGATATGAAATTTACTCTGATTAGTGGTCTCTACACAACTCATCAAATACAGTCACTCCTACTTTCATTATGATCGTCCATCTCAAATTGTATAAAAACAGATAGAAACCATCACGCATAGTCACCTCCCATGCCGTGTGGATAACATAACTCATGCTATCATTGATGGTACGCCATAAACCCTACAAATAATTTATAATACAATGTTATTAATGAAATAAATTTCAAAATAAATATTTTTATTTACGTACCATCCAATGATTGAACATACTGATCTGTACATCAATAAGAATTTGTTCCCATGTGATCCATGGCTGAGAAAAATAATTGTACAAGATTGCGCTCCCATGTCCAATAGTTACATACTCGAAAATGTTGAAAAATAATAAATAATAAAATGACTAGTATATAAATAAACTAATGAATGCTAACAGAAATACATAGGTTACTATACATGTGTGTGCATGGATCGAAACCAAGATGTGGACGTCGCTCGGGGATTAGGTCAGTAATCATTAGTCACACAATATCGTTCCCCCTCTGCATACCTATAAACTATAGATTTGTAGAGGGCCAAATAATCCCAAATCATTCTCATCTAAATGTAGCTCAACCTCCTACAACTCACAAAATAGATCATTATTCACCTGAAATAATAAATTATTGTTGTTAGAAAAAAGATGAAAATAACTATTATATATAGATATATATTAGTTATAATTATAACTATAGTTTAAAAGTGTCAATGTTCACCTTCATCATCATTTTAATATTTCATGATTTCAATGTATTCATATTCCTCCTCGGCATCATCAATATCCATACGAGTTTCAATTTCATCATCTCTTGTCATTTCAAATTCATTTGTAAAATCATTAACATCTTCATCACCATCAACCCTTAATTTTGGGGGTTTCATCATCGATATTCAGGTCTCTTTGTGAAAAAGATGGATTTTGAGTAGTCTCTTGAAAAATTTCAACTTCTTGCACTTCAGTGGAACCACAACCACATTGAGTAAACTGATTTTTCTGAGATATCATTTTTATTATGCTCCACCAATCCCTCAGGTCTCTTAAAGTGTCACAAAACATTACATAATAAATTTTATGATCCTTTTGAGCTAGTAAAAATGGGTCATTTATGGCAAGAAGACATTTATATTTAATATCGACAATTCCTTGAGTCAGATGAACACACAAGACTCTCTCGGTATCCAACCACTAACATTTACACATCATTATGTAATTTTTTCTTAGATAATACAGTTCAATAATTTCATCCTACATTCCATAAAATTCAACTTTATTTTCTCTATGATGATATCCTCACATGAAATCTCCACTGTTCATTGTTTTTTTATTCCCTATATACATGTGTAATAAATTGAAAACCATTCACAACATATGAATTATAATATTTAACCAATTTGGATGGTGGGTTACTCAATATTCATAGCCACTTATCAATTTTATTAGCAGTGTGAGACACCTGAAAATTTGTAAAACAATTGTCAATATAATAAATAATAATGTGAATTAATATGTTAAACCATCAATAATTTATGTTACTAGTTTTTGATACCATTGATATTTTTTTGCCAAGGTTCATTAAGATTAACTGGTAAAATTTGTGGATGCTTTTTCATGATATTATTATCAAATAACGAACAAATAAAATAAGTTTACTTACTGTAACATAAATTGTAGAATAAGTGATAGAAGCACTCACAATACAAAGGATGTAATTTTTTCACAGTTGAGCTGAACATATGCATGAGCTCTATGATGGTCATCATCTGAAAGACATTGTTCGTGAACTCCACCAAAGCCAAGTTCTGGATGATTAAAAACCTATAATTGATTTTCAATTTCATCATCAACATTCCTCTCGTTATATTCCATGAGGATTTATTTTCAGGTATATTCATAATTCATTAATGAGAGCAGAAAAAATAAATTTCCTCTTGCAAATAAGCTTCAACAATTTCCCCTTCACCTAATGCTTTGTTATGTAATTTTTTCTTCAATTTCTTCATGCATCTATCAAATGGGTACATCCAACAAAACTGTACTGGACCTCTACATTTTTCTCCATGTGAAAAATGTAATATCATAACATCCATTGAGTCAAAGAAAGACAATTGGAATATTTTTTCAAATTTACATATAATTACAACAACATATTCTTCCATTATGCTTAGTGCATCGTAGTTTATTTTCACCAGACAAATGTCTTGAAAAAATTTGATATGTCTATTATCGAATATGAAATCATAGAATTCCACAAACCTTTTAATCCAATCAACATAAGTCTTTCAATTATAACATGACAACCATGAATTTTTAATCTGGTAATATGACCATTCTTAACACATCTGTCCAAATTAAAAGCATATCCATCTTGAAGTCACAAATATACAATACACATATAAACTAATAAGTGACTCTCTTTGGGTAGGTTATAAGCTACTTTTGGCTTCATTAACCCCAATGATATGACATTTTCCAACAGTTCATGTTCTGGTCACCTGTAAATTTGGACAAGATCTAATCGTGCATTAACATTATCTTAGGTCTTACCTGGTGTATCCAAAATTGTATGAAATAAATTATTATAATAGTTCCTCTCAATATGAATGACATCCAACATGTGGGAGACGAACAAATCATACCAATATAGCATATCCCAAAAAATTCCTTGTTTTATACAATTGTGTTTTTTCCCAAAATAATGAATTTTATATTAGTTTATTGTTAGTCCAAATGTGATGGGAGGTAATGAATATACAACATGTTTTAACTCTATACTTGAGATCATTTTTTAGGTTCTTCCCTTTCAATTGTGCCTTTTCAGAAATGAGATTTGTTCCACCGAAAAGGATGATTAGTTGGAAGAAATCTGCGATGAAAACCAAAATAGCAATGTTTTTTCCATTGAAAAGCACAAATGCATTGTTGTCTCCCATACAACAAGGACATGATTTCAGAACATGTGTACTTAATCCAAATAACATTCCATATGTTGGGAAGTCACTAATTGTCCACATTAAAGCAGATTTTAGTAGGAAATATTGTATTACAACAATATCATATGTACTCACACGATTTATTCATAATTAATTTAACTCATCAATCATGGTTTCAAATAAACATCAATATTTTTTTATATTTCATAGGATTAATAAGTTCAAAAAGATATAAATCTCTCTCATCAATATCCATAGAGGTTAGTTATATGAAGTTATAAAGACAGGCTAACATGAATACTAACTACCATAAGAACAAAATCGATAAAAACCATCAGTAGAAACACCGAATCACACGTTTTGGGATTCTAATGAAAAAGACAGATGCACTCAGTCAAAATGATTCCATGAATCACAATCAAATGGATGATTCAAAATTTTATCAGTTGAAATCTTGGTTGTGTGCCTTGACATCATTTTTGTTGTGTTCCGAGACATAAATAAATACTGCAACCTTGGTGTAAGTAAGAAATATCTCAACTACTTTACAGGAATCAATCCATACTTCCCCAGTTGATCGTCTTTATACCTTGATTGTCCACATGTGGGAAAACTCTTTAATGACTCATTTTCACCAGAATATAAGCTGCAATCATTTTTGCATACATGAATCTTTGGATAACTAAGGACCATATTATGAACCAACCTCTTTCTCTCCTAGTAATTTGGAAGAAACACATTTCCTTCATGTAACAATGTTTTAACAAAAGAAAACATTTGATCAAAATAGTTTTTTGAAATTATATTATCTGATTTAATAACCTTAAATTTTGCTACCAGTTCTAATTTTATTATCTGGGAACCAATATATAATGCATCCTTAGAAGACATCAATAACTTATAAAATTCATATGTTGTGAACTTGAGAATTAAATCAAAATCATCTTAACTGTCATTTTATTGAACAGATGGACCTACAACATCATGTACTAAAATTTGAAACTTTGATGGATCCAGAATCAAACTAATAGTATCTTCTCTAGAACTTTGTTTACTGTGTTGATACCAAAAAACATAATTTAGGTGAAAACCAAAACGCCAGAGATGTCCCCCAACATTGTAAAATGTGTCAAACATTCTCAGAGAACATTTTTTTACAAGACACTTAATTGTGATTTTTGAAACATATTATAGTTTTGATAATGAAAATGATAATAAAGCATCAACAACCTCAATATATACAGGATTTAAACTAGAACCATTCGGATTTCTGTACTGATTTATCCAAGCACAATCATCTAATAATGATATTCGTCGACTTCCTTGTTTTATATATTTCTACAAAATATAAAATCATTACTTTTTTTGAATAATTTGAAATAAGAAAAAAAAAATCCAAATAAGAGAAGATAAATAATTACAGCTACATCTTATTAATTACCACTAATTATGAGCGACACAATTTCAAATCGATTAACGACTTCTCTTTTATCAGACGCCTCATTTTCTTGCAACTTTACCACACTGAAATCACAATGAAGAATATACTTGGAGGCACCCATATCCATTCCCACACATATGAGAATGTGTAAGCGTACCTCTAATTATATTCTTCTTTGTGATTTTAGTGTGATAAAGATGCAAGTAAATGAGTCGTCAGACAAAAGAGACCCCTTTTCATCGATGAATCATCTTCTTACAATGGTCACCTCCAAAAAACATTATGAAAAATATAGTCCTATGATTCATATCCAATATCAAGCATACAATATTGAATATTCTTATATAGAAGCACATTTTTTATAACATTTTGAGTCAGTGAGGGTTGAGAGGAGAAGAGTCATCGAGTAAAAGGAGTATTTCCATTCCACTGGAAATTGAGCCAAGTTCATACAATTTATACCAATTCATTTCTAACTATTTCTAATCATTCATAATTCTGTCTAATTATGCCTAATTATTCCAAATTATTCCTAACTATTTCTATTTATTACTAATTATTCATAATTATTCCTAATTATTGCTAATTTATTTCTAATTAATCGTAATTATTCCTAATTATTTCTATTTTTTTAATTATCCCTAATTATCCCTAATTATCCATAATTATCCCTAATTATCTCTAATTATCCCTAATTATCCCTAATTATCCCTATTACTATTTATTACTATTTATTACTATTTTATTACTATTTATTATTATTTTTTACTATTTGTTACTATTTATTACTAATTATTACTAATTATTACTGATTATTACTGATTATTACTAATTATTACTAATTATTACTAATTATTACTAATTATTATTATTTATTACTAATTATTATTATTTATTAAAAATTATTACAAATTATTACAATTTATTACAATTTATTATAATTATTACTAATTATTATTAATTATTACTAATTATAACTAATTAGTACTATTTATTACTATTCATTACTATTTATTACTAATTATTACTATTTAGTACTATTTAGTACTATTTATTAAAATTTATTACTATTTATTACTATTTATTAATAATTATAATTAATTATTAATAATTAATAGGAATTATTACGAGTTATTACTAGTTATTACTATTTATTACAAATTATTACAAATTATTACTAATTATTGCTAATTATTACTATTTATTACGAATTATTACTAATTATTACTATTTATTTCTAATTATTACTATTTGTTACTATTTATTCCTAATTATTACTAATTACTACTAATTATTACTATTTATTACTAATTATTACTATTTTATTACTATGTTATTTCTATTTATTACTATTTATTACATGTTATTACTATTTATTACTAGTTATTAGTATTTACTACTAATTATTACTAATTTTTTATATTTATTTCTAATTATAAATATTTATTACTATTTATAGCTATTTATTACTATTTATTTCTAATTATTACTAATTATTACAAATAATAACAATTTATTACTAATTATTACTAATTAGTACTATTTTTAGTTATTTATTACTATTTATTACTATTTATTACAAGTTATTACTATTTATTACTTGTTATTAGTATTTATTACTAGTTATTACTAATTATTAGTATTTATTACTCATTCTTACTAATTCTTACTAATTGTTACTAATTGTAACTAATTGTTACTAATTTTTACTAATTATTAGTTTTTATATTATTTATTACTATTTATTACGAATTAATACTAATTATTAATATTTATTAATATTTATTACTAATTAATACTAACTAATTACTAATTATTGCTAATTATATATTTTTATTATTAATTATATTTAATAATTATTAATTTCTAATATTTATGAATAATAAGTATTGATAATTTAAATTTATTATTACACTTAAATACTAATGAAAAAAAATCTAAATCAAATTTAATTACAACTAATTAACAATATTTAATATTAATATAAAAAATAAAATAAATATTAAATTAAATAAAACGTAAATACCTTTAATCATGATCTTATATAGGTGGAGATGACTTCAAAAACTTCTTCGTAAAAAAAATTAACTCATGGAAATTTTCACTGTAAAACTGGAGTTTAGAGAGAGCGAAAGTTGAAATTAAGGGGAAGAATGAAAAAATGGATGGGGTATATATAGGTTAGATTGGTTGAGATGGAACTATTTGTGATGACACTCCCATCCCAAATGCTACTATTTACGATTGGTCTCGTCGGAAATCCCTTCAGCCACATTAATTAATGTTGGAGAATAAAATGATATTTGTGACGAGACCCATCGCAAATAGTGACCTGCTGACACACTATTTTCGAAGGGGCAACATCATGTCGCAAATAGTTTTTACCACCACCAGGTATTTGCGACGGGTCCCATCGGAAATAGTTACCCATGGACGAACTCTTTACGACATGAAATTCCCCACAACAAATCATATTTACTGCCTCCAGGTATTTTTGACGGGGGAGCCTCCCCGTAGAAAATATCCTTCCCGCGGGATGGTGTGCAAACTGTGCCAAACCATGCCTAAATTTTCATAATGGGACACCATGTCTTGTCACAAATAACATCTTCGGCGAACTATTTGTGACAGGATTTATTCCCATCACAAATAACCCATTGCAAAAGGTTATTTTTTCCTTTGTGATCCTTGAGAACCTGAATTGTCCTCTTTGTCTAGTCATCTATCTGAGGGTGTTATGCTATACTCAACCTAAACTAAATCCATAATTACTTTTGAAATATCCTACATGATAAGGACATTGATCAAGACTCATGGTCAAAAAATGATAATTGAAGCTATCCCATATAATCAGATGTTCTCATCCTTGTAAAAATCTCACAAATTCTCCATGAAACCCTATTCCCAAATAGGAAGAAAGTTCATTGTCTTGTTCAGTTGGCTGATGATCATCTAGATAACATCATAAAAATTTACTGAATATTGATGTACTATATTGCTGTATATTGATATTCCATCCCAATTCAATTATTCAATCTCAATAGGTTTAGCTCAAACCATTGAATCTTTATGTTCAACCTACACCTATTAATATGTGAGGAAACATGATATGAACTAATAAATGTACTACTTTTTACTTATCCACCAATACTGGAACTAGATGTACTAGTACATATTTTCCAATCATGGATACACCTCTAATAGGGGAGTGTAAAACACATATTCCACCTCTTAATAGAAAATTATTAGAATCATTGTCCACCCTTAAAAGTAGATAACATTCTCCCCACCTTCAATTTTTTTTATGGTGCATCACTTGAGGATATCGGATCATGTTGGACATGAAAATATGTGTATTCTAATTAGTCCACCTTTAAATACTAAATAAAACGAGGGACCACCACTATCAATCCATGATAAGATACTTTTCCCTCAGTTACAAAGGTCTTCATTACGGCAAACTGCACAGATGCCTCCCCCATTAATCAAGATCCATTTTCTTTTTAATTTTATCAACCACCACATTTCACTTTGCTAAAGTATAGATAACCACAAAGTCATAGTCTGGTAGAAACATCAACCATACTCCCTATCTAAGGCTGATATCTCATTGAGAAAAGATGTACCTAGGACTCTTGTTGTTTGTATAAACTACAAATGTCTTACTATTTAGACAATATATATAGTTTTTAAATTTGAACACTACTCCCATGTGCTATAAATGATGGGTTGTGTAGTTATTCTTCTGTGGTCTCAGTTACAAGGACCCATAAGCAATCATCAATTAAATAATCTAAAAACATCCAAGACAATTTTTAAATGAATATCAAAACACCACACACTCTATTTCTTAGTTTAGAAACATTAGTATAAAAGTGTTAATCAATATCCACTCCACCTCCTCAAAAGTTCTCTGATACCACTTAGACCAAACAATTGGATACCCCTTTTGGGAATGGTTATTCTTGTGAGCTATATATCTAGAGATATAATCCCTAAATATTTTATAATATTCCACTAAACCAAGAAAGTTACACACATGGAACACATTCTTGGTTGGATCCAAATAAATAACTACCTTGATCTTATTGAGATTCACAACAACTATTTCTTTTAAAATGACATACCCAAAAAAGTGGTCCTCCTAAATCCATAAATTACACTTAAATATTTTACTATATCTATTGTGATGTAAAATAAATTCTTGGACAATCCTCAAATGCTCAGCATAATCATCTTCAGATGTCATATAGATAAGTATGTATTTTATGAAGAATAACACAAACTAGTCGGGGAACAACTAGAAAATATAATGTTTGAGACACATGAAAATAGTTGGGACATTCATCACATAAACAACTTTCACCCAAAACTCACAACATCTATTGTGATATCAGAATGCTAAATTATAAATATCATCCCTCAAAAACAAAATTTGTTGGTAGATGGACATTATATCGATCTTTGATAAACACTTCATCCCCTTTAGCTAGTTGATCTTTTTATCCTCATTATAGGGTATTTATTCTATCATTCACCAGATTCTTAAGATGATTTTCAAAAAATGCCTCAATATCCCTTTCACCTTCTTAGAAAAAAATCTCGAGCTTCTATGGGGGTCATAATGGGTCTTATGAAACATTTCTCTATATACTCCTCTAGTTACACCATTAGATCCCTGATATTGTCTATGTACATTAGATAATTAAGAAAAGATAATAATATTCTCCCCAGGTTTAAATAAACAAAAGTTAATTATCTTGACAAAGAGGTAATCTTGGAGAGTATTATAAAAAAACCATAAAATAAACTTTAACTATTGGAAACTACTCATATTTATTGTCAACAACACACATCACCAAACTCACCAATGTGTTTAGCTGAAACTCCATAGAAATTTGTCTCAATAATCTCAAATGATGGTCCCACTCTCCCCTGAAGGTTAACCCCAATCCGTCAATTCAGAAAAACAATACACTCTAATGATAATAGTAAATATGGACATAGAATGAGGATATCTAGTCCATACAAAGAAGGATACCTTAGGGATTCATCCATTCCATTTTGAGGTCCTATAAAAACCTTACTTCAATAAGGTTATGCTTACATCATCAAAAAATGTTTGAGAGTGTGTGATCACATTCAGTAGGAGTCTCTAGACCATAGGTCTAGCTATTTGATATAACTATATTTATAAATATCAATGAATTGATTAAATAACAAAATAATGTCTCATTATAGTATCAAGGAGTATGAGTGAAAATCTATAGAAGACAAAGATCATATCTCAAATCATATTTGGAACCACCTAGTCACAGTACTCTACCAACTTCATCTAATTGTGGCCTTGGATGATAGCACCATGTTCCTAGAATTAACCTCATAGAGGTGGTGATTGTGTAAGTTGATTATAGTCCCATCAGCCTCTACATTAACCTAGTTCATCGCTAGCTCCTCTACCAAAATTTCCTCTTAGGGGAGCTCTTTTTTTCTCTATGGGGAGTCCCCTGATCACAACACTTCCCATGTCATACGGCCACATGCTCTGTAGGTATAACAAATTCTATATCCCTACTCATTGGATCTCCTTCAAAAATACCCTATCACTAATCCCCTAAAACTGGATAAAACATGATTATTTATCTAATATCACATCCTTGACACTAACCATTTTACTATCACAATTCATGAATATACTCTTGGGAAACTGATAATATCATCCAATACCTCTAGTCCTCTCACAAAAAAATTCTCAATAATTATTTCCCACTCCAATATTCCATTATAAGTGTTTATTTATAGATGTACATCCTGAGATAACCCAAGAACAATATACATTCATATTATATCACTTTATATAAATATTTATTACATGTCCAAAACAATACCCAGATCATATATTTATAGTGTCATTAAAGACAATACACATAATAAAATTATTTCATAATCATTCTTTAACATGTTCCATATATATATATTTTAACATTATACCCTTCTATATATATAATACATAATTGTCTTCTTCAAAACTTGGAGAAATGGAGGCATAAATTTTTTTGAACTTAGATGCTCAGTATGGGTAAAAATGGGAGGAAATAATAGGCGATATTAGGTGAACATAAGATAAACATGTGGGAATGATAACATAATAAAGGTTAATGAGCATAAGTTAAGAGAATCATTCCAAATAAAGGATAGATCATACATCATGGTTCAAGGAACAAGTATTTTTGAACAATATTATCCATGAGTAAAATGAGTGTGGAAACATGAGTCAATAATCATTATCCCTGAAACATAACTTAGATATAATAATTTAGCACATACATAAGCATCAAAAATCAGTTTCTATATGAAGGATTACTGCCCATACCATCCTCATATAGTGTATTGAGTCCTATAATAGACTAGGTTTACTCCCATTCGCATAAATATTGGGGGAAGAGTAACATAGTGGATTGATTTCACACCCCATTAACTTAAATATCATGTAATGAGATCTAAATAATTTCACATTGCATTAGAGGGATATATAATTCCAATATCGACTATCATATTCTTATCCATCGTATATTTTTGACACATAAACATTCAAATATTTTTAATTATTCCATACGTAAATTAACCCATGGGAATTAAATGAGTTTCATGAAAATATCCATAAGACACTATCATATTCCATCTAGTAAAATAATTTGGATGATATCATTATAATATATTCCATTTTAAGCATGAAAAACATTAATTGTTGATTAAATATATGAAAACAAATTCATGATTTCATTAAAATTTACTATGAGAATGAATAAAAAATACCCACTTCATTTTTGAACTATTACATTTTAAGGGAAAATAATATATATAAAAAGGGAATTATAATTTATTTTGAATACCATGAAAACCAAAAACGAATATTCTAATATCAAACTGATGAAGATAATAAGAATATTAATTCATATAGAAAATTCTTAAAAATAATAATCATTTCACTCTTTTTCATAGAATGCCAAATTTGGTGGAAAATATTTCCACTGAAAACAATAAAAGAAGAGTCCATTGGTAATGACAGTCAAGTAAATTGAACAATACATAAATAAATTATATATATATAGAAAATTATATACATAAAAAATATAGAGCATATAAACTTGGAGGAGAAATATTCCCCACCAATAATAAGATGTGTGTCTACCTTACAAACATATTTTCAGCAAAATTTTGAAAAAAATGGGGGAAAATGGTATGAATACATAAAAAATAAATTAATAACTATAGAATAAAAAATATATGTGATTTAGATAGAATCAATATACAATTTTCCCAAAAGGAAGTTCAAATATAAACAATGTTGATTTCAAAATGAGATTGGTAAAGAAACTCGTACCTATAATCCTGAATTCTACAAAATTTATTTAAATTAATGTATAACAAAAATAATGATATTAGTCACTTTTTTAATAACATTATTAAAATATATTAGCTTTTATTATCTTAAATTATAATCATTCTTTTCACATAAATTAGTTATTTCTTGTTTATTTTTCCACATCAAATTGAATGATTTTGACTATTTAGTACAATTTTTATAATGGACGTTTCGACCCACATTCATTATATAAATTTCATCATCAATATATTATTTATGGTAGTTTAATAATTTTATTCTAATTAATTATTTGTAATCATGTTCATTTTATGGAATGTATGTGTATGATTCATGAGAATAGAATCCATAATTATCATGCTTTGGGAAATTTTCCAATAACGAAAAGTTACTTTATAATGACCTTTCATATTTATGTTTTAATCCAAGAATCCTATTAATGAAATTTATTAATCATTAATATCATATATTACTATTATTAATTATTTTAAACTTATTTATGAAGGAAATTATTTTGTTGGTATAAGATCATTCATGTGGGAGGTTGAACTGATCCTAATAAGAACACGCTAAATTACTAAATGAGTAAGAGTTTGGAGTTATATAGTAGAAATAATTTTTTTAAATAATTATAATTATGTTAATATATCATCACTATGGTGAATAAGGAAATTTATAAAGAGTATATATTAAAATAAAATTGAATAAAATGGTTATATACTTTCATGAATTCTCTCTTATTCAATACAAGTTCCTTCAGAATAAAGTATTTTGGCCTCATTATTGTAAAAATTTGAAAAATGTATAAGAAATATTTATTAGGGTAAAATGGGTAATTATTCAATATATAACTAATGTAAAACTATGGGTTGAGAGTGTTGGGTGGGGGGGGGTCCTTTTATAGGCATGTTCTGATTTTTATTTCAGCAAAGATTTATTCTCTAATGTATAATGTTTTCATTTAAAAACTAAAGTGGAAAAAAGATGGAAATATAATATATATGGCTCATTAATCCCCTCACAAACACAATTTAATGATTATATTTCATGATATTTTATACCTTTACCACTTAGTTTAACCTTTTTTACATCATTTTACCTTTGTCATGCTAAGTAATTTTTTACCTCAGTAACATATTTTTATATGTAAGATCAAAATTCACCTTCTTACCAAATTTTACATGATTATTAAAAGTATTTATTCTATTTAATATAATTAAATTTCAAAATATAAGAAATCTACATTTTAGTTGAATACATAACATATATATATAATCCATTTTATATAAACATATTTTTAAAGATTAGGTGTTCATATATATATTTCATATGAATTAATAATTAAATAAGTTTATATATATTTTTATATTAATTTAAACATTACATTATATTCATTATTGAAAATTAATCAATCAATATTATTATGATTAATGTACATAACAATTTAAAAATATATCTTTGAAAATTTTGACTTTTTTAGAATTAAATGATCTTAATCACGTACCCTTGGAAGAGATTATTTATCATATAAAATTAAATATTATCAATACATAAGTATTTGAATAATTATTATAATTTAAAAATTATATAAAATATTTACTTAATAATAATAACAATAATAATTTGTAACAAATAAAATTATATTTTTATAATAAAATATTATCATAAAATATTATATGTTTATTTCATTCAAGAATCATTAATCATTTGTGAATTATACCATTTTTAATTTTCTATTAAAAATTATAGAATATCAACATACCTTTTTGGTAAATTCATACTAAAAGACCATATTTCTGACAACCATATTTCTAATGACCACATATATAAAGACCATTTTATATTCCTATATATAAAGTTACATTTATTCTTAAAATCATTTATCCTACACATTTACATCAATATCAACATGCTTATTGTATTTTTAATTCTCTTCCTTATTTTTGTAGTTACAATATCGCTTATTGTTATCATGGAAAACCATGGAGAAAATAATTTCATGTTCATGGTATTTTATTGTTATGGATTTATTCATCGTGTAATTTTATTAAAGATGTTTCATATTGTATTCTCATAATGTATTATATTTTATCATGAATTATAAAATTTTATTTCAATAAAATGTATTGAGGTTTTCATGAACAGACCCATGTCCGGGCTCGAGCCACAATTATCCTACGCTCAATCCATAGGTCGGGGTGGAAACTAGCACCGAAGGAATACCAAACTATGGGAGGCCTTTTCCTAAGTACATGTACACACACATAGACATCTTGATGCAGAAGTGCAGAGAGAGGAAAGTAAATGACACAACCTACTATAAAAATAAACAATACGAGCATGGACCACTAAAAAATATAGATACAGTAAATTAAGGTGAAATAAAAAAGGGAAAAAATACATGCCAAAATGAAATGTGCCCCAACCAGATAGAAAACTGGAAGTAATGCTACTAAAGAATCCCAGCTCCTAAAACCCTACAGTGACCAACGCATTCCATCTAATCTCCTGTAACCCTAAGATCCTCCAGAGTCATGATCAAACCTATGCGTCATATCTATATGTCACAATATGTTTTGGAAAATCCCATGCATGGGTGAGTATGAACATACTTTGTAGGATTACTCAAAAAGAAGGGGTGGAGTAAGAGATATTAGGGGAAAATAAACACAGCATATGAAACAAAGTAAAATAAATGAGTGTAGCTCAACCGTACAAAAGAGTGAATTCAGATCATCCAAACACAAGGAGATAGAAATGATGGTAAGGTGAACTTCTCATTATGTATTTTCTACTTATTTTAGGAGAGTAGGATCTTCTAACCACAAGAATCTTGAAACAGAAAGCCTATGGTATACCATGTGTGTCTTCGCCTATTCTAGAAGGAGAGTAACAAGAACCCAAGGAGTGGGTACTACAATAAGGTTTAAATATATATATATATATATATATATATATATTCCTGTTAAAATAAACCCAATGAGAGGGTAAGGGGATCTTCATCTCACTTCTCAGAACAGTAAGATAGTTTCCATCAGTCTTAGAAGTAACCACCATGAATACATAAAATTCCTCATGTCTTCCATGAATATTAAATGAAATGGGATCAAACACGACACCTTGATACTATCTATTTTGGGTGGGTCTACCTCTCCCGCATAGTTTTTAAGCCATGTTACAAGGATGCGTCTAAGTGGGGAAAACCCCCCTCTAACTCATGAGCCCAAGGTACATAAAGACATGCCTTACCAATGATTCTTTGGTGGAAACCACAACAATGACCCGCTGAAGGGTGATATGCTGGAGGATAATCCACAAAGTGTAAATAAAAAACCTCACTTCCCATCCCCCCTAGATGGTAATTCTTGAAGAGATAACTATGAACTCCACTACCCATCCCCGCTGGTGGGCACACCCAGAAGAGAGAACAACAAACGCCACTACATAGCCTTACTGGTGGGTAAGCCCAAAATATTGAATGACAAATACCACTTCCCATACCTGATGGTGGGTAAGTCCAGAAGAGAAAACAACTAACACCACTTCCCTACCCCACTGGAGGGTAATCCTAGATGTGTCATCAACAAATGCCACTGCCCATGGTCATTGGATGGTAAGATGGTACTTCTCTGGTGATTCTAGAAACATCACTTCAATCACTTCCATCATCAAACACAATTAGAAAAGTTTTGAATTTGGAACACCTCACTTCATAAAAATGATTCCAAAACATAGGTAACGATCCCATTCTATGAAAAAAATGAAAGATAGAATATTTGTTTTCCCAAAATGGACAACCAATGAAAAATCTTCTTTTCACCCTAAGATGCCTCAATGGGTCAATGTGGACCCCATAATCTATTGCCAAACATCATATTCTAAATTTATCTCAAAATTTCCATATCAATAAGAGGAAAATGATATCATAGATAGGACATCAAATGGACTCTTGGGTTAAATGTTATAGGTCTTTGAAATTATAGAAGATGATCCTGGGGTTGGTGAACCAGCTCGCGATCGGTCCGCCTACCACGGCGGTCGACTAATGCGGTCATTCCGACCATGGTCGAACAACCCATGGTCGACCATATGACTGCACCGATGCTATGGTAGCTGCAATAGTGGTCAATCTGGAATTTGACATTTGTTTAACCCATCAGGTAGGACGTATCAAATTTGTGTTTCCCGAACCACTACGGCGGGGCCGCATAAAGCAGCCCGACCCACTACCGACAGCAGGTCCGACCCAGGAGCCGTTCAGTGACCGTATCAATGTGGCCGCCTAGCTCAGACACATGGCCCACTATGTCATGGAACCAATGAAGTGTGGTGTCACCTCTACTCCACAGACCACCGAGCTTGATCCAGTTTCCCAATCACGATTCTGTTTGTAGATTGGGGATCCTTTTAATGATGGCTTCCCCATGCCGACCTATGATTGTTGATCCATTAGTATCTTAGTGTACCCAACAGTTGTTGGTGGATACCTATGAAAAATGGAAGAAAAAAAGGGTTTTAAACACAGATCGATGGTCACATTCATGCAACCATCAATGATTCATGGTTGAAATTGACAAAATAAGAGGCTAAGGAAAAAAATTCTATTAAAACATAAATCGGAATGAAAAATAGGATAAATAATACCTCTATACGTCATTTTCTTGTAGGTGATGCATCTATGAAGCTCCCTCTTCGATCCGCCATTGTACTAGAAGAGATTTAACCTTGAGCCAGTGAAGAATGGTTGAGAGAGGAGAGAGAGAGCCTTGTAGAGAGAGAAAAGGGAGTTGGGACTATCCCTAATACAAGACACTGAACTATCTATTTACAAGAATCCCACTCAACACGGAAATATAAAATTCCCATGCCCCCTCATTTTATATCACACCTAGGAAAACAACCCATTCTGAACTCAACAGTGGACTTATATTTCTTATCTGAGCCACCGTTCGAATGTTATTTTCTTCAACATCAAGGGTATATGAATTAAGTTTAATTATTTTAATTACCATTTCCCATTATGTGGTGTTTTTCACATAAGTCCCACATCGACAAAATTTATTCCCCTATTAGGAAAATACCATTTTCCAGACATATCTGTGGCCTCAAATTTTTGATCTGAGTTATTATTTAAGATTTATCCCATTTATGTTTTGTGCATTGTGTAGTATAAACATAACATTTTTATAAAATAAATTTCAGACACATCAGGCCCCAAAATTACATGTTGTCTCAACACCTAACTCTTTAAATATATTTAGAAATATTTCATATTATTACAAGGAGAAAAATAGGTCTATAAATCATTCCCTTGTTCATGATTTTTTATCCATAAAAAACAAAAACATGGAAAACTACTCGGGATACTGATCCCACATCAGGATCTCCCATTACCAAGAACACTCATGTAGGTTTATGTGCTTCCATAGTACATAAACCAAGTGAATAGGCCATCCATGAAAGGTTTTATCCTTTCTATCATTGCTCTTCACTGGGTACTCCATGATGGTGGCTCCATATTCATTATTCACCTTTACCCAATCAATGATATTTGTAGGATCATGCATGTATCACCTCATCTATGACATGTTTAATAATTCATACACTCACTCCATCTGAGGGGGAAGGGAATAGAGATAAGAAACCTTAGCAACTCTATGAAAAATCTCGAATGAAACAATAAACTTCAGGGATAGCTTGTCTCCCCATCTGAACCTCTACATTACATATTGTGGGGGGAGGCTCTTAAGAAGATGTGGTCTCCCAGATATAACTCTAGGGTCCTATGATGGCAACTTGTGTACATTTTCTATCTACATTATTCCGTCCTCATCCATTATTGGATGACCTGTACCTTCTCTGTTTTGAATCGCACCAACACTAGGATCATGAGGGATGATTCTCCAACCTCTGTCTGGCACAAGGGTGACCTAAAGGGTCTCTCTTATAGGTCGTCATAAGGTTCCATGAAGATAGTAGAGTGATAAATATTGTTGTATGAAAATGCTACAAAAGGAAGTTGATATTCTCAACTCTGGCCGAAATCTAGCACAGAAGCCCTCAACATATCCTCCAGCACCTAGATTGTGCGCCTGGACTGCCCTTCAGTCTAGGGGTGAAAGGTTGTACTCATCAGAAACCAGGTCCCAAATTCCTCATGCAGGCTTCTCCACAACCATAATGTAAACCTTGTATCTCCATTTGAGACAATTTTCAATGGTACCCCACGAAGGTGGAAGATCTCCTATAAGTAAAACAACTCCAAACTCTCCTCCGAATTCTTCTCCCTGATAGGAAGAAAGTGTTACGACTTGGTTTTCTAGTCTACTACCAATCATATGGAGTGATGGACCTTCATTTTTCATGGAAGCCCTATGATTAAGTCTATGGATATACCATCTCACTTCCACTCCATGATGTCGAGAGGCTCCAACAGACCCGCTGGAACCTGATGCTCAAGATTCACCTCCTGATAGTTAAGGAATCATGAGAAAAAGTTATCTATGCTTCATTTCATTATGCACCACCAAAAATTCCATTGAATATCCCTTTATATATTACAAACACCAGGATGTATAGATAAGGGAGAATTATGGAACTCTCGCATTAATTCCTCCAATATCATGGCTGGAATCACTGTTCACCCCTGGAACATGATCCTATGATTACCTCATTCAGAATAACCAATAGGTGTGTTGCCTATGGTTATACGGTCATGTAGAAGCACATAGTTGACATACCCCAAATGGGAGTCTATCACACACTCAAGGAGAGAACAATTCAAGACCATCGAATATAGAAAAGTTGTACCCGTATGCTCTTCCAGGTTCAACTATAGGGAATAAAACTTCTTAGAAACATCCTATATTAGGAAAGAATGGGGCTAACTACTAAGGTAATCTGCTACAATGTTCCCGTTCGAAATAGTATAGAATACCTCAAAGTCATAATCCTATAGGAACTCTAACCAGCAACGATGTCTTAGATTTAGATCTCTCTAAGTAAAGATATACAATAGGCTCTGGTGGTCTATGTAAACCACACAACACTCCCCTAATTGGTAGTGTCTCTACATATTCAATGAAAAGACTACCACAACGAGATCTAAGGCACATGTTGCATAATTATACTCATGGGGTCTCAACTTCCTTGACCCATACACAATGACTGCCAATTGTTGCATCAAAATGAAACTGAGACCAGCTCCCGAGGCATTATAATAAACTACAAACTCAACACCCTCCTCTGGTAGTCTCAAAAATGGAGTGATTTTTATCCTCTACCTCAACTCCTCAAAGTAACTTTGGCACTAATTAGACTAGGTAAAAAGTTGTCCCTTCTGCGTTAGAGCAGTCAAATAGGAAGAAATTTTGGATTAGTCTACCACAAATCTCTAGTAGTGCCCAGCCAAACCCAGAAATCTCCACAACAATGAAGCCTTATTTTGTTGTTCATAAGAAATATAAGCTTGGATCTTCATGGGATTCATGGATAAACCCTTTTCAGAGATGAAAACCCCCCAAAAGTTAACATTGTCTATCTAGAATTGTCACATTGGGAGCTTTCTATAAAGTTGGTTCTCTCAAAGTAAATCAAAAACCATCCTCATGTTCTCTATGTGATCCTAATATGATGCCGAGTAAAAGAGTATATCGTTTATGAAGACAAAAAAATGGTCCATGTATAGATGGATGACCAGGTTCATCAGGGCCATGAAAACAGTTGGGGATTTTTTCACACTGAAGGGAATCACTATGAACTCGTAATGCCCATAACAACAATGAAAGGACTAATTCGGAATATCCGCCTTGCAGACCCATATATGGTGGTAGTTAGATCTCATATTGATCATGGAGAACCACATTGCACCTCAAAACTAGTCAAAGAGGTTATTGATCCTCAATAATTTGTACATATTCTTTATTGTGGCCTGATTCAGGCGACGATAATCCACACAATGATGGAAATTTTCAACTGTGTTCTTCATAAATAGAATCAATGCTTTACAAGGGGACACACTGGGTCTGATGAAACCCTTCTTGAGAAGGTCCTCCATCTATAAATGTATCTCTTAAATCCCATTGGGTTCCATTTGATATTCCACAGATGATATCATGATTGTCTATTGTGTCAAATCAATGCTAAACTCCAATGTCCACCTAAGAGGTAGTCCCGAGGCATCATCATAGAATACGTACATGAAATAATCCAAAACTAAAGGAACCAAGGTTCCTGAGGTGTTTGATACATGTAGGATCATAATTTTTAACTGATGGACAAAAGGTTTTATTCCCTTGTTTACATCATATTCCTCCCCCACTATGAGGCCTCATTCACCAAGAAAGGTGAAACCAATTCTATTAGCATGTAGACATCTAACAAGATTTTGACAATGAAAAATCTGTGCTTGAATCATGGAAAACAAATCAATTCCCAAGAAGATGTTGTATGACTCAATCATGATGGCATTTATGTACCCAGTGAAAATTTCCCCTCCAAATTAATGATCGCACTACTAGATGATAAAAGACACATAAGAGGCCCATCCCATAGGAAAATCGAGACAAAGCCGTAGTGAGAGCACCTCTAATGGAAGATCCAAATCTTGTACAAGTTTTAATGAATTAAAGGAGTTACTAGCTACTATGTCTACTAATACAGAAGAAATAGTAGAATAAACACAGAGTACCTCAGATTATCTCGGGTGCTGGAGGATCACAGACATCCATAGCCTATAACTATCCACGGGCCTGACCGCTAGGTCCCTAAGCCTGACATGGGCCACATGGTGGTATTGGTGGAAACATGTAGCATCGTACCACACCACCTGGTCCTCCTACTCTAACACTCCTAGCATCACCTTTTTGGGAACCACCCTAGTTGCGACACTACCTCTACAGTGGTGGTCCACCTACTGCCTTCCCTGTATGATCTGATCATCTGCTTGGGCAATCCCATTTTATGTGACCCCACCGGTCACATGCATAGAATCATCTATCTCCGTCCTAACCTGGTTCTCTACATTTCCCTACTTCCATATGACCATGTGGTCAAGCCTGATTCGGGAATGGTCCCTTCCATTGTGGCCCTGCCAACTGATTCCCACCGACTGTCATGGACGTCACCGCTCTGAAGTGACCACTACTAGTCCAAACAAACTAGAATCCATTGGATAGGATTGTCTCTACCACATGTTCCCGATCCAGCACCCCGACATAGGTAGGGATGCAAAGGGGAAATATACTAGCACATATCTCTCGACTAAGACCTTACACGAACTTCCATGCTCAAAATTAACTATCAAAGATCATATGCCCGGAGTAGCTTGTAAGGTTAGTAAACCTAGTCACGTATGCAGTTGCTATCCCAGATCCATACCACAACTTCAGAAGCTCCAGAATCCTAATGGAGCGCAAGGATGGGGGGAAGTAATCCTCATGAAACAACTGTTGAAACATGTCCCAAGAGCGTGACTATAACGACCCATACTTTACATACATTGTTAATACTTCAAAATGGAAGCACACTTATTACAACATATGGCAAAACCACAAAGGACCGTATAGGTATAGTTTCTTTAGAAACTGGGAAACATAAACAACTGGTTCATAAATCTTCTACAGTGTCTCCCATTTATTTCATCATATCTAGGGTCCCTTTAAGCATATTCTACTTAATATCCATCTTCCTGACCTGGGGAAAAGAAAACATAAAAGGGTGAGCTCAAATGCTCAGCAAGGGAAAATAAAGGAAATAAAAATCATATCATATCTTTTTGAAAATCAAAACCTGCAAAAGAGATCATAATATCTTAACATGGAATAAATCATAGAAGTGAAAATGAGATCCCCATAATCATAACATAAAACTTGAAACTTTGTGGCATGCACACATAATCATGGAAAATCATTTCTTGTTAGTCATGACTCATTGCCAAGACTATCTTAGTGGACAAAGTCCCTTTCTAAATCGAGTAACCCTCGTTTCAGTCCTGTTTCACTGAACCGGTATAACCTACCGTTCCAGTCCTATCTATCTCATGAGATATAAAATCTTTACCCAATGCATTGGAGGGAGATATAGGTCCCACCCATCTTATAATGAATCATTTCTTATGTGTTCCACATAATCATAAACCATACATCATAGCGTAACCCATGTAATAAAAATGGGATTCTTAAACAACATGACATCATAAAACAATTCATATAAGATAAAGGAATTCATAAAAATGTTTCCATCACAACATAATCAAATCCATGTAATAATAGGGATAAAAACAGAACCCTTTTATTATCTTAGATGGAAAATAATTTTGATAAAATACTTGAACTCCATTCTTGAGGAAAATATCCTTTCTACTTTAAAAACATTTTTCCTTTCATAACATGTCATAAGCCATTAAAATAAAAGAAGTTGATTAAAAATAAACTTGAAAACTTGTAAAGGAAGCTTCTTGGAAATAATGTTTTAAAAATCCATTCATGCCGTATAAGTTAAAAAAACATTCTTCATACTTTTTTCGGAAAAGTCAAAAAGTACCTCGTACGAAAAAACGACAAAAGATTCCTTTCATATATTTTACAAAAAACTCTTCGAAGGGTAAAATTGGTTATAAACTATTGTAGAAGGATGGAAATAATATTACATATTGAGGGAACATGGATGTGGATGATACAATACACCCCAGTAAATACCAAAGTATAAACAATCTCGGATAAAAATGAGATTGTGATATTTCCCTTACCTTAGGTCCGATTTGCTTTGTATGTGTCTGAAGATCCTGTATAATTGTTTAAATAATGTTATTGACTTATTCCAGAATCATAAATATTGATATGATATCATATATGGTCATATTCTTAGCTTCTTATTAGTAATATTTCATTGTTACTTGTTACTCGGGTCTTTATTGCCTTTTGTTCTTATGCGTGTTTTGTAGAATAAATTCTTATTCTTCTTTTAAGGTTATAGATACCTTATATCCAGAATGGTATTAGTGTAACATATATCATATTTATTCATTCAATTCATTTATATAATTACTATGTAATGATGATCATGTAGAACGAGTCACATCACATCGTGGAGACGGTATTCCGTACGTACGCACGAGTGATGATATCGTTCCTATGATCGTGGAATTGTATTGGAGTGTATATATATTATTTCAGTATCAATATTACTTTATAATAATCATAAATAGTTACTCATTACACCATTATACCCACCCTTGTAAGGTGGTGGTGGAAAATAGATTACACCACGACGTGGAGACGGTATTCCGTACGTACGCACGCGCGGTGATTTCATTTTTCCGTAGGATGGATAGAAGGTGAATTAGGGTTGTTTCATATTTATAATAACATATCAGTATGTAAGTAATACTGATGTTATTACTTTATCATGAAAAAACTAAAGAAGAAGAAGTTGAAGAAGAAAGAAATTGAAAAGATCGGTAATGGATATTACCTCTTCTTTGGAACTCTTCTTTGAATCCTCCACTTAGGGAACTAAGATTGGTCTTTGAAGAAGACCAGGACCTCTAGGATTATTCTAGGGAAGTTGAGAGGTGAAAATGGTAGGGGTTGGCCGAGCATGAGTGCTCAATTTGGTGTGAGGAGGAGGGGGAGGAGGTGCCCTTTTATAAGGGAGGAGAGGGGCACCTTAGGAATATCTCAAAATATTATTTTATATTAAAGTCAAAATCGGTTTATAATGGTTCAAAAGGGTCTTATTTCGAAGCTAAAGTGGGGATGGGTCGAAATACTATCAACCAATATGATTTAGACAAGTTTAGGGTATTATTATAACCTTATCAATTAGATTTAACTCTAAGTTAATTAATTTAACTTTTACCGTGTCTTTTTGTTTTCTTTCACTATATGGTTAATACACTTACTATAACATGCCAAACGAACCCCAAATTGTTTATTATTAATATATATATCCTTATATAAGTAATTTGGCCGAACCTTAGATTTTTAGGAATAAAATAACAATTAATAATATAATATTTGATTTAAAAACTATTTTGTGTCAATTTTGACACTATTTGATATATGATTTTTGTGAAAGTCATAACAGAATTATATGTTCGAACCATGTTGCTTAAATCAACATTAACATATCATAGTAACCTAGAAAATTAGTGTAATTCATAAAAAGTCTCAAATTACATTTATTTTGGTGTTTATAACATCAATTATGTCAATATTTCATTAATAAGATAATTACTGCATCATCATTGTGTCATAAATAAATTAAATTATTTATTGTCTAAAAATTACAAATAAAATGCCATTATGTATGAAATCTTGTTAGCTTTCTAATGAATATTTATAGTCGAATTTATCTTATGTATAAACCCATATTAAAAATTATTTACTTATTAAACATTGATTTTATCTATTTTAACCCTTCTTTAAATAAATTAACAATAAATGTCCTAATCTAATCCAAGTGGGCCTAAATGGTCATATTTTATTCATAAGGTTGTTTTTGGTCGAATTACACTTGTCCAATAGAATTAGGACATGTGTTAGGGTAATATTGATATCATATTTACCCTTAGTTACCCTATTTACTATTAACCGCGGTAAAAAAAGTAAAAAGTAACTATTCACCAAAAAATTATTTTTATCTCATTGAACCACATTTTACTTACTGATATCAACCGTGTCTGTCAGATTTTTGAAATTTCATTCACAGAAGCGGTAAAATTAAGTTTTATGCAAAATTCAGTTTTTAACCTACCACTTAGTGGTTTCACTATTCATCAAAAATTGAATGTATTCAGAAAAATACCAAAATTTCACCCTAGGCTAATTTCGGTATTCCGAATCCAAAAATGAAGTCCATTTTGAAAAATAAAATTTATAAAATTTCAAAAGGTGCTTATTACTATTCATAACGGCTAGTTTTAATAGCATATTGTTGTTTAGTGAAACTCGGTATTGCGTACGACGCAAGCTATCGAGGAAGGTCGCGATTGCGTGTAAAGCAATCCAAGAAAGTGTTGTGTAGAAAAAGATTCCTTTGATAACATAAAAGTCTCGGGTGTTACATTCTACCCCCCTTAAAAAGAATTTCTCCCTCGAAATTCGTTACTTTGTAACAAACAGATGAGGATACTTCTCCCTCATCATATCCTCAAGCTCCCATGTAGATTCTTCAAGTTGGTGGTTCCTCTATAAAACATTCACCAATCGAGTGGTCTTGTTTCGTAGGACTTTTTTGCTACGATCCAGAATCTCTATCGGCTGTTCTTCATAAGAAAGATCTTGCTCCAGCGGTACAATTTCTGAGCTGAGTACATGTGAAGGATCTGGTATGTATTTTCTCAGGAGAGATACATGGAACACATCGTGAACTTGAGAGAGATTCGGTGGAAGCGCCAATCGGTAAGCTACCTTCCCAACACGATCCAGTATTTCGAAAGGACCGATATATCTAGGGCTCAACTTCCCCTTCTTTCCAAATCTCATAACCCTCTTCCAGGGAGATATTCGTAAGAACACTTTATCACCCACTTCAAACTCTAGGTCTTTTCTTCGGTTGTCGGCATAACTTTTCTGTCGACTCTGAGCTGCTCTTATGTGTTGTTGAATAGATCTAACCTTTTCTTCCATTTCATCAACGAGATCAGGTCCTAATAGCTTTCTTTCCCCAACTTCATCCCAGCAAGTTGGAGTCCTGCATTTCTTTCCATAGAGAGCTTCATAAGGAGCCATCTGAATACTGGAGTGAAAGCTATTATTATAAGAAAATTCCACCAAAGGTAGGTGTTGATCCCAACCTCCTTTCAAATCCATAGAGCAAGCTCTCAACATATCTTCTAGGGTATGAATTGTTCTCTCAGACTGACCGTCTGTCTGAGGATGATAAGCAGTGCTGAAACTCAACTCTGTATCCAGAGTATGCTGAAGACTTCGCCAGAACTTCGAGGTAAATCTCGGATCCCGATCAGATATAATAGAAAGTGGTACTCCATGCAATCTTACCACTTCCTTTACATATATCCTGGCAAGCTGATCTAGAGAGAAATCCTCTCTAATAGCAATGAAGTGTGCAGACTTTGTAAGACGATCAACTATGACCCAAATAGCATTATTGCCTTTGGATGTTTTAGGAAGTCCTGTGACAAAGTCCATAGTGATGTTTTCCCATTTCCATTCGGGTATGGGTAATGGTTGTAACATCCCCTTAGACTTCTGTCTCTCAGCTTCAACTTGTTGACAAACCAAGCATCAAGAGACATATTCAGCAACATCTCTTTTCATGCCATCCCACCAGAAGTACTCTTTCAGGTCCCTATACATCTTCGTTCTTCCAGGATGAATAGAGAATGAAGAACTATGAGCCTCATCCAGCAGCTCCTTCTTTAATTCGGTGATGGGAGGAACACAAACCCGATTCCTGAACTTTATTATCCCATCACAATCAAGGTTGAATTCAGGAACATTTCTCACCTTCTTTTGTAACTCGACATCTTCTTTCTGTGCCTCCTTAATCTTCACATGTATAGATGGTTGAACATTCATTTGAGAAAGATAAGATTTTTCTCCTTCCATTATAATTCCAAGATCCATCCTTTGTAAATCCATAAATATTGGATCTTTTGTGATCCTCATCATGGATAAAATAGCATGGTCTTGTCGACTTAATGCATCTTCCACCTTGTTTGCTTTCCCAGGGTGGTAATGGATTGAGCAGTCATAATCCTTAATCAGCTCCAACCATCTTCTTTGACGCATATTCAGTTCCTTTTGTGTGAAAATATACTTTAAACTTTTATGATCAGTATAAATATCACACCTTTCACCATAAAGGTAATGCCTCCAAATCTTTAATGCAAAGATTAGCACAGCCAACTCCAAATCATGTGTTGGGTAATTTTGCTCATGGATTTTCAACTGTCGTGAGGCATAAGCTATCACCATATCATTTTGCATAAGAACACACCCCAATCCTTTCTTGGATGCATCACTGTAGATCACAAACCTTTCTCCAATACAAGGCAGTGTGAGCACAGGTGCACTGGATAACCTTCTTTTCAACTCCTTGAAATTCTCTTCACATTCCTCTGTCCAGACAAACTTAACTCCTTTCCGAGTCAACTTGGTTAGTGGATTAGATAATCGTGAAAAATCTTTTACAAAACGTCGATAATATCCAGCCAAACCAAGAAAACTTCGGATGTCAGTTATTGTTGTTGGTCTTGACCATCTTTCGATAACCTCTGTTTTTGCTGGATCCACAGATATCCCCTCTTTTGAGATTATGTGACCCAAAAATGCAACTTTTTGAAGCCAAAATTCACACTTGGTAAATTTGGCATAAAGCTTCTCCTTTCTCAGGGTCTTCAATATAATTCTCAAGTGATCTTCATGCTCTTCCTTGCTCTTTGAATAGACAAGAATATCGTCTATAAAGACTACCACAAAATGATCAAGATAGTCTCTAAAGACTCTATTCATTAGATCCATGAAGATAGCGGGGGAATTAGTAAGACCAAATGGCATCACTATAAATTCATAGTGTCCATACCTTGTACGGAAAGCCGTCTTTGGTATATCCTCTCTTTTAAACCTTAATTGATGATACCCTAAACGAAGATCAATCTTGGAAAAGTATTGAGCTCCTCGTAGTTGGTCAAATAAGTCATCAATGCGTGGGAGAGGATATTTGTTCTTGATAGTGATCTTGTTAAGTTCTCGATAATCAATGCAGTGTCTCATTGATCCATCTTTCTTCTTAACAAAGAGAACAGGTGCTCCCCAAGGTGACACACTAGGGCGTATGAATCCCTTATCAAGATTCTCTTGGAGTTGCTTCTTCAATTCCTGCAACTCAATTGGGGCCATTCTATAAGGTGTCTTTGAAATAGGTAAAGCACCCGGTACGAGTTCTATTGAAAACTCAACTTCACGATTTGGTGGAAGACCCGGTAATTCCTCTGGAAAGACATCATCAAACTCCCGTACAATGGGCATATTCTTAATCGTGAGTTTCTCACCAACCATTTGAGATAAATAACCTTCATTTAGTGGAATCAAGACCCATAAGATGGAAGGAATTTCCATTGGAAGGTTATGTTCATCCTTGCATTGATAGACGATCGTAGATTGATCTGGAATATGAAATGTGACTTCCCTTCTTTGACAATTGATGTGAGATCCATGTAGAGAAAGCCAATCCATGCCAAGAATCACATCAAATTCCACTAAAGGAAGGATCACAAGATTTGCAGGAAGCACTTTCCCACAAACTTCGATCGGAGAAGAATTATAAACTTTTGATGCGACTGTTGTGCCATTAGGTATTGTCACAGCTAACTCAACATCTAATTGTTGAGGTAATACGGTGATACCCTTAGAAAATTTTTCAGAAATAAAAGAGTGGGTGGATCCAGAATCAAATAATACATTTGCTACTTTAGAGTGGATGGTAAGTGTACCTTTCACCACTTCGTTATCGTACTCCACATCGCTGATAGAAATTGCATGTGACTTTCCTTTGTCTTTAGCCTTAAGATTTTGTTGACGTCGACCATCATCATCAACCCTTGGATTTGGGCATTGATTGGCATAATGCCCCATCTCCTTGCACTTGAAACATAGAAGTGTAGTAGGTTCATTCTGTGCATCCCTTCCTTTGTTTGCATCATTAGACATCTTCTTCCCATTATCGCGGCATTCAAATTCCCGATGACCTTACTTTCCACATTTGAAACATTTACTTGTCCCTTTAAGACAACTCCCTCCATGTTTCTTTCCACACTTTGAGCATAAGGGAAAGTTCATCTTCTTTTCCGTGTGCTCTTTAGATTTTCCTTTGAATTCCATCTTCCTCTTCTTATCAAACCCATGTGACTGATGGGTTACTCCAATCTCCATCTCAACTTTGAGAGCACATCGAACGGTTTCCTCGTAGCTATTGAAGTCCCTTATGGCTAACACCCATCGAAGACTTGGTTTTAAGCCACTAAAGAATCGATCAATCTTACTCTCAGGTTGGATAATAATACCAGAAGCGTACCTTGCAAGTCTTGTAAAATTTGCTTCATAGGTACCAACAGATTCATCATCCCTTTGCTTCAATTCAAGGAACTCTTTCTCCATCTTTGTTCGGATAATACGAGGGAAGTACTTATTGAAAAATAAGTTCTTGAACTCGTCCCATTCCATAGACTCAATTTCATCCCTTTGCCTCATATTCTTAATAAGATTCCACCATTGATCAGCATCTCCTTCCAAACGATACACTGCTAGGATAACTTTATCATGCTCAGAACATTGAAGAACTGAAAATATCTTTTCAGTAGTACTAATCCATTGTTCAGCAACTAATGGATCAGTAGACCCGCTGAAAGAAGGTGGACACTGCCTCATGAAGGATTCAACAGAATGTTGCTCCTTCCTTTGCTCGTTTGGAAGTCCTGCATGATTCATAGCTTGAGAAAGTTGTGTGAGCATGGCTACAAGATTTTGCATTCCAGCTCCCATATCGTTTGGTTTCTCAGGGGGACAATCATTGCATTGCCCATCGCATTTCGCATTAACACGGTTCCTTCGGGTTCCAGCCATTGACTAAAACCAAGAAGAATAGTGTGAGCAACACTAATTATAATAGGAAAACTACATAATCAAGGATAAAATTTCACACTTAAGGTTTTATCCTAGGGTATTCATGGCCATTTCTAAAACACTAAGATTGTGTTCTATGCTTAGACTTATCCTAAGGGTTCTTACTAAGGCTTTCACATCCTAGTTTCCAAAGGTTGACTATACCTTTCCTCTGATACCAACTATAACGACCCATACTTTACATACATTGTTAAAACTTCAAAATTGAAGCACACTTATTACAACATATGACAAAACCACAAAGGACCGTATAGGTATAGTGTCTTTAGAAACTGGGAAACATAAACAACTGGTTCATAAATCTTCTACAGTGTCTCCCATTTATTTCATCATATCTAGGGTCCCTTTAAGCATATTCTACTTAATATCCATCTTCCTGGCCTGGGGAAAAGAAAACATAAAAGGGTGAGCTCAAATGCTCAGCAAGGGCAAATAAATGAAATAAAAATCATATCATATCTTTTTGAAAATCAAAACCTGCAAAAGAGATCATAATATCTTAACATGGAATAAATCATAGAAGTGAAAATGAGATCCCCATAATCATAACATAAAACTTGAAACTTTGTGGCATGCACACATAATCATGGAAAATCATTTCTTGTTAGTCATTACTCATTGCCAAGACTATCTTAGTGGACAAAGTCCCTTTCTGAATCGAGTAACCCTCGTTTCAGTCCTGTTTCACTGAACTGGTATAACCTACCGTTCCAGCCCTGTCTATCTCATGAGATATAAAATCTTTACCCAATTCATTGGAGGGAGATATAGGTCCCACCCATATTATAATGAATCCTTTCTTATGTGTGCCACATAATCATAAACCATACATCATAGCGTAACCCATGTAATAAAAATGGGATTCTTAAACAACATGACATCATAAAACAATTCATATAAGATAAAAGAATTCATAAAAATGTTTCCATCACAACATAATCAAATCCATGTAATAATAGGGATAAAAACAGAACCCTTTTATTATCTTCGATGGAAAATAATTTTGATAAAATACTTGAACTCCATTCTTGAGGAAAATATCCTTTCTACTTTAAAAACATTTTTCCTTTCATAGCATGTCATACGACTTTAAAATAACATAAGTTGATTAAAAATAAACTTGAAAACATGTAAAGGAAGCTTCTTGGAAATAATGTTTTAAAAATCCATTCATGCCGTATAAGTTAAAAAAAACATTCTTCGTACTTTTTTCGGAAAAGTCAAAAAGTACCTCGTACGAAAAAACGACAAAATATTCCTTTCATATATTTTACAAAAAACTCATAGAAGGGTAAAATTGGTTATAAACTATTGTAGAAGGATGGAAATAATATTACATATTGAGGGAACATGGATGTGGATGATACAATACACCCCAGTATATACCAAAGTATAAACAATCTCGGATAAAAATGAGATTGTGATATTTCCCTTACCTTAGGTCCGATTTGCTATGTATGTGTCTGAAGCTCCTGTATAATGGTTTAAATAATGTTATTTACTTATTCCAGAATCATACATATTGATATGATATCATATATGGTCATATTCTTATCTTCTTATTAGTAATATTTCATTGGTACTTGTTACTCGGGTCTTTATTGCCTTTTGTTCTTATGCGTGTTTTGTCGAATAAATTCTTATTCTTATTTTAAGGTTATAGATACCTTATATCCAGAATGGTATTAGTGTAACATATATCATATTTATTCATTCAATTCATTTATATAATTACTATGTAATGATGATCATGTAGAACGAGTCACATCACATCGTGGAGACGGTATTCCGTACGTACGCACGAGTGATGATATCGTTCCTATGATCATGGAATTGTATTGGAGTGTATATATATTATTTCAGTATCAATATTACTTTATAATAATCATAAATAGTTACTCATTACACCATTATACCCATCCTTGTAAGGTGGTGGTGGAAAATAGATTACACCACGGCGTGGAGACGGTATTCCGTACGTACGCACGCGCGGTGATTTCATTTTTCCGTAGGATGGATAGAAGGTGAATTAGGGTTGTTTCATATTTATAATAACATATCAGTATGTAAGTAATACTTATGTTATTACTTTATCATGAAACAACTAAAGAAGAAGAAGTTGAAGAAGAAAGAAATTGAAAAGATCGGTAATGGATATTACCTCTTCTTTGGAACTCTTCTTTGAATCCTCCACTTAGGGAACTAAGATTGGTCTTTGAAGAAAACCAGGAACTCTAGGATTATTATAGGGAAGTGTAGAGGAGAAAATGGCAGGGGTTGGACGAGCTTGAGTGCTCAATTTGGTGTGAGGAGGAGGGGGAGGAGGTTCCCTTTTATAAGGGAGGAGAGGGGCACCTTAGGAATATCTCAAAATATTATTTTATATTAAAGTCAAAATCGGTTTATAATGGTTCCAAAGGGTCTTATTTCGAAGCTAAAGTGGGGATGGGTCGAAATAATATCAACCAATAGGATTTAGACAAGTTTAGGGTATTATTTTAACCTTATCAATTAGATTTAACTCTAAGTTAGTTAATTTAACTTTTACCGTGTCTTTTTGTTTTCTTTCACTATATGGTTAATACACTTACTATAACATGCCAAACGAACCCCAAATTGTTTATTATTAATATATATATCCGTATCTAAGTCATTTGGCCGAACCTTAGATTTTTAGGAATAAAATAACAATTAATAATATAATATTTGATTTAAAAACTATTTTGTGTCAATTTTGACACTATTTGATATATGATTTTTGTGAAAGTCATAACAGAATTATATGTTCGAACCAAGTTGATTTAATCAACATTAATATATCATAGTAACCTAGAAAATTAGTTTAATTCATAAAAGTCTCAAATTACATTTATTTTGGTGTTTATAACATCAATTATGTCAATATTTCATTAATAAGATAATTACTGCATCATCATTGTGTCATAGATAAATTAAATTATTTATTGTCTAAAAATTACAAATAAAATACCATTATGTAGGAAATATTTTTATCATTCTAATGAATATTTATAGTCGAATTTATCTTATGTATAACCCCATATTAAAAATTATTTACTTATTAAACTTTGATTTTAACTATTTTAACCCTTCTTTAAATAAATTAATAATAAATGTCCTAATCTAATCCAAGTGGGCCTAAATGGTCATATTTTATTAATAAGGTTGTTTTTGGTCGAATTACACTTGTCCAATAGAATTAGGACATGTGTTAGGGTAATATTGATATCATATTTACCCTTAGTTACCCTATTTACTATTAACCGCGGTAAAAAAAGTAAAAAGTTACTATTCACCAAAAAATTATTTTTATCTCATTGAACCACATTTTACTTACTGATATCAACCGTGTCTGTTGGATTTTTGAAATTCCATTCACAGAAGCGGTAAAATTATGTTTTATGCAAAATTCAGTTTTTAACCTACCACTTAGTGGTTTCACTATTCATCAAAAATTGAAAGTTTTCAGAAAAATACCAAAATTTTACCCTAGGCTAATTTCGGTATTCCGAATCCAAAAATGAAGTACATTTTGAAAAATAAAATTTATAAAATTTCAAAAAGTGGTTATTACTATTCATAACGGCTAGTTTTAATAGCATATTGTTGTTTAGTGAAACTCAGTATTGCGTACGACGCAAGCTATCGAGGAAGGTCGCGATTGCGTGTAAAGCAAGCCAAGAAAGTGTTGTGTAGAAAAAGATTCCTTTGATAACATAAAAGTCTCGGGTGTTACAGTGATGACTTTTCATGAATCTGGGTAACTAAACCCAACTAGTTCCTAATCATCCTGAGAAAAATACTTCCTTAAAATGGTACCATCTGGTTTGATGGTGGCCACACAAGACTTTAAAGTCATACTGCCAACTCCAACTAGTCCTCCACTGCTTGGGGATCCATCTCACCTAGAAACCTTAGTGGCCTCTAGGGCTGGAACTCAGGAAGTACACTGAACCTGCGCTTGTCCTTAGCCTATGCTGCTAGTAATAACTACTACTCCACCAGTAGAGGTGATACCACTATCCCACCTTGAGGAAGGATATTTTCCGATGGGCCCTGAACTGAGGCCTCATCACTCAAAAGATCATCATCACAAACTGGAGCGACTATCCTGGATGGCTGCCATTATGGAGGCATCCTGGAAGTTATCAAGGATTACCATGGTCAGATGAGAATATATATATATATATATACACACACATATATATATAACAAGATCAAAAATAAAGGGGATATGAATCAACAAGGACACTCAAATATTCAATCCTATATGATGCATGTAACATTGGTCCCTACAAAAAATGTCTCTGCATGAAGAGTCGACAAGCTAAAAATTAGGGTCCTAGTGAATGGCTACAATGGCCACCACACCATCACTGGACTCCCTATCCTGAGGGACACTCTGTAGACATGTTTACACTATTTCCCTAAACCCAACCAATACTATTTTAGGGAAGTATCTGAACAATGTCCCAAGGGTTTAACAACGAATAATACCACCTTTTCATTACTCGACCCATGTCGTGGATAAAGTTGTAATGACTCTAAGAACATATCCATAGGCCTTGGGGTGGCGACTAGCACTAAAGGCACAAAAAACTTAGGGAGGCCTTTTCCTGAGTACCTTCACACACACACAGAGAACATGACTCAAAACAGAAGAGGAAGAAAAGTAAAAGATGCAACCTACTGTTAAAATAACCCATACCTTCATGGGCCACAAAACCATACAAATATAGTAATGTAAGATGAAAGTAAAAAAGTCTCAAAATAGGCACCCAACTGAAAAGTGTCACAACCTGATTGAAAAATGGAAGTAATGCTACTAAAGAATCTCTACTCTTGAAAACCAACTGTGACCACCGCACACGGTCCAAGCTCCTATACCCCTAAGCTCTTCCAGAGTGGCGATCAAACCTGTGTGTCATATTCTTATGGAATGATACATGTGGGGAAAGACCATGCATGGGGTGATTATAAAGATACTCAATATGATGACCCAAAATTAAGGGGTAGTATTAGAAGATACAATGGGAAAATAAATATAGAGGATGAACATAATTCCATAAATGAGTGCAGCTCAACACAATAAAAGAGTTAAAAATTCTCATCCAAACAAAAGGATATAGAAATGGTGAGAAGGTGAAATTATATTTATGTCCTCTATACCTATATTAGGAGTGTAGACTCATCCAACCATGATAAGATAGACACAGAAAGCACATGGCATACCCCACACATCTTCACCTCTTCTGAAAGGAGAGTAACCAGAACATATGGACTAGGTACTGTAAGAGGGTGTAATTATATATATATTCTTCGTAAAAGAATACCAATAAGTGGGTAAAGGGATATCCATATAATTAAAAATCATAGGAAGATAGTATCCAACAGTCCTATAAGTAACCACTATCAATACTCAGAATTCCCCACATCTTCCCTGAAATGTGTGTGAATGGGGCTCAAACACCACATCTTGATATTATCTACTATGGGAAGGCCTGTATCACCTGCATGGTTTTTCAAACACATCACAAGGATGCGTTTTGGGGGGGAAATAACACATCTTACTCATTATCCCAATTAAACAACAAAACATGCCTCACCATTGATTTGTTGGTGAGCACCACTTCCCAGCCCTGCTGAAGGGTGATACACTGGAGGATAATCCCTGAAGAGTAAATGATAAACTACACTACCCATCCCAACTGGAGGGTAATTCTGGAAGAGAGAATTATGAACACAACTACCCAACCCCATAGGAGGGTATTCCCGGAAGAGAGATTAGTGAATTCCACTTCCCAATCCTGATGGAGAGTAAGCCTAAAGGAGAGATCAATGAATGTCAATGGCCTTCCCCAATAGAGGGAAAGCCTGGAAGATAGAATGATGAACGCCACTTCCCAGAAACACTAGTGAGTAAGCCCAAAATAGAAAATGGAGACCTCCACTACCTAGCCCCACTGGAGGGAAAGCTAAGAGGATTCATCGACGAAAGCCACTGCCTAGCCCCACAGAAGTGTAATCCGGTACTGCCCTAGTGATTCTAAAAACATTAATGTCATCACTGTCATTATCAAACAACACTAGATGAACATAGATTGTGAAACACCTCACCTCATATCTCGAATTATGAAATTTATATGCCCATCACATTCTATTTTAAAAAAAATACCAGGTAATATTTTTATTTTCTCAAAACAGATAACCGGTAAAAATGTGATTTTTACCACAAGACACCCGAATGGGTAAAAGTGGGGCCCATAATCCAACCCCAAACATTAAATTCTCAAATTTATCTAAAAAGGTATATATCAATGAGAGGAACATGCCACCATATATGATACATCAAACAAATAAACGGTTTAAATTTTACATGCATTTGAAAAAGCCAAAGAGGGTTTGAGGGCTGGTGGACCAGCTCGTAGTCAGTTCACTAACCGCATCAGTCAGTCTGACCGCAGTTGACTACCCTCACACCGTGGAAGCTACAAAAATAGTTGAAAATGGGAGGGTATCCATCGAAAGTCCTGAGTCGACCAGGTATCCAACCTGATGTGTTGGACTTGCTTTATTTGTTCACCCTGACCTAGTGTGGTAGGGCTGGCCCGTGATGGCCTGGCCTACTATTGATAGCGGGTCCGGCCCATGAGATGGTCTTCGACCAGGGGAATGGTGATGTCAGTCACCAACTAGGGTCATGCTATGTTTCCCCACCCGAATGACCAGCCAAGCCATGTGGCTGGACACAGAGCGAGACCACGGTGTTGCCGCCGCTCCGCAGATCGCAATTCTGGTGGGTTCCCTATGTTTTGTTATGAATCCCACCATGATTGATCCGGTCACCCGATTATGATTCTATCATTGGATTAGGGAAACATGAAATGATATCTTCCCTATTCCAGCCTCTGATCATCTATCTTTCAGTAACTTTGTGTGCCCAAAATTTGTCGGCCGATACCCATGATGAACGGACGAAAAACTGGGTTTTAAACATAAATCACTTGTCCTGTTCTTGTAGCCATTGATGATTCAAGTATGAAATATAAAAATAAGGAGGATATGGAATAAATTTCAATTAAAACCTGAATCAAAACTCAAAACAAGATAAATCCATCCTCAATCCCTCTGTTCATTGTAGGCGATGCGTCTGTAGTGCCCCCTCTTCGATCCACAAATGTTTTTGTGAAATTGCTCTTTGATATATAAAATATCAATGGATAAATGTTGATATAGGAGAGAAAAAGAGACATGTATAGGGATAAAGTGAATTATATGAAAAACCTAATCCAAAACACTTAACTATCTATTTATAGGTGTCCTTCTTGGCACAAAAATCCAGAATTCTCGCGCCCCTAATTTTATTTCGCAACTAGGAAAAACCCCATTCCAAACTAAAGGGAAGACTTATATTTCTAATATGAGTCCCCATTTTAATGTTATTTGGTTCAACATAAAGGGTAAAACAATTAAGTTAAATTATTTTAATTACCATTTCCCCCTGGGTGGCGTTTTTCACAGAAGTCCCGTGTTGGAAAATGTTATGCTTCACTTAGGGAAAATGCCATGTTCTAAACTCAACTATGGAAATATATTTCTAATCTGATTTATCATTTAATAGTTATAACATTTCATTTTCATTAATTGTATAGGATAAACTTAATATTTTTATATAATTAATTCCTTGAACATCAGGTCTTATAATTTCACATCATCTCATTGCCAACTATGGAAATATTTATAGAAATATTTTGAAGTATTACAGGGAAATAACCTTGTCTCTATAGTGGTTGTTTTATTTTTTTGTTTCTGGTTAAACATTCTATTCAAAAAAGTATTTATTTATATATAAAAAATTCATGTTGTTACAAAAACCGTATCTATGATCTCTCTATGGATTCCATACATGAAGGAATCCGAAATAAACCATGTCAAGAGAGTACCATGTGAGGTTATTGTACATTGATTCAAACATCAGCATATGTATTCTACCTTATTAAAGGTCTAAAATCTCCTAAATGCACATAATCCTAAATTCTACTAATTCTTACTCCCCATGAAAGAGGAAATCAAGATTTTATCATGGGAGAGTCATGTTTTCATTGGGATAGATATTTAAGGTCCATCAACAACTCACTACTCCTTGAAGAACATTGGATATCAAAACCACAATTTGATAAAAATGTATCTAAAAAAAAGAAGAAACCTCAATTAACTCCCTCAATACAATAATTCATTACATGAGGGATAGAATCACCTAGGAACAATGGTAGTATCTTCCATTGGAACTCATGATGTGCACCCATTCTATGAGGTTAATCATCCTGTACAAATAGAATCATATGATTCTAAATAGGCAGAGGAATGTCCCCCTACACTATGGTTGGAGGGTTTTCTTATTGAACTATTGGAGGATGATTTACTCCTTACTCACATGGTGGGGAAATCTCTTGACCATGTCATTGGATATACTCCCCATCAATTGGCTGAATAACAATTGGATGATTTATAGATGGAACCAGTGCATCATGATGACACTATATGATCCTAGTTAGTTGTTGGCATGTTGGAATATTGTATCCAAAAAGGTAACTATAGTGGTTTAACGAATATTTTGGAGATATTAGTCAAGGGGGAAAATGGATAAAACAATAGAATCATACTTTATACTCGTACTATCCTATCTATATCCCATGATATAATCATTAGAGTTTCATGTTGATCATTAGATTATTAGTCTCATAGTGATTGTATATGTTAGATATTTCCAAAACAATAGAATCCATGTTTTGAAGAAAAAAATCAAGTCTCTTTGAAAAAATATCTATAAACTACCAAACCAACTTCATAATACATATGACTATGAAGTCTATACCCAATAAAAACACACTCTGATAACCCTTTGACATATCTTAACACACCAAGACCCCATCTTGGCTGATAGTTAAGTCGATTCAACCTCCAATATGTTAGGTGTTAGTTATTAATATTAATTAGGAATACCAAACAATAAGGGAGGACTTATCCAATCACATCTTCACAAAAAAAAATCCACATATGATATAACAATAATTAATTATATATAGATAAAATAACAAGAATATTATAATTCATGCGATACATGATAGACATCCACATAGTTTAAAAAGAGTAATAACACAGTGTATGGGAATAATAATAATAATAATAATAATAATAATAATAATAATAATAATAATATCCCAAATGTTAAACTATCTTGAATACCAATAAATGGGGATGTTTCATTAACATAATGATTCATATATAAAAAATAACATCACCATTCACCTCTGAGAACCATTATGGTCCTACACTACTAATATTATGTACACTATGATCAATTCCAAATTATTCACCATTTTCATAAAAAAACACATGTAGGAGAAATTCTCATACAAGGCTATAGATGAACATACCAGGTAAAATTCCCTAAAAAATAACAGTGGGGGTAAAATAACAAACAGCTCAAAACCATATACATACTAATGTAACCAAGATATTATTTAGAGATAGAGTACATATGACATTGGAGTGTCCCACTCTTTATATCCCAACTAACCATGGATCAATCAACATAAGTAACACCAATGGAAACCAATATTCACATTTATAATAAATCCTCGTCATAGCATATAATATATTATTTAGGATCTGTACTTCAATAAGGGATGGGCATCGCACGTGGGGGTATCGACTATGGTGGATGACCCATTTCTTATCAAGAAAACAACTTAAAATAGGTAGTGCCCAACTCAATAGATAGAGGACCCTCTCCATTAATATAGATAATTTTTTTACCCAGTTAATCATAAGGGGCCACACACTGTTAGGAATAAGGGAGTACAAAAACCACAATTCATGAACATGGAGGACACAAGATCTATATATGAGGGGGATTATCAAAACCTATATTCATGTTCCAATAACCACATCCAAACACCTTCATTAGTTCTATGGAGCTAAAAACTAAATCTACCAAAACATACTTAAAAATGGACTAAGGTAGATAAATTTATTGTCTAATTATTTTCAATCTTGGTTGATGATATACTCAATTAATATGAAATCAATCCCTCATTTCCATGCACTATCATCTCTTTAGGGGTTATATAGGAAAATCATACTTAGGAGATGTAATGGGGATTATATATGGAGGTAATAGAGTTCCTGGAATTGTATTTAAAATACTTGAGATGCAACCAGTCCTGAGGGATATAATACAAACTAAAATAATACAATCACTAGGGCAAACCCCTTTTACCACGTAAAACTATGGTAATAGTTTTCCCATCAGGGGTTCTGTTGATGAGATATTGAATTTCTTTATAATCACATTCATTGTCTAAAATTAAATATTAAATATTTAATATAATATTATTAGGTGTCTATATTGAAATTAAAAAAATGGACTAGTTAGTCCTTTATAAAATATTATTTAAAATATAAAAAAAGTAAAATGGAAATTTTTAGGTATCTATTGGGGGAAGATAAAAAAAAATTTATAAAATAATAATAGGGGAGTTTAATGTCAAAGATAAATTCTACTAGTCTATTGTAATATCTACCAACCATTCAAATAGTGTGATTTATGATGTTCATGGGTTGGTTTTATTTTTTGTGATGTCTCTCGATGGAGGGAATGAATCATATAGAATATTGTTAGAGATGTTCATGGTTTGATAGGAAGTTTTTATATTAGTTTGGTGGTTGTTAAAAATAAATTTGATTTATGTATTGTTCCTATTGAGTTATTAAATTATTTATACATTTACTAGTGTTTTTATTATTGATATTTCTTATATAAAAATTATATATATTTGGTTGTATTTTATTTTCTATACTAGATTCAGGGATTCCCAATTATTGGTACCTATTATATTTTTCAATGGATAGGGACTTCCAAAAAATTGATGTTTCTTGTAAATTGTTTGATAAATACTAGAATGATATAGTGTAATTTAAAACATAATTACTAGTCTCTATAAGTGTTTATTTTATCTCCTTTTTAAGAAATGAACTGAACCACCGAGACACATTTTGGGTTGGTTATCATCCAAAGTCACCTCCTAATCATGCCACCAATAGTCCAGAGGATGATTACTAGCACTGAGTTGAAATATATCAAAGATAGTAGTCCTTATCCTGTATAACCTGTAAAAAATATATATATCCATCTAACAAATTAATAGACATTACCACACATGATATAAATATATAATTGAAATAAAAATATTCATGTATAAATCTATTATAAATCCTTGGAGAAAAAATATAAATAATAGAAACAAGGGAAAAAACACAAGTAAAAAAATCTCAAAAGGCAACCTAAAATTCTGGCGCATGGGAAAATAAACCACCATACTACCCTAATAGCAGTCATGAATGGCCAACCACAAATCATATCAGCACCAAAAAGAATTAAATTCATTAGTACTATACCTATAAATAAAATCATCAATTCATACACCATATTTATATGAAATAAATTATGGGTATATGGCCTATTGTTGGGTGAGTTTGAAATAAAAAGTAAGAATACCTAAAAATATGAAAGGAAATAGAACTACGGGTCGACACACAACCTTGGGGATGCATCGTACAAACTCCTAAGTCAACAATGGGGGAATAAAATTTATGGAAAAGGCTATGAATTCACTTCCCAATATGAACCTGAATTTTTACTCATTCTATAGAACTATTAAAAAATGAGAGAGACTAGTTCCTCTTGGGAAAAAACAACCTTGATCACTGGCCTCTATATGAAAAACCTCTATTCTCATCTACGTCTGATAAACCTCATGCCTTTGAAGTTAAAAATTTCTTGAAAACATAGAAAACATAGGATCAAACCACACAAATAAACATGAGGGGAATATAATAAAAATAACCATATTGAACCCAAAAAATCTATTTTGAATGGTTCTATATAGAGTAGGGTTCATCATTAATGGGAAAACCTTTATACACTCACTTATGAACTTTTCCATCTTGTAGGGATAGCAGTCAAACACACTAGTGAATTATTATTCCTAGAACCCTTCCTCTATCGATAGAATGACCAAATGAGATGACTGCAGAGTCCATAGTATATCTTTTGTGGGTGAATTCACCTTAAGAACAATACAGTGATCGAGTGGGTTAGTATCCCCATGGATGAGTGACTTACAACAAAAATTATAACGGATCTCCCTGGCTTAACCTACCATAAGGAAGACACATACTCTACCATACCGAGAACTAGAAAGGAATTCCTAAAACCAAGATATAAAAAAGATTAAGATAAACCAACATAAATGTGAAACATTACTTATTATCCTAGTTTTATTATAGAGGCATACCGAAGGAGAAAATCCTTGAGCACTTATTTAATTGTAATTCCTTGACCACAATACTATCCATATAGCTTGATTAACACGAATTAAATACCATAAATCCCATGGCATAAGGTTGAAACTATACCTCACCATGGTACATAGAGTGACTAAGGAAATTACTAACCCCATGAATATGAACAGTCCCCAAATCATGACCTCCTCAACCATCAAATCAATATACACAAGCTCATCAAGACATCACTTCTCAGTAAAGGTTATTATTGAAAAAATATAATAATATCACCATCATTGTATGAGTCAACCAGTTTATAAATACAAGATCTCCAAGAAACTATTAACTACTTAGAGGATCCACATCCCACATCTCTCTGAGATTACCGACCCCATTAATGAATCAGATATCCTATCCCTCACCATATACCACCCCTCAACACATTCTACAAGACCAAGGGAGTACCCAAATACCGTATATATATCTTCCCAATCCACAAATTCATCAGGACCAAAAATAAAATAAAGGTGGTGGAAAATAGGAATACTCCACAATTTTCTAATCTATCATCTACAAAAAATAATAGGATTCTACAAAGGTGGGATAAAATTCTCTATCCACGAAGAAAATTGTCCAAGAATCCATAGATTAATGAAAGTGTACTACTAATTCCCCATAATGTTTTTAAAAACAAGATGAAATAAGTCAACATGGGGTATACAGGAATGTGGGAATATATCCTATAGTTTTAAATTAGTCTATAAGACCCTTAAAGTTATCCGAATATAATGTGGGAGCCACCAGATAGTAGCATGGATTCTAGTGCTCAAAAATACTTCTTCTTTGAGGAATTGAAATCCACCAACAAATACCAGAGATTTACAATACTAAAATACTTGTAAAGGTTCCATGACCCTATATCTTAATGATACTATGAGATCACCATCCTCAAAATAACTTTATATCATCATCCAAATACCATCAACTTGGATTTAGAGAAAAGATCCAAAACCATCCTTGATTCATCTCAGAAGTTTTCCCTAATACCATTGAGGACCCACCATTAAATTATATTCAAAATAATAACTATAATGGAATTTTTTATGTGTTCAAATATGGATCTAATGTGGTAAAACTCATAAAAATTCATAGAGAGAAAGGTACATGATGTGTACCATAAGGGTACACAACTTGTACACTCAACAACCCATTCTATGTATGTACCTTTTCTTGACCTGGTTTGTATTTATAAAATAAATTGTGTTTCTCAATCAAAAATAGAATGAAATCTAATGGCTTATCATGTTGTGTACCAATCCCAATTTGTGACCTGGAACTTGAAATTTCACGTATTTTTATAATCCATATTCCTCACATGGGGTGTCTTTCCATGTATATGGAAATACACAATGTTGTGTACCCAAAAAACCTAAAAAACATACCAATGTAATCTACCCATAATAGGATCAGCTTATTCATCATATTTCACACAAAAAAACTAAAAAGAATGTGTTAATAGAACTACAAGCTGTGTGAATTGGATTTCTAGACCCAGAAACCCTATGAACCACATTGATAACCTCTTTCACTAAAAATTTACATGTAATGGGTCATAATGAATATTTCATAGTCCGAATTTCATAACAAAAAAATAAATTGACATTTATTTTAGAATGAGGATAAAATAAAAATTAATGAGCCCTACCACACTCTGAATCTTCATAAATTTTATTTTTTTTGGTACGTCCCCATCATTGCTTTCTGATTTACCTCCAATATAGATTCTCCACCTAGGATCAAACTCCCTCTCCAACCATCTACTATTGGTCTAGTGTTGTCAATGAGGAGAGGTCTTCTAATCCCCTTCAGGAGATATGGGAGGATAATGGTCAGGGGGAGGGGGGATAAAAGAAAATAAAAATAAAACAAAATAAAATACTTATAAAGGCCTGACCTAGGACCGTGAAACTAGACAAATATTATAACATGCCTATACAAACCCCCATATTTCAGAATCAATTGAGAAGTTCTAATTCTAATATAAATATTTTTCAAGAGTTATCAATGCTTACATGTGTGGGAATAAATAATATCTATTTATTAAATATTAAATATGTTTAATAATATACCTAACTAGGAATATAATCAAATTCCATACCAAGGATAAACATTAAATCCCTGAAATAATGAAACCATAAAAAAATTATAGTTTAATTTGAGAAGATAAATGATCATTATACCCTTCTCAAAGGAATGATTATCAAGATATAAAAATGATCCAAGTCTTCCGTAGTAGAAAAATAAAGTTTCGACATCCTCCCCATCAATAATTATTATCCAAAAAAATATAACACCTAAAATGACTCTCCAAGGTTCCCATATACCAATCCTTTTATGGGAAATAACATTCCCACACATGAGATATTACAACTGATAACGATCTATAAATCCACAAGGACCGAATATGCAATCCCATTGAACTACACAACCATTTTATATACTAAGATCATTGATACACCATTTGAGACTCAATGTTTCATGAATTCAATATTTCCTCAACTTCCCATAGGGTAATACTCTGAAACATCATGAATCGCGTCTCGATTTTCTCCATGTATTTCCATCCAAGGTATTTTTTTCTCCAACTATGGGGATCACATTGAAACCAACAAAAAGAGATTCCATGAACCGTTAGTATTACTTAGATACTTTCTTTATTCCAAGGCATTAATTCTATAGGATTAAATCTCCCCAATTTAAAAAGTGTGGCCCCAAATATTTTCATACATAGAAAATATGACCACATAAAACTCTATCATTGTGTGCCTCAATTAGTGTACCATACCACATCATAAAGGAACTTCAAGTCATCACTATGAATAAAAAATGAAGGATCATGTACATTGATATTGTCTATCTCATGGAATGAGGATAACACCAATTTCCCTATCTTTCTCTCTAAATAAACCACAAGGAAACTCCTTCAACACTAACCATAGTTTGTTTCCTTTCCACCACATATATACCAATCCATCTCTTTTGGATCCAAGGTTGAAATCTTAGAAATACAAAAAAATATACCACTATTATCCCATGGAATTATTCACCTCATAACACATCTTGAGACACCACAAAGTTTATTCTACTAGTGATCTCATCAAATCGCTCTAGTTAAAACATTCCTGATATGATTGACCGTTAGTTGGTTAGATGCCCACGATGGGAAAAAACATGATTCTTATTACAACATTTCCTTATAAAAATCCCTCAATAAATAATATAACCATTAAAAACCACAATGCAGCCAACCCTATCATTTATATAACACAAAATAAGATCACATTTTAATCTATACATTATCTCATAAAAAAATACTTGTATAAGGTCACAAATAAAAAAATTGCACTAATATCCCTAATATTGGATAAGGAACCCCCCAGGAAATATCTATCCCCTTCTGTACCACCATAGGATTGATCCTAAAAACAACCAGAGATCAAGAAGATAATCATTCCAACTAATAGAAAAATTGGTTATGACGTATTAAGGGTTGGACCTACTCATTGCTTGGGTCCCACATCCCATTAAATGTGGACAATGACCAAGATGATGGATCACAAAACACTGCACAATGAAAGTTATCCACTATAAAATAGGATACTATTGATCATCCATAAATACTCCCATCACTATTGTGACACATCCAGTATGAGTAAAAAGCAAAGAAAAAATATTCCACAAGTTGTCTCACATACATTTTATATATGATGATAGATTTTCACCTCCATCTGGATCCTCTAGATTTAATAATATATTATAAATAATTTACTAGGATATCTGGCCCCTAGAAAAACATGAAATATCAAAATAATAACATATGATGGTGCCAAAAAATATGTACGCCAAGGTAAAATGTCAGAGAACATGATATGGGATACATCATGTACTTCTTTTTGTAAGGCCTCTATAGATCACATAAGAAGATGATCATTATAAAGATCATAATTTATCATCTTCACTCCAATCATGGTTCTTGATATCTATATAATGGATTCCCATCATGCATGAAGAGGATCATGCTATCTATCCGTGGATCCCATCCCAAGATATGGCACATTACACTCATCTTCCTTAGTATAAAAAGGTATTGAGAGGCTACAAGAACCCCAATCAATGTATTATCATATATATACACTCTTATATTGAATATCATAATAAAACAATGAACATTTCCAAACCCCTAACAAAACATTGAACTATGGCGATGGACCTAACCTTCTTGGGTGTCTATAAAATTGTCGAGGTGGTATTCAAACATACAAGTGGAAAATATACACCATATAACCACTATATAGGAAGGGTCTCAACCCCATCTCATAAGGTAGTATGAAATACTATATATGATGATTTATAGGATCCTTAATCCTTGTATATGGGGAAATTCTAACACTATAAATTAATATACCAATTTATAGGGGATGATGTACCATAAGTATATGGGGAAATACCTGAACTGACATGATGATGAGACAGAGGATCCTATTAACTAGGAATATAGGTGGAGCACTGACCTTATCATTAATGTAGTCTCTCAGAAAATATGGTCGAAGATCCCATACACTTGGTATGTGTGGGGAATACCGTCTATAGTGGAAGATCCTACACCCTGATTGAGATCCTATTTGGGGGTGGGGAGGAATACGAAATTTTTAGATAGAGGATCCTATGAATTGAGTAAGTGTTTGTGTTGCATGTGTTTGTGTGTGTGTGTGGGGGGGGGGGGGTTATTAACCATAATTATAAAATAACCTAAATATAGAGGATCCATTTCTTTAAATAAATGAGTTGGATTACTAACATTACATGTTGGATGAAAACATATTGATCTCTATGATCGTACCCAGCCTTCATCTCTAAAGAGATAAATCCATTTTGATAAAAAATTTAGAATATTATGAGAGAATATCTTAGTATGATCACACATATATGAGTAATCTTATGGCTCCCATCACCCACAAAACGAGTATATAAATCATCTAGACAAAGAATTTATATGAGGTAAAACAACATCCTCACTTCACAATATCTTTTTAGAATGTGGAAGACCACTTCATGAATTTAGCAATTCAATTATCTCTATATAAGGTATTGTACCACTCAATTATACCCTAAAACCAATTCTCTATGTAATCAAGTTAGTCAAAAGATTATTAGATTCCTTGAAAAGAAATGTGTTAGATACCTCATCCAATCTAGGTTACTGGGTGTCTCAACTAAACCTAAGCCCATTTAATCATTATCACACCACATTTTCCAAACCAAACTCAAGATAAAACTATCTATATCTATATTTCAAAGACAATCCCACTTTGATACCAATCTAACACTACCCAACCCACCAAGACCCCTACTGGTTTGGTGGTGAGTTGAGTGTTCCACCATAAAAAAAAATTTAACTGGATAGGGGATGATGTCTAGAACTATATAGACATATATAATAGTTGGGAGGCCTCATAAAATACAACATGAAACTGATATAAATATATATCCAATAGAAAATAAGGGCCCATAATTTTCATATATATATATATTATATCTTAATAGATGATAAATCATTAAATTACATTTAGATCTACACCAGAATCATTTTGTTTAGTATTTTCGATACATGGAAACAAAAATAACTAGTTGATAAAATATCTATATTGTTTCCCAATAATTTATACAAACTATAACCCTTCATAGACATACCACATTAAATACATTTATTCATTACATAGGAAAATGGAACATAATAAAAGGGTGATATTAGATGCTCATTAAGGGTAAACAAAGGGAGATATCAATGGTAAAATAATCAAAACTGGTGTATAAGGGTGTCAGAACATGATATTAACACCCTAAAACCATACCATGTATTCATAAGTCATATTAATTCGTAAGATATGAATTATAAAATAATTAAAGAACATGAGAAATAGGATCATAACAATAGAATAATATATAGAATTATAGAATACACATAAGAATAGAAAATCATTTACTTAGTAGTCAAGGATATTTCTAAATATTATTGTAGTGTAATGTGTTCACTCCCCAAACCATCATAGTAGTCAAGGATCTCTCCCAAGATTATCATAGTGGAAATATTTCTCTAATTAATTGGGTTCAGTCCCATTTCTTTCCTATTAATCTCTTGAGATATCAATATTTACTCTATGAATTAGATTGATATACAGGTCCCTCCATACCATAATTAAAATAATCCATATGTATATAAAAAGATAAATAATTCATAATATCATTATTATGAAAAGAAATGGGTTACATAAACATTTCTTCATAGCATAACCCATAAAAATGGGATGAGATTCATAAACAAATCACCATAACTTTACCCATGAAAAATAAAAATATGTTATAAAAATAATATGATCATATACATAGAATACTGAGAGAAAAAATAAATATGAATCATTGGAATCAAATACCTAGTGAATCTTATGTAATATCAAAGGACGTTATCTTAGATGAAAAATTATATTGAAGGATCAATTATAAAAATTATTGAGGAAAATAACCCCTATAATTTGAAATAATATCATTTTAAAAAGATACACAATTATAATTGAAAAAAATTATATTTGAAAATAAATTTTATAATTGAAAAGGATTCTTCAAATAAAAAATTATTTATAATTTTGGGACAATTAGTTCATACTATAAATCTTAAAAAACAACCCTTCTATTTTTTCAGATGATTTATAATGTACAATGTTTGGGAAATAATAAAAATATTCATATTATTTTTTTATTAATTCAAATATGTGTAAAAATTACCTTAAATAATCATAGGATAATGATAAAAACTTTATTTAAAACATTTTTAGGAAACATGTATATGGATGAAAAAGGATTTTTCGACAAAAAAGATAAATGAAGTAGATTTTAATTTAAAACATGTTTCAGTATCTTGAGTACATAAGATGAGGTAAACGAAAGGAAAAAAATTTATTTCAAATAGTAAAAAGTAGGGAAGAAATTATATATGTTTTTTGAGGAGTTTATGATATATTTTATTCTTTATAACTTAGTCATAATAAATCCTGATAAGAAATGAGATGGTAACATAAAACCCCTACCTGAAGTTTTCATTACATCAAAAGCAATATAATATCTTATATAATAAATTTTAATTTATAATAATTATATACTAGTGTTATTTTCATTTTTATAACATCTTATATAATCCCTTTAAAATATTTCAACACCACACTTTATCAATAGTTTCTTATGAAAATCATCATTTTTAGGTATTAACTGTTCGATTATTAGGAGCATTTCAGTTCAGTGAGACCGATACTTATACATTTATCTTTGTTACATCATCAAAATAATATTAATCATGATATAAATATCATAAATATTCATTATAGACATATTTATAGTCATCAATAAAATTTATTGATAATTGTTTTTACACTAATCAAAGAGATGGTAAGCCATACGTACGCATGAACAATGTTTTCATTTTTCAACAGATAAAAAAAAGTAATAGTAAATATTGATCTACCTTTACAAGATAATTAATATATAATAAATATTTTATATAATAATAAAATTTATCTTAATTACCGTATAAGTAAAATATAAATAAAAAATGAATCACATCGCTACATGGAGGTGGTTGTGTACATGTACGAATTAAAGACATTATCATTTTTCGATGAATTGGAAGATAAGTTGTTAGATAGGATATTATGAATAATAAAAGTATATCTAGGTCATATATATATTATAAATTAATATTAAAACCATCATAATACCAATCCATATAATATGGTGATGAAAAATTATTTGTATCACTCTGTGGAGACAATTCACATTATGTGCACATGAGCAATTCATTCACCTGTTGTTTGATGGGAAATAGGGAATATCATAGAATTTAAATAATAATAAAAACATTTAAAAATATTTGGGATAATTAATTAATTCTTTTATGATAAATACCATATATTTCTAGGAGGAAATGAAGAGAAGAACATGAAGTGATTAGTTAAGGCGGTTACATCTTCCTTGAAAGGAATCCTTTATGTATCCTCTAATAGGGTATATGATTAGTCTTTTGGGAATAGCCACACCTCTATAACATGCATAGAAATACATGGAAGGGAAAATGGTAGATTTTGGTCAGGATTGAAGATCCAATGTGGTGTTAATAATTGAGGGAGGAGGTTCCCTTTTATATTTTAGGTTAGGGGAACTTTTTTTAATTTCAAAAAATATTAATTTATAATAAATTAACTCTCAATAAATATTTCTCTAAATTGACATGGATTTGAAGATAACATAGTATAGGATGTTAATTAATCCAACCAATAAATTTTAGTTGAGTATTTGTGTTATTTTAATCCTTATCATTTTGATTATTCCTTAGTTGATTTTTTTAATTTTAACTACGGTAATACAATTTTCAATATTAAAGGGTTTTAATTTTCAATTATAAGGTTATAATTATAACATAAATAGAGAATTTATGAAAATTTAGAAAATTTCAAAACCATAATGCTTTATTTTGATATTTATTATTATTTAAAATTATTTAATAAAATTTTATTTTGATAAAATATCATTATTTTCAATTTTGAAAATATTTATTTATATAACTTTAAATACATCATGAAAATAGTTAAATTAAAAATAAAATATTTCATATGACCCCAGAATTTCCTATAGATCCTGATTTTTTTTCAAATTAACTCATTCAAATTATATCACTTTTAATAATTTTACAATCATTTATTATTATTTTTTTATTAAATGGAGATATATTGCATCGAAGTTTCTTAAGAAATTTAGTTCATTATATAATTAATAAAAAATTAAAATAAAATTATATCATGAAAATTAAATTATTAATTATAAAATAATCACTTATATTCATTTATAAATTACTATTTCCCCTATTTGGACACATTAGATATATTAAAAACAAAGAGAGTGAGCTTTTGTAACATTCTTTTATTAAAATAATATACAAGTCATTTCCATGGATATTTTTCCATTAAATAAATAATTCTCAAACCTATGATTTGAAAGGTCAAATGAAATTCATCCAATAATAATTAATATTAAAAATTATGTCATTATCACTTATTTTTAATCTATATTAACCCAATTTACCCTTTACTGAAGTGATAGATTTTAACGCGATCACTATTTATATTGACAAAAAATAGAAAGGGAATAATTATGACATTTAAACAACTTGATTATAAATATTTATTTAATTTTATCAAATTAAATTCCTATAAATTAAATAAATTAATATTTATTTATGTGTGTAAAATGAAAAAATTTCTTTTATAAAAAAATATATATTTTATTTATAAAACAGGATTTATTATTATCCTAGGTCTAGTAAAATATTTTTTGATTGTTTAACAAATTTGATCAAATAATATACATATATATATATTTTAAATTAATCACTAATAGTGATTAATTTTATTTAGTAATAAAAATATGTTGTACGCATAAAAATATACTTTTTTTCAGAAAAATATCATTCTTATTTTATTTTATTTTCATTTTAATTTTAATCATTTGATAATTAATGAATTAATTTTATAAATTTGTAGAATTTTTGTTTTTAATAAATTAGTTATTAATATTCATACCTTCCCACCAAATGTCTAGGAGATAATGAAAATAATTTTACAGAGTTCAGATAAACTCGTTGTTACATGTTACACAAGCTATCAAGGAAATAAAATTATTTAAAAGGAAATATTTTGTAAAACTATAAGGGTATCACATTTTATCCCCCATTAAATGAATATAAACCTCAAAATTCATCACTCTGAATGAAATATATGTGGATACTTCCATTGAATCCCATCCTAAAGTTCCCACATAGTACCCTAAAATTGGTAGTTTTTCCATAAAACATTGATCGTGTGAGTTGTCTTGTTTCATTGATCTTTATCTCTAAGACCCAGAATATTTAGCGGTTTTTCTTCATAAAAATGATCTTACCATAGATATATGAACTTTTAGTTCAATATATATGAAGGATTAGGTATATACCTCTTCATGAGAGATACATGGAACAAATCATGAACATGAGAGAAATCCAGTGAATGTGCCATTTGATAATATATCATCTTGATACAATTAATAATTTCAAAAGGTCCAATATACCCAGGGTATATATTTCCTTTTTTCCAAATCTCAAAACCCTCTTCCAGGGAGATATTAATAAGAATACCTTATAAAAAACTTCAAACTCTAGATCTTTTAGATGATAGTCGGTAAAAATTATTTATCAACTCTAGATGTTATTATGTGTTTTTCAATTGTCCTAACCTTATATACCATTTAGTCATATATATTTTTTCATAGTATAGTTCTTTCTAAATATTCATTCCATCATATTTGAGTTCTACAATTACTACCATATAAGGTGTCACAGGATTCATCTGAATGATGGAGTGAAATATATTGTTGTAAGAAAATTCAACCAAAGGAAGGTGTTGTTCCACAACACCATTAAAATCCATAGATAAATCTATAAACATTTATTCTAGTGTTTTAATATTCTTCTAAAACTAACCATATATCTTTTTATGATAATAAGTTATGAAACATAACTCTATATTCAGAGACTACAAAAGAATTTTCTAAAACACCAAGGTAAACCTTACATGATAATCAGAAATAATTGATAGCGATAAACCATGAAATATAACCAAATTTAAGTTTATAACTGAGTAATTTTATCAAGAGATAATACTTCCCTAATTTATATGATGTGTTTTGACATAAAAAGGATATCTACTATAACCCATATAGAATTATACCATTTATATGTGTCTGATAGGGAGATATGAAAATCTATGGTGATGTTTTCCCATTTCTATTTCAGTATGTGTAATTGTTGTAACATCCACTTATAATTTTGTCTCTTATGATTTACTTTCTAACCTACCATTCATCAAAAAAAATATTATAGAATATCTTTATTCATTTGAACCAACCAAAAATTATTTTTCAAATCTCAATAAATCATTGTACTTCCAAGATGAATAGAGAATAAATAACATTAAGATTTATCCATCAGTACCTTCAATTCTAGTATAGTAGGGACATATAAATGGATCCTAAACCTTAGTATTAAATCAAAATCATGTTAAAACATAGGAACATTTGTCACATTATTTTGGATCTTTAGATCATCCTTCAGTGAAAATTTAATCTTCACTTGGATAGATGGATAGAAATTTATTTGATGAAGATAATATTTCTCCCCTTCCTTCAAGATTTCACAAACTATATTTTTTAATTCCATAAATATTTTTTCTTTTAGGAACCTCATAATAGATAAGAAATCATGACCCTTTTTATTCAAAGAATCTTCCCCTTTTTCTCTTTCCATGGGTGGTAATATTTTGATCAATCATAATATTTGATCAATTCCAACCATCATCTCTAGCTCATATTAAGATCTTTCAATGTGATCATATACTTAAAACATGTATGATTCATATATATGTCATAATATTAACCATAAATATAATTACTATATATATTTAATGTAAAAAGTACTATAGATAACTTGAAATCATGAGTTGGTTATTTTTTTTCATAGACCTTAAATATTCACGAGGCATAAGATATAACCTTATAATTCTACATTAAGAAAAATAATATTACCTTAGTTGATGTATTACTATATATTACACACAATTCTATAGTATAGGATAGTGTAAACACAGTTTTTCTGAATATAATTTTCCTGAGATCCTTAAAACATTCCTTACATTCATCAATATGAAATAACTTTCTTCCCTTATGAGTTAACTTGGTGAGTGGGTTCAATATCCAGGAAATATTATCCAAAATGTTCCCATAACATAAAATAAGACAAAGAAAACTATGGATATCATTCAAAATAGTTGGTCTAGTCCATCATTTAATAACTTCTATCTTTTAAGGGTCTACTAATATACCATCACTTGAGATTGTATTACCCATGAATGAAAAATTCTGAATCCAAAATTCCCACTTTGTAATTTTTTCATAAAGATTATCCTTCCTTAGGGTCTTTAGTATAATTATCAAATGATTTTCACGATCTTTATTACTCTTTGAAAAACTATGAATACATTCTATAAAGAATTTGAAAAAGTTTTCAATGTAATCTATAAATACTCCTCTCATTAAATCCATGAAAATAAAAGGGGAATTAATAATAAAAAATGGAAGTACTATAAATTCATAGTGTCTATATCTTGTATGGAATTTTTGTTGGGTATATCCACCTTCTTTTCCTTCAATTGATGATATATATAATGATGATAAATATGGGAAAAGTATTGAGATTCACATAGTTAATCAAATAACTCATCAATATGAGGGAAATGATACTTTTTCATGATAGATATTTTATTAAGATCTCATTAATAAGTTCAGAGTCATATTGATCTATCATTATTTTTTGACAAAAGCAACACATGCATCCCAATAATATGAACTTGGGATAATGAATAAATTATATATATTATCCTTGAGATGTTTATTAAATTATTTCAACTCAATTTGGAAATATATATGGAGTATTGGAAATAAGTGTTACACCAAGTTTGAGTTCTATTAAAATACCAACTTCAGGATTTGGTGGAAGACCTAGAAACTCTTCAAAAACATATTAATAAACTTCTACACAATTATAATGTCATTGATATTGATTTTTTATCCATTAGTTATAGATAAATTAAATTTTTTAATATGAATGATGACCTATACGGTGGATATAATTTCCATATAATGTTCATTTTTTTAAAAAAAAATAGGAGATCCAATTTTGGATTATAATTTCAAAAATAACATCCACTTATTGGAGATAAAAATGATATGTATCTATAGTAATAAAATATATTCCCCTAATAATATATAATTCATGTAGAGAAAGAATAAAATTATTTACAGGAATTTCAGTCCCACGAAAATCAACTAGAGAAAAATAATATTCTTGGGATGTGATCATTATACCATTAGGGGTTTTTATTGATAAATTAATATTTAATTTTTTAGGTGGTACTATTATACACTTGTAAAATTATTTTTATATAAAATAATGGATATATAAATATTAAAATAAGACCTTATATGTTATATATTGGATGGTTCTTGTAATCTTCACTATGTCATTATCTTACCCCTCATCAGAAATTGTGATAAAATTATATCTTCCATCGTCTCTTGGATTAATATGTTTTTGATGTCGATCATTATCAATAAAAATTTGATTTGTGAAATGTTAATAATAATTTATATAGCCATTTCATTTAAAACATTTTAGTTTGGGTGGTGAATTCTGTAAATCTTTCTCTCTATTTTCATCATTAGTTATCTTCATCCCATAAGTTCATCATTTGATTTATTAATGAACTTCATTTAAACATTTGAAAAATTTACCATTTAATATAAGATAATTTTCCATGTGTTTCCTTCCACATGTAGAGAATAATCTTTTCAACATGGTTTTTATAATATATTTGAATACCATTTTTGTTTTCCTATCAAAAGCATGATATTGATGGGTAACTCCAATATCCATATCCACTTTGATACAATGTAGAATGATTTATTCCTAGATAATGATGTCCCTTATGCATAATTATCTATAGAGAATTGTTTAATCCACTAAAGAATTGATCAACCTTACTTAAATTTTTGATGATAATACCAAATGTGTACCTCATAATTTATTTGAAATTTTCCTCATAAGTTCCAATAGATTCATCATATTTCTACATTAACTCAATTAATAATTTCTCAATTTTTATATGAAGAATATGATTAAGGTAATTAATGAAAAATATTTCTTTAAATTCATCTCAATCCATAGATTAAATTTGTTCTTTTTATCTCTTGTTCTTGATAAGAGTCCACCATTTATATGATTTTCCTTCAAATTATAGACAACCAAAATAATTTTTTCATGATAGGAACAATAGATAATATATAAAATATTTTCAACGGTACTAATCAATTTATCAGTAACTAGTGGACCAGAAGACCCACTAAAAGAAGATAGTCATTGCCTCATGAAGGGATCATCAAAACATTTTTCCCTCCTTTTATAATTTGGAATCATAACGTGATTCATAACATGAAAAATTTATGTGTTAATAACGGTAATTATTTTCATTATAGAGTCTATAAAATTTGGTTTCTCAAGAGAACAATTATTGAATTCTCCATCACAATTAGCATCAACACAATTCCTTTAGGCTCTAGACATTGACTAAAATAAAAAATCATAGTGTGAGAAAACATAATCATGGTGAGAAACTATATATTCTTCAAAAATAATTCATAGGATGTCAAAATCATGACAACTTCTTCAACAAAACCTTATTTTTAACTTAGGATATTCATGATCATTACCAAAAGAGTAAAATATTATCCTTCACTTAAAAATATCCTTAGAGTTCTTACTAATGTTTTCTAATCCATGTTTCAAATGTTTTACTTAACATTTCTATAATAAAAACTATTGTGACTAATAATTTTTATATACTGATATTACATCTTAATTGATGAATATGTATTAAAAAAATATTTCAATCCATGTCAGATTCATTTTGGTATGTTATTTTGAAACATGAAACATAACCAACTAGATTATATAATTTCCTAATCATTTCACACTTATTTATTCATAACTAGAACCAAACTAATAGATTTCATACTTGATACCTTTATTCATAACCTTAGAAAAATAAACATAAGAAAATTGTGATCTCATATGCCTAACAAGTGTATATAAAGGTATATATTAATGATCATATAAGTATAACATGATTATAAGGGTATGATAACATGATATTAACCTTATAAAATCATAACCTATATATCATAGATCATAATATTTAGTCGTCGAATAATTATTGGTAGTTTATAAGATATGACCCATAAAAGAGTCAAATAATATGATTCATGAGAGAATAACATTGGCATACGACATGGAATTGTGGAATAAAAGTAATAATATAAAATAATTTCCTTATTATTAAAGGATATTTTACAAGACTATTATAGTGGAATGTGTTCAATCTCAGAAAAATTTATTATTCTAGGTGGACACTAAAGCCTATCATAGTGTATAAATTCCCTTACAGAACTGGGTTCACTCCCCATTACAACCCTATTTATCACAAAAGATATCAATATTTACCCCATGAGTTATTGGGAGATATAGGTCTCATCCATCACATAACGAATATTACACATATGTGAACTAGAAGATAAATAATTCATCATACGACAACCCATGAAAATAAATGGGTTTTATAATCATTTCATCATAGAATGACACATGGAAAAGAAATGAGTTTCATAAAAATTTCATCATAGCATAACACATAGAAATGATTTTTTGTATAATCATATTGTCATCATAAACATAAAAAATATTTAGAAATAATAAATATGGTATCATTGTAATCATATCCATAGTAATCCTTATGTAACAAGGAATCATGATATCTTTAATTGAAAGTGATTTTGAAAGATCACTTGGAATAATTATTGATGAAGATAAACATCCTATTTTGGAATCTTTAATTCTATGAAGATGTTTAATTATAAAGTAAAAAAAATTAATTAAAAAAAACTTGTAAAATCTTAAATATATCCTAAAAGGAAAAATTATTCATGATTGTGGAAAAATATATTTATACTGTAAAATTTAAAGAAAACATTCCTCCCATATTTTTATAGTAAATGTCACAAAGTAACTGGATTATAAATTGATAAAAATAATCCTTTAAAACCATTTTCAATAAATTAAAACATGGGTAAGAATAAAATTAAATAATCATAGTATAATTGAAAAAAATATATGTAAAATATATTTAGAAAACATAGATATAAAATAAAAATTTTATTTAATGAGAAGAAAAGTAGTTATGATTTTCTATAAAAAAACATAATTTTGGTCTATTAAATAGTTGAGATTATTAATTGAAAGTAAAACAAGAATTTTATTGCAATATATAGAAGAGAATAAAATTAATAAGATTTATTTAGATTATGATCATTAGATTTCATCATTAAAACATTACGAAAAAATAATCCTGATAAACTATGAGATTGTAACATAAAACCTATACCTCAAGTTTTCCATTATTAAAAGTCACTTTAAACACCCATATAATAAATTTAAACTTATTATAATTTTATAAAAACGTCATTTTCATAATTATATTACAATGTATGATTCATTTATAATATGTAGACACCCCTTTTATCAATTTTTCTTTATTAAAATCATCATTTCTGGGTGTTAACTATTTCGTTTATCATGAGTATTTTAGTTCTATAGTTTTAATAATTATATAATTATCTTCTTGAAATCACCTCAATAATATTAATCATGAAATAAATATATTATATTTTCATGATATAAAAACTTATATTCATCCACAAAATTTAGTCATATAAAAATGTTTTACACCATTCATAGAGATAGTAAGCCATACATACACATAAATTATTTTTTCCTTTTTTTAATGGATATAATTAAAGAAAGGTAAATATTAATTCACCATTGAAATATCATTAATGTATCATACATATATATATATATATTATAAATTCATAAAATTCCATCAAATTACCGTAAAAGAAAAATATAATTTTAAAATAAATCATATCACCATGTGGAGGTGATTGTCAAGATGTATGCATGAAAAAGGTAATTATTTCCCAAAGGATTTCATTTTAAGTAAATTAATTCTATATTATAATTACAAAGGTATAATTAGTACATAAATGTCATATATAAAAAATAAACTTTAAATAAACCATGTTCTTGTGATTTTTTTTCAAATATATTTAATATTTTTATATTGTATTGTATATTAAACCCTGATTTTATATTGTGATACAGAAAATTCCCATTATATCTTGTGTTACAAGCAATTCCATGTTTAAATTAAACATGAGATACTGTTAAAATATTATTATTTAATATCATAGTTATAAATTAGACTTTGGAATTATGGTTATGAATATTATTAACTAAATTATGAAATTTTTGTTTCACATGTTTATATAATTCTTTGGGGACCGATTCATCAGTGATAAACCTCTTTTGAAAATAAAAAGAAATGTTTTTCTGAAAAATTATTTTTAAGAAAACAAGTGTGTTTTATATCGATAAGTTTACCAAATAAATTTTGGTTAATTATTTTAATGAATTGAATATATTATATATTAAATAAAATGTATAACATATATCATATTTTTTATAGATAATATATAATATAAAATCCAATTTTACGCTTAAAAACTATATTTTACAGAAAATAATTTTAGTCCACTTTTTATGGCTTACTTATTTAAAAAATAAAATTAGGTAATTATAAAAATATAATTGGATAAAATAAAAAAAAAATATTTAAAATTATAATATCAAAATTATCTTAGAGTGAAAATTTGGTATTTTTTTGAGAAGATTCTTTTTTTTGATGAATAGTTAAAATACACAAATTTTGTTGAAAAATTCACTTTTTTGAATTTATTAATAATGTAAAATTATAATAAATATTTTTCTAAATTATAATTGGTTAAAATATATATATATATATATATATCCAATTTATTTCATTATAATCAATTTCTCATTAAAATTTGGCATAAAAACTTTACAAAATTTTGATCATCTTTGACATAAAGACACACTTTTCATAATGTTTGTGGAATTTTTTTAAATTAATTATCCCCACTTATTTGATTTTTACTTAAAAATGGATTCCATAAGATAAATCATAAAAAAATATAATATCTAACAATTTCAACATAATTATTGATCATAATGAAGTGTAAATGCAGTAAAAATTAATTACAATGGATATAGTAAAAATGGGATTACTGGAGGATTAAAATACAATTATAAGAGTGGAAAATAAAAAATATATTTTCTTAATTTTATTTAATGGTTATGTTTCAACAATTTTCAATTTTGTTTCTAAAATATAGTAATTCTTTTCAACTATCCTTTCGAATATGGCCCGTATTATAAGTTAAGTGAAGAAAAAGACAAAAAGATGCATTTCTTACTTTTAATATATATAATTATTTGGGATAAGAATATAGAAAATTGGATATATTTAAATATTATTTTTAGATATAAATTATTTTATTTTTATCATAATAATTTATCTTTAATTTTTTGAGAATAAATGGTAACATAAAATTCTTAAGAAACACAAACTGAGTAACTTTTTAGTTAATAAAAAAACAATGTAACTAATTCTAAAAATATTAATGTGAAGTAAAATGAAAAAATTAGGGTGTGAAATTATATATTTTTTATAAATATATCATGATACATAGGTGTGTAAATTATACTTTCTAATTCCATTTTTTCTTCTTATTTTTTGAATTTAATGTAAATAAATTATGTTAAAAATACAATAAATGTCATTTTTTAACAAATGATAATTAATTAAAAAATTTAAACTTAAAAACATATATTATATCATGTGGTTATTATATACTAAAAAATAGAAACTATTTTACATTAATTGAATATTCTTTCTGTCTTAATATCTGTGTTGGATATTAAATATTAAAAAACTCGGTTAGTGCAGTTAAGGCTAAAGCATTGTTTTTGTGCGTTACTTGCGCTTATTATGAAATTAATTTACAAAAATAAATTATTTATATTATATAAATTATATAAAATAATTAATGATTATTGGGATCAATTTATATAAATATGGTAACTTTAATTTAGTAATAAATGATAAACTATAAAGTTTAGAAAACTAATTACCTTAGTGAAAACTAAAATAAAACAATAGGGAAACATTGAGGTGTAGTAACAAAATTTGTACTACATGTCTTATACTATGTGGTGGAGGTTTATATTGACCATATAATCCCTCCGCCCCATTAATTATGAATCTTGGATCCACTAGAGGTAAAAATGACCACCAAATAGTGAATACTTTTTATTATTTACAAGAATTCCATTCCTCCCCATCTATAAATGGGAACTCACTCTCACCACTTATTTACACATATAAATCCATTTTGATGGAATATTATCTACTCAAAATAACTTCTCAACATTATTAATGTCATCTTAGTAGCATTATATTGGATATAAATCCAACTAATAAAGACTTTAGTGTAAACCCTTGGAGGATACCCATAGAAAAGGTACTGTTCTTCAACAAACATCTTTATATTATTTCATAATATAACACTTAAATTGTCATTATACCATGATTATATAATAAAATAAGTATATTTAACATAATAATATGTTTTCAAATTAATTTAATATCCTAAAACCACATACACATCCAACAAATGGGTTAACAAATCATTATACATGTGTATGTCGCACTACTGGCTCACGAACCGATGTTGTTTACTTTTCCATTACCACCTTTCATGGTTGGGAATAAGGATAGAAACTATATTTATAAATATGATATTTTTGATACTTATTATATTATTATGATTCTATAAATGTTATATCACATATACCTTCTGGATTTCCATTTTGTGGGAATATGATAATGTAGCTCGTGTGTACAATAGACTACTACCTCATGTAGCGATGTGATTCATTCACACTTTATGTGGAATGTATTAGGTATTATTTTAATATATATATGTGATATATATGGAATAAAAATTTTATTGGAATTAAAAAAAAATATATATATATATATATCATTTACCTTTTGTTCTCTCACTATGATAAGAAAATGGAAATAATGTTCATGCATACATATAGACTACCATCTCCATGAATGGTGTATTTCATTTTCTATAAAAAAATTATAAAGTATAGTATAAAAATATATATAATAAATATATATTATATTTATATCATGTTTTACATTATTGATATGATGAATCCATGATCTAATTAAGGGGACCCATAATAAAAAGTCAAAACTATATGAAATCAAAGAGAATATTACCCAAAAACATAACTTTAACAAGAAATTGCTAAAAAATGGTTAATAAATAACCCTAATAAAATAAAATTGGGAATTATTATATAATATATGTGTAATAAAACTATATTTATTATATAGTAGGTTTGAATGAATATAATGAAGTCAAGACATAAGGTAAGGGGATTTCTAGACTCAATTTTATTTCTCAGAGACTTATTCCATATTCACCACTCGTTTCTTTTATGTGGTGTATATAAGACCCCATGAAATGATTTATAATGAATCAAAAGAATTAAATTATAATTAATTTTTTCACTAATTTTATTATTTTATTAATATTATGATTCAAATGGTACTCAAGTAGTAATGGATTTCAATATCACTTTTCAATTCCTGAGACACATTCCTTGTTAACAAACTATTTATTTTATGTGGTGAATATAGTAGTTATGAATATATTTTATAATTATTGTCCTTAAAATTATTGATATTTATATATCCATATTAGTATAACTATTTTATAGGGTTCATGATTCAAAAGTTACTAAATCAGTATGGTATTTTTGTATCAATTTTCATTCTTTGAGACATATGTTAATTATGCACCAATATTTCTTCAGAAGTAGTACATATATCCCATTTTACATTTAATATAATGAATAAATTCATCATAAAAATATTTTAATTTTCATATCATGTTATTCCTTCACGGGGCTTATGATTTAGTGTTACCAATGTGGTAAAGGTTTTATATTCCAATCTCATCATTTATCGAGATTTATCATGATTAACTCTCAAATGTTAAAATCTCGTGATCCATCTCTCAAGAACGTTCATGAATTTTATTTGAATATGGTAATTCATTAAAACTTCATGTAATGGTACCATTTATTTATGTATCATTACATTATTTCACTGATAAAATGTTTTCAATAAAATATGACTTCATTTCATTTTTTAGTCAAAAATATGTTTTCATCCAAAACCATGTTTTGTAAAAATCAATAAATTTATTAAATTATATTCTAATCTCATTTTCATGGAAAACGATTTTCAAAAAATTTTATTCTATAAAAATGTGTTTGAAATTATTTTTAAATCTTTATTTATACTTTTTAAAGGTTATTTTAACTGAATTGTTTTAGAAATATTTTACGTATTTAAACAAATCAATGAAAAAATGATATTTACCTCAAGAAATGTTTTAAATGAATTTTAAATATTCTTTTATATGTTTTTAAGGTTTTTAATGAAAGGCATTTATAAAATGTTTTTTGTTTTGAAAATTTATTTTCAAAGATATTTTATTTTCCTCAAAAAATGCTTCAAGTGATCTTGCAAAATATTTATCCATATAAGATAAAATCCTTTGATATAATTAATTCTTTACTAGGGATATGATATAATGAAACCATTATTTTTATTAATTTGAATGGTCTATGTGTATGATAAAAAGTTTTTTATGAAACCCATTTCTTTTCCATGGGTTATACCATGATAATCTGTTTATGAAACCCACTTCTTTTCATGGGTTATTATATGATGAAATAATTATGAAACCTGTCTCTTTTACACTGGTTTTGAAATGATGAAATGTTTATGATACCCATTTTATTTCATGAGTAATGATTTGATGAATGATTATGATCTAATGGAACTCATAAATAAGGTTTTCGTTATGTGATGGGTGTGACCTATATCTTCATCCAATGAAATGGGTAAATATTTATATCTCATGAGACATACATGAATGGAGTGGGGGAGTGATCTCGAGATAGTAAGGTTCTTTGTAAATTATGATGTTTTGGGGAGTGAAATAGTTACACTATAAGTAATATTTTTCCATTGGGGATGGTGGTGTGTCCCTCTAGTATGTGTTTCCCCCATTAAGTTCCTTGATAATTTCTCAAAATGATCCTTCACTTATAGGGAATGATTTTATATTCTTATGTGTTTTCCATGATTCCATGTATTATTCTGACGTTATTCTCTCATCTCTTATGCTCTTTTATTTCTATGTGATTCATGTCTTATGACATGTGATATTTATTCCACAATTTGATATTGTGATCCTTGATATGAATTGTATTATTTTTAAATGTTATGATCATGTTCCCATACCCTTATGTTCATTATATTCCAACTCATATCCCTTGTTTAAATATACTGATAATCCTACCAGACACTTTTTATATTCTATTTCACTAGGTTATAATGAATTTTTTTAGGTCTATGAGTAGTAAAAAATGGGAAGTTATTCTTGGGAAAATTTTTAGACCATTCAATTTTATGAATATTGTGTTTCATGTTTCCAATGGAATATAAAAAATTATAGTCTTTAGGCTTGTGTTTTTTAATGTAATGAATATTTATAAATAACGATGTAATATACATTTATAAGAATCCTAGGTCTCTATTGTTGGTATAAATGGAAATGTTTTGTTATCATTTTTAAAATAGGATGATAGGACTTTAGTGATATATCTAGTGATATTTCAAATGATATGTTAATGGCTGTCTCTAGGGATTAGTGTAAGGATCATTTAATGTCCAAGAAAATGTCCTAGAATTTTGGAAAATGGTAGAGTGGGTGGTTTCAAAGAAATTACATACCTATCTATATACTATAAGTTGATGTTGATATAGTGTAGATGTACCTATGGGATAAAACACCACAAACATTGTATAGTTCCGAATCAATCAGGAATATGTGCAGAATAACAGGCCTTGCGTCCCTTATGGTTTGACTCTCCTTGTGGATATTATTTGGAAATTTGAAGATGCTTTATGAAACATCATGATGAAATTAAATATAATATGACTATTAATGACCAAGGATAAAACTAATGTGTGATAAATTAATGAAATTTTTTTGATTTTGATATCCTATAAGTGATATTCAGGATGATTTGGTTTCCCATTCTGATCAGTGTTCCACACACAATTCCTTTTTTTCTTATTTTAGTAAATATAGGGAACCAGAGGAAATTGGGATTACATTGAATGTGATAGAACATTTTCTTTTGAGTAGCCAAATAGGATGATGAATGGAGTAAAAGAAATTGTGATTATGTCTAATTAGTTTCCTGGAAACATGATTAACAATTTTTAAATTAATCAACCCTTAAACTCAACAAAGGAGAGAAGGAATGAGATCAATTAGAGTTAGGGAAGAAGATACCTTATATAAAAAAGATTAAGTTTCCTTTGTGTTGAGAATTTGGGAAGAAACACCCATGTGGTTTCTTAAAGAAACATGAAGATGTTTTTACTATGGGAAATCATTATATAAATAAATTAATTATAAAGTAAGAATTAATAGTTCAATTAGTGAAATAGATTGGAATATTCATCTCCCAAAGATATAATCGACGATTGAATGATTCAAATAAGGAAATTATGTGTTATAGAAATCAATGCCTTATGTGCAAAGAGAATATCGAGAATTGTAAAGGTGGTATAATTAATGTATATAATTCTGATGGTTAAGATAATAAAAATTAATTATTAGTGGAAAGATATATTAAGGAATAAGATGATAAATCCTAGTTAATGGCTTAAGATGAGGTGGAATTATTGATGTGTTAATTTATTTTGATTAAAGGATTTTATTATATGAATCATGAAATATACAATAATTTTTTGTATAATTTTTTAATTAAGGATTTTCAAGAATATGTTATTTGGTACTAGGGGACCTCCAAAATTTATTTAATAGGAATGTTATATTTTAGGGAAAAACATGATTAATAGAAGGTAACCCTTAATTTTTTTAATTATTTTGATAAAATTTTGTTTAATTTGGATAAATATATGTTGGATTAGAATAAAGTAAATTTTATAGTATTAATTACCTTGTAAAAGGTTAATGAGTTTTGGAAAAAGTTGTTTATATTATCATGGATGAAGTATACAACATTTTATGGATTTATAGAATATATCTAATAATGTGTTTTATTTAAGTAATAATGGAGAATGAATGTTTTAAATGGAGTTTTATGGATGTTCAGGGTGTAACCATGTTTCAAGAGATTACATTATGATGTTATTCACATGTTTAGTATAAAGAGATACTTTATGATAAATAAGGGATTAATATTAAGTTGATTTTGTAAAATTTTATAACCATATATATAAACATTGAATGTTTTAAGGGTTAAAATGTTAGAAATTTATGGAATGGTTTATTTTAATCATCATATGAGGTTTTAGATATTAATGTCTTACTTCACCATTTAAAGATTTCTCCACATTTAATAACCCCTAAAAGGAATTTAGTTCTGATGATAACTAAAGAAAGAAAAAATGGATTATCATTTTATTTAAGGATCTTATGATCCATTATCAATTTAGGACCAAAAAATTCACCTCAATTTATCATAGTAAGATATTAATTATAAATTTATCATGGTACAACCCATGGGTGAAATTGGGTGTTGATATAGAATAAAATAAAGTAAGAATATCTTCTTGTGGAAAATCATCAACTTTAAGAGCACGAGTCTGAAATTTAATTTTATCATGTTATCATGATATCAATGAAATTTTCATGCCTATTTGGGTAGTGTTTTTGTGTTCATTAACATTCTCTAGATAACTCACTTTATTCTGATCTATGATCTTTATCACTCTTAATAAATATTTATGATTTTCATCCATGTCAAAATCATTACTTATAACATATTTTCTATTTTGTGGAAACCATGTAATGATGTAATTTGGGTAAATTATATTTTTAAAACATTCCATTTTTATGGGAATATTTGTTATTCATATTTATGATGTAATTTTTTATAAGGTAATTTTTCAAATGTTAAACCGTTGATGACAAAGATGAATTTCTTGTGTGAAATTCATTTCAAGAGTTGTTGAATGTAAAAACCTAAGATTATGAGTTTTGGTCCAAATATATTTAATATTTTCTTATTTTACATTAAATGAAACCCTGATTTTAGCTTTTGTTACATTCAATACTATGTTTGTCCTATGATTCAGACAATTCCGAGTTTAGATTGTGTTACATGCAACACCGAGTTAAAATCAAACATGACATACTTTTTAAATATTATTATTTAATTTGATAGTTATAAAATTACCTTTGAAATTTAGGTTACAAATAGGTTAAACTAAATTATGAAAATAATTTTTACACATGTTTATTTAATTCTTTAGTGACCAATTAATTAGATATAAAACATATTTGAAAATAATAGGAAATATTTTTCTGAAAAAGTATTATTATGTATACAAGTGTGTTTTATATCAATAACCTAAAAAATAACTTTTAGTTAACTATTTTAATGAAATTTATATATTATATTTTGGATCATATTTCTAACATTCATTTTTTCTATTTTATATACAATAGATAAGAATAAATCCAATTTAAGGCTTAAAATAATATTTTTTTTTTCTAAAAAGCACTTTTCTCACCTTATTATGTTACACTTATTTTATTTTCAATTTTAGAATATTAATTTGTAAAATTAATCATAATTCTTTAAATCATATTATAAAAATTTTCATAGTATGAATTATTTGGGGTTTTTTTCGTAAAAGATAATTTTTATGATGAATAGTGAAAAAATATTTTAATTAAAAACATCATATTAGTTTAACTTATTTATAATGATAAATTTTATAAAAAATGGATTCAAAGTATAATTAGATTAATTATTAATCCATTAATCTATGTTATACCCTTAGAGTAAATTTTATATTGAAATATGAAATGAACACATTGTAAACTTTTGATCATCTTTGCTATAAAAGCCCCATTTATCACCAAATCTATAAAAAAAATTTAAATTAATTGTTGGAACTTACTTGAATTTAATTATAAAAAAATTCTTCTATTATTGGAAGAAAAATAATTTATAATTTTTAATAAGGCAAACATTATTTTTTCCCAAAAGTAATAGTGAATGTAGTAAAAATTAATTTCAGTGGTTAATGTAAAAATTAATTTACCAGGGGTTAAACTAGAATAATAAGAGTGAAAATGACAAAAAAATATTATCTTTATTTTATTTTACAAGTTTAATTTAAATTTTACATAAATTTTTATGAAATATGGAAATTACGTGCTACTTTCCATTGAATATGACCCATATAATAAGTTAATTAATGAAAATGAAAGAAAAGATACTTTTTATACTATTAATATGTATAATGATATGGGATAGATGAAAAACCAAATCTGTTTTATTTATAAATATTATTTTAAAATATAAAGTATTAATTCTTATCATAATAATTTCTTTAATTTTTACAGAATAAATTATTACTTAAAATGATATAGACACACCAACTGGGTAATTATTTAGATAATAAAAATAAAGTAATGAACACTAAAAATAAGAATGTGAAGTAAAATGAATGAATTATTGTGTTCAATAATTTTTTTTAAATTAATATATCATTTCATATAGGTGTGGAAATAATATTTTATTATTCCATTATTTTCTTGGTATTTTTTAAATTTAAATTAAATGAATAACTCCAAATTTACCATTAATATCATTTTATAAAAAGTGATATTTTATTAATTAATTTAATACTAAAAAATATATTCTGTAAAATAAATTATATGTTTTAATAAATATAAAGTTTATTTCATCCACATAATATTTTCTATATTTTAATTTCCATATTGACAATTAATAAATAAAAAACTCATTCAACACGATCAAGGTTAATGTAGTGTTTTTGCGTGTTACTTGCACTTGCATTAAAATAAATTTACGATATATAAAGGATATTTATTTTATAAATTATATATAATAATTAAAATAAATTGGTATAAATTTTTTTATAATTCTCTTTCTTATTTATTATTAATGTTTAAATTACCTTGTTTAAAAAATTAGTTACCTTAGTGAATAAATGGTAAAAATAGGGAGTCCTAGATGTTTTGAAAAAAATGTTTGAAACATGATTTAAATTGGGTTGTTGAGTTATATCTCAACCATATAATCCATAAAACCTTTAGTTATCAATCTTTAAGACACTTTATGTAATATTGATATCCCAATAGTGAAAAATTTTGAGTATTTACAAGAATTCAACTCCTGAAATATAAAATGGCACAGACTCTCCCCACTTATTAACATATATAAATCCATTTGGATCAAAAAATATCTACCCTAATCACTTATTAACTTCACTTACCACATCCTAGAAGAATTATCTTGGACATAAATCCATCCAAATAAGGATTTAGTGAAAACCCACAAAAGATACCCAAAGAAGTGGCAATGTTCTTCACAAACATCTTTCTTTTTTTTCTTTCTCCACCCAATTAAATTATTATTATACACCTATTATATAATAAACATAGTATATTAAATATAATAAGATGTTTTTATATTAATTTTATGACTTAACACCCACACAATTCCATCAAAGGGGTTACAAAATCACCATTCGTTATACTGAGGACTATGAACTCGCGAACCGATGTCGTTCGTTTTTCAACAACCACATCTCAAGGTTAGTTATAATGATGGAAGTACTCTTTATACGTGATATTTATGATATTTATGACATTATTATGCTTTATTAACTATTATGTCACACATAAATTCAATATTACTATTTTAGGGGAATACGATAATGTCTCTCATGTGTACAACCAACTACGACCTCACGAAGTGATGTGATTCGTTCACGCTTTACATGAAATGTTTTAAGGATGAGTTTAATAAAAATATGAGATATATATGACATAATAATTTTATTTTATTATAATATATATATATCATTTATTTTTTATTATTTCAATATTAAATGAAAATGGAAACAACATTCTTGTGTATGTATAGCCTACCATCGCCATGAATTGTGTATTTCATTTTCTATAATGAAATATTATAGATTAATAAATATATATATATATATATATAATGAATATATATGATATTTATATTATGGTTTAAATTTTGGATATTATGAAACATTGATTGATGTAATGGGACCAAAAATAACAAGTCAAAACATATACAAAAAACAAAGCTCCTATTACCCAAAACATAACTTTAATATTGAATTGTTAGTAAATGGGTAATAAAAGGCCATAAAATAATATATGATTTGATTCAGTAATAAATTTATTAAAAAATTATATTTATTATACATTAGGGTTTAATAAGTAGGGAAAATATAAGAATTAATGTAATTGTATTTTTTGTCTCATTTTTATTTCTAAGAGACTTATTCCATTTATACCACTATTTTCTTTTGTGTGGTGAATATAATGCACCATGAAATGATATATCATGAATAAAATTAAAAAAAGGTTAATTAATGTTTCAATTTATTTTATTATTTCATAGGTTTTAAAATTCAAAATTTACTCATGCAGTAAGGGATTTAACCATCAATTTTTACTTCCATGAGACACATTCCAAGTTCACCACCTCCTTTTTTTGTGGTGTGTATACTGAAAATGAATTTATTTTATGATTATTATATTTAAAGTTATTTTTATTTAAATTTATAAATGAGGATATCTCTTACATGGGCTTGAAAATTAAAAGGGTAAAAAATAAGTAGGATATTTTTGTCTCAAGTTAAATTCATTGTGACATATGATATGTTAGGAACCTAGATGCTTTAAAAAAGTGTATATACAATAGCTATGACATTTAATATCATTAATTTATTTATCCTAATGATATTTTAAGTTTCATTTCATTCTATTTCTTAATGGTTATTATGTTCAATGTTTCCAATGAGGTAAAAATTTTAAGTTACAATCTCATAATTTATCCGGATTGTTTATTATTAAGACTCCAATGATGAAATATCATGATCTAAATTTTAATAATTATAAATAATTTAATTAAACCTTATTTATAAATGACATATTCATGAAATGGTTTAATTTTACACTCATTGGTACTTAATATCGATAATTATTTTTAAGAAAATTCAACATTATTTTTTTGGTCAAAAATATTCTTTTTTTCCAAAACCATTTTTTCTAAAAATGCTTATGTTTTTTTAAAATGATATTTTGTGATCATTTTTCAGGAAAAATATTTTGGTATTTTTTATTTTTTAAAAACCGGTTTTAAATTATTTTTAATGAATCCTTTATATGTTTCGATGTTTATTTTCATAGAATGAGGTCTTCAAAATATTTTATGTTTGAAAATGTTTTTTTTGGAAAAGAGGAAAGGTTAATTCCATCAATAAAAGTATTAAAATATTTAAAAAGATTAAATTATACGATTCAAATTTTATATTAAAATAAATTTATATTAAAAATGTTTTATGTTTTAAAAAGTGATTTCAAAGAAAAGTTATTTTCTTTAATAAATGATTGTAGTGATCATTTGACATCTTTTTCCATATAAGATGGAATGATTTGATATAATCTATGATTTATGAGGATATTGTCCCTGGAAACCATTCCTATTATTTATCTCAATGTTTTATTGTTATGATTAAATGTTTTTTATGAAACCCATTTCTCTTCCATAGATTATAGCATGATAAAATGCTAATTAAACTCGCTTATTTTCATCGTTTTAGTTATTATGAAATAATTATGAAACTTATATCTTTTCCAAAAGTTATGATATGATGAAATTTCTATGATACCAATTTAATTTAATTTTTTATGATATGATGAATTTTTATGATCTTTTGAAAAATATAAATATAGATTTCATTATGTGACGGGTGGGACCTATATCTCCATCTAAAGTATTTGGAAAAGATTTATATCTCATGAGATATACCTGGATGTAATAGGGGGTGGAACCATTACACTGAGGGAATTTTTATATAATGAACGTTTAGGGAGTAAACCAATTATAATAAAAATAGAGGGATGCCAATTGGGATGGTGGTGTGTCTAACCTAGTAGGTGTACCCCCATGAAGTAACCTAGTATGTTTTTGCAAGGAACTGTATGTGTTTGGAACAAACCAATGCCTCATTACCATATTATGATCATATAGATTTTGATATCTTATTTCATTATGATTTATTTCATATGAAAATCAAATAAATATTCCATGATTTAATAATGTGATCTTTGAAATATAGTACGTTCTTTTAGGATGTTATGCTCATGTTCCCATACCCTTATATTCATGTAATGATTACATATCTCCATTATTCAACCTTAAGGAGATATGATCTCACATATTTAGGTTCCCATTACCTAGGTTATGATGAAAGGTTTTATTTAGGTTATGAATATGTGGAATAATAAATTTGAAGGTCTTTTTGGAAAAAATTGAAGATTATTCACTAGATTAAAAGATTGTATTCAAATTTTCCAAAGAAACTAAACTGTTACGGTCCTTATATATGTGTTTGTGGAATATATTGAATATTAAAAAATTATTTAATATCCATTTATGATAACAAATGGTCTCTATAAAACCAATCATAATAAAAATACATAAAAGACGGTTCCTAAAAATGAATTGTATTGTTACTAGGAGACAATAAGTTGTATGCATGTAAGAGTGATACTTTCACTAATAGTTTGATGGGATAAACTGTTTATAATGGTTTTTTAATAATCATAATAACATTTAAACATATTTAGGACACTGAAGTAAAAATTTTATGATAAATTATGTATATTAAGAGTAGGTAAAGAAGATTATAAAAGATAGTGATTTGTTACCTCTTCATTAAATGAACTCCTATAGATATCCTATAAAGGGCTATAGGGATAGACTTTTGGGAATACCAACACATATATAATGTGGATAGGAAAATCTATAAATAAAAATATTAATGTTTTGTCAAGCTATAAGGCTCAATGTGGTCTGAATTAGTGAGAAAAGAGGTTCTCATTTATAATCGAGGTGATGGGAACATTGGGAATTTTCTAAAATATTAAATTATAATATATTATTTATCAATAAAAATGCCTCTAATGCAGAATGGATATGAATATAAGTTATTATAGTGTTTTAATCCTATAATAAAATATATTTTAGTTATTTTAATTGTTATTTTAAATATTATCATTTTGATTAAACCAGATTTAACCAATTTTAATTTTAACTATGGTAACACCTTTATCATTGTTAAAGAGTTTTAATTTTAAATTATAAGTTTAAAATTAGATAGTAAATGGAATGGTTATGAAATTTTATACCATATAAAAACAAAAGTTAACTATATTAATATTTTTTGGAATTTTAAATAATTTAATAAAATAATATTTTGATAAATTATTATTATTACCAATTTTGACACTATTAATTTAATTTAACTTTAAATACATCAGGAAAAATGGGAAATAAGAATATAATGATTTGGAAGCTCTATAATATTTCCAATAGATCTATGAAATTCTTTTTTTAAATTACATCTTTCAAATAATATCACTTTGAATATTTGTAATATCATTTATTATATGTTTTTATTAAATAGTAACATACTGCATTAATGTTTCATAAGAAATTTGGGTTATTATATTATTAATAAAAAAATTATATCAGAAACATAATTTTCTTAATCTAAAAATAAGTAGTTATCTTTATTCATAAGTCACCATTTTCCCTTATGTGAATAAATAAGATATGATAAAAATAAATAGAGTGAAATTTTGTATCTTTCTTTGATTTAAATAATATATAAGTCATCTTCATGAAAATGTATCTATAAAGAAACTCAATTTAGAACCTAAGGTTTTTATGGTCAAATTATGTTCATAGTATAAGAATTTGGATTAAAAATATTGCCTTATCACTTATTATTATTCTAGCTTATCCTGATTAACCCTTTATCAAGACAATAAATTTATCCACAATTATTATTCATATTCGAAAAAAATAGAAGCAGGATAATTATGAAATTTGAGCCTACTGATTATAAATATGTAATTTATTTTATATAATTAAAAAAATATAAATAAGTGAAATTAATTTTAAATTATTTTGGAAAAATCAGAGAAAAATTTATTTAAAAATAATAAAATGTTAAGCATAGAATTGGATTTATTCTTATCTTATTAATATAAAAAATATATTGACTATATAAAATTTTTAATCAAGTAAATAATATTTATGTTTCATTAAAATCATTCCATAATATTTATAAATTCAATTTATTAATAAAAATATATTACGTAAATAAAAAAATTTCAAAAAAACCTCACTTCTATTTTCAAATAGTTTTTGTAAGATATTATAATAATTTGATAACTATTGAATTCAATTTATAAATGCATAGACTATAAATGTTTAATGATTTTTCAATAATTATTCACATCCACCAATCCATTGGCAAGGATATAATGGACAAGTAAGGTTACGTGGTTTCTGAAACATTATTATAGCATGTGATTAAAGCTATCAATGAAATCATATTATTTAAATAAAAATATTTCAAAAAAATACCAGGGGTGTTACAAAAATTATCAGTAACCATGTCAGATATAAATATGTAAATAAAATTAAAATATACATCTATACATCTTTTAAGCATCCTAGGGAACACATTATAAATCAAAAAAATAAAATATATTGAATGAATTCCCAAAATGCCACATAATCTCAACTGAGTAAGGAGAATGGAATCACTACATTGAAAAAATTCTAGCTAAGCAATTCCATATTTGAATCCTACTAGCTCCCCAAAGATCTAACCCCACTTATATACACCCACTACTAGCATTACCAACCCGTGCACAATCTATAAAGAGAAAATAGTTGTGGGAACGTGGCTTGAGCGTTGGTCATTATAAAAATATCCAATAAGATTCCAAAAAAAACATAATGTGAAAAATGAATTATATCCACTATGAAACCAATGGGTGAAACATAACAAATATACAACTCAACCAAAGGAAAATACACCAATCTAGAAATAATCTATGACTTAACTTTACAATATTCCTATGGATGTGTACTCATTCTTTAGAATTAGGAATATGTAAGAGTAGAAAAAAATATAGCGGAAAAACTCCTTTATCAATAGACTCAAGTTAAAAAACCTCCGTACCCATTCATGAAATATAAATCACATTCCCTATTTTAAAAAACTCTTAATTTCAAAACAGCAATAAAATTAAATTTTACTGGTCGATATAAGGAGAAAATAACCAAAATCACTACCTAAAACCCCAATAATATAGTCGGGAAGGTCCCATACTGATGTATACTTGTCATTTGTGTGAGAATAATGATATAATAACATCATTAATAACCCATAATGTTGGTAAATCAACCAAAAAATATATTTTTTTCAAAAAATACTGCATCTATCCACATAAGTCCAATTTGAGTATCCATCTCACCAAGGCATGTGCCCATAGTCTATCTAAATAGTGTGGGGGGGGGGGTATACACCATGAATGGTATAATTTTTTATGGGGGTAATTTACCCCATAGATGAGTTAAATATACCCCATATCATAGGGGAGTTCCCTACCTCATAGTACAAGAGGAAAAACACCTCCTCATTCATGTTTATACCCAATGAGGTTGTATTATGACCAATATATTTTCAAAGGGGTATATCATCAAACTATAAAGTAATTATTCACTCATTCAACATAACTCTACTATATTATCATATTGAATGGAAGAATCCGGGTATATCTAGTGCAATAGTAGTCCTTGAGAACCAAGAATATCCACATATCTTGAATATACCAACATGATAACATAAATCCCAAACTACAACTAGGGACCTATGCATGTCTGGGGGTACAGAGATCGATCTTGTTAGTTACCAACCCTAGGGATCTGAACCATCATCACCACATGGCCCCTTGAACTATAAATTTTCCACTTGTAAATTCATATGGAACATCATGCCTCACCAAAGATCAAGATCGACTATATAGAATAACATCTTCCTCACCATAAGAATCTACCCATGCCATAATGATGGAATTATGATAAACCATCTCTTTTCTTGAAGACCCAAACCCTCATCTCTAAGGTAGTACTGATCTCATTAATGGAGGGGATGAACCACACCTCAATCAATGATATAATCCCAAGGGATTACTTAAATCATTTCTCTATACCTCTTATTATATGAAGTCCTCAAGACCAATATTTAATGAAGAGGGGGCCACTATGAATGTAACGCTCCGACCTAGGTCTCTTGAACATGGGGTCACTTCTTGACCTCATGAATTCATCCCAATATAATTGAGGCTGAGATACATAGTTAGAGACTAAAATAGTTGTTGGAAGACCATAACCTCTAATATATAGCTTGGGTATTATTCCAAATTCTACAGATATTTTTTTTATGATCCATCCATATATCAAACATCCTAAAAATATATGAAGATATAAAACTAGGAAACCATTTTATCATACCATCTATAATATAAAGTGGTAAATTAAACATCATAATGCATAAAAACATAGCAATGATATATAATCAAAGAATAACATTCATTATATATATATATATACAACACACTAGTCAATATAAGATGAACAATAATTAGAAAATAAATGCCTGACCTCCAACCCAACAAAGATAACCTAAAAAATAAATAAATTGTCTTCTTTAAATTTATATAACTATATCCTACGTCTAGCTTCAAGAATTACCCATGTATTGAGAGAAAATTTGAAGGTCTACCAACACACATCACAATCAATGTTGTGTATACTGGTAAGGGGGAAGTACAATGACCTAGTAGGAGTCGTAAGGCCTCAATATTACTGAGTGCTATTTTGATCAAGTATATTTTCATGAACTATATTTATATTTGGTGTGTTCATTCCCCTAAAACATTATTAAACATATGATTTTTGTATATAAATATAACATCATTTTTATTGAATATTAAACAAATATCATTACAACCCATGTTAGAATCATAATAGTTTAGTGTCTTTGGAGACCAGATACATAAACATATTATTTAGGTACATTATTAATAATATATAATTAATTTATTATCATTTTGTACTCTTCTTGAAATAACCTACTTAAAATAGATATTCATAACATAGAGAAGGGAATCATATGAAAGGATGAGGTCAGGTACTCAGAAAGAGTAATGAAGGGAGATAACAATCAGTGATCATATGAAAGCATATGATTTACATTAGAGTATGAGATTATATTCGTAACATAAACATTTTATACCAAATTAATCATGTATATTAATCTTGAAACATGAAATAACTCTTTTAAATTTGAAATACATGAATCAACTATGTGATAAATCATCACTAATCAATCATTAACCAAGATATCAAACCATATGTATAAACAAACTCATAAATGTGTCGAACTATTATTATCATAGGAAAAAGTTCATATGTTAAGGATAAATGCTAACACCATAAAATCATAGTGGATCATAAATTAACAACAGTTTTCCAAATCATAATGGATTAGGAATCACCACTTATTTCCCATAGTGGATTATGAATACCTACCAATTTCTCACAGTGTATCGATCACATCAACTAGTTTCCCATAATTATATCCTAGGAAATAAATCGTTACCCATTAAATTAGACGAATATTTAATTCCAATCCCACACATCAAATAAATAAAAAAATACTTACATGTGCCACAATATCACAAAAAAATCATCATATTATCATAACATAACCGGTGAAAAGGATATAGGTTTCATAAACATTTCTAAATTTCATCATAGAATAATGCATTGAAATTAGAAGGGTTTCATAAAAGTATCATCATCATAATTATAAAACTTTAAATTAAATAATAAGGATTGTATCATTGGATAATATACTTATTAAATCACAATAAACCTCAAAGGATATTATCAGGGATGAAAATTAATTTAAAATATCACTAGAGCAGTTCTAGAGGAAAATAAAATTTTTAATTTGAAACTTATTTTAAATACTAGTATTTATAATTTTTTAGGAATTTTTTTTGAAAACCCCACTGAATATATTTAAGGTATCACCAAAACATTTATTAGTCATGATGAAGTAAATTCCATTCATTACATAATCCTAAAAACAAATATTCTATTCAAACTATTGGTTTAAACTACCTTGATGTGAAAATGGAAAGAAAATATTAGTATCCCATTTTATAGAAATTAAAAAATGGGTAAAATTGCCTTTAATCAATCATTTCAAAATTTTAAAAACATTCTGGAACACAATTTAAGGGAATATGGACATGGATGAAATATATTTCCACCTAAATGGATATGAAATCATTTTATCTTCATTTTTTTCACAATGTTTCTAAGAACCAAAGAGAGAAAAATGGTACTAAAACATAAAAATTATAAATAATAAATAGATAATAAGAATAAGGAAATGGTTTTATTAGATAAAGATCATATAATTTCATAAATTGAAATTAGTACATAAAAATAGTGATTAAAATGGGATTGAAACATAAATCTCTTACCTCATGTTTCATATTTCTTCATTCACTATTAGACCACATTTATAATAAGTATATATTTATTATAAACCAATTACAGAATAATTATTATAAATATCATACCATATATGATTACTTATAAAATTTTATCACCCATGAATTAATGATTATTTATAAAATAACTATTTAGGGTTATAAATGATTTATTTTTAAGGAGCATTTTTTATTCAGAAATCCCGATCCCTATACATTGACCATGGCACCATTATTTATATTATTTTAATAATTCCATGAGTGTAATTCTTAAGAAATATATATAATTTTATAATAATTTATATAAATCAGTGATGAAAAATGAGTTTCTACCCTTTTTAGAGATAATATCCCTTATATATGACCAAGGGATGTTTTAATTTTTCAATAGATGAAAAAAAGAATGGTAAATACTAAATAAAACATATAAAACCATAATAATATCATATATATCGTATATATTTTTTAATTTTATCATTAGAAACATCAATGTGTTTTGGTGATAAAACAAAACACATCGCTTCATAGATATGGTAGTTCACATGTATGCACAAAAGATGCTTTATTTTCCGATATGATAGAACGTAGGTGAACAATGGTTCTTAAATAATCATAATAACAATTAATTAAATATTATTTACATAATTAATTATTTTTAATGCATAAAAAAATTAAAGGAGGTAGAATAAGAAATAAAATTGAATGTACCTAGTTAAGACTTATAACTATTTATAGAGAAATCTATTTTGGATCATGTCTTATTACTTGAGGGGATTATATTATAGTAAAAAAAATAATATCTATGTTTTTTGGAAACAATAAAAAATAGAATTATGGTAGGTCTTAGTCGATATAGATGGATCAAAAGGTGTGAGGAATATAGGTGAAGTGGTTCTATTTTATATGTTAGGGGAGGAGAATTCATGAAATTTCATCAATTAATAAATTAATATCAATTTATTTTATTGTAAAAGAGAAAAAAGAGTGATTGATTAAGAATATAGGATGAGTATGATTCTAAATAATCTCATAAAAAAATTTGGACATGTTTAGGTTATCTTTTCACCCATATCACTTTGTTTTAACCCCCAATTTACCCTATCGACAATTACAACAATATCAATGTTTTTTACACTTTAAGGGCTAAAAATGATACCATAAGAAGCAATGTGAACCAAAAATTAACCATGGTTGATATATTAAACCATATCCCAGCCACCTGAATTAGTATATTGTTCTCTATGAGTTTTGAATATATTCTAAAAATATGGTTTATTATTAAATATCATTAATTTCAATTTTTAAATAATACAATTAATTCAAAATTAATGTCATTAATATTGAAATGTAACACAAATATAAACATTTAAAACACCACTGTTATATTAAATTTATCTAAAAAATTCACGGAACAAAATAATTTACCCAAATTTTTAGTACATTTAATTTTTTAAATATCATTTATTATTTAATATTTATTGAATAAAAACTATGTCAAAATTGTGTAAGAATTTAAGGTTATAATTAAATCACTATAAATATAAAATATTTTTCTATGAAAAAAAATATTCAAATTTTAAGTAATCTTTTTTAACCAAACAAAAAATATTTCGATCCTTATGAAAATATTTTATATATTTTAATATCATGAGAGTACAATTTTGTATTTAACATTTTTTAAATAATATAACGGTAATAATCAATGAAAAATGAAAAACGTGGTCATATTTTAATAACATGGATGATAATTTTTTAACTAAACTCATCCATTTAGGAAAGTAAAGTGTTAATGGAATTTAATGTCTTATCCCAAACCATTAACCATATTTTACTAGTTTTACCATTATTAAGGTCAAAAAAATATTTACTATGATTACCATTAATAGTGAAAAAAATAAAGGGACCAATTTACCAACTTTAAACATCATGATTCCAAATATAGGATTAGTTTTCATGATTTCATTTATATAAGTTGAATAAAATCAAGTTAAAATAATTTCACAAAACAAAACAAAACTATTTTTTGGAATTGAATATTTGAATATAAAATTAGATTTATTCTTATTTCGTGCCTAGTAAAACATTTTTATGAATATTGATACATTTTATTGAATATATTAAATTTATATTTCATTAAAAACATTCATCAATATGTATTTATACAATTTATAAAATTATATTATGTACATAAAAAAGTTATTTTTTTTATTCAAATGGTTTTATTTAATTTCTAACAGTTTATAACTAGTGAATTTATTTTATACAAAGTCAAATTTTTTCTGAATTCAGTCTCCCCTATTAACACCAACCAATCCAATAGCTCTGTGATAACTGTGACATTAAAAAAAATATTAGAATAGTATAATGTGGTTTATTTATACTCAGTGTTATGTGTGAAGAAAGCTTTAAAAGGAATAAAATTTATTTATAATGAACTATATAAAAAATGTTGGTCTATTGCCCAACTTACACACACCTAAAAAATAACATAAAAGAACACTAAAAATAACTATCAGGTCTCTGGGTTTCAGATGAACCATCTCAAACCCTGACCCTACCTATTTAGATATGTGGAATATGTATTTTTCTATAAGCAACAACCTCAAAGTACCAAATTCCAACCCCAAAAATATACCTGATGTAATAAATTTCTCAAATTATTCTAATGTGTCTCTAATCAGTTCATAGAACCATTCTAACAAAGTACCCATAACATTGTTAATCATGTAGTCTCATTATCAATAACAAATACCTACATGTCTAAACCATTCTTGAAATAAACATGGAAGGGTCTCAATCCCTATTCCAATTATAAGAAACTTGTCCAAGGATATCCAAAACACACCCATAAGACATACGGTAGGGTTACACCCCCTATCACAATTCCAGGTAACTTGTCTATAAAAATCCAAAACCTGCATGTAGGACATATAGAAGGGTCACATACCCAACCCTGATTCCAAGGGACTCATCCAAAAAAATCCAAACAAGCTATCCATAGAAATATATGGTAATCATCTATGTCATTCAAAATTATTTTTACATAAGAATAAAATGGTTCCATTTAAGTCATCCCATAATATATAATGAGCAATGTATTATTCCAAGAGGATAGTCCAAGTAATCCCATATATTAATTTATATATTGGTTTAAAATAAACCCTCCCACATAATTTCTCAAGGATCATCTCTATGGGGTTATCCATATTATTAAACTAACCCCACGTAACATTGGACATCCTATAAAATTCATGAACTATAAAAAACTATATGAAAACATTCTCACACATTATATAAGTGTCACAAGGTGTAACCCAAAATTTTTATACCCGTGTCTCACACACACACCATTTATTGGGAAAATATACAACCAAGGTATGCACTTGGGCCCCAAGAACAAATTTTTAAATTGAAACTCTACTTTGATTACTAGAACACTAATCTATCCCTTGATCCCATATAATTATTCTAGTTATACCATCCCTTATAACTTTCTGAGGTGCTTCATAACAATCTATAAACTTTAGTGTGTTTTCACATATATCATGATTGTCTGAATACCCTGATACCAAAAGAATAGTTCTAATAGGAATATAAACACTACATTAATTATATTATATTTAAATACACATAGAGAAACCATTTTCATGAACAAAAACATTATATAATCTTGAATCACCCATAAAAGTTAAACAAATAAAACATATCAGAACAAACCCTTTCATATTTATATTCTTTTAAAATCAATTAATAATAAAATTTTGAAAAACATTAAAAATTGTCATCACATGATTTTTTTTATAATGATATTCCATTTTACAAATCCTTTAAAAAATTATTTAGGAAACCCTCCATTTTACATTATGAGTTCATATTGTTAAACCAATTTAAAAAAAATTCATTTTTCTCTAGAATTTTCATTCAATTAAAAATGCATTTTAATGTAAATTTTAAAAAGTAATCCATGTTTTACTTTAAAAACGAACCAGCTCCACCATTAAACACTTAAAGTGTGCCACCATTACTATTTCAACCAGGCAACCACCACCAAACTGTTTATTAGGCTATATAGTTCATGTTCACTATTAGACTAATGTTATCTTATCCTAACCTTATTAGAATAGATCAAAAAAACCATGTAGATGAGTATTTTGGTTATATAAATGATGAAAAAATACCAAATAATAAATATAAAAAGATACATAGATATGTAATGACCACCCACTACAAACATTTAGTTTCTGTCCCTTGAAGCGATGCTTGACCACCACCACCTATGCTCTATCAAGCTCCTGCATCAGTCCACATCCTTTCATAATCCAAAAAATAACAAATAATTAATTATTACAAATTATAATAAATTAATAAATTCAATTTAACCAATTATAATAATTAATAATTAATTCAAAATTTAAACAATTTGGAAAAATTAATTTAATTACTCATTGGGAATCCTCATCACACAAATATAGTGACCCACCACATATAGAGGGTCGACAACAGAACCTTGAAACCATCATTAGGAAAAAACTACAATGAAAAATTGATTCTATAGTAAAATGACTTATTTAAGAAAATAAAATTAATGAAATCTATTTCATAACATACCTCTATCAAAATAATGAATGGAAACTTGATTGCATCTTCTATGGACCTTCTCTCCCAGTCTACCACAAAAAACCAAATAATTTGGGTAATTTACACGAGGGTCCAATGAAAATTTTCATAAAACCTAAATTAATATGGTGAGAAAATTATATGTAATATAAGGGGAAGATAAAATTATTATTAATGGAGGAGACATTACATTATAATGATAAAAATTTACAACCAAAATAACCCATTTCTTAGGGGATTAAAAGAACCAAGGGGAAGAAGGATCCTTGGACAAACACACACACAATGAAGGAAGAAGGTGGATATAGCCTAAATTCTTGAGGGGTAATTTTACTCAATTAACCCATTTAATGAAATTGGATAGGCTACATAGTTTGGATATGTGTTTCATCAAACAACTCACCAACCATTTTGCTTCACCATCTAAGGAATCAAACTCCACATAGCTGATATGTACGGTTAAAAAAACCAATACTAACTTGGAAAACAACTATATAGATGAAATTTGATATATTATATGATTATTTTTCAAAAAAGATGTGAACATGAAATACCCATAGAACAAAATCAACTTTCCTAGTTGGGACAAACATTTTCTTCTGACCGTACACCAACTATAAATAATGAAAAACTCTATCAAAAAATAAAAAATTCAACTCGAAGCTCATGATACATTTTTGACCAGTCAATAAAACTCTCAAGACACGATCCATATCAAAAAATATATAATATTGGTTCTTAAATTATTAAAATTTAATTTCAAATCGTCATTTTCAAAATGAACCCAACTTAAGGAACCAAAAAATTAAATATATACTGAAATTACCAACCTAAAAAGCTTGGTCCTTTAACACATCACTACTATATCACTTATTTTATTGGATAAGCCTCATCAGTCATTTAATTATCATTCCAGACCTTTCAGTGTAGAAAATTAACCATTTATTACCACATATCAATTCTAATTACCAAAAATGCTTCTACTATGAAACTGTAATCACAAGGCTTTCGTACACCAATTTGTTTTTAAAAAAATTATTGGTTCTATCCAAGAACCACAAAAATAATGTCTTGATGTATGATAATAATTTAGTTTCTAACTCATCAAACCCAATTATGCACAATAACTAATTTATTTCCCCCTCTAGTTGAATTTCCCATATTGTTTAGCCCCTCAAACAAATGTATTCTCACATTATTTAACACGATTCTTTAAAAACAAATGGAATATTGAATTTTCTAAATTAGAAAAAAATTACAAAGCTAACCATCAGTGTAATTGAAATGGTTAGATCCTTAATTGGTCAGTTTAACCATCACACACCATTCCTGATCACCATTATATCCCAAATATAACTATCACTCAAGTCCTACCAGTTTATCCTGATTCCCTTAGAAACATAAGTACTCAATTTGATATGACACCTAAATCTCTATTCCTCTATATATATATATATATTTACCAAGATATCAGAACTATATCAACCATGTATTAATCAATAAACCGAACTCTCCTATAATAGTATCCTCATTTTCTTCTTTCAACCATAAATGCTTCTGGATTTTGATGTCTAATTTTGGAGCAACCATATCATTACTATATCAACACCATGACAATTCCCAACTATACAATTTAATAAAAAAACATAAAAAACAAAAAGAGGCGCACCACTGACCTTATGGTGATTCCAACCATAATATTCAAATACCAAAAATATATAATATTATGTTTAAACCATGAAATTAGAAAACCACACAATCCCAAAGCCCAACACAGTCATCTCTCCGCAAACAGCTATACAATTCCCACAGAAACAATAAATGAACACCTGATTATTTCCAATTAATCCACTAAAAATCCATAGGACTGATCTATAAAGGCACCAATTAGTCTCTAAGAACCACACCATCCAATCTCAACACACACCCACCATCCTCTCTTAGAAGATTCCAAGAAAGAATTAAATTTTATAAAAACACACAATTTAAGTACCCAGTTCAACCCTTAGTAAATAAAAACAAAATAAATCATGAAAGTTCACCCTTTTTCAAGCATAAGAAGCCCACGCATACTAGGATACAGAAGTACTCATCACCTCTTTAAAACCAATTTCTAAAAATATAACACACCAAAACCCATCCATGTTCTAAAACAAATTCCTTGGTATCTGTGGGGTTTCAATGAAGACCAAAATCATTTAATTAAATTCAATTATTATTGGTAAGTTTTCAAAATATGATCAAAATTTCAAATTGTATTTTTAAATTTAATCAAAAAACCATTTTTAATACCCTTCAACAAACTCAATGTCTTGAATATTTTCAAATTCACTATATCCTTAAGAAATTTCATGTTAAAATGATTTATAAATACATTTAATGTATACCTCGATCCACTACACATGTTTTCCCCTCCAAAAAAGTTTTTTATTCCCAAATTACCAAGAATAATTTCTTTATGCCTCATAAAAAATCACATCACAATCATAATCATTCAACTAATCTAGTAAAATTCATAATAATATAATCACCCCATATTATATATTTTGGAAAATGTATTTTATGTTATATGTTTCTTCAATTGATAAATATTTTGTTGAGGAATAATATCAAATAAAACCAACCTTATGTGAATTTATCATTCCATAAGTATGACACAAAAATGATGAATATAAAAATCACTCGATCTAAGATAATCCCAATAAATCATTTGTAATATCTTCGATCCCACTTGGGAATATTATTCCAAATGAACACCTCATTCATCCTAGTGTTCGTATTCCTAATAATGGACATCCCCTGGCCACTTGGGTGTTAAATGATGTCATGCTATCCTGGAATGCGCTAGACCTACCTCCCAAGTGTTGAAAATATATCTCTATATCCAACAAAAATTGTCCCATCCAAAAACATGATATGATACCACTTTGTAATGCCCCATCCTAGATTTCCTAAATTACCCATGAGAATTTTGTCACTACTTTACCCCAGTCATCCAACCACATAATCTTGAGGCTACCAACTAGCGGTGAGGGTTAAAGATAGTTACATAGATGCTATTACCTCTAATATAAATCCCATGGGTAATTCATGATTCTATAAATAATTCTCCATGATCCATTAGTTTATTTAAAATATAAAAAATCTGTGTAGACATAAAAAGAGAACTCCATGGGCCTACACAGTTCATAATAAAAAGTAATAAGTTAATCTATATGATGTATCAAATTAAAATATAGTATTATTCTGATATGTATTGAATAACATTCGTTACATATATATAAAAACATTATACTAGAAAAATTATACTAATCGATAACTATAAAACAAGTACATGGTCAACAAACCCACTTATATAATCTAACCTAGAAACAAATTGACCTCCATAACTTTGTAGACCTATATCCTATGTCTTGATCCAAGAAATTCCTCTATGTTGAGATAAAATATGAAGGTGTACCCACTAATAATTAAAATCATGCTGTGTATGGGGGTAGGGGTGAGTCCAATAACCTAGTAGGAATCCCAAATTCATTAGTAATACCATGGATATATTTATGATAAAGAGAATGTACATGCAATACATATATAAGGTGTGGTCATGCCTATGTAACACACCCACCTAAAAAAATAAAAAACCAAAGAATAAAATAAATGGTGAGTGTTGAGGTGTCATATGAACCACCTTTAACCCTAACCATACTTGATTCACCAAGTTATATATGTCTCTATCCATAAGTGAATGTGTAGGTGAAAAACTTACTACATCAAAAACAATATCGGAAACCATACCTACATCATCTATCTCTAGAGTGTCACTAATAATAGCATGGAATCATGCTAACAAAGTACCAGATCCATGAAAAATGTAGTAGTTTTAATCTCAAAAGCTGATTCTAAAGAGCATGACCCAAGAAATCCAAACCATTCACAAAGGAAACCTAGAAGGGTTATGTCCCTTTTCTATGTTCCAATAAAATAGTCCAAAACAATTCAGAACATACTCAAGGGTGAAAAAAAAGGTTTTAATCCCCACTCATGATTCCAAGGTACACCTCCAAGGGAATCCAAAAAATTACCATAGGATACATGAAAAGGTTACACCCCCTATTCCAATTCCAAGGAACTCATTAAATGAAATCCAAAAAAGATATCCATATGAATCTAAAAAACATATCTAATGAATTTCGAGTAATTTTTCCATATGAATCCAAAGAAGTCATCTAAGGTATTACAAACCATCTAAATCACATATGAAATATCCATGAAGTTATTATAAGTAATCTCATGTATATTATAAAAATCTTTGTGTAAAAATCATCCCAATCAATTCATCTCACAAGGGTCATCGTAACGGGATTAACATTCTTCTCGAATCCACACCCCTTAATAATGGCCAGCCTCTCAAATGCATGAAAATTTCACCACTACAACCAAATATCATCACATATCAAATTCAGATCCTAAGGTAGTAAACAAAATAACCAATACCCATATCTAAGAAACATCTTTCTCTAGGTCCAGCATAACACTAGAGAACACAGAATGAACCCTCCAATGAAATCATAACATAAAAACCCCACATTGGTTCCTTGACATCATTTCTATCACTCAATTCCAACCCTTAATTCATGTCATACAATCCCTCATCACTATATTGGGTACTTAAATACATTCCCAACCATCTAAGTGGTTGATCACATCTATTAGGATCAACCCGTTAATTTCATACCATATGAAAAATTCACAAATGGCTACAAAAAGTAGATTCATTATCATAAAAAACATACACACAACAAAAAATAGTATAAAAGCACACAATATTTGGAAAACTAGACATCACACACTCAAGGTCAAATAGACTAGAACAAGCTAGTCCAAGCCCTTCATACCTTCTATTTTTTAATTCAAGTCAAAAATCCTCTTTTCAAATCCTTTAAAATAGGCATCACATGCCACATTTTTCTTCTCATGTTAGTCCCTCTAAACAATCTATTTACTTTTTTTTAGAAAACCTCTCCTTTTCCATTTTTAAATGACATTTCAAAACCCATTTCAATAACATCCATTTTACCCTGGAATTTCCATTTGAGTTGAACCTCCCTTTTAAATTAAATTATAAAAACTAAACCTCTTTTCTATTTAAAACCAACTGATTTCACCTTGAAATATATAAAGATGTCTATTAAATCACATCTAACTAGAGACACAACATCAATATTTTTAGCAATCTATATGTTACATGTTGATTATTTGGCCAACAAGAGCCTATCCCTACCATATGGTCATAAATCACATAAGTCATGAAAATATATAAGAAGGTAATATAGATGCTCACACAAGAATAGAAAATAACCAAAAGAACCAAGATATACAGTAATATAAAGGCCACCCACCTAACACTCATAGTTAATTTGTCTTGTAATGATGCTCAACCACTGTTATTTTGGCGCACCCAAGCTCTATCATTGGTCCAACTCTTATAAGATGCCTCAACATAAAAAATAATTATTTATAAAAATATATAAATAATTATTAAATTAAATTTAAACAATTATAAAATATAATTAGTAATTCAAAATCTAAATCATTTTGGAATAATTACAAAATTACTCATTGGGAAACCTCATCGCACTCAAATGGTTACTAGATACATGTGGGGCATCTACAATATACCCCCATAACCATTCCAGAAAAATACCTAACACATAATATTGATTACATCATAAATTTAAGACAATTTAATTAAAAATCAATAAATAAATATATGGTTAAATATAAATCAAGATAAACTATGAAGAAAAACATGATTATGTCCTCTTGTAATTTCATCTATAATATGTAAGAAAATAATTTAATCATTGGGATGATTTCCCCAATTATTTGGTTGAAATCATTAGATTCCATAATCCTAATATGCCCAAAATCAGAAGAAATACATGGGGAATATAAACGAAATTATAAAAGAGGAGAATTTAACATATAAGAGTATAAAATCAAAACAACAATCCAATTTTCAAGGGGGAAAGAAGGAACCAAGGGGGTGAGTGGACCCTTGTCACACACACATAATAAGAATGAACGAGGGGGTTAGATCCAAAATGAAAATGGGAAAATTTTAGTAAATTCCACCATTTTTAATGTAATTCAGCAGGCTGCATGGGTTGGTAGTATGGTTTTCCAATCATGAAACAACAATCCTTACATTATTATTTATGTGAAAAAATATGTGTGGTTGGTCAAATTGTATTTAAAAAATACCCCAACCATGGAAAATCAATTTGGAACAAAAAAGTAGGACCTATATAGTCCATATGTAACTATATTGTAATTTTACACCATCTTCTAGTACAAAATTGACCCACATAATTGGTATGATATGTTTCATATAACTGTGAACCAAAAATGAACTAGAAAAATATCCTTCTAAACCACTAAAATTAATTATGAAACTCTTTGATACATTCCAGATCACTAGAGACACCACTCAGGCCTTGATCCCTAAAAAAACATTTGAGACAATAAAATCATTAGAAGTTAAATTCAAATATAATTTTTCAAAAAGATCCATACTAGAAAAAGAAAAAATTAGAATTTTCATTGAAATTCCCATCACAAAAAAGAGATGGGTTTTAGAGAGAATAATATACAATCATTTACTCCCCCTCTCATAGAATCTCATAGGATTTTACATGGGATAGGGAACATCCACCGACTATAACATAAAATTTATATAGATAAAATTATTCCATGAGAGTTTACTACTAACTTCCTATCCTCTAATGAAAACCACATGATCCCTATCAACATCGGTTACACAAAAAGACGGGAAAATATCCTTGAGTTTCACATCAATCCATAATTCCCTTCATGTTAAATTTCAATGCCGAGGGAACCTCCAAAGACTAGTCTAAACCATAGTTCCTAAAACACATACAACCATCAAGGATTTAAAAATTACAATAAATCCATGATATTTATTTTCTCTAAATACCCGAAGGGGTTCTATTCCATGAAAATTTAATGCTACTCAATGCTCACCATCATCACACTTTATCGACATTATAACTTAGATCTAATCATCATCACCATAGGGCTATGAATCAAAATCAATATCGAGTTATCTTGATAATCATCCTTGATAGGTAAGAGGACTTGACCATCATATTATAAATAGAATGATACTTATAATAGTATATATACATGTCTTAATTTTTCTCCAAGGTAGGAAACTCAGAAAACCCCTTCAAGGGAAAGTTACAATAAGGGTACCCTCAATATCCTACTATTGGAATTTTTCTTCACCCAACTCAGTGTATATTTCGCAAATTCATTTCTTATATCAAGAATACATGGAATTTAAGTCAAAAAAGGTACCATATTATTTAACATGTCCTACATGTGTCCTGTAACTCAACATGAGGCTTAGTTTTAATCACTATGTACCACACATAGGGTGTCAATCTATGTACATGTCCACACAAAGATTCAAGTACCTAATAGACCTACATAATGTGTGGATTTGACCTACACTCCATGTAATTACATCCTTCACCCTTCGTCACACTGATGAACAACATGATTTGTGTTTAAAAAAATTCATACCACGTGACTGGGATTTCCAAACCCAAGCACCCTGTGAACTACCAGAAACACCTATTCCACCACAAATAAACTCATTATAGGACTTAATACATACCTAATAGTCAAAAATTCAAAATAAAAATTGGATAAAATATTTAATTGGGTTTGATTCAAAAAATAATAATGAGACCTACGTTACGATGAATCGTTGTAGCTTCGGGATGGTTTTATCCCTATGTTTTTTCTATCACCTGATTCATCTTAGATTAAGCTCCTCCAATGTGGATTTTCTTCCATATTTTTCATTCTACCATAGATTCTGTGTCTTCAATGAGGTGATGTATCCTCAACCCTCATAAAAATAGTCATTGAATTTGGGTGGGGGAGTAAATAAAATAAAAAAATACACATAAAAGGTCCGACCAAGGATTCATAAAACAGGGATTTTTTTACCTCACCTTGGTAAAATCCAACATTCCAAACACAATAGTATATTTTGAATTTTAATATAAAGCTTCATTTACAAGATATATATGTTCTGTTATTTGAGAATAATAAATATTTATTTATTAAAAATTAAATATTATGAATAATAAACCCAATAATGAATCTTAACAAATTGCATTCTTAGGGTAAACACCACATTCCAAAAACCATAAAGCCACTTGAATTTTTTTCTAGTGTAAATTACTAGTAAAAATTACCCTTATCTATGGCTCAAATATCTAAAACTCAAAACTGAGCTAAGTCATCCACCCAGGAAAAATAAAGTCCCTACATGTCACTAGTTGATATCCTTTAGCATATGATGAGGCATGCATGAGGTCATGTTATGTCTAGACATGAGATGTAATAAAACATAGGGTAAATTATTAAAAAATGGTATCAAATATGTTATCATGGGAAAATTATTTATATAGAGGTGTAGATTGGTTATTAGGACATGATAATATCGTGATGTTAGTGAATCACTAGTAAAATTGTGACTGAAAAAAGATACTAATTATGGTTAGGTATTTGGAGTAGATATAATAGGTTGAGTTGGAATTTTGATATGTCAATTAGGAATATGAGAGGGATGAATAATCCGTATCAAGACATTGGGATCTATTTTTAATTTCTTTCTAAACATAATACTATGGGAATAATTAAAGCCATGTGATTTTTTGTATACTAGATTACAATTGATTTATATATATAGTGAAAATAACTCTTGGATTTATAACATACAAAACTTTTGAATTTTAAGCAGGTTATATTTTTTCAGAAGGAAATAATTTTACGATAAATAATGATAGATTATAATATTTTATAATATTAGTTTTCTATAAAATAATAGGTAGGTTAAATAACATTTAAATTAAAACCATGTCTTTGAAAGGGGGTTCTCAATTAGGAATTTATTTTTTTCAAAATTTAGGTTTTTCTTAAACTACAAAAAATTTATCTTATTTTTTAAAATATGAAATTTGTTTATGTTTTAAAATTACAATGGGAGTTTATTTTACCAATACCATATAGGCAATGAGTTTTTTTAGAAAACCCCATGGATTTGGTAATGGGTATAATGAACTAACCTTTCCTATCATATACCCATACTCAAGCTAGACTACCAGAGTGTCTAAAGTGAATTCCTAACCACTATAGGATAGAAAAAGTGTATCAAAAATAATAAATATTGATTTGGAGATATTATTTCACATTTAAAATAAAAGGGATATATTTTAATCAATAATATCGTATGACCGTTCCATACAATATACTAACCACACTACTAAATAAATAATTTTTAAAATAGAAAGAAACTAAAAAATAGATATCTATAATAAAATAGAATATAAAATCATAAAACATAATCAATAAAAATCATAAGGATAAAATCTACATCATGTAAAAATATATACAATAATAAAAAATGAACAAAAAATGAAGATTATATTTATTGATGGTTGAAAAGGTCGAGTATATAAACTATAAAATAAATAAAAAATGACATTAAATCAACCCATTCCCTTGTGAATTGTGAGGATCTTCCACATATCACCTTCTCCATAACCCAAACTATGATACAACTCTTCACTTTGTTTGATAAGATGTTTTTATTTACATACATTGTGTAAAATCTAGTCTATATACAAAAGAATGTGTTTATGTTGGGTGTGCACATAAATCCCCCTAGGTTACTAAAAAATATTCAATAAAATCACACATACATATCAAAACTATTATGATATTTCTTAAATAATAATAACAGAACAAATGTAATAACTCGAACCTTATTTTCATGTTTGAGTTTTCTTTTCTGGTGTTTTTGAGAAAAAGAGGAGAATCTGGAAATTGATGGAGTACACACCATGTACATATGAGTACACAACGTGTACCTAGTTGTCATGGGTGACCATGTAATGGTCGTGTAATGGCCAAGTACATGGCTGTGTGGGGTGACCTGGAGACCGCCTAATGTGGGGACCCGTAAAGGCATATGCAAGCCGTGTACTTTTAAAATACACATCATGTACTTTTTATTTTGTTTAATTAAATAGAACGAGGTCACATATCATTCCAAAATTCATCTTATTCTAATGACGTCTCATCTAAGAGTGACATGGGAGCATGATTCCTCCTAGAGCCCTGAATCGATAATTCGTTCTCTGATTCAACTATCGTCAATTACGTTGGAATCACCACTGTGAGTTATTCCTTCTCCTAGAGACTTGTTTCCTGATTTATATCCTTTCATGATATATTATTGGTTGAATTTTTTCGATGTTTTTTAGATCTATGTCATTATAGGCCGATTCAAGGGCCGACGTTCAAGAGTTTTCTTCGTACAATATCGAGGTAGGCGGTTTGTTCCTTTTCATATTTAGTCTTTGAATATTATATGCTGAAGTTCCCAATACACTAGAACAGGGTATTGTGTGTTTAGGGATTTATCCCTATTAATACCTAGAATTCCTTGGATACCTCAGTAAATGTTGTTTGATTATGAATAGAGTTATTATCTATGCTATGGTTGTGTTTACCATGTTTTTTATATTGACCTCCTGGTCTAGCTTGCTAGTTAGGCTTCTTGTTTTCTATGCCTAGTGTTGTTAGGATGGCATGATATTATCTGATGTTGTTAAATGCTTCTAGATATTTAGACAAGTAGTTCTTGAAATAAATTAGCCAAGTAGTTCTTAAGGTTTAATTTGGATATTGAACATCATTGTTCACGATGGACTTACGCAAGGATGGGGGAACCTGGTGTAGCAGACCATAGGGGGAATGGATGATGAGGGCTTCTCTAGAGTGTCTATTTACTTTTACATTGTGAGACCATATAGGGGATGGACTTTGTGCTCCATCAGAGAGTCTGTAATTCCATATTGTGAGACTAAAGTGGGAATTGGGCGTTGAGTTCTTCCTCAGAGTGTCTATAGTTACCGATATGAGACCACATGGGTAATTGATGATGAGTTCTTTCTCAGAGAGTCTTTTCTAAAGCTAACCAATTGTGTTTAGACTAGGAGTACTTCCTAGATGGGTTTTTGGGTTTGATTTTTTGAACCATAGGTGATAGGTTGTGAGTACTTCCTATAGGGTTACTTGTTTAGAAGCTTACTTGATAAATGAAATTAAATGAAAATGAAACTGTAAGATTGTTTAATTTTGAGTACTTCCTTGTTTTCTGCTTCATTTTGCTTATTTCCTGCCATATATATTCACTGACTATTATACACATATATTTGTGTGGATTACTACTAGGATTCGTCTCACACCCTGTATGGGTCATGATTTTGGGCACAAACAGATTATATTACTGGAGGTATAGATTAGGGAAAGCACCCTTCTACGTCAGGTACTTGACTACTGTGGTGCTACAGAGAATGGGATCAATCTGAGCTTTGGGATGCTGCTGGAGTTTATTTTTTTCTTTTTAACTTTTGTTTAGTAAAAAATTCCAGCAATTTGACTTGTTTGGTTGTTTTACTAGACATATGTATCATGCATCATTTATATATGTGCTCTAGCTGTTTATTAATTTCAGTCATCAACTTTTTAACTTAGTTAATGTTATTACTGCTTCTTCTATTGTAATATATTCATTTCAACTACATTACTCTACCAATGTGGGAATAGTTTCCCCACTATAAATCCCAAGTCCCTCACTACTAGTCAGCAGCCTCAGGCATTCAGGGAAATGTCGTTGAGGCCATGTGACCAACTGGGTATGAGGCACCTTTAGGCGGCACTCAAAACTGGGATTATACAATGTGGTATAAAAGGGATTATTTTCATCTTGACTTATTGTTTAGAGCCTATATCTAGGGATAGGAAGGAATATGTACTTGGTAATAAGTTGTTCTCGGGACTAGCTAACCTATGTATTGGGAAAAACCAATTTACCTCATATATTATGATTTTTCTGGTTTTGAAATTATAGCAGCTTATTTGATTTCACTGTTGGGTGATTCACATGTTTTATGCTATTAACATTGATATTATTGAGGTTATATATTTGTTTCAACCTGATGAGATGAGGATATTCCATCTCATGCATCATATATGAACTTTCTAGATATCACATGTCATTCATTCTTTCCATTCCATTTAGGGTTCATTACTTATATCATGTTTTTGTGATAGATATTGTTTTAGATATACATGTTATTGTGATAGATGCCTTGATAGAATTTCTAATATTTTATCGGGTATTGGAATGTGTATAGTTTTGTTTTAATGAACACTAAGCTTTGGTTCTTGAGGTGTTATGGGCCCTCAGGGATTGGAATTTGGTGGCTCATTGCACTGTTATGCTTGTTTATAACATGTATAGGATTCCAAACATTGATTCGTAGAGAGTATGGACCCTCACAGTTCCGAATTTGGCACTTTAATGTACTTTTTAGTGTTATTGTGGGTTCCAGAGTAGTTTATGATGCTTATTTTCTAGAAAACCCCAAAAATACACAGTGTGTATTGCTGAATACACACCATGTATCCTTTTGTTTGGGAAGGAACTGATTTTCTTAAGTACACACTATGTACATTAGGTACATGTAGTGTAGTCTCTAATCATGTTACATCCTTTGTGGGACGAGACATGGGGTTGGGAAATAATTGGTGGAACACTTCGTGTAACAGATGTACACACCATATGTATAGACCATGTGTTCAACCATGTGACCAAAGACACAGGTGGATGAAATCCTTCTAGTACAGGTCGTGTCTGGAAAAAACATGTTGTGTAGAGTCACCGTGTCTCATACCACATGTCTAAGGACATGAGTTGATTAAACATAAGTTTTAAATATCATGTTCAGGGTGAACACACCGTGTAGTCTAGTTTTAGGAGAACCGTGTGGGTTAGTCATGTAGAATAAATCAGGAAGGAGAAAACAAATCAAGTACACACCGTGTCTTGGGAGAACACGTCGTGTGAATGGGGTGTTACACGACCAGGGTTGGTAGGAGTACATACCCATGTAAAGGATTAAAGGAACACACCATGTTGTGGTCATACACACCGTGTATCCCTATTTTGAAAAACATTAATTCATTCCATCTCCTCTTCCTTTCTTTTACTTCTAAGTTACAGTCCTTGGTAATCCTGAACTATGTTGCGCACTTGACCTTGCAGAGTCATGCCACCACGACATCCTCCAATTGTATTCCAGATTTAGGATAGTGACCAAACACCGGACATGGCTGATCATGGACTACCAATAGATCCTCCAATCATGCCCCTCTTGGCACTAGCCTCATTCCGAATATAGGTGCCAATGAACAGTTTCAAGAAGTCTTCATGAGGTTTATGCATACCTTCCAGGGAGCACCACATCCTACCTCGTCTATGTTGGAGTTAACATGTGTATCTTAGAAGCATCATCTTATCACTTTATCCAGGGATGGGGGAACTCAGGCTGCAGAGTCATGGTTAGGAGCTATGTTGTTGATCTTCGAGCATCTATAGACACATCCTGAGAGGAGGGTGAATATCGCTATGTATATGATTCAGAATTCTACCAAGTGATATTGGGATGTTATATTTCATATAGGGAGGTAGAAGGGTGTGGCTTAGGATGAGTTGTAGCTTGTCTTTTATAATTACTTCTACCTGGAGACTTTGAGGGATGATCTAGCCCAAGAGTTCTAGAGTTTGGAGTAGGGTACCCTCTCAGCCATAGAGTATTCTTCTCGCTTCACAGAGCTGCAATAGTTTACCCCATTCTAGGAGGTGAAGAGTTATTTCTGGCAATGAAGTTTTAGGATGGTCTCAAGCATAAAATCCGATCTTAGGTGAATATCTTTAGATTGACATCCATCACTTCTATAGTAAACCAGACACTGACTACAGAGCGAGACCTGAGTGATTTTGGGGATGTGATTCAGGGTGGCTCGGCATCCAGAGTTTGTACCCCTTCTACTGATATCCAGAAGTGCCAAAGGGATCCTACACATAGAAATTTGAGGAAGTGGGATACATCTTATAGTATCCAGGTGGTATGCTACCAGTGCAGGAAGAGCGGGAACCCGAGGCCACATTGACCGAGATACCCAGTTGGGTGCAGATCATGCAGCAAGATGGGTCATCTTCAGTGTTTCTATCAGATCTTCTCACCAACATCGGGTGACAAAGGTTACTTTATGACTCCTCGTTCAGGAGAAGCACCACCAGTTTCTCATTAGTCTGGGAACTAGAGTTCATCCATCCGTTCAGGCTGAGGGGGAGGTCATGGACGTGGTAGTCAGTCACCAGGTATTCAGCAACAATAGGGTGGATCAGCTCAGGGTGGTCAAGCAGGGTCGTAGGGCTACGGTATAGTTCAGACTATTACAGTGGAGAATACATAGAAAGAGTATGATCTTGGACCCTCTTCAGTTAGATGTACGATTTTAGATGCCTCAATTTTAGATTCTGCACTTTTCGATGCATGGTCATCCCATAGTTTCATATTTGTTTCTATTGTAGAGAGCCTTGGGATCTGTATCTTTATTTTTGATGATTTCTTAATGCTAGACACACCGTTGGGGCCTTGGATGGTTAGTGTACATCCGTGCAAGGAGTGACCTCTTGAGGTCGACATATGTCACTTCTTATGGGACCTCTATTTAATATAGATGAAAGGTTATGATTTCATTATCATAATGGAATTTTTGATTCCCTTCGAGGTTGTTTTTGACTGTTGTCATTGTAGGGGGAGTTTCACATCACTAGAGGGCTGTTTGTTTCTTCATAAGGGTGTATGATATTTCCAGACGAGCAGAGCAGGACCCGAGCATCATGGGTTGGGAGGAGATACATCCCTGATTTATAGTCTATACCTGGATGAACAGGGAACTTCACGGATGGAATTTCCTCTAGTGGTGGATCATTTTAGGGATTTCTTTCTAGGGGACATTTCAGGATTTCCTCTAGAGTGAGTGGTGGAATTTTATATTGAGCTTGTGCTCGTCGCGACAGCTATGTCCATTCCTCCTTATATGATGGCTACACTAGAGTTACTAGAGCACAAGAAACTATAGGAGGAGTAGAAGGAAAAGGGATTCATCAGACCTGGTACTTCTCCTAGGGGTTCTCTTATCCTGGTCACGAACAAGGTGAATAGTACCCTCAAACTTTTTGTGGATTATCAAAAGCTAAACCAGTTGATGTTCAAGAACTGATAACCCTTGACAAGGATTCATGATCGCTTTGATCATCTCTATGGTTAAAAAGTGTTCTTGATGATTTTCAGGAGATCTGGTTATCATCAGTTGCACATTATACCATTTGATATACCTCTTAGAGCATTTTGGAGCAGGTATGGTCTATAAGAGTATGTGATTTTTCCAGTCGGTATCTCAAACGCTCCTGCAATTTTCATGGAACTGATGAACCAAGTGTTCCATCTATGGATGGATTCATCTGTGGTGGTTTTTATGGACGATATCTTGGTGTACTCTCACACTCTTCATGATTATGCCACACTTATTGTGATCTTTTTGAGTACACTAAGAGAGAACCAATTACATCCTAATCTCTCAAAATGACACTTTTGGATAGACCAAATTCACATCTTTGGTCATATTATCTTAGATATTGGAGTATCATTAAACCCATAGAAAGTGAGAGAGGTAGTTTTCTGGGAGAAGCCAAAGAACATATTTGAGGTATGAAGTTTTATAGGTATGGATGGTTACTATGAGTGTTTTATACAAGGCTTTTCAAACATAGTAGTTCCACTTAAAGGGATCACTATGAAGGGTGTGAGGTACTTATGATCATATTCTTCTAAGTTATCCTTTCAAGAGATGAAAGGGAGGATGAATCCATCACTGATACAAGTATTTCCAGGGCTATAAAATAGCTATACTATATATTGTGACGCAACAAGTATCATGATAGGAGTAGGGCTTATACAAGGAAAAGATTAGTTGCATATGAGTCTTGCAAGTTGAGGCTACATGAGAATAAATACTCGACACATGATCTTGAGTTGGATGTAGTTGTTCATACCCTTGGCTATTGGAGACATTATCTTCTAGGATTGTATCTTATGGTTTTCACTGACCACAAAAGTCTCAAGTACATCATTAATCAGTGTGATATGAATCTGAGGAAGATAAGGTGGGTTGAATACCCTCAGTCCTTTGACTTTGATCTTCCCTACACGCCTAGGAAAAGCAATGTTGTGGGTGATGCATTGAGTAGGAGGACTCAGATACATGCAGTTTAGCTGGACAAAAGTGAGTGGAAGCTTGTGGCTATGTTCTCTGAGATACATTTGGAGGTGCATGATAGATTGGGGAAGAAGGTTCATTCTTCTATAGTTGTTACCTATAAACTTATTGATCGAGTGAGAATAAGGTAGATATCTGGCTCTGAAGGCCTAGTACTATGGGAGAGTTTGTCATGAGGGGACCCTTTTCTAGGATGGACCATAGGAGATGATGAGATCTTATGTTTTCATTGGTGCATATGGGTTTCAGCAAACATACATGAGGAGAAGATGTGGGATTTTTAGTCTTCAGTTTGGTCAGTTCATCCTGGTGTCGCCAAGATTTATCGAGATCTACACCGTTAGTATTGGTGGCCAGGTATGAAGAGAGATTTTACTATATTTTTCAAGAGGTGTTCCACCTATCAGCAGGTGAAGGTAGAACATCAGTGACCAGAAGAGTTTTAACAACAATTACCCATTCAAGAGTGGAAGTAGAATAATGTCTATATGAACCTTGTGACAGGTTTTCCTAGGACACCTCGAGGGAATGATGCAGTTGGGGTTGTCATTGACATACTATTGAAGGTTACACACTTCTTACCGATAAAGAAGACATTCAGTGTTGATGAGTTTTTGGAGGTTTTACATTCAAGATATTTTACATTTACATGGAGTTCTGCACTCTATCATTTTAGATAGGGATTCATATTTTACATCTTTGGTCTGGAAGAGACTACAAAGGGCATTGGGTACACAGGTACTTCTGAGTATGACTTACCATCCCCTTTTAGATGGCCAGTCTGAGCATAGTATTCAGGTGCTTGAGGACTTTCTTCGATCATGCATCCTAGATTTTTGAGGATTTGGGGAGAAACACATACCTCTTGTGGTGTTTTTCTATAATAATATTTTTAAGAAACTATTTATATGGCACATTATGAGGCTTTGTATGGTAGGGAATGTCGATCGCCCCTATGTTGGCTGGAGGTAGGAGAGGTAGCTATGCTGGGACCTCTTCTTGTCCAGAAGACCACATAATAGATAGAGGTGATTTAGAAGAGGATGGATACTGTATAATCAGGACAAATGTCTTACGCTAATTGAAGGAGATGACCTCTGGAGTTTGAGGTTGCAAATAATGTTTTCGTATGTGTCACACTGAGGTTGGGACACATGAGGATTAAGAGAAATGAAAATCTTTTACCGAGATATGTTGGACTATTTTGAGGTTTTGGATAGAGTCGGGAAGGTTGCCTATCAGTTGCAGTTACCACATAGGTACCAGGCTATACACCACATCTTTCACGTCTCTCACCTACGACATTACATCTCAGACCAATTTCATGTTTTTCATCCCAAGGAGATTGAGTTAGAGGTGTATTCCTTGTTCGATGAGCATCCTATCTAGATTATTGATCGTAGTGAAAATGTTCTATATGGTCAGTCTGTTCCAATGGTAAGAGTGCTTTGGAAGCACATACGAGTACATGATGAGACCTGGGAGAGGTAAGTTGATGTACGATCGTAGTGGCCAGAGATTTTTTAGGATTTTTCTTCTACGCGGCCTTGCTAGGGAAATTCAAGGACAAATTTCTTTAAGGGGGAGGTTTATAAGAACTTGGAAATTCCTTACAGGTATGAGTTTTCCTTTCTGGTGTTTCTGAGAAAAAATAGAGAATCTGGATGTTTAAGGAGTACACGTTGTGTACTTAAAAGTACATGACGTGTACCTAGGAGTACACGCCATGTACCTGGTTGATGTGGGTGACTGTGTATTGTCCATGTAACAGATAATTACATAGTCATGGGGGTGACCTAGATACCACATAAAGCGAGGCCCCATAAAGGCATATACACGTTGTTTACTTATAAAATACATTCCATGTATGTTTTCTCTTATTTCATTAAATGGATCGGGGTTGTGTCTCATTCCCAGATTCATCTTCTTCTAACGATGTCTCATCCAGGAGTGACTGAGGAGCATGATTCTTACCATATCCTGCGATCGATCATTTGTTATCCGATGCAATCACCATTGATTGCGTTGGAATCGCCACAGTGAGTTCTTCCTTCTTCCAGATCATCATTTCCTAATTTCCCTCCATTCATGAGATATCCTTGGTTGAATGTTTTAGACATTTTTGTAGATATATGTTGTTTTAGGATGTTTCAAGGGCCGACGTTCGAGAGTGTTCTTCGTACAACGTCGAGGCAGGTGTTTTGTCCCTTTCCATAGTTATTCATTGAATATTATATGAAAACATTCCTATTACCCTCGAACGGTGTATTGTGGGTTTATGGATTTTAGAACTGTTAATACCTACTATTCCTTGTGTTCTTGAGTATAGGTTATTTGATTGTGAATAGGGTTATTTTATATGCTATGATTTTTTTGTTAGTGTTTATTTTGATATTGACCATTTAGTACAGCTTGTAAGTTAAGCTGCTTGTATTATATGCCTCATATTGTTAAGATGGTGTGATATTATCTGATGCTATAATATTATTGTAGTTTTTTAGCCATGTAATTCTTGAAATCAATTATCCAAGTAGTTCTTAAGGATTACTTTTTCTACTGAACATTGTTGTGCATGATTGGCTTACACATGGCAATGAGAACCTGGTGTAGTAAACCATATGGGTAATGGACATTAAGAGCTTCTCCAGAGTGTCTATTTACTTTTATGTTGTGAGACCATAGGGGAGATGGAAATTTTGACCCCTTATATTGGCTTGAGATCCCCATTGTGAGACCGTATGGGGAATTGGATAATGAGTGCTTCCTCAGTGTTTTTATAGTTACCGATACGAGACCACATGGGGAATTGACAGTGAGTGCATCCTCAGAGAGTCTTTTATAAAGCTGAACTGGAGGGGTTAGACTATGAGTACTTCCCATATGGTTGCATGTGTTTAATTGGTTGAACGAGAGGGGTTAGACTATGAGTACTTCCCAAAGGGTTACTTGTTTAGTTGGTTACATGATATATGAAAATGAATTCAATTGAAATTGTAGGATTGTTTACTTTTGAGTACTTCCTTGTTTACTGCTTCATTTTTCTTATTGCCTACCTTATATATTCACTGACTATTAGGAATAGATATTTGGGTGGTTTCCTACTAGGATTCATCTCACACCTTGTTTGGGTTAAAATTTTGGGGCCAAATAGATTATATTGTTTCTTGTATAGAAAAGGGTAAGCAAACTTCTATGTTAGGTACTTGAATGATGTGGAGTTGGAGAGCATGGTACTAAGGTGAGGATTCCGATTCTACATGAGTTTATTTGTTTTCGTTGTACTCTGGTTTCGTACAATATTCCAGAATTGTGGCTTGTTTGGATGTTTTCATAAACATATGTATCATGCATCATTTATATGTGTGCTCCAGTTGTTTGTTATTTTCAGTCTTTCATTATTTACTTATTTCATGTTATTACTAATTTTACTATTGTTATTTGTTTATTTCCACTACATTACTCTTCCAATGAGGAGATAGTTTCCTCATTATCACACCACGACCCGTGCTACTAGTCAGTAGTGTCTGGCATTTGGGGAAATGTGTTTAAGGCCGTGTGACCAACCAGGTATGGGGAACCTTTGGACGACACCCAGAACCTGGATGTTACAACATATAACATTTTATTAACATAATTCAAAAAAATAGAAATAAAAAATTTAATTGAAATAAAATTTTACAATAAAAAAATTTATATTTCAAGAAAACAACCAGTAAAATGTTTAATACAAGCAAAAACTGATTAAAAAAATTAAAACCATGAAAGTAATCCAATCATGTTTTAATCAGCTTTATGGGACCTTAAATAGAATTCCCATAATGGAACCGTAGTACTAACAGTGATGTGGTTACACATTATCACTTTAATATCTCACTATATACATGATCATGTAATCCCACCTAACATGATCATTATTGTCTTAATAGATAGATTAATATATTTATATACTCTTTATTCTAACCTACCCATATGGCTTCCAAATAATGAACATAATATTTTTATAAAATCATATATCTCACTTATATAAAATATCATTATAGAATTTACATATTTTATAACATTCATAACATTTTATATGTTAATAATGTAGAATAACCACATATATAATTTAATTAGAAATGTTTGGCATTAATACATTTCAATAATATCAACACTGGAGTTTATTAATATAATAAATTCCTAAAAATGATTTAATATTAATCAATCAAGTATTCAAACTATGTATGAAATATTAAATACATTCATGCCAACATTTAAATTAATTTTGATTTAAATGAAACATTAATGAATTCCAAAATGATGTATAACTCACTCAAATTCTTCATGTTCACTCATTTAGAAAAAATTTAACTAAAAAATGATAACATAAATGGTTTTCAAAGGAAAAATAAACCTAAAAGTCATATATTTTGTACAAAAAATGATTTAATTTTTAAACTGTGTTGGATAACACATATTCGACCAAATAATATAAAATATAGAAAATAAATGAGAAAGGGTAAAGGGTTTTAACATACAGTTGAGAGGGTATAAATCCACTAATACAATTGATTGAAATAGTGTAATGATTTGTGAAAAAAATATGGACTCTAAGACGTTATGTTAATATAAAAATCCCTAAAAACATAAAAACCTAATATTTAATTTCTCCCATGAAAGAACCCAAGGTTTCCATGACTAAAATAGAGTATAAAAGTATATAAAGATGAAGACTGAGAGATATGATAGTAGGATTAAGGCTTTTACCATGAGTTTTTTCTAATAATTGATGATAAAACATAAATGGAGAATGATAGAAGAGTGTTGGAATGGAAAAGCCACCCACTAGATGAAACCATACTAAAAAATAAGTAGTGGTAGATCCTCTAAAAAAATTGAGACCTAATATTAAAAATAACTCTTTTTTATTTGAATTCCTATCCTTTATAAATAGTATTTAGGACAATTCCTGAGACCATGGAAACCCAACTAGTTCATATTTTTAAACATGTATAGTTAGCATGCACAATTTATATCACTATACTTATTGATGTGCATTCAGAAATGGTTTCTTAAATTTCAGATTTTTCATTTTAAATTAGAAAAAACATACAAAAATGATAATATTTACATTAAATTTTTTCTATTTAATTTACAAGTGAGAAAATTATCTCAGCTATTTCACTTTTCCCCAAATTTTTCTAAAAAATACATTCCTGAGAAATGTGGCGAGCCCATTGGTCCCTCATCTGATATTCTCACTATCTTATATCACGAGTGTCATTACCATTCTGAAATAAAATGAAAATATAAGGAATGAATATTCTTCATATAGTTTAATCTATGGATCAGGAAAATTGATTTTTTCTCCATTAAATGATCATTCTAAACTAAATCTTTGTCGCTCCAATTGAGAATATTAGTTAGATCAAGGTCATATCAATTCAAATGGAATACATGAAAAGCATTATTATTTGAATTTGTATGGGGTGGTAAATCTATTGGATATGAAACCGTCCCATGGATTTCAATGATTTTTAATAGTATTACATAGCTAAACATATAATAATATTTCCTTATTTCATGTTCATATACCATTTTTGTAATTTTTTAAGAAATATCAGTCATACCCTAACAAATCCAATGGTCATCGATTATAATCCATGTTATCTCCCTAGTGACATTAATCCATAAAAAATTATTACTAAGTCTAATTAATTTTATCCATTATATATTTTATAACTCTCATCCCTACCAAAAATTATTCACTAATCTCTACCCAATATTAATGGGACCTACATGGCTAATGACATAAATATTTAAAACTATTCATTTTAATCAATGATGGATAACTAATTTTTTATGATAATCAAAGTAATGATAAATGATTCTGTCTAAATCTATTTCAAAATAATTGAGTTTATCCACTAAATTATGTGCAAACCATTTAATCTTACTATCAATTTTAGGGTGTTATGTAACGTTAAATTTCATTATAGTTATCATTTCCTCTTGATTTCCCTTTAATAATCAGAATGTAATGGGTTGATCACAATCATAGATATTATTTATAATAACTAAAACAACTTCAAAATATCTTATATTTATTACTTTTGAACAAATTTTACTCTAAATATTTATTTGATCAAGATAAAATAATTATACTACATTATCTTTTCAATGATTAGTAAAATTACTTTCTTTTCTTGAGAGGTTCAATTAAATATAATGTCAAAATCCAAGAACACCTCTTCCCAATTCTAGGTAATATTGAGTAAATATTGTGTCATAAAAGTAGGATTTTGATGTTCTACCTTAACATGATAACATGAGGAGTAATGAGAGTTTTAATAAATAATTACCCCTCTCATCAAGAGCCACTAATACCATTTCCTAAAATTAGTGTAATTTTTTTTCTTCCCCTAGATAAACCATCCCCTGAGAGTGGTGGACATCTCTCATCACTGACATCCATAATATAAAAATCATAAAAAAATTATTCCAAATGAAAATAATCCTATATGATGAGAAATTCCATTTAGTATTGGTACCTAATAATTTAATTCTCTAATAATATAATAACAGTCAGCATCTAATCATTTTTCTTTATGTATCAAATAAAGTTAACTGTGAGTAATTTTCACAAAATATAATAACATAAACTCTTACTCTTATTTCACCTTAAAATTAAAATTGACAAAGACAATCATCAATTTCTATTCATCACTACACTCCATAAATACTTTTGCATCCATCTTCCTACTAGGATTTCTAGTGATAACATTTCCTTTTCGAGGGTTATAGGTGAGGTCAAAATAAAAATTCTAAATGAATTTAACAGTTAATGAACACTAATATAGTAACATTGAGAGTGTGTTTACATTATTATATTATTATAATATGAAAGGTATTGTACGATGTAACATAAATTAGTTTATAATTTTTGGGATACTAGATATATACTTGATTCCCATATTTCTTTGGGAATATAAAAACATAGAAAAAGAATCATTATTTTACCCCTTAAATCATTAAATATTTTCATCCTTACATATTAGGAAAAGGAAAAAATAATGGTTGAACTCATATTCTCAGTAAGGGTTACATACAATTAATGATATCATGAGTAAATAAAGGATAATTAATTTGGTAGAGTGGATAATCAAAACACATTAAATTGAATCAAAACACATGTTCAATGTATATCCATATATAATATTATGATATGAATCACAAGGCTAATGGAATCCAGATTCGCAATAATGGAAATTGGAAAATCTTGACATTCCTGATCATACCATTAATGTCTTTTCCAAATAGAATGTCTACTGGTTTTTCACATGAGTCTAATAAACACATCGATGGTATATCAATAACTAGTGCACACCCATCACTTTTATAACTAATTAATTCATCATATTTTTTTTAAGAATAAAATTCATTCTAAAAATTCTTTAAAAATATATATTTATCTTTATTGATTGAAGAATAGGAATATTTCCCTAATCAGTGAAAAAACATTCATAATAGTCATCCTTCAACTGATACCATAAATATAAATGGTATATGGTTGAGACAACATTAATTTTTTTTATAACTGATGAAATATGGAGATAGTGGGGAATATAATATCCATTTAAATGATAGATGGTGATAGGGGACGTGATCATGAAAATGTTAAAGAAAAAAACATAAACTAGTAAAGATTAAAATAAGATAATAAATTCATCAGATATGACGGATTCTTAGTAAAACCAATCATTTCAAAAATAGAAAATAAAATATAAGACAATCATTAAGAATAACATCCTTGTAAATATTTAATATAATGAGGTTAAAAATCAGATTCAATTTTTTTATTCAAATGTGATATAATGTCCTTTTCATTAGATAAAATTTTAAATAACAATTCCTAAATTGCTAAGGAATTAATTTTCACTAAAAATAACCATGGAAAATTTTAAAGGATGCATCAAATTAAAGATCTAACAAAACATTAGGAAGTGTTTTTCATGTCATATATGACAAAAGAGAACATTCTTTACACAATATTATAATATGTCATGAAAATTAATAGTTTAAAAATAATTAAAAATATTACTTTTAAAAATATTTAAAAGGTAGTAAAAATTAAATTTTCGATATATTTCATATATAACTAAAAAACTACATAAAATAATTTAAATAACAGGGATACAAAAGAGAAATAAAAATGTCTAAAACTAATAAATAAGGTCAACATGACTTAAATGTATCCTAGATTATGAATATTAATAAAATATGATAATTATGAAAAATAAAAAATTAAATCCAAAAAACTAAATTGATTAAAAATATATAGATGGGTTCAAGAGATTAAGATTATATAATTTCCTAAAGAAAGTCATTGTATAAACAATACTGAAATTATATGATATTATAACCGAAATCCCATAACATGTATCTCATCTTAGTAAAATGTGTTTGAACCTCATATATAATTAATTTAAATTTTTTACATACTTTATAATGAAACTTTTCATCTATATTAAAAATTATAATGTTCTTTTATGATAATTTTATATCAATTCATTGAATAGTTCTTGCTTACATCAAGTTGTTAAGGTTGTTTAGTTAGACTCTCCAAAATCACTTCAGTATATTGTTAATGATTTGATGTTTTATTAAACATGCACATCATCTAAAAAAGTTCATAATTTCATCAATATAATATTTTTTATTTGATAAAATTTTAAAATCTTCTATGATTAGTGGTAATTAAAAAATGAATTGCATCACTTCGGGGATGTGGTAGTCCACCTGTACGCATGAGCAATGATATTACTTTTGAATGGATAAGAGTGTAAAAATATAGATGATATATTATATTTTAAAAATAACAAAATTTAGATTAATTTAATATATTCAAATTAATTATTCCAATAAAACCATCAAATTTTAGCGACGATGAAAAATGAAATACATTATTATGTGGAGAAGGTAGGTCATACGTTTGCACAAGTGATGTTTCTATATTATAAATGATAAAAAGGACATAGAAAATAGATATAAAATAGATATAAAATATATGATTATGGTGAATATAATTAATTAACTATTTAAAATGTTTGTTGAACGGTTTTCAGGGGTTAAAGTAGAATGTAACTTGAATAAGTCTAGTAAGGTAACATATCTCTTATTTAGGTAACCACATTAGGAATACACATTAATCCATATTAAAGTGTTCTCTAAGAAAGACCAAAACCTCTGGGACATGGTATTGGATATTGAGAATAAATTTGGGTAGTGATTTTTTGAGCTAAGGGGCTCAATAAGTGTAGATAAGAGAGGAGACTGAGTTCTTTTTTATAAGTGGCTTGGGTGGAAAACATGTGAATTATTAAAAAATTATTATTGAATATATGTATTACTCAATTCAAGTCGATAATTTATTTTTCCATATATTCTAATATAATAAGGGAAAATTTGATATAAACACAACAATTTTCGTTTAATAATTTTTTATCTTGAATCCATATCCCTTTATTTCTAATCTTTTTAACTCATCTTACCCTTAATAGAAGTGATAAATATTTTCCATGGTTCTCATTTATTATGATGAGAAATTAAATAGATATCATTACCTAATATTAATTATGATAATTTTAAATTTATAATTCATTTTACAAGATTTAATTTCAAGAATTTTTAATCATTTATCTTAATAAATTTAAAAAAAACAAACACAATTTTTATAGAAATGTTTTGTTTTAGCATAAAAATGATTTTATAGAAAAATTATATATAGTGCTGATAAAAATGGAATTAATTTTACTATTTAAAATAAAATTAAAATTAATTTTCTACAAAAAATTTCCATAAAATAATGGAACTGTATAAGTATTTTATTAATAGAGAATAACAACTTTTTTTATTTTATAAAAAGATTATATTTAATTAAAAACTATTAAGAATACTTTTACAAGTTAAAAAGTAATTTTTTCTCGAATGATGTTACTTAATAAATATATAATTTTTCAATAATTTCTTTTTGATAAATTGAAGTTTTATTATAATGTTATTATAATGTCCTTAAAGTGACAATTTTTATAAAATCTATGTTTTTCACTATTCACAAAAAAATCATCTTTTTTTTGAAAAATCAAAACAAATCACCATATGATATTTTTTTGGTCATCAATTAAAATTTGAAATTAATTTCTAAAAATTAAATCTATATTTTTTTATTAATTATGTGTTTAATAACACACCTAAACAAATATATGATCATTAGGCTAATGTTTATTTTGAAATAATGCCTTATGTACTATTGTCGAGTCTCCATTGTTATATTTGTTCCTCCGAAAAAATTTCATATTTGAAATTTCTAGTATTCCACATTAAGAATAGATGTTGTCTGTTCTTCATAATAAAATCATAATTTTCCCTTGTTGCATCTTATATTTTAGGATTTACCCCAAGTATCTTCACCAATCGAGTCCTCTAATTACACAACACTTCTCAAGTGTCAAAATTATAGAAAGCATCTTCACAGAAATATAAATCATGTTCCAATTATATTTTATTAGTGGTGATATAATGAATTTTTTATGGAATGCACGTCCTCAAAAAAGTTATGTTAAACACATCATAAAATTTTGAGAGGTGAGGTTTTATTTCTAAATAGCAAGTCACTACTCTAATTTATTCTAGTATTACAAAATTATTGATATAAATAGAAATTATTTTACCTTTATTATAAAACCATATAACTCCCTTAAAAGTATATAACTTTAATAAAACAAGATCTCATACCTAAAATTATAAATCCATCCATCACTTATCCATATTGATCATTTTTAACATGGAGATTGCTTGATATGATTCTGAATATTCTACACTTTACTCACTGTCTCCTCAAAATGATTTGGGGTTAAAATATTCCTTTCATAGAAATCATCCCTAAAAGTTATTGTATGAAATATTTTCCCATATAATACTTCATATGGTCCATTTTTAATTATTGAAAAGAATTTATTATTGTTTTGAATTTACAAACAGCTAAAAATTGATCCCACTTACCTTAAAAGTCAAGTGATAATAACCTAAATATGTCTTATATTGTTTTAATATTATTTTTTTACTATCCATATATATGATTATGATAATAATTTCTCAAATGTATCTTTGTTTCAAGACCATTTTAATGTGTTTTCAAGAATTATAATGTAATGATTAGGACATTATTATATGCAATTGAAAGAAGTTCACCATGATGTCCCCCAACATCATTAATATAGAGCTATGTGGGGCACTAAAGAGGTTTATGTACCCCTATAGGGATGAAATGTGCATATTTGGTTAAGAGATCTATAATAACCCATACACCATGATATGTAAAAACTATGTTATTATAAATTTGGAGACATCATAGACCCTTCATTGATGAAAAACTATATACATCAAAAATAAATATCTTCTAGATTTTAGAGTAAATATTAGTGCGTTAAACAATATATTCTATAAATATTAAAAAAATTATTTATATTATTCTAAGTATATTAACATAACACTTTTATAAGTCAACTTAGTTAATGGATATCTAATAAAATAAAATTTGGATCAAATATTTAATATTAATCTATCAATATAATGAAACTAAATACCTCTATAATATTTATTGGTAGTGGAAATTCCTTGAAAAAAATTTGATTTAGTGGATCAACCAATATTCTACCCTTAGAGATAACATGACCCAACAAAAAAACATCTAAAATAAATAAATAATCATTTCTAAATTTTCTATATACATGATTTTATATAAGAGTCTTAATAATGATTAGCAAATGAATCCTATGATATTTATAAATTCTAGATTATATCAAGGAAACTTCAATAAATACCATAATGGAATTATTCAGTAAATTTTTGAATACACATTTCATATATTCCATAAAAATAGAGGGCGAATTAGTCAATATAAAAGGGAATTTATATAAATTCATAATGTCTATAAACATTATGGAATACCATAATTAGAATATTTTATATCCTTAAACACAATTGATGATATACAAAATGAGCATAATATTTTAAAAATATTGAGATCTTGGAAGTTGATCAAACTAGTAATCAATATAGGGAATATTGTGATTTTTCATTATTTTAATGACATTAAATTACATATAATCTATGAAAAAATTCATAGAACCATCTTTAATCATAATAAAATAAATGGGGATCACTAGGGTAAAACAATAGAGAGTGTAAATTGGTTACCATGTAACTCATATAATTATTTCTTTAGTTCCACTAATTTTAACATGGTCATCTTTTAAAGAGTATTCGATATAGGTTTTTCATTAGGGATTAGATAATTTTTAAAATAAACATCAAAACTAGGTCAATGTTTTGGAATATATTTATGAAACCATTCAATATTGTCCAAAACAATATTTGTATTATATTTTCCAAGGATAAATTTCTCATTCATAGTTTGTGTCTTCTCTTATTCTATAATAATTTCATTCAGGAGATATATTGGAGGTGGATCCAAAAAAGATTCATATTTTGTAGTATCACCTATGGTTAGAAGGTATTTCATATCTCTGTTTTTAATAATAAGCCCTCTATATTGAAATAAAAATTAAGGAATTACAATTTTATGTTATATTCATAACAATGATTACTTAAAATTTAAACAAAGTATAATAATCAACTATTAAAATAGGGTATGTCTAGGTGTCATATTGGGGATTGAATGACATGTACTTATTGTAATAATAATTCCACTAATATTCATGATTTAAAACTCATTTATTAATACATTACTAAAATATCTAATTTTTTTTAGAAAACATGAAAGATTTAAAAGTGTGAAAATATCAAAAATTAAATAAATCCTTTACTGAAGCTGTAGTTATTATCAAATTACCTTCCGCCACATTTTTAGGAACTTTAACCATAGGGATATTAATCTAATAATATTTATATTCTCCCCTTATACTCTTTAATGAGAGGTTTTCTTATTTCATTACACATTAGTTTTAAAAGTTCCCTATATCTTTATTGGTGATGCACGAGATAGTAGTGGTTTATTTATTTCCCTTAGATTCATGAGCCATATGGCCCTTTTTTCTACACATAAAATAAAATCTTATTCCCATTAAAGAATAACCTTGTTGATTATTCCAAAAATTATCATTTTTGGGAAATACCATCTCCCATTTCTTATTCATTAACACATTTATTTTTTATTGGGTTCAATCAACCTCTTATATTCTTGATTTACCTTGAAAATATAAATTCTGGAGAATTATTTCACTGTTTTGATGGCACATAATAAAATATTATCAATTGATGAAAATGTTTTAGAAAATAGTTCTATTTGGATACATTGATTTAGAGAATCAAAAAAACAATCGATATTTCTTTGTATATTTTGTATAGAGTTTGTTGAATGTTTGGAAAATCATGTAAATTTATACCCATACTCTAAAACACCTTATCTTTATTTTTATTTGATGTGAGGTACTTTCTCTCCATTTTATATAATTACTTTAGAGAAAAATATTTCTTAAATAATATCTCATTAAAAGTTCTCAATTTCAAAATTTACATTTCATCGACCTCACTATTGTTCTAGAAAAATGACCACCATTGATCAATATATCCCTTCAGACAATATTCTACTAGAATAACATTTTCCCTTTCATTACATCCCAACTAAAAATATATATTTTTGAGTGAATTCTTTCATTATTAAGAAAGAAGTTGATTAGTAGATTCTTTAAAATATGGATACTTATATCACATTAAGTGAAACAAAATTGGGGAATCAAGATATGGTACAATTGGATTCTCCATACGGGTAATGATATTCATTTTATATTGAGTCATTTTCCCTAATATGGCTAAGATATTCTTATCTCCTACAATATCTATATTGGATTGTCCAGTAACTCATTCCCTATATTGATTTTGAGTTTTAATTTCCTTCCATTAAGCAGGATCAACATCTAAATAGTAGAAAACACTCTGTTATCTGATAATCATCATAAATATTGAGATAGAAATGAAAAATATTTCTAATTGTGAAATTTATCAAATAATATATATTATTATAATAATTTTATTGTTAGAATGTTTATTTAAAATATAGTTCCCAAGGTTCCAAATAAAATTTATTTGATACCAATTAAAATGACCATAACTCTAGTAAACTATTTAGGATGTTTAGATTATTAGTTTGGTAGAATATACTGGGGATCATACTGCATATGGCCAATCATTATAACCTTCTTGGAAAACTAGATAAATTCTTGATTCCCATATTAAATTGAAATTATAGAAACGTAGAATAAGAAATATTATTTTCCTCTTGAAGTAATTTAAAACATCTTAATTAACATCCTTGGTAAAGGGGAATAAATGTAGGGTGATCTCAAACTCTTAGTAAAGTTTATTTATAGTGGGAGCTATCATGAGTAAACAAGGCATAATTAATATTGTATAGCTTACAATTAGAACACATGACATTGAATCAAAAACTAGAGTTCAATACCCAACCATGGATAATATCAACATATAAATAACATGAATATTTTAAACTAAATTCTCAATAAATTAAATGCATAAATCCCAATATTCATGATCTTTCCATGAGTTCCTCGACCATGATATCCTGATTCTTACCATAAAGGTCATGGACAAGGCAATCTGAATAAATGGGATAATGCAGAATAAATAAGCTTATAATATGACATGACTAGTATTTTTTCCCATGAAGAAAATTGATGCATCTAGGGGATTTATATAACTAGGAACCAACTATCACATATATCTCCATTTCATTTAATATATATTTAATAGTTAATGAAATTCATTGTCAAAATGTCTAATAAGTAATCATTTATTTGTATTGAATCAAGAATATGAAATATTTTACCTGGGCTTGAAATAAAATTCATTAATTAATTCCATATATAGAAGTGATATATAGTTGAGAAAACATATATGTGGTGGAAATTATTTTATATAAATCCATGATACTTAAAATAAGTACATAGAAGATTATATAATGTCAAATAATCTAACACCCCAAAATTTTAATTATGGAAAATTATGTTTGATACTGTGTCTGACACACAAAAGGAATCTTATAAGAAAAAATAACATCCAGATCCAGTATGGTATATTTATTTTCTTTTTAAAATCCCATCTCTCTGATATCTTGTCATGCATGCAACACCAGGTTTAAATGAAAGATGTTGCTCAATTAAAATATTATTATTTAAACACGACCATTGTAACTTAGCCCTTATGTCGGTTTGTATGAATATGAATAACAAAATTATTAAAATTATATGTTTTTAAAATGTATATAATAAATTCCATGGTTTTATAGATTGAATAGAAATAAAACAAGAATCATTTTAAGGAAAAAATGTTTTCTGAATAATTGTATTTTTCTAAAATTAGAATTAATCGCTAATTTCATACAGAATGTAAAATTGAAAATTAAAAATATTAAAAAATTTACTTGAAAAAATATAAGTCATTTTGGAAATAAAAATTTAAAAATTATCTTTGGGTGATATTTTTAGAATTCTCCAAATTGATTACTTTTTTTATGAGTAGTGAAAATACTGATTTTTATTGAAAACTAACTTTTCATATAAGTATATTAAAAAGGAAAATTATTAATATTTTTTGGTTAATAAAGTAAATTTAATTAAATTATATTAAAATTTATCTAATTTATGTAATTCAAATAAATTTAATACTGATTTATGATATAACAACATTTTTAACATGTGGAAGTTTTTCTTTGAAAACCCTGCTTTTTGACAAACCCAAGGAATAATTTTAAATTAAATTCTACAAATTTTATGAAATAATTTATTAAAATTATATTAAATATTTTGAATCAGAATAATTTATATTATATAATATGATTGACTTAATTTTTTTCCATAATGAATAATGAAAATAGTAAATGCTAAATAATACTATTAAGCTTAAAACCTGTTTATTGAGGAAATTAAACTAAGATTATAAGAGTTTAAAATGTCCATAAATTTTCAAAATCCAGTTATATGGATATATTTAGACCATATCATTACTATATTTTGATAATGACCCAATTAGGATACACTTTTCTTGTAAAAAACATAGGAACTTTTTATTCTTTTCAAAAAATTCCAGGAGTGTTCTCTCTCCCAAATTAAAAATGCCACCCCACTCCTATCTAATTCATACTTATTAAACAATTTGGTTTGGGAAAAAAATGACCAAATACATTACTTAATCTCAAAAAAAATTATACATTCCTTTTTTTATCATAAATCCAACCTAAGAAGGATTTTTGTGCAATCCTAAAGAAGTTTTCTAAAGAATAGGTAAAATTCTTAAACGAGCATTTTTTATTTACTTTTAAAGCACATAAAATATTATTAAATCATGTTAATATTAAAAAATAGCATAAATTAATATAATGATATGTTTTATGTGAATAAAACCACCTATATATATGTTCTCTTCCATCAAATGGGAAACAAAATTGCCAATCCTGTGTACGGTGGTCTATCGCCTCACAAACTGATGTAATTCGTTTTCCATCACCACCTCTAAAGGTTGGATATAATGATGGATTTGAAATATTATTAAGATATTAAATAAATTAATATAATTATTTAAGTATAATTTATCATGTATCTTTTCACCTTCCAACCTATTGGAAAATAATAATGAAGCTCATGTGTATAAAAGACTATCAGCCCGCGAATCGACGTGAAATATTTTTACAATTTTAGTTTTACATGGATTGTATAAATGATATATTAAATAAATATATATGTATGTATTATATTTTTAAAATATTTATAACTCTAGAAGAATTATATCACATATTACTTCTTACATTCCACTCCTTGGGGGATATGATTACATCACTTGTGTGTACAGAGAACTACTGCCTCATGAAGTGATGTAACTCTTTTTTAATTAATGATTTTCAAGGAGGGTAATTAAGATTAATTATATAAATATATATATATATACGTGCTTGATATATTTTAAATAATAAGGACTCCCATATTTTTATATATTATTTACCTTCATTTTATTCTATCTGTTGAAAAAATGAAAAAAATGTTTATGCATACTTACAACTTAGCATCTCCACGAATGGTGTAATCTATTTTATATATCTAGAATATATAGATTACTAAAAATAAATATATAATAAATATATATGATATTTAAATCATATTTAACATTTCATAGATGATGTAACTATAATCAAAGTAAAATGTCCAAAATTACTAAACCAAAACATATATGAAAAAAAATAAATTATCACCAGAAATAATGCTTTTAACAAATAATTACTAATCAATGAGTCATTATAGAATATATTTAAATCATATATTAAATGATATATTTTAATATGATTATTTAATATATTTATAATGCAAATATATATTTTTATAATTTATTATTTGAACATATATTAATGATGTTGGACATGAGGTAAGGGTTTCTTGTCACAATTTTAGTTGTGTGTGACTCATGGTATAATCAACACTTATTTCATTTATGTGATATTTATAATTCTAAATTTATATGATATATAAGAAATCTATTTGTATTCATGGTATTTAAATTTTCATTTTATGTAAATTCATTTATGTGGGATATGAATAAAATGGTAACAAATTGGTAAGAGTTTATCGCACAATATCATTAGTATTGAGTATTGTTTATCATTAGGTCTCCTCTTGGAGAATTATTAGGTATTATTATCATAAGACTAATATATTTACAAATACTTTGGTTTTTGAGTAAATTTTAATGTAATAGTACCATTTTACCCACTGTAAATTAAAATTATTGAGAAAATGTTTTTATGAAAATACAAAATTATTTTTATTTTATGAAACAATTATTTTTCGTTGACATCCATGTTTTCTAAAAATCTTTTTAAAATTCTCAAAATGATTCTTTAAAGACATATTTACTCATTTATGAATTTTTCTATTTTTATGAAAATTTGTATCAATTTTTTCAAATAAGGATAGTTTTGGTTATACCGAAATGCAAAAGGAATCTTTGTTTTAACATATATGACTTGAATGAAATTTCCCTCCATCAAGACTAAAAATGTATTAAAATTTTCATAATAAGTAAAAAAGTAAAATTTCAATGAATATTATTTTAAAAATATTAATTTATATTTTATTTAAGAAAAATAAAGTGAAAAGGTTAATTTCACCAAAACAATTAATGAAATTTTTATGGTATTTATATTCATTAACATCATCAACTATTTATTGTTATTAATTTTAAATGGAGATTTATTTTGTATTGATATTATTTTTATTATTTCATTGGGTGTTTTATAATCTGTTTGATTGAGGATGTAAAATTGTATTACCATTCACCATATTACTCTGGATGGTTTATGACAATGTTCTTTTGACTAGGGTAATAATTAACACTTCATATGTTATTTTTTCAATATGAGTAATTTTATTATTAGGTTTCACACCTAAAATATGATGAATTAATTAGACTTATTAAGTGACAGGTAGTTACTAGTTATAGATTTCCCCTTTATTCACCAAATGACATCATGAGATAAATCCATTAGAATAATTAAATAGGTTTATACCAATAGTTTTAAACTGTCTTTTAGAAGGCCATGGAAGTATGTATCAAATTTCTAACATTATGCATAAATCACTATAAGATATGTTATTGATATCCATGTGACTATTTGATTTTTTAGAATATCCATGGATAATTTTCACATTCATGTAATTATTTATATGGTTTTTGACCATCATTTATTACTAATATATTATACTCATGTTATTTCTTAAATTCAAGGTGTTTCAGTTATTTAACTTGAAATATTGATTATTATTATTTAATAAAGAAATATTCCACTATACACTTACCCTTACTGAACATCATATTTTACCCCTTTATTATAGAATAATTTTTTTAGTATACTATGTTTTTTTATGATTGATATCCATGGATATTTTAAGGGGAATAATCAAGTTCTATAAGAAAACAAAAAAAATATTTTTTTAAATTTAATGGGGATTTTCATGTATGTATATAATTTAAGAGACTAAAAAATCATTCATTATTTTGGGATGTGATTTCTTGTATCTAGATCCAATGTAATAAATTATTCACCGATTATTTGTTATTGGAATTGAGGTATTTGTAGTTAGTATCATAGAAAGCTTATTTTAAACCTTGTGAAATTGATTTTGAAGTACATAGATTATAGAACAAAACCCTTTGAAATAATTAGATGATATGTATAGTATAAAATCCTAAAATTTTTGTAGGTTAGAGATTTTTTGTTTTAACTAGATACATATCATTGTTTAGATACTAAAAGTGGATGTAGTTCTATCACAGATGCACCAAAGGTTAATATGTATTAAAAAGGAATGCCATAATTAACTCTAGAATTACCTTTTCTATGTAATTAGGCCTTACTACGCACTTGGTTTGAAAATTACAGGGGATAATCTTATGGAAATTCAAATTGTCTATACAAAACATTATAAAGGATTTTAAAATATTTTATGATTTGAAAACATTCCTAAATAATCTATTTTTATGATTATTGGATTAGACATGTATAAAATTTTCAATTGACAAATCCTGTAACAATATATTATGTTCCATATTGTTATGATCTAATATACGATATTGCAATATTAAGAAATTGTGCCTAGAGAACCGAATGGGTACCATATTAATGAAAATAATCCATTTAAGCATTTACCTCTAGGGAATGATATTGAATCTATAGATGGAAATTATGCTAGAACTGATCAAATTATAACCATATTGGGGGCTCTGACCATGTTATGAGAAATAACCTTTCCCATAAAGGGAATCCTACAAATCTACAACATAGGACAACAATTTTATATTGATTTATTCATCATAAACCTCTATCATTTAATCAGAATACAAATCCAATTGTATTTAAGAAATGGATATATTATATAGATAAGATATTTCTTGCCTCAGGATGTAATGAAAGGGAGAGAAGTTTCATGGTGGTTTATCATATATTAGGAAATTCCAATAAATGGTGGTAATTGATTCAAAACACTATGTTTGAAGAAGAAATATAAAACATGGAATGAAAGGATTTTAGGGTACCCTTCTTGGGAAATTATTTTCTTCATGTTAAACGAGCATTTATGAAGATAAAATTTATCACTATAAGTCAAAAGGAGGATAAAAATGTTGCTAAGTACGAGGGAAACATAATATGGTTAAAAAGGAATGCTAACTAATATATATGTAATCTATATAGAAATATTTATTGATTCATTGATGGTCTTAAACCAATCCTTCCAAGGGAAACAGTCTCCAAATCATTCTTATCTTATGAACAGATATCATAATGTGATATGAAGGGATGGAATGAAATCTTCATTTCTTACTTTTGGAAGCGAAGTAAGTGATGTTGATAATGATAGAGAAAAATACAGGTATAAATAATAATAGAATAAATGATTTCTCCCTTGTGATAATTGTGGAATGAAGAACATTGATACTTTGTTGAATGAAATGGGAGTTTTTTAAACTAATTGAGAGAAAGTCAATATTGATCATGATTTTAAGGGGATGAAAGTTGAAAATGATTAATGATTTAACTATAAAGAGATGGGGAACTATTAAAATGAATTCCCCAAGCATCCTGGGAATACATCTCAAATAAGCTAATAGTTCAAGGTCAATATTATGATATTAATAATTTTGATGTAAAATTATTACAGTTCATATGTATCTGGATTCAATAGTTATATTGTAGAATTATTTTTCATTGATATTCTCAAGAAATATAAGGATTGTACTAATGTGGTTTTTAATAAATATCTTAAGATAAATGTTGAATTGTACCAAGAAAAGTGATTATGTGGAATGTTGGTATTTTAATATATCATATGATTGGGTGAATTTAACCTTTAATACATTTCTAATAATGAGATAATGGATTTTGAGTTATATAAAGACATTAATGATATTGAAAAATTAAATCAAATAGTATTGATGTACTTGGAACTGATAATTATTTGACTACAATGTGGTTTATGTAATCATTTATGGAGTTTACAATGTTTTTTGGATTTAGTAAATATATGTAATATCATGTGATTTTATTTAAAAAATAAGGAGAAAAAAGTTATTTTGGAAGAATCCATGTTCTCATTATGGTTTTATGACGATCAAGGTATTAAAATAATTCTAATGTGAAATTAAGGGCCAATTTATATTGTATGGGGAATATAATATTGACATAGTGACATTCCTTCTATTTTTTTAAAGTTAAAATTGATCATAAATATTTTGGATGGTTGTTAAGTTTAATCATTTAGGAAGTGGATTTTGTTGAATTTTGGGAGTTACTAGTGTGTTATTAATGATTAATATACTGTATTGGATAACTTATCCTTACCATATTGATTTTTGTGAAAATATTAGGAACAATTTTTATTCCATTATAGATTATGTGATATGTTAGGGTTTGATTTTAGTTCTCTAGGAAAGAGGAATTCATATTGAGTACTCATCATTTGGAGAAATAATTGAGATTTGTTGTAAATTGGTTAAAGGATGAAATTCTACTTGTCGTGTAACAAAATTTCATTATTTTTTCAATATAGATAGTAAAGTAATTCGTTAACTCTAGAAAAAGGATATTTAAATAAAAACAATTTATATTAATATATTCATTTATATTGAACTGGAGAAATTTTTATCCATAAATTATTTATGGATTTATAGCCATCAAATTTTATATATCATTAACTTTCTTGTGATCAATGATCTCTATCTCTCTCTAGAATTATTAATTCTATTATTCCATATCCGTATCATTACTTTTAACAATGATTCTCTTATTTGGAAACCTAGTTATGAGTTATTCTAGATGAGCTCCATATTTTCATTTCCCTCTTTTAGAGAAGATTTTTATTAACCCCTATTATAATGGGGTTACAAAAAATGGTAATATAAAATTTCCAACCCTTGATTACTATGATGATGATTAAATTACAAAGAAAAAATTTATTTAAGGGGGAAGAATATAAAAACCCAATATTTTAAGAGAGGAAAATAAAACATGACAGAGTATATAACAAAAAACCTATATTATAAGAGAATTTCACACCCTAGGATTGAATGAAAATTTTCATTTTAAAAAAATTCAACCCCTCTAAAATATTAGTTGCATGAAACATATAGTTTAAATGAAACATGATACCGCATTAAAAAATTATAAATGATCATTATAACATAATAATAAATAGGTGGGTATGAATAAGACTAATTATATTATGAAAATTATATGGTCTAAAGAATTATAAAACAATTTGAATGTTTATCTATTGATTATAAATAAAATAAGAATCATTTGAAAGAAAAACTATTGTTTAAAAAAATGTATTTTTCTTAAAGGTGGGTTAGTTGCACTTTTCTCAAATAATTTAAACTATTTTTTCCAATTTTAAAAAATTTAATTTAAATAAATAACACTAATTTTTAATCCTATATGTCTAAATTATATTTTGGTGATTTTTTGATAATTTTATTGATATATATTTTTATGAATACTATAAAATACCGTTTTTATTAAAATATAAATTTTCATTTACATTATTTACAAAGAAAAAGTATATTTTAAATTGATTGAAAAATAAATTATTTAAATTATATTAATATTTATCTAAATTAGGCTATTTAAATAAATTAGATATTTAATGATGATATAAAATCTTATTTAAATTTAGAATATTTGTATTTGGAAAAAATATTTTTTCCTCGTTTTTATAGTTTTAATTTGAAATTGAATTCTAATAATTAATTAAATAGAATTTGAAAAATGTATTAAATATTTTTAATCATCACAATTTATATTATATAATATGGTCATGATTTTTTTACCATAACTAATAGTGAAACAATTAAAATTAATTACCAAGGTTACAGTTAAAATGAATTTATAGGTGGGGTTAAACTTAGAAGATAAGGGTTAAAAAGGAAAAAAAGATTAAAAAATCTAATTTTACAGACATATTTATAACATACCACCAATAAGGTTCTACAATGACCCATTTTGGATATTTTTGGCATGTATAAAATATAGAAACACATTATTATTTTTAAAAAGTCCATTTGTGACCTCTCCCCCACTTATAAATGGCCACCCACACCCCTCTCCTCTTAGCACTTCTAAAACACTTTGGTTAAGAAAATAAATTCCCAATTAAAATCCTTAATCCAGAAATACATCATAAATTATTTTATTTATTTATAAATCAATCCATGGAATTATTTTGATACAAATATAAATATGTTTTCTGAAGAAGAGGTAATGTTCTTAAATATAAATTTTTATATTATTTCATGATTAAAATATAGAAAATATTATTAAATAATTTTAATATAATTAAAAAATCATTGCCCATTTATAGAGATTTTATTATTTTAATTTAATAATATATATCCCAATCCTCTTTTATTAAATGGGAAAGGAAATCATCAATTGTTTGTATAGAGGACTAAAAACCCTATGAACTAAAGTAGTTCATTTTCCATCATAACCTATTGTGGTTGGATATAATTATATATTCAACATCTTTTGATGATATTTATGAAATTAGTATACTTATATTATTATAATATCATATATCACACCATTCCTTCGAACTTATTAGAAAATAATAGCGTCGTTCATTTGTATGATATACTACCACCTCACAAACAAATGCGAAGTGTTTTCCCCATTACCATTTTAATTAGGTGGTAAAACCGATAGAACAAAGGTATATATATATATGATGTTTTTAACATAATTATTTATATTTAATTATTATATCACATATAATTTCTTACGTTCAATTCTGTTTGGGATACTGTATTGTCGATCGTGTGTACAACAGACTACCACCTAAGAACCCGAGGCGACTCATATTTCACTAACTATTTACATGGAAGGTAATACATATAAATTAAATTAATATATGCAGAATATATGAAATAATAATGAGTCTATAAATGTGAAATATTTTTTACCTTTCTTTCATTCCATCCATTGAGAAAATAGGTAACAATATTCATCGGTATGTACGACATACCATCTTCAAAAATGGTGTAAACCATTATCTCTCTCTAAAGTTTATAGATTACTATAAATACATATATAATTATTATCTATTATATATAACTCATGGTTATCATTATAGAGACAATTTAACCATTATCAATGTAAAATTTCCAACATTACCAAACAAAAAACACATGAAAAATGGAAGCAATTGTCACCCAAAATAATCATTTTAACAAATAATTGCCAATAAACATGTAATAAATGACAAGAAGTTAATAATATAAGGATTGATATATATGATTAATGTTATTTTATATATTAATAATCAAACTATATTCATTATACATAGTTATTTGAACATGTGTGAAGGAAATTGGACCACATGTAAGGGTTTTCACAGTTCACTTTTACTTATGTAAGACATGTTCTATATTCACCACTAATTTATTTTATTTTGTATATATAATATCAATATGATAAGTTATATTATGAATATATTTATATTAATGAAATTTAAATTTAAATTTTATGTTATTTATTTAATGGGGGTTATGATTCAAAAGTTACAAATGGGGTAAGGGTATATTTCACAGTCTCGTCATTATTCATGATTATTTATGTTTATGTATCTATTGGGGGAAATATTCTTTATTAAAATAATAAAACCAATTAATATCAATAAAATATGTCTATTAATGATGTTTATATTTAATATTACAATTTTCCACTATTTGGTAAATAAAACTATTAAAAAAAATGTTTATAGGATAAATGCAACATCATTTTTCTTATATATGGAAAATGACTTTTCTCCCAAATCCTTGTTTTCTAAAAATGTTTTCTAAAATTATATTAACATTATTAAAATTATTTATTAAACAAATATTTACCCATTTATGAAATATAATTTTTCTGAAATGAATCTTATTTTTTTCGAACAAAGCTCGTTTGGATTTTACCAAAAATATAAAGGAATCTTTTTAACATGTATGAAATAAATGGAATTTATTAACATCACAACAATAGATCTTTTAAATATTCAATTCTTGTTTTCAAATTTTCTTTTCAATGAAATTTATTTTTAAAATGTTTTGTGAACTTTTTGTTTTAAAAATAATTTTAAAGGGAAAAGATTATTTTCATAAAAAAATGTTTTAATGGAATCTTCGTGGTCTATATATTCATCAAAGTGCTAAATCATTTATAGTACATATAGTCCACTAAAGATATGCTATTTTAATATCATACTTATTAATTATTTGGAAGATTTATGATAATTTTTATGGAGTACATGCAATTTTATTACCAGTAACCATATTATTCGACAGGGTTTATGATTATGTTTACTTGACTGGTGTAAGTATTAAAATTAATTATGTTTGTTTTTAAATAATAATGTTTATGTTGATTTTTTTTCAACCCATTAATATAATTAATGAATTGGGATTATTAAGTGAAGGTTGGGGCCTATTTATATATAACCCCTTGATGCATTAACATGCCACATGTAAAAAATTAGTTGGCCTAAATAAATGGGATTCTATCCAAGTTTTCAATATTCTTGTGAATGATCATAATAATATGTTTTAAATGTCTAACATTATGAATTTCCTCATTATTTGATTTTTTATTTATGTCCATGTGATTATTGTATTAGTTATAATTTCCATAGATACATTTCAAGCTCATGTGATTATTTATATGGATTTATTTTACCATTAATTATTCTTGTCATATTATGCTCATCTTAATATTTAAATGGAATTTGTTTTAGTTATTTTTTGATATGTGATTATTTTTATTTATTAATAATATATTCTTCTGTACACTTACCCTAACTATGTATCTTATCTCACCCCTTTTTTAAAGTTTATTTTCCCCATGATACTAGGAAGTGTTTTAGGATTGAAAAATTGATATATGCTAAAGGGAATAATGGTGTTTTCAATGAAAAACATTGTGTATTTTATGTTTTAAAAAGTAATATGTATTTTAGGTATGTATTTAATTTTCCAAGATTACTAATCTATTTCTTAATTTATTATGTGATTTATTGTATCATGTTTCTATTTAATAAAGTAGTCACTATATCCTTGCCTCTAGGGTTAGGGTCTTTATAGATTAAGTGATGGAGAGTAATAGGGAATGTGATATTGAGATAGTTAATAATAAAAAATATAATAAAATATTATTTAATTTTATACGACCAAAAATATATTAAAAAGAATATATTTTAGTTAAACCACAAATTTTAGAGATTTAAATTAAAATATAATCAAGAAATTAGAAATAACATCCCAGTAAATTTTCTTAAGAACAGTATAATAAATCACCTTCAAAATTATTTTAATTTCTTTTAGAAAACAATACCCCTTAGTTTTGAGAAATTTTATATAAAAATTCAATTTAAAATGTTAATGTTTTATTATTTTAAGGAAAAACATTGATCATTTAAAATTAATCTTCAAGGAAAAGAATGGTTATGATGATGTGATTTTTATTCATGTGGTATGTATTGAAATATTAAAATAATTTCAATCTTTTTTCAAAATTATATGAAATGACTTACTTAGACACCCTTAAAAAATAATCTATTCCAAAAAATTTATAACATAGTTAAAGAGAAATTTTAGAAATTTTTTTTATAGTTATAAATTTCATCAAAAAAGTTTAAGAATATGGATATGGAAGAAAATAATCTGAATTTCATATAATAAATAGGGTCTATATCCCACATATTTAACATAAATGATGTTTATTAATAAACCATGTGATAAAATTTAAAATAATAATGTTAAAGTTAAACTTAAAATAATGAAAATAAAATATATGAGTTATAAGAGTATATGATCAAATAATTTTACCAAATAAAATACAAACATAAATAATCTCGAAATTAAATGAGATTGTAGCTGAAACACCTTACATGGGTCTTTGATTATTCATACATGTTTTATCCACATGAATAATGAATTTTAATTTATTAAATAATTTCTTAATAATTTCATTCAATTATATTACATTTGATGGTAATTTTATAACAATTTAAAATCCATTCATTTAATAATTACTACTTACATAGACCATTGGATATTGTTCAATTAATTTATATAAAATTACAACAGAATAAAGTATGTGGATAAAGGAGTGAGGAAATTGTACCATTATATATATAAATTTAAAAACTTCATGAATATAATAATTATTCTTCATATACAATTTTAAAATCATCCATGCATGCTGGTAATAGAATAATGAATCACATCACTAAGGGGAGGTTATAGTCCACATGTACGCAAAATTCAAAATATCATTTTCCCATGGATATAAAGGATTGAAGGTAATTGTTTTCTCATATTTCAATAGGAATAATTATTTCATAAATTTATTTATTTATAATTAATTCATTATTTATATCCAACCATGTAAATAAGCAATGAAAAATGAATTTCACCATTATGTGGAGATGATATGCAATATGTTTTCCAAAGCGATGTTTTTATTTTCCATAGGATGGTAGAAAGATGTAAAATCAATAAAATATTAACATAAAAAAGTAATATAACGGTTAATATATTGATTTAAATGTTTCAATATGGTTATTGAATACTTTTAGGCATATTAATATGAAATGAACGTGAAAAATCATAGAAAGAACAAATACATCTTCTTTTGGTAACCTCATCTGGATAACACCTTAATCCATCTGGAAATGACCTTTTGGTTAGGCAAGGGACTCTAGGACTTGTAGATAGATTCTTTTAAGGTATTTGAGTATGTCTTAGTTGACATAATTGGATCAAGTAGTTTGAATAATAGATGACAGGGTGTTCCCTTTTATATGTCTTGTGGGTGGACATCTCTCATCACTGACATCCATAATATAAAAATCATAAAAAAATTATTCTAAATGAAAATAATCCCATATGATGAGAAATTCCATTTAGTATTGGTACCTAATAATTAAATTCTCCAATAATATAATAATAGTCAGCATCTAATCATTTTTCTTTATGTATCAAATAAAGTTAACTATGAGTAATTTTCACGAAATATAATAACATAAACTCTTACTCCTATTTCACCTTAAAATTCAAATTGACAAAGACAATCATCAATTTCTATTCATCACTACACTCCATAAATACTTTTGCATCCATATTCCTACTAGGATTTCTAGTGATAACATTTTCTTTTCGAGGGTTATAGGTAAGGTCAAAATAAAAATTCTAAATGAATTTAACAGTTAATGAACACTAATATAGTAACATTGAGAGTGTGTTTACATTATTATATTATTATAATATGAAAGGGATCGTACCATGTAACATAAATTAGTTTATATTTATTGGGATACTAGATATATGCTTCATTCCCATATTTCTTTGGGAATATAAAAACATAGAAAAAGAATCATTATTTTACCCCTTAAATCATTAAATATTTTCATCCTTACATATTAGGAAAAGGAAAAAATAATGGTTGAACTCATATTCTCAGTAAGGGTTACATACAATTAATGATATCATGAGTAAATAAAGGATAATTAATTTGGTAGAGTGGATAATCAAAACACATTAAATTGAATCAAAACACATGTTCAATGTATATCCATATATAATATTAAGATATGAATCACAAGGCTAATGGAATCCAGATTCGCAATAATGGAAATTGGAAAATCTTGACATTCCTGATCATACCATTAATGTCTTTTCCAAATGGAATGTCTACTGGTTTTTCACATGAGTCTAATAAACACATCGATTGTATATCAATTACTAGTGCACACCCATCACTTTTATAACTAATTAATTCATCATATTTTTTTTAAGAATATAATTCATTCTAAAAATTCCTTAAAAATATATATTTATCTTTATTGATTTAAGAATAGGAATATTTTCCAAATCAGTGAAAAAACATTCATAATAGACATCCTTCAACTGATACCATAAATATAAATGGTATATGGTTGAGACAACATTAATTTTTTATAACTGATGAAATATGGAGATAGTGGGGAATATAATTTCCATTTAAATGATAGATGGTGATAGGGGATGTGATCATGAAAATGTTAAAGAAAAAAACATAAACTAGTAAAGATTAAAATAAGATAATAAATTCATCCGATATGAAGGATTCTTAGTAAAACCAATCATTTCAAAAATAGAAAATAAAATATAAGACAATCATTAAGAATAACATCCTTGTAAATATTTAATATAATGAGGTTAAAAATCACATTCAATTTTTTTATTCAAATGTGATATAATGTCCTTTTCATTAGATAAAATTTTAAATAACAATTCCTAAATTGCTAAGGAATTAATTTTCACTGAAAATAACCATGGAAAATTTTAAAGGATGCTTCAAATTAAAGATCTAACGAAACATTAGGAAGTGTTGTTCTTGTCATATATGACAAAAGAGAACATTATTTACACAATATTATAATATGTCATGAAAATTAATAGTTTAAAAATAATTAAAAATATTACTTTTAAAAATATTTAAAAGGTAGTAAAAATTAAATTTTCGATATATTTCATATATAACTAAAAAACTACATAAAATAATTTAAATAACAGGGATACAAAAGAGAAATAAAACTGACTAAAACTAATAAATAAGGTCAACATGACTTAAATGTATCCTAGATTATGAATATTAATAAAATAAGATAATTATGAAAAATAAAAAATTAAATCCAAAAAACTAAATTGATTAGAAATATATAGATGGGTTCAAGAGATTAAGATTATATAATTTCCTAATGAAAGTCATAGTATAAACAATACTGAAATTATATGATATTATAACCGAAATCCCATAACATGTATCTCATCTTAGTAAAATGTGTTTGAACCTCATATATAATTAATTTAAAATTTTTACATACTTTATAATGACACTTTTCATCTATATTAAAAATTATAATGTTCTTTTATGATAATTTTATATCAATTCATTGAATAGTTCTTGCTTACATGAAGTTGTTAAGGTTGTTTAGTTAGATTCTCCAAAATCACTTCAGTATATTGTTAATGATTTGATGTTTTATTAAACATGCACATCATCTAAAAATGTTCATAATTTCATCAATATAATATTTTTTATTTGATAAAATTTTAAAATCTTCTATGATTAGTGGTAATTAAAAAATGAATTACATCACTTCGGGGATGTGGTAGTCCACCTGTACGCATGAGAAATGATATTACTTTTGAATGGATAAGAGTGTAAAAATATAGATGATATATTATATTTTAAAAATAACAAAATTTAGATTAATTTAATATATTCAAATTAATTATTCCAATAAAACCATCAAATTTTAGCGACGATGAAAAATGAAATACATTATTATGTGGAGAAGGTAGGTCATACGTTTGCACAAGTGATGTTTCTATATTATAAATGATAAAAAGGACATAGAAAATAGATATAAAATAAATATAAAATATATGATTATGGTGAATATAATTAATTAACTATTTAAAATGTTTGTTGAACGGTTTTCAGGGGTTAAAGTAGAATGTAACTTGAATAAGTCTAGTAAGGTAACATATATCTTATTTAGGTAACCACATTAGGAATACACATCAATCCATATTAAAGTGTTCTTTAAGAAAGACCAAAACCTCTGGGACATGGTATTGGATATTGAGAATAAATTTGGCTAGTGATTTTTTGAGCTAAGGGGCTCAATAAGTGTAGATAAGAGAGGAGACTGAGTTCTTTTTTATAAGTGGCTTGGGTGGAAAACATGTGAATTATTGAAAAATTATTATTGAATATATGTATTACTCAATTCAAGTCAATAATTTATTTTTTCCATATATTCTAATATAATAAGGGAAAATTTGATAGAAACACATCAATTTTCATTTAATAATTTTTTATCTTGAATCCATATCCCTTTATTTCTAATCTTTTAAACTTATCTTACCCTTAATAGAAGTGATAAATATTTTCCATGGTTCTCATTTATTATGATGAGAAATTAAATAGATATCATTACCTCATATTAATTATGATAATTTCAAATTTATAATTCATTTTAGAAGATTTAATTTCAAGAATTTTTAATCATTTATCTTAATAAATTTAAAAAAAACAAACACAATTTTTAGAGAAATGTTTTGTTTTAGAATAAAAATGATTTTATAGAAAAATTATATATAGTTCTGATAAAAATGGAATTAATTTTACTATTTTAAATAAAAGTAAAATTAATTTTCTACAAAAAATTTCCATAAAATAATGGAACTGTATAAATATTTTATTAATAGAGAATAACAATTTTTTTTATTTTATAAAAAGATTATATTTAATTAAAAACTATTAAGAATAGTTTTACAAGTTAAAAATTAATTTTTTCTCGAATGATGTTACTTAATAAATATATATTTTTTCAATAATTTCTTTTTGATAAATTTAAGTTTTATTATAATGTTATTATAAGGTCCTTAAAGTGACAATTTTTATAAAATCTATGTTTTTCACTATTCACAAAAAAATCATCTGTTTTTTTTTGAAAAATCAAAACAAATCCCCATATGATATTTTTTTGGTCATCAATTAAAATTTGAAATTAATTTCTAAAAATTAAATCTATATTTTTTATTAATTATGGTTTTAATAACACACTTAAACAAATATATGATCATTAGTCTATTGTTTCTTTTGAAATAATGCCTTACGTACTATTGTCGAGTCTCCATTGTTATATTTTTTCCTCCTAAAAAATTTCATATTTGAAATTTCTAGTATTACACATTAAGAATAGATATTGTCTGTTCTTCATAATAAAGTCATCTTGTTCCCTTGTTGCATCTTATATTTTAGGATTTACCCCAAGTATCTTCACCAATCGAGTCCTCTAATTACACAACACTTCTCAAGTGTCAAAATTATAGAAAGCATCTTCACAGAAATATAAATCATGTTCCAATTATATTTTATTAGTGGTGATATAATGAATATTTTATGGAATGCACGTCCTCAAAAAAGTTATGTTAAACACATCATAAAATTTTGAGAGGTGAGGTTTTATTTCTAAATAGTAAGTCACTACACTAATTTATTCTAGTATTACAAAATTATTGATATAAATAGAAATTATTTTACCTTTATTATAAAACCATATAACTCCCTTAAAAGTATATAACTTTAATAAAACAAGATCTCATACCTAAAATTATAAATCCATCCATCACTTATCCATATTGATCATTTTTAACATTGAGATTGCTTGATATGATTCTGAATATTATAAACTTTACTCACTGTCTCCTCAAAATGATTTGGGGATAAAATATTCCTTTCATAGAAATCATCCCTTAAAGTTATTTTATGAAATATTTTCCCATATAATACTTCATATGGTCCATTTTTAATTATTGAAAAGAATTTATTATGGTTTTGAATTTAAAAACAGCTAAAAATTGATCCCACTTACCTTAAAAGTCAAGTGATAATATCCTAAATATGTCTTATATTGTTTTAATATTCATTTTTGACTATCCATATATATGAGTATGATAATAATTTCTCAAATGTATCTTTGTTTCAAGACCATTTTAATGTGTTTTCAAGAATTATAATGTAATCATTAGGACATTATTATATGCAATTGAAATAAGTTCACCATGATGTCCCCCAACATCATTAATATAGAGCTATGTGGGGCACTAAAGAGGTTTATGTACCCCTATAGGGATGAAATGTGCATATTTGGTTAAGAGATCTATAATAACCCATACACCATGATATGTAAAAACTATGTCATTATAAATTTGGAGACATCATAGACCCTTTTTTGATGAAAAACTATATACATCAAAAATAAATATCTTCTAGATTTTAGAGTAAATATCAGTGCGTTAAACAATATATTCTATAAATATTAAAAAAAATATTTATATTATTCTAAATATATATTAACATAACACTTTTATAAGTCAACTTAGTTAATGGATATCTAATAAAATAAAATTTGGATCAAATATTTGATATTAATGTATCAATATAATGAAAATAAATACCTCTATAATATTTATTGGTAGTGGAAATTCCTTGAAAATTTTTTGATTTAGTGGATAAACCAATATTCTACCCTTAGAGATAACATGACCCAACAAAAAAACATCTAAAATAAATAAATAATCATTTCTAAATTTTCTATATACATGATTTTATATAAGAGTCTTAATAATGATTAGTAAATGAATCCTATGATATTTATAAATTTTAGATTATATCAAGGAAACATCAATAAATACCATAATGGAATTATTCAGTAAATTTTTGAATACACATTTCATATATTCCATAAAAATAGAGGGCGAATTAGTCAATATAATAGGGAATTTATATAAATTCATAATGTCGATAAACATTATGGAATACCATAATTAGAATATTTTATATCCTTAATCACAATTGATGATATACAAAATGAACATCATATTTTAAAAATATTGAGATCTTGGAAGTTGATCAAACTAGTCATCAATATAGGGAATATGGTGCTTTTTCATTATTTTAATGACATTAAATTACATATAATCTATGAAAAACCTCATAGAACCATCTTTAATTATAATAAAATAAATGGGGATCACTAGGGTAAAACAATAGAGAGTGTAAATTGGTTACCATGTAACTCATATAATTATTTCTTTAGTTCCACTAATTTTAACATGGTCATCTTTTAAAGAGTATTCGATAGAGGTTTTTCATTAGGGATTAGATAATTTGTAAAATAAACATCAAAACTAGGTCAATGTTTTGGAATATATTTAGGAAACCATTCAATATTGTCCAAAACAATATTTGTATTATGTTTTCCAAGGATAAATTTCTCATTCATAGTTTGTGTCTTCTCTTATTCTATAAGAATTTCATTCAGGAGATATATTGGAGGTGGATCCAAAAAAGATTCAAATTTTGTAGTATCCCCTATGGTTAGAAGGTATTTCACATCTCTGTTTTCAATAATAAGCCCTCTATATTGAAATAAAAATTAAGGAATTACAATTTTATGTTATATTCATGACAATGATTACCTAAAATTGAAACAAAGTATAATAATCACCTATTAAAATAGGGTATGTCTAGGTGTCATATTGGGGATTGAATGACATGTACTTTTTGTAATAAGAATTCCACTAATATTCATGATTTAAAACTCATTTATTAATACATTACTAAAATATCTAATTTTTTTAGAAAACATGAAAGATTTAAAAGTGTGAAAACATCAAAAATTAAATAAATCCTTTACTGAAGCTGTAGTTATTATCAAATTACCTTCCGCCACATTTTTAAGAACATTAACCATAGGGATATTAATCTAATAATATTTATATTCTCCCCTTATACTCTTTAATGAGAGGTTTTCTTATTTCATGACACATTAGTTTTAAAAGTTCCCTATATCTTTATTGGTGATGCACGAGATAGTAGTGGTTTATTTATTTCCCTTAGATTCATGAGCCATATGGCCCTTTTTTCTACACATAAAATAAAATCTTATTCCCATTAAATAATAACCTTGTTGATTATTCCAAAAATTATCATTTTTGGGAAATACTATCTCCCATTTCTTATTCATTAACACAATTATTTTTTATTGGGTTCAATCGACCTCTTATATTCTTGATTTACCTTGAAAATATAAATTCTGGAGAATTATTTCACTGTTTTGATGGCACATAAAAAAATATTATCAATTGATGAAAATGTTTTAGAAAATAGTTCTATTTGGATACATTGATTTAGAGAATAAAAAAACAATCGATATTTCTTTGTATATTTTGTATAGAGTTTGTTGAATGTTTGGATAATCATGTAAATTTATACCCATACTCTAAAACACCTTATCTTTATTTTTATTTGATGGGAGGAACTTTCTTTCCATTTTATATAATTACTTTAGAGAAAAGTATTTCTTAAATAATATCTCATTAAAAGTTCTCAATTTCAAACTTTACATTTCATCGACCTCGCTATTGTTCTAGAAAAATGACCACCATTGATCAATATATCCCTTCAGACAATATTCTACTAGAATAACATTTTCCATTTCATTACATCCCAACTAAAACTATATATTTTTGAGTGAATTATTTCATTATTAAGAAAGAAGTTTATTAGTAGATTCTTTAAAATATGGATACTTCTATCACATTAAGTGAAACAAAATAGGGGAATCAAGATATGGTACAATTGGATTCTCCATACGGGTAATGATATTCATTTTATCTTGAGTCATTTTCCCTAATATGGCTATGATATTCTTATCTCGTACAACATCTATATTGGATTGTCCAGTAACTCATTTCCTATATTGATTTTGAGTTTTAATTTCCTTCCATTAACCAGGATCAATATCTAAATAGTATAAAACACTCTGTTATCTGATAATCATCATAAATATTGAGATAGAAATGAAAAATCTTTCTAATTGTGAAATTTATCAAATAATATATATTATTATAATAATTTTATTGTTAGAATGTTTATTTAAAATATAGTTCCCAAGGTTCCAAATAAAATTTATTTGATACCAATTAAAATGACCATAAGTCTAGTAAACTATTTAGGATGTTTAGATTATTAGTTTGGTAGAATATAATGGGGATCATACTGCATATGGCCAATCATTATAACCATCTTGGAAAACTAGATAAATTCTTGATTCCCATATTAAATTGAAATTATAGAAACGTAGAATAAGAAATATTCTTTCACTCTTGATGTAATTTAAAACATCTTTATTAACATCCTTGGTAAAGGGGAATAAATGTAGGGTGATCTCAAACTCTTAGTAAGGGTTATTTATAGTGGGAGCTATCATGAGTAAACAAGTCATAATTAATATTGTATAGTTTACAATTAAAACAGATGACATTGAATCAAAAACTAGAGTTCAATACCCAACCATGGATAATATCAACATATAAATAACATGAATATTTTAAACTAAAATCTCAATAAATTAAATGCATAAATCCAAATATTCATGATCTTTCCATGAGGTCCTTGACCATGATATCCTGAATCTTACCATAAAGGTCATGGACAAGGAAATCTGAATAAATGGGATAATGCAGAATAAATAAGCTTATAATATGACATGACTAGTATTTTTTCCCATGAAGAACATTGATGCGTCTAGGGGATTTATATAACTAGGAACCACCTATCACATATATCTCCATTTAATTTAATATATATTTAATAGTTAATGAAATTCATTGTCAAAATGTCTAATAAGTAATCATTTATTTGTATTGAATCAAGAATATGAAATATTTTACCTGGGCTTGAAATAAAATTCATTAATTAATTCCATATATAGAAGTGATATATAGTTGAGAAAACATATATGTGGTGGAAATTATTTTATATAAATCCATGATACTTAAAATAAGTACATAGAAGATTATATAATGTCAAATAATCTAACACCCCAAAATTTTAATTATGGAAAATTATTTTTGATACTGTGTCTGACACAAAAAAGAAATCTTATAAGAAAAAATAACACCCAGATCCAGTATGGTATATTTATTTTCTTTTTAAAATCCCATCTCTCTGATATCTTTTCATGCATGCAACACCAGGTTTAAATGAAAGATGTTTCTCAATTAAAATATTATTATTTAAACACGACCATTTTAACTTAGACCTTATGTCGGTTTGTATGAATATGAATAACTAAATTATTAAAATTATATGTTTTTAAAATGTATAAAATAAATTCCATGGTCGTATAGATTGAATAGAAATAAAACAAGAATCAATTTAAGGAAAAAAATGTTTTCTGAATAATTGTATTTTTCTAAAATTAGAATTAATCACTCATTTCATGCAGAATGTAAAATTGAAAATTAAAAATATTAAAAAATTTACTTGAAAAAATATAAGTCATTTTGGAAATAAAAATTTAAAAATTATCTTTGGGTGATATTTTGAGAATTCTCCAAATTGATTACTTTTTTTATGAGTAGTGAAAATACTAATTTTTATTGAAAACTAACATTTCATATAAGTATATTAAAAAGGAAAATTATCTATATTTTTTGGTTAATAAAGTAAATTTAATTAAATTATATTAAAATTTATCTAATTTATGTAATTAAAATAAATTTAATACTGATTTATGATATAACAACATTTTTAACATGTGGAAGTTTTTCTTTGAAAACCCTGCTTTTTGACAAACCCAAAGAATAATTTTAAATTAAATTCTACAAATTTTATGAAATAATTTTTTAAAATTATATTGAATATTTTGAATCAGAATAATTTATATTATATAATATGGTTGACTTAATTTTTTTCTATAATGAATAATGAAAATAGTAAATGCTAAATAATACTATTAAGCTTAAAACCTGTTTATTGAGGAAATTAAACTAATATTATAAGAGTTTAAAATGTCCATAAATTTTCAAAATCCCATTATATGGATATATTTAGACAATATCATTACTAGATAATGATAATGACCCAATTAGGATACACTTTTCTTGTAAAAAACATAGGATCTTTTTATTCTTTTCAAAAAAATCCATGAGTGTTCTCTCTCCCAAATTAAAAATGCCACCCCACTCCTATCTAATTCATACTTATTAAACAATTTGGTTTGGGAAAAAAACGACCAAATACATTCCTTAATCTCAAAAAAAATTATACATTCTTTTTTTGATCATAAATCCAACCTAGGAAGGATTTTTGTACAATCCTAAAGAAGTTTTCTAAAGAATAGGTAAAATTCTTAAACGAGCATTTTTTATTTACTTTTAAAGCACATAAAATATTATTAAATCATGTTAATATTAAAAAATAGTATAAATTAATATAATGATATGTTTTATGTGAATAAAACCACCTATATATACGTTCTCTTCCATCAAATGGGAAACAAAATTGTCAATCCTGTGTACAGTGGTCTATCGCCTTAGAAACTGATGTAATTCGTTTTCCATCACCACCTCTAAAGGTTGGATATAATGATGGATTTGAAATATTATTATAATATTAAATAAATTAATATAATTATTTAATTATAATTTATCATATATATTTTCACCTTCCAACCTATTGGAAAATAATAATGCAGCTCATGTGTATAAAAGACTATCAGCTCGCGAATCGACGTGAAATATTTTTACAATTTTAGTTTTACATGGATTGTATAAATGATATATTAAATAAATATATATATATATATATGTATTATATTTTTAAAATATTTATAACTCTAGAAGAATTATATCACATATTACTTCTTACATTCCACTCCTTGGGGGATATGATTACATCGCTTGTGTGTACAGAGAACTACTGCCTCATGAAGTGATCTAACTTTTTTTTAATTAATGATTTTAAAGGAGGGTAATTAAGATTAATTATATAAATATATATATATAAGTGTTTGATATATTTTAATTAATAAGGACTCCCATATTTTTATATATTATTTACCTTCATTTTATTCTATCTGTTGAAAAAATGAAAAAAATGTTTATGCATACTTACAACTTAGCATCTCCACGAATGGTGTAATCTATTTTATATATCTAGAATATATAGATTACTAAAAATAAATTTATAATAAATATATAAGATATTTTAATCATATTTAACATTTCATAGATGATGTAACTATAATCAAAGTAAAATGTCCAAAATTACTAAACCAAAACATATATGAAATAAAATAAATTATCACCAGAAATAATGCTTTTAACAAATAATTACTAATCAATGAGTCATTATAGACTATATGTAAATCATATATTACATGATATATTTTAATATGATTATTTAATATATTTATAATGAAAATATATTTTTTTATAATGTATTATTTGAACATATATTAATGATGCTGGACATGAGGTAAGGGTTTCTTGTCACAATTTTAGTTATGTGTGACTCATGGTATAATCAACACTTCTTTCATTTATGTGATATTTATAATTCTAAATTTATATTATATATAACAAATCTATTTGTATTCATGGTATTTAAATTTTCATTTTATGTAAATTCATTTTTGTGGGATATGAATAAAAGGGTAACAAATTTGTAAGAGTTTATCGCACAATGTCATTAGTATTGAGTATTGTTTATCATTAGGTCTCCTCTTGGATAATTATTAGGTATTAATATCATAAGACTAATATATTTACAAATACTTTGGTTTTGATGAAATTTTAATGCAATAGTACCATTTTACCCACTGTCAATTAAAATTATTGAGAAAATGTTTTTATGAAAATACAAAATTATTTTTACTTTATGAAACAATTATTTTTCGTTGACATCCATGTTTTCTAAAAATCTTTTTCAAATTCTCAAAATGATTCTTTAAAGACATATTTAGTCATTAATGAATTTTTCTATTTTTATGAAAATTTTTATTAATTTTTTCAAATAAAGATAGTTTTGGTTATACCGAAAATGAAAAAGGAATCTTTGTTTTAACATATATGACTTGAATGAAATTTCCCTCCGTCAAGACTAAAAAATGTATTAAAATTTACATAATAAGTAAAAAAGTAAAATTTCAATGAATATTATTTTAAAAATATTATTTTATATTTTATTTATGAAAAATAAAGTGAAAAGGTTAATTTCACCAAAACAATTAATGAAATTTTTATGGTATTTATATTCATTAACATCATCAACTATTTATTGTTATTATTTTTAAATGGAGATTTATTTTGTATTGATATTATTTTTATTATTTCATTGGGTGTTTTATAATCTATTTGATTGAGGATGTACAATTGTATTACCATTCACCATATTACTCTGGATGGTTTATGACAATGTTCTTTTGACTAGGGTAATAATTAACACTTCATATGTTATTTTTTCAATATGAGTAATTTTATTATTAGGTTTCAAACCTAAAATATGATGAATTAATTAGACTTATTAAGTGACAGGTAGTTACTAGTTATAGATGTCACCTTTATTCACCAAATGATATCATGAGATAAATCCATAAGAATAATTAAATAGGTTTATACCAATAGTTTTAAACTGTATTTTAGAAGGCCATGGAAGTATGTATCAAATTTCTAACATTATGCATAAATCACTATAAGATATGTTATTGATGTCCATGTGACTATTTGATTTTTTAGAATATCCATGGATAATTTTCACATTCATGTAATTAATTTTGGTTTTTGACCATCATTTATTACTAATATATTATACTCATGTTATTTCTTAAATTCAAGGTGTTTCAGTTATTTACCTTGAAATATTGATTATTATTATTTAATAAAGAAATATTCCACTATACACTTACCCTTACTGAACATCATATTTTACCCCTTTATTATGGAATAATTTTTTTAGGATACTATGTTTTTTTATGATTGATATGCATGGATATTTTAAGGGGAATAATCATGTTCTATAAGAAAACACAACAAATATTTTTTAAAATTTAATGGGTATTTTCATGTATGTATATAATTTAAAAGACTAAAAAATCATTCATTATTTTGGGATGTGATTTCTTGTATCTACATCCAATGTAATAAATTATTCACCGATTATTTGTTATTGGAAATGAGGTATTTTTAGTTAGTATCATAGAAAGCTTAGTTGAAACCTTGTGAAATTGATTTTTAAGTACATAGATTATAGAACAAAACCCTTTGAAATAATTAGATGATATGTATAGTATAAAATCCTAAAATTTTGGTAGGTTATAGATTTTTTGTTTTAACTAGATACATATCATTGTTTAGATACTAAAAGTGGATGTAGTTCTACCACAGATGCACCAAAGGTTAATATGTATTAAAAAGGAATTCCATAATTAACTCTAGAATTACCTTTTCTATGTAATTAGGCCTTACTACGCACTTTGCTTGAAAATTATAGGGGATAATCTTATGGAAATTCAAATTGTCTATGCAAAACATTATAAAGGATTTTAAAATATTTTATGATTTGAAAACATTCCTACATAATCTATTTTTATGATTACTGGATTAGACATGTATAAAATTTTCAATTGACAAATCCTGTAACAATATATTATGTTCCATATTGTTATGATCTAATATACGATATTTCAATATTAAGAAATTGTGCCTAGAGAACCGAATGGGTACCATATTAATGAAAATAATCCATGTAAGCATTTACCTCTAGGGAATGATATTGAATCTATAGATGGAAATTCTGCTAGAACTGATCAAATTATAACCATATTGGGGGCTCTGACCATGTTATGAGAAATAACCTTTCCCATAAAGGGAATCCTGCAAATCTACAACATAGGACAACAATTTTATATTGATTTATTCATAATAAACCTCTATCATTTAATCAGAATACAAATCCAATTGTATCTAAGAAATGGATATATTATATAGATAAGATATTTATTGCCTCAGGATGTAATGAAAGGGAGAGAAGTTTCATGGTGGTTTATCATATATTAGGAAATACCAATAAATGGTGGTAATTGATTCAAAACACTATGTTTGAAGAAGAAATATAAAACATGGAATGAAAGGATTTTAGGGTACCCTTCTTGGGAAATTATTTTCATCATGTTAAACGAGCATTTATGAAGATAAAATTTATCACTATAAGTCAAAAGGAAGATAAAAATGTTGCTAAGTATGAGGGAAACATTATATGGTTAAAAAGGAATACTACCTAATATATATGTAATCTATATAGATATATTTATTGATTCATTGATGGTCTTAAACCAATCCTTCCAAGGGAAACAGTCTCCAAATCATTCTTATCTTATGAACAGATAGCATAATGTGATATGAAGGGATGGAATGAAATCTTCATTTCTTACATTTGGAAGTGAAGTAAGTGATGTAGATAATGATAGAGAAAAATAAAGGTATAAATAATAATAGAATGAATGATTTCTCCCTTGTGATAATTGTGGAATGAAGAACATTGATACTTTGTTGAATGAAATGGGAGTTTTTTACACTTATTCAGAGAAAGTCCATAGTGATCATGATTTTAAGGGGATGAATGTTGAAAATGATTAATGATTTAACTATAAAGAGATGGGGAACTATTAAAATGAATTCCCCAAGAATCATGGGAATACATCTCAGATAAGCTAATAGTTCAAGGTCAAGATTATGATATTAATAATTTTGATGTAAAATTATTACAGTTCATATGTATCTGGATTCAACAGTTATATTGTAGAATTATTTTTCAATGATATTCTCAAGAAATATAAGGATTGTACTAATGTGGTTTTTTATAAATATCTTAAGATAAATGTTGAATTGTACCAAGAAAAGTGATTATGTGGAATGTTGGTATTTTAATATATCATATGATTGGGTGAATTTAACCTTTAATACATTTCTGATAAAGAGATAATGGATTTTGAGTTATATAAAGACATTAATGATATTGAAAAATTAAATCAAATAGTATTGATGTACTTGGAACTGATAATTATTTGACTACAATGTGGTTTATGTTATCATTTATGGAGTTTACAATGTTTTTTGGATTTAGTAAATATATGTAATATCATGTGATTTTATTTAAAAAATAAGGAGAAAAAAGTTATTTTGGAAGAATCCATGTTTACATTATGGTTTTACGATGATCAAGGTATTAAAATAATTCTAATGTGAAATTGAGGGCCAATTTATATTGTATGGGGAATATAATATTGATATAGTGACATTCCTTCTATTTTTTTAAAGTTAAAATTGATCATAAATATTTTGGATGGTTGTTAAGTTTAATCATTTAGGAAGTGGATTTTGTTGAATTTTGGGAGTTACTAGTGTGTTATTAATGATTAATATACTGTATTGGATAACTTCTCCTTACCATATTTATTTTTGTGAAAATATTTTGAACAATTTTTATTCCATTATAGATTATGTGATATGTTAGGGTTTGATTTTAGTTCTCTAGGAAAGAGGAATTCATATTGAGTACTCATCATTTGGAGAAATAATTGAGATTTGTTGTAAATTGGTTAAAGGATGAAATTCTACTTGTCGTGTAACAATATTTCATTATTTTTTCAATATAGATAGTAAAGTAAATCGTTAACTCTAGAAAAAGGATATTTAAATAAAAACAATTTATATTAATATATTCATTTATATTGAACTGGAGAAATTTTTATCCATATTGATTTATGGATTTATAGCCATCAAATTTTATATATCATTAACTTTCTTGTGATCAATGATCTCTATCTCTCTCTAGAATTATTAATTCTATTATTCCATATCTATATCATTACTTTTAACAATGATTCTCTTATTTGGAAACCAAGTTATGAGTTATTCTAGATGAGCTCCATATTTTCATTTCCCTCTTTTAGAGAAGATTTTTATTAACCCCTATTATAATGGGGTTACAAAAAATTGTAATATAAAATTTCCAACCCTTGATTTCTATGATGATGATTAAATTACAAGGACAAAATTTATTTATGGGGGAAGAATATAAAAACCCAATATTTTAAGAGAGGAAAATCAAACATGATAGAGTATATAACAGAAAACCAATATTATAAGAGAATTTCACACCCTAAGATTGAATGAAAATTATCATTTTCAAAAAATTCAACCCCTCTAAAATATTAGTTGCATGAAACATAGAGTTTAAATGAAACATGATACCGCATTAAAAAATTATAAATGATCATTATAACATAATAATAAATAGGTGGGTATGAATAAGACTAACTATATTATGAAAATTATATGGTTTAAAGAATTATAAAACAATTTGAATGTTTATCTATTGATTATAAATTAAATAAGAATCATTTGAAAGAAAAAGTATTGTTTAAAAAAATGTATTTTTCTTAAAGGTGGGTTAGTTGCACTTTTCTCAAATAATCTAAACTATTTGTTCCAATTTTAAAAAATTTAATTTAAATAAATAACAATAATTTTGAAACCTATATGCCTAAATTATATTTTGGTGATTTTTTGATAATTTTATTGATATATATTTTTATGAATACTATAAAATACCATTTTTTATTGAAATATAAATTTTTATTTACATTATTTACAAAGAAAAAGTATATTTTAAATTGATTGAAAAATTAATTATTTAAATTATATTAATATTTATCTAAATTAGGCTATTTAAATAAATTTTATATTTAATGATGATATAAAATCTTATTTAAATTTAGAATATTTGTATTTGGAAAAAATATTTTTTCCTCATTTTTATAGTTTTAATTTGAAATTGAATTCTACTAATTATTTAAATAGAATTTGAAAAATGTATTAAATATTTTTAATCATCACAATTTATATTATATAATATGGTCATGATTTTTTTACCATAACTAATAGTGAAACAATTAAAATTAATTACCATGGTTACGGTTAAAATGAATTTATAGGTGGGGTTAAACTTAGAAGAGAAGGGTTAAAAAGGAAAAAAAGATTAAAAAATCTAATTTTACAGACATATTTATAACATACCACCAATAAGGTTCTACAGTGACCCATTTTGGATATTTTTGGCATGTAGAAAATATAGAAACACATTATTATTTTTACAGTCCATTTGTGACCTCTCCCCCACTTATAAATGGCCACCCACACCCCTCTCCTCTTAGCACTTCTAAAACATTTTGGATAAGAAAATAAATTCCCAATTAAAATCCTTAATCCAGAAAACATCCTAAAATCTTTTATTTATTTATAAATCAATCCATGGAATTATTTTGATACAAATATAAATATGTTTTCTGAAGAAGAGGTAATGTTCTTAAATATACATTTTTATATTATTTCATGATTAAAATATATAAAATATTATTAAATAATTTTAATATAATTAAAAAATTATTAACCATTTATAGAGATTTTATTATTTTAATTTAATAATATATATCCCATTCCTCTTTTATTACATGGGAAAGGAAATCATCAATTGTTTGTATAGAGGACTAAAAACCCTATGAACTAAAGTAGTTCATTTTCCATCATAACCTATTGTGGTTGGATATAATTATATATTCAACATATTTTGATGATATTTATGAAATTAGTATACTTATATTATTATAATATCATATATCACATCATTCCTTCGAACTTATTAGAAAATAATAGCGTCGTTCATTTGTATGATATACTACCACCTCACAAACAAATCTGAAGTGTTTTCCCCATTACCATTTTAATTAGGTGGTAAAACAGATAGAAAAAAGGTATATATATATGATATTTTTAACATAATTATATATATTTAATTATTATATCACATATAATTTCTTATGTTCAATTCTGTTTGGGATACTATATTGTCGATCGTGTGTACAACAGACTACCGCCTAAGAACCTGAGGCGACTCATATTTCACTAACTATTTACATGGAAGGTAATACATATAAATTAAATTAATATATGTAGAATATATGAAATAATAATGAGTCTATAAATGTGAAATATTTTTTACCTTTCTTTCATTCCATCCATTGAGAAAATAGGTAACAATATTCATCGGTATGTAAGACATACCATCTTCAAAAATGGTGTAAACCATTATCTATCTCTAAAGTTTATAGATTACTATAAATACATATATAATTATTATCTATTATATATAACTCATGGTTATCATTATAGAGACAATTTAACCATTATCAATGTAAAATGTCCAACAGTACCAAACAAAAAACACATGAAAAATGGAAGCAATTGTCACCCAAAATAATCATTTTAACAAATAATTGCCAATAAACATGTAATAAAAGACGAGAAGTTAATAATATAAGTATTGATATATATGATTAATGTTATTTGATATATTAATAATCAAACTATAATCATTATACATAGTTATTTGAACATGTGTGAAGGAAATTGGACCACAGGTAAGGGTTTTCACAGTTCACTTTTACTTATGTAAGACATGTTCTATATTCACCACTAATTTATTTTATTTTGTATATATAATATCAATATGATAAGTTATATTATGAATATATTTATATTAATGTAATTTAAAATTAAATTTTATGTTATTTATTTAATGGGGGTTATGATTCAAAAGTTACAAATGGGGTAAGGGTATATTTCACAGTCTCGTCATTATTCATGATTATTTATGTTTATGTATCTATTGGGGGAAATATTCTTTATTAAAATAATAAAACCAATTAATATCAATAAAATATGGCTATTAATGATGTTTATATTTAATATTACAATTTTCCACTATTTGGTAAATAAAACTATTAAAAAAATGTTTATAGGACAAATGCAACATCATTTTTCTTATATATGGAAAATGAATTTTCTCCCAAATCCTTGTTTTCTAAAAATGTTTTCTAAAATTATATTAACATTATTAAAATTATTTATTAAAAAAATATTTACCCATTTATGAAATATAATTTTTCTAAAATGAATTTTATTTTTTTTCGAACAAAGCTCGTTTGGATTTTACCAAAAATATAAAGGAATATTTTTAACATGTATGAAATAAATGGAATTTATTAACATCATAACAATAGATCTTTTAAATATTCAATTATTGTTTTCAAATTTTCTTTTCAATGAAATTTATTTTTTAAATGTTTTGTGAACTTTTAGTTTTAAAAATATTTTTAAAGGGAAAAGATTATTTTCATAAAAAAATGTTTTAATGGAATATTCGTGGTATATATATTCATCAAAGTGCTAAATCATTTATAGTACATATACTCCACTAAAGATATGCTATTTTAATATCATACTTATTAATTATTTGGAAGATTTATGATCATTTTTATGGAGCACATGCAATTTTATTACCAGTAACCATATTATTCGACATGGTTTATGATTATGTTTACTTGACTGGTGTAAGTATTAAAATTAACTATGTTTGTTTTAAAATAATAATGTTTATGTTGATTTTTTTCAACCCATTCATATAATTAATGAATTGGGATTATTAAGTGAAGGTTGGGGCCTATTTATATATAACCCCTTGATGCATTAACATGCCACATGTAAAAAATTAGTTGGCCTAAATAAATGGGATTCTATCCATAGTTTTCAATATTCTTGTGAATGATCATAATAATATGTTTTAAATGTCTAACATTATGAATTTCCTCATTATGTGATTTGTTATTTATGTCCATGTGATTATTTTATTAGTAATAATTTCCATAGATACATTTCAAGATCATGTGATTATTTATATGGATTTATTTTACCATTAATTATTCTTGTCATATTATGCTCATCTTAATATTTAAATGGAATTTGTTTTAGTTATTTTTTTATATGTGATTATTTTTATTTATTAATAATATATTCTTCTGTACACTTACCCTAACTATGTATCTGATCTCACCCCTTTTTTAATGTTTATTTTCCCCATGATACTAGGAAGTGTTTTAGGATTGAAAAATTGATATATGCTAAAGGGAATAATGGTGTTTTCAATGAAAAACCTTGTGTATTTTATGTTTTAAAAAGTAATATGTATTTTAGGTATGTATTTAATTTTCCAAGATTACTAATCTATTTCTTTATTTATTATGTGATTTATTGTATCATGTTTCTATTTAATAAAGTAGTCATTATATCCTTGCCTCTAGGGTCAGGGCCTTTATAGATTAAGTGATGGAGAGTGATAGGGAATGTGATATTGAGATAGTTAATAATAAAAAAGATAATAAAATATTATTTAATTTTATATGACCAAAAATATATTAAAAAGAATATATTTTAATTAAACCACAAATTTTAGAGATTTAAATTAAAATATAATCAAGAAATTAGAAATAACATCCCAGTAAATTTTCTTAAGAACAGTATAATAAATCACCTTAAAAATTATTTTAATTTCTTTTAGAAAACAATACCCCTTAGTTTTGAGAAATTTTATATAAAAATTCAATTTAAAATGTTAATGTTTTATTATTTTAACAAAAAAAATTGATCATTTAAAATTACTCTTCAAGGAAAATAATGGTTATGATGATGTGATTTTTTTCATGTGGTATGTATTGAAATATTAAAATAATTTCAATCTTTTTTCAAAATTATATGAAATGACTTACTTAGACACCCTTAAAAAATAATCTATTCCAAAAAATTTATAACATAGTTAAAAAGAAATTTTAGAGAAATTTATTTTATAGTTATAAATTTCATCAAAAAAGTTTAAGAATATGGATATGGAAGAAAATAGTCTGAATTTCATATAATAAATAGGGTCTATATCCCACATATTTAACATAAATGATGTTTATTAATAAACCATGTGATAAAATTGAAAATAATAATGTTAAAGTTAAACTTAAAATAATGGAAATAAAATATATGAGTTATAAGAGTATATGATCAAATAATTTTACCAAATAAAATACAAACATAAATAATCTCGAAATTAAATGAGATTGTAGCTGAAACACCTTACATGGGTCTTTGATTATTCATACATGTTTTATCCACATGAATAATGAATTTTAATTTATTAAATAATTTCTTATTAATTTAATTCAATTATATTAAATTTGATGGTAATTTTATAATAATTTAAAATCCATTCATTTAATAATTACTACTTATATAGACCATTGGATATTGTTCAATTAATTTATAAAAAATTACAACAGAATAATGTATGCGGATAAAGGAGTGAGGAAATTGTACCATTATATATATAAATTTAAAAACTTCATGAATATAATAATTATTCTTCATATACAATTTTAAAATCATCCATGCATGCTGGTAATAGAATAATGAATCACATCACTAAGGGGAGGTTATAGTCCACATGTACGAAAAATTCAAAATATCATTTTCCCATGGATATAAAGGATTGAAGGTAATTGATTTCTCATATTTCAATAGGAATAATTATTTCATAAATTTATTTATTTATAATTAATTCATTATTTATATCCAACCATGTAAATCAGAAATGAAAAATGAATTTCACCATTATGTGGAGACGATATGAAATATGTTTTCCAAAGCGATGTTTTTATTTTCCATAGGATGGAAGAAAGATGTAAAATCAATAAAATATTAACATAAAAAAGTAATATAAAGGTTAATATATTGATTTAAATGTTTCAATATGGTTATTGAATACTTTTAGGCATACTAATATGAAATGAACTTGAAAATCATAGAAAGAACAAATACATCTTCTTTTGGTAACCTCATCTGGATAACACCTTAATCCATATGGAAATGACCTTTTGGTTAGGCAAGGGACTCTAGGACTTGTAGACAGATTCTTTTAAGGTATTTGAGTATGTCTTAGTTATAAGGCCCCAGCCTTAAACCTTACTTAATATTGAATTAAATGAGTAATTCACATTGAGGATATTTTCAGGTTTAGAGATTTAGAGAATTAGGACATAACTATTACATCTCAAAAGATTACAAAGTAGTCGCTTCTACTAAATTTCCATAAAATTAAAACTCTTTAAAAGAAACATGTATAGTTCCATGTTTTAGGTAGCATGACTTTCCCTTGACCCTATCCCACGCTATGTCCTGTGAAAAACATTTCAAAAACTTGGGATGAGCATAAGAAGCTCAGTAAGGGATTCACAAAGAATGAAAACTGTTAGTTTTTCAAAACAACAAGTAAACCATGAATACTTTATCAATGTAATACTTTTCACCTTCATGAAGTAGTAAAAACTTTTCACTAAAAAAAAGTATCATTACTTACCTTTTTGTAACCAAAGGATTACCATAAAACCCATATAAAGAATACATAACATATATAAAGGTAACTTGGGACATAAACATACTTAAGTGGAATAACCATACGGTCGACTTCCACACATATCACTTAATAGAATAGCCATACGGCCAATTTCCATACATACTTAATGGAATAGCGATACAGCCGACTTCCATACCCAATGCATTGGAGGTTATAACGTAACCACCCATCCTGGTATTCACGGCACCACCCTTCATATGGTTTATAACGTAACCAACCGTTAAAATGTCCAAGTACCAATATAAAATCATAAAACATAAAACCAATATAAATGTATGATAACATTTCCACATCACAATATATCATAATAGAATCCTTTATCCAAACCATTTTCAAAACCATTTAAAACATTTAATAAAGAGATTTTTGAATCAAAGTGTCCCATACCACCTTGAAGCTTAAAATTTTAAACCATTAATATCCATATAAATAAATCCTTAAAAACATTTTAAAAACATGGATATTAATAAGAACAAATAATTAAAACATTTAAAACGACATTTTGGTTAAAGGGGTTTTACCAAAATTAGAGACACTTGAATACAATAATTGAGGAATAAAATTTAGTCATAACTTTATAATATCATGAGAATAAATGGATTCATGATATAATACTCCAAAGGACAGTATATTCACCATATAAGAGTGAATTGGTGCATAACAACAATGAACCCTCAATAGAAATGTCAAATGTGACGAAATCCCTTATAAAGAAGGTATCCTTAAATTAAGGACAAATCAATCTCAAAAATATGTGTGATAAATAAAAATACCCCCAATATAAGTGGATATTAAGTGTAAAACAATAAAAGGACATTCACACATATTCAATGGATGACATATTCAATGACTACATGTTGAACCCAAATAAATCGAAATTGGGTTAAAAAGTTCCCTTGACAGCCTAACCACATCACATCAAAATGAGTTGATGAGAGATAAAAAGTGTATCTCATCACTTGGACATAAAATTTACATCAATAAGGATATATGAGAACATATCCCAACATAACAATATGTAAATTAAAAGACCCAACAAAAGAAGTCTTTTAAAAAAAGAGGAGGGTGAAATGTTCCCTTACCGACTTGGGTATCTTTCAAAACATACACCCCATGAAAGAAGGACAATATATCATTGATGTAAATACTCATAAACGAAAGTATATTACACAAAGAGTAGAATAATGGGCAGTACATACACTACTCAATGGAATTTGTGGCAAATGTAGCATAAATCTCACGGGAATAAAAGTGAGATGAAAAATCCCTTACGAAAACTCGGCAGCCTAACAGCGCCACATAAAACATCCGAATATGGACTGATGAGATCAAATAGGGAATATCATCACATTACAATAAAATGTACAGCAAGTTAAATATAAAAGAACATCCCCCATCATTACAAAGAGGAGCTTAAAAGAAGTGACATAAAGGAGAGTACTTAAAAAGAAAGAGAGAGGTTAGATCTCTTACTAAAGTTCGGCAGCCTAACGGCGCCACTCAAAACCTCCAAAATAGATTGATGAGAGAGAATAGGGTCTCTCCTCACATGAACATAAAAATTACAGTATGTTTAATATAAAAGATCATCCCTATAACAAAAAAGATGAGATTTAAAAGGAATGACATAAAAGTTTGTACTTAAAAAGAAAGAGAGGAGTAGGATCCCTTACCTCAGGTCCGACATGACTCGATCGTTCCTTAATCTCCTGAATAATAAACTTGAGTTAATTTCTACTTCCTTAAGAACCTTTTTCAAGTTCATTATTCCTTTTATATCACTTATTACCATGTCATAAACATTATGTAATAATTTAAGTTAATAATATTTGTTTTGCCGTTATTTGGTTCTTAAGTCGAAAGTGGACTTCTTACAATTACATGTTGTTCGTGTGGCCAAATGTTTATTATATCCAGAATTGTATTCATCATTTAGATATCATATATGTCGTATATATCCCGTACATTCATGCATTTATAACATTACATAATCATTTAGAGGTAAGAAATGAAATGCACCGTTCATGGAGACGGTAATCCGTACGTACGCATGAACGCTACTTTCATTTCTATTTCGTATTTTATAGAATGGAATCATAATGATATAAAGGTATATTATAATTCCAGTATAATATCATATATAATATCATAGTTCCATCCTTTATACGTCCCACATATGGTATTTAACGAATCAAATCACTTTGAGGGGGCCGTAGTCCGCACATCCTAAAATGAAGATATCGCGTATACCCATAATGGAAGCCATAAAGGTAAGAAAAAAATGAAAAATAAAGAAGAATAAGTAAAACATAAACATATTATATATCATATATAAAAATAGTGACATCAAAATGGAAACCTTTGAAGGTGTTAAGTGAGTATTGAACAATCATCGTTTCGGGAGGCACAATTTCGCCATCCACGGAAACCGTATGTTCTTTAACCATTTGATGTAGTTGTGTGAGAGTGTAGCTAGAATAAATCTTATAACAACATCCTATTATATTGAAGATACTGGTTTTGTTACAAAATAAATAAATAAAAATAGTTTAGGGGGTTGGAGAAGCAAAATAAAACAAATGAACATGAGAGAATGAAATACCTTTAAAAGTGTAACTCCTTTTGATTTGAGCCTAAAGGCTTCCTTTGAAAGGATTCTGCCCAAAGGGAATCCTCTAGGATGAGGAGAGGGATTTGGAGAGAGTAAATGGGCAGGGTTTGGCCGAGCCAATGGCTTGAGGAGTGTGTGAAATGAGGTAGAGGTGGGGGCCTTTTATAAGAGGAGAGGAGGGGCACTTTTGGAAAGTAAGAAATATTACTTTATTTGAAAATGTGTTTCGGTTTTTAAAGGTCACACATTGATATAATTCGTGGATAAGGTGATAAGGCTTCGAAATACACTCATACAATAAGTTTTGGACATGTGTAGTTCATAGATTTTACATTATCTTTCCATTTTATTTAAATCGTCAAATAATGATGTCATCGCTGCATCATTATTATGTCATAAATAATTTAATTTATTTAATGTCTAAAAATTATAAAACAAAATACTATGATGTAGGAAATCTTTTTAGATTTCCAATGAATATTTATAATCAAAAATATGACTTGTATAACCCCACTTAAAAATTGTTTTAGTAAAACATATCATGTTTGAGTCATTTTTACTTTTACATTAAATAAAAAGTTATTTATGTCATTTCCCAACCAAAGTGGATCCATGGGGTCCCCAAGTTGGCCCATGGCTTTTCTTGGTCGGCCATAACTCACCCAATAGGTGTAGGACAAGTGTCATGGTGTTTTCACATTCTTATAATATCATTTTAACCTTAAATTACACTAATTACCACTAATCGCGATTAAAAACTTAATAAGTTACTATTCACCAAAAAAATTATTTTCATCCCATTGAACCACATTTTACAGACTAATGACAACCATGTATGTCGGATTTTTAAAATTCAATACACATTAGTGGTAAACTTTCATTTAACTGAAAAATCAGTTTGCTTGATTACCACTTAGTGGTTTCACTATTCATCAAAAAATGGAGTTTTTCAGAAAAATACCATAACTTCACCCTAAGCTATATTTGATATTCCGAATTCAAAAATCAGGTCCGTTTTACAAAATTCAAAACATATTAGTCACATTAATTAATTTAATAATTAATTCCCGCTGTCAGAGCAAATAGCATGTTTTTATAAAACAATAAGTATTAAAAGATTGACACTAGTTTAAGTCTGATTTCAAAGTAAAATTAATTCCAACGACCACTATTGGATTTAATGGTAAAAATATTTTCTAATTTCACTTTAAAACCAATTCAAAATATAATCTAATCATATAAATAAATTAGATTAAAAAGAGGTTTTGAATTAAAATACAACATTTTACATTATTCATTAAAAAAAAGAACATTATCAGAAAGATACCAAAAATTTACACAAAGTAAATTTTGATGTCCCGATTCTTAAGAAGAGTTTTATTTGGTCCAATAGAATGTATAAGATTGAAAAAAACTATATTTAATGACGGTTCTCCATCAAAAGGTGATAAGTGAACCTTTAGTGAAAACTAGGGCATATATGCCTAAAATTGAATTCTTTCCGTATTTTAAGCCTCTATCCGTTATTGGATAAATGTAAAAACATTTAAAAACATATATAATAATATTTTAGTTATTTCTATCCATTCCCGCTATTACAACGGCTACATGTTAACTACCATTTAAAATAATATTATTTTATCATTCGAGTGCAACGTAAGATTCCCAAGAAACTCGTTGTTGCGTGTTGGGTACGCAATCGAGCATAGAGTCCCCTTTAAAGTCATATCAATATTTTATTCACAAATATGGATAAATATGAAAATGTCATATTCATTATTTACCTGGGTTGTTAAATCCTTCCCCCATTTTGGGAATTGCGTCCTCGCAATTCTAAAATTGTGCTTGGAAACATCCTTGAAAGTCCCACATTAGAACAAGAGTCGGTAAAACAACCACTTTAAAATAAAGGAAGATAAGTACAAAGGTCACCCGAGTTAACCCATACTAGGACTCCATGTAGGAAAACATGGACATGGAGGATAAAACATAGGGTCATGTTCTGATGGAGAGTGATAGAAAACATGTTTAGGAGAAAGTTAACAATGATAAAATTACAAACTTGTGATGGGTTAAACGGTGTTGGGTTCCCCAATAGGAAAAGTTAATAGACAAAATTTTTGTTTTAAGTTACTTTTTATTGAGGAATTTATTCATAAGGAAACAGAATCACTTATCATGTTGACTTTCATCTTTTACTAGATTCCTTAATCAAACTCATATTTTTTCCAAAAGACGAGTATTTAGGGAGACTTGTTCGCATTAAGAGTACTATAATCAACTTCTAGAGAATCACCTAATCCAAAAAAGAGAACTATATACTTCCCATTTCTTTAGGCTTTAACCAAAACCAAAACCAAAAGGTTAGTACAAGATCAGATAATCCAGAAAAGGATAACCCTTTATAAAAAGAAAATCAATTCTTAACCTCCAAAATTTTTTCAACATAACCCAAAGTTCAACGAGGACCATTCTATAATCAATTTTTCCATAAAATTCTTCAAAGTAAACCAAACTAAGATTGAAACCCAAATATTTGAAGGATTTAGTCACATAGTCTTCCAAGTTAAATCGTAACATTTATCTCCAAACAACATCAGTTTCTCCTAAAGTCTCGTATTGAAAAGTAATTAACCTAATCACATATCCTCTATGATAGGTTAATAATTTTCATAAATAACCCAAAATCAACTTACTCTTAATTCATAAAATCATGTAACTAAAAAGAATAAGTCAAACTAACCAGGGACTTCACGTAGTCCAGTGGTAGGCGATAAATACCAGTCGCACTTTTGTTGTGGGTTCGATTCCCGCAGCTTTGTCCAACGCGACAGGTTGTCACATGGTCTGCGTGTTGTCCTTTTTCCAAAACTATATAATTCTTAAAACATTCCCCAAAAGAGATAAAATCATCAAAAATGATCATAACATATTTTAACCTCAAGTTTATCTCATGCTTTTCATTTTCCAGCATATCATATAATAACCCATAATTACCTTAAAAGTAAGGATCATATAAACCCAAATGGTTCTTTATAACTATGTCCACAAAATAAAATATAACTATTACTTGAATAAGATTTTCCTATATTAAACATCAGGGTTATACATAATATAAAAAGTCTTCTAATGTAACCCCATCATCAAAAGAGACTTAATACTCATAAGAATTTCACCATAACTCTTGAAGCCCTTTTATGTTGACATCTTACTCATTAAACATTCTTCATGATCCATTATCCATTAGTTTCCAACTTATTCCTAAATACCTCTTTCCAACAAAAAAAATCATGAATCATATCCTAAGCTTCCAAAATAGGAAACCAATAGTCATGAAATAGTACATACCTTTGATTGGCCATTGTCAGTTTCTTCATCCTCAATCGGAATGGCATTAGGTATTGGTAAACGAATATTGGTACGCTCTTGGTGACCCCATTCACGAAACTTCTTCATAGGACATGTGTTTGCATAATGACCATGCACACCACATTTAAAACATTCAATTGATCCCTCAGAAAGAACTTCTTTCCCATTCCTTGAGTCAACTGGATGCTTCCTTTTTCCATGGCAGGTTCTTGCTTTATGACCTTCATTTCCACATCTATAGCATATTTCTGTCCCTTTGAAACATTTTCCTAGGTGTTTCTTTCCACATCTTTGACACATAGGTTTTTGAACACACTTACCTTTATGATTATTACCTGTACTTCAGTAGGGATTTGTTTCTTGCATATAGGACGTGACGTCTTAGAGAAATCTCTAAGGTTTAGGTGGTCAATCATGACTCCAGATAGTTGGTTGAGGATAATCACAAGAGTTCTCATTGCAGCTCCCATATCATTCAGTTGCTTGCTCAAAAAACTGTCACAGTTTCCTTCACATCCACTGTTACTTTGGTGCCTGCTAGATCCAACCATTTACTAAAACCAAAAAGGTCAGTGTGAGTATATCAAAAAAACCATCATGTACTATTGAGGAAGGTAAACACTAAGATACACTTACTCATTCACTTTATCTAAAACTAGGACTCTTTCAGAAATCCTAACCATTATAGCAATGTCAGTTATGCCTAAAGAATACCCTAACCTCTAAAGTTATCTAAACCGACCTTTGATACCAACTATAAGGCCCCAGCCTTAAACCATACTTAATATTGAATTAAATGAGTAATTCACGTTGAGGATCTTTTCAGGTTTAGAGTTTTAGAGAATTAGGACATAACTATTACATCTCAAAAGATTACAAAGTAGTCACTTCTACTAAATTTCCTTAAAATAAAAACTCTTTAAAAGAAACATGTATAGTTCCATGTTTTAGGTAGCATGACTTTCCCTTGATCCCATCCTTGACCCTATCCCACGCTATGTCCTGCGAAAAACATTTCAAAAACTTGGGATGAGCATAAGAAGCTCAGTAAGGGATACACAAAGAATGAAAACTGTTAGTTTTTCAAAACAACAAGTAAACCATGAATACTTTATCAATGTAATACTTTTCACCTTCATGAAGTAGTAAAAACTTTTCACTGAAAAAAAAAGTATCATTACTTACCTTTTTTTAACCAAAGGATTACCATAAAACCCATATAAAGAACACATAACATATATAAAGGTAACTTGGGACATATACATACTTAAGTGGAATAAACATACGGTCGACTTCCACACATATCACTTAATGGAATAGCCATACGGCCAATTTCCATACATACCTAATGGAATAGCCATACAGCCGACTTCCATACCCAATGCATTGGAGGTTATAACGTAACCACCCGTCCTGGTATTCACAGCACCACCCGTCATATGGTTTATAACGTAACCACCCGTTAAAATTTCCAAGTACCAATATAAAATCATAAAACATAAAACCAATATAAATGAATGATAACATTTCCACATCACAATATATCATAATAGAATCCTTTATCAAAACAATTTTCAAAACCATTTAAAACATTTAATAAAGAGATTTTTGAATCAAAGTGTCCCATAACACCTTGAAGCTTAAAATTTTAAACCATTAATATCCATATAAATAAATCCCTAAAACCATTTTGAAAACGTAGATATTAATAAGAACAAATAATTAAAACATTTAAAACGACATTTTGGTTAAAGGGGTTTTACCAAAATTAGAGACACTTGAATACAATAATTAAGGAATAACATTTAGTCATAACTTTATAATATCATGAGAATAAATGGATTCATGATATAATACTCCAAAGGACAGTATATACACCATATAAGAGTGAATTGGTGCATAACAACAATGAACCCTCAATAGAAATGTCAAATGTGACGAAATCCCTTATAAAGAAGGTATCCTTAAATTAAGGACAAATCAATCTCAAAAATATGTGCGACAAATATAAATACACACAATATAAGTGGATATTAAGTGTAAAACAATAAAAGGATATTCAAACATATTCAATGGATGACATATTCAATGACTACATGTTGAACCCTAAGAAATCGAAATTGGGTTAAAAAGTTCCCTTGACAGCCTAACCACATCACATCAAAATGAGTTGATGAGAGATAAAAAGTGTATCTCATCACTTGGACATAAAATTTACATCAATAAGGATATATGAGAACATATCCCAACATAACAATATGTAAATTAAATGACCCAACAAAAGAAGTCTTTTAAAAAAAGAGGAGGGTGAAAGGTTCCCTTACCGACTTGGGTATCTTTCAAAACATACACCCCATGAAAAAAGGACAATAGATCATTGATGTAAATACTCATAAACGAAAGTATATTACACAAAGAGTAGAATAATGGTCAGTACATACACCACTCAATGGAATTTGTTTCAAATGTAGCATAAATCTCACGGGAATAAAAGTGGGATGAAAAATTCCTTACGAAAACTCGGCAGCCTAACGACGCCACATAAAACTTCCGATTATGGATTGATGAGATAAAATAGGGAATCTCATCACATTAAAATAAAATTTACAGCAAGATAAATATAAAAGAACATCCCCCAACATTACAAAGAGGAGCTTAAAAGAAGTGACATAAAGGAGAGTACTTAAAAAGAAAGAGAAAGGTTAGATCTCTTACGAAAGTTCGGCAGCCTAACAGCGCCACTCAAAACCTCCAAAATCGATTGATGAGATAGAATAGGGTCTCTCCTCACATGAACATAAAAATTACAGTAACTTTAATATAAAAGATCATCCCAATAACAAAAAAGATGAGTTTTAAAAGGAATGACATAAAAGTTTGTACTTAAAAAGAAAGAGATGAGTAGGATCCTTTACCTCGGGTCCGACTTGACTCAATCCTTCCTTAATCTCCTGAATAATAAACATGAGTTAATTTCTACTTCCTTAAGAACCTTTTTCATGTTCATTATTCCTTTTAAATCACTCATTACCATGTCATAAACATTATGTAATAATTTAAGTTAATAATATTTGTTTTGCCGATATTTGGTTCTTATGTCGAAAGTGGACTTCTTACAATTACATGTTGTTCGTGTGGCCAAATGTTTATTATATCCAGAATTGTATTCATCATTTATATATCATATATGTAATATATATCCAGTACATGCATGCATTTATAACATTACATAATCATTTAGAGGTAAGAAATGAAATGCACCGTTCATGGAGACGGTAATCTGTACGTACGCATGAACGCTACTTTCATTTCTATTTCGTATTTTATAGAATGGAATCATAATGATATAAAGTTATATTATAATTCCAGTATAATATCATATATAATATCATAGTTCCATCCTTTATACGTCCCACATATGGTATTTAACGAATCAAATCACTTTGAGGGGGCGGTAGTCCGCACTTCCTAAAATGAAGATATCGCGTATACCCATAATGGAAGCCATAAAGGTAAGACACAAATGAAAAATAAAGAAGCATAAGTAAAACATAAACATATTATATATCATATATAAAAACAGTGACATCATTATGGCCACCTTTGAAGGTGTTAAATGAGTATTGAACAATCATCGTTTCGGGAGGCACAATTTCGCCATCCACGGAAACCGTATGTTCTTTAACCATTTGATGTATTTGTGTGAGAGTGTTGCTCGAATAAATATTATAACAACATCCTAGTATATTTAATATAGTGGTGTTGTTACAAAAGAAATAAATAAAAAGAGTTTAGGGGGTTGGAGAAACAAAATAAAACAAATGAACAAGAGAGAATGAATTACCTTTAAAAGTGTAACTCCTTTTGATTTGAGCCTAAAGGATTCCTTTGAATGGATTCTGCCCAAAGGGAATCTGCTAGGATGAGGAGAGAGATGTGGAGAGAGTTAATGGTCAGGGTTTGGCCGAGCCAAAGGCTTGAGGAGTGTGTGAAATGAGGTAGAGGTGGGGGCCTTTTATAAGAGGAGAGGAGGGGCACTTTTGGAAAGTAAGAAATATTACTTTATTTGAAAATGTGTTTCGGTTTTAAAAGGTCCCACATTGATATAATTCGTGCATAAGGTGATAAGGCTTCGAAATCCACTCATAAAATAAGTTTTGGACATGTGTAGTGCATAGATTTTACATTATCTTTCCATTTTATTTAAATCGTCAAATAATGATGTCATCGCTGCATCATTATTATGTCATAAATAATTTAATTTATTTAATGTCTAAAAATTATAAAAAAATACTATGATGTAGGAAATATTTTTATCTTTCCAATGACTATTTATAATCAAAAATATGACTTGTATAACCCCACTTAAAAATTGTTTTAGTAAAACATATCATGTTTGTGTCATTTTTACTTTTACATTAAATAAAAAGTTATTTATGTCATTTCCCAACCAAAGTGGGTCCATGGGGTCCCCAAGTTGGCCCATGGCTTGTATTGGTCGGCCATAACTCACCCAATAGGTGTAGGACAAGTGTCATGGTGTTTTCACATTCTTATAATATCATTTTTACCTTAAATTACACTAATTACCACTAATCGCGATTAAAAACTTAATAAGTTACTATTCACCAAAAAAATTATTTTCATCCCATTGAACAACATTTTACATACTAATGACAAACATGTATGTTGGATTTTAAAAATTCAATACACATTAGTGGTAAACTTTCATTTAACTGAAAAATTAGTTTTCTTGATTACCACTTAGTGGTTTCACTATTCATAAAAAATTGGAGTTTTTCAGAAAAATACCAAAACTTCACCCTAAGCTATATTTGATATTCAGAATTCAAAAATGAGGTCCGTTTTACAAAATTCAAAACATATTAGTCACATTAATTAATTTAATAATTAATTCCCGCTGTCAGAGTAAATAGCGTGTTTTTATAAAACAATAAGTATCAAAAGATTGACACTAGTTTAAGTCTGATTTCAAAGTGAAATTAATTCGAACGACCACTCTTGGATTTAATGGTAAAAATATTTTCTATTTTCACTTTAAAACCAATTCAAAATATAATCTAATCATATAAATAAATTAGATTAAAAAGAGTTTTTGAATTAAAATACAACATTTTACACTATTCATTAAAAAAAGAAAATTATCAGAAAGATACCAAAAATTTACACAAAGTAAATTTTGATGTCCCGATTCTTAAGAAGAGTTTTATTTGGTCCAATATAATGTATAAGAGTGAAAAAAACTATATTTAATGGCCGTTCGCCATCAAAAGGCGATAAGTGAACCTTTAGTGAAAACTAGGGCATATATGCCTAAAATTGAATTCTTTCCGTATTTTAAGCCTCTATCCTTTATTGGATAAATGTAAAAACATTTAAAAACATATATAATCATATTTTAGTTATTTCTATCCATTCCCGCCATTACAACGGCTACATGTTAACTACCATTTAAAATAATATTATTTTATCATTAGAGTGCAACGTAAGATTCCCAAGAAACTTGTTGTTGCGTGTTGGGTACGCCATCGAGCATAGAGTCCCCTTTAAATTCATATCAATATTTTATTCACAAATATGGATAAATATGAAAATATCATATTCTTTATTTACCTGGGGTGTTACATTAGTTGACATAATTGGATCAAGTAGTTTGAATAATAGATGACAGGGTGTTCCCTTTTATATGTCTTGTGGGTGGAAAAATTTTATATATTCCAAATATTATTATATAATATATATCTTACTCAAGTAAAAGAGACAAAAATTTTAATTTATTAAAATACTATATGTATAAGGATTAAATATAACTAACCAATGAGGTTTAAATAAGTGTTTTGTGTTATCTTGAAGTGTTATCCCTTTATTTATAATTATTTTAACTCATTTTATACTAAGACGAAGTGATAAAAATTTTCCATGGATATTATTCACGATTAATAAAAATTTGGTTAATAAAACTTAATACGTTTAATTATGATGATTTATAATAAGGAATAATTTTCATGAGATTCGATTTTCATAAGTGGTTAAAAATAATTTTAATTTGTTTATGTGAAACAAAATGAGAACCATTTTTAGAAATTTTTTTATTTTAGTCATGAAAATAATTTTCCCACAAAATAGAGTATAAATTCAACTAAAATGAAATTTATTAGAATGTTTTAAATTAAATTTTATTTATTTTCCATAAAAATCAAACCATAAATCTTTGTAACCTTTTAAATGTATGATTAATATAAAATAACTGATTAATGTTTATATTTAAACAAAAACATTACTTAGATTTACAAAATGTTAAACATATAATTATATGTTAAAAATTATATTTTAATATGAATTATATATCTTCTTAAATATATATTTTTTATATAGAAAATATTTCATAAACATTCATGTAATTATTTTATCATTATTATTCCATGAAATTGAATTTTTTTTAAATTATTATTTCAATCTATTCATGAAAATATTTACTATTTATAAAAAATGTCAAAAAAATCACCCAAAGATAATTTTGATATAATGAATTAAAAAATGAAATCCAATACTTTGAATTAAATAAATTATTATTATTTTATCTAGGTTTTAATCAGACTATTGAATAAATCATTGAGAGTTAAATTATTCTTTCCTTAGAAAAAAATTATCTTATTTTCAAAATATATATTGTCTAAAACACTTTTAGGCGTGAATAAGTTTTTCCAAATAACGATCATGGTTTGAGTAGTTCTTTTAAAAGGGATTCAACTTGTGATATATATAATACAGTAATTATTATTTTCATAAGAAAAAACCAATCCATTATATGAAGAATCTAAATTGAAAACATAACAATTCTCTTATCTTCGAAGAACTAAAATAATATTTTATTTAATCCTTTGTTTTAAATTAACAAAATATTTTTTAAGTATAGGCTTCCTTAAAAATTACCCACCCTTTCACATAAGAGTGACCAATATCAATGAAATCTTATAGAAATAAACAATGAAGTTTTTATAATATCCTAAAAAATGTATATATTTTCTTATTTTAGAAATATTTTTTGAAGAACCTCAATAAATAAAACTATAAATTATTTAGGTTCAATAGTTATGAAATGTTCATAAATCACATACCCTAAAGACATTAATTCCTGTATTTAAAAATTATTTATAGATAATTTTGAATAATATTGTTCATATTTTGTAATTTATAATATATTCTATTCATGTTTCTCATGATTATCTATCTATTTTCATATGAAAAAACTTTAATACAAAAATAGCATGAAAAATGATTTTAAATATCCATGGAAGATGTGATTCATAAAAATTATGAAAACTCTAGTAGTATTTTTTAAATAAAATTAAATCAAAAGATATTCAAAATCCATATATGTACTATGAAAATAAATTTTTGTAATGTCAAAAAATTTCACCCCTAGTTTATGGTACCCAAACCTATGATCAATATTAGAAATAAAATTTCTCCTTCAATTTGTTAAATTTTTCATTGATGTTGGGAAATGGGTATTTATTTATTACAGTGGCCTGATGAAAAAAATCAATAGTATACAGTGATTCAAATACTTCAATAAAATATCATACAAAATATTATAGGAGCTACACAAGGTTACACACTTAGATGAATGAAAACTTTAACATTAGGGACATATAGTTGAATCTTTAAATCCATGAATTCCATAGGAGCTATATGGTAAGAAATATATGATATATGAATCATACCGGGAGGAATATTGATCAAAATATTAACATTTGGGTCTATAAATAATCCATATATATCAAATGAGTTTACTTCCAGAAAGTACCTAACAATATCTGGTATCTCATTACATGAATTTTTATATCCAAATTCATTAAGAAAATATGTAATTTTCATGATAATTTGTCAACCTTAGAAAAAAGTGGTCTCTAAAAAAACTGACCAATGATGTCATCCAACCTAGCTCCCAACTAGGTATTCCCATATCTCTAATATAATCCCTTATCCCCATAGGTTAAGAACTTGTGTATGGGAATCATAGAAAATTCGTTGGGAAACATATATCTTTCATATAATTGTTTAAATAATATGTGGAAAATATTAATAAAATCCACCCAAAAAACATGCGATCAATAAAATTATAAAACATCATATAAATGAATCTATAAAATTTGTATACAGTGTAATATGTAAATATGAAACTTAAATTATAAACTATAACAGACTAAAGTGGCCAGTATGACACACCAAAACAAAAATTATAACCCATGATGATTCATTAATCATCTACATGAACCATAATCAGTGTTAAAAAATTATCCATTAGTATATCAAAAATAAAGAGGTATAATATAATAACAACAGAGATACAAAATGTATGTGTGAACTAAAAAATTCTATTATGTTTCCACTTGCCAAATATAATAAATATATTTTATATTAATTTCTATATAAATTATAGTTTAGAATAAATTATAAAAATAAACATTTTTCTTAATTATTTATATGAATAAAAACAACATGTCAATATTGTGTTTAAAACAAATTTTTTATGTTAATTATGTGAAATAAATTGATCAAGATTTTTTTCATCATCATGATTAAATTTTCCAAACCACCATTTTATGTTTATATATTAAATACATATAAAAATAATAATATTATCAAAAAAACATTGAACTCAAAATAATGATAAATATTTTAGAAAAATTTGAAAATCATATTTGAAAACTTATTTAAAAGTTAAACTAGGATTGATGAACAAATAGAATTTTGTAAAAACCCACAATCTATTATTTCAAAAATAAATAAATTCAAACTTATTAGGAACACAATATAAAATATTTTGGGAAAAAATGTTATGAAAATTAAAAATCACACCATTCAAACCCCTTATAAATATTTTTAAAATTTATTTAATACCACAAATCAATTTTTCTTTATTTAAAAAATGTTAAAAAAACCCTTTAAAATAATTTGAAAACTATTTCATAATATAAGATAGAATAAACGATCATAGAAAAAAACCATAATATTGATGTTACATAACAAGGATAATAAAACAATGAAAAGTTTCTAATACATCATATTTGATAGAGAGGATAGAATCTAGGGCAAAGGATAAATACCCTAAAATGATCCTAAATTGGATCCTAACATTATGAGAAATGTTATAGGGATCTAGGAATAAAATACCCAGATAGGTGACAATGAAACATGGTTGATAATACTATTCTGATCAAAGTCATTAGTAGTCCTGATAGAATACTATGAAATAATCCTTCTTAGTGATCATATTAATCAAAATCCAAAAAAAAATTTATCCCACACATCCCAATCCCATTTATATCAAACCAACTCAGTGCAAGTTTGAAAAATTTATTAAATATCCCATCATTGTATACTAGGTATTACACTCATATACGTCATGTATTCAATTTATAGGACATCCATGAAAAGTCAAATATATGTGAGTAATGAATCTACCACATGAATCAAACATCAACAAATTTATAAAATAAATTCACATATAACCTCCAACACCCTCTCATAAATAATTCCCTTAGACCATTACCCACTCTCTATAAAAATGAAGCATAACCTATTATATGGATTAAATACAAGTGGCACCCAAAAAGTGACTCACCACTTCAATAAAAACTCATGTTTCATATGGTTCCAAACTATACTTATTAAAACATTCTTGAGATGGCATGCTAACTCACAATATTTAAATTCTCTTTATAATTTTCTCTTAGGATTAATTTGGGTTGATTCAGTTTATAAAAACTATTTTGGAATTCACCCTTACCATTAAATCACCATTAAAACATTCAAATATACCACACAAGATCCAATATGTATCCCACATGTGTCAAAACACCCCTTTCAGAACAAAAAACTTATTTATAATATCTTTTAACAAATTAATGTTCTTTATTGATTTTTTAAATCATTAGATAAAAAATCACCATTTAAAATTTAAATTTGGAATCAAGATACATTTTATAAACTCTCACATGCTTTGAAAATTCACTTGGTAATTTTTACATACATTTTAAGGACTCTATACCGTTCCAATATTTAAAACAATTTCAAAATCATCGTTTCTCCATCAAGGAATACAAATATAAGAATAATGCTAATAAATATTAATGTTGAATCACAGAATAATTAATTGGAATTTAATATAAAGATAAATCAAAACTAAATCTATATATATTTAATGAAACAAACACCAAATGTTTTTTCCTTTCATAATATAACCAAAAAATAAAAAAGGGGTCCTTCTAAAAATAAAAAAATAAAAAACCCCAAGAAGAAATATTATTTAACCTTATTTTGACCCTCATGGGTTTTATGGTTCATGATAGAAAATAAAATTAAGTTAAATGGGGAATATATAAGAGAGAGAGTTTTATAAAGACTTAAGAAAGGAGAATTAACATGAAAATAATTTGTAATGCGATTGAAAATTAAATGGAATAATAGAGGTGAGTCCCTTAGGGAGTCACGTGGTCTATTCTAATGGGGCTGGGGATGATAGCATGTTTAATTTTGATAAGGATAAAATATGAATTTTCAATTATTAATGAATCTATATAGTCTTAATTATTAGGTCACATGTTTTTTCAAATCATGAGGCAAATGTGATGATTAAGATACTTAGATGAAACAACCCCACATGAATTATATGCATATGTTACAAACCTTGTTGAAATTTTGAGAACCCCACCACCAAAAACTATATATATATTGTTTAATAATTATTGCATAATTTCCTCTAAATGTACATAAGTCATGTGATGAAACACATACTCTTTAAGGGCCTCTAATAGTTTTCACTTGGATTTTCACAGTTTTGACTAATCCATTCTCAAAAAATACATACCAACCATGAATAAAAAAAAATTAAGTTAAAATCCATTTTCATAATGGTTACTATGTGGTTTCATCCAAACATGGTGTATAACCATGAATAAGGGGAAACATATGTATTATTTTTAAAAATTCAACATGAAATTTTATAAAACATAAACATAACAAAGAATAAGATAAATTCAATCTAAATAAACTCCATTCTAACATGACTGGTGAAACAATTCACCCCACCATGCCACTATTTCCCCCATGGAAGTCCCATCTCTATGTTGATAATAATTAAAAATAGGTAATAAAATAAATCGAATATGAAAAAATATAATTCCCTGAATTGTAGAAAATGTCCTAAAAAACATATAACAGAATCAAAATAGATCTAATCCATAACCAAATAAATTATATATGAAAATTGAGACCTAAAATATGTCTCCCAGCCATTTATAACTGATCCAAAATTGTGGAATATGTATAAATTTCATTTCTATAAAAAGAGTACATCTCCAAGGAACCACCATATGCATTATCCGAAAAGGAAACACATAACACATTAAACATATAATAACAATGAGAATACAAGTAAAATACATAAAGGAAACCCAACTCTAGGAAACATCCAAATGAACAATATAGATGTATCACCAAATACATGCAATCCTGACACTGATGAGAACAACAATCAGGAATATGAATTATCGTGAAAAGGAATGATTCAGACCATAGAATCATTAACTGCATATAAGGGTAACTTGATCCAAATACACGGACTACCATCCCATAGTAGTCCTAATAAAAAACTCATCTTGGTGACACCAATGGTCTTTAAAGATTCAAACCACACCCTAAGGAATCCATTTACATACCCCAGGTTTCCCCATGTCAAAACCAACATACAAAAAACCAAAACCACATGTTACACTAAAAAAGATAAAAAAAAACACAATCTATAAAATATTAATAGAAATTCCTAAGCTATATAATGCTAATAAATATAAATAAAAAAAGGAACACAAATAAAATAATATGAAAGGATTTCCTCATGTCATAACTACTCAAACTTAGAAATCATGAATCCAAAAATATATCAACAAGTAATAGATATCTGAAACTTTTTTGAAGGAATCATCAAACAACGAACACCTCACTAACTTCAAACATATCCAGGAAAATAGATCATAAGTCACTTAACAATTTATATAATGTTGACAGGTCTAAACCACTCTCCCCAAATGATTCAAAAAAGGATCCACTAGAGATACACTAAGTTAGAAAATTAAAATAAACACAACTAATAGAAGAATACATTAGATGCCATTTTATTTAGATAATAGACAGTGATAAAATAAAAAACATGCCAAATCCCTAATAAAAATAATTATACCTTTACACCATTCCTTTCATGGAGTCCTACTCATGAAACATGAGAAATAAACACTTATTTGTTTATATCCAAAAAATCATATCAAATATTCCCAAAATAAAAATGGGATGATACAAACACATAATTCACTAAAATAAAAAAAAGTAATACATAAATAATTAATCTTTTAAACCAGTAAACACCTTTGAAAAGTGTCCCAAAACATCCTTGAAAACCAAAAAACCATTAATAAATAGTCATTATTTCAATAAAAACAAAATAGGAATAATTTTAAAAATTTAACTAAAATAGAAATCCCACCTTGTTGAATTAAAAATATTCCAAAAAAATATTCTAAAAATACAAACCAATCAGTTTAAAAATCAAAAATACCTTTTTGGATTTCATAATAAAACCAAATATTATTAGTTTTAAAAATATAATTAAATTATCATTTATCAAACATTACACAGGGTTAAACAAATAATGAAATGAATAAATATATTCTTGGAAATCCTTGTTCTCTCTTAAAATGGATTCCAACCTTTTAAAATCACCATTTTAGTAAAAAACTCGTCCATTTAACAATTTCATAACATCAGTTATATTGATTACAAAAATGACTCATACTTAATACATGTTCCAAATTTTGAAATGAAATTATCTATTTTACAAAGTCCAATCCCATTTTAAAACCAATCCTTATGGAATGATTTCAAACCAAAATCACATTTTTTCATTAACTCCACTTTTCACATATATAAATTCAATTTTAACTTAAAAAAGGCACAAAACTAACATCAACTAGAATCCAATCCAGAAATTCTAACATATCATAATACCCATATTGAATAATTTTTTATTTCCATAACCATACAAAGAAATCCAAGAATCATTGAGTGTAAATAGAAAAAGGGAAAACAATATAAAATCATGCCCAACTTTGTCAAATTGGATAAAAATATGTTAAATTCATAAATGGTTCCTAGAAAATGTCTAAAATCATGCATTTTGTTGAATCATGGGTTTTCAGGTGTTAAAATATTACATCACATCATTATTGACATTACTTTTCCATTCTAAAACTCTAATACAATCTGTAAAGAATTATTAACCTATAAAAAGTATTATCAAATCACCATCTCCATAGGTATTTATTAAAAATGGAAAAAAGGACTCATAGGTAAATCCAAAATCGAGAAAAACTTTATCGACTACCTATAGAAACACAAGGCTTAGGGTGAGAAATTCATTACAACTCTCTTCAAATATGAAAATCCCATATATTGGAATCATTAGCTCCAGAATAGTGACTACACAAATAGAAATAGAGTTCTTATATAACTTTGTCACCACTTTGAATGCTGTGTCTAATACTATTTAAAACAGATCTACCAAAGGTACCATCCAACATAATGCCCGACCCAGTCTACCACTATCCCAAAGGGAATCGCTAATCCCCTTGGGATAAAAAGTAGTTCCCATGTATCACAAAAAATATAATGAGAATGATTTTACACTCATAATAAATATAATAAATTAAAATGAATGATTAAATCCATCCAAAAATGATATAATGAATAAACACCAGAATAATTATTAAATTGAATAAAGAATTATACATGATAATAGGTATAGATAAAACTCAATTTATATTACAAAAATGATCAATTGGTCTAGAAAATGACCTAAAACCAAATTGAAATCATAAACCACTCCAATAGACCTATACATGGCCCACAGTCACCATCCGACCTACCATGATTCCCTTGGTAGATCAAAAGGATTTTCTTAAAGTAGAATAGAAATAGAAACCTAAAATATAGGCATGAGCTATAATAACCAATTAGGTCAACACTAATTTAATATATGCATAAAATTAATATTACATTCCATAATAATACATTTTATTAATAAACAAGAAAAATAGAATTTTTATAAGAAATTATATGTTGAAAAACAATACATCAAATTCTTATTCAAAAACCTTTTATTTATTTTCATTAGATAATAAATCACTTTGAAAAAATATTTCATCAACTGAAACCTCTTATCGAAACTTCCATTTTAATGTTCTAATTTAAAACCATTTAAAAAAATTATTTTGATCATATAAATTTCTGAAATCAAAATAATGCTTAAACTTTGAAACCATTTTTGAAGACATATTTAAAAACTAATTTTTGAGTTAAACTAGTCTAGGTGGCATAAAAGAATATTTTAAAAACCCACATACTATAGTTTCAAAAATAAATAATTTCTAAATTTTTATCAAAACACTCCAAAATATCTTTGGGAAATATTTTTTTCAAATTTAAAGGTCACAATTTTTAAAACCGTGAAAAAATAGCATTAAAGAATGTTAAAACCATAATTTTTTCACTTCTTACACATCCTTACAAAATTCCATTTTCATGTCATTTGAAATGTTAGTCCCAATACAAGGAAAAGGGATGGAATAGATGCATGCACCATGATATAACTGACACACAAAAATGAGTAATAGAAAACAAATACATTGATTTTATGACATCATATAAGAAGCACTTGATACAATCAATGAAAATGATGTATCCTCAAAAATGAACTAAATAATATCATAGAAGCATTAAAAAATTCATATTAATCTAGAAATAAAATTCTCAAACTGGTGATGAGTAACATTATCCAGAACTAGTAATCATATCCACACCATCAGTTGTCTTCTTATAAAATCACGGGCTATAAAAAATTTTCAAGCACACATGAACCCTACCCATTAAATAAAATTGACATTGTGTATTAGGGAATCATTTATTATATAGAGAACTATTTATCACTAGGGCCTTCAATCATATAGGCTACCAACAATCTTATGAAAATTCAAATAGATGTTTTAAATCAATTAACCACATGAATTAATAATCAATAAAGTTATAAAAAAATTCATATCACCACCAACACCATCACACAAACCAACCCAAAGATCATAACTTGATATCTATATTCATGAAGAACCACCCATTAAATGGATTATATATAAGGTGAACACATAGTGGGTCTCACCACTTTTATGAAAACTAATTTTCCATAATTTGATAAATGAAACTCTTAAACATACATTATGATAATAATACAAGTCACTATGATTCGAATATAATCCTATCCAAATTTTTGGATTGAATTTTACTGATTAATTTCTAGAAAACCAATCATGAACTTATAGATCGTATTAAACCACCATTAAAAAATTCAAATAAACCAAAAAATTCAAACAGACCACCAAAATGGGTGAACACACCGCTTTAAAAATAAGTCATTTAAAAAAATATCATCACAAAAACAAAAAAAACACTTTGATTGAAAATAATAAGATACATAATTTCAATTTAAAAATTCAAGATGGCATCAAAATCCAATTTTAAATTCCCTTTTTATGAAATGACACTTCAAAAGTTTTACAAACACTTGGTAGAGAACTAGTACCATGGAACATGTTAAAATAATTTAAAATTGTAGTTTAACCATCCTGAAACATAAAAAAATATGTAACATTAATAAATAACATTTTTGAAATAGTAAACCATCTAATGGAATGTAATATAAAGTGGAAATGAAGAAACTCCTATATTGGTTCAATTGAATGAAGTCTATAAGTTATCTTTATTAATTGAAAGGACCTAACATTTCTCTAAGAGGTCATTCTCAAACTCTAAAAATAACTCCCCCAAGATTAACATCACCATATAACAATGTTTTATCTGAATGGATTATAGGGTTCCTGGTAGAAAATAAAATCAAGTAAGAAGAGAAGGTAAATTATAGGGAGGGGTTTAATATAACTTACCAAGAGATAGTCTTCTTTAAACCAAGATGTAATTCCATTAAAATGAAATATAATATGGGTGAATACACCTTTGAGGAGGTTCTTAGTCTATTATAATAAGTGGGGGAGAAAGGGAGTCAAAGGATGAAATCTAATGAGGGTAAAATTTAAAATTTAAAATTTTAATGAATCAAGGAAGGACACATTATTTTCCAAAATTTACACCATTATATAGATAAAGCTACCTTAAAAAATAAAATAAATATTTTGGGCCGAAAGGTTTAAAAACTATATACCAACCATAAAAATATCACTAGTTAAAACTATATAGTTAGTCTCACACTTGTCACAACCATTTATTTAAATGTGAATAATCCAGGCACTATTAACCTAATTCCCTGAAGGTCACACATGGTTTCCATAGACTTTACATGGTTTGGATTGAGTCATGTACTTTTTATGTCAAACTATCAAGAATAGAAAAAATGAGCTGAAATTCCATCTATGTAAGGGTAACTAAGTTTGTTTTTTATAAACATTCATTCAAATAAGAATATGGGAAAAATTATAGATTATTTTAATTTAAAATAAATTATCTAAAACATAATCATAATAAAAAACATAAAATAATAACAAATAAAATCTATAGTGACATGGAAGCAATCACATGTTCCAACCTGAAATGATCTATGATCTCATTCCCCCTGAAATAAATTGAAATTATCTTTATAAGAAATGAAAATAACCCTTTAGTGATAACAATCAATATAATAATTGAATTTAATCATCCCATACATTCATAAAATGTGATAATTTTTTTGATATCATGAAAAATAAATAAATAAACTTATTAAATAGAAGATACATGCATAAAAAAGTGCATTGGAATCCATGCATAATTTTCTTCTTTTTACATGTATAGATCTTCATAAAAAGAATAGATACATATGAGTTATTAAATATATCAACTACTTATGAATAAATAAATTAATTTTATTCATATGTATCAAATAAAAAATAAATAAATATGATATAATATGAACAATACATCAAACATTGTCTAGTCTAGCTTCAGACTCCACAAGTTCATGTTTTAAAGTAAATAGTTTCTATGATTTGAGCTACATTTGATTCTTTCCATTTAATTATTGATCATTCTATAATTGACTATTCCCATGATTAGATTCATTTATTATATTATATTTTTATTAATTACACCCCATTACATTCTAATTATCTGACTCTAACCTGCATCTCATTTGAGGGGAAGATCCTACACCAGTTTTTTGATGAGTTTTTTTACCAGTAGAGTCTATAAAAATGGCCCAAATATCCACATAAATGAAATGTTTAGGAACCTTAACTGATTGGAGGATTAAATTATAAGTATTTTCATTTTTATAATATATTAGAGATCTATTCCCCAAAGTATATGAAGAAGAAGATTTATTTTCCTTCTTGGTACAACCATTAAGACTCTGTATAATCACACAATGACTCCCCATTATTTTTAAATGTCAAAAATAGATTGAAAAATAAGAATAATAATTGTAAAAAACTATTTATGGATAGAATAAATCACTCTCATTATTATTTATATAGTCATAATCTTTATAAACACATTATTTTTTAAAAAATAAAAAATGAACTAATTATAATTAAACACTATTCTTATGTGTTTTTATCTAAAAATTAACATCTAAATTTTAAAAAATTAAATTGATAAAGTAAACAGAATTTTTGAAATCATCGAGTTAAAATTATCTTAGGGTGATTTTTTTGGATTTTTTTGAAAAGTTTATTTTCTTGATCCATAGTGCAATGTTTAGAATTTTAATTGAAAAATACATTATTGTTTTAATTAATTTATAATAATAAATATTATTTTAATTTTGATTTAATGTAACATTAGTTAAATAATACATCAATTTAAAAAAATTATCATTGGGACCAATTTAATATCAAATATTTATATAGTAGCATTTAGAACATTTGATAATTTTATCTTAAAAAATAAACTTACTTTTTATATATGTGAGGATAATAATTCTAAATTAAGTTTTTCACTTATGTGAACAGAATTTTTAAAATTGGAGTCAATATTTTGACACATCGTAATTTATAATTTCTAATAAGGAAAACATAACGTTTTACCATAATTATTAGAGAACATAGTAAAAATAAACCACAAAAATTAAGGTAAAAATGAGCTTACTGAGGGATTAATACTTTAAACTTATGGGGAAAAAAGACCTAGAATATTGTGCATATAGAGAACCAGGATTCAAATATATGGATATTACATCATTTTATATAAATATTTAGTACATTAAAAAAATACATGCCAGAGGACCATAATAGTTGTGTGTCTTTAGAAACATGAAAAACAAATTTTTTTTATCTTGGTCAAATATATTCAACATCTCCAAACAAGACATCCTTCTTTTGTTCATCTACCTAAAATGTTTATTCATAACCCAGGGAAAGGAAACCTAAAAAGGGGTGATCTCAGACACTTTTTAAGGGTAATAAAGGGATATATGTATGTATAAACAAGAAAATACGTATATTAGAACGTGATTATAACATTAGGATATCACAACCTACATACAAATATTATAAACACGAGTTATGGGAAAAATCTTTGCAGTTCATAAGACATAAAGAGTAAGGAAATAAATTTCATGATCCATGAAACCATAACCGAGGTATAAGACTTAGAATTGGTGGAATATATATAAGAATACAACATTTTATGTCAAGGCTACCTACTAATACCTTTATAACTTGTTAGGTGTGGGCTATAACCCATGTACCTACTTTGGGCATGGGCTAGCAACCCGTATACCGTCTTTTTTTAGTATTGGTCTATAACCCATGGACCTTCATGTTTTCGTGAATGGGATATAACCCATGTACCCTCTTTTTTTAGGCTTGGGATACAACCCCCAACAACTATTTATTATGGGATTATGCTACTACCAATGTACCCTTTGACCTCATATACAACTTATCGTTACCTAAAGTGTTAGAGGGAGAATCAGGTCCCACCCATATTATAATGAAATCATTCATACATGTGCTACAAGATAGTAAAACATTCATCATATGATAACCCATAAAAAGTGATCGGTTTTATAAACATCAAATCATAACCCATGAAATGAAATAATAATCATTAACGTTTAATCACATCATATCCTATTAACATATATAGGTTTCATAATTACATTATTTAAGCATAACTTGTGACAAGAAGTTGGTTTCAAAAGCATAAAACATGTGGAAGCTAAACGGGTTTCATAAGCATCATTCCCTAAAAAGGTAAACCAATCAAGAAATAACAGGAATGAAACCCTTGTATTATTTCTTATAAGAGAATGAGTAATATAAAGAGATGTTGTAATAGATGAAAAATAACTAGGAAGGATTTTTTGGAAAAAAAATTGAGGTAAATATCCATTCTTCTTTGAAAATGTTTCTCTAAAATATAAAATGTTTTGAAACACATTTTCCTTAAAATTGTATAAAATAAGCTTCAAAACATTTTGAAAAACATTTACCTGAACATATACCAGAAAATTTAGGGATACAGAAAACAACATGCTCCATTTATATTAAACCAAATGAAGGTGTACAATGCAAAGAGTTACAAAACAGACTTACAAAAGTAGGTAGAAACCATGCCTCAATAATCAGCATTAACAAGATTGCTATAAAACTCTGGAGCTCTGAAAGACCAGCTAGAGCTAACCTCTGTTATTTCTCTTTTCAAAAGAGAATCTGCCACTTGATTGGCTTCACAAAGAGAATGCATGACATCAACAGAGAGTCGGTCTACATGTTATAGAAAATAAACCCACACTAAAAGCATCCTCCATGTCACATTCCTTGATCGATTTATCTGAATTTGAACATTAATAGCAGAATATGATTCTAACCATATGTTATTCCAGCCATAATGTACTGCGTACCATATATCTTTAATCATTGCCCATAATTCCGCCTCAAAGGTAGTATCATTTCCAATATAGTGAAAGAATCATCCTTTTACCAGAACATGACATGTATGTAAAACACCTACGCATTCAGAAGGTCCAGGTGAACCACAAGCAGCTCCATCAACAATGACCTTCAACCACCGTGGTAGAGGTGGGACCTAGCAAATATATTTTACCATTAGTGGGTTATTTGACCTGCCATTTACACCAAGAGACCTCAAAATTACATGGTTAGCAACATCTTTATTCATGGACCCAGTTTGAACATGGGAAGCAGATATAAGCTGAGATTCTACAGAAGTTATCACCAGTTTTTTCCTCATGCCACAGAATAGTATCAAAGTCACCAATCAGAATCCAATTACCTTCTATATTAGCAGTAAGATCTTCTAGGTTCCTCTAAAGAATTATTCTCTTTGTATATAAATTGAAGGAATACACAAAGGAAATTGAAAGGGGAATTCTTTTAATACATCAAGAAAGGGTAACAGATTGTTGATCATTCATGAATGAGTTGACAATAACTGAGTTATGTTTCAGAACCCATAGGGACACAACATTATTATCGACTTGATTATCATCATATAAAGAATAGCCCATAGAACTCCATTTGATGGAGCACCAATTCTCAAACTGAATTCTTGGTTTAGCAATACCAATTAACATAGGTTTTTTGGTCATAATGTTATGCCTAATGGCATTGACCGTGGGAATATTCCGAAGCCCATCGAAATTCTAGTAGAGGATCTTCATTTATCAGTGGATCTGAGCCTAGTACTAGGCCCATCATATCTATAACTAACATTTCTAGCATGAGTATAACCAAATGGATAATTACCTGGTACCTTCCCTTATAATTGAGAGTTAATATTATCTGTACTGATAGAATAGAACCAGTTATTCGAGCCAACAATACCACTTTTAAATGTAGCAGGGGCCTCCATTTCCCCATCTTTGATGGATTAACCAGTTCGAAATCATTATTTTCTTTCCCAACATTTCCAGATTTTATAAAATTAGTTTTTTTATCAGTATCAGTGTCAAGGGGAGCTGATTCCAACTATTCCTTAGATGCTACTATGATCTGTATAGGAACACTATCATTGCTGGTCACCTTCATAACAGTACTTGGTTGTATTACTATAGCCTTTGACTATGAAGGAACATGATCAGAGACACAAGCCTTGTCTATGACTACACCAACTAGCTCCATTGAAGAACCATCATTACCACCAGACACAAGAGCTTCAACAGTCTTCTCGCTAGGAGAGGCAGCATTTCCCTTCTGTATAGAATTGACATTAGTATAGGGAACAATGTCATAAGGACCTCCACCATCAGGCATCACAGTAGCTTCAACAGTCTTCTAGTCATGAGAGGTTTCATTTCCCTTCTGTAGAGTATTGACATCATTAGAGGGACCAATGTCAGAAGGCAAGTCCTTAGTCCCATTTCTCTTGCAATTATTATCATCTTGATCCATAACATTACAAGGAGTACACGTCTTAAAAATTATCTTTTTAAACCAAAAAATCATCAAATAGTTGATGATTGGTAAATCCAAAAATGTTATTTGTGGTAAAACCCCAATAGATTTTTTATATTATTAACAAAAAACATAGAGGATAAGTGGGATCCTACTGAAAAAAAAAATTACATCATCAAGTCATATCATCACACCCTCACAAAGACACATTTCACTTAAATGAATTCAAAATTCACAAAAATCAAACAGGGAAGCATCACCATGCCAAAACCATCTTCACGCCACCTATTCTAGAATTCAAATGGGTACCCTATCATAAAAGATCCCAGTAAACCTGTGATTCACCCGAGGAGAACTGTAGACGCACTGAAACAGATCAACACCATAATATCATCTCATCATCATCATCTCAACACTTTCTTCCACCATTGCAGACTGCATCACCATCGTCCCTTCACTGACGTGCCCCACCAGCACCAGAGACTGTCGATGTCCCGTGAAGCCAACATCGAACATCATATCATTATCAACCCTAATCATGAATGAAACCAAACCAGACAATATCAACCATAAACAATCACGAATGATTAAAAACCAGAACCATAGATCGAAAAAACTTTGATAAATATTCAAACTCATTAACTGCCAATAAGGAGAAAATAATCCTTTACTGAAGACTTGAAAAAAAACCTAAAAAACAAAACCCTCATCGATGGCCACGCGTCGGGAACAATGCCTTCTACCTAACCACACCTCCCAAAACCCCATTAGTAACACTTATCTAGATCCAACAAGGAGGGGAGCAGTGAAGCATAAGGTTGGTTTTGTGGTTTGATCACCCAAGAGCTTCGGATGACGACAACAATGAAGATGCAGAAATATGTAACCCTTCAAAAAATGGTGTAATCTGACCGAGGTAGCGCCTTGAGACCCATAAACTTCCGAACAACAACACTCAAAAGGGGACAAGAATATTACTTAAAAAAAGAATTAGAAAAATTCATCATTCATAAGGGTCCAATAAGATTCCATTAAAAATATTGGTAAGTTAAAAAGGGGAAAAATGTATGTTAAATATTTTAAGAGAATAGTATAATATTTTTGGAACCCCATTAAGAAGACATAGTTTTCTGACCGAAGAGAGGGTAATGTTGGGATTTCTTAAAAATAGTTTCTTAAATATCATATGTACCAAAGATGAGAAACATGATACCAATATAGGAATATGTAATTAATAACTAAAGGATAATAAATCTCATGAATGTTATTGAGATATGGATCATAATATTTCATCATAATAAGTAAAAACATAAACAATCACAAAAAGCAATGACATTGCCTCAATACACTCAAACAACGTGGCAACGTGGTATCAAACTCTTCATGTAAGACAATTAAATTAAAGGAATTCTAATGTTTCATTAAGAGAATAAATTTAATGATATTGTAATGCCTCAACCACAAATACCTAGAGTCGGTGAATTATTACATAAAATTGGCATGATCACAAAAGATCAAGTCACGAATGACCGATTAGTTTAGTATCCTTAGAATTACTAGATAAATTCATAAGGTTTAAATTAAATATTAAAATGAAAAACAACATCAATATTGTTTCTATAGACCACACTCATATCCCCTCAGACTATCACTTCATGTTAGTTATAAAATTATTCTTCACATCCTGGGAAAAATAAAACATAGAAAGGGGTGAGCTCAGATGCTCAGTAAGGATAACAATATAGTGGAAACTTTCATAAATAAGAATAAATATTGAAGGAAATTTATATGACTAAAAAAAGCCTTTTAAACTTGAACTTCAGCATAATGTGGAAAATATAACTTACTCACATGGATATTCTACTAGTTGAATAATCACATTCAATATCAATAGCCACCTTCATAAGGATGGAATTCATAATGCCAGACATTGATAACCATATATTAAAGGCCTTGTGTTAAGACTACAAATAAGATTTTGTCAATGCCTTGTGCCAAGACCCTAGTTTTTGTAATGATACCTACCAATGCATCGAGAAGCTATAGTGGGCTCTACCCCTAACTTACTATGTCAAATTCATTCCTCATATGAAAAGGTTTAAAAATAACATAGACATTTTTATTAAAACTAGAATATGAAATGTCAGTACATTATCCATAAACAATGAATGCTGTAAAAATAACATATCCAACGTCCAACATATCACAAAACCATCAATACAATAGGGATGTTTTGTATCATTATAAATCAACATCAAATAGGCATAAAATCCATCAGAGGATGTTGACATAGATGAAATCAAAGCCTTTCTAGAGAAATATCTCTTTCAATTATGAAATATTTTAAAATTAATAAAATTATAAAAGAAAACATTTAATTTGTAAATATTATTATAATCTTGTAAGGGAAGCTTTGATGATGTTATAATGGCAGAAAATAGCTGCACTCGCCGTATAAGTTAAAAAATACATTCTTACCTTAGTTTTGTCAAAAAGGTTATAATGTACCTTGTTTGGAAAATAATGAAAAGATTCCTTTCAGAAAAATCTTATAAAAAGTAAAAAAAGGGAATAAATCACTTTATACCATAGTCTAGTAAATAGTAATTTTTTAGAAATAAATTTTTAAGAATGAACATATTGGGATGATACAGAGGCCCTAGTAGATACTTACGTAAAAACAACCTCAGATAATAAAGGGATTGTGAAATTAACCCTTACCTTGTACTTTTCCTTGGATTAGGGTAGGTTAAACTATTGTATAATGGTGAAATAATTGCTATTAAATTATAAAATAATCATATACATTAATATGATATCATATAGGATTTTTTTTAACATTTCTTTGTTAATAATCTATTAGTGTTATCGTCGTTTCGGGTGTTAACTGATTAATTTTTGTTTATATGATTTGTTATGTAAGTAATGTTTTTTATGGATAGGATGTATATTATTCATATTCAGAATGATATTAAGTCTTTAAAAATTATTTTTAATCATCTAATGAAAATTAGTCTTGAATGGATTACGATGGGGAATGAATCTCATCGCGTTCATGGAGACGGTAATCTGTATATACGCAGAAGCGAAAATATCATTATTTGATATTAAAATAATATGTAATTGGATAGTATATCATATATAAAGAATAATTATCATGTTATATTTATTATTTATATCAATTACACATCATTATTATACCCATCCAAATAATAAAGTGTTGAATAATAATTACACCACGACATGGAGACGGTAAGTCGTACATACGCACGTACAGTGACATGTCATTCAAAGGATGTATAGAATAATGAATTTGGTTGTACCATATTTATAATAACATCAATTTATATATAAGTTACTGGATTTATTATTTTAGAATGGAAATAGTAAAGAAAAAGGAAGTGGAAGAAGAAAGGAACTCGAAAGAGATGATGAAATATTTATCTCCTTTTTGGGTTCTTCCATTTTATTGGGTCAAACGGTTTCCATAAGTTGGATTTATGACAAAATTAAGGCATCTAAGATTAGGGGAGTACAGTTTAGAGGGTATTTGGGTAGGGGTTGGCTGAGAAAAATGGCTTTGAAGGTGTGAATTAGAGAGAAGGGGGACTTCCCTTTTATAAGAGGGGTGAGGTGCACCTTAGGGAAAGCTAGAAATATTATTTTATAATAAAATAATTTTGTGTTTATAGTGGATCCAAGAAAGATTATTAAAATGATATGGTTCGGATGGATCGAAAACCACTCAACCAATTGGTTTTAGAAAGGTGTGGTCACTATATTAACTTTATCTTTTAGATTTAACTCTTAGTTAAATAGTTTGACATTTACCACGTCTCTTTGTATTTTTATATTATATGGTTAATAAAAATACAATATACTTCAAAGAGAAACATGAGTGGTTCATTAATGATACAAATATAATTAGATAAGTCTTTTGTCTGATCCTTATATTATTAGGAATATAAAATCAATTAATAATATAATTTTTTTTAAAACACTTTTATGTCAATTTTGACTCTATTTGGTATCTTGTTTTTTCTAAATTAATAAAATCATTATTAAATCAAAATAAATTCATCTAAACAACCCTAATATGTCATATTAGCCTATAAAATTAGTGTAATTCATAAAAAGTCTCAAATTACATTTATTTTCATATTTATAATATCAATTATTTTAATATTTCATTAATTAGGTAATTACTACATCATCATTGTGTCATAAATAAATTAAATTATTTAACATCTAAAAATATATATATAAAATACCATTATGTATGAAATATTTTCATACTTATAATGAATATTTATAGTTGAATTTATCTAATGTATAACCCTATATTAAAAATGTTTTAGTTATTAAACATTGATATTAACTCTTTTAACTCTTCTTTAAATAAAATAATAATAAGTGTCTTAATCTAATCCATGTAGGCCATAGAGGTTCATATTTTATTCCTAAGGTATTTTATGGTCGAATTATACTTATAAAATATAATTAAGTCATGTTTTAGGGTAATAATAATTTCATTTTACCCTTAAATACCCTATTTAAATTTAACCGTGGTAAATAAAAGTAAAAAAATACTATTCACCAAAAATTATTTTCATCTTATTGAACCATATTTTTCTTACTGATATCCACCGTGACTCTCAGATTTTTGAAATTTGACTCACAAAATCAGAAAAATTATGTTTTATGTGAATTATCAAATTCTCGTAGGTAGTGGGTAAAATACAGTGAAATGTTCAATAAAATTTTTATATATCTAAAATTATTATAAACTAATTCTAATGAATTACATTGAACATATATAGGTATTATGTATCTATTTTGACCTAAAATAAATTCAAATAAAATAAATAATTGTTTAAATAAAAATTCGGTTTTAAACTATAACTCAATTTTTTCACTATTCATAAGGAATTGAATGGTTTCAGAAAAATACCAAAAATTCACCCTAAGATAATTTCGATATTCGGAGTATAAAAATGAAGTCCATTTTGAACAATAAAATTTCTAAAATTTCAAAAAGTTTGTATTACTATTCCTAACGGCTAGTTTGATTAGTTGTGGTGTGTTAGAACTCGAAGTTGCGTACAACACACGTTACTGTATTATTCAAAGAGAAATGTACCATCAAAGATTGGGTTGTTACATTCTCCCCTCTTTAAAATAATTTAGTCCTTGAAATTTCAAGAATATTACTGCATAAAAAAATTGGGTGGTTCTTCATCATAAGTTCCTCAGGTTCCCACGTTGCCTCTTCCATCTTATGGTTTCTCCATAGAACTTTACCAGATGAGTCATCCGGTTTCTCAGCACTTATTCTCTTGTATCAAGAACCTTAACAGGCTCTATTCAATAAGACAGATCGGGTTCCAGTTCTAATTCCTCATAGGTGAGTACATGCGTTGGGTCCGACATGTATTTTCTCAACTGTGATACGTGGAAAACATCGTGGAGTTTGGAGTGACTTGACGACATTTCCTAATGGTAAGCTACAACACCAATTCATTCTAGAATTTCATAAGGATCGATGTACCTGGGACTCAATTTTCCCTTCATACCGAAACATATAACACCATTCAATGGAAATACCTTCATGAAAACATGATCTCCTACCTGAAATTCCAAATCCTTCCTTCGGTTATCATCATAGCTCTTCTTCCTACTTTGAGTTTCTTTGATGTGGGTTTGGATTACATTCACCTTTTCCATAGTTTCCTCCACATTTTTTGGACCTACGAGTTTTATTTCAACAACATAATCCCAACAAGTTTGTGTGCGACATCTCTTTTCGTATAACGCTTCATATGGAGCCATCTGAATACTTGAATAGAATCTATTGTTATAAGAAAATTCTACCAGAAGTTAATATTGATCACACATACCTATAATGTCATGTGATCATGATATCAACTTATCTTCTAAGGTTTGAATAGTCCGTCCTGATTGTCCATCAGTTTGAGGGTGGTAGGCAGTGCTCAAATGAAGTTGAGTATCCATGGACTTCTGAAGATTTTTCCAAAATCTTGATATAAAATGTGGATCACGATTAGAAACAATCGATAGTGGTACTCCATGATGTCTCCAAACTTCATTAACATATACACTTTCTAGACGTTCAAGTGGTAAATCTTCTCTTATAGCATGAATATGTGCTGACTTAGTATGATGATCAACAATGACCCATATTGCATCATTCTTTCTAGGAGTATTTGGTAGTCCCATGAAAATGTCTATTGTAATATTATCCCATTTACACTCAGGTATGGGAAGAGGTTTCATGACTCCTCCAGGATGTTTCCTTCCATCTTTCAGTTGTTGAAAAACCATACATCATGACACAAAATTAGCAATATCACTATTCATGTTGTCCCTAAAAAAATGTTCCTTCAAATCTCTATACATTTTGGTACTCCCAGGGCATACAGAGAAATTGGAGCTATGATCATCATCCAACAATTATATTTTTAGATCAGGTATATCGGGAACACAAAGTCTCTTCAAAAATTTCAAAATTAAATCTTCATACACAAAGTCACACAATATCTCATCATTCATAGCTTTAATATTCTTTTGAAAGTCTTCATCACCAGTCTGAGAACTCTTTATCCTTTCTAGTAATGATGGTTTGGAAACCATTTGAAAAAGTATTAATGTTTCACCATCCATAGTGATTCCCATATCCATCTTTACAAGATCCATATATATATGATCATTTTCAACTCTCATGTTGTTTAAAACTCCATGATCCATTCTACTCAAAGCATATACCACCTTATTTTCCTTCCCCAGGTGGTAGTGTCTAGTGAAATCATAATCCTTGAGTAGTTCAATCCATTTTCTTTGCCTCATGTTGAGTTTTTTTTTGAGAATATATACATAAAAATCTTGTGATTGGTATATATATAACATTTTTCACCATAGAGATAGTGTATCCAAATCTTCAAAGAATAGATTACAGCTGTTAACACAAGATCATGAGTAGGATAGTTTTTCTCATTAATTTTTAGTTTTTGTGATGCATATGCAATAACCCTATCATTCTGCATAAGGACACAACCATGTCCTTTCTTTGAATCATCTCTATAAATAAAAAACCCATCATTCCTCAATGGTAGAGTAAATATAGGAGAATTCACTAATATTTTTTCAGTTATTCAAATCATTCTTCACACTCTTTTGTCCAAAAAAATAACCCCTTTAGTGTGATCTTGGTTAATGGGTTAGCCAATTGGGAAAAATTCCTGAGGAAGCGCCGATAATAACCTGCTAAACCAATAAAATTGCATACATCAGTTATATATATCAGTGCTAGACATTCTAGGATTTCCTTGGTCTTTGAAGGATCAATGGATATTTCATCCTTAAATACAATTTGACTAAGAAAAGAAATCTCTAGAATCTAGAATTCAAAAATTGCTAAACTTCCCATATATTTATTGTATTCTAAGAGTCTTTAGGATAAAGCGCATGTGATTTTCATGATATTAATAGCTTTTGGAGTATACCAAGATATCATCAATAAATACCACAACAATGTCATCATGATTTTCCTTGAAAACTCTGTTCATTAGATCCATGAAAATAGAGGGTTCACTAGTCAATACAAAAGGAATTACTGTAAACTCGTAATTCCCGTACATAGTTTGAAATGCTGTTTTCAGAATTTCTTCCATCTTCACACACAACTGATGATATCCAGATCGAAGTTCAATCATTGAAAAGTATTGAGCTCCATGAAGTTGGTCGAATAAATCATCAATGCGAGGTAGGGGATACTTTTTCTTTATTGTTATAGCATCGATCTCCCTATAGTCAATGCACAACCTCATAGATCCATATTTCTTCTTAACAAAAAGGACATGGGATCCCCATGGAGAACACTAGGGTGAATAAATATCTTATTACTCAATTCCTATAGTAGTTTCCTTAGTTCCACTAATTCCACAGTGGCCATTCTATAAGGGGTCTTCGATATAGGTCTTGAACTTGGAATTAAATCAATGGAAAACTCAATTTCTCATTCTAGAGGATGTCCAGGTAAATCATCTAAAAACACATCAACATACTCTTTCACAATAGTTATATCCTCTATTTTAACATTACTTTCCTCACCCATAAATATTTTATTCTCTTCCACCCCAATAATTGAATTTAGTTGACCTATTGGGGGTGGATCTAGATAAGAAATAGGCGATGATGATTCTACTCTAATGATAAGGTGTTCATTATCATCGTCATAAAAAATCATAACCTCCTTCTTATTACAATAAATTTTCACATCATGGTCTGAAAACCAATCTATACTAAGGATTATATAAAATTAAATCATGGGTATGACAATGAGATCAGCAGATAAAGAACATTTATGTCCTCTAATGGGGACTGATTCACAAAACTTTATTGCAACGATACATCCCTTATGAGTTTTAACTGACAATTTCATTGTTAAATCAAATTGGAAATATATACTTTTCTTAGTAATCTAGGAATATATGAAACAATGCGATGATCCAGAATCAAATAATACATTTCCTTAAACTTGAGGAAACCATTAAATTACCTACCACTATATCTTTCAGAGCGTCAACCATAGCAGTAGTGATAGCATATGTTTGGCCTTGATCCCTTGGACTTTTTTGAGGTAAGATCCCCTGACTCTTAGGAAATTCATTCCCATAAATACCCCTTTCTCTATAATTGTAGCATTCAAAATCGACAGCCTCTTTCTCACCCTTGCAATCATGAGCTTGGGGGCCTTTTTCACCACACTTATAATAGAATCCCATTACCTTTAGGCAAGTACCAGGGTGTTTCTTCCCACATTTACTGTAGGATGGATTTTCAAGTCTTCCCTTATTCCCCTTATTTCTATTTCCAGACTGTTCAACAGATCTCTTCGTCTCTTAATTTGCTTTAAAGTCATAAGACTTAGATAATTCTTTTTCTTTATTGATAGCACATGAGACAATATATTCATACGATGAGAATGATTGTGAAACTAATTCTCGATAGAGAAATGGTTTTAACCCGACAAAGAAACAATAAATATTACTTCATGGGTTACATATATAATCTGCTTTATGCCTCACTAACCTTGTAAAGTTAGCTTCATACATTGGGAAATTCTCATCCTCCTTTTGCCTCAGACTCAAAAATTTCCTTTCCAAATCTCCTCGATGGTCATGAGGAAAGTAATTTTCTTTGAAAAGATCTTTAAACTACCTCCATTCCATATTTTATACTTCATCATCCTCCATTGTGTTTTGAGTCAATGACCACTGTTGATCAGCATCTCCAGTGAGGCGGTAAACTTCCATGACAACTTTTTTCCTTTTGCTACACCCCATGGTGTGGAATATTTTTTCTATGGAATTTATCCATTGATCGGCTACTAGTGTATTTGTACTCGCATTTAATGTAGGTGGTTGTTGCCTCATGAAGCGATCTAACAATGATCCTCCATGCTATGGATCAGGGTGCTCCATATAGGTAAGGTTATTATTCATAACCTGAGTGAGTTGTCCCAATATAGTGATAAGCTGATCAGCACCAGTTGTATCACCAGCTGCACGATAATTATATTGAGTAGGAGGGAAATCCTATATGGAGTGTGTGCATTGATATGGTTTCCATTCCTTCCACTAGGTGCCATTTCTAAACAATGGCATAAACTAGATTAGTTTATGAATCGAAATACATAATCCCAAACTTGTAAGACAGTTAACATAATTTGAAAAGTTTATGGATATAATCCATAATCATAAAAAATGTTTTCTTTGAGGAATTATATACTCATATACCCTTAATAATGGTTTGTAATGAAAATGAGAATTATCCTAATCATATCCCTTAGGAGTGTCGTAATAAAGAGTGCAACAAGGCCCGTTGTCGTGCACCAGTTCCCGTTCGAGTCTATCTCAAAGTGGTGATTTCGGGTTTTACCCCAAGGTACATCTGTGACAGAGCCACCTCTACCTTCTCGTATCTAGACAAAGATGTATTGTTTGGAAAACTCAAAAAATCTCTAAAATACCAAAATTCTAGAAAGTTCTTCTATACTAATCCTCAATGTCTATCTTAGGATAGTGAGCTCTAACCAGAGTTTATCTAGATTCCATGTTTTTTACTAAGCTTCCTCGAATACCAACTGTAATGCCCCAATCACAGTTACCGAGATTTGGTGCATTAGTACATAACATTGTCATGATCACAAAAGATCATGTCTCAAAAAACCGATTAGTTTAGTATCCTTGGACGTAAAAGATAAATTCATAAGGTTTACATTACATCATAAAATAAAAAACTACAACAACATTGTTTCCATAGAACGCACTCATATCCCCTCAGACTATCCCTATAGGACAGTCATAAAATACTTATTCTCGTCCTAGGAAAATAAAACATAGAAAAGGGTGAGCTCAAATTCTCAGTAAGGATAAAAATATAGCAGAAACATTCATAAATAATCATAAACATTTAAGGAAATGTTTATGACTATAAAAAGCCTTTTAAACTTGTACTGAAGCATAATATGGAAAAGATAAAATCCAAAAATTCCATTTACATACTCACATGGATATTCTACTAGTCTAATAATCACATACAATATCAATAGCCACTTTCATAATGATGGAATGCATAATTCTAGACTTTGATAACCACATAGTCAAGACCTAGTGCCAAGAATAAAAACATGATTTTGTCAAGACCTTGTTCCAATATAGTAATTTGTCTCATGATACCTACCGATTCATTGAGGAGCTATAGTAGGATCCACCTATAACTTACTAAGTCCAACACATTCCTCATATGAAAAGGTTTAAACATAACATAAACATTCGTATTAAAACTAGCATACGAAATGTCAATACTTTATCTATAAACCATGAATGGTGTAAAAATAAAACATCCACAGTCAAACGTATCACAAATCCTTAAATACAATATGGATGTTTTTTATCATAATAAACCAACTTCAAATAAGCTTAAAATCCATAAAAGGATGTTGACATAGATGAAATCAAAGCCTTTTTTTAGAAATATATCTCTTTCTATTTTGAAATCATTTAAAATTCATATAATTATAAAAGGAAACATGTACTTTGGAAATATTCTTATAATCTTTTAAGGTAATCTTTGATGATGTTATAACGGTGGAAAATAGCCGCACCCACCGTATATGTTTAAAAAGACATTCTTACCTTAGTTTTGTCGAAAAGGTTATAAAGTACCTTATTTGGAAAATGATGGAAAGATTACTTTAAAAAAAATCTTATAAAAAGTCATACGAAGGAATAAATGAATTTATACCATATTCTAGTAAATATTAAAAATGTTTTGAAATACATTTTTAAAAAACCACAGATGTGGAAGATAAAGAGGTACCAGTAGATACTTACGTAAAAACAACCTCAGATAATAAAGAGATTGTGAAATTAACCCTTACCATGTACTTTTCCCTGGCTGAGGGTAGGTTAAACTTCTGTTTAATGGTGAATAATATTTATTAAATTATACAAGAATCATATACATTAATATGATATCAAATATGATATTTTAACATTTCTTTGTTAATAATATCTTAGTATTATCATCATTTTGGGTGTTAACTGATTCATTTTCCTTCATATGCTTTAGTACGTAAGTAATGTTTGTTATGTATAGGATGTATATTATTCAAATTCATAATTATATTAAGTCTTTAAACATTATTTTTAATCATCTAATGAAAGTTAGTCTTGAATGGATTACAATGGGGAATGAATCTCATCACATTCGTGGAGATGATAATCCATACGTACACACGAGCGACAATATCATTATTTGATATAAAAATAATATATAATTGGATAGTATATCATATATACAGAATCATTATCTTGTTTTATTTATTATTCACATCAATTAAACATCATTATTATAACCATCCAACTAATAATGTATTGAATAACAATTACACAACGACGTGGAGTTGGTAAGCCGTACGTATGCACGTATGGTGACATGTCATTCAAAGGATGGATAGAATAATGAATTTGGTTGTACCATATTTATAATAAAATCACAGTATATAGAATATACTGGAGTTATTATTTTAGAATTGAAAAAACAATTAAAAAGGAAGTAGAATAAGTTAGGAACATTAAATAGGTGATGAAATATTTAACTTTTCTTTGGGTTCTTTCTTTTGATTTCATCAAAAGGGCTCCTTACGTTGGATTTCTGACTAAAGTAAGGCCTCTATGATGAAGGGAAGAAAGTTGAGGGGGGTATTTGGGCATGTTTTAGCAATGAAAAATGGCTTTTATGGTGTCAATTAGACAGAAGGGGGAGTTCCCTTTTATAAGAGGGATGAGGGGCACCTTAGAAAAAACTAGAAATATTATTTTATAATAAACTAATTTTCGTTTTCTAATGGCTCTAAAATGGATTATTTAAATTATAATGTTTGGATGGGTCGAAAACCACTCAAAATATATGTTTTAGACAGGTTTGGGTCACTATATTAACTTTATTTTTTAGATTTAACTCTAAGTTAAATAATTTGACATTTACCATGTCTCTTTGTATTTTTATATTATATGGTTCATAAACATACTATATACTTTCAAGAAAACCCCATGTGGTTCATTAATGATACAGATATCATTAGATAAGTATTTTACCAGAACCTTATTTTTTTAGGAATATAAAATCAATTAATAATATATTATTTGTTTTAAAAACTTTTTTATTTCAATTTTGACACTATTAGGTATTTTGTTTTTTCTATATTAATAATAGCATTATTACTTCGAACCAAATTCATCTAACCAACCCTAATATGTAATATTAACCTATAAAATTAGTTCAATTCATAAAAAGTCTCAAATTAAATTTATTTGGATATTTATAATATCAGTTATTTTAATATTTCATTAATTATGTAATTACTACATCATCATTCTATCATAAATAAATTAAATTATTTAATGTATAAAAAATAAAAATAAAATACCATTATGTAGGAAATCGTTTTATCTTTCTAATGAATTTTTATAGTCGAATTTATCTTATGTATAACCCTATATTAAAAATGTTTTAGTTATTAAACATTGATTTTAACCCTATTAACTCTTCTTTAAATAAAAAAACAATAAGCATCCTAATCTAGTCCATGTAGACCAAAGAGGTTATTATTTTATTCCTGAGGTTTTTTGGTCTTATTATACTTATCCAATAGAATTAAGACTTGTGTTAGGGTAATAATAATATCATTTTACCATTAAATAACCAATTTACTTTGAACCGTGGTAAATCAAAGTAAAACGTTATTATTCACCAAAAGTTATTTTCATCATATTGAAACACATTTTTATTACTCATATCAACCGTTTATCTCGGATTTTTGAAATTACAATCACAAAAGCGGTAAAATTAATTTTTTTGTGAATTTGAAAATTCTTCTAGGATGTGGGTAAATGACGGTGAAAAGTCCAATAAATTATTTATATATCAAAAATTATTATAAACTAACCCCAATGAATTACATTGAACTTATATAGGTATTATGTATCTATTTTGATCTAAATAAATTTAAATAAAATTAATAATTATTTTAAAAAAATCAGTTTTAAACTATAACTCAGTGTTGTTCAATTTTCATAAAAAATTATAAGGTTTTAGAAAAATACCAAAAATTCACCCTAATGTAATTTCATTAGTAAGAATCAAAAAATGATGTCCATTTTGAAAGTTAAAATTTATAAAATTTCAAAAAGTGTGTATTACTATTCAAAACGGCTAGTTTGATTGGTTGTGGTGTGTTAAAACTAGAAGTTAAGTACATCACATTCTACTATATTCTTCAAAGAGAAGAATACCATGGAATCTTGGGGTGTTAAATATATAACATGTAAAATGGAAGTATATACACCATGAAAAATAATTTTGGTTCATAACAAAACATGAGTCCCAAAGAAGGAAAATTAGGACGAAACTATTTTACATATTTTGTAACTTTTGAAACATAAACCCCCTGAAATAAATATTATAAAATTGATATGTGAATACCCATAAATTTAAATATAATATACATTTAATATAATCAAGTTCATTACATACATCACACAAAAGGAAGGACTGGTGAACATAGAATGTATCTCACAGAAATAAAAATTGAGATGAAATCCCCTAACGTTCTGTGTTTACTATCATCATACTCATTAAAACCACTTGTACAATAAATATAAATTTATTATACATCTTTTAAAAAAATATTCATATATATATATATTGTTTTATTAGCAATGAATATTACCCACTTGTTGACAATCATATTTTAAGGTTTCAGTTTAGGTAATATTCGGTTTATTCTTCGCATGTGTCTTACATTGAATTTTATTTGATATTTATACATTATGTCATGATTTTAATAATTTAAACCAAAATATAAATATAATATATATAAATTATATTTGTATTATTATAATTTATATAATATACAATTATGAAATGAAATATTTCCTTCCTAGAGATGAAAGGTCGTACGTACGCTTGAACGCTATTTATATTCAATTGTCATGTTGACGGAAAGAAATTAAGATACATATATATACATATATCATTATTATAGTCGATTTATTATATGACATATTTCTTAAAAATTCACTAAATCCATCCTTAATACAATACATGCAGTGTATGAATGAATCACATCACTTTGAGGGATGGAAGTCTCCAATTCCTTTGACAAAATTATCATATTAAACCCAAGTGGAAAATAAAAAGATATCTTTTGTAAAAGGAATAAAAAGGAATAATGAAATAATAATTATAATATATAAAAAATATAAATATGTTTTCCATCATAATTTCCACCATGAGATGCGGTAAGGAAAATTGAACAATCATTATTTAGTGAGGAAGTAGTTCACTGTAAACATAAACAGTATGTTCACTATCCACTAGATGGAGGTGTGTGTAACTGTAGGTTGTAACCACATCATAAAAAATACTAATAAATTTAGGATAATATATTTTTTTATAAAATCATGTAAAAAAGAATATATAGTGGGTGAAGAAAGAAAATAATTGAAAGAACATGAGACAAGCTGCTACCACTGAATCGAGAAACTCATTTTGGTTTGTGCCAAAAGGATTCCTTGGAATTTGTTCTTCCCAAAGGAAGGATACTAATAGGAAGGTATGATTTTTGGTAAGTAGATTATGTAGAGGTTTTCCAAACTTATGATGCTTGATAGGTGTGAGGAAGTGAGAGAGGTTGTGGCATTTTATAAGGATAGAAAAGGGATCCATTGGAGTTTTGGAAAACAAGTCTGGTGTACACATGCTCTTACAAAAACAATTCATACCAAACAAACATAATTCAATAATTGATGGTGTATGGATGATTAATTTTCAAAAAATGGGTTTAGGAAAAGTTTCAAATTCCTTTGTCCCCTAACGATTTAGGCTTAGTCCCTAAATAATATTTATTAGACCTTAACTACCGTGATTAATTTTAATCACATTTACTAACCATTTTAGTAAAAAATCAATACGATCTAAAGAGAATTTAAATATTATAATGATTAAAAAGGATTATTTCAGTTTTTTGAAATTAAATTCATATAATTTGTAAAATTAATATTAATTCTAATCCCTTATACATGATGAACTTATGGGTTTTTTAAAGTAGAAATAATTTCAAAAGTTTTTAAGTTATTATATGGAATTTCAAAGTGAAAACAATTATAATGAAATAAATTGTATTAATTAATATATAATTGATTAAATTTTACCATAATTAAATTTAAAAATACAATTTAATATTATTAATTATTTAATCAAAAAAAGAAATTTAATGTAAAATTAATATTTCTCACTATTCATCAAAACAATTGATGTATCTCAATAAAATACAAAAAATTAAACATAAGATAAATTATACATTATAAATTAAAAAATTATTTTTATTTATCCAATTAAATTTCTAAATTTTTCTAATGTTAATTTTATTTTTAAAATAAAATCATTTGTGAAAATTGTATATTTAAACATAAAAGGTCTTTATCAAAAATCACATCTTTCATTTTCAATATGTTTTATATATATTAAAAATTATGAACAATATTTGAAAAGAAGTTTTTACTATTAATATTACTATGTTTAACAACTAGGTTATAATTAAATCATTTAAATAATTATAACTATAAAATATGATTCGTTGAAACGTTAGTGTTGTGTATAACCTACACCAAGCCAATGTTGTGTGCAACATACTCTAAGTCACTGTTGCGTTTAACGTAAGACAAGTCAATGTTCCATGTGAAATTAATGTTTTACTTTGTTTTTAATATATATGTATATATAACTATTTCCACCGTTACATGAATTGAAAAATATTAAAAGCTCAATTAATTGAAAAAATGTTTTCACAAAATCTTATGGTGTTACCTTTTACCCCCCTAAAATGAATTTCTCTCTAGAAATTCATTTGGGTTATAAAAGTTTTAATAATTGAATGTTTCATAAATAAAAACCCACATCGTAAATATGAATACTAAAACATCCTTTAAATAGGGAAAGATGGAAACATAGTTGTTAACCGAAGTATCATATAATTAGGTTTACACATAGAAGAACATGAGTAGAAAGTGAAAACATATTTATAGAAGAAAGATATAACTAACATGTTATGATGGAAAGATACATAAACCAAGGTTAAGAGAATATTAACAATTAGAAGCCTATAAATCTGAGATGAACTAAGGGACCATATCATTCATAAAAAATGGAGGTAAAATGATAAAATATTTGGTTTGAAGATACTTTTTTCTAAACGATAAATAATTTTCATGAAAATATATACTATCATGTTTTTAGGAAAACCTCACCCTTGGTTGTTCCTTGATCCACTTGACCTCTTTCTCCTAAAACGACGGTGGATTTTTTATTCCAGAATCACTAACAGAACAAGAGACCAATGATATTTCATCCCATCTATCATCAGTTATAATCAACACAATGTATTTATAATAGGTTATCCAATATTTTGAAATCCTAATGTGGAAATATAATAATTTATTCTTAGAAAATACATCCAAATTTTAACATATTATTTCTATAAATGTTTAATAATACAACCATTCCAAAAGATGAAATTCCAAAATATTAGAGGGAAGGCCATAAAATCAGCTTAGCATTGATACCACATGTGTCATAACATACCAAATATTTAAATACATTTATCATACATTCTATTGATATTCTTTTTATAATATTAATTACCATAAATCCTTATGTAAAACATACATGATTCTGAAAGATAATCTACAATGTATTCCTTAAATATGATCTTATCTTAAAAAACTTTTCTATTTAATGGTTCAGTTCATCCTTTCAAATCAAGAAAATCAACATGATTTTATTAATTCAAAATACATAAAGGGAAAGATAATAAATTATTGGACTCATAAAAAGTTCCACTAACATATCAGAAAGTTTTTCATAGATATTATTTTTACAAAATACCATAGGAAATTACCCACTACGGGGTTCCCCAATTACCATGGATCACATTATCCCTTTTGATTTAATATTATTTAGCTTTATCCTTTTCCATTGGAGGTTTTTAGTTCTGATCAACATTATTAATCTTTTTATTAGGGATATTTTTGTTGAAATTACCAAACTCCCTACAATTGAAACATCGAATTGTGGGAGGTGCATATTGAAGAGTTCTTTCATTATTAACATCATTATATAACTTATTCCTATCACTTCCGCATTCTGCATCTTGATGTACTACTTTTACACAATTAAAAAATTTACTAGTCCCATTAAAAAATTTACCACCATGCTTATTTACCTAATTAGATCCCAAAAGAAAATTGGTCTTCGTATCTCCATGGTTTATTGATTATCCTTTGAACTCCATGTTCATATTATTTTTAAAACCATGAGATTGATACATAACTCCAGCCTCTATTTCAACATTTATTGCATAATGAAAAATATCCTTATAGCTACCAAAATCACTTATGGCCAACACCCTTATAAGACGTGGATTTAAGACACTGAAGAACCTATATACTATATGTTCAAGTTGGATGCTTATTCTAGAAGTGTACTTCACAAGTCGTGTAAAATTAGCCTCATAGGAACAGACAGATTCATCATCCTTTATCTTCAACTCATGGAACTCCTTTTACATATTCCTAAAAAGAACATGAGGAATGTAATTATTGAAGAATATGTTCATGAAGTCATTCCAATATATGGATTCAATTTTATATTTCTTCCCTATATTCTTGACTAGATTCAACCATTCGGCTGCTTCCCCTACAAATAGATAAACTACCAAAATTACTTTATAATAACCATAACACTGGAGAATAGAGAATATCTTTTTTGTGGTACTGGTCCAGTGTTCAATAACAATAAGATCATAAGAACCACTAAAATAAGGTGGATGTTTCCAATGATGGAATAAATAGAATTTTGTTTCCTTCTTTGATCGTTATGATGTTCATCACGATTCATAGCTTCCGAAAGATATGAGAGCATAACAAAGAGGTTTTTTTATTTTAGCTTCCAAATAATTTATATCCTCAATTGAAAAAGTGTTATATTATCCCCCCAAAATCTCCATTAACAGAGATCATTCTAGTTCTAGCCATTTAATAAATCCAAAAAACATAAAGTAAGAAACAATTATCATAGAGAGGAACCACATAATCATTAAAGTCACTTATAGGTTGCCTAAATTTGGACACCTCCCTTAATCTATGAATCCTTAGGGTTATCCTAGTTTATTCATATTAATCTTATATTCAAATACATCATAACGGTTCATGAAGAGTGTACAAATTTCTAAAGCATATCCCCCAATGTTTTAAATAAGGCATGGAATAAAGACTATTTTCATGTACCATATTAACCTGAGTTAGGCCTAAAACATCTTTTTAGAGTTTTTACTCCTAGTTACATATATTCTAGGGCCACATCCACTTGAATTATCCAAAAAAGGATCTATTTATTGTAAACCACTCACTCAATTATTTACCAAAATTCCATGAAATTTTCTCATAATTTTTCCTTATACATAAACTTATCCTTAGAGACATCTCAAGACATATTACTAGAAATACCCCTAGGGATATCAACAAGATTTTCTATTCATTGCTTCCAATGGTTGACTAAAACATTCTTTTGATACCAATTATATCAACCAAAGCTTAACATACATGGATATTACATCATTTGAGATGAATATTCATTACACTAAAAAAATACTTGCTCGAGGACTGTAACAGTTTGGTGTCTTTGGAAACACGAAAAACAAAAACTTCTTTCTTGGTTCCAAATCTTCAACATATCACATAAATATCCCTACTATTAGTACTTCTGCATAAAACCATTCTTCCTAATATAATAAAATGAAACATAAAAACGATTGATCTCAGATGCTCATTAAGGGTAAACAAGAGATACATGTAAGCATAAGCATGGACATAGGGATATAAGAACATGATCATAACATTAGGATATAAAAACACCAATATCAAAGATCAGAAAGAAAGCTATTTGATAAAGATTAGATGTTTATAAGACATTAATCATATGTAAATATACATCATGGTCCATTAAATCATAACTAAAGAATAAAATATTGGTTTTTTGGTATGCATATAAGAATATAAAATTTCATGTAAACACTTCCTTTAAATACCTTTATAACATCGTAGGATTAGGCTTTGACCAGTGTACCTACTTTGGGATTGGGATAGGAACCCACATCACCACTTTCTTTTAGTATTGGGATGAAACCAATATACCTTAATGTTTTCAATCATGGACTACAACCTATGTACCCTCTTTATTTTAGGATTAGTCTACATCCCATGTACATTCCAATTTTCAAGCTTTGGCTACAACCCATGTACCCTTTTTCCTATAGAATTAGTCTAAAACCCATGTACCTTATTGTTTTCAATATTGGGGTAAAACTCAAGTACCATTGGAGATCATATAAAACTTGTTGTTACCCAATGCATTTGAGGGAGATATAGGTCCCACCCATCTCATTAAAAAATCATCCATACATGTCCAAAAAATAATAAAACCTTCATTACATCTTGATACAAAAAATTGATAGATTTTATAAACATAAAATAATAAACCATGACATGAAATTTGTATCATTAACATTGCATCACATAATAACCTATAAAAATAGATAGGATTCATAATTATTTCCCGAAATCATAACACATGAAAAAAAGTGAGTTTCAAAAGAATAAAACCAGTGGAAATGAAACAGCTGTCTTAAGTATCATTCCATCAAACCATAAACCACTCATGAAATAATTTGAATGGATCCTTTAGATTATTTCCTATAATGGAATTAGTTTCCTCAATGGATATCATCATATATTTGAAATAACTTGGAAGGATATTTTGAAAACACTTTTTGAGGTAAATATCCAATATTATTTAAAAAATGCTCATTAAAACATAATATTTTTTGAAACCCATTTTCCTTAAATAATTATAAAAGAAGATTCAAAACCATTTTAAAACCATTTTCTTGAAAATATATTTTAAAAAATATTCATTAAAAATTATCCTTTTAAACATGAAATGAAATCATCAAAGAATTGATAGTGGGTATATCTGTACATGTTTTACGAGGTAAAAAGAACATTCCTTTTATATGGTAAAATGATAGAAAAAATTCCCCATTTAGAAGACAATAATAATTTTTCTTTGAAAAAATTGGTAAATGAGAAAATGGTTTTTTTTAAAAAAAATTATGAGAATAATAGAATATTATTGGAATCCTTTCTCAAAACATAGATTTCTAATCAAGGACTGGGTAAAGTATATTTTTTAAAAAAAATACATACTTAGCTATCCTGTATACCAATTTCTAGGGGAATAAATTTAGTGAATGTTTTTGAGATATGGATTATAAAATTTTATCAAATGGATAAAAAACATAAACAATCTCTAAAATCTATGATATTTTCTATATACATTATTGAAACATAGTAACATGGGATCCTAATCTACATAAGAAAATTAAATTAAATAAACCTTAAAAAATCTTTATAAAAATTTTCTTGATAAAACCAGAAAAATGGAAGTATATACACCTCAAAAAATAATTTAGGTGCATTACAAAATAGGAGTCTCAATGAAGGAAAACTGAGACAAAACTATTTTACCAATTTGGTAAATTTTGAAACATAAAACCCATGAAATAATGTTCATAAAATGAATATTTTAATAGCTATAAATTTAATTATAAGATACATAGAATATAGTCAAGGGAAATACATACCCCACATAGAATTAAATAGTTGCGAACATAGCATATATCTCTTGATAATAAAAATTGAGATGAAATCCCGATACCTTGTGTCTTGACTCACACCATAATCATTCAAACCACCTCTATAATATATTAAAATTTATCATAAATATTTTAGAAAATCATATTATAATAAATATATTACAAGTCCCCTTTCTCAAATATAATCTTATTCTCTATAAAATTCAATAATTTGGAATTAATTCACACCGAGGATCTTATTAGGTTTTCATATTTTGATAATTAGGTCATAACATATACATAAGAACATGAATATTACAAGTATACTCATGTACTCACTATCAAATTTTTTAATAAAAAAATAATTATCAATAAACATGTTTTTTTTCGTGTTTTAAATATAATGACTTATCCTTGATCCCATGTTTGATGTTATTCTTCTTTAAGTCAAGTGAAAAACATTTCAAAACAAGGCATGAGTAAAAAATGCTCAGTATGGGATGCATAATAAATGAAAACTTTTAGGCTTGAAAAAAAATGTAAACCATGAAATCATTATCATGAATTAATTATTTTCACCTTTAAGAAGTGGTAAATATAAATAACTGAATATAAGCTCATTGCTTACCCTTTTGTAACCAAAATATTACCAAAATCACATAGAAAGAAACATATAACATATAAATGTATCTTGGGACATAAACATACTTAAAATGAAAAACCATACAATTGACTTCCACACATATCCCTAAATAGAATTTCCATATAGCTTACTTCCATACTCAATTCATTTGAGGTTATAACATAACCACCCATCCTTGGTTCATCATAGAATCACCCATTATTTTGTTTATCATGTAACCACCCATTATTTGGTTTATCACGTAACCACCCTTAAAATGTCCAAGTATCATTATATAATAATAACACATAAACTATTTTAAATATCAATATTTCACTAATATTATTTAATTTTCAATCAAAATAATTCAATTCAAGATATTTAAATTTTCAATCCATTTCAAAAAAACAATTTAAATAATTTATTAAAGATATTTTTGAATCAAAGCGTCCCATACCACTTTTAAACTTTTAAAAGAATTTTGATAATTAAAATTTTAAAATATTTCTTTCCATACATATAAATCCATAAAAACTTTTGAAAACATGGACATAAAATATAAGTATTTTAAAAGAATAAATCATCAAAAAATTAAACGAGGTTTCTAGTTAAAAATTACCTCACAACTTGAGAAAAAAATGAATAAGAATAATTAAATAATATTAGTAAAAAAAGATTCAAAGAACATGAGAATATAGTAATTAATGATATGACATGTCAAAAGGGATGTATATACACCTTATAGGATAATCAGTTTACATAACATCAATATATGGCTCAATTAATGGAATTTAAGATGAAGTCCCTTACCACTTGAGAAACAGTTTAATAAAAATTATTAAGGAAAAAAATTAAATAGAATATTGAATATCATGAGAATATACTAATTAAAGATATAAATAATCAAAATGGTTGTTTATACACATTATAGGATAATTGATGTGCATAACAACAAGATTTGAAACAATGAAAGAATATTGAGATGAAATCCCTTAAAAAGATCGTATAAATGACATAAGAATTTATCAATGGGAAGATTATGTGTATAAATAGTATATCCACACAAATGGAAGTTTAATTTAAAACATAAATAAATAAATAGTGATTAAATACATAATCATAGCCTAAAATTATCAATAAGTAGATGATTAGCCCAAAGTATGGAAATTGGGTTATGAATTTCCCTTATGAAAATTCAGTAGCATAATGACGTCACATAAAAATTTAGAAAATCAGTTGATGATATAGTAATGGGTCTCTCATTACATGGACATAAAATTTATAGAAATAAGGATATATAATAACAAATTCCAACATAATAAAATGGAAATTTTAATACATAACATAAAAGAAGTCTTTGACTAAAAGAGGATGGTGAAAGGTTCCCTTACCTTGAGTCTGATTCATCATATATGTTCCTTGTTCTTCCAAAATAATAAAATTCCATTAATTTATACTTTCTTAATAACCTATATAAATTTCCTAATTTTTTATTATGACATATTACCATGATATATAAATTACATAATTATTTATGTAAATATCTGTCGTTTTGTCGGCATTGGGTACTTGAGTAGAAAATGATTTTATTATAATTACAAATTATCCATGTGGTCCAATGTAAATTATCTATAGAATAGTATTCATGATTTAAATATCATATATATCTATTATATATGTATCTAAAATAGTCCATAACATTTCATGATAATAAATGAAATGCATCGTTCATGGACACGGTAAGTCGTACGTACGCGTGAATGCTAATTTCTTTTATTAGTCATATTAATAAAATGAAATATAAATATTACATAGGTATATTATAATTATAGTATAATATCATATTATATATATGTTACATATTTTTATTAACTTCATTCCTTATATGTTCCATGTATGGCATGGACGAGTTATTTCACTTTGAGGGAGCGGTAATCCACAGTTCCTCAAATGAAATTATCGTATTTAAACATCATAAAAATCATAAAGGTATGCTTGTAAAAAAATTACACTATAATATAGAAAATATAAATATAATATATGTCATATATAAATATTTTTTCATCATAATGGCTACGATGATACGTGGTAGGGGAAAATTGAACAATCATCATTTCATGAGGCAAACTTTCGCCATACACAGAAACTGTATGTTTGTATCCATTAGATGGAGGTTTTTGTATGTGTAGTTAGTAACCTTTCCATAAAAAATCCTACTATATTTAGGATACTAGTTTTGTTATGTAAAAAAATAATAATAATCTAATTGGTAGGGGAGAAGTAAAATAATTGAATGGAACTTTAGAGAAGTTGCTACCTCTTAAAACGTGTAACTCCAATTGATTTGAGACCAAAGGCTTTTTTGAATTGCCTTATGCCTAGTTAAGGATTCTATGAGGAATAGAGGGATGTTATAAGATTATTTGGAAATATTTTGGATGAGCCAAGGGGCATTAAATGTGTGATTAAATACGTATAGGTGATTCCCTTTTATAAGAGGGGGGATTGGCACTTTAGGAAGGCATTGAAATATTATTTTATTATAAAACTATTTTCGGTTTAAAATTTTCCCAAAGCAATTGAATTAAAAGACAAGATTCCTTTGGGTCTAAAAACTCTCAAAATTTTGGTTTTAAAAATGTATAGGTAACAAATTTAACCTTATCTTTTATTTTTTACCCTTAGTTGACTAATTTGACTCTTACCAAGTCTTCTTTTATATTCATACTATATGGGTAATATAGTTACTATGAAATACCAAACTAACCTCAAATGGGTAATTAATGAAATTATAAAAATTATATAAGTCATTTGGATGAATATAATATTTTTAGCACTCTTTTATCATTTAATAAAATAGTATTTGTTTTAAAAACTCAGTTATGTCATTTTTTATAATATTCTTATTATGACTTCCTTTAAAAATCCATAACAAATTGATTATTTCAAAAAATCAATAATTAAAATATAAAAAGTTATAGGAGTCCCTAAAATTCATATATGGCCTGAAAAGTGTCAAAATAAATTTATTTTAATATATATAATCTCATTTATTTAAATCATTCATTAATAAGGAAATCACTACATCATAATTGAGTCATATATAAATTAATTTATTTGATGTTTAAAAATTATAAATAAAATACAATAATGTAGGAAATATTTTAGATATCTAATTAATATTTATAGTCTAAGATATCACTTACATTATCCCATATAAAAATTACTTTTTTGAAAGATACTTGTTTATGTTACATTTTTCTTTACTTTTAATTATTTCTTATAAAATGTCATTTTCACATCCAAGTGGCTCCATGGGGTCCCAAAAATGACCCAAGGATTTCTATGGTATAAAATAAGTCATAAAATAGTATAAGGAAACATGTTGGGGTAGTTTATTATTACTATAATATTATTGTTACCCTTATTTACCAGATTTACCCTTTAACCATGGTAAATTAAATAATTACTAAAGTTAGTATTAATAAGGTCTAAAAATAAAAGGTAACTATTTAAAAAAATTAGACCTCCTAATTAAAAATATGAAATCCATTTATACAATATCAAAACAACTAATTGGAAGAAATTAATATGAAATTAATTCCCATTTTCAGAACCAGAAAGCATGTTTTTAAGAAGTAATAACTATCAAAAGATTGACATATTTTTATGTCCAATTTCAAAGTGTAATTACTTAAAATGACCAAAATTGTATTAATTGGTAAAAATATATTCCAATTATACTTTAAAAAAATTATAAGTATAATATAAATATAAAAAAAAATTATATTAAAAGGCAGTTTATAATTAAAATGCAGTATTTTTCACTATTCTTAAAAATGTGAATTTTATCAGAAAAATACCAAAATTTCATACAAAGTAAATTTTTTATGTTTCGATTATATAGAAGAGATTTTTTTTTTAAATTAAACATATAAAAGTGATGGAACTATAATTTAAAAAGGATCACCCTCAAATGGTGGTAAATCGACCTTTTAAAAATATTTGAGTAATTAATGCTTAAAATTGGATTCATTCTCGTTTTAAGACTCTAAAATTTATTAGATAAATGGAAATAAATTTAAAAAATATGAATAACAATATTTTAGTTATTTATGTTCATTACCACCAATACAATGGCTAAGCGTTAACAACCATTTAAAATAATAACAATATTATTGTATTATTTTTCAGTATAAACGAATGTTGTAAGCAACATTATATTTCGGTGAAACCCATTGTTGTATGTCAAGTATGCTATAAGATAAAGTATCCTCTTTAATGTAAAATTAATATCTAATTAAAAATAATTAATATAAATAAAAAAAGTATTAATTTATAAATACCTGGGTCATTACATCTGTCACACCCCAACCTGGTGTCTTGCAGTCGTGGTTGTATTTATTTATTATTATTTGTCCTTTGGTTTTTTAAAGTTTAAAAATATATTAAATTAAAATAAAAATGAAAATAAAATAAATGGATTTTTTACTATTACTAATATTATTATTATGGGTAATGATAATATTATTATTATGTTTATTATAATTTTTATTATGTTATTATGAGTATTAATATTAATATTATTTCTTTTTTTCCCTTTTTTTCTTTTTTTCCTCCTATTTTCTCTCTATTTTTTCTCTCATTTCTCCCTTTTCACTATTCCTCCCCCCTCTATGTGTTTCGTTTTCCCTCCCCATTCCCTGTATCGCACTTCTTGCGCGACGCCCCTTCACTAGTGAAAGGCCTTCGGCGCCTCTTCCTCCTTCCTCCGGCGCGGTGATCGTTCGGCCAACCTCTCTCCATTATGCGGTGAACTTTCCCCCCTACTCATGCGACCCGGCCTTCCCTCCCTTCGCTTGTTTGCGCGACCTAGGTTACTGGGAGAATCTTCAACATGCCATTCTCCCCCTCCAACGATCAAATCTTCCCCTATTTTGGTGTGCGAACCCCTTAAGTGAGCTTGTTCTCCCTTATCCTTCCTTTATTTTGGTGTTTTGTTGGATTTCATGGGGTGCACATATCTTGGATGAAACCTAACGGGTTTAGGGGTTCTATTTTTGGTTGATTATTGTTATGTAGGGTTCATCCTTGGTCCTTCATGGTGAGAATATACCACAATGGAAGTTTCACACCGAAATTCGGAAGCTTCGACACCGAAGGTAAGTGTTGTCGTGTATAAGTGTTGTTTGACGAATTAATTCTCTTATTTAGTTAAACTAGCATACTCCTTTATCTGTTTACATGGTGTGAATGTTGTTTAAATTGAGGTTTGATATGATTTCAATTTGTTTAGTAGCATGTTTATTTGATATTAATGTTTTTATTTTGTGAAAACCCATATTGGGCCTTTTGTTGTGTGATATAAATTTTGTTGTTGGTTTATTATGTCACGCTAGAGCTGAGAATTTTGTTTTATCATGTTATTGGTGTTCGTTTTCCCTTAGAAGAATTTTTTAGTGGGAGATTTGTTTTCAAAGTCTTGTGATACCGCTTGAATTTGTTTTATAAAATTATTAAGTGGTTTATTAAAACATATAATGTTTGTGAAACACGTTTGGATATTGTTTTGGTGTGAACCTTGGTGATGTTTTATAAATTAAGAAAATGACTTATTTCATTGTGCAAGTGATGCAAAACTAGTTTTTGAATGAAATTGATATGTGTGAGTTGAAATTTGTTTCTTAATGTGAATTTGGGTTGACTTTTCATGTAAAATTATATCTCTCCTCTTTTAGGTGTTTTATAAATTGTACAAATGGTTTATTTAGTTTTTCAAGTGGTGTGAATCACGTTTTCAAGGGAACATATGGTGAAAATGGGTTTAGGTGGAGGTTTTTAAAGAGATGCATAATTTGGCATGTTTGAGTTGTCTTGTATTTCGAAATGTAAATTTTAAATGGTTTAAAAAATGAAATGCATGTTTTGTAATTGGTTCCAGTTTATGTGATGATTTGAAATGGCCTTTGGAAATGATTAAAATGATTATGTGTTTTTGTTTTAATATTTTCAATGGATTTTATGAGTTTTGTAAGTGGCGTGTCATTGGTGTAAATCCTTGATGTGTTATTTTGAAACTTCTTAAGGATTTTTTAGGTGTTTAATTGCATTGTTAAATTAATTTTGTAGTGCGTTGGGCCTCACTACGGTGGTTTGGGGCCGTGAGTTTGAGGTATCCTACATGTACATGCATAGGGTAAGGCATATATATATATACCCTCTTTGTACATATTTCCACATGGCGCGGGGTATATGTGCAGTGCATCTAGGGGTGTATATATATATATATGTATAAATGCATGTGTGTCTATGCGTTAAATGTGGGTTCGAGTGGTCGTTGACAAATAATGACATGTTTGATGTAGGTCCCCTTTGCCTATGCTTTTAATTTGAAATTCATAATAGCTTGATTTTTTTAAAAATATTTTTTACACTATTCTATATAAACATGCTATGGAATCTGATTGCGGTTGCTAGAAACTATTATGCCTTTGTTTTCAAAATTGAAATGTATTTCAAAAACCATTGGTCTTAAGTGAATTTTCTTGAAAATTGATTTATATGGTGGTTTTGAATTAGTAAGGTGTATTTCCAAAGGTGAATGGCCTTTTGGTCTTTTGATTGTAAAAAGTGTTCCCTTTATGTAATTTTTTCTGTTTGGTATCTTAATAATGTTTTATGAAAAAGAAAAACCTCTCTTGAGGAACACCCCCCTTGGTTTTAGAAAAATGATTTTTTAAAGTTGAATGTGTTATCATGTGCATAATTTGATGCTTATGCATTGTGTGATGGGAAAGAGTGGGAATGTGCTCAAGGAGGGAGAGTGGTGGTGATATGTTGAATGAGTTTTAGAAAAATAAAGTGTTATGTACATATATGATTGATTGATAAAGAAAACTCTCCACCACTTGAAATAGAGCGCAATGGGAAACCAGGGTATCTAGGTGGGTGACCAAGACTAGTACGCTAGATGACACAGTAGGGGTTTGTCCCAGTTTTTCTAGTAGGATTGACGCAACAACACTAACTAAACATATGAATTTATATGGGTCGTGGTCTTATAAGACAAGTTTTCTGAGGGTCATGGTCCTCTAAGCCACATTTTCTGAGGGTCGTGGTATTCTAAACCATGTTCCACTGAGGTACGATGTCTCTAGTTTCCCACATGTTCTAGATACCTATAGGGATTACCCATGGTGCTCATTTGTGACATGCTGCTAGCGATGTAACTTTCTTTTTGTTTTTTCATACTTGATTTCTTTTTTTTTTGAAAACCATATTTTAATCCAAACTGGTTTCTTTTCATTTTGAAATGTTAATGCATGCTTGAAACCTATTTTGAAAATGTAGTGGGAGTAAAATTCTTTACCTAAAAATGCAAACTCATTACTTGAATTTGAAAAGGAGAAAAATTATTTTATTATATCCTATTTTCAAACTGGTATAATTGGATTTCTTACTAAAGGAGGGGGTATAGAACGTGGTTATATTTTGGCATTCCTAGTGATCATCTTGGTGCTCATGCCTACTTTACTTTTCAGTTGAAGGTTTCAGCCTTGGATCGCTTTTGGAGCGAGTGTGGCTTATGTTCCACATTAACCCACAAGGTCACTTGAGGTATGTCACGTCGTTTATTTAATTCCTTTTTCCGTTTCCTAGTTGATTGGACTTCTTTTTATTTTAATTATCTTCTTGTTTAGTTAATGTTTATTCATCCTTGTTATGGTCCAAAATCGTTCCCAACTGGTTTATTTTGATTCCTGGCACTAGTTTCCAGCCCGTGGGGATCGGGAACGCCCTTCGCGCCATGTAGCGGACCGGGTCGGGTGTCGAGTTAGATGGCGACCTGGCCTGGTTCATGATAAAATAGTATCAGATGGGCCCTTTTTATTTGGGGTGTCAGTTTGGTTGGTGATTAGGTGTGTCGGGACTCGAGAGCTAGGTGCGGGAAGGACGTCATGAACCCTTTCCCATCTTGAGACTCGAGTTTCCAGGGGTAATATGGGATTTGAATTTTTATTTTTCTTGGTCTGTGTGGATGAGGGATGAAAAGGGATGTGATCCATAATTACGCGATGAGCCTACATGGAGTAGCGACCCATGTACGGCCCGAGTGCACGGTTCAAGATACTTCCTGTGGTGGATGCCTTCATGGAGCATGTTCTACTAAACCATGTTACCGGGTTGGCATAACCACTAGTCCCTTATTTTTTTGGATATTTTGATGTGAGTTATGTTTGAACTTCATTTTATTAGGTGTGAGTAGATCTCAAAAATGAAAATGGATTTTTTGTGAAGGTTTTTTCAAATGGGAATGTGGTGTTAGAGTAGAAAAGTGGTTTTGAAATTGAAATTGTTTTCTTTTAACGAATATGTTGTTTCAAAAGGGAAAATGTGAGGTGTTTTGGAAGTTGTTTTGGGATCTCTGTAACACATTTTGTAATGTGAATTTGGAAAATGTTTTGGAAATTGGAAATGTAATGCATTGATGATAAGTTACTTTTTCATGTTGGTTGGTAAATTGTGCTTTATCATGAATGATATGTTTTCAAAATGAGATGTGTCTTTAATTGACCCTTGGTATTCATAGGAGTGATCACATACATTGATCTGTGCATATGGAAAGTGGAGAAATTAGTGATGTGAGTGGATGGGTGCTTGATCTAGTAGAGGGACATGTATGTGTGGGACTTCATGGAATACCGATGGTGGATATTTAAGTTGTTTTTTTTATGAAAAAAATGGTATTCAAAAAGGTAATTTAAATGTTTTGAAAAGTGAGTGAGCAGTTGTTTAGCGTTCTCTTTTCGTGTTGGGTATTCTTTTTTGTGGGTTCTTGGTTTTGACATATTGAACTGTGGTTGGAATAGTGATTTGGGTTTGAGCTTTTGTTTGTGATTGAGGTGTGGAATTTTGAATTATGTTGAGTTTTGATTTGGATTTGAGTGTCTTGTCTTTGAGTATGCTGCCCAGAAAAGTCCCAGAAGTTTCTAGTGAACCTCTTATAGTTGTTGGTTCTACCTAGACTCTTAGCGGAGTGGTGGAATTTAATTCTTTTCATTCATTGTCTAGCTTCTGTGGTGATCACAATCTATCCAAGGGTGTTGGCTAGCTTGGTGAAATCATTGGTGTTTCCAGGTCATTAGAAACTCCCAAAACTATGAGAGTCTGTGTTGGTTCAATTCCATTTGAAGGTGAAACTTTGGATTGGTGGAGGAAATAATCCCAGCATTGTTGCATGATTTTATGTCATGGAAGGGGTTTAAGACCACTCTCGTTCGATGGTTTATACCCGAGTAAGTGAAGGAAAGGAAAGTGGTAGAACTAGTGGGTGTCAAGTAAGGCCAACGAGCAGTGAAGGCCTACATGGGGAATTAAAAGGGGTTGATTCCATTTTCTCCAGAGGTAGCGTCATGTAATCAGTTAAAGTTTCTCTTGTGTGGGGTCTTCATCTAGGGTTCCAGGACCATTTCTTTTGGGTGTTCAGGAAGGTTCCCCATCCGGTGACGAGAGCGAATTAGAGGAACCTATTTGAGACAAGTATTCTTGTCAATTCAATCTTCTATTAGTAGGGACACCCCCCTTGTTTGCTTCTATCATGCTCTATTTGGGTACTTTAAGTCGCCATTTCATTATCCTCTGAAGGCTTGCCGTCAATGTGGCCATTTGGTTCAATTGGAGGGGTTCCACTAGCGACATCGTCAGTCGGAGTCTCGACCGAAGGATGTCAGCTCCTGACTGCGGGGAAGCAGATGCTTCGTGAAATCAGACCTTCATCCATAGGTCTCAGAGTGAATCTCTTCACACAGTCAGGAATCGTTGGGTGTGGGGAACCTTGGTCTAATTTTTGTCTCCAATGCTGAAATGGGGACGGTCTAAATTTCCCTATTGTATCTCTCTCATCATTGGAGGTTCTGTTTTTCTGTAAGAGGCATAAAATTATCTTTTTCTCGTTGCTTTCTTTGTTCTTCAAATATCCCACTATGGTTTAAAGAAGGCGTGGTGATCTCTTCTTTTTGGTAATTCCAGTTGTTGCGCCTCCTCAAATGTGACCCGTTTTGTTTTAGTACATGCTTGTTTTGGAGATTCTCATCTCATGTGGAAATGATGAGTCATGGATAAGATTGTTATTTGGTAGAATTATTTTGTGGGTCTTCTCATGCGTAAATGGTTTTTGGTTTGGGTTGGATGTTCTCGTTTCGTTCTATAATAGTAGGTTTAAGCTGGTCGGTTCTTAAATGGTGGGGAGAACCACCATGATTATTGTCCTGCCTTCTTCGAGGTTTAGTCTGTGTGGTGGTTCCCTCTTGGATCAATTTAACTGTTCCAGAGTTAGCCCATTCTAAGAGTCTCAATGTCAGTTGTGCTAGTAGGGTTCTTGTAGTGGGGCGAACCCTCCTCGTTTCCTGATGGTTCGTCTCTTTTTAGTTTCCCTCAGAGTTGGTCGGGTGTGACAGATGGAGTGAAAAGTCATACCGAGTGTGTGATTTTGCTGGCCTCATTCAATTTCAAACTCGAGTTTGATTCCTCATTTGGCTGGGTGACATTCTGGGGGTAGAATGTTTTTGTGGTGGGGAGAATTGTCACTCCCCAACCCGGTGCCTTGTGGTTGTGGTTGTATTTATTTATTTATTTTTATTTCTCATTTGGTTTCTTAATGTTTAAAATATAATTAAATTAAAATCAAAATGAAAATAAAATAAATGGATTTTTTTACTATTAATAATAATATTATTGTGGTTAATGATAAAATTATTATTAAGTTTATCATAATTTTTATTAATTTATTATGAGTATTAATATTAATATTATTTGTTATATTTTTATTTTTATTTTTATTCATTTTTTTCTTTTTTTCCTCCTCTTTTCTCTCTATTTTTTTCTCTCATTTCTCCCTTTTCTCACCTACCCCCACGCTACGTCTCATTTTCCCTCCCCCTATCGCTATATCGCGCCGCGCGCGTGACCCCCCTTCACCGGCGAAAGGCCTCCGGTGCCTCTTTCTCCTTCCTCCGGCACAGTGATCGTTTGGACGACCTCTCTCCCTCGTGCGGTGACCTTTCTCCCCTGCTCGCGCAACCCGGCCTTCCCTCCCCTCTCTTGTTTGAAGGACCTAGGTTACCGGGAGAAGCTTCAATGGGTCTTTCTCCCCCTCCGACAATCGAATCTTCCCCTGTTTTGGTCTGCAAACCCCTTAGTCGAGCTTGTTCTCCCTTCTCCTTCTTTTCATTTGGTGTTTTGTTGGACTTCATGGGGTGCACATATCCTGTTCGAACCCTAAAGTGTTTAGGGGTTCTCTTTTTGGTTGATTATTGTTATATAGGGTTCATCTTTGGTCCGTTATGGTGAAAATATGGCCCAATTGAAGTTTCGCACCGAAATTCAGAAGTTTCGACACCGAAGGTATGTGTTTCCATGTATGAGTGTTTTTTGATGAATTAATTCTCCTATTTAGTTAAATTGGAATAATCTTTTATCTACATACTTGGTGTGAATGTAGTTTTACTTGAGGTTTGATATGATTTCAATGTGTTTAGTAGCATGTTTATTTGATATGAATACTTTTATTTTGTGAAAACCCATATTGGGCCTTTTATTGTGTTTTATAAATTTTGTTGTGGGTCTATTATGTCATGCAAGAGTTGTGAATTTTGTTTTATCGTGTTATTGGTGTGTTTTTGCCCTTAAGAAGATGTTTTTGAGTGGGAGATTTGTGTTCAAATTATTTTGATACTGCTTGAAGTTGTTTTATAAAATTATTAAGTGGTTTATTAAAACTTATAAAGTTTTTGAAACACGTTTGAATATTGTTTTGGTGTGATCCTTGGTGATGTTTTATAAATTAAGTAAATGACTTATTTCATTGTTCAAGTGATGAAAAACGAGTTTTTAATGAATTTGATATGTGTGAGTTGAAATTGGTTTCTTAATGTGAATTTGGGTGTACTTTTCGTGTAAAATCTTTTCATGCCTCTTTTAGGTGTTTTATAAATTGTATGAATGGTTTATTTAGTTTTTCAATTAGTGTGAATCAAATTTTCAAGGGAACTAATGGTGAAAATGGGTTTGGGTGGAGGTTTTTAAAGAGATGCATAATTTGGCATGATTGAGTTGTCTTGTATTTCTAAATGTAAATTTTAAATAGTTTAAACAATGAAATTATTGTTTTGGAATTGGTTCCAGTTTATGTGACGATTTGAAATGGCCTTTGGAAATGGTTAAATTGATTATGTGTTTTTCATTTAATATTTTCAATGGGTTTAATGAGTTATGTAAGTGGCGTGTCTTTGTGTAAATCCATGAGGTGTTATTTTCAAATTTTTTATGGATCATTTGTGTGTTTAATTAATTTTTTAAATTATTTGTGTAGTGCGTTGGGCCTCGTTATGGTGGTTTGGGGCCGCGGGTTCGAGGTATCCTACATGTACATGCCTAGGGTAAAGCATATATATATATATATATATATTCCCACTTTGTGCATATTCCCTCATGGTGCGGGGAATATGTGCAATGCAGCTAGGGGTGTATAAAAATATATGTATAAATGCATGTGCGTGTATGCATCAAACATGGGTTAGAGTGGTCGTCGACAAATAACGAGATGTTTGAGGTAGGTCCCCTATGCCTATGCTTTTAATTTGAAATTCCTAATTGCTTGGTTGTTTTAAAAATATGTTTTACACTATGCTATATACACATGCTATGGAATCTGATTGCGATTGCTAGAAACTATTATGCATTTGTTTTGGAAATTGAAATGTATTTCATACGCCGTTGGTATTAAGTGAATTTTCTTGAAAATTGATTTCTTAAGTGGTTTCGAATTTGAAAGGTGTATCTCCAAAAGTGTTTGGCCTTCTGGCCGGTTGATTGTAAAAAGTTTTCCCTTTATGTAATTATGTCCATTTGGCATCTTAAGAATGTTTTATGAAATATAAAAACCTCTCTTGAGGCACTCCCCCTTGGTTTTAGAAAAATTATATTTTTAAGTTGAATGTGTTATCATGTGCCTAATTTGATGCTTATTCATATTGTGACATGAAAGAGGGGGAATGAACTCAAGGATGGAGAGAAGTGGTGAGATATTGAATGAGTTTTATAAAAATAAAGTGTTATGTACTTATATGTTTTCCTGATAAATAAAACTCACCACCACTTGAAATAGGGCACAATGGGAAACCTAGGTATCTAGGTGGGTGACTAGGACTAGTACACTATATGACACGGCAGGGGTTCATCCCTATTTTTCAAGAAGGATTGATGCAAGAACACTAACTAAATATATGAATTTCGGCGGGTCGTGGTCTTCTAAGCGACGTTTTCTGATGGTCGTGGTCTTCTAAGCCACATTTTCTGAGGGTCGTGGTCTTCTAAGCCACGTTTCAACAAGGTACGAGGTATCTAGGTTCCCACTTGTTCTAGCTACCTATAAGGATTACCCATGGTGCTCATTTGTGACATGATTCTAGCGATGTAACTTTCTTTTCAGTTGTTTCATACTTGATGTCTTGTTTGTGAAAACCATACTTTAATCCAAACTGGTTTCTTTTCATTTTGAAATGTTGATGCATGCCTGAAACCTATTTTGAAAATGTAGTGGGAGAAAAATTCTTTACGTGAAAATGAAAACTCATTACTTGAATTTGAATAGGGGAAACATTATTTTATTATATCTTATTTTCAAACTGGCATAATTGGATTTCGTACTAAAGGCGGGGGCATAAGATGTGGTTACATTTTGGCATTCCTACTGAGCTTCTCGGTTCTCATGCCTACTTTACTTTTGAGTTGCAGGTTTCATCCTTAATTCACATTTGGGAGGGAGTGTGGTTTATCTTCTGCTTTGACCCACAGAGTCACTTGAGGTATGTCATGTTGCTTCTTTAATTCCTTTTTCTTCTTCCAAGTTGTTTGGCCTGTTTTTCCTTTATTTATCTAATAGTTTAGTTTATGTTTATTAATCATTTTTGTAATCCAAAATCATTCCCAACTGGTTTATTTTGATATCTGACACTAGTTTCCATCCCTTGGGGATTGGGAATGCCATTCGGACCCTGTCGTGGACCGGGTCAGGCGCTGGGTCGGATGACGACTTGTCCTGGTTTGTGACAACATCCTTCCCCCCTTTTGAAAATTGTGTCCTCACAATTTTAAAATTAGGGTCGCAAACATCATTGAAAATCCCACATCAGAAAAAGAGTTAATAAAACTATCATTTTTAAGGAAAGAAAGATAAGTACAAATCTCACCCGAGATAACACATATTAAGGTTCAGTGTAGGAAAACATTAATATGGAAGAAAAACTAACCATCATGTTCTGATGGAGAGTGATAGAAAACATGGTCAAGAGAAATTAAACTACTAGAAAACCATAAAATTGTTATGTGTAAAATGGTATTTTATTACCTAGCAGGAAAGTGAACGGACAACATTTTTTTAAGTTCCTTTTCATAATGTTGTTGAATTTATTAATGAGGTTAACTGAAAAACATAATGAAATATACTTACTTATCAAGTAGAGTTTATCCTTTAATAAATTTCTACCACAAAGAAAGTTGTTCACCAGACGATGAGTATTCATGATGACATGGTCACACCTAAAGCACTAAAATTATCTTCTAGATAATCACATAATTCCCAAATAATGAACAATATATTTCCCCTATCTTTATACAATAACAAAAACCAAAAAATTTAGTACGAGATCAGATAATCCCCAAAAAATGATATTCCTTTAAAAAAATACTACACTTAATCGCCAAAATTCAACAAACAATACCCAAAGTTCAATAAAAACAATTCAATACACAATTATCCTTAAAATTATTCAATATAACCGAAACTAATATTGAAAACCAAAACTCAAAAGAATTTTATCACATATTCTTCCATGATAAATCATAACATTTATCTCCAAATAACATCGGATACTCTTAAATTATCATACATAAATATAATTAACCTAATCACATATTCTACAAGATAGGTTAATAAGTTAAATAAATAACCCTAATATCTATAAGTCCATAAAAAAATATATTCTTCCAATAATAAAATTCAACCATTAATCCTCAAATGAAATCCCATATTCTTCCATTTTCCCAAGGAATATAGTTTTCACAAAAGATCAAACGTCTTCTAAAATAACATTTATAACATAATAAACAAATCATTTTTTATAATAAGGATATCCATTTCATAAAACAAATGTTCCCAAAATAAACTTATTATTGATCCATACAATCATTTAACTAAAAATAATAAGTTATACTAACTTGTGACATTATGTTGTCTAGTGGTAGGTGATAAATCCCAGTCGCACATTGGTTGTGGGTTCGATTCCCGCAACTTTGTCCGGCATGATAGGTTGTCACATGGTCAGTGTGTTTTTATTTTTAAAAATATATAAAATTTTATAACATTCCAAAAAATAAAACAAATTTCTCAAAAATAACCATAACATATTTTAACCATAAATGTTTTTTTTATAACACACATTTTTCATCCCAAAAACTAATAACTCATAATTTCCTCAAATTCAGGGATCATATAATCTCTAATGGTTATTTATAACTAAATCCACAAAAGAAAAGATAATTATTCCTCAATTTAAAATAACATTATTAATTCTAATATTAGAAGTCTCCCAAAGTAATCCCATCATTAATACATTTAAACATATCATCATCCATAGATCCCGAATGAATCTTCAATTCCTAAAATTTAAAATCAGAATCATTGAACATTATTCATGATCCTTTATTCAATTTTTCCATCTTATTAATTTATACCTATTTCCTACAACCAAAATAATTCATAATATATAATTATTAAATAATGTCAAAACATGAGCTAAGAAATAATCCAAAACTTTCATGGTCATTTTCTGTTTCCCCATCTTCAATTGGAATGGCATTTGGTATTTATAAACATATATTTCTATGGTCCTTCTGATCCCATTCCCAAACCTTCTTTGTATGATGTATATTTTTTCTTGACCATGCACACCACATTTAAAACATCAGTTAATCCATCAAAAATAACTTCTTTCCCTTCTATATCATCAACTGAATGCTTCCTTTTTTCCATGGAAGTTTATTCCTTTATGACCTTCATTACCACATCTATATCATCTTCCCCTCACATTGAAGCATATTCCTAGGTGTTTCATTAAACATCCTTGACACATAGTTTTTTCAATATAATTAACTTTATGATTATTACCTAAAAGTACATAGGTATTAGTTACTCACACATGTGATGTCTTGGAAAACTCCCCACTGTTTATGTGGTCAATCATAACATCAGATAGTTTTTAAGAATAACAACTGGAGTTTTCATTGTATCTCCCAATTCATTTGGTTGCTCATTCAGAAAAACATCACAGTTTCCTTCACATCCATTGTTACTTTGGTTCCTTCTAGATCTATTCATTTAATCTAAATCCTAAAAGGTCAGTGTGAGTATATTCGGAAAATCATCATATAATATCTTATGAGGAGGGTAAACACTAGGGTATACTTATTCAGGTTATCTTAAACACATTCAATTTATCTAAAATAACTATTACTCTTTCTAATTTGATAACCATTATGGTTATGTAACTTATTCTTAAATAACACCCTAACCTATAAAGTTATCTAAACTGATCTTTGATACCAACTATAATGCCCCATCCTTAAACAATACTTATTCTTGAGATAAGTCAATAATTTGAAATTAATTCACATTGAGGATCTTTTCAGTTTTAGATATTTAGATAATTAGGTCATAACTTATACATAACTACATTAATATTACAAGTAGATACATCTAATCA